>OX411312.1:53208084-54533818 GCA_948150685.1 Rhaphigaster nebulosa | reverse complement strand
AAAAAAGGAAAAAAGGAAAAAAAAATAATTAGAATGTCATTAATAGTTATATAGAGAAGACATTGATGAGGGGTTGTCATTATAACTTTTTAATTATTGTTATTTCTCTTTTAGTTTACCTATTTTTATTATTATATTAGTATTAACAGTTTTATTGATAATCAGCATAATATATATTAATATTCACTAAAATTATCTATAAAGTTTATCAGCGTGGTTTATTACCTTCCGAATGGTAACCTTGCGCATGAATCAAAAAAGTTTTCTCTAATCCAACATACAGAACTGTCCATTCCTGATGGATTTAATCGGTTGTTTGAATTAGTGTTGAGTTAAGAAACTTACTCATAGTTTTGATAATATCGACTGGCAGCTACCGTTACTATCGATTCGATATGTTATTAATGTATTAAATGGGAGGGGGCTTAGATCCCCTATTTGATGCGTCGATAAACATTTTTTATGTCTCCTTATCAAATGATCCCGTTCGTTAGATGTGTTAGAGGATGTTTTGGAGCCCTTTCGGTAAAAATCACACGTAGCTAAGTTGAAATTTCACTTTTATTTTTTTTAAAAACTGCCATCCATCCGACCTATTCATAATTGATAATTAATAATTAAATTATCGCTTAAAAAAAAAAACAACGAACACTCGTATATATTACCAATCACAGAGGAAAGTCTGAGAATAATAATATAAAAACCAATAAAAAAATATTTAAAAATTCAACTAAGTTTATTGAACCCCTGAATCTTTTGGTGATATACTAATTGTATGAAAAGTTAGATTGCTTTAAGAAGAATACTTTAGGCAAGGTTCTTCAAAAGAGGCGTTTTTGAAAAAATAGTAAAAAAAAAGTGTAAAATGTAAAATTGGTATAAAGTGGCATTTCCCATAAATCTATTTTAGCGGAAAAGTTGCTGTAATATTCCAGATTATTACCTATCTTCAATCTTTTTTATTTTTATATTTTTATTGAGAAATAATACAAGCTGCCACACTCAAGGGCAAGAGGTATTAGGGCTGTAAGAAACCATTCATACCATATAAACAAAGTAAAGAGGAAACAAATAAAATAAATAAATGGAATAAATAAAATAAAAATAATAATAATAAAATAAAAATGGACAAAATGACATAAAAAGAAATTACAATAATTGAAAAAAATATGGACATTACAATGGAAATAAATAGATAGAAAATTAAATAATAACAGAATAAAAACCAAGATAATTTTTTTGATAAATTTGATCAAAATTTATGTTGAGTAAAAATTAATCAGTTCATCATAACAATCTGCCAAGGGAACTCCGAACCAAGCTTTACCCCCACATGTGGATAGCAAAGCAGGGCTCTAGGAGTTCCCAGGCCGCGTCACTGTTATTGAAAGCCAATGGAGATTAGGTAATGTCATTACGCAATTTTAGTTTCTTACAACTTTTCTTTTTTTGACCTAGGCTGTTCACATACAAACAGATCCACTAACACGTATAGACCGGTTTGCGTTATTTGAATTCCGAGGACTTTAAACATATATTTCCTTTGAAAACTCGGATTCGAAATTTTTCACGATCGCTTATATTTTCTCTTACTATGTTTTTCATATACGGGAAAGTGAATGCAAAATATATGTTTTAAGCTAATTAAAATATCTTGGCTTTCCTTAACGCTTTGGGGTACGAAGTTCAAAATGTTTGTACCATATCCTCGCTAACGTTGGTCCGACTAAGATTTTTTCATTTATTTTTCTTACCAATCTGGCTTCGTTGACAATTTAATTATGTTTTCGAATAGTATTTGCAACGTTTCAAGAGATATATAGCTTTCGAATTATTAGAGGATCTGAAGAAAAGTGAACTAGTTTTCTGAAACATACACAGAATACTCTGAAAATACGTTAATTAAAACATGATTACAAACCTCTACGCTAATACTGGTCCGATTTAGAAGATTTTATTTTTTTAAATTATTTAATGGTTTTGTTGTATGCTATGCGCAAAAAAAAGTTTTATTTTTTTTTTGTAACTTTTCCCAGCTTTTTCTGGAAAGGTACTTTATATGTATGAAAAGTTTCAAAAACACGGCCTTAGGCAAGTTTCACTTAAAAAACACAGATTTCGGATCTTGAGCAGCCGCTATTGCGTTCAGAATGCTTGATATGGAATAAAGGTATCAATGGACAAAATGTTATAAGCAATAAGCAATAAAATTGGTCCACCCGTTCAATAATAATCCTGGCACAGACAGACCGATGACTCGGGAGGGAAGGGGGGAGGGGGGTGCTCCGTTGAAAACTGCACATCGAAAATCCTTTCATTACCTTAGTAGCTATAGGATAGAAAAAAAAAACAGAAGCATAAATCATACAACATTTATAACTTTGTCCAAATTGGGACCTCTTAAATTGTTACGATATTTGAACTGAGAGCTCAAGGGAAATAAATTACGTACCACGCAATAAAAAGGTAGTAATTGCAGTTTATTGAGTGAACCGAAAATCAGCAAAATGACAGAGTTTATCTAAATACCAGAACAAACAAAATTACAAGAGCCCCTTATTATCTGTTTTCATTTGCTCAAGCTATCGTCAGACACCGAATAGTACTTTACCTGCCTCGTTGAACCCCCTGACTGCTATGGCACCTGTTCGTCCGAATTATTTTGTTTAAATTACTTTTTGGACCAGGGATGAATTAAATAAGATTTCTACAAACATTTTTTGGTATATCGCTCTTTCTCTATCTCATTGTCAGTGAATCGGATTATTGGAGCAACAGGAAGATCCAATATTTTTTAAATGCGACACCTGTACATTGTTTACACTAAGGATGCACATATTTAAACAAATTCTTTCAAAACATGAACAATTTCTTTTCATATTTACTTTTCGAAATACAAGTTGGAATCATTAGGATGTAACTGGAAGCTTTAAAAAACAAAGCCTTAAGTATCTATAATGCCAGTCAATGTTTCGCCAATTAAAGTATCCGACAGAAGGAAAAAAAAAAAAAAAAAAAAAAAAAAAAAAAAAAGTGTGAGCAGCAGATCACTGCTCCAAAGGTTGTATTGCAAATTATCTTTAATAGTTATTAAAATAAAATAAAAATAAAAATTTCTCAATTTTTATTTTTTTGTATTTTTTAAAATTACAAAAACTGTGTAATCATGTTCCGGGTTTCACATCCTTTACATGATTAACAATTTTTAAAACAATAATTAGATTTTACAAATTTACATTGTTCGTATAATAATAGTAGGAAAAATAAAACTAATAAATAAGAAGAAGATACATAAATCTGACACGCAAACTATGTTAGGTTAGGAGTACGTGTTTGGTGGTTTTGTGAATGTAACGTCAAAGGGAATTTTTATTAAATACAAATTTGAAAATATCTAAATGGTGGGAAAAATTGAGAGTCCCAAAAGACACTTTTCAAGTAATAACTCAATTCACATACAAAATTACGACTATTTTTGATTAGTTGTAGAGGTGCGCAAAACTTTAAAAACCGCGAATTTTAACAAATTTTAACCGCGCGCCTTTAAATTTGAGGTATTAAATTTTAAGAAACGTAGAATTCAAAATCGAATAAAAAAAAATCCGTACGTCCGCCGTACGCAGCTATTCTCCGAGACTATTGGGCGAGACTATTAATTTTCTTGACTTGGCACCAAAGTCACAGGTCACTTCCAGGATGTTCCTCGGAACTCGACATTATCATCCGCCATTTCCTTTCAAAATGACTGCCATTATGATGTTTCATAATTATATCTTGGACATTTATGAATATAGAGGAACACTATAAAACTTTTAGTTTTACTTTTCTTAACCGTAAAATTAACAAAGTCGATGAATGCAAGTCTTAAAAATAACTTATTAAACAGTGTACAAGTTACATATATAAATAATGAGCTACTGACAGCGTTAACTACAAATAGACTCTACTAAAGATATTATAACTAGACTTAAAGCTAATATAGTGAGAGGTGTCTCACATTCTCTTATTCTACCTTACATTCTAATCAACATTCTGATTCTTATTCTAATACTACATTCTAATACTGATTGATCTGTCCATTTCAGATAGGCTTTTATACATACAATAGAAGAAGGGATGATTAAGTAAATCAAAACTTGTTTAACGCTGATAAGCAGGAAGCATAATAAATTCCTGGGTTATAAACCCTATTTAATAACTAATATTTCCTGGGTCAATGCCATGTGTTAACTGTAAGAAAAGTGACTTTTTTAATCAGGTCAAATTTTCGATGTGCAGTTATCAACGGATCTTTGGGTTTCGTAGCCCCCTGAGTCCAAAAAACGCAGTTTCGACCATTGTCCTATCTGTTTCGGGAATTTTACTGGTGGAACGATTTTGTTCCTTTTTTTTGTTAGAAGGATTTCGGCCCATGATGCCTGTGTACTAAATCGAGGAGTCTGTGCGACATAGCTATTTAACACATCAATGTCTCCGTCATTTATGAAGATGGAGGAAACAAATAATGCCTTTTGGAATTATTATACCAAGGGCTAAAAAAAAATATTCAATTTAAATAATTAATTTTTGTTTGTCAACTATATAATTATTTGGAAATTATAAACTATAGTGTAATAGCTGGCTGTGCTTTTGCCAAATTAAGCCGTTATGACACTGTCATAGGCTAAGTAGAAACAGCGTTTGGGCTACCGATAACCAATTCTCCTTAAAATCAACTATGTAAAACCAAAACCTTTTTTATTGGATGCCTAACACTCGTTTTGAATCTTAAATTCATACATTCATGGACAAAATCTATAGTGTCAAAATTGATAACAATATTTCAACATTATTTATAAATTCAATCAATTAAATTTTTTTTTGGATATGTTATTATTTGGAAATAATAAGCCATTGGTTAATAATTTGCTGAGCTTTAAAATCTGAAATCGCTAAATGATGGAGGAGGTATCGCAACTGCTATCACAACTACTAGAACAGGGGTGCCGACAATTCGATAAGCTCTATCAGTGAATGGAGCAAAGAGGTTCGAATTATAATCTAATCTCAAACGTTTCATTAGCTATCGATCAACTAGGCATTGGTTCAATTGTTCACGCTCAAGCTATCTCCGATCAAACTTGCTGTACATATGGTTCTGATCGGGGCCTGTGTCACTTCTTTGATGGTAGATATTAAGACCTAATATCGATTAGTTTAAAGTTTGATACTTTCTATTTATAATTTAGTTGTAAATGACAATTTCTATCTTTATAATAATTATAAAAACTCTCAACTATACAGAATGTCCCAGCGGTCATGGACCACCTAGCTTATTTTCCAGAGTTTTGAGGATTTCATAATGAAACATTGTATCTGATGGTTGTACAGTCGACTTTAGTAGTCTCATCCAGCTCTTATCCAGCGATCGGGAATTTCCTATGTGAAGGGGTATATTTTATCATGGGTTCTCATACAGAATAAAATTATAAGGATAATTTATATTTGCATGTTTCTTGACCGGATGGACCGTTTGTGCACGAAAACTGCCAAAAACTGCAAACAATTAAAAATGCTTTTCCAGACAAATCTTTAGAAGGAAACATTGTATAAAAAAACAAAATCGCATTAACGTTGTAGCTTATTAAATTGCCTTAAATGTTGGGCCACGCTAACAGCTCTCGATACAGTATAACTTGAGAAAATAGAAGTTGAAAAATCAACCCGTCTCGTTAGAAAGGAATGGAGTACTCAAATCTGAAATGTGTCATGACGGATTCTTCAAAGAAATTAAATTAAATTGAAAAGATTTCGTTTTTTGCACTTTCTGATTTGTCAACAAATACCAATCACTTTTTTTTTTTTTAGAACATGCGAAACACGGCAATTTTTAAAGATGCGCTAAAATTAAGATATACAAGGCTTTATTATAAAATTACCAAAACTCAGAAAATATAGGGGTGATCCAAGTCAGCTGGCAAACTCTGCATTTATATTAAATGCAGATAATAGAAAAAATTAAATACATTCCTTTCTTTATATGTATTATCTTTTTATATAAATATATATATATATCTATATATATATATATATATATATATATATATATATATATATATATATATATAAAGATAATACATATAAAGAAAGGAATGTATTTAATTTTTTCTTCCTCGACTTCCCAACGAAGAGGAAATATACTAAGTAATGAGTCAAAAATTATTTGTTAGTAGTTAAGTTACATGTTCTAAATTCCAATGAGTCCAAAAAATTGATAAATAAAAAAAATTCTCAATCGTATTAGTACCTGCTCTATGTTTTGGAACCTATATATATATATATATATATATATATATATATATATATATATATATATATATATATATATATATATATATATTATATATTCGAAATAGAAATATTTTCATTGGTTTTAGATGGAGTGAATATAATAAATGTGCCCTAAGTATAATATTAAATTTATATTTTTTTTATAATATTAAATTTTGTTTAGAAATGCCATGTCACAGATGAAAAAGAACTATGACCAGTCTGCCAAAAAAGAATATGTGTAAGTGTAGTAAATTTAAAATTTAAAATTAAATACTGCTTTCAATAGTAGGTTATAATATTTAATAATTAGACAAAGGTGGCACAACAGTATATAGTTAGAAAATGACTAAAAAATTGTTAAATAAGGCCGAAACGTTACCAAAATATATAATAATATGATTATGTATGTATGTTTTCATTAATAAATAAAGTCTTTTATCTCTTAATCTAAATTGATTAATTTTACAATATAATATATATATATATATATATATATATATATATATATATATATATATATATATATATATATATATACGTATGAAGATCTTCAAAAACGATCAGCTTGTTTTTTTTTAAATTAACCTATAAAAACTAAGCTGAAACTTTCTGAAGATCTTCATTTTAAGAAGTCTTTTTAGAACATATTAGAGTGGAAATACATTATCTAATATTAGCGACCCAATCGTCAAATTTATTAATTATATTAATTAATTATAGTCTATTAATTATATAATTAATTAATTTGCAATATTAATTATTGCATTATTGATATCAGAATAGTATTTGGTATTTTCAAAGAAAATTGAAGCTCCAAGCTAACACTGTATAAGAGAAATTTATCCAGAAATGTTATACAAATTCCATGCAAAAATGTGTATAAACAAGTAATAATGTATAAACGTGTAGTAATGAGAAGAATTAAATAAAATAAATCCAGATAAATTATTAAACAAAAAGGATAAATAAATAAACAAAAAAAAAAATTAACAAAACAAAATTACAATGAAATAAAATAATGGAATAAGCCTTCAAACTATATAACTCCTTTACTATTGAAGGAATTGATTTAACAAATCAATATCGTTTGCAAATCTTTTTGAAATCCACGGGTGATTGTCTTTTTAAAACGGATGATTTTAAAATAAAATTATTTATTTACATAATGAATTAATTTTCTATTTATAAATATGAAGCACAGGAATTACCATTTGGCGTACAATACAAAAAATAACTTTCTTTTATTTTAATTCCGCCGTTGGATTGCCATGAAGGTGTAAAATATATAAAATAATATTTCATAAAAAATAAAATAATATTTTATAATATTATTTCATGAAATAATATTGAATAATTAATAATAATTATATAAACAACAATTAACCGTAACAATTGCATAAAGGAATGAGATAGTTCAGGAAGCAGATGATTCCTAGAATCCACAAATTCCTCAATAAAAAGTTTAAATCTTGGGTTCAAGTAGACTTGCAATCAAAGTTTCATAAAATTATTACATTTTTTAGAAGGCTTTATAAAAATAAGGAATGACTATTTATTTTTTTTTTTTAAATCGCCATTATTTATTAATTATTTTATTCAATTGTAAAGAAAGAATCACACAGTAATTGTAATACTTCTTTTAATATGTACCAACGTTTCGGCCTAAGATGTAGGTAGGCCTTCATCAGGGCTCAGCTATCACATACTGCTACAATTAGTAATATATATCATTCCTCCGTGTAATTTCCAATATATTTATTATTCTTTTCTTTTATGTTTTTATCTTGTTTTGCTTAGCCTTGATGAAGTCCTACAATTTAGGCTGAAACTCCGGGAGGCATTAAAGCAGTGTAATACTTACTGTGTATTTTTTTTTGTCCGCTCCTCAGCCATTTTCTACTTCATTACCTCTACGGTCAACTATACCTTTACCATTATTCTTCCTTTATGTTAGTTACCTTTTAGGTTGTGGCCTTTGTGTGGTATTAAGAGGTTAATTTTAATGGAGAGAAACTCATTAAAATTGAGTAAAGGAAAAGATGCAATAACCCGTGGCTGTGCCTAAATTACCAACCCGCCATAGTGAATCCTGGGGAAGGAGGTGAAGGGATTCGGGGGCGGCGCTGAGGAAGCGAAGCGTTATCGAACGGCCCGCCCCACCCTCCAGCTCCAGGCCAGGGGGTGGAAAAACATCTACTGAGAGTCAGCACATTATATCATATTACCGCACTACAAATACGTATCTTCTTGTAATGTAATGCAAGCACACAGGATTTTTTAATCAAAATAAATTATTTTAATAGTCATCTAAAATATGGTTTATGTTATGCCATTCGGTACAATGCCGGTAGTAGGCACTGTACCAGTATTGGCCACTTGGATAGTTAAATTAGGAAAATATGGCAGCTAGGCTTTGATTCAGTTTCAAACTTTAAGTAAATGTAGTAATAATACCATCTAGTAGCACTTTAGTAAATGAAAGTTTTATGTTCTGAAGTTAAAACGTTTTATTTTAAATATTTAATCTTCATTTATGAGGCCCCAAGCGTTGTAAAATAAGAAAGCATTACATAATTATATTTCAAGTAGTACAAAATTAGACTTAAATCCAAGAAAAAAATGTTAAAATGTTTGTCCACCATTAATGCAGTATTATTTTTTTTCCATATCTCCATTACTGGTGCAAATTTGATGTTTAGGCAAAGTATGTAGGCAGGATATCTCACTAATTAATAACCCAATGACAAATGATAGAGTTTGAACCAATTAAATACAATTATATTAACTTTGATTAGGATTCCATTTATACGAATTAACAACGACTTAGCCACTGGACCATATAAATAAGTTTTGGGTTTCATAAGATTTAAAAAATAATAAAATATTAGAAGTTTAATACACTTTTTACTTCCTAGAAGCAGTAAAGGAAGTATTGTAGTAGCGAAAATTTAAAATTGGATAGCCGAAAGTGGTATTTTACTTGAAGGTCATATTAGACTTTCATCAAAAATTATATTAAAATATAATGTAAAACATCTCAAATTTAGTAAATTATACTTTTATATCAATATAAGTAATGTAATAAAATTGAAGAGCCGAAAGAGGTACTTTACTTGAAGGTCATAATAAGCTTACATCAGAAGGTATATGGACATTTAATGCAGAGATCATATGCTTCGGTGATAAAGGTAAAAAACGCGATTTTTTTCCACTTTAATTAAACAATTTTATTACTTGTTAAAGTGTTGTTTAAGTGTTAAACTTGAGCGTATAATACTATTTTTTCCTCCACATTTGTGAGCTGAACAAGTCTGCAGCAGGAGAATAAGATATAAGTGAATGGGATTCTTCCGCTTAAAATGTTCAAACCGTCGATTTCCAATGCTTTATCTAGTGACATAGACAGTGCTATTGTTGTCAAGGACAGGAAGAAATCTCTTGGGAACTTGTTACCAACTGAAAGAAAACTAAATATAATAATGGAATGAGACCTCCATAGACAAGAGCTTATGTGTTTGTGTCTAATCTGTCAATAGATGGACGTCGCGACGCCGAGTGTCGTTTTTGAGATACTGCTATCTTCGGAAACTAGTAACCAAATTCAGGGTCACCTTTTGAGCCACCGATTATGTTTTAAAAGGCGTACAAGAAAGTCATGGGAAGTCCACATCAGATATTTTCAATTGAATTTGTAAAAAAAAAATTATTTACAATTGACAATTATATAATTAATTCTCACAAGGTGAGCCAAGGTTAATTTCATTAGCCTAATGAATGGTAATTGATTAAAACTACTCAGGAATATTGGTGTTAGTAAGATATTATAACTATGAATTTTAGAGCTTATTATAATATGATAATGCTGTGTTAAATAGATGGAAAGTTATTCTATACCATTTATTGCCATGACTCCCAAGAAAATAATTTTTTTTAGTTCAATCATTAACTTTTCCCTTAGGGTACGAAATGAAACAAATGGAAAGTGAATAGTGGGGCCCTTTTCCTTTCAAAGACTGATTAGTTACAGGCTGCCATGTTTGCTGACCTAGTGGCATGTTTACAGACATTGTGCACCAATTGGTGCCCGAAAGTAAAACCGGCTTCCACCGAAATCAGCCCCTAGGTTCGTCCTTGACAAGGATGGTAAAAGTGTTAGTGGACAAAAGTGCAAGTCCCCATGACCCAGTTGACGGGGGCGGTGGACAATGGAGCACGGGATCTGTAGGAGTTTTTCTCGGTACGTTCAAGGATGACCTTTTTAAGGGAAACTACTGCTTTGACACACTGCTCCACTTTTACGTTCAGTTTTGGAAAGTGGGCAGTGGCCGATTTTTTTTTGTTTTGTTTTTTATTGGATCTGTTAGCATATATCTACTAGTGAACAGTTTAAGGTTTTTTATTTTATTTTATATCCAGAGTCGGATTAAGCCATGTACAGGTCCCTAGGCAATGCGAATCACGGAGCCGCTCTTCCTTTTCAGTTCAATATATTTTATTCCATAAACAAATGAAAGAGGTGTAATGAAATAAAATATAAAGTTAATATTTAATATATTTTTGTTAAATGGCTTATATTTAACAATTATGGCTTACCTATAGTAGAGAGGAACTCGCTAATATAGTCCGTTCCGATTTAATAACTATCCAGGATTTGTAGAAGCCAGTATCAATGTTAAAACCGACTATTTTTGAAATAAGGACTTTTTTAAGGACCTCTATCCACATCAAAGCTACTATTTATTATTTGTAGAGCATTACAATATATGTATAAATTTTATTTATTTATTTATTTATCATTGGATGGCTACCTTATTTTATAATTTTTTAAACTTTTGACTCTGTAAAATTGGACTTGGTTCAGATTGGACTTAAATATGGCATTACATACATTTTAACACTTTTTGATTGATGCCTGAGGATGGCTTAAAGGCCGAAAATTTGCATCTAAATATATGTAAATATTTAATTAATCCATCAACCTGACCCTGTCGCTTCAATTTGGATTTTATTATAATAAATAAAATTTAGTAGGTAGATAGATAATAATTTTATAACAACACCAAATTTTAATATATCGGTACTAATTATAAGTATATTATTTATTAAAACAAAACTATTTATAGTTAATGATAACGATTGTAATGTAATGCAATAAAATAGAAAATAATGAAAATAAACTAAAGTTATAACCATAATTTATTTCTCGATTAACTTAAATGTTAAACATCGTCCTTACCAGTCAGAAAATTGTATTAAAGAATATTCAAGTGTTATAAAAAAATATCCTATATTTTTATAATAGTTTTATTATTTAGTTTATTCTTTATATTGCTACTTAATAAAAGGAGGGGTAAGAAAAAAAATTTTTTTTTTTAAATATTGAAACATTAAAGTTCCTATAATTAAGGCATTTCTTCACTTATCTACATTTATCTGAATGCCTTTACTACGTAGTTTTATTGATGTCCTCAAAGCAATTTTCTGTATAATCTATCAATAAAAGTTTCGCAATCTTTTCTAAATATCAACAACAAAAATTTCGAAAAACTTAACATAATTGATGGTCCCAATGACTGGACAAAAATCTAAATTAGTTATGTCTGTGATTCTGAAAGGAAGAAATTGACCAATGACCGAATTCGAACTATACAATAAATTTCGGCATCATTTAATGAAATTTATAATCAGTTTGGATTTTGAAAAGTTGACCCAAAATTGAGGAGTTGTAGTGCTTATAATAATTTGTTACAGTGGCGGAAAGATGTGAAACATTTAATTTTAAAACATACATCAACTATATTCAGTAAAGATTTTGCTATTATAAATGATGCATGTAGTCTAAGGTACATAATATACAGATGTATGGAATGTACCAATAAATAACCGGGTTACTTTGAAAGGAAGAAGAAAACAAAATGACTGAATAAACTGAAAAATAAACGAATAAAAGCTTAATAAAAAAATATATATATATATATTTTTTATATATATAAAAAAATATGACTCAACTTAATATTGAAACATTGCCGAGTAATTCCGAGAGAGTAAGGATCAGGACAGTTTTCTGTGTCTGTAGTGTAATTTATTTTAGAAAGGAAATAATTGTGTACCTTATTTTGTGAAACCGATTGTCCGTTAGAAATAAACCTAAAATCCTTTTAAAGCGAATTAATACTACATATTTTACTCACGGGCCACGAGGCCCATGGGCAGTTCCATGCATTGTTAATCCGGCACTGTTCACATACGTTTATTCCAAATACAACGCAATTCTCTTGAATACGAATGTGACTTCACCTCAATCTACATTACACTCTTGTTATTTAATTATGCCAGTAAAAGAACTGCAAATTTCAATGTAAAAAAAATCGTCAGAATTAGACAAAATTCGAGAAAGAAATACCAAAGAAAACCCACACAGAACCCATTATACAATTGATTAATGTTTTGCATTTAAAAAATAATTTAATCTCCTCACAATTATTGTAATTGTCTGATTTTGTATTCTCTTCATCGTCCGTACCACTGCCTACAAAAAAATAATAATAAAAATAAAAATTAATCAGAAATAAAAATTCTTTGATATTCCTTCAATATCTCTGTCTAATTTGAAGAAAATGAAACTTCTCATTTGGCCGTGACTGCGAAATAAACGTATTTTTTATAATATTGAGCCATTGAAATGACCGCCATCTAAGGATCTGAATTTAAAAAAAAAAATCCCTACAGATAGATACGTCATTTTTCCTGACTACGAGGAGCATTAACAGAATTTGAAGATAAGCGAACAACGCGTTTGGTCATAATCGCCTAACAGACGAACAGGAGAAATGCGTTTTTTTTCTGTAAGTAATTTTATATTCATATTCTGCTTAAGAAATATAGCGGTATATTGTGTACTGCTCAGCATACCACCTATTTACCATCAATTCTTCACTATGCTAACTGTAAAGAAGTAATAAGTATAAAACATAAAAAAAAATTTTTTACTTTTAGTTATCTTAAAGAAGTTATTTACGGTTTACGTTAGTTTATTTTCTCTTTTAATATATCTGAAATTAATTCTTAATAAATTTGATTATTCATGTACTTACATTTCTAAAGTTTAATTATCATTTTTATATTCAAAAATCCATTTGAGAAAGCCAATCTCAATAAAAAATATGGATTTAAATTTCATCTTTTTTTTTTTATATAACGCGTTATTAATGAAAGTAGGATAAATCCATTTGAAGGTAAAAAGCCATTTATTTTCTTAAACAATTTTAATTATTAATATTTCAAACAAAATCTAAGGTTTATAGTACTAAAAATATAGCCCGAATTGATTAAATTTTTCAATATTTTTAAATTGATTCAACTTCAAACTTTTTAATATCTTGATATACGAAAAATGAACGTAATCTTTAAAAAAATTAAGAAAAAGCTAGCCAATAAATTTCGAGTTGGAGATTATATATACATATATTTTTCATAAAGTGGTTTTTGCATTAATGTTTAGTAGGAGGTGTTTTTTATTAAATTACTGACAAGGTCAATTTGTGTTTAAAGCAGTAAGCGATAATCGATGACAATAAATATGCTAGTCCTATAATAAAAAATTTAAAAAAAAAAAAATGTGAGCAATAGAGCTGCTTCACTAATGTAGTATTTTCACTAAAATACAAAATTGAAAATATCAAAATGGTGGCGGGAGAGAAAAAATTCACTTCTCTAACACCAACTCAATTCACATACCAATTTCCAACACTAGCTCAATTTGGAGGGACTGTAAGGTTGCATAAAATCTTTAAAACCGCAGGAGAAAAAGTTGAGACTCCTAAAAGGCACTTCTCCAACACCAACTCAATTCACATACCAATTTTCAACACTAGCTCAATTGGGAGGGGCTCTAGAAGTGCGCAAACCCTTAAAAACCGAAGGGGATGTGAGAAAAAAATTATGGTCCCCAAAAGGCACTTCTCTAACACCAACTCAATGCACATACAAATTTACAACCCTCTAATTGAATTTGGAGGGGCTATAGAAAAATCGGTTAATGTCATAATAGTGGCCGAAATTCGGCTTCTATGGTAACCCCCACTTCTATGGTATTGTTCTGTCTAAAAAACAACCTTACATACTGAATTTTCGCTCATTTGATCCAAAGGGAACCATTGTGAGCGGCCAAATATAGGGGGAGGGAGGGGAGAGGGAGAATATATATATCAGGCATCTCCGAAAGCTCGAAAACCGTATTAAGGGTTTATGGATAGGATTCAAAAGGCACATCCCTCCGATGACCTTTGATATAATGCAAAAATATATTATTTTCATAGGAAATACGACTACAAATTTAAATAGTGTTTTAATATGCGCCTGTTTTGGGTACCGAGATAATTTATCGGGCTCCAAACAAAAGTGAAACGGACCGTAGGATTGATGTGTTCTTCGAAAGGGAAAAGAAAAAGATATTTTCACCTACAGTACTGACAATTAACAGGTAAGGAGGTTCCCACGACCTAGCCAAGGGCAAACCAAGACCTAGAAAGTAAAAGTAGGTCAGAGTTGAAATATAGGTCCACGGTGGCTTCTTTTGTGTTCACGTTTAAAGACTTGTCATAAACTTTTTCACTAACAGCTACTTGCACTGGAACTACTGACACAATAACCTAAAGCTTTGAAGACAGAAATATTAAGGGCGACTTCTAGTGAACCATTGTGAAAGTGGCTTTCCAAACGGTGGAAAAGTGAAAACTTTCTCTACTTAACTCATTGTAGCCATTGTTTACTGTATTATGTTTGCACATGTACACAAATAAACTCCAAACTATTGGATGTAGCAGAGACCGTTAAAATTAAATATACCAGAACAATGAAAGGAATCGTGGAAGAATAAGTGTATAAAACACAATGTTGTAAGGACACCACGTTTTTTTTCTTTTTAATACCTAAAAGAAAAAAAAAACTTTATTATATTTTTTTTATTCCCTATAGATTCAATAATTACAGCCGAACCTTAGTATATCGAACTTATATATATCGAAAATCTCTATATATCGAACTTTTTTTAGGAACCTTTATTTTTTATCAGAAAAAAATATTCTGTATATCGAATAAAATTCCCATTTAAAAATATAACATTTGATTGTCATCAAGAAGAGGAGCCTTCTTAGTTTACTTACATAAGAATGATAACAGTACCTCATAAGGACTGATAAAAATATACTGTCGAACCTCAGTCGAAGTTTTTGGCGAACAATGATTACTTACGGCTAGTTTTACAGGTTGTTGAAACATTTGTAGGAGATTTGTTTTCTTTAAAGAATAATATTAGTATTAAGTTATGGTAAGTACCTGCTGGTTGAAGATAAAACATAGTAACTAGCAAACATATTAAAGGTTACCATGTTTTACGGATCAAATATCAAATAGTTGAAACGATACCAAACTGTTCGAAGTAACTTTGTTAAATTAGCAGCCAAAGAGATGGTCTGGATTCTATACAGTCGAACTTCTGTACTTAGAACTTCCATATTCGAAATTCCATTTCGAAAATCTCTATGTATCGAACTATTTTTAGGAAATTTGAATTTTTATTAGAAAAAAATATTCTGTTACAGAATAAAATTTCTATACATCGAACAAAAAATTCCCATTAAAAAAAAAAAAATGTGATTGTCATCAAAAAGAGCCATTTTTAATGGTGGATAATTAAATAAGAAAACAAAATGTTCCACTGGTTTGTAAAGCATTGAAAATTTAGGGAAGATCTTGTTTCAGAAGAAATACAGGAGTACCTAAATTCTCTGAATCTGGTTCCTAACATTGAGTGAAATTTTCATTTTAAAATCAGTTTAATTTTGTCTTTCTTGTTGTGGAACAATGTTCCTAAATATGACTTGGGTGATTAAATATACACAAATACACATTAGGAACTACTTTTCGTGAAAACATGCATGAATAAATTTGTACGCATGTTTGCATATTTTTAATAAATGCAATTATAAATTTAAATTTATAAAGAATCTGCAATCGGGTGTAATTTGTACATGTTTTCAAATAAGCGCTATTGATCGTTCAGTTCTTGTTAAAAATTATCTTTGTGCCATCATTAACCCCAAAAAAATTGCCTATGATACTTCTTTAACCCTAAAGAATAGGTGTAATTGTTTTTAGTGAAAAATTGTGAAAAAATTGGTGAAAATGGTGAAAAATTGCAATCTTTCTATATATCGAAATTTCCATACATGGAATTTTTTTCAAGGAACCTTCATGCTCCATATATAGAGGTTTGACTGTATTTCGAATGAAATTACTTAATCTCAGAATAACTTTTATAATGAAGCATACCCCCTATTAAACTTTCCGTATCAAAGGAAACTTCAACAATAGCAATAAATCGAAATGCGCATGAGCGATGAAAAATCCGATATTAAATTCGGAAATGGCGTCCTTAAAACCTAATAAGCGATCCATATGCCGATGAATTCTGTAAAATATCAAAGAAAATACGTTTGCGCATGCGTAAGCGAAAGTACTAGATGGAGTTTGATAAAATTTATAATAAACCATTTTAAGAACTAATCTAATTTGAACTTTCCTCCATCTTAGGGCCAAATCGGGTGAGCTTATAGATGTGACAAGGAAAATACGTTTGCTCACGCGTAAATGAAAATAATGAAATGATTGAATAAAACTGATACGGGACCATTTAGGGACAATCCCTGAAAATGTCATAAATATTGGATTCACGGTAGTAAGTATTATATCTGTCTCATGTATTTGTCTACAGACAGACAGAAACGTGACCAAATATGTTGTGTGTTATCTATCTTTTTCAATTCTGGAAGAAAAAAATGTTGTCAATTCCTGCAAGAATATAATGCTTCCCAACCTTGCATAATGAGGTAATAAAAATTGATGATAATAGGAAAGTTATGGGGCATTTTAGACATGGGGAAGTACCTCTTCCCGGTCTTGACTTAATCCCTTAATTCAGGAGATCTCTCATTCAATTTTAATTTAGTCACCTCCTAATGGACATGTCCGTCTACGACTGCGGATGGCCAAGAGATTTGCTGAATTAATTCATTCTGCTGATATGAAAGACTGTCTGAGCCGACAACAAATTTCCTCACTGCAAAGCAATTTGCACTACGCGAATTTCATAATTATGAAAGTTTATTGAGGGTAATAAATAAATAAAATAGTTTTTTTTTGTAAATAAAACTATTTCGTTTTCAAAATTATTGGAAAAAAATGAATGGTTGTTCATGATTTATGAACAAATCTAGTCTTTGGAAAGAAGTTTGTGTTTCCAAACATGTTTTCTGTAAGTTAGGGTAATTTATATTGGGCACCTCCCCAGGAAGCTTACGTCCGTGGAGGAATGCACATATTTACCTCGGAGGAAATCACCTGTGGAAGAATTTACAAAAATCCTTAAAATATACCTTTCAGCTGCTAGATTCAGTTAGTTAGGGAGATTGATTATGTAGAAGGCTTATTCGGATGGCGAAGTTTAATTTTCTAAACGGGAAGAGCTCAGACAGCTGATTAGGAAATGTTGCTGCTTTTTAATTACAAGAGGCCCTGAGGGAACAATGGTGATCTATGCGCAGGTGCAGCAGCTGCCTGCCACCGATAAACCCACTCGGTAAACATACACCTGTAAGGCACCTGCTGTCTTGGCTTTTATTATAATAACTGCTCATTGGTTATGGATCAGACGCCCTCAGCAGGTATCTCTGTCCTCAGGCCACCAGTTCATCTCAGGCAGGAACAATATGGAAGCTTCCAGGTTTTTTTCTCTGGAGAACTTGAAAAGAAGCATGGATAGGATTACCATCCGTCCGACAGTCTGGGATTGCGCACCGCGTTCTAAACGGTCTCCGGTAGAGTTAGCGATGGTTCGATAGCACTATTAACAGTTTCGTTATTCGTAACTATCGAAAAGCCTAGTGATATTCGTTGGACATTACACATTGGATTGCCGACGTCAAATTTTTTCCCAAAATTTTAATCATATAGTCTTGGAAAAAAATAAAACGAAAATTGAATAAAACATTTAATTAAAGAAAGAAGGCTATTGAACTTGAAAACCTTTACCAAATCTTGGCAAAACAAACGTGCAAAGGCTCGGCTTGTCGGCATTTGAGTCCGATCCGTTTCTTGCGCGAAGCGCCATATAAGCGCTGGTGTTGTATACACATATTGTTGTATTTATGTAAATTATATACCTATTTAAATGTTTTTATTTTGTATTTTTAATTGTTTCTTTATATAATAAAAATAGTTTAAGCCGAAATTAACTGTTGATAAAAGTTGGAATAGCCGGAACAACAGCGTGAGGATATGTTAGTTTGCTAAGCTTGTGTAAACTCCCTTTACACGTTTGCCATTTGGTTTGGCGTTTGACTTGCCAAGGCTTGACAAAGGTGTGAATGCACCTTTAAACAAAATACTATACTCGAATCCAACAGTGCTTCCGCGAATTCCATTTGGAAGTTCGAACTTGTCAATTTTTAAATACATAATTGAATTCTTTGAGAATGTTTATCTGTAAAGTTTAAAAAAAAAAAAAAAAAAAATCCACACATCTTTCTCTTTCTAGCACTGATAATTTCAAAGACCTGATTATAAAGTTGTACCTTAACATTAGTGAAGAACTATTCAATTCCAATTCACAATCCTTCTTCAGGTTTACTTTGTCTGCTGTTCAGAGTTCAGAAAGTTCAACGTCAACACCTACTGTCTATGTGTTTCATCTTGATCCCATATTCTAACTTCTCCTTCGGACCATCATGTTTAGAGAATAATAATATAATTATGATCACTGAAACAGTAAGGAATAATTACTTAGTGTGGTGGTGGTATAAATCTTTCATAGAGATATTAAGTCACAAATTTATTATTTAATACAATAACTCAACTTTTTAAACAAAATGATAATAACAAAAAACTTCAGAAAATAATATCTAATTAATCCTTAGCTTGGCAAGAATAAACCCACTATTTTATTTGTTTTTTAATATTTGATGTTTTCCAATCAGATGGGTCCTAAATAACCCTGAAATAAAGAAAATATTTTTCTTTTTGAAAATATGTATATAAAATTTTATGATAAGGTACCATATAACTTACCAAGCTCAGGGGGTCACTGGATGGGGTTTTTAAATAAAAATTTGTTTCTCTAATTTTAAATTCTTTTATTTTTAACATAATTACACTTCTACATTTTTATTATTATTCACTATTTAATCTGTATAATAAGCTTGACAAATGAAATTTCTTTTCCCTTGAAAGCAAAATCTTACTCTAATTTTGTTGCATGAAAAAATGTTTTGGCTCTTATGAACACTCTTCTATTGACATCTGTTCATTCTCGTCATACCCGTTCTCAGCCTTCAAATTTATATAAAGCGGCCCACCGATCCGCAGCTTTCGACAGATCTTTTCTTGTCCAATCCTCATCCTTATGGAGTTCCATTCCTCCTTCCATTCGTCGCTCCAATACTCTTGTCACCTTCAAATCCTGCTTATTTAATCACTTATTTTCCATCCAGTTCCAAAAAACATTGTAAATAGATTTTCTCTTATTTCAATCAACATTTGTAAATATGTTCCTTCATTTATAATTTTGTCATATCTTAGTAACATACGAAATTTGTGTGGTTTTTGTTTTAAGACATAATCAATTTAATCTATTAATACCTATTTCATATGCTAGAAGTGATTGCATTATCACTTGTTATAATTTTCATTTGTATTTATTTATTGACTTTTCTTTTTTAATTATCTGTTAGCGCATATGTTCCTATATCATCTACTCTAAGGCTCTGAAGCCCACCTATCATTGCCTGTAATTGTTATTCTAAAGAGACTTGTCCCAGAATAAATAAAGAGTTTATTATTATTATTACTTAAATTTGCCGCCCATTGCCACTACAGAATGAATACTGACAACTGATTTCGGTGGTAGAGTAATAACATTGGAGAAGGAGCCTTTATTTTTCCTTTTAATAAGCCGATATGTAATCATTTTGTCAGCCGCTCTAGCTTAGAAATTTTTCAGGAATATTTTTATCTCTTTATTTAATTAAACTATCTCAAGGAGTGTCTAAAAAAGCCTGACCATCCGACTGGAGAGTATGGAACGATTCCTCCGTGCTATTGTTCGTTCACCTCCTAATAAAGAATGCTAAGCACGCTTATACAATATATATTCCAGTAAATGTGCTTAAGAAAATAAATTGAAAAAAAAGTTCAAACACCAAAACTGAAATTGATTTCAAATAACAACAGCAACAGTAAGATTAACAACACCAAAAATTCTGCAGTTAAGTGTATCCATCAAAAATAAGAAATAAAAAATCTTTCAGTTGGAATTATGCTGTTTATTTACGATCAGAGCATGCAATGTTAGGCTTGATGGTGCTCAACTGGATTCTTAATTCCTCTTCAACACTCAGTGCTTTCGCTTTCACTACGGTAACCATCCTGAGTCATTTTTATTAATTGTAGATCATTTTTATTCATCTTATAATTAATACATTCAATAATTATTTTTAAAAATGGTTATCCCTGAATGAGCATGTTAAAAATATGATTTTATTCATGACTTTTGTTTGCTTATATACATGCCATCTGGAACGTCCTTGAATATAACCAGTGGCACATGTACCATGGTCTGGGAACCATGGTCTGCTCTAGATAGTAAAAAAGAAAGGAAACAAAAATAATCATCTCAGAGTGGGGGAAAATTTTCCAAAGCCATGGAGTCAAGCTAAGGGTTAATAATCAAGATATAAAATTATATATAAATTTATACTATGGTTATAGGAAATCACAGTTAACGAAAATAATATATACATTTTATCAAGCTGTTTTATTTATTTTTTCTAGCACTGTATCTATATACAAAACTTCTATTTCAGATCTGATGGTTACTTTTAATTTGGGTCTAGACGAGAAAAAATAAATATAAAACATGAAGAAAAGTATGTTTCCTTCAGCTAGACCGATCCCAGATTAACAAGAAATTAATTTACATTACAGTCAATCATCACTTATAATTTTGAAAAAATATCTAATGATCTAAATAAAGATTAAAAAACAAGCCATTGATAAGAATAAAAAATTAGTAAAAAAAAGAACTAAATAATCTAATAATAATAAATAAAAAAGCTCTTATTGTAAGGCCCTAAAATGTTTTTGGTATGTGAAACTATGAGCAATAAATAAAGGAATATTTCAGCAACATGAAACAAAGGTTAATAAGTTTCATAAATTTAACAAACCTGCAACTTTTTATTTTTTATTTTATTTTTTACAGATCACAACTCTAACAACTTTGAAATTTCATGTAAAAAAACAAAACCTGAATAGATAGTAATTAAAATAAATTAAATTTTATCTTATCAACATGGAAGGAGGCAATACCACAGATATAAAACACAAAAAAAAAATTGGTTTTAATAATGAATTCATTATTTAAACAAAACAATGTTCCAAAAAGTGTAATTATTTTTTAGTGGATTAATAGATCTTCAAAATGAGATTACTTCTTATTTTTCTTGGCACAGGTCTTTTCACGGAAACCAGTTGCTGAAAAAGAAACTCGATTAGGTTCTACTACAAATGAGCATTTTTTAATATTATCTCATTTTTTATTGTTCATAACAATTATCGTAAATCTCAAGCCTAACCTGAAATTATTTAATCTAAGATAGACACTGAATAATGCCACAAACTTTCCAACACATTCTATTCAATGGCGACCAATGCAAGGATGAGGAGAGATATAAATGAATGGGAGAACAAGGAGAGTGGGACTCACTTGAGGACCGCCATTCTTAGGGAAAACAGATGTACCTCACCCGATGCACTTCTGCACAGAGTGTGTTAAAACCATTTATGAAGAATTATAACAATAAGAGAGGCACAGATTCTTGCAGGGCAGTAGCACCAAGAATAAATAAAATAAATTTAACAATAATTAAAGGCAACAGTAATCACTCACAATCCTCTTACAGCTGAAGAATAGGATAGAGTCTACTGAAAACTCTGACTTTATCTCTGCTTCGACATATTTTTTCTTCTTCTTCTTTTAGGAATTTGAAGGTCAATATGAAGGTCTTCTCAACCAAACTCCTGTCTGAGCAGGTCCCTCCATCTCTGTCAGTCCATCACGTCCTCTGACAATCCCCTTCCAGGGGGTCTTCCTCTCCTACTACCCACAGCCTCCCAATCCATTATCAGCCTTGGTATCCTGTTGTCATTCATCCGTCTCACGTGGCCATACCATCTGAGTCTTCTTTCTTCCATCACCTCTAGGACATTCCGTCTTACTTCCATTTTTTCCTTTATAACAATGTTTCTGACCCTTTCCATCCTTGATATCCTTGCTACTCTCCTCCAAAAATCCATTTCTACTGCTAGGAATTTTTTCCTTGCGCCATGCTGAGGGGCTATGTCTCCAATCCATATAGCATTACACTATCTACCAATGCTCTGTAGATCAGTTTTTTTGCCTTTACTAAAATATTGCTGCTCCACACTAGAGAATTAAGAATTTCCACTGCTTTTTTGCCGTTTGTTATTCTTTTTTCGATTTCTGCATCTGTTCTACCATTACTTTGTATTATGGATCCCAGGTAACAGAATTGATATACTTTACTCAGCTTCGCTAATGTTGGGTCGATGTTCTCTTCCCTCTCTGTGCATATGTATTTAGTTTTATTATAATTTATACTGAGACCTCCTTGTTCGCATTGATCCACAATTTTTTCTGAACAGGTAGCTGATATCCTCCTCATCTTGTGCTATTAACACCTGGTCATCAGCAAATAATAAATGACACAGGTTTATTTCCTTTATTAGTATTCCCAGTTTTCCTCATCCAACCTTTTAGGCATTCGTCAATGTTTTTTTTTAAATAGAGAGGGGTAAGTGAAGCAACCTTGCAGTAGACCTTTTCTGTTCTAGAATTTTCTGGATAATAATGGGCCTATTTTTATCTAGCACCTGTTATTGCTCTAATGAATATCATTGCCAATACCAGGATTTCTATAGCAGTTTGCGTTATATATATATATATTTTTTTTTCATATATAAATCTTTGCATTACCTCAGGATCAACAGTAATATCCTTAAATTGAGACAAATAACTTTTCTGGTCTCAAGGAGCTTATATATGAAAAAATTAGAGATATTTCTTACAACGATTTTTGACTGATAACCTTTCTTTTATCTAATCTAACTTAGGTTGTAGATAAAGTATAACTTAAATTTGCTCCATTGAGTGAATTAACAAACATTTAATTGTTTGTTCTGTTATTTGGAATATTTTTATGAATTGTATAGCACTGATAAAAATATAAAACAATTATTTTTTTTTCTTACAAGCAATTTTTTCTTGAATCCAGGGCAAGAAGTAACCAACATTCACGTTGATGGCAGGAGAATCACCTGCACACATCCTTCCGTGAGAGACGAGACCCACTAATGTAAATCTATTAGTTTCAGGATCAAGCCAAATAACAGGGCCACCAGAATCTCCCTAAAACATCATAAATATTCTTCAATTATAAAATATAGCTTAAAATATAATTATAACAATAAAACAATATAATATTGAATGGATGATAGAAATAAATTCCTTTTATTTATCAAGATTAATGTACTTTGCCAACATATTCATACATAAAATAGATTGTAAAGGTATAAAAGCAGATTTTGTGTAATTCAAAATATCACACACTTTCATTTAGATATTAACTCAGAACCCACCAGATGAGATGATTTTTCAGTTTCAAAATAAGATTCTAGGAAACTGATTACATCAACTAACTGATAGGGTAGGAATTTTTCTAGCTATAATTTTCCTTACTCCTAGTGTGTTTTGTTTTAATTATTTTCTCATTTTAATCCTGATTAATAAACACTAAAAATTGAAAGGAGGAGCATGAGTGGAGGGGATTGGGGAGAAGAATGTTAGTCTAGTGCACATCTCGGTCCCCACTACCTCACCGGCAAATTCAAGTTAGACAGACTCTAACAGATTCTTAAGAGTTAAAGCTGTACATAACTGTGTTAAATTAGAGAAACTAAAGGCTAAAAACAATGTAAAAAGTTCTATTAAGGTAATGAGTCCACTATAAGTGAATATGCGACATCTATTCAAATATTGCGTCAAAAGATTGAAGGGAATATTTGATGTTCATTTTAAGTTCAGCAAACTTTTCTCGGAAGACCCTATCCCCTGAGAGTAGCTATGAGATCCAGTACTTTGGTAGGATCCAGATTGTTTCGGGGAACCAATATTTCCTCAGGAAACTCATTAACAACCACCAGTTCAGAGGGGTCACTCAGGAAGAATCCTCTGTCATCTGCGAGGTTATTCATTGATCCTCACTTGAAGATTCTCCACTAGATCTGCCAATCCTTCCCTCATCATCTAATGTCTGAACAAGTTTTACTGCAAGAGGTAAATGAGATACTCTGTAACCTGAGCTGTAAGCTCTGGTTATTCACAGACTCACAGCAAAGCCATCTCCTGGATCGTCGCCAACCAGCTCTTTTTCTAATATGAGAGATTCTGGTTCTTGTGTATCATGGCGTGACCATGCGGGTCTTGTCGTGGGCCGTGTACATGGTGTCATGGATTCACTATCAAGGTGGAAGTGTTTTTTGTCGTCCAAGGTTAAAAAGAAAATAATACAGGCTTTAATATTCCCTCTTGTCTGGTATTGTGACTCGGTCTACATCGACATATCTGATAAATGAGGATGCCAGAATCCAGAAAGCCCTTAACTCAGCTGTCCGGTTCATTTTGAAAAGTGCTGGACTCGGAGGTTCCTGAGGATCTAAGAAAAGGATTTGTTGGGAGGTACGTAGTGAGAGGTTGCAGGGTATATTCCAACTGCCAGCCTGCCGGACTAATTCTTTTAGGAATGCTTTCCATGTTGTGGCAGTGAGAGAGCTCAACCAGCTTCCGGTAGAGATCAGATTCGCATCCTCCTTTCACAAGGCTTGTCTTCGACAATTTCTGAGTGCAGACCTGGCGACTGCTCCTTGAATCTTTCAATATACAGCTAGTTACTCCCCTTTCCTTTCCCTTCCATAACCCTTTTCCCCTCCTCCGATTTATTTATTTCATTATTATTATTAGTTTAATTTATTGTTATTTTATTTATTTTAATTAATTTTTCGTATCCTTCATATCATTATTTCATTTTTTCTTTCATTATTAAAATATAAATTTTTGTTGTAAAATATCATTGTTGAAATGTTTCTGATACTCAAATAGATTGTTATAAGTAGATTTAAGCTTATACATTTGTCTGTAAGAAAGGGCCACAGGCCCTAAGACAATAAGGATCAATCAATCAATCAATTTTATCAGGGAATGCTTAACTGAAAATACCCACAATCACACACTATGATTCGGCCACGTTTACAGCAAATTAGAGAACAGAATAGAGGAGTTAGCAGACCTGTGTAAGTAATAATAAGTTTAATAATTATTACATAATAAGTTATTTAGTAAATAAAAACTCAATTAATCCAATATATCTTATGTTAATTATTATGACAACAACTTATTTTGTATAATTTTTTGGTTTATGTCAAGAATGGTAGAAGAATGTGTGGTAAGAGCCACATGTGAAGTAATAACAGACAGAAGGAAACAAAGAGAAATAACTAGGAAGAGAAGGGAGCCAAGAAGAGCAATAAGAGAGGCAATGACTAGGAAAAAATAAGTGCTCATTGGACTTCGCTGAAGGACTTCCAAAGGGTAAGTCCGGGGGCCCCTAAAACTATAAATTTGTCTGTAATGTATTAGTCATTTATTTAATTTTTCAATTGTGTGGGGCCCCAAGAGCTTGGGGTCCTGGGCTGTTGCCCTTTTCATCCTACCCTGGATCCGCCACTGGTGCAGTTTTCCAGTAAAAAAAGGCTTCAGAAATCCTCCTTACCTTTGGATTAGGCTCTACAAGCGGATTCTTCATATTGCGATACGGCTGCAAAGTGGACTTATTTGTTTTTACTTATAAGGCCACAAAAACAAGGTAACTCGATTTTTTTTTTTAGAAATGAGTAACAACTGTTTCTGATAGATTTTTGAAATGGAGGCTGGATGGTAAAGTCAAATCAGGAGAAAAATAAGCTTAAACATCTCAAAATCATTGTTGAAGAATATGTGTAATAGGGAAACACGAGTTAACTGGACTGTTGCTAGGGAAAAACAAGCTAACCTGACTTCTCTGCAATGAGCCCAACAAGTACCCTCTTTATTTTCTAATTATTATAGAATAAGCTTCTTTTTTTTTTATAAACCAAGTTAAAAAGAAAGAAAAACAAAACAATCTAACAAAAGACGTAGATAAGACGTAAATATATGAATAAAAAATCAAATGGTCCCACCAAAAAAATATAAAAAATCTCATGGGGTTGAAAGTATTAAACAAAAAAACTATAGCTATTTTTACTTTTTTTTTCAATTTGGCTCATGCAAAGAGAACTCAAAGATTCCAAAGTAAACTTTGTTCCGGACATTTAGAAAAAAGTGAGATACCCTATTTGTTCCTCTATGGTCTACAATTTATTCATGAATAAAAGTTAATTTTCAAATGAAAATTTTTTCTTGAGAAAAAAGGCAAAAAACTTGTGACTAAAAATTTGGGTATAAATTATTTAGTTTCTAATTGGATAATAATAATAAACAAAAAAAAAATTCAAGAAAGATGAATAAAATTATACATATACATACCTCACAAGAATCCTTATTGTCTCTATAAGTACATATTACATTCTTAGCTTTAGGTGATCCAATGTCAATTGGATGGCTTTTATAGCATTCCGATGTTGGTATTACTTTCAAATTTACTTTCATCAAAACTGAAGACTGGGAACCACCATCTGTTGTAAGGCCCCAACCTAGCAACAGGAACAAAATTTGATAGTGCTGGAACAATACATGGCCAGCATTTATGTAATGATCTTTTTTTTCTGAATGATAGATGAGTTCATTACTTTAATAGTGATTTTAATGATTATTAATGGTACGGACTCACCACTTTACAGAAGCTAAATGAAACCCAGGAGAGCCTGTTGGCTCCTGGTTCGATTTACAGCTGATAGAACAGAAAATTAACAACTGTCTCTAGCCGGATTCGAACCTAAGCCAAGCCTGGAAGTTTGGCCTCTGATTCACTGTGTACCCGCTCTTTATATAGGCTTGATGACACTCAGCGAGCTTACACGCTACGAATTCACGAACTGCTCATGAACTTGTCCAGTGTCATGTTCACAAGTAAACAAGCACCTTGTAAACAATCTGATAGAAAACTTGAAACCCAGACTACTTTGCTTGCAGCTTGTAGGCGCACAAGTTTGTTATATTGTAAGCATGCCTTGGGCTATCATCATAAAAGGTGAAAGATCCGTCTTAAGCATTAATCTTAATCATTAATTTTCTTTATAGTTTTTATGATATAAAAAGTGAGGTGCTCCAATGGCAAAGCACTAAAGTACAACAACCATTACAAATGACAATAATGCTCTGAAATTTCATATTTCCATTTTTCTCTTGTTCTTAAACAAAATTTAATATTTTTGGTAATAAAGAGATTGATCCAAACAAATTGATTGTAAAATATACTTAAGAAAAAAAAAGTAGGAAAGATACCAAAGAATAATAAAAAAATAATAATAATGATAAGAAAGACTTAATTTGCGTTTAAAGAAATTGTTTAGCACAAATTGATAAGGTTACAGCCGATAAAGTTTATAAAAGGATATTGAAATAACTTTTTGGGTTTCCTGTAATTATTTTAAAAATATTTAGAACTTATTGTCTTCTCTCATGGGAATCCCTAAATTAATGATATTCCACCAAACTTCCAGTTTTTTTTCCTTTGTACATTATGACCTATTTAAGTGAATAGATCGATATTTCAACGATATACTTTGTTAATCTTTAAATTCTAAACAAAAATTTAGTAAATTAAATTAATAAATTATAAAAAAAAGATTGACCTACGCAAGGTAAGCCTTTCTTATTATTTTGATTTTTTTATTATTTCCTTTGGCATCTTTTTCCTAAAATATTTAATATATTTTACAACATTTTTTTTCAGAATAATATATTAAGTAAAACAAATATTAAATGATGTATGTCTGCAGAAACATGACGATGTTCAATAAATCAACTAGAAGGCTTATTGGATGCTGAGCAAGTAGAGCAAGTCATAGTCCCACAAACTGACTAGCCCGCTTCTCTGACTCGCCAGCTTATAACTTTTATAAATATAATATAAAACTTTTGTAAATTTTATAAATATAAAACTAATATAATCAAGGCTTATGATCATTTAGCGTTTTTTAATAATTAAGAAATTTATGGTGGCCACACTTATAACTTCATGAGTTTCCAATCTCTGTTCTGATAAATGGAAAATTTAAGAATAAGCAGCAAGCATCAGTTAGTTAGTTTAAAATAAAATAATAAAAAAGTATTCAAATAATTTTTAAAAGAAAAAAATATTAAAGTATAATTTTTAAATCATAGTATAAATTCAAAATAAAATATTTCAAATTGTGATTTGAACTACGATAGAATGATACTTTGTATAGCCGAACCCAAAAATACAAAAAAAATTCAAGTTTAAATTATTAATCGTAACAAATATCTTCAGGATATGAACTTACCCAAAACTTTCACATGATCATTAACCAAATTCAACATTTTGTTTGGAAGACAAACAGGCCCTATTCTTTGTGAAAAATCAATTTTTCTTTTAACGACAACAAGAGCAATATCATTAGCCAAGGTCATGTCATTGTACTTTTCATGTTCAATAGTACGATGAATTGGATACAATGCTGCTTCTTTTTCTGTATCTGAAATACAAAAATTAAAATGTCTCAATGATATGTCTCGAATCTTTTAGTAATTAAAGATGAGGACATGTGAAAATTCTTATGATAAAACTGCTTTATAAAAACCAAGAAGCATAAATATTCTGTACTAAAAGTTAAATTAGTTTTCTAAATAGTATTAGTTATAAAGAAAATATAATATCCTTTACAATATATAATACTGACCAGAGTTTTCCTTCCTTGAGAAAGTAACACTTGAGTCTCAATCAGACTTGGACAAATTTTATTTTGAATAACAAATAAATTATCTTTATTTGTTATCCATGAATAACGAATAAGAAATTTATTAATTGTTCTATCTTTTGAAAATAATAAATATATATATATATATATATATATATATATATATATATATATATATATATATATATAATTATTATTTTTTTTTTATTGATTTGAGATTTGCTAATAAAAAATTAATAATTTATTCAGAATGATTAAAAAAAAAAAAAAATTATGTATTCCCAGTTTTTAATAAAATGTACAGGCAATGAATATTTAAATATCTCAATCGAAAATTGCTAGATTAACATGGAACAAGAACTTATTCTTATTAATTATTCAAAATAAAATAATTTATATATTTATTTAGAAGCACTCAACCAACAGACATTTTGTTCTATGATAGATTAAAAATGAATAATAATAATACTGAAATACAATAAAGAAAAAATATATAAAAAATCAGTCACAGCTCAGAGACATAATTGATATGGATTAAATTATATTTCCAATTTTATTACTTAGTGTGTTTAAACTGTTAAAAAAATCTAATTGTGTTACATTATTTAGTAAATTCCAAACCTTTGGCATTTTGTTGACCTGCGAGCAAGAGGTCAAATTGGTCTTACATACTGGTAAATAAAAATCATCTGTTACCCTGCTACAAGTCCTACTGAATCTAAAATTCAGTTTATTCAGTATAAAGCTATCATCAAAAATATTTTTTGCTAATTTTATTAAATGCTTTATTGCGGCCATTTTGAATGATATACTCATGCAAGAATATGTTTATATGAAATGCAAGAGTATGATTAAACGAATACATAATTAATCATATGGGTAACAAATAATAAATATTTGAATAATAACAAACAAAAATCATGAATAAAACATTATTTGTTAATTGTAATTGAATAAATTATTACTAGGATACTTTCTATGTCCAATTTTTATCAAGATAAAAGAATAAGGGAGAAGTGGATCATGTAAATATGGTATTATTGCTTCATTACTTATGGTATCACTTGATTACTAATGGTAATACTTCATTACTTATGGTATTACTTAATTACTAATGGTAATACTTCATTACTTATGGTGTTACTTAATTACTAATGGTAATACTTCATTACTTATGGTATTACTTAATTAATAATGGTAATACTTCATTACTTATGGTATTACTTAATTACTAATGGTAATACTTCATTAGTTATGGTATCACTACCCAATCGAAGGTCTATGCATGCTTAATTTGAAAACAAAAATTTTTAGATATAGTGTTTATTTAATGTTTGTCTTTAATTTACCTGATAAGAGATTATGTTCCCCAACGGCCAAAAATATTTTCTGGCCCTTATATTCGATGGTGCAATGAACAGCAGTCAAAGCATGGTGAGTAGTTATTATAGAAGCGCCACAGAATAATAACTGATTTTCAGCGGAAACCAAACCAGCCATTAGTGGATATTCATTGACTAAAGCTTCTCGACCTCCGACAATTCTACCCTAAAATAAAAAAAGAAAGAATATTATCTTGTTAACATAAAATATCTCAAAAGTTTAAAACTTTATATAATTTTTAGAAATTTCTATTAAGACAATGAGATCGATGACAAATAAATCTAAAAACTGGAGTTCAGTGGCTATTAAAATTATCATCAGTAGATCAAAAGTAAATGAATGTAAAATACAATTATTATATATCTTCTATTAGCTAAGCTTTTATCCACATTATAGGTCTTCATCGGGTCTAACAAGAAGAAAAAAATAAAAGAGGTACCTTAATGTCAAAGAAACACAGTACTCACATACCATAGGTGTGTTAAAGAAGAAGAACGTATCTTATTGGCAAATAAAAAAACAAACAATAATTTTATTTTATTTATATACTGCTGACCCCTCCTGACCACTATTTCCTCAGCTGTTAAGGATATGATATAATATTTAAGATATTTGTCAGCCAATTTGCATTCTCCATGCCAGGGACAGATAAATCGGTAAGAGAACTAAGCAGTGATGTATGGACCCATAGGTTTTAAAATATCTTAACTTAAATAAACGACCGAAAAGGTTAAATAAATTTTAAATAAAATTATCAAATACATCTAAATTTATTAAATTATGGAATGAAATTTTGGATTAGTTTCATTATCTTTTACAACTTGATGAGATATCTCCAAAATTTTTTTTGGAGGGGGGGGACAAAATTTTTACCGCTAGAGTCCCCACTTGTCTTGATCCCCTCCGCTCCATGCATCTCTCTCTTTAAGACTAAGAATGCTTAGTGATTGCTAATAGTAAAAAAAAGATTTTTATTCTCCTTAGCTCAGGTCATACAATTTTTTTCCTCTGTATACCAGCATTGGGGTCGAAGAAGATCTTTTGAGTACCATCCATTACTCTGTCAAAACAGGCTTATAGTTTTAAGTTGGGTAATCAGTCCACATAGTTTGGAATCAATAAAACATCTCCAACCAAAATGGATAAACTATATGCATGCTAGGCATCGCATTGGCATATTATGCAGAATGAAGGATATAATATCTTAAAGGTCACCCTGTACATCAGCAGAACAGCTTTACTTCTGCTTTTACTGAGACCCTTCAGAAACAGCTTAGAGTGAAACTGTTTTACAATAATAAGGCTTGGTTCTAACAACAGCCACCTTTATTCCCCTTTCAGTGTACATGGAATTTTTCCATAGGTAAGCTCAGTGGTAGAAAAGAAGCTAGGCTCAGAACTCTTCCTGACCACTTCACTCAACCTTTTCTTTTCCAAAAGATCAAACTGTTTGTCAAATTATTTAATCTATTATTTTCATTAATTAGCACCGTGGTACTCAAACTATTTTGTCTTATGGCATCCAGAAATTATATGACAAAATTCATGGTACCACTATTATTATTATTATTATTATTTTTTGATAAATGCAATATTATAGCACATAAATATTGAAAAAAAACAAGATTAATTTTTTATAATTGTTTTAATTATTTATTCAATTTAATACTTTAATTATTTATTTTATTTTATTTAATACTTTAATTTAACTTAATTATTTAAAAATTATGTAGCGCCCTTGTGGTGTAATTGCGGCATCTTTTTGAGAACCACTGAATTGTAGATTTAAAAAAGGACAAATTAAATTAATAAGTTATTAATGTCACATATTTTTTTAAATTATGCATTAAGTATGAACTGATATAGTAATCTATTGTAGAGATAAAATTTATCTAGTATTAAATTTTAATATGTTGTTTTTTTAATGTAATATTCATGGTGGTAAGGTGAAATTATGTCAAATCTTGGTTTGATGGTATTTGGTAGTTTCATATTAACCCTGGAGTAAACGCATGGGGTAGAGATGTCCCCCAACCATCTACAACATAGTATAAATCATTGCGTATTTTTATTGGAGATCTAAAATATCCTATAATCTCATCTAGAACTGGATAATGCCATTTCCTTGAATCTGTGGAATTGTCTTTCTTCGCAGGTTTGTATACTGATTATTTTGGAAATACTTCTCTTCTTTTTTTTCAAAATTAATTTTTGTTAAACAATTTGATTAATTCTTATAAATTCATAATATGGAATAATATTCATATAAATACATAAATAACTTAATCATTCAAATAACTATGATTTTTCACATCAATTTAAAAATGTTTATTATTAAATTCAATCAAATAATTAGTCATTTAACAATTAATGTTTTTATTTCTTTTAGTTCAAGCTATAGTATATTGTAATACATGTAATTTGTTTCGTTATTTATTTTTATTAATATCGAACACTCGTGTTAGATGTAGTACTGATGCTAATGTAAGGCTAAAATGGCTGAAAGAGCTTGAAGAAGAAAATAAATAAAAGATAAGTCAAATATCAATTGTCAACTGCTTTGATGTAAATTTTAAATAGATAAAAATATTTAAAATAAATTTTAATACTTTGTTTTACTTTTTATGTATTATTTTATACCCGATAATCAAATAATTTGTTATAATTATGAGAAAAGAGAGTTAAAAATGATTTTTATTTTGAGGGTTGGGAACTCATGTGCCCTACGCTCCTAAACGTGTTACAAGAAATCACATTCCTATTACAGGGTTAAGACTATTTAGAAGGTGTCCTTGATTATAATGGAGTTAGATTATTTGCATATAAAAATGAAATGTTATTAGAGAGAAAAAAAACAAAAAAAAACCTGTGCCACTACAGCTCATGAAGGGTCTTGGGTTCAGTATTTAGAAAGGAACATAATTTTTCAAGATCAACGGTTGTGTAAGGAGGTAATTTGGCAAAGATCACACTCAAACGGCAAGTTTTCTCCCAATTAAGAGTACCCACTTTAGAGGCCGGGTGAGCCCCAGGAGGATTTTCCAACCACATGGTCGGTCCACAGCAGATTTAACAGAATAAATAATTATCAGAAACAACCGGTCTTGAACCCGGACCCAGGAGTTAGGAGCACAGTGCCTTGCTCACTGTGCTACCTCTAAAAATTTAAGAAGTCTTCGAATGAAGTATCAAATAACATTTTTTATTTATAAAATTTAAATTTAATAATTTTTTGTCAAGAGTTAAGATACCTTTAATATTAACCTTTATATAAAATTATGTCTATTATTTTAGAATATTTCACATTATTAGATCAATCCAATTTTTCTTTGTAAATATAAAAACTTATTTTTCTTATTTCTTATTAAATTTTTGGAAACATTGAAAGATTCAATTTTCATAGTAAAAATTTATAAATTCTTATTAATAAATTCTTTCGTCCAATTGCATTTTCTGTTCTTTATTTTGAATGTATAATCAATAAAATATATATTCTTTAATTTCAGTAAATTTTTAAATATTTTAATGGTATATATTAAAAAAGAATTTTAAAATAAAGTGATTATTATAATACTATATTCGGAATAATAATTTTATTTGGGATTATTCAAAAATCTGTTTCATAAATCAATACAATTAGTAAAAAATGAAAATTCAATAATAAGTAATACCTCTTGAAATAGGTTAATATATTTGAATATAAAAAGATACCTTATTGGTCCAACCGCAAGAACAATTAGTTGACTTGACTCCTTTTCCTTGTCCATCTTCAGAAGACTCCTTCGATACGAAGGTATCATCCTCCCAGTAACTCGGTACTGACCAGGCTAAACCAAGCACAGCCGCAAAACAAATAATTCTTTTTATCTCCTGGAAATCAAATGGCACTAGTAAATAAATTGTTTAATTTTTGTTTATTGTTTAATTAACTATTTTTATTTTCAATTTATTTTAAATATATTTATTTTTATATTTTTACAACTCTTTAATTAAGACTTTATTCTACCTCTCCACCTCTTACACCAAAATTCCACTTTTATTTATTTATATTCATAACCCACCATTTTTATGCTTGTCCCATTTCGTCATCCACCAATTTCACTTTCAACCAATTCAAGTCAATAAGTCCAAACAATCCTTCATATAAATAATTTAACCACAACTTAAATCTTATTCTATAAACAACTTCCTCCTCCCACTCAGCTGCGTTTCACTTCTTTTTAATTTCCCTTGCCTTTATACAAATTATATAGTAAGAGGAAGTATTGCAATCGTGAAAATTTTAGAATTTGAGTTTTCAGGCGAAATACACATTTTAAGGTCCCCTGAGTCCAAATAATCAAGTCTCGCAAAATGGTCAGTGTGTTTGTGAGTCTGCGAACAGCCTAGCTCAAAAATGAAAAGTTGTACAATACTGAAATTACCTATTTAAGGTAGGCACATGCATGTGACGTTACAGCAACTTTTTCGTCAAAATTGACTAACCAGAAGTGCCACTTTATATAATCAATTTTACACTTTTTTACAATTTTCTCAAAATGATGAAACTGGATCAAATTGTTCTTCATAAAGGTCTTTAACTTTTCATTTATGTAGTACATCACCGAGGAAATGCAGGGAAAAAAGTTATAATGAAAAGAATATTTTATTTGCACAAAACTTAAAAAGTATGGATTTTATGGTAATTATGTATAGAATTGTATGAAACGTTATTAAATTATCTAAAAACCAAAAAATGAATCATCAAAATCGGATCAGTATTGGCAAAGACCCTAGATGGATAACCGAGTGCATCTGAAAGGAGACGGACGCAACCAAACCTCCTCCCACCAATCCGCCAATCTGTTGTCAACAATACACTCTGTAATAATGTAATTAAAGAATACAAACGCAGAAATTAACTTAATAATTTCTACTTTTATATTATTTAGTAGAAACAAAATGTTTCCATGGAAACTTAACCGAAACTTTTAAAATATTCAACTTGACTTAAAATATATAGGTTGTGTAAATGTAAATGTAAGGGTGGGTAGAATTGTTGTACTAAAATTGATTAAAAACCTGTTTTATTGTACTTGGGAGAAGATGTAAAGTGGTGTATGCTGCTGAGTTTATTTCAAGTATTGTTTATATGAACTCTTTAAAATTATATTAAAAAGATAATTATTATAGGACGGTAAGAGAAAGTTGTATGATGCGCACACCAGATTTTTTTTGTTCACTTCCGAACAGGGAAGACAACCGCTTCCTATTTACCTGATTTTAGCCGCTATCAACTAGCAAGCCTGTAATTATTATTTTATCAATGTTATACTTTCTCCAACCCCTCATCACTCCCATCTTTCCCCCTTTTTCTTAAGAGCATTTAATTAAGCATTTCTTATTATTTATTTAATTTTTTTGTTCATGTCGGTATATTATTTCTCTATATCTATCTACCAATATTTACTTATATATTTTCATGTTTTGCACTCCTAAAATTTCATACTTTATAGATTGTTATCTCATTTTTTTATTGAGTCCTGATGAATGCCTAAAACTTAGGCCGAAACGTTGGTAAACAATAAAAAATAAGGCTTGCTAACTAGTGTATTTTTCTTCATTGACCGCACCTCCCCCCCCTCCCCAAACCAACTATTCTTCAAATACATCTATGATCAACTATATCCACATCAATGTTTAAATGAAATTTTCTTTTTATTACATGATAATCCGTTTATATTTTTACCAAAAAAGCGGGTTGTTGATTTGCCTATAAAATATTTTTAATCAGCCAATAAGGAACAATGATTATAGATGCACCAAATTACTTCAAAATTGTCACAACTGTTCCGAACTAATGTTGGACCGTAGGGTCAGAACTAGGATTTAGCTGTCCCTTCTTTCACACCTTTTCCCTAAAAGTTAATAGTTTTAAAACAGTCTTTTAGATAATAAATTTTGAAATAAATGCCATCATCTCATTAACTAATTTTATTGATTGAATCAAGATCAAAACAATCAAAAAGCAGAAACAAATATTTTTACTTTTTCTAAAAATTAAATTTCACTTGAAATTTGATGCCCTCTAAATTCAGCCACCCAGGGCAAATACCCTTCTGTTTCCCCCACTCACCGGTTCCAGCTCTGCTGGACTCCCATACACAAAAAAGGAGTATTGCTAGTCATCCAATGAAAAACATGGGTATAAAGTTTAATTAAACATGTGATTCATCTTCACAAATACAATAGTGTGAATTACATTTTTGTAATGTTCTTATGTATCTATACTACTCGTTTAGACCTTAAATTTAATCATTGTTACATGCAATTTATTCATATTACTTTTTTTAGTGAAAAAAATTTGACAACTTTTGAATAATTTACTCCTAAAAGTGAATCTGAAAGAGGTAATTTGTTTTTTTTATCAACTAGTTCATTAATAAGACATAAAATATGTCTTTTGATCCATGAAAAATAAATTTTTACACCATAGCTATATATCACACTTGATTAAGAGATTAAACTCAAAATTGTAATTGTTAGAAATATTTTCAAACTGGTCCCTTCTACACCAGTGAGCAACTCAAAAATAATGTGAAAACATTACATACATTTAATGAACTGGAAAATTTAATTTAATGAACATTTAATGGCAAACTGTTGTAAAATGAGAAAAGGCCCTCAAGGCTTTTATGTAGATTATATTGTGTCTAATATTTGTTAGGAAAAAAAATAATTTTTGAACTGTGCCTTTATTTTGGATTTGTGAGTATATCTTTTGTCTGCTGAGTTCTGAGGCAGTATGGTGTCTTGCAATGTTCATCAATTTTGTTAATATGATTTAAAAGTCAATATATTTAAATGAGCAGACGTAATAGATATATAGGTAAGTTTTATAAGTATCAGCTGCTTATGTAAAACATATTGCATATTGTTCAGCTTATGCAATTATTAAATATTTTATTACACATTGCAGTACATCTATAGAAAATAATTAGTAAATTATTGAAGTCTAATATTATGTTATTTCTGTTAATATATTATTGTCTGCTATGCTTTTATATATATTAGGTTCTAAGCTTGTTTTTGCCAGAAATAAATATATATGATTTGTGCAATAGTTCCTTCTATCTATAATCTACCAAACTATTAGTAGATAATCAGTAGTTGGTTGAGTCTGTATCTTGAGATAGAGCCCAGAACATTAAATTGACAAATACAGAATGCAGACTTTCATAAATTAAGTATTTAAGTAAAAGGTACTAAAGTAAAGAAAAATAATTCAATGTTTGAAAATAGCTTTCCAAAAATAAGTATTATTAAGCGAATCATTTACTCAGTATTGTTTGAATCAGACTGTTCCAGATACGAAAAATAAATAAATACTTGATATAAAAGTAATTATAATATAAAACTGAAAATGGATTTTTATTCAACCTAACAACATTTAAAATTAGTAAAATGTTACCTTCATGGCTGTTCAGTCACCTGAAGGATCTGGGATCTAATTCTTGAGACTAAAATGTGTTTTATCCTAAAATGACATGCTTTAAAGCTCCAAAACAATATTGACAATTGTTCGTCATCAGAGTAGCGGATTTTAATTGGTCAAATTTCAGTTTAGCAATCAATGTAGTTTACATTACACCTGTTTACATTCAAGACAATTAGTTCAGAAGACAAACAATAGTATTAGCAAAGAGAGTTAATTAGGAAATACACTGGAATAGATTTAAAACTATAACCCATTAAAAAAACTTCTAGATTTTTAGATTTTAGTTCTGTAGTTTATTTGATGACCATTTATTGAAATTTGATTATATCATCCCAATTTTGGCAAAACTCACCAAATCTGAAATCGCTCTTTTGCAGAAAATGCATTTTTCCATAGTAGGACTATACAATGTAGAGCAATGCTGTTTGATATTCGACTAATGCTGAATGTACCAGACCAAATTTTAAACATTTGATATTAATAAAGATGGCATTATTAAAAAAAAAAGCAGTCACCAAGGTTTTGCAGAAAGTGAATTGTGCCTGAACAGAAACAACGAAGACATATATATACTAACTAAATAACTTAAAACAGTTTATTTAATTAAAAGCCACACTATTTATAATGATATATCTTTGCCTACACATGCATTATTATGTTAAGCCTCGTATTCACCGGAGTTGACAACATTGTTGCCAAAATGTTTAAGTGCGTTCAAACATTGTAAATTCAAATGTGAAAGAGTAATTTAACTCGGCTCTCTAGGCCGGCTAGTCCGCGTTTATGTTCGATTCGGTTCTTACGGGAAGCGGCACAGGAGCGCTAGTGTTGCTTCCATACTTTTGTGTATCTCTATATAAATTAAATATTTTTATTTTATATTTTAATTGTTTTTTTTAAAATAAAAATAGTTTATACTATGATACTTTAAAAAATAGTTTATTTTATTAATAAAGTAAAGTTGCACCACCGAAACTAATAGAGAAACAAAGTTTTAACGCACCTTTGACAACATTTAGACAAATTTAAGAGGAACATTTGACATAATTTTCGTGTTGCCCAACATTTCCCACAGGCTGTCGCTAAATGCCATAGAATATTGTCAATATTTGTGAGCTACAATGTTACGGGTCCTCTGAAATCGACGAACAATCTCCGCAATATTCTCTACCCCCACTGCAACTTCTTCCGCCAACGCTTCTGCTTCAACACAAGTCTAATAGCTAATTTTTCAAGTCATAGCGAACTAATAGATTGATCAGGAGAGGAAATATTGCAATTAATAGAACTGTATCGAGAGAATTCCAAGTTCTGTGGAATGAAACTAACGCTGATTTTAAAAACAAAAGCGTGAAGAACTATGCTTGGAGTGAGATTTCAATGGAAATGGAGATAGACAAGGGAGAAATCCAAATCATAATTAAATCTTTAGTCGCACAATTTCAAAGAGAAAACAAAAAGGCGAAAAGTGGCTCTGTGAAAGAATAGTACAAAACAAAATGACGATATTTTTCTTCACCTGAGCTTTAAAAGACAAATACCCTCCAAGAATCACCAGAGAAGCTCGCAAAGGCGAATGAACAGGCTACGCAATGTTGCCAAACTTTTTAGCCAAGAAATGCAAACTTTGGTTCAGCTGACAACTTTTGGTGTAAACGCGCTTTTATACATACAGAGTCAATGCAATAATACCTCCCAACATAAAAGTATTGCATTACAACAAATCTGAAATTCAAGAAATGAAATTTAGAAGATAATTTCTTATAATCTAGAAGTCTACATCATTTCTATTAACATTTTCTTTAAATGATGATTAGAGAAACAATAATGCAATTTAAATTAATTGTATAAGAACAACATGGAGGGCAAATATCAAATACCCCTAATTGACTGAGGCTATTACAAATGAGGGGGACGGGAAAGCTGTTTTAGGATGCATTTTCGTTATTTGTATTCATTCATACACTTCTGGAAGGAAGTGATAAAACGGTTAATGTTTAGTTTTTGAAATTAAACAATACACAAAAATAAGTTTATCAACTAATAATAGATGCTAATTACATTTCTATTGTTAGCCTGATCAAACTAATACTGTCTGCAAGAGATATTGAATATAAACTAGAGGATGTTTATCGGTTTCCTCACAATGCCTTTATAATTGGCTATTCATGCAGTGAATAAGCGTGTGTTGAGGCCAATTCGCATGTTACGATTAATGCGGCGTTGTACGCAGAAGGGGAGATATATCCTCCCTCCTCGAAATGTATCAACCAACATAAGTTTTGTATTTTGAGTAATATTTTTGATAATTTTTCACAATAATTTTGGATCCAATTTTCATACTTATTCTCAAAACTTACGCCCAATTTGGCGATTGCAGACATTTAGGCGATTATTTGCCTTGTTCTTATTAAATCCCCTTTTCCCTCCTCCGAAAAAAAAATTTAAATTCTCTACCGAAAAAAAATTCTGCATACGCTTAATTAATGATTGATTTATTTGTTGTAGATCGTTGCTAGAAATATCGTTGCGCGTGGGCAGAAAAACTGTGGAAATTTTAAAACTTAAGAACTGAACGCTGAGTTGAAAAAGAAAACAATACTTCCCCTGACTATATATCTCAAATATAGATAAGGGAAAGTAAAAAACATAATAGGCATGTAAAAACTAGAGATGGGAACAAATATTAATTTAAATTACCAATTTAACCAGCTTCTACTAAATACAACAGTAAATGCGTATATAATAATACGATTTTAACATAGTGAATTTAAATGTTGCGAATTTATATTTTATTATTATAATTACCCATCCAAAGTGTTCTTGAAGAAAAGTTGATTTTGACAAAAATTAAAAGGAAGACAAAACTTAATATATTTTTAGCTATCTACTTCATATCGATGGTCAATTTCATAGATGTTGTGAGGGGGCGATTTTCAAATAAACTGTCGCTTTGGCTGTTCTAAAATTTCTAGAAGCTTTTTCATTTTTTCGGTTTTCATTTTTTCGGTTTCCATTTTTTTCAAACCCTCAATCAGCATTCAGTTCGTCTCAAAGCAGATTACCTTTTGAGATATTTAACATTGAAGAGATATTTATATATATATTAAATATAGTATAAAATATATATATAAAATATATACATAAAATATATAAAATATATACTTAGAATATAAAATAGAGTGGTATAATATGATAAAAGGTCAAATAGGATGATACCTTAAAATAAAATTTTGTAGATTATTTATTTCTTGATTAAATCCTAACAGGCTACACACTTCAAATGATAATTATTTAACGGATAAATCAGGGCCAATACTAGGATTTTAGCCGGTGGGGACAAACTTAATTTTACCGCATTTCCTCAACCAATAAAAGTCAAGAGTTTCAGTATAGGAATTTAGGTAATATATTTCGAAATGAATATCATCTCATAACATTAACTCATTAATTTATTGCCCGAATTATGGCTGAAATAATCAAAAAGCAGAATCAAATATTTTTTATTTAACCTAAAAATAATATTCCACTCGAAATTTGCCGCCCTCTATATTCTGCTATCTGAAGTAAGTGCTCCTTTTGATCCTTCTCTCTCTCCACTCAGTTCCGGTCCTGGATCTAATTACTATTTTGAGTTGATTATAATAATTGGGCATAAACTTATGTCTAATTCACGATTACATTAAAACATATTTAATGTTACTAATAATTTTTTCTTATATACTTATAAGGAGTATTTAATTATTAATCTCACTATTACAATTGATTTTTAATTTTTTTGATATACGAGTATAGCACTTGTTATAACTTATGAAAAAATAAGATAAGTAATACTTTATATTTACGTTTTTATTACACGATAAATAATAAAAGCTGTTTATTTCATACGGATCATTTCTATCATTTAATAAAATGTATAGAGATTTAAATTTAATAGGTCTACTTTATTTTATAATGCTGGTGGTTGTGGCGCTCGACTCAGAATTTCTGAGCCAAAAAAAATTGAGTTCTTAGACAGAAGTTCTTCGCCATAAAAATTGCTTTTAATGATTTGATTTTGGACATAGAGAAGCGTTTAATATTCCTTATTCCTGGAATAGACATAATTAGATTTTAAGTCGCCGAGCGCTCTAACATCGTTACAGTTCTGTTGAGCAAATATTAATGGTTGAGCATTTCCAGTTTGCAAAGGGTTTAAGTCAGAATGAAAAAGGTACTATAAAACAGTCAGTTTAAGAAATAGTTGGATAAGAATTGATGTTTTAAACTTAATGTGTAATATTTTGATTTATATTCTCTGAAGCATTTTTCACAGGTTTATAGAATTGTAATTCTAGATAAAATTATAGTTTATAATCTATCCTTTAACAAATACTTTTGATATTCGTTTATTGTTATTCATTCATGTAGCATTATTTAAAATAAGAATTAATTCGTCATATGGCAAGTTACAAGATTTTTTACTGATGTTGAATACTTTCAAAATCTATATATATAAAAATTGTTGGTTTCCATTATTGGTATACATATGAGCTGTGAGAATGATAATGTGTAAGACAAGTTTCGTTTATTTCAAGGAAGTGAATGTTTTTTAAATATACCGAAATGATAATGCACATTACACACATTTGTTTTATCGAAATAAACAAAACTTTACTTATACCTCTATTATTCTTACTTGCACATATGTAACCACTATACAAGGAATTTATATTAGTTTATTTTTTTGATTCTCATAGAAAGCTTTTTTTAATATTTAAGATCTAATATTTTGGATAAATAACGCCTAAGTCATTTTGAAATAATGTTCAATTTTATTTGGGGAACTAAAAACTTCTTCAGGTTTAGAGATGAATCTCAAAACTGTATCACACATTTCGGAATGCTTCCATTGTTCATTTTTATAGTTATTTTTCTGTTAATTAAACCTAATTTCTTATTTAATTATTAATAATTTGCATAACTATGTTAGTTATATACTTATTCAATGATGTAATACTTCTATAATTATATACTTATACAGTGAATAAGTATTTCATTTTAACTGCATGAATATTTTTGTTCCTGGTATTGAAATGTTATTTCATTCATTAAATGTCTGTTTCTAATTAAAATTCAGAAAAAATCAATATGTAGAAATTTTCATTTTATGTAAGTTCGAGCTAGGCTTTGACTTATAATGTAGAAAATATTATATTAAAGATTGACTGTAACCTTTCTGTAAAATAAAAAATCAAGTACAATGAAAATACTTTCTTATTGCCATCTTGACAATAATGTTTTATTTATTTCTACATAATGACAATGTTTTATCATTTCAGGTGTAAAAATTTATCCATTTAAGCTCGGTGCAGGCTATACATATAGAAAAGCACCTCACACTACGATGGACAAGAGGAATTTGAATGATAATTTTCCACAGATTATGCACTGGTAAGTCAATATTGTGTTTCCTAATTGTTTTGCGCTGCAATTATGCAATTTTACGATTTAAATTTAAACTAATTCTTTTGTTCCTTTATGTGTTATTAGATTTTTTTTTTTATAGCTCATCTTTTTTTTTTTTATTGCATGAAACATGTTGTTGTTGTTGTTGTTACGAGAGAGTATTCTATGTGCCATCAAATTCTTATGTGATTTTCATATTTTTTTAAGGACTCATCGAGAATGAATTAAAGCATGCTTATCAGAAAATAACGTAATTATTCAATATAAATAAACAAAATAAAAGCCAAAATATAAAAATCACATAGGATATTATCTCGTGGCAACAACAATATTTCTTTAGTACAATAATTGGCTTGGGATCTGATATTTTAGTATGAATATATTAATCCATTCAAGGAAAGATTGTTGAGTGAAATGGAGAGAATACAATCTTTGATTTTAGGAATCTGTTTTGATTAATTAGGAGGTAAACATACTAATAGCACTTCCTACCGAGGTGAACGGGCTGCAGAGGGGCACGTAGAAGGCCAATTTTTTTCGCTTATATCTAAAATTGATAAAATTCTGACCCATACAAACTGAGGAGGAGACATGGGCTCACTCCTCAGTTTGTATGGGTCAGAACTAGCCATTCAACAAATTTCTAACTCCATTTGCACAGTGAGCAGTAGGCTGCACTGGATGAAATATTAAAAATGAATTTTTGTCGGCTTATAAAGGATTGTACCATCATCAAAAGCGGATGCTAAGGTATCTCTCAAGTGTTCCATGGCCTGCCAAAACTATTTTAATGAAGAACTCCTCTTGGACAATGAGTTTGAAGAAATCATCCTCAAAAATTTACAACAAAAAATTTGATTAAAATGTGAATTAAATTAATTTTTATGGTCAGGTCTGATTAGTATTTGTAGAATAATTGGATTAATTTCTTGCTATAACAGAAATGTAAAACGAATAAGGTAATGCATTATTTTTAATACTAAGTATATTACAATAATATCAGTGACATGCTGACAAGTGCATAGTTCTACCGCAAGTGTGAGATATAGATAGGAATGCCCTTATAGCAGAATATGGGTGAAATTGGAACTAGTTTTTAGAATAGTTTTTAGAATACTGAAAGGAACGAAAGAGAAAATAGTGGTGAGGAAGGATGAATTGAAATTGCCATGTGCCCCCTAACAGGCCCCATCGAAAAAAAAAAAAAAAATTAAAGTAGATCTATTTCTAATATGTTCTTACTGTAATATCATGTTAATATTATTTTTTGACCTCACAATTCTTTTTAAATATTATTTTAATATGACAGATAACAAAAGTTTATCCATTTTTCATGAAAAACATTAATAAAATTATTGAAATTTATAATTTTATTATAGATAGGGGTGAACAGGGATACGTTAGACATGGGGTAGCATTAGACACTTTCGTATTTTCTATATTATTGCCTGTAGGAACTTGAACTTTCCTGTCAGTGTTTGCCAAACTAATGTAAACTCTATGGCCTCATTCCATATCAGTTTCCGTTTCAAATTGAAAATCTGAGTAGTAGATATTTTTGTAGCATTGCTTTTTAATGTGATGCACTGATGCTACAAGACATTGTTACATTTAAAGTGCAAGAATTTATTTTACATAATTATGCCATATTATGTAATTGGTTGGCAGTAACTTGAATAATTAATGTTTTGATTGGGATTTTGCCTAAAGGCCCTTTGTTATGATTTGTTTGAAAAGATGGTTTTGGATTATATTGGACAGTGGTTAGAGATACTTTAGACAAGTGTAAAGTGTATTCCCTTGAATGTCCATTGTATATCATCTTATGTTATACTCCAGATTTAATTAATAGTTAAACTTTTTTATAGCTATAAAAACAATTTTTTGTTCTATCAACTATTCATATTTAGAGTGTAGTTTGTTAATACTATTCTGGAGAAATTATTTTTTGGTTGTGATTGTCTGCAATAGACATTTTTCATTGATAAGTGTCCATAGTAAAAATCATAGCATAAAAATATATTTTTTTAATTCATCTTTTAATATTATTTGTTCTTTTTCTATCTCGGTTGTGATTTACTTTTATTTTACTTTACTTCTTCAAATTCTTATAAATAATTGGCATTGTTTCTAATTTTTTTGTTCTGTCCAAAATGACCACATCTCAAGTCCAATGTAACCCAATCTATTGGGGATAAATTGGACAGTTTGAGTACTTGCATATTTTAATTGTTACACATTTAGCTCATCAAAGAAGAATATTATCCATTAGCATGTCCTGGCCAAAATAAGGGTTTTAGCGAATGAAATGTATGTTCTTGATTTTGCTATGCATAAATCAAAGTTGGCTAATGAACTTTGTTTTTTGTTTGAAAAAATGTCCAATGTGTCCCTGATCTCCCCTAGATATGGTTTCAAAATTATTATTATCTTTAAATATTAAAATTTAAGATTATTCAGAAAGCAGATTAGTTAGGTAGGTAAACTGATGAGGTGGTTGAGGAGTTTCAATCAGCTGCACATAGACCAGAACAGAATAGTTTATTTAACAAAAAATTACAATTCTATCCAACCAGATGGTCGGTGAAATGAATATCATATAAAAATTAGACAAATAAAATGCAATATTTTTTTTTTTTTAATAATGTCAATTAGTCGGGTGTTGTGAAAGCTGCAACGTTAGTATTGTGTATACAATTTCAAAGTTATTGCCGAAAGATTAAGCATATGAGAGGTGATACATATAAATTACAACTAATAATAATTGCGCATAACCATTACAGAATATACTTAATTAATTATAAAAAAAGAATAAAAATTTAAAGAAATATAGAAATAATAAAGCACTATTAATGCATTATGGAATAACATAAATGCATAGAAAAAAAAATACAAAAAATAAAATAATAAAAGTAATAATGTATAATTAATTAGTAGAAAATAATATTGTATATTTAAATGTTTCAGAATAACAAATAAAAGCATAGAATATAATAAGAAGATTTAAAGTATAAGAATATGATATAAACATATCTTTGTGGCTGGTATATTAAATAGCTGCTCTGCTAATGATTGAACAAATACGGTACCATATAGTTTAAAGTACATTTCCCGAATCTGTTGTTAAATGGTGGTTCAATATATTTAGTTTTTCCTTATTTTATTTTATTTATTTATTGTGTAAATAACTACTGTAATTTCTAAATGAATTAATGTTTTTGAATTTGTGTATAATCTTATACAAGTTAAATAAATTAGATGGTAGTTTTGCCGATGTTTTGAAATTTTTTGCTTTCTTACTGTTTTAGGTGAAACAATAGCGGTCATGTGAGTAATATTTCATTATTATTTTGTTATTTCCATTGTAGGCAGATTTTTTGCATGTAATTTATTTTTATGTCTACAGTGGCTGCCTCCTTTCACAAATCATTATATTGATTGGTTATCATTATTCTAAAAATTTATTTTCAAGACTACAATAGTCTAAACAGCGTCAAATTTTAAAAATTTTCATTTAGATTTGATTAAAAAGTCAATTCATAAATTTGTATGGTCAGGTCTGGTTAGTATTTATAAAATAATTTGATTAATTTCCTATATATAAGAGAAATTTACAACTAATTAATGTTTGATTTTTCTTTTAAATTAAATTACATTTATTTCATAATAAATTTATTATTTCAATGTGAGAGGTAAGGCAATTTCAGGAGTTTTAGTCTGTAAGTGCCAACTCTACTAATTACACACAAAATGTTTCTTATTTTATATTTAAAAAAAAATGTTAATATTATATTTTACCTCACAATTTTGTTTGAGTTTATTAATTTTTTAATTGAAAATATTAATATTTCTCATAACCAATAAAAATAATTTAATTCATAATAAAATTATTTAAATTTATAATTTTCTAATTGATAGGTATGTTATTTGTTATTATCTCTCTTCAAATATTGACATTATAAGATTATTTAGACATTAGGTAGATAAGCTCATGAAAGAGTTGAGGAAGTTCAATGGAGGGAGTACATATCGACATAGTTTTTTGAAAATGACATTAGGGCCATTTAGTAAACTTTACAGGAATTACATGAAACTTTTTTTCCCCAAATAACAATATATTTTGTTTTAAATTCTTTATTGTTTACAGTAAGAGTTTATTAAGGAGGCAAAACTGTTATAGTTAAAATATATTTTTAAGGCTTCTTGCACTGGTCAAGGTCAGAGTGACTACTGAGAGACATCAGTATTTGGTGCTTACGTAATCAACAGTCGATTTTGAGACCATTTTCAATTTTTTTTTCGGTATGTCATAAGCGGGAATTGATAGAGGTAGTGTTTATGTTCCATAATAAATTGAAACCTAAATTTTGAATTTTTGGCGCTTAAGCCTTTTTCAAAAAATGGCATCAATATAAAAATCAAAAGGAGCCATTTGAGTACTATTGCATGCCTCGTTATTTTCATTTTTCTGATAATATGTATATGTATATATTTTATACATCACTTGATATTAAAATTTTGTATGTTCTATGTAGGTAATGAAGTTATGTTCTGTTTAATATACTTATTTTTTAGTCATAGAACATTTGAAAGGGTATTTGAGACTTCTTAATTCAATTTTCAGCTTAAATCTACTTGTATTTTAAGTTTTCGTTTTCATTATCAACAAATACAAAAATAATTTAAGTGCAAACGTATTTATTACTTTAAGATCTTCGATTCGGCTGCTGCCTTAGGAGCATCATAGTGCTGTCATAGTATCACCGTGATAAAAACTATATTGTCTGTTTTCTTTGTCTATCGAATACTACTTGATCTTGGTTGTTTACTACTCCATTGTTGTTGTTGTACACACTAGTATTTTGTTAACTACATTGCCATAATGGTGTATTCATGAAGTTGTCATCCTAGTCTTGAAAATTGTAGTCTGTGGATTAGGCCTAGTGGAAAAAAAATATAATAATAAACATCTTTATTTCTAATAAGTTCACATAAATAACAGTAATTAAATAACAGCTAAGGAGATACCTCATTGTAATAACTGTCTGTATGTGTCTATAAAAGCACAAGTTTTGAAAATAAAATTACATCTCCTCTTAAAGAATGCTTCTGCAATCCTTTACAAACACCATAATGAAGTTAAACAATACATATGTAGCTAATTAATTATTCTATACTAAACATTCATTATTAAATTTAATAATTAAATTATTTTATTAATTCATACCTGTAAATCCGGGCTACTCTACAATAGCCAACAAGACTGTTCCAGTTTTTACCATGCAAAGGAAACTTTTGATCTCTACCTCATCTAATGTATTTTTATTAAAATATTTATTCTAAAATCAGCCAGAATGGGACAAACTGCTATAAAATTTTTGTTTCAATTTGGGAGGTAACATAGCAAGGATAATTTATTCTGATTGTGAAACTTATAATTATTCAAGTATAATAGTTCACTCTTTACTTTGAATATGCACCTGATCGAGGTAGAATCCAATTTAGTATCGCTAAGTAAGCATGGCTGAAATTGTTTCTGCTTATACAATATGTGATATTGACTATTCTGTGCTGCTGTTTTATATTTGTTCATCAAAGTTATTTTTATTTTATCGGTAATACCATTTATATTAAAAATGGCACTATGAAAATTACCTAATGAAATGTTGTTGAGCTACACAACCATTGTAAAAAAAAAAATGTTTTTTATAATTTCATTACCTAATACATCAGGATATCTGTACAATAGCAATGAAAGAAATTTCTGTATATATTTTAAGTGCAATTTTATAGTATAAATAAAAGCAGATACCTAGTTTCAAGTATTAAAAGGTAGTTTTAAATATTTTTTAATGAAAATTTTTAAGCGTAACTGATGTATCTTGACCTTGAAAGATAAAATACCTTTTTTTTTTTATGGTGAGATTCAAATTCTTTTCTCAATGGGGAATGCAGAATACTTCTGTATATTCTCCCTTTGATTCGACTTATTGAACATGACAACAGATCAAGCAAGATTGATGTCAAAAGAAATAATCACTGGGAAAAGAAGGAAATCAGAGTAAAGGAGGAAACTGACTGACGAGTGAAGAGTTAGAAGGAATGCGAGAAATTTAAGAATGTTGATGATATTGGTTCTTCCCATGAAGATTCGTTCACTGAAGATTTGTACTGGGATATCTTTGATCAGTATGCTAGAGCGAGAATGTCAGCAACCATAATTCGAAGCAACCACTTGATTAGGTCGTTGTGAAGATAAAACTGGAGAAAACAAAGACAAAGATGATAAAGATGAAGAAAAACAAGTGTTCTTCTAGCATTAATAAAGCTGTACAGAAAAATTGAAGAATGAGGATTTGATTGTGTCCAGAATGATGATGCCCATTCTTTGTTGATAGAACCAGATGTCGAGCCTAGTGATGGCTCCATGTTATTTAACATAAAGCAAATTCCAGTTACAAAGTTTAAATAATAAATAAATCTGATTACCTTTGTTGCCTATTTTCTCTTTTAAATTTGTGGTAGTAAAACGATAAAAATTACTTGAGTTTATTTAAATACCTTTTAATGAAATTATTTCTTGTTTCTCTTTTTTAAGTGTCAAAGCAGAGTAATGATTAGAAATTATTTTATGTTTAAAATGCTAATCATTTGAGCACACCAGGTGTAATAGACCTAAAAGGATTATTGTGGTTTAATAGTGTAACACACATTTTAAATTTGCTGTCTTGAATTTTAAATAGTTTGAGCAGTGTTTATTCATTAATCCTGGAGTGGTAGCACTACTGTTTGATATGACTTTAGTAGTGGTAGGCTAATTTTACCTATGTTAGTACTGTTTTAATTTTTAACTGTCATTTTTCAAGCAAAAGTTTAGGAAAACCAAAGACTAAGATACTACCTTTTTAAAGACTCAAAAGACTGGGCCAATATTTATCCGTATATTACTTCCAATGATATATTTTTAGTGGGTGTTTTTTAGTGATTTTTTAGTTAGTGTTTTTTAGTGGGTTTTGTAGTGACATAATGTACTATTTATTGCTCAATAAATGCTTACACCAAATAAATTCCTTTATAGTTCATTTGCTTTATATTTTACCTTTAGTTGAAGCATATGAGGCGCTCCATGGAAGAATGGCGAATCCGCTATGTCACCATAATTTCTTTCTTTATTTAAAGACTGGTGTATTATTTATTATATATGGTATGCACATATGGTATTCTTGGTATATACATATGATATACCACATACATACATTGTTACATATATATATATATATATATATATATATATATATATATATATATATATATATATATATGATATATAATATATATTTTTACATAAAGATATTTATATATATGGTATATTATATCAGCCCTTAAATAAAGACTTTTCTTTTTTTTGTGACATGGCTGATACGATCTTCTATTTAGAGCATGAGGCTAATGCATATGAGATGCAATATCTTAGAAAATTTACCCTAGCAATCAGGAATTCTGTCAAAGGTCAAGTCTCATAAATTAACAATTGCTTTATCAATTATTTATTCAAGGGATAAATGAAGTTAATAAAAAATAATAATGCAAACATAATTTTGGATAATATTTAAACTAGGGTTTGTGTTAAATGAAACTATAAATAAGTAAATTAAAAAAAAATACTAAAAAATAAAAAGTTATGCTGATCGTGAAATAAAAATAAGTGAATAACTATAATACTTCAGTTCTTTTAAATTATTGCAAAGAAATTGCAAACATTTAGAAAATAGATAATGCATTTTCGAAAACTTAAATACTGATGTAATTGAAATTGCTATTGGTGAAAACATGTGGAACTAAAGGGGTTCACTGACAATCACTCTACTCCAAATGGAACACGGAACAACTGTGAGTGTGAAATCCTGTTTTTTTTTTTTAGTAATGAGGAGCCATTGGAATTTCATTGTCCCTACACTCCATCATGCTGTGCCAATTGATTGTGAGTTAGGAAAGCTGATGAAGTGGTATACTGGACTGTCCAGTTTTTAGGTTGTGATATACCTACTAATAATAATAAAAATTGTTGATCAGTAAATATAGTATAATTTAAATTTGTGATATTTATTGTATAAAATATGTTATAAAAATATTGATATGAATAACTTACAATTTTGTTTATTATTTTTTTTTTATCATTAATTATGTTAAAAAAATATAAATATTAATTAATAACAAATGAACGTTTTTAGTGGAGTTATAATTTATAATATCCTTAAAATTTCCACTGTGTGGCACTGGAAACACCTCATAAGCCAGCTTATCACAAGGAGAACAAACATATTACTTTACAAGACGCTGATCCGTCCTGTTCTCATGTACGCTTCAGAGATGTGGACCCTAACCAAGACCAAGCATAATGAAATTCTCCTCTTTGAAAGAAAGATTCTCTGAAGAATATTCGGTCCTGTCAAGGTGTAGAAGAAGAAAGAATGCTGAGCTATTAGGGGAAGCAAATATAATAAAATTCATAAAGCTAGGATGACTTCCCTGGACTGGGCATGTTGCTTGAATGAATAATGAGAATATACCAAAGTGTCGTCTGGACACGTACTTCTGGACCAAAACGTCTTTTCTTTACCGAGCCAGAGGTAGAGGATGGCCTAGACTCAGATGGAAGGACTGTGTGATCCAGGATACAAAGACCCTACTGAAAGTCAGAAACAGGAGAACAGCCTCACAAGACCGAACCACCTGGCTTAGCGAAAGCTTAGTGAGAAGACCAGTGCCCCCTTTGGGCTGTAGTGCCATGGAAGAAGAAGAAGAAAAAGAAATAAACGTTTTTAGTAGATTTATAATTTTTATTATGCTTAAAAGTTCCACTATTTTTTTTTTATAAAGATTAATTTATTTACTGTAAAGACGCTGTTTCGGAATTAAGAATTAATTTCCTATTAATTCACAAGAGTTATATTAACTTGTAAATTGAAATATTTGTAGACAGTAATTATTATAAAATATTTGTACACGTGAGCAAGAATCACTACTTTTCAATGAAATATGTAACACCAATTATTACATCCAGTGGACCGCTGACATTATTAATAAATTTGTAAAGTATTGATCAGAGAATTTATATTTTGCAGGTTTAAAGAGCTCCTATGCAACAAAATTATAAATGCCCTAACCATAGCAAATTATTAAAAGTTATTTAATTGTAAAGAAAAAAAAAATCTCGTTGACTGAAAAAAAGTGAAAATAATGGCTTAATGGGCCACAAAGCACATACTGCAATTAATAACAATGATATTTTTGCAACTAATAAAAATGGGTATTATAAAAGTTACTAGGAAAAAGTTAGTAATGTTATAATTGTAAAATGTAGAGAAAATCTGAATCAAAAGTTTAAACTAGAATACCACACAGACACTGAGCAGTGTGTAAATAGTTCTATGAAAATAATACTCTTTCTCTTTGTTTTCCTCTGTACCTCGCATATATTTATATTAATATTTTTTACTAAGTACATTACAATTCATTGAATATTATTTTAGTTTAATTATTCCCAAAAAAATAAATAATTACATCTTATCTCATGGCTAATTATATTATGAAAGAGACAAGATCTCCATTGGATTCCAATAGGATGGCTCATTGAAAGAGCAGCTACTCATCTAGACTCATGATACTAATGTTTTTAATAATTAATTTTTTATAATTGCTAATAATATAATATTGAACAATAAAAAATCTTTAATGGTGACTGCTGATTTAAACTATTAGAATATAAAATAAAAGATTTATTTCATCAATAATTCTTCACTTGCTACTGGGCCCTATTTCATAATTAAGTACAAGTACTAGTGGAAAGGTTCATAGTGCTTAGAGGTTACAATCATTACTAGATAATAACATTTTTTTTTTAAACTTATTGTTTTTTAATATAAATGTTTTAAATGTTACCGTGTTTCAACCGTATAACAATTTTTAATAATATATATCAACTAAATAACATCTTGTACTTTACTTTATAGACACACTCTAATACATAATAAAGTACATAAGTACAAGTACATAAAGTAAATACATAATATGTGCAAGTGACCCAATGACTTATCACACCTATGACTTACACTGTGAAATGTAGAAACACAATAAGAGTTTAAAGTAGTTTTATTAAAAAAAAGTAAATAAAAAAATAATTGAATACAATTATTATCTGATGGCGATAAGTAACCTGTAATCTCTAAAAATAAACATTTCCACTAGTACTTCTATCATTTATATTAGTACTGTTGTACTTTGTAAAGAAATAGGGTCCTGATGTTTTTTACATACTTTTTCTCTTGAGGCACATTAGAAATGTTTTGTCTGTGAAATTACAAATCATATTCTGAATCAACAAATACTAACTGATTGCTCAAACATATCTGTCAAATCAGAAAGGCTACGGGTACAGTTTTGTAAATGAAATTTGAATTGGAAATAAATTACGTCTTCGAATGAAAGGAATCCTTGCCGTTGTGACATTTACGAATTCGTGATATCCCGTAACCCGTTCCGCCATATTAGCATATAGAACTCTCAATGCATTGTCCTTAGGTCAGAAATGAACCATAGGCGTTCCTAAATATAATCTAGGCCTCAGCAAATTATAAACTTTCCGTAACTTAACGAGAATTCTTTTTTATCATGTTCAGCTGCGGCAGATAAAGATCATTGGTATAGTTCCCGATAATGTTTACTTTTGTCAAGCAATGTAATTTGTGCCCACGCACAAAAAGTATTTTTTTTTTTTAATTTGGTCTCACTTTCTTGCGAATTTAGTTAAATTTAAAAATGTGTACACTTACTTTTGCTAATAATCTAAAATAGGTTCTTCATTGCCACAATCGGTAACATCTTTAAAATTTGCTTCTTTTGTCATTTTTTTGAAAATTTGAACAGCTATATCTCGGAAAGTATTGCGTATAAAGAAATAAATTTGGCCACATTTCGTTGCCCATTCAGATCGCTATAAGAGAACATATAGCAATTTTTACCGTCAAATTGGTCCTTTGGGGTCAAAATTGACGAAAACTGAAAAAACTCCGAGAATTTTGCATTTTTTCAAGTGTTTCAAATTGATCCAGAGATCTGTCGAGTTCGAAGATTTGGATTCATCATTGACCATCTACGCGTAAAATATAAAAAAAGATCAGAACTATAGTTGAATATTTATAATCCGATACATATGGACACATACAGACGCACATTAATCCGATCCATGTATGTCTGATTATGGAGCTTTGTCGAATTACAGAAGGTTAAATAAAAACGTGCAACTGTAGGAAGAGACTCAATATGTATATATTTATTATGATAGATGTACCTATATACTTACATATTTATACTATTATATTCAATACAATATTAGTGTAATATTTCACACACATATTTGTATAATATTTCAATATAATATTATATCATATTCTGAATAATATTTGTACAATTATATTCAACGTTTGTACAATTATATTTGTAGTATTCACTTCCCAGTAGGAATTGGTCACCAGGGAAGTTAGACCATCACTCCCTAAGGGGAAGGCCCACATAAATTAACAGAAAAAAAAAAAAAAAGTTCATAATATTGTATAAAATTGTAAATATTGTAAGTAGGATCAGAAGTAAAAATAGTAAAATTCTGTTACTTTTTGTAATAAAAGACTTTATTCATTCATTCATTCATTTGTAGTATTATATTTAAAAAAAAAAATAGTAAATATTTTAAATATTAATAAAAATGTAACTAAAAAAAGTAGAAATCATAAAGTTACAGAAGATTAAAATTTACACTGCGTTACTCTTTTCATTATCACGATTTTTGACTCTCCAATCCAAATTTTTAATTATTTATCCTTTTTTTACAACGTTAAATGTTTTGTGTTTTCTTGTTCCACTTCCAATGGGTTCAGACATAATTAAACTGTAAGTAAGAGCTTTAAACACTACAGAAATAGAGTAATAAAAAAATATGTTGTACTGTGGAGAATAATTCACGTGTAACTGAGGATTGGAGACTGGGATTTTTCCAGTGGGATTGGAAGTTTTCGTATCCCTCGCACAAATCGACATGCGGTAACATCACACAAATCCGGCAGTGTCGGATTGGCGAGTATCGGACTATAGAGAATCATCTGTAAGTCATTTGATGAAAGATAACTCCACCTTTTTGACTACGATTTTACTGGACTACCTAGGCGGAGGGGCATATGCAGGATCATTTTTAGGAGGGGGGTTTAATTTTTTTTTCGGAGGGATTTAATAAGAAGAACGTACATAATCACCTAAATGTTTATAATTGCCAAATTTTGCGTAAGTTTTAAGGATAAGCATGAAAACTGGATGTAAAATTATTGTTCAAATTACCAAAAATATTACTCAAAATATAAATATTATGTCGGAGGTTATGAAAATCATATCTTTTCATACATTTCGGGGGATATATTACTCTGACCCTCCCTCCTCCTGCGTACGCCGCTGTTTAGGCGCTTCATTGGCGGTTGCTGAACTGATTCGTTTATTGTTTTATATATCTAGTATTATTTTAGATTATATATATATTTCAGTCTGCCATCAAATAATTATTTTTGAATTCCGGAGAAAAGTGACTAATGAACTCCCAGTTACTAGTTGAACAAACGGGTTTCCCATTTGCGGTTTTGCTATTTGAAGTATGGCTTTAAGTAAGCAGAAGCTAATTGTTTGTTAAATAGTGTTAATTCGCGAGTCATTTTTCATTGAAAGCATTAACGCCAAAGCTATAATTGTAAAATGTATTGTGAACACAAAATAAATGTATTTACTAACCAATTATCTTTCTTGCTCGTTATTAATTGGGATTGATTTATTTAAAAAAAATAAATAAAAATTCTTTTAATGAGATATGACTGGGATAAATTACTATGTTTCGTTAGTTCGGTCTAATGACACGTGTTTCGCTTTTTTTTCATTCAATCTTTTCAAGAATAAGAAATTCCCATTTATGTAGGCACAGTCAACGTAACCCCGGGGTGTAATTAAAGTTTTCTTAGGATAGATGATTAGGCCGATCGAATTCTGATGCGCAAAAATCCTAATTCTAATGGTTTAAGCAAAATTTTTCTTTGAGATTTCCAGATCCATTTTGCTGAGGGATAGACAGAAATTACTCGTAATACAGTTTAGAATAGATCTCGTTCTTTTCAGAGCACATTTGAAGCCTTCTTTTTCGTTTATTGAAATTTATTACTTTTATTCTTCAAATGAAATGATTTGTGGAGAAATTAGTCGTCTATCACTCGTCAATGGCTACCTTACGTAAAAATGACTTTAATCTTTGTATGGGCTCAGCAGCCCGAGCCCGGAGCAAAATAATACAGCGCGCTCCCTCCCACTCAATATTTCGTGTGTTTTATTTTTATCAATAATATTAATATATGGATTAAGGTATTATGAAAATGAAACTTACTACTCCATTTTAATAACAATATTTTATTATTTTATCAAAAATACAACACATTTCTTTTTTACAAAATTACTTAATAATGATAGGATAATTTAATATAAACAATTAGCAATAGTGTACTTCCATAAATTTTTATTCTTCTTATATTACATGTATTTTACTTATCCACAACTATATCCACTTTTCGGGGTTGTTTCTCCATCTTCAGGATTACTTTCTTTTAGTCAGCATAATTTTGTTTACAGGAATACTGTATTTGTCCAGGAATTACTCTTAATAATTGCCCTTTTTTAACTCTTGGACAAATACAGTATTCCTGTAAACAAAATTATGCTGACTAAAAGAAAGTAATCCTGAAGATGGAGAAACAACCCCGAAAAGTGGATATAGTCGTGGATAAGTAAAATACATGTAATATAAGAAGAATAAAAATTTATGGAAATACACTATTGCTAATTGTTAATAAATATTAGACTTCCTAAAGTGCTTTGATAGAAGACGTTAATTTAATAATAATTACTTAAGTAAAGTTTTAATGATTACACTAACAGAGGTTGAATAATTTTTTAATTACAATAACAATTATTCACAACAACCCTGTTCTTGCCATATTTTCTACGAATCTTGAATAATCGATCCAAAATTCAATTTTCTTGCCAATATAGACTCGATGGAAAACACTTCCTGTTCTCTTTAAGCTATATAATAAAAAATAAACCACGAAGATCCTTTTTTTCAGATTTTCGCTTATATTTGGGAAACTAGGCGTCCTGGCTATTAAAGTACTCTATACAAAATTAATTTTTGACAAAATTCGCTATCTTGCATAGTTTCCGAGTTTTTCGCTCTCGAAATTCGCCAAAATATAATTGCCTTAGGTTTTTTGCATTATTTGATCAGCCTGCGTGGACTTTTAGTATGTTGCGCAGGAAACTCCAAGATATGACTGTGCCAAAATCTGGAACTATATCATTTATTTGTTTCTATTTTTCCTTTGTTGCCTGGACTAATAAACAATATACTAATTTATAAATTAGGCTACTCTGTCAGAGTATGATTCCATTACGTGATATTATTTATTATAGATGGAAATGATTTTTTTTATTTGCTTACATTTTTTCAACAAATTTTTTTATTGTATAGATTTTTGAGTGAACTTTCACGGGCCTCTAGGATTTTGTCTCGCTTCTCCTCCCCTCCCCTGATGGGGGGGAGGGATTTGGTTTGTACTATTTACGTATTTATAAGCGTTGATACATTCTTCATTGATACGTGGTTATGAATCGCTTGAAATTAGCATTTCTCGATTGTATTGCATAACAACTAAATTGCCTTGCTTTGCATCTGATAGTAACGAATTTGATTGACAGTAATTCCATTCCAATTAAGATTTGCCATTTCTTCTGACACATTCTTTTTTCTCACTATTGTCCTCATCATTCTTATTATGTGCGAATCAATTATTCATAATCATTTGCGATGTCCCGTTCTTAACGCTGTGCAAATGACAGTTCTCTTGAATATATAAATCAGCAGTAGTTGAATTGTTCTGTGATGTATGAATTTTGAAGAACTATTAAAATTTTTAGGCTCGGCCCTGGTAAGGTTACATTTAGAATTGACAAACATAATATCGTAAATTAACGTCCTTGGTCCTATTTCATAATAAAGAACAAGTATAAGTGGTAATATACTAGTGGAAAGATTTGTTTTTAGAGATTACAGATTATTTATCGTCTTCAGATAATAATAATTTTATTCAATTTTTTTATTTAATATTTTTTAATCGTATTTTAACATTTTGCAGTGTTAGTCATAGGCGTAGTAAGTCATAAGCTAACTTGTACTTTTACTTTTGTACTTTATTATGAAACAGGATGGAGCTATAAAGTAAAGTACTATATGCTATATAGCTGTTATATATTGGTAAAACATTGTTATAATGTTGAAATACGATAACATTCAAAATAGTAATATTAAAAAACAGGAAATTAAAAAATATGAATAAAATTATTATTATCTAATGACCATAAGTAACTTGTAACCTTTCAACACGAATTTTTCCTCTTGTACTTGTACTTTTGTAATTTATTATGAAATAGGGCTCAGATGGTCCTTGCGGCTTGAAGGCAGACAAAATTATCAAAAATGCGTCGGGTTGCTGAAGAGTGCTCTTTCGCTGCTAATATATCACAACTCAGTTTTATATTTAGACTGAGGTCTTAGTTATAAGAAATATAATATTTTAGTAATTATAGTATCCAACCGAATACTTTTCCTAGTTATTATAGTTAAAAAAATATAGATGTGTCTGATAATCATGCAGTAGATTTGCTGTAATTACGTAATGAAGCCTTCAATATTGGAACTTATGGCGGAGATTTATAATCGTGTCATTCTCTAATATTAATATTTAAATGAGGATTCGATGGAAGTTCTGAGCATAGCATATATAAACACAAATCCCGGACTCCAGAATACCCTAGTGAATTTATCTTTTTCGCAGCTCTTGTTCCATTACTTGGAAAAAACCAACTCCATCATCTGTAAACTATTGTAGGCCCATAAAATTTATTTTTGCAAATGAGTCCCCTACGTTAATTTCACAAGAAATGACCATTATGGATAAATTACTTAGTGGCGTAATTGCTAATAATAATGTCATATGATTTACTATTATATATTAATAGATACCTAGAAATATAGTTTGTCAGCTATCTATCATATTTAGCTCGGTAACTGCGGACAAGCGTTTGAAACTTAGAAGACTGTCAAGGAGAAATGTAAATCACCGAGTATTTTGAAGAACTGCTTCTGTGGGTTTCGTACAAGACCAAAAAAAAAGAAAAAGAAAGTCTACTGGTAGATAGGCACCGATGCAGCTGTACAGCACAAGTTGAAAGTCACAACCTTATCAACGGGCTGGAGCTAATGTTTTTACAGCTCGTTATACTTCACCAGCGGATTTTCGTGGCTGATTTTGGATATAGTAGTGTATAGGATTCATCCCCCGTAAAAGGCAGCTCTTACTAGTTGAGAATTTGGATTTAACTAGACACTTACCCCACATCACTCTACTATAATATATTACATAAAATATTCCTATAGCTGTAATAGTACTTCGTACGCACTTTTCTCTGTCTTAATTGCGTACAAGGCATCTGGAAGACTCATTATTCAAGCAAGAGCGATTTTGGGGCAAATGAAAAATAGTTCTGTTTCCGTAGGATTATTATGATAGTGTAGCCATCGAAAAAAGTTTGTCTGCGATTCACATCTTACTATGTTCATTGAGTTATGAAAGTGGGATGTGGAATATAATTGAATAAATGGATTGAAAAAAATAATTTTTGTTTTAATCCGCTAGTCCGTAGTTGCCTCAGCAAAACATTATAGTAAGGGTATGAACCCTTACATGATAGTAAGGGTGTGTACCCTAGGTATAACCCGAACAAATGTCACACAACAGATGTCTGGTTTGGATATAACTAGACAATCACGCACTTACCCCACATCATCCTACTATAATATATTGCATACAATATATCTTTAGCTGTATTGTATACATTATTAAACAATTGTTATGTTGTTTTGATCTGAAATCTATTAATAACAATATTTATTTGAAAATAACTGGTGGGCTAATTATTTTTGTCCATTATCACCGTTACTTCGTTACACTGTGGAGGGGTCGGTCCTGCAATTTCCACCAAGAAAATAATCTTTATGATCACGATTTTAATTTTGTCGCATAATAATCTTATAATATAGAAAAATAATACCCCTTTGGACTATTAAAGTATTTCCATACTTCGTATGCAAGCTTTCCTGATTGATCGACGTTACTGCTCCGTTCCTATAGGTCGTATCGTGATGTCATAACAACCTTCCTCAATAAACGGTCCATGTAATGCAAACATTGGACTGATAGTTCCTGAAATTAGCATATTCAAATACACTCTTCAGCTTTATATATCAGTACCGATAGATTACAGAACTGAATAGAATTGAAATTCAAGATTATTTTTTTTTGAAAAAAATTAAATGAAGAAAAACAAAGGAAGCTACCTGAGGTAGAAGAACAAAAACCCTCCCACCTAGGTGTGAATAAGAGAAGACAGAAATGGTGTTTACAGTGCGGCACTTTGTCGGCTGTTTGCCGATGCATTAGCCGTTCAGTCGGTGCTAGTTGTGTTAGCGGCTGAGGGTCATAATTAGTCCTCAGGTCCTGCAGCCCGGGGTCCTCTCCAAGAGTTTTATGCAGGGCACACTTCTCCTCCTGGGAGTCCTGCTTCTTCCTCTTTCTCAGGCCGTCTGTGAATACGAAATTTCCGACGGTCGTTGTCTTTTCAGGTTGGACATCTGCGAAATTGGTCGATCGTTCTATTGCTATCGGTTGATTAAAAGAAGTTTGGATTCAGTTTTAAAGAATTCCTCGACTTACGATCGGAATCATTGCTTCGTTGTCCTCAAGAATATTTTTCATGTATTTCCAATTTTCGGAAAGATGTAAGAAACTCTGTTTACCGCTTTCTGAATATGAGCTCTTAAATAACAGGAAGTAAACATTAAAAGTAGTACGCCGCTAATCCGGATCCGACTTATACAAAATCTGGATTTTCTGGGATTTTTATTTCTTTTCTTTTTTTTCGTTTTCGTTATAGTACTTCTGTTTTTATTTACATTAAACTTATTCGAAATTGTATCGCATAAGTTTAACAGAAATCCGTAATTTTCATTACGAAATTTAGGAAAGTATTTATAAATAATATCAACATGTAAAGTTTATAGTCGTATTTTCTTCGAAAATAATAGTCTTTTGCACTGTATTGAAGGTCATATAGGAGGTAGGAGTACATTTTAAATTCGTTTTATAACTCCTAAAATACGATTTTTTGTTTTTTTTTTCCCGCCAAATTTGGGTACTGCCAGCGCCACCTTTGGATCAGTTAAGCTGAAATTATGATTGATTTCTAGGCAGAACTCTGCCATAGAAGTATGACATCTCAATTCGTAAGTCTTCCTCCATAACCTCATTTAAACACCATTCATTTCTCTTTCTCCTCGATGATCAATCTTCTGGGTACAACTACAGAGGAGCGGCGCTCTATCAGAAGAGTCTAGAGAGTGAATCGAGTGTCGTCCCACTAGCGATATCTAGTGCCATTCTTGTTAACTACGTGCCACCTTTTTTCCGGACTTTCTTATAAATTTGGTTTTATGCTCACCGCTTAAAGCTGTTTCACAGATTGCAAATTGATTCTTATTTGGGTATAACTGTTTGTTTGTTTTTTTAAATAAAAAAGTTACTTTTTATTTCAATGCACTTAACATCTTCCCCGTTTTCACATAATAATATAAGTATTTAACTTATTTTTAAACAATTAAATAATAATTAATCAAGTAATGTTTTTTTAAAAATTATCTTCATAATTCAAGGCCATGATTAATAAACATTTGTAATAATTAATTTAGTTCTAATTTAATTATCTAAAAATAAGGTAAATAAATATGTTCATAATTAAAAACCATAAAATTACCACTTTATTATCGCAATTGAATTTTTTAAATAAATAATTTAATTTTCTACAAAAATAAATACTGCTGTTATTATCCATTATGATTATAAATGATTAAATTCATAATTAAAAAACATGAAATTACCCATTAACTATCATAAATAGGTACAAACTAGAATCTAACAAAATTAAATCACAATGGGTGTAGCAACTGGGAATAAAATTTGTCGTGACGTAACAAAGTGGGGTAAAATATTTTTTTAGGGAGAGACAAAGTTGATATTCGTTTTTGCACCCCCAAAACTAATAAATACGAATTTTCATAGCAATAAAATAAAATAAAAATATTTTAATCGAAAAATTGCTTGTAAAAAAAAAGCTTTAAGCGGTGAGCATAAAACCAAATTTATAAGAAAGTGTGGAAAAAAGGGGCACGTAGTTAACAAGATTGGACCCAGAGATCGCTAGTGAGACGACACTCGATTCAGTCTCTAGACTCTTCTGATAGTGCGCCGCTCCTCTGCAGTTGTACCGTAAATGCAAAAGAATAAGACTATAGGATTGTACAAAATTTTCAATTTTTATATATTTTATTTTTATTTTTTTATTTTATATAATTAATGATTTTTTCTTTTGCTCTATAATTTAACTAATTGTGAATAAAACAGTAGTGCTAATTCTGCTTAAGCTGTGCATTTATGCAGTTCTTAGGAGACTGAGAGTCCCTGAATAAAGACAATTTTTTTATTTCATAAAATAATATTTTAAAACTTCGAAAAACTGATATCCTAATGAAGAACATGGTAAAAAAAAGGTATTTAGTCCAACCAACATCCATCGTTACGTGAAGAGAAATTCCCGTTTCTAATTTAAATGTTTACAAATCGCCTCCCTCATCACCACCGAAGTAATTGCTTAATACAATGCGGTTGTTTTCTAACTCTAGTCCTCAGGAGTCAAACAATACGGAGGACATGTTTTATTCAAAATGAAATCAAAACAAAAGGACTCCACCTCTTGTTTCCATTTGTGACACGAAGAGCGGTTACTCTCTGTGACCGAAAAGCAGCTTCACTTGGAAATGTTTTCACAAGACTATGGAACCAATTAAGGCCACTGTTTGTCGGTTGTTCTCGACTGCCTGAAGGTTCAGTCCACTCTGAAGGCATGGCCATTGGAAATGCATGAGTGCTCATTCAGATGTTGTTTTATGCAGGTTGTGTACGCAGATCAGATAAATTCCTTTGCCCTATGCATACTGATCATATAATATATGAATTTGGTCATATAAAACAAAGTTGGTGTCCATTAATATGAGTTGACTTGACTCCTCTTTATAGAAAAAAAAAACATAATTCGGTGATGTTGAGCCTTGATACGCCTGCACGTGAGATCCCAAACTTTTTTTTAACACGCATTGTTTACAGATGAAATTTTCTACATTTTCGTAATCAAATGACCATTTTATATTCAAATAACCAATCAGGTAACCACCTATGAATGTAATTAGATGATTCGGAGATGCAACGTAATTGAAGCGGAAGTTGGAACAAAGGCATCAGTCCGAAAACCGTCTTCATTGGAATCTCCAAGTGTAGTTTTGAAAATGATATAAGAAAACAGCCCTCATTTATTTTGTTATTGATTCTCGATTCTGTTTCGTGATAAGAAAAACAATTGAATTTAGGTTGACAGTCGATTATAGATTGCAAAATAGTTACCAAAGAAGAATGTTCATTCGCCTTTTTTTTCATAGACCACACAGAATAAAAATAATAAATATTCAGTAGATATTATGAAAAACTGCTACAAAAATTGAGATTTTTTTTTAATAGTTACCTGATTTTTCTGTATTTTTCATACAAAACGAACAAGCCACCATTCAAATCAAGAACTAAATTTACAAAGAACAAATTATCTCTAGTTAAACACTTGAATAAAATAAAATCTGTTCATGCTCCTTTTCAAATAAAAATTAGTAATCACTTTTTTTAAAAGTAGGTCTACACAGGCAGTGACGTATTATAGCAGGGGGAGGAAGGTACTTCTCCTGACCCAATATTTTGAAAACCCAAAAAATTGGGAAATTTGTGATTTGAGAACCTTCTTCAAAATGCGAAAATTGTGGTAAAACATTTTACTCAAAGAGTTGCTAAAATTTAAAACCAATACCTTTTAGGTTAAGAAATTGGGATTTTGCTTTACTAAAAAAGAAAATTATAGTCCGAAAATTTTATGTTTTGCCCCTCCCAATAAGTTTTTGTTGAACACCGTCAATAGGTTTACCTAAATTTTTCTTCTAAATAAAAATTTCACAAAAAAAAAAAAAAAATCTATACTGAACCTATGAACCTTTCTCCGTTAATAATAGAATTACTGGTCGTGTGACTGCTTTTTTTACCGTTGATGTGAGATGCTCTGTGTTTGGTCTGCATTTATGTGATCTAGTATTTTTCTGATTTGATAATGCCTGAATTGGCAATATGTTGATTTGTATTTGAGAGACTTGAGGTTTTATTTTTGGTAAGTTCCAGTTATATTTTAAAAATATTTTTTATTATACATACTTGGTTCAAAATACATAATATTAAGGAGCAGAGCTCTGTTTAGAGACGATGATCTTGAAAAGAAATATAAATATTTTTGTGTAAAAGTGAGTTTATAATTAAAGGATATAAAGGAGTGCTAAAAGTAATTTAAATTTGATACATCGAAAAACGAACAGTAACAAAGCGTTTGTGTGAGAGACATTCCCATGCATTCACATCCAGGGAAGAGTATATTAACGAACTAGCTAAGTCTCTTACGAAGGAAACCCCAGAGACAGAGAAACTCTTCGACTATAGAAAGTGCGGCTTTGAGGAGAGTTGCTATTTCTTTGGAGGGTATTGAAGATGGAGACACTGAGCCATTGGAGAACCGTCTTTGTGGTCCAACTTGTGGGAAGGAAGATCTGAATGGCTTCCAGCAGGGGCGACGCCGTCTAATCCTGACTTATGGTAATGCCTTCGGGATAATCCAAAATTTACGATTCCTAGTTTTTTTATTTTTACCTTCCCTCAGGAAGAAGCAGCTAAAAGAGTGGGCTTCTGACAAGTATAACCGCCTCCTCGGAGAAATTTTATCGTCCGTTATTATATTCAGAAATAATGCTAGTTAAGGGTGTAAAGGTTTCGATTTTTTAAAGCATTTTTTCTTTATATAATATTTTTTTTTTTTAATTCTCCAATTAACTAATTCATCAATTTAGAAAATACCGATACCAGTTATAAAGTTGGCAGTAAACTAACAGACAAATGCCTATAAGGTTGAACAAATCTACAAACAGTAGATCAGAAAAAATATTTCATTCACTTGCATTAAAAAAAATTATGAAGAAAATAAAAAAAAGTTGGTCCATGTTATTAATTTGACAGCACGGTAGAACCCCACTTATACCTGTCTTATTCGAAACCCGGATTGTACGGAACTTAAGTTCATAATAAACTAATATATATATATATATGATGTTATATTACATAATGCTAACAGAATTTCGTAATTCACCGAAAATAATAGACTCTTGTACTGTATCGAAGATCATCGGAGGGAAATATGGGAGTACACATTTTAATATTTTCGTTTCATAACCCCTAGAACACGGTTTTGGGGGCTCAAGGGATGTCTATTATATATAGGCATGTATATTTAATCTTATCTTTATATATACGAGTCGTATAATCGTAAATATGTAGCTTCACCAAATATGTGTGATAAACATTCTTGGTAATATTATATTGTTTATACAAATAAGTATGTTTCCCTAATATCGCTTATATCTCGGATGTATGAGGCGGAAGAAGGATAGATATCTAAATTTGAAATTTAGGTTTCAATTTATTATGGAACGTAAATACCTCCTCTATCGATTCCCGCTCACGAAATATCGAGAAAAAAAATTGGAAATGGCGTAAAAATCTACTATTGATTACGTCAGTCGTCACTCTCGTCTTGACCAGTGCTAGAAGTCTTAAAAAAATATTTTAATTATAAAAGTTTTGTCATTTTAATAAACTTCTACTGTACACGATAAAGAAAAAAAAAAAATTATTATTCGGTGAAAAAACATTTGAAAAAACATTTCCTGTAAAGTTTGCTAAATGGCGCTTACATTTTTATAAAAAAAACGACGTCGATATATATACAAATATATATACATATATTTGTTTTTCCCACATTGAGACTTTTTGTATCAAAAGTGCTGAAATTCGGTATGTATGGTAGTTCTCTTGGCAGAAAAATTCCATAGAAGTGGGGGTAAATTTCATTCAAAATTTTGGCATGATTTCTTTTTTTTTTTTTCACGGTTTTGCGTACTTTTCAAACTACGTTTTGGGCACTTCCAGCGGCCCTCTTCGGATCAAATTGTTGAAATTCGGTATTTATGGGGTTTTTCTTGGCAGAACAATACCATAAAAGTGGGGTCTAAATTTCAGTCAACATTTCTGCATATTTTAATGTTTTGAGATTTTCCGATTTTTAAGATTTTCCGCACTTCTCCAGCCCAATCCAATTGAGTTAGAGGGTTGAAAATTTGTTTTTGAATTGAGTTGGTTTTAATGCCGGTTGGGAGTCTAAATTTATTTCTCCTATCCTCGCCATTTTAATATTTTCAATTTTGTATTTTAGTTAATATTAAAGATAATTAAGAATATGATTTTTAATGATGGAATCTGCTGCTCATGCTTTTTATTTTACTTTGTATTTATTTTATTTATTTTTTTTGCTATTACATTAATTTCAAGAACTTTGTAATTACTGGTCATAACGTATCTTAACCGGAGCAGCCCTTGCTGCATGATTCCTGTGTATGATTCCAGAGAGCTATTTCAGATTTTATATTTTATTTTTTTGAGTGTTAATTTTTGGATGTCAATCATTACAAAAACTTAAATTTTCAAACACGGTGCGGAATCCCATATCGGATATCATTAATGATTCTACTGCTAGCTAGGGAGTGTTGTGTGTGGTCCTAGTGGCTGGGAGCGGCTGCTAGAGCCCCTTAGTCCTTCATAAACATACTACTTAAAGCCTTCACACCTCACACTGCCAGAAGTGGATGATAACAGTCTTCAGAGGGATGACATTCGTTGGCGTTGGAATAGTGCTATCAATCTATGGAACTACATCCTACCGAAAGTGTGGCAGAGATTAATTATCAACTTATTACTTATCAATTTACATTAGAAAAACAAAATATTTTGCTCATACGACATATTAAATAGATGATTTGGCAAGTAACTGTCGGGTTGTTTTGAATGTAATTTAAACTCATTATTCAAAATACAAAACGAACAAGAATACACAAAAGGCCCTCTTCTAAAAATTGTCGTATTTCTCATGTGATGTAGAAAAAAAAAAAGAAAACCCAAACAGTGGTACCATTTCACTAATGTCACACCATGCCATTTTTCATGTATCTTAACTCTGGAATCCCAACTTTACCAGCATAAGAGCTTAATGCTATTGTACGCAGTGGCGACGTTTTTAGATGAATAAAAAGAGCATTACTTAATTTACATAGCATTAAAAAACTTTGCAAGTGAAGAGTAAAAGAAAAATAATAATAGAAATAAATAAATCAAATTAATGTAAAACATACATTTTGAAAACATAATTAAAAGTAGTATAGAATCATTAAGGGGTACGATTTTAATTTATAGCTTTTGTACAGCCAGAACATATTTTATGCATATGCTCACCGCATATTAGGTTCTTGTAAGTTTCACAGTTTGGTTTTGTTATTTTCCTTTTTCAACTGGGGCAAGTAACAAACATATATAGAAAGAAAATTTAATCAAGAGCTTGTTAAAATCCTAGAAGATCAAAATCAGATATGTTTTACTTATTACAACAGAAATTGTTGCAGTTCAAGATTAATAAATTTATTTAAAAGTTAAATTCATTCTTCTTATTTTAATTTGCGAGAAAAGATGGATGTTCAAGGTCATGGTTACAGTTTTCTGTTAAATAAAAACCCCCTCCCAAAAAAAATTAATCGAATAGAATAGCTAGAACTAGGATAACAATTTTATTCTAGACTTAATCACATAAAATAATATCGTATAAGGTTATTAAATACAAGCGCGGTCTAAAAAAAAAACCTTACCTTCCACCAATATGAAAGAGAGATCGATAGTGCTCTTTCTCTCCGCAGCCTCCTTACTACAACAGCCAATCTACTCGCCAGCGAAAATTTAAAGCGCACAGTCCCATACAAAGATTTTTTTATTTTTTTCATAAACTGTAGTATGGCTACTGACATTTAGCTTAATTATTATATATCGTTATATATCGACAACGCGGAATTGCGGAGCATGCACCCTGTTAATATAATCGAAGTGATATCATCGCGAGGGTTGAAATAGGCTTGCAAAGTTGTTGGGCTCAGTAACGAACGAATTCCTAAAAAGTTAATAAACGCTGAGCCGACTGGTAAACGTCCGAGGGGTAGAACATAGAAACGTAGGTGGGAGGATTGTATTAAGAGTGACCTAATGAATTTGGGTTTGGACGGTAGTCGGTGGACCGAGATTTTTAGACAGCGATTAGTGGTATCGGCATCGAACCTCCGGGTTCGCTAAGCCTTTTATTATTATTATATATCGTACAAGTATAAAGAAAGAAAAAAGGACTCATTATATTGAATGATATTGATAGAAAATGATATCAGGTAGATATGGGGGTTCTGCAGTACTACAGTTCCTATAAGCGAGCCCTCACTGATTGATTTACAAAATTCAGAGACAATAACTCAGAGACATCAAAGCGAAAAGTTAAGATAATAATTATAAAATTTGGTACGATTGCTATACGTGGAGCTTATAAAGATATCATTAATACAGTAATAATAATGTACAACGAGCTTCTTGTACAACGATAATACATTTTGAATACAATAGAAGGACTTTATTCTGGGACTAGGTCCCTTAAGAATAACACAATTGAACAAATAAAATATCTACATTACTAAGATGTGTAAAAAATGTTTACAGACAGTATTTTACGTATTAAAGACGTAGCGTCTTTCCGAATTCATTGCTGATGAAGGGACATTTGTTGTTTTTTTGACGACAATAGATAGTCAACTAATTTTCTTACTTTAGTTGACTTCCGCATGATGGTATAGAAGGATCAATCTAATTAGGGATTGATAAATTATTTGCCACTTCTAAAATTTAGTTTTATTTAAAACTAGTTTCGAATGTTATACATTCATCTTCAGTTCTAAAAACACACAAAAATTCAAAAATATGCAATTCAAAATACAGTTTGGTATTATTATACATAATATTAAATTATACATAATATACATAATATTAAATTAAGTTAAATATAAATTAGTATTATTAAACATTTATGAATTATGAATTTAATTAGGACAAGAAATCAAATACATGCTGGTACTCACCAAGGTTTAAGTAGATTATATCAAACAGAAAAGTTTGTATTGGTTTGTTCTCGCACTGAACTAGCAATGGAAGAAAGGTGGGGGTGTTTATAGGTAAATGGTATCTTATTTCACATTGGAGGGGAACCTGAACGTTCTAAAAGGAAAATGATGATAATCAATTTCTCTTCAAGTTCTACGTTATTAGACAGCCGTGGAATACGTCACTATGCATTGACGGGTCAGTAAAAGAAAGAATTAAAAAAAAGGGAGTATATGTTCTGTCTGGTGAGAAAGTGTGACCTATTCTGTCACTAATTTTGAACCTGTTTCTCTGACTACAATACCCAATCGTAAATGTCACTATCTATTGTGAATTAGTAATCAAACTGTAATAACAGCCCAGTATTGACAGACAGTCCTTGATGTCCCGTAGGTGTATATGATTGCCAGGAGACGCCATAGCTCACGAGGGGCAGGCGTCGTGTAAAGTGATCTCAGTGATGTTGGGCAAACATTATTGTCCCCCGATGGGCTCCGTATAATTTAGAGCCAAAAATATACATCTCCGACCGGTTTCGAATAATTACCTCTCGCTCTTACCTGCCACCTTGTGCAATTATGCTCAATAACATTGGTTAATTTAGTGTTTGAAAATTGTGGCCCGCTGCGATGCTTGAGAGAGGCCAGAGGTACTCTTTAGCATTCAGCTCGGGTGAGCCATCCACAATGATGCTTTACAAGTAGTCTACACCGTTTTTTTCCCTTGAAAACATCTGTTCTTCAATATGAACACCTGTAATACTTCTACAAGAATATTGTCGGCGAATTCTCAGGAACAATAACTTTATTTTGAATTGAGAAAATTAAAAACATTCTCCTGAGATTTTAATGGTTTTTTATCTTCATACTATTTCCATGAAACATATATGTTTCATGTATGTTTCATATATGTTTCATGTATGTTTCATAATAATTCTGTAGAATTATTATGGGTGATATTTAGTTTATTTAGGGGGCGCGACAAGACTTGACTAAAAAAATCTCAGAGTCAAAACGTTTGTTGAACAAATATATGCAAATAAAAGAATCATTTCAATCTGTAATAAATATTATCACGATCTGACATTGTACCCTAATTTAAAAACATGTAAGTTGTTTTTAGTTAAACTAGAAAAGAAAGTGTTGCCTTATATAGAGTGTAGGTTAACTAGAAAATTGAATTTTGACTCAATTTTTCAAACTTTTGTAGAAAAGAAGACCAGAAGAACTGGGCCCTATATCATAATAAAGTACAAATGGAAATGTTCATTTTTAGAGGATACAGGTTACTCATCGTCAGTAGATAATAATTTTATTCAATTTTTTTCTTTTAAATTTACTATTTATTAATATAATTATTTTAAATGGTATTGTGTTTCAACATTTCACAGTGTAAGTCCAAAGTGTATAGGCGTAGTAAGTCATAGGCCCACTTGTACTTCACTTCATTATGAATTATTGGGTGCCTACAAAGGATAAATACAATTGGTCCTATCACTTACAATGTGATATGTTGAAACACGATAACATTTAAAATATTTATTATAATCCAATGACGATAATGATAATGTAGATACAGTTCTTTTTCACTTGTGCTTTTGTACCTGTTCTAAAAAAAAAAATAATTCAAGCTCTACTAGTGTTACAAGGAACACTTTACTTAAGTAATTATTATTAACTCAGTATTGAGTAACATTAAAAAAAAAAAAAAAAAAAAAAAAGTGTTGTATTTTATGCAAAACAATGAACTTTTGTTATTATAATTTTAGTACTAAGTTTCATTTTCATAATACCTTAACCCGTAAATTAATATTATTGACATAAATTAAACGAATTAATTGTAAATGAGAGAGAGCCCGCTGTAATATAAGTTTTTCTTTAAAAAACATCGATTTTAAAATAAGGTATTGTAAATATATAAATTTTCCTTCTTTATTTTAACCCTAATAAAATGAACCTGGATGGTTTTTCAAAATATTTTTGAAGGCTTGAAAAATGCCGGAAATCTCCATAAATGTGGAGAATTGGTAACACTGCAGTTCCTAATAGAATATTACCATGAAATAAGCATATTATTTACCATTATATCGTTATTTATAATTAGTCTTAGCTTTGTGAACTTAAGTATTTAGATATCTAATAGCTATAGGCGATTCGGTATTCTATTTATCAATAAAATTCTTGATACCAACAAACGTACACGTAGAGGGAACGATTTTTAATTCAATGCTTACCAAACATTTTTTGAACCCGTAACATATTTTAATATTGTGAAGCTCTACCGCTTTATTGCCAGATTTTTTTTTTAAACTATTGTCCACTAATGATTCCTCTAAAATGTTAATCCGCTATATGGATTGAAAAATGATATGATCAAAGAGATTTTTTTTTTTTTTATTAAAACGGTAAAGGACTATGACAAGGTTAAGACGATTTTTTGTGTATGTTTTTTTATACTACTGGCCTAGAATGCCACCCCTAAACAAAAACTACCTGAACCGCAAAGGTTGTATTCATGAGGGTGTTTTTCTTCCTCCACTGGCCAAGAAGACTCTGTAATCAAAACAAGCCTCCCCAGTAACTATCTTCGGATCCTTACTGTTCGCTAGGATTATATATATATATATATATATATATATATATATATATATATATATATATATATATATATAGAGAGAGAGAGAGAGAGATTGATCGATTGATTATTTTATTGTCTTAGAAATTAAGATAGACCAATCAATTAAAGTATCATTGTAAAGTTCGTGGTATAATAAATTACCATGTAACTATATGTTTTAGTAGAGAAAAAATAATAGAAAATAAAAATAAATAAATAAACAAAGGGAGAGAGAGAAATGGTATTTTGCACAAATATGGTAAGTGCAATCGAAGAAGTATCAAATATTTAAAACACCAAAACAGTTAGATTTTTTTTTGTGCGAACAGGACCAAGCAAATATCATTTATTTTTACTAATTTACTTGATCACTTAATTATTTATTAACTAATTTTAACTTATATCATCCCTTCTTCTATTTCCAGAGGTCATTCATTCTTTCTGGGTGAAGTGCTTTCCTTTCTTCAAGATTTATATACTAATTAAAGATCCTTAAGTGTGCGTTTATAAAATGCGATCATTGGATTAATTTTTAATTATTATATTTTTTTAATAAAAAAAAGCGTTATTTTAAATTATGAAATAGTTGAAGGTCACTGGAAAAGAGAAATAAGGGATAGATTAAAGAGTGATAGAAGGTTTGTAGCAAACAAAATGAAAATAAAAAAGAACAGATATAATATGGCTAATGTAGTGATGATAATAACATGTTTAGAGCTAAAATGAGAGGGAAAAAACAAATGTTATGTATATTATGTCTAGTAATAGAATGATAAATACGCTGTGTATGTAGCAACCCAAGGTATTTGGGCAGCAAATTCTGTAAATAAAGAATTTCTCTCTCATATTTTATTTTTGTGTAAGTTGTATACACAACAATTAATTGTTTTGTTTTTTTCTAGTAGTGCATAGCTTTCTAATGCTTACTTTAAAAAAAAAAATACCTCAATTTTATGGAAATTTAATTTTACTTCCTCACTACTGGAAATAGGAAAGTTTTGTTTTCATGCAGGAAGTGAAAAAATTGTTTGTACACGGAATCGAAAGTTTCCATTCGCGTTTTACGTTTTAGTCATCAAGAAACGAATTTAATCACGTGTCTGTTTCTAGTCAAAACCTCATAAGTATTGTCAGTTTTTTCTTTTTAAATCTGTCTGTTTAAATTGATATTACCGTTTACAATCGAATTGAGTTTACATATTTTGTTCATTATAACATTACGTACTCTTCTATTTATCATGTTTTTATTGGAGAAAGTTAGTTAGTGTGTGCTGAAATTTCAATTAAAATGGATCTCCCCAAAAACTTCTTACGCCATAATATGCTTTGGGAATTCGATAAAGGAGAAAATGCTACTTTAACATATCGGAAACTTGCAGAAATATATGGAGAAAACGTTATTAGTGAACGCAAACTTGAAAAGTTTCGAGCGGGAAACCGAAAATTTGAAGACGAGCCTCGAGCAGGTCGACCAGTAGAGCTTGACTTCGAACTCCTCCAGGAAAGAAAATCCTATGGTAACAGTTGAAGAATTAGCAGAAAAACCTGGATCAGCACATTCTACTGTCAACGGTCATTTAGAACTGACGGGAAAGGTATCGAAATGGGGAATGGGTTTAGATCAAGAAGCTTATCTAAACAGAATAGTAACTGGAGATGAAAAGTGGGTTTTCTATCGCAACGTTAGACGGTCTTGACAGTGGTTAAGTCCTGGAGAAACAACGAGAACAGAAGCGAGAGAAGGATTTAAGTAATGATGTCTGTTTGGTGAGATATGAAAGGAATCCATCATGAATTCCTTGATCATAACCAAACTATAACTAAAGATCTCTACTGTGATCAGCTGGATCGATTGAAGCGAGCAATTGAGGAAAAACGTACCTCAGTTACCAATAGACGAGGCATTTTATTCCATCATGACAATGCGAGGCCCCATGTTGCAAAACAAACAATGCAAAAATTGAAGGACTTTGGATGGGAAATTATTCCTAGCCCACCATATTCTCCTGACTTGGCGCCTTCGGACAAAACTCATTAAGCGGCAGGAACATGAATTCAGTAGATGAAGTGAAAAACAAGGAGTTAACTTTCTTTAATTCAAAGCTAAAGGTTTTTTTAAAGAAAAAATATACAAAATTTGGTTTCAAGATGGCAAACTATGATAGAACACGATAGTAAAAAAATTTCATCAATTTTTCCTACCCCTTATTTCAGGCAATTAAGTACCAACATTAGTTATGGGATGACCTGGTAATGTATATCGCACATATACAATAAAAGGGCCACAACTCAAAAAATGTGTTTTTGTCAGAATTAACATTAAATACATATTAAAATTTATTTAATTTCATTCTGATTTGTTTTTATTTTTTTTTTTAATTTTTCCTCTTTTTAAAAAAAATAATTATAATTTTATTAATTTTTTCCGAAAAAATCATAAGTATTTTAGAATGATTGTTGACTCGTGGGCATATATTTTTATTAATTAGAAAGAACAATAATAAGAATAATTAGTTGTGTTAATAAATAGAGACGATATACCGGGCGGGAGAGAGCACTACCTAATCAGGCTGCACCTTGGAACCCCCAGGGTACGACCGTACAGATATAGAACCGTGAACTGTTATTATTGCCTCTATAATTCCTGACTGGAGTCACTGGATTAGTCCATTCCAGACACCTGGGGTCCAGTGGGCCACCGCAACCCATCCACGGTCCCACATTCAAGATAAGTTAGCCTCATCCATAACTGGGTGTCGGATTTTCCCAAGTTTATAGGGATCTCCTTAATCACTGGTGGTTGTGCGAAGTATAGAAAATAAAAATTTTCAGCATGTTTTATTTATTTTTTAGTTCATCTTTAAAATTCCATGGAATTTCTTGATAGTGATGTAACTGTGAGCTATTGAGGATTAGTTCTGAGTTATCTCTAAATATTTAGGCTAGTGCTTGTTATAAGCCAAGTTATAGCATTGATGAGGGACTTTTCTAACACTTAACTTAATTCACAAACAAATTTTGAACCCTCATTTTGGAAGTGCTGTAGAGTAGGGTTGGAATATCGAAACGCGATATATCGATATATCAGATTTGAAAAACCGATATATTATATCGATATCGGTGATATCGATATTTTACACCGATATATCGGTGATATTGATATTTTAAACTTTATTATTTTATTTTAATAAGAAATTTCCTTTATTCTTTATCTTATCTTTAATTTTACCCTTGAGCTGTACTTTACATTATAGCTTAATTAATTAAAATTAATTTAATCAATCTAGGACGCTGTATTTGAGCTGTTGTAACTTCCTCACAGATATAACTCATATGACAGATGAACCGCGTCACTAACGGTCAGTTACCTGTTGTTCATTGTTGTTGTTGTTAGTGTGGTGATTAAAGTGAAAATAGAAACTAAAATGTTGCCGCCAAAAATTGAAGTATGCAAACATTTTAAATCGAAAGACAGTAAAAGTGCGGAGTGCAAATATTGTCCCAAATTCTTCGGACATCGGTAAACACAACAAACCTGCGGTCACATCTCAAAGCTTTCCATTCACACGTTTTTTCGTCTCCATCAGGGTCAGGTGTTTTTGCAATGCCATCTATTGTACTTCTAAATTAGAAGCAAATAAAACAGTTCCTCCGTCAAAAGCTTCTGGCATAAGAAGTAGTTTCCAAAATATCGCATCATTGGAAGAGGGAGGCGAACGACGAAGAAAAATTAATGATGCTATTTTATATTTTATCTGTAAGGATACTCTGCCTTTCTACACTGGAAAGAATACAATGAAAAGTATTATATAGGGGAAATGTCCCAAAATTTGATAACAAGATTAAAGCAGCATAAGACAAATCCAAAAATCCTAATAGTAATAAAGAAATATAAAAGAAGTGCTCAATTTCAAAATCGTTATGAAATTGAAAATCATTACATAGACATAATAAATAAAATAGATATATAATGAAAGAACTAATAATTGTAATTAAAATAATAAATTTACAATAAAAATAAGATCTAGAAGAATTAAAAAAAGAAAAGAGAACACTACCATAAGTATTGCTAGATAGCGAAGACAGGTCGGAATATTCAAGAATAGGAATCGATGCACATTAGGTAGATGTTAACAAAAATAATTTTTTATAATTGCCAAACAATAATTAGTAGATGAGATTGAAACACATATACTGTTAATTAATCCTATGTAAAGACAAACAGGTAATAATATAAATGGTGATTGTACTGAAATATATATCAGATGAATGACATGTTTTTAGATAAATGTGTTGAGAATGCTCAATGCATGCATGGAAGCTTTATAAAATACAAGTTGTTTTTAGAAAAATTTGTAGAATAATATAATATATGAAATATGGCAAAAAAAAACCTTCAAGATAAAAATGTATTATAATACTTTTTTTTGTATAATTTTTTTGTATGTATGTATCATTCTTTTCTATCATTTTTTGTAATGATTCATGGATAATAAAAATATTGTTCTATAAATAATAATTATTTCATAACCTTCATCACATTTTAACGTTATACTCATTTAATGCTCGGTTTCTTTGCTTTTTCGTCCATTTTCCTTCGATATGTCGATATATCCATATTTTTCAACCGATCAACAGTGGATATCAATGTTTGTTTTCGCGATGTATCAAAATATCGAATATCGATATTTTTCTTTCGATGTTCCAACCCTACTGTAGAGGCTCGCTTAAAGATGGACGTGATGGAAATGTGGATTTGAGTGTAATATTTAAACCTAATCGTCTAAGCAACATTAAAAAAAATCTAATGTAGGCGCCGCATGACATCCTTGTACGCCTGTTAAAACTATAAATCGGCGACTCAAAAAGTGATCCTGAATCGTTCCAATTTTAGTATATGTAAAAAAATTAAAAATTCTATTATGAAAATTAAAAAAAGTCTATTATCAACTTCAAGTAAAATACCAATTGAGGTTATCCAATTTTAACGAAAATTTAGTATGTTACTTAATTTTACTTAATTTAGGTTTACAATTTTTTTGTTGCTCCTTAAGAAACTATAGATAAAAGCGTTTAATGATAGCAGAGGCGTCTCTAAAGAAGTTATCGTGATCCTCTAAAGGCATTCGGGTTCTAAAGATAACCTCGTGGAATGATTTATAGTAACAGGTCTGCATGTATCTTTATTACGATAGTCGATCGTTATAATACTAAAACTAAGCCGCTGTGAACGGCGACGATAAGAACTAATGTTTTAGGAATTTTGATATCCTTGCTTATCTCCGATCCCTACCTCCGCGTCTAAACTCTTCCAAATCACATCTTAATCCTTGCATAACGTTTAATCAATTGTATGTGTGATAGATCATAGATGTGTGATCGGTTGTAGATATGTAATACATCATAGATATGTAACAGATCATTCGGATTAATTTTCCAATTATTTGACATGCTTATATTAGATATTATTTGACATTAGGTATTTCATTATAGGCATTTTATCCTCTTGACACTTTCCATTCTTTGCGAATCTATACTCTAAAATTTTGGTGTTAAATGTTTCATCGAAAGCGTGAGTGATGTGGGGTAATTGTGCACTAAATTTAACATAGTTCTACTTTAAATGACCATCACTTTTTTTTAAAGCTAGATTTTGCCTCTTTAAAAAAAATGTTTCTGTGATGATTATATTTTAAATATTACATTTTAAGCCCTCGTTTCAATTATGTTCATTTTCATGAGATTGATAATTCAATTCAGTAAAATTTATAGGCACTTGGTAAGTGCGTGCGAGATATCTAGAAGAAGATTCAAGCAGTAGCGGTTGTGGGCCATTTGTAAAATAATTCGTATCCAGATAATTATTTTACTGATGTAATCATCGATAAAAGTTGAAATTTGTCTGATTGACAATCGTGAATATGCGATGTGGAACATAAGTTAATAAATGTATTGATTTTTTTTATTTCAATGCGCTAGTCCGCAGTTGCCCCAGTAAAATATTTTAGTTGGATCTTAGGAAGAAATATGATAGACATAGGGTCACGCATACCAAACGCACTTGTCCCTCAACAGAGATTTGTACTTACCTCTACTGTCATGTTTTGTCGAGGCAACAGAGACTTAGCGCTTAAAAACTGGAAAACTGTCAAAGATAAATTTAAATCACAAAGTATTATAAAGAACAACTTTGGAAGGTTTAACTTACCTCACAAAAAACAAACAAAAAAACAAACAGGCCTTGTGCTGGATAAACACTTATACAGCTAACTGTACAGCAGAAATTGAAAGATCCAACTTAATCAACGGGTTGGAACTAATATCTTTACAACTCTAATTGGGAATTGATAAATTATTTGCCACTTCTATAATTTTGTTTTTATTGAAAACTAGTTTGAATGTTTTACATTCATCTTCAGTTCTAAAAACACACAAAAAATTCAAAATACAGTTTGATATTATTATACATATTAAATTAAATGTAATATAAATTATTATTATAAAATATTTATGAATTATCAATTTAATTAAGACAAGAAATCAAATACATGTCGGTACTCGCCAAGGTTTAAGCAGATTATATCAAACAGAAAAGTTTGTATTGGTTTGTTCTCACACTGAACTAGCAATGAAAAAAAGGTGGGGTGTTTAATGGTAAACACTAAATAAAACGTAAATAATTTTTGTGTGTTTTTAGAACTAAAGATGAATGTATAACATTCGAAACTAGTTTTCAATAAAAACAAAATTATAGAAGCGGCAAATAATTTATCAATCCCTAGTTAGATTGATCCTTCTATACCATCATGCGGATGTCAACTGACTCTTTACAACTCGTTATAATTTACCTTAGTGAACCTTCGTGGCTGATTTGTGAAACATCAGCGTTTAGAAGTCATGCTCCCTAAAGGGCAGCTCTTAGCAGTCCAGGCTTTGGAATTGATGATATGATTGCGCACTTATCTGACAATTCCTTACCTAAAGGAAAGAAAAAGTTCTATATAATCCCGGTTTCGGATAAGGGGAATCCGGATAAGCGAGCTTCTACTGCATCCTCATTTCATTATATGAGAAATGACCGCAAAAGTGAGACGAATTATTAGAACTGAAACAAATTGTATAACTTAATTTTCCCACAACCATATCACCGTTGCCGCCAAGGCATAAATTACAAAACAGAGAGCTCGAAATTATTATAAGGTATTAATTTAATAGATCCAGGTTACATTATCCGCTGCCTCAAGGAGCCGGCTACGATATTATTATAAGTTATGTGCCTCGGCTGGAGAAAGCTACGAACCGCCTGGAGAGGTTCACTAACCGTAGATTTATTCCACTTCCAAATCTTTTTCGAGTCCGCGAGTTCTATATCTGTTACACCGAATTGCGTTAGGCTGAGTGAAATATTGAGTTGGCTGGGCTATGATCCCATAAATCTGTGCAAGAAACCACTAATGGACCGTAACGAAAGTCACTTCTTGGGATTACTTTGTATAAATTCCGGAAAGGTTAAACTCCTCTTAAAAGGAATGCAAAGAAGTCCCTTGTCCGAAACACTTGACACTCGACATACCAACATGGAAATAATACCATACGATCTCTGTTTGGATTCAGAACATAATATTCAACCTGTCTACGGCACTGTAGTAGAAACTAACAGGTTATTCATCGGAATAGGAATGAAAATGAACAAGTTTTTTTAGTATTATTAGAGAAACACCGCGAAAGCTTTTATTCAGTTGACATCCGCATGATGGTATAGAAGGATCAATCTAATTAGGAATTGATAAATTATTTGCAACTTCTATAATTCTATACAGCACATATATTTACAAGTATGTTCCTTTTTAACAGTTTTTTTTATCCATATCAATTTATATTTTGTCAATTTTAACTTGAAGAAATATTAGAAAAAGAACTAAATAACTCTTGTTTAATTTTTCCGCTTTCGTTCTGGACAAAGCGTTGTAGTTAGCCGGTTCCAATGATATTTGCCATCATTCAATGAAACAATTACATCCTCAAAGAGCTTTAAAGAGGCCAACTGTGAGAAAAAAAACCCGGGAGAATCATCTATTTTATGGGAGAACTCATAATGAAAAGCGCTGTTGGAATTTTGTTGGAGGATAGCTCTTCGACACTTAACCGGTTCACTTTTGTGTCATTCCGGATCTAATCAACCGGTTCCAAAGGAGTTCTCTTTCCAAGGGCTATTGGGACATTGGAATTGCTTCTGTAATTATGAGAACGATTTAATGAGAAGGCACTGTGGCCTAGATTTCAGTGTGATTGATTTTTTTCTGAGTACAGCTAAACTTGAAATCAAGATTTTCCTAAAAAGCCATATTTATTTTTTTTCCTTTAAGAATAGAAATGGACCTTTTATTGAGATCTGATAGATATTTTTAGATTGAACCTTGACAGTGGACATAAAAGGAGGAGAAAAGTGTTGTGAGATTTGACAAACTATATGTGTATATATATGTATATATATATATATATATATGGGATCATTTTTAAAATGCATGCAACATTGCAGTCCATACTTTTTTCTTTATTTTTAACTTAAATTCTACATATAAAAGAAAAATAAGTACGACGAATTGGCATTAGTTAACTAAATTCTAACATCCAAGTTAAACAGTAAAAAAAAATAAACATTTTGTTGAAGAGATGTTTTTTTTCCTGTCCTTAACCAGGCTGTATCTTTAATTATAAATAAGATGTTCCGTATAAATAAACAAATTTATTTAAGGATTTATATTGTAATAATATGATATTTGAAGAACTAGTGAAATAGGGTAACACAAGAGTTACCGTAGAAATTACTTTTGCCACCAAATCTTACAAAGTTCGACTTCAGAGGACTGTAATTTTTTTATTTTCAAAGCTAGATTTTTCCCTCTTTTTTTTTTAAATGTTCCTTATACGTTTATGTTTAAATATTACATCCAATCCTACACTTCAAACATGCCCATTTTGATGAGATTGATAAATCAATTCAGTAATACTTATTGATAATGATATGATAATTATTTTACTGATACAATCATCGATAAAAGTTAAAACGTCTGAGATTCACATTTTGAAATATTCACTGACAGTCAGGAATGTGCGATGTGTAACACAAGTGGATAAATGTATTGAAATTTATTTTTTCAATGCGCTAGTCCGCAGTTTCCCCAGCAAAACATGATAGTTTGGGTCATAGGCGTGCGCAGTATCCTTTAGCCCTAAGGGGTAAGTGCGCACGAGGTATTTAGAAGACTCATTATTCAAGCAGTAGCGGTTTTGGGGCAAGTGCAAAACCATTCGGTTTCCAGAGGATTATTATGCTAGTTTAATCATCGAAAAAAGTCAAAGCTTGTCTGAAATTCACGTTGTACAATCTTCATTGAATTATGAAACTGGGATATGGAATATAATTGAATAAAAGTATTGAAAACAATTTTGTTTTTGTTTTATTTCGCTAGTTCGTAGTTGCCTCGACAAAGCATGATAGTAAGGGTAAGTGTACACCACGCATACTTGTCACACCACAGAGACAAGCGCTTATAATATAGAAAACTGTCAAAGAGAAATATAAACCACAAAGTATTTTGAAGAACTACTACTATAGGTTACACTTACGACAAAAGAAAAAAAAAAAGACCTACTTGTAGATTGTTATATCTAGCTTAATTATGTGTCTATGAATCGATTATTTTATTTTCATATATGTTTAAAATTATTGATTTTTTAAATATGCAACAAAAACCTTCTCAGATAAAATATAGATAATCACCAATACAGCTGCGAAAGTTGAAAGACACAATTTTATGAACAGGTTGGAACTAATATTTTTACAAATCGTTATATTTCATTTCAGCGAACTTTCGTGACTGATTTCTGATACTTCAGTGTGGTTTCAAGGCTGATAGTAGTTGAGGGTTTGAATTTAAAGAGAAAATTACTCACTTACTCCGAAAACGCCACTACCTGTATGATATCATTTAAGTTACATTTGATAGATCATTAAAGATTGGAAAAATATAAAAGAAAAATAAACATGTGTGCTCTTAAATATTTAAGAAGAGTTGTGGTATTTGGTAATGATTATTTATGAACTGTGTAAAATTGCATCTATACTGAAAATGACACCCAAATTATACTTATGTATCATCAGTATATTTTAAGATACCGCTTCGCTATTTGGACATCTACTGTTGGCGCTATATTATTCTACCATAATTCGGTCCCCTTATAATTTTCTTCCTAAACGGTTACCTGAGAGTATAGCGAAATTCGCAAAGAGCAATAAGGTAAATACATAAATTAGACGAGCTATCACATACATCCTTCACCATCCTATCTCCCTAAAATATCTGAGGATGAGTATAATGGTAGTTGTGAAGATAGCTGTCCACTGCTGAGGGGTTCCAGCGTGGGCGGGGCCGCTTTAATTGCATAGTCCCGAGCCCGCGGTCATCACCTCGGGGTATTTGTTCAAGCAGGTGATCTGGATCTAGCATTATGCCTGAGCTGGCGGCTGGTACTGGTACAGGTGGGAGGAACTCTTGTGGTGTTGTTGAGGGTACCATCCAAGTACCATTATACCGTTCTTTCAATTTGAGGTTTAAAAATAACTAAGATGTGACAGTGTGAACTGCAAAACCCCTCACTTCCATTTCTTCACACTGTGTTGTAAGTTGTTTTCCAGTCCGCCAGTTGTCGGACGAATAAACGAAACAAAATATATGTAAGGTTCTGTTTAGACTATTCATTCTAACAGTAAACTCACGCGAGTAGTAATAACCATTGCTATCTCAATTTCAACAAAAGATGTAAGAAGTTTTACTGTTTAGCCTGTTACATTTTCAACAATTCGTTTTGGCGTTACTGTATTTTGTTAATTTTTCGGTCCATATGTCCATCGTATCAATCAAATAATACTTCTTAATTCCTAAGTCTGTCTTTCACGCTTATTTGTCCGCTATTCGAGACAAAGCGACTGAACCTATTTTGATGAAACTTTTTCCATCGTTATACGGAGCTCTAAGAAAGTTATAAACAATATCAATCGGGCCATCTGCCATCTTAAAACAAGTTTGGGGAATATCAAAAACCTATATATTGGTTTGATGCAAAAATAATGCAGGTTTTTGATATTTCTTGAAAATATGCCATTCGAATTAATCTGGCTGGATTCTGATATATATATATATATATATATATATATATATATATATATATATATATATATATATATATATATATATATATATATATATATAAAATAATTCATTTCATATAATTCTATAAAATCAACCAAATTAGATTAAGAAAAATGATCTTATTAATCCCACAAAATCTTTATTAATAAAAACTGGTTTACATAATAAATATATTAATTTTTTGAAACATGTCTGCCTTTTTAATCCATTTATTGACTATTTTCAAACTATGCTATTTTGTCAACCATGTCCTATCTTAAAATACAATCATCCTATTACTAAACGTAGTATTTATTATTACTTTTCAAAGTGCTGAATTATCTACTTCTATTATGGCAAGTTGCTTTATATCTTTCTCTAGGTGGCATTGCATATCTTTATTCTTAATCCATAATAAATCTGTTATAAAACAAAATACTGCCTAGAGCTGGTCTTCCTTCATTAACCACCATATTCACTGAAGCTTGGATTTCTTTACTTCAACTATCAATTATTAAGTCAAAATAATTTCCATCGGAATCTATATATAGCATTTCCAAGTCAATTGTAACCTTTTCCAAATATCAATTGTCAACTTTTCCATTTCAATTGTAACTTTTTCTATTTCAAATGTTACCTTTTCCATCTCAAATGTAACTCTTTCCAAATCAATTGTTCCTTTTCCAATTCAATTGTAACCCAACCGGACATGAAATAATTCAATATTATTAATTTTATTATTGAAAAATAATTATTTTAATTACATTAATGATTTTTGAAATAATTTCGGCATATTCTTTCGGCTTTTATTTCGTTTATTAGATAATTGATATTAAGTGCTAATTTCATGTATTATAAAATTTTGAAATAAAATTGTCGTTTATTTATTTTTAAATATTTTTTATTCTTTTATTTATTTAGTGGGGGGGAGGGTGGATTTCATCGATTTAGTTATCGCTCATAAGGTTTTCGAAGTTGCTAATGTCAAATTTATTTCCGAAATTTTATTCGGCCATGAGTATTTCTACTTTATTATTAGTTCTCAAAATTCTTCGGTATTGGCATGGTTTTCTAGGTTTTCAAGGGCGCTATTTCCGAATTCACTATCGGATTTACGATGGCGCATGCGCATTTCGCTTTTACGTTGCTATTGAAGATTTCTATGATAAAGGGATCGTTTATTAGGCTTTTGAGGGTTCTGATACAATTTTTTTAGTTCGATTTTGGATCGCAAATGCGCGTTTTGCATTTCCGCTGCTATTGAAGATTTCTATGATAAAGGGATCGTTTATGAGGTTATCGAGAGTTCTGATTCCATTTTTTTAGTTGGGTTTTAGATCGCGCATGCACGTTTGGCATATCCGTTACTGTTGGAGTTTTTTTATGATAAAGGTATCGTTTATAAGGTTTTCGAGGATTCTGATTCCATATTTTTAATTGGATTTTTAATCGCCAAAAGGTTATAATTGACGTGGAAATGCTATATAGCTGGAAAGAAATTCAGATCATGGTGTATATATAAATATATATATATATATATATATATATATATATATATATATACACACACACACACACACACTCATCATACATCATCGAAACCCCAAATATCGTGTTCTAAGGGTTATAAAATGAATCCCGACCCCCTTCCGATGACCTTTGAGACAGTTCATAGGTCTATTATTTTGGGAGAAAATACGACTAAAAAAAATTATGTTATTGTTGTTTATAAATTATTCTTTCGGTTGATTTTAAGTAATTTTAAGTGCTACGATTTATAAGCATGTTTTAAATTAAATCCTTTTACCACTAAAGAATGATTTGTTTTCCTTCCATTTCAATATTTTAATGCTGGTAACTTTTTTAGTATTATTTATATTTAATTTTATGCATATTTAATTGTAAGTTCTGTAGCTGTAAATTAGTATTTATGAACATCTGGTTAATCAAATTATTTATTTTACGTACACCTCGTTTATTGAAATAATCACGAATGTTATGTGCAAAGACAGCTTGATAATACAGTAGATTTTTTTTTACTTAATTTTTTTTTTTTTTATCATGAGGCAGTGGAAATGTATCGAAGCGGACTGCCGGGACAGAAATAGTCTCTCATCAGTCAATTTCTCTTATTAAATCCAGTGAACCGGTTTTCGGTCCAAAAGGCTTTTGATCTTCAACGTCCCAGCGAAACTCTTCGGACAGTTAAATTGTGGAAACGGTCGAAGGAATCATTCGCAGGGCCACTTTTACAGTTAGCATGTCAGTGATTAACGAGTCCATTTCTGCAATCTGCGGATTACTGCATATCTAACTGTAAAACGAAATTATTAACAAAAAAAAAATTGTAAGCAATTAGTGTTCTGCCCTTTAGCTTGAATCGGATCCAGACATTTTTTTCCATAACCTCATTTTACACCGTCCGATAGAGAAACATTTATGTGGTAATCAGAATGGCGTTCAAATTCCTTAATGAGGACATCCTGGGTATAATAAGTTATAATATTGCTAATTCAGTATCCGAGTGTGTGTTTCTTATCATTAAAGATTACTTATCTTGAATAATTGAAATAAAAAAATGATCTTTAATCTGGGACACTCAATCCTCTAAGAATTACAAAAATGGATAGTTCAAGCAGCATTTGTCTGACTGAATTATCGGAACTTGATTAAATTTTGATTTAAAAGAGAAACAATAAATAATTATATAAATAAAATAAGAACATAAAAATTCCTCTTGCTACACAGAGGCATATATATTTGTACGAACGTAAATAAAAAATTTCTCTTTACATGTATACGGAAGATTGATCATTGAGGAGATGGAGAAATAAATGATGTTTAAGGGATGTTAGATAGGAAGCTTTACGAATGGAAATGGGTAAGAAATTCCAAAAAGAGGTAGCTCGAATGATAAAGGATTTTTGAAAGGAGGCAGTTCTATACATACAAATTAGTTTGTTGAGATATCTTATTTAAGAGATGGATTGAAGAACGCAAGGTGAGGTAAAGAATATAGTAAGGATTTTTGGTTCCTTAGGTTTGAAATAAGAAGGCATTCTTGTCGGAAATTAGGATAAAGCCTCTCTTGTTCGGAATACCAGTCTTCCACTATGAGAACATCTGAGAATAAAATCCAAAAATAAATCTTATAAAGCAATTAATCTTTTTAACCTCATTTCTTTCATGAAAACAATCCCAAACATTTTTTTTGTAATTTGAACTAAGGTCATTTTCAAATACAATAATTTGCAGTTGACGTCGCATGGTGGTATAGAAGGATCAACCTAATTGGGGATTGATAAATTATTTGCCACTTCTATTATTTTGTTTTATTGAAAACTAGTTTGGAATGTTATACATTCATCTTCAGTTCTAAAAACACACAAAAATTCAAAAATAAGCAATTCAAAATACAGTTTGATACTGTTTTTTAAATTGCTGATTTTAGAACCAAAGATGAATGTGTAACATTCGAAACTAATTTTCAGTAAAAACAAAATTATAGAAGTGGCAAATAATTTATCAATCCCTAATGCCTAATAATCTCCATTTTGAAATTCTTGGCCTAGCACATCATTGGTTCAATTTTACCAACTATTCAGGGACGGATCCGGATGTAGTTTTTAGGGGGAGAGGGGCTATGAGGGCAGGGCTCCTAAAAACTTCTTCCCCCTTCTCTGATAAAAGTCAACAGTCTTATAACAGAATTATTGGTAGTATATTTCGAAATAAATGGCATCACCTCCTAACATTAACATTGACTAAATTAATGGCAATGCAATCAAAAAGCACAAACCAATATTTTTACTTAACCTAAAACTAAAAATTCACTCGAAATTTGCCGCCCTCTAAATTCTGCCGTCCGGGGTAAGTGGCTTATTTGCCCTCTCCCCCGGTTTCAGCACTGGTTTAGTGTGACCATCGAATTTAAGATACTCGTAAAGCAGGCCGGGATTATCCCATACATTAAAAAAAAAATAATTGTTTAATGTATATATTCTTCCTTTGAGATGCCAACCATTTTTAATTTGCAGTGCATATTTATAAGGGAATATGTGTAGGATGATATGTAGAATTATGCAATTGTGTTGTCTTATCCTGTGTCAGGAGGGATTGACAGGATATCGCAGTAATTAATAACCCAATGACAAATGATAGTTTGAACCAATTTAAAACTATTTTGACCTTGATTAGGTTTCATTTATACGAGTCTAGCGACTTAAACCACTGGACCATAAAAATAAGTTTTGAGTTTTCATCACGTTTAAAAAAGACTAAAAGGTAAACACACTTATTTTATATGAATAAATAAAAAAAATAATTACAATTGACAATTATAAAATACTTGCATTTGACAATTTCGACGATAGATTTCTCGTAAGACTCTAATTTCTCTCCTACCTAATGAATTTATCACAGTTTCTCACGAGTATTGGTACTAGTATGGTAGGTATATTATAAATAAGCCTTAGATTTTTTTTTCTCAATTGTTATCTTGGGAGGAAAATGTTTTCCCTTTCTCTCCCTGTGGGTCCGCCACTGTTCATTACAAAAATTATTTTTATTCATAATATATATATCATATTCTCAATATGATAAAAATTTAATTGTATAAATGCTTTTTGTCTCTCTTTGATAAGTTGAGATTTGATAATTATGTGGTTTCTCACTTTTCCGAAGATATATTGCAGCCAAAAAATTATTTTTCCCACCTATTATTGTTGAATCGTCCCCCATAAATTATTATAATAGGAAATGGTGGTAATATGGAGCCTTTCGGCTATCATGGGACCCCTTAATATCTTGGCGGTGAGTGATAATGAGATAATAGTATCTGCCTCAATCTGAAGCCAGGAAGCGCTAATGTGCAGGACGAGTTGGTTCAGTTGCCACGAGATCTTCATCTTGAAAAGATCAATATTTTTTGTAGATCAAACTGCTATTTTTTTTCTGTTAGCAAAAAAATGGAAGGTGTCCGCACTCTATATCGGTTCAAAGGGATGCATTGGTGCTATTTTCCATTCAATTTTTCTTTGGGTGACATCAAATCCACAATGAAAATATTTTATAAACGGAAATATGGAACAAGGTTTCATTGCCAAAACGCTTCAATTATCACTCTAGAGAAACAAAATAAAAAAGGTGGAAGGGAAACTACAACAAACGATTATGTGAAAGAAGCTGCTCCATCGAACTCAAAGGGTTTCACTGGTTGAATTTTGCTCATTTGGGGGTTGGAGGAGAGAAAATTTGAAATTTATAGTATATGATTAATATATAAAGCTATAAATTACTATTGGGGACAACGCATTTTTTTTTAATTTCTGGAACTGGTAAATGAAAAACAAAGTGGGATTCCATATATATATATATATTATATATATGTATATTATATATATATATATATATATATATATATATATATATATATATATAACATGATTAGAATAGTAAAGAAAAAAATGAATATTATAGTATGGTGGAACTAAAATGTTTCTATAAAGTAAGATAACATCATTAAAATGGGCCATACCATGACGTCATTGGGCTATATTGGAATCACTATAACTATATAATTGATTAATTTATATTATATCTAAAGATTACCCTTTAAATATTATACATCCATTTTTATTTTTTCCTTCCATTCATCGAATTATTAATTGTTAATTTTATCATATTCAGCTTATGTCAATATTTTATCGCTAACACTAAATGAAAAGCATCATATTCGTATATTCATCCAGAAAGTACGTCACGTGAACAGATTATTTTAACCGTTACCATGGTTATCGCGAAATTCGTTAAACAGAGCTATTTAAATTCTTCAGCCTTTATAAAATCGTTTTTTTTTTCGATTAAAATTAAGCAGTTTTCCGTTTCAACGACTTTGAATAATTTATATCGTGTGCTAACTTATTGCTGTAATTATAATAATACCTAAGAAGTCTTCTAATTTCTTAATATGCCGAACGATTTTCTCTATTTTTTTTTTAATCTAGGCACTAATTAAAAACTTTTTTTTGTGGCCTCCCATAAATCTCAATTCTGAAAGTAATTAAAAAAATAATTATGCATTGATTTGGCGTGAAACCTTGTTAAATGTAATCGCGAAACCGGACTTTCCCCTAACCATCCAAATTTTATATTTATCAAATCATATTTATTCGAAAGATTCGTTTTTATTTATTTCGAAATTTAATTTAATGTAGTGTTTTAATTTTTTTTTTGTAAATTGCAAGTCTCTACAATAACATAGAAAAGATCTTTGTCTTGGTTTTGATGGTTCCCATAATTGGAGAAGCGTTTACTAATTTTTAGTTTACTTAAGTTGGTGATACTTATGGTTTATAAAATATTCCAGAAATAATTTAAAAATTACAAAATTAATTTTGAATATTAAAACTAATGTCTAAAAAAAGTGTAATGCTTTATGAATATTTTCCTTCTCTGGTTGTTTGATTATGAAATTCAAATCTTTCGAACTCGCTGTCTTTAGTAAATCCATCCCTCTCTTGCTATTCATGAATCCTTCCTTTATTAAATTAACTTTAACATTCATTCGAAATACAGCTACACCATAAAAATCTTTAGAAATAAATTTAATGAGGAATAAAAATAAACACATGACTTTTAGTTTTATGGAATTTAAGCTGTGTCCAGACTGGTCGATTTTCGATGCGCTTTCGTTTTCGACATCGCTGCCTACCCCTCTCATGCCTTCGAAATTTGAGTTCCTTTTATAAATTATTTTTTTATTTCATTATTAGTTTTACCTGTTTCATTCGTCATATTTAAAAAAAAATAAATTATTCAATTGTATTCCGAGATTATCCAAAACAATGTATTGTTTGTTATTTTTCCCTTAGATGATATTGCAGCCATTTATAGGCAGGCCATTATTAAATATAAAAAATAAAGGTTTGCTTATAGTGTTATTTTAAATAGAGAATTAATAGATTTAGTATTACTTTCTAATTTTAATTATTCGAATTGATTATTTAATTAGTTTAAAAAACAAAACAATGTCTTTACTCGGTAAAAAATTGTAAAAAACAATTTCATTAGCAATATATTTAATGTTAACTCGTCCCTTTTACGTCAGTATATGTTTAACTGTTTTAGAGTAATGTGCTATGTCCATTTGGCCATTGTTTTTATATGCTGATGTGAGATGTGCTATCTCTGACCAGGATTTATGTGATCTTATCCTTTTCAGTCTTGATGCGTCGGCTAGTTAGTTATTTGTTGCTATTTGAGAGACGCGAGTTTTTTTTTCCAATAATATACAAATTATAGTTTTTTCTTCTTGTTTAACTTCTCATTACTTAATCAATTCGATTAATTAAAATTAGAATGTAATACCAAATATATTAATTCTCTAATGAAAATAACATTATAAGCCAACCTTTATTTTCATATATAAAAATGGCCTATATATTTATGCAATATCATCTCGGGAAAAAAAATGTATTCTTTTGGGATAATTTTGGAATACAAATGAATTATTGGTTAAAAAAAAAAAAATAATAATAATAAAATAGATTGTGACGAATGAAATAGGGAAATAATTCATAAAAGGATCTCAAATTTTCAAGGTATGAGAATGTTAGATAGCAATGTCGAAAACGAAAGCGCATTGACCAGGGTGGGCATTCTTTTACTGATACAAATGCATTCAAGTAAAGTATTTATTTTCTTATCTAATATAATTGTTTTGGTATTTTAAAAATTCGTATTATATACGTGATATGTAAATTAAATGGACTCACAAATACCTTATCATTTTACAAGTAGCTGGAAAATTTGTATTATCTCTTTAACATTCCACGGAACTTGTTTTCTCTCATTACCTTGTATTCAAGAATTCAATTTTGATGTTATTTATTACATTTATTAGCGTGTTATCAATTTCGTTTTAATCAAATGTTATTTATTGAAGAAAATTTAGCATTTGAACTTGTCTCAATACGAAATTCCATATTTTAAGATAAATATGTAAGTTATGCCCTCGATCATTAGTGAATTCGAATTATTTTAATGAGAAGCAGAGTTCTGTGATCTTTCCTAAATAAATCAAATTTTATCGAAGTCTCAATACAAAATCACAGACGTTTTTAACTTTATATCTATCAAGGATGTGTCTCAACACTTATGTTAGTTTCTTAAATCTACTGAATGTTTTAAATCAAGTTAATTTATTGTATTATATTTTGTCTATGTACAAATTTTTCAGACTTCCATTTTCTTATCGCATCTGATCAATACATAAACTATGGCCTTTAAGGAAATTATGGAGGTTCAAAAATTGTCCAGCGGTAAAGGAGACAACGATAAAAAGACGATTTCTTTTTCTTTTTTTCTTTCGAACCCTGAAACTTAAGTGAATAATCACCTTTTCACCCAGCTATGGGTGACGGACAACCATTTCACAATAATGATAATTCAATTATGATTGAAATGGCGGTGGAGGTAATAGTTTATCGTTTCTTTTGTTTATTATTTCTAGTAATGAGCCTTTATAATAGACAAAAAAAAAAAAAAAAAAATTAACCTACCCCAAAATTGGAGGTCTTACATTTCATGATAGATAGAATCCAAATATCGTATTTAAAAAATCTATCCGTCCTCCGCACACTCGTAGCAAAACATGGCCAAAAGTTTTGACCGTTTCGGAAACATATAAAATAAAAAAAACTCAAAACACAAAAAATAACTAAAAACAGAGCTCAGTGTTGCAGTGCTATAATAAGTTATCTTTTAACGGAAAAGGTAGGTAAAAAAAAAATTAAAACAGAATATTTAGTACAATAATATTTAACAGTTAGGTAATATTTACAAATTATTCATATTTGAATTAAAATTTGATATAATTAAAATCAATATCCACTTGCAACAGAAAGGTTTCATCTGCATCTTAGTCAACTGTATTTTTTGTTCCAGACATTTACGATTTTGTCATCGACGTTTTATGTCATAAATTAAAGACAATTATAATTTGAATCACGAGGGATAAGGCCATTTTTTCCTCGAAAAATTTATAAAATCTCTTTTTAACATTAAAATTCGAAACATTTTCAGTTTTCATGATATCGAAAATTTCTCCTTGAAAGACAAATAAAGTGTGATTGAAATTCTAAGAAAGGAAACAAATATGCAAAAGTAATTTGGAGTTCCATCACACGATTTAAAAAAAAAAATTAATTTTGTTTGAACAAAATTAATAAAAGAAAAAGTTTCATATAGTTTAAGCTAATTTTTTTTCTGTGAAACAAGGATCCTTGAAAGTAAAATTAATGATAAATTGAATGCACGAATCAAAAGTAATCAATAAAATCTACTTAATTGTTAAAAGAATAATAAAAATAACTCAACAATCGCCGTAGAGCTCATGTTTAATTTAATTATTTAAATATTAATGTAGTTAAACCACAGTTATTATTACAATAAAAGGACAAACGTATTTTAATCCGAATATTTCAAAAATATTATATGGCTCCTTTTGAGCCATATACTACTAAATATAGTTAAATCCCTTTCCTAACTTAGAAAAATTAATTCTTTGGCATTTGCACGAATATTTATAATTGTTTCATTATCTAGCAATGTCTATATCTCCGCGGCTTTCCCCCGAGATTTGGATTTAATGCCTCAGGATGATCCTCGGAACTAGAGGCCAAATAGAGATTTAATACACTCATATCTCAGCCATTTATGAAGATAGAGGGCAAATATAAAATGGTTTAGAATCATTAAAGTAAAGCCTAATTTTTTTTTTTTTTTTTTTTTTTAAATCTTGGTATAATGATTCTGAAATACTTTTAATACTACTATTAATAATTAATAATGAATTTAACAAATAAATAATTCTCTAATAAATGACAATAAACCGGCATGTCACAGCTAGCCTGTCCTATTAATTAGCCATAACTACTCTAATACTTAGCGTTATGGAACGAAAGTTGGTTCATTTCAAGGTGATTTTAATTCTCTACGACGTTTACTTCAATAGTATTTTTTTAAGCAAATGCTCTCTTTCAGAGAAATTTAGAAATTTGTACGAAAACCCTTTCTTGCGATTAGTAACCTCGGAGCTCATAGAATCAAAAAATGTCCGATTTTAATTTGTCTTAAAATTTTATTTCCTATTAGGATGCGTAAAAAAATTACTCCATACCATTTGAAATTCCTGAGTTAAAGTCGGTGGAGGAATACTCCGGTAGATTACAAACTCGGCAATACGCCTCAAACTAACTTCAGGTTACCCATTTGGTATCCCTCAAATTACATTCCGATATTCTAAGCATTGTAGAATTTAAATATATATTTGAAGCTTTATTATACATTATCAAGTTGAAGAAATATCACGACTCATGAAGTCAGGTCTTATAAATGTTACACGTTGAAAAAAAAAACTCGTTTTATTTAAATCCATCAATTTGATCACATTTTTTTTTAATTTGTCTAAAGAGTGTCCTATTTAGCGTTGAGACTCCACAACGCCTCCGCTTTTGTCTCAGGAAGTCGTTAGTCATTGGTAGGACCGAAAATCGCCGACATTGCTGAAACATGCGAAGGGGCTATTACCGACTTAATAATTAGCTAGCGGACAGTGAGTGGGGGGGGGGCGAGGCGAAGGAGGGGGGTCAGCGAGCAGGAATTAATAATTCAGAAGAGGCGATGATGACAGGGCCTGATGATAGCCCTTGCGTCAGACCAGCCTTGCATCACATTCAGGCGGGCCCTAGTCGAATCTGGTTAAAGTTCACTCGGCTCCTCTGGTACTAGTCCAAATTACACCTCCTGCGATTAATCTTGGAATACCAATCTCCAATACAACAGTTCGAACATTAGTAGTTGTGCATAGCTGTGAACAGTTAGAGCAAGGTGGGATAAAGTTGGAGTAGGCGAAGCCATCAGAATTAATTTGTATTTAAATTTTTAAAAAATATATACATGTATTTTGAATATTAAATTGAATGACGCACAAAACTTTATACATTAAAAAAAAATCATTCTTCAATATAGTTACGGTGGAAAAGTATGAAGCAGAATCTTGGTTGGGGGGTGCGGTCAATAAATGAACACACAAATAAGAAAAAAACTTATTATAATTTAGGAGGATGAAAACTACTAATCTAAAACTACTACACCTAGCAATAGTCGACCGATTTATAACGAATCTTTACCAACGGTTTAATAATAACATAAAAAGGTATAACAACATACTAACTCAGAGAACGGCGACGATTCATTTTCCTTTCGGTACGAGAAGGAACTTAAAAAAGTGTTGGATGAGAGATATCCGTGCAGAAATAAAGTCCGGAAAGGGATACTGCTGAATTAGAGGTGCTGTCCTTCTTCATGGCTGACATGCCATAAGTATCTCCACATCAAATTTGCTCATTTTCATTTGTCTTGTCACAGGCGCGAATGAAGAGTTGAAGATACAAATAAATAAATACAAAAATAAATCATATTAGTTAAACATATAAACATATACATTATGAGGTATTTTATCTCAACAATTTTGACAAGAAACATTCTTGTTGTTGTTTTATTCCAGGACTACTATTCCTGTGAATCGGTTATTGTTAATTATTCTTAAGAAAAGTGCAAATAAGTATTTGTAAGTAAAATAAATATATAAATCAAATAGTTACCGAAAAAATATTTTGGTTCTTTTATAGAATAGGTACACCAGTTACTTTTCAGTAACTTCAGTGATCGTTATCATACATCATATGATTAATATACCTACATGTATGGGGTTATTGAAACATTCTTTTTGTAATCTACTACTAATAAGTACTTTTATTTATTATAATTAATATTTTTCATTTATTTTACAATATTTATTTATTTATCCATTCATTATCTTTCTTTTTATATTTTAACAATAATTTTAAATATCTTCTTATCATTATCTATTAAAATATTGTTCTTTAATTCTTATTATTCACATTATGATTAGCATATTTTTCTTTGTACCTTATCAACGTTATTTATACTTTATTAACATAATTTTCTATATTTCTTATTTTCACTTTAATATTAGCATATTATGATCATTTTTTTCTTTATACTTTATATTTTCTTCATCTTACTGTTTGTTATCTTTTTTTATTATTACTAGTACTGCCACTGTTGTTACATCTTTTGTTACCTTGTTTTTTCTTAGCCCTGATGATGGCCGAAAATTGTAAAACTTAGGCCGAAATGTCGGCACACATTATAACAAGTTTTTTCTTATTTCTGTTTTCTTATTTCATTTATTAGCCGCATCCCCCAACCAATTATCCTTCTTTCTTAAATAAAGTTAGTAGTCCGTGTTAGCAGTTTTTTTGTTGTTCTTTTTAATTCACAAATTATCCAATAATAACATTATGTGAATGAGCGGGCACTAGTCAATAATTTTTCTTGCCTAAAGCCTTGTTTACTGGGAACGATTTGCTAGGAGGGTGAAGGTAGGGGTTTTCGTTTTTGTGAAAAAAATAGGTAATCAATTATTTTGGTTATTTTACCTTTAATTATAACCGATCGGTTTTAACCGTTGCAAATAACCGGTTTCCGGAAAAATTCGGTTATTTTAAATGAAATAACTTCCCACCAAAACATTTTTTTACGCCACAAATAACAGCTTCTAGAACTGTGACTAATATTTATTATTTCAAGTAAATTACGCATCGATCTTCGAGAAATAACCTAAAAACCTTTACGCAAGTAAACAAATAGCTAAAACCCTGGAAATAACTGATTATGGTACAATTTTACAGTGCAGCCGCCTTATGTGGGCCGGTCGCCCACTAGCGCCATTTATGCTAACTGCTTAACTGGAATTATTAAAATTATTACTGCTTTAATTGCATATTATTTAAAATTACTAGTGCTGTCGACTTCCGGTGGTTTGAGGAATGAAGTAATAATTTTATACAGCAGTAATAATTTTAATAATTCCAATGAATAAGAATTTCTAAACTGAATGCTAAGTAGTTAGTTTGCAAAACTGGCGTTAGAGAGTGTCAAAACAATATCTATCTGAGGTGTGGATTGGACAAATAAAATTATGAAATTCATTTAAACAGGAAAGAGTTTTTCTTTTCTTGATATTTAGTTCTGCGAATGAGGGATCTTTATTCATTTTGATTTATTATTTTCAATATGAACCTAATCGACTAAAAAAAAAAAAAAATAATATAATCTGCCGTCAAAGTTTGAGGTTTTTCATTTCAAGGTACATAGAATCCAAATATCGAATTAAAAAAATCCGTCAGTCCACCATACGCCGTCCAGCTACTGAACCAGCATTCTTGAGATTTGGCACCAAAGTCAATGGTCACCCCAGGATGATCCTCGGAACTCAGTATTACAATTTGCCTTTTCATTTCAAAATGTGCAGCCGATTGCAGATTTTATACGCCCGTAACTCGGTCATTTATACTGATTATCTCGAATACTATAAGATATACGAAGAAAATGAATATGTACATTCTTAAAGGAAATATTACTAGCTTTAATGTTGGAAAGAACACATTTTTATGTAAGACGCATCATATTCGAGATATTAGTGAAAAATCCAAGAAGGAGTCCAAGAACTTCCTCCTCTCATGAAACGGCAAGGGTAGGTAAGGGTAATGGCATGTATGTATGTTTACTTATCAAATACCCCTGACGAATATCCAATATCATGTAAATATCCCAATATCAAACGCTCTTTCCTCTTCTCCGCTTCTTTGTCTTCCCCTTCTTATTTTCCTCTGTACCGTTTCACTCTGCATTCTGATACATGCCCTGCCCTTCTTAAGCTATTTACTTTGACACAGTTACCTTCGAACACTCTGAGTTTACGGTAATCATCTTGGGACAAACACTAAGTTTCCGCTCCAGAGATCCCTGATTTTAATTTCGCTGCTTTAGACAACAGTTGAAACTTGAGAAGTTTCAGTTTTGCATAGTATACTATATTATCCACCATTATTTTGTTGTTAATTTCTTTGCTCAACTTAGTAGATATGTTTTATAAAGTATTCAATACATATTCTTATGAAAACCGGTTAACCTTTGGTTGGTAATTTCATAAGACAAAAATGTTACATCTCGCGGAATATTCTAGATGCTCGTTTGAATGATTATCTGGACTCTAAACCAAAGCCATAAGGAAAGTCATGTGTATAAGCACACCAGATATTTTTTAAATATAACGGCTTGGAAGTTATAAACGATTTTGTTATAATTTGCAGCGTTTTTCAATGAAGTCCTTTAAAGAATAAAATTTATTTTATTAATAGTGCCTTCATAATAAATTAGCATACATTATATCTCGTGCTATGATTAATTACCAAAATTATTGATATCAATCATAAAGAAAATAAGTAAGATTTTTTTCATGATTAAACAAGTAGTAATTTCATATCCTGCAGTTTTAATAGACCATATATCTCATTCCCTTGACATAATGTGTATACAGCAGCATAGACATTCTCGAGGCGGGGCATACATACCGCATTCTTCGGCATACATAAAGCACCCTTGAAAACGAGGCCTATTTCTTGAGGGATTATATAAAAAATAAGCTACCATTAAAAAAATATATGGAATGCATATGGTATACAGTATACCGTATATACAGTATGTATATAGTATACCTTTAAGATGTTGAAGGATTAAAGTAAAATACCGAATGATAACATAATTAATCAGTATTTAATAAATTGTATCCCGATGGTATTTAAATTATTTTGACCGAAGAAATCTCGGATCGAGGATAAGATATGGAAAATAAAAAACTTTTGAAAATTTATAGTGCTTTTTGCATAATTCGTTCGGACTAGTCTTCGTATTAGCTCAGAAGGGGTTTTGAAAAAAAGGAAATAAAATAATGATAATAAATTATTCATTTTTATTTAAATATTAAATAGATTTCTGTTATATTATTTTTTCCGTGTAATAATTACTAAAAAGTTTGAAATCTTATCTTGTGGGTTAGGATTTTTATGTGGTAAAAAATCTTATTTCAGAAATCTTTTAAAATATATTTTAAAAAATATTTGTAAACTTCTAATTATTTCATTTTTTAAAATATTAATATGCTTTGAATTCCTTTAGAACACTCCTTATTATAACTGCACCAACAAAAGCTGAAGAACAAAAGTATTTACATAACATGTAAAATAGATAAAAATAAAATAAATAATACATTAGGAACAACGAACTAACAAGGAATAAAATTAGTAAAATTAAGGACACAAAGTCGGTGACAAACAAAATTAAACTAAAGAGAAAAACAAAAAAAAATTTCAAACACTCAGGTTCTCTGAAATTTGCACAAATTAGATGCATTTATAGATTTTCGAAGAGAAATTTCTGCCTGATGTCTCTCAGAATTGCTTTGTACCTGCTTAATGATCTTTCAACGTCGACTGAGGTGATGGGATCAAACTTAAATGAGGGAATTTTCTTGGGATCTATCTCAGTGGAATCTCCCGCCTCTTGTTTGTTTTTGTCCTGGAGAACATCAGCTATACTCTGCATTTTATCTAGGCCTGGGTTTTCTTTCGTCACATCTACAATCTTCAAATTTTCATTAAGAGTAATATTTTTGGTTTCTAATTTTGTGATTTCAGTGGATAAAAAAGACAAATTTGCGCTTATATTACAAATATTTTTTTTGAACTGATGAATTAAATAACAGGAAGGCTTTTTCAATAGCTCCAGAGTCGGGATTGATCCTTTATTTTTTCAAAGTTGGTACAATAATATTCCGTCGCTTAAATCCAGTTCAGGAGTTAAATTTAAGTCGGGTTTATTTGTTTTAAAATATTTACGCGACTTGGAGCCTTCAAAAATATATTATTTGGTATAGACACCAGTATAGACGCATTGGAAAACTGGGTCCTCACTGCTTCAGCCACGAGATAGAATGAATGTACCAAGTCATTCGCACTAGTTTAAGATAAAAAAAAAAAACTTTTAATTTTTTCATATAAGAGCAAAAGGAAGGGGCTAAGGATATTGTAAGTCGGGAAGGATAGACCAAGAAATTTCCAACAGAATAATAAAAGCTAACCAGATCTATTATCAGATTTGCAACACAATTTCGGGCAAACGAGAGGTAAGTATAAAAGTAAAACTCCATATCTACAAAGCGGTATTTCTCCCTACCTTGATGTACGGATGTGAGAGTTGGGTCACAACGGAGAAGCATATAAGCCGAATTACTGCAGTAGAAATGAAATACCTCCGCTGAGTCGCTGGCAAAACAAGAAGAGACCGGGTGAGAAATCTAAGAGTAAGGGAAGAATTGGGAATCCCGGCATTAAAAGATTCCTTGCAGAAACGGCAGCTGAGGCGGTTCGGACACATTTACCGAATGAGTCACGATCGAGACCGAAGGAAGGTGTTCGAAGCCAGTCCTACAGGCACAAGACCGCTTGGAAGACCACGAACTTTGTATAGAGACAATGTTCGCAAGTTGGAAGAGGTAAAAGGTTAAACCTTGGAGCAGATGATGATGTTGGCACGGGACCGACAGGACTGGCACAGTTGGGTAGAGGCTCCTCCACACTGAAAGGTGTACGGAGGAAGGGTAAGAAGAAGAAGGAAGGGGCCAAAGAATATTCATTGATTAATCGGCAATGCGAACGATCGTTTCATGATTGCACTTTCTAAAACCTCACTATTCAGTGGATATGATTTTAAAGGAGCCTCAACTCTCAACTTCCCAAATATCATGTTAGCGATGCATCGTCCGTCCTTCGACGTCCGTCATTTCATCGACAGAAATACAAATTGGCCCTACGTAAATTTCTTGAAAATAGATTTTTCTCAATGTACTTTCATGAGGCAAAACTTGAGCGCAGTATTTCTCAAGAAAGGCTTTATCGGGATTGTTCGCTTTGTTAAATTGGATGTCTTCTCTAAGAAACGCATGGCACATATCGTCGGCCCCATGTCAAACTTACGAATGCGAAAATTTCTATTTTTTTTTTTTGTTATTTTTTGATAGTTTTTTTTGTTGATACAGCCTGTAGTAAAGTTACGAATCTGTTACAGCATTAGAAAGTGCTGAAATCACAGTTGCATTTTTACGAAAAACGTCATAAAGTCTGAAGCTTTCGTGTTAAAGTAACGGATATGCGTATTATTATAAAACTAAAACAATAATTACACATGAAACTATGAGATAAACGAAATACAAGACCAACAAAAGAAATTAAAATATTCGAAATCTGCCCTTATACACAGAAGAATGAAACAGTTTTTCGCATTCGTCGTGTCACTGGAAGAACCAGCTCTCGTTAGGGTAATGCTTTTCTTACGATTTTTCTGGCTTTGAACTTTTTTTTATATGCTGGAGAACTTGAGATTTTTAGACCATTGACACTACTTTTTTACAACACAATAAAATATTTATATTTATAAAAATATGTAATTTAAGGCCAAATATGTGAAAAAGGAAGAATATTTAAAAGTATGTAAAATTAAAAGTGTTCTGTTTTACTTCAAATTGCTTGAAACGGATTTTGGTCGAGGAGAATCGTAAAAATGTTGCTCTGGTAAAAATACGTAAAACATAATAATTCTAACCCTACTTATGATAACATGGTTTAGACATTGATAGTAAAAGATTTTGGATAACTATAACAATTACTTATTATCTTTACATCATCTAATTTTTATTTAATTCTTAAATATTTAGTTAATAACCTCTCTAGGCTACTTAAGAATACCCAAGTCACTTACACCGCCATAAATAACCAGTTTAAATTAATCAAAATATATTTATATTTTTTTTTTAAATAATAGTAAAAACATAACGCAAATGAAATCCTCTTAAGAAAAGTTACGGATTAATTTCGATTTCACTCTTAAGATATTTTATTAGTCACTTCAATAAGTTAATTTAAAAACCGTTACTGCTCCTAATAGCGTTGTCTTCTTTAGTCGTATTTTTCATCTCATCATTTCTGGAATATAACACGCTATAAGAAATATGCTCCTAAGCACGAACGTCTTTTTAACATTTTACTTAAACCGTTATCTAGAAATGAGAAACAATGATATCGTCTAATGAGCACTTGAATGTAATTGATTAATTTAAAGTTTCAGTTTGATATAAATGAAACTCTCTAAATTTAATTATTGAATTGTATATTTAAATAAAAACTTTTGTAAAAATTGTCTAGTAGAATCCAATTTAAGATTATTACATGTATTAAACATTAATGAATTTGTATCTATACTCAGATACATAATCATATTTGATAATTTACTTAAATACTGAAAGTAGCTTAGTCAACGATTTCAGCAATTTTTAAAACGCTTACACCAATAACATTAAAAAAGAATATTTAAAATGACTGGTGAAGTACGCGCATGACACAACTTTCGCTGGCCACACTGCTTGAACTAAATTTTAAAAATTTCCATTTAGTTTCCATGGAAATGCCGTTTAGTTTTTCATAAAAACATTAATTTTCATTAAATTATTGATTTAGTCGATTTTAGTTAATTATTGACAATTTCACAATTTTTCATTTCACTGGCCACCATGTTTGAAATAAATTTTATAAATTTCCATTTAGTTTCCATGGAAATGCCGTTTAGCTTCCATGGAAACATTAATTTTCATTAAATAATATAAACAATCATTTCGTCACTTCTGCCTTATATGTATTACATTCTGCAATTTTTTATGTTAGATATTAATTTTTCTAAAATCTTCATTATTAAAAAAATTGTGAAATTATCAATAATTATTAGTTAATTATTGATAATTACACAATTTTTCATTTTACTAGCCACCCTACTTAAAATAAATTAAAAAACTTACATTTAGTTTCATTGAAAATCCGTTTAGTTTCCATGGAAACATTAATTTTATTAAATAATTAAAAGTAGAAATTATTAACTACAAAAATCACTTCTGCTTTTTATGTATTTTATGTATTATACTCTACGACTTTCTATGTTTGATATAAATTTTTCTAAAATCTTTAGCTTTACATCTTTATCACTACTCTTATTTCCGGAAATTTCTTTTTCTTCCTCTAGTTAATTATCAAATTCTTTCATAATTTATATTTATACATAATTAATTACTGCTATGTATGAGGGACGGTTAATTATTTCAAAGTTTATTAAAGTTAAAGGTACTTTAGAGGAAGACGTTTTGAAAATTCGGCATTTAAGCCCTGTCAGACTATTTTGTGTGGATAAGACTTAGCTAATGTTAAAGACCATTGCACACTGTTTTAACGAGTTTCGTCGAAATCGTTAGAGCCGTTTTCGAGATAATTGTTAAAAAAACTGTTAAATCAACGATATAAAGTGGCACTTTCAGAAAGTCGATTTTGACGAACAATTATCTGAAACATAACAGGCATAAACCTACCTTAAATACGTAATATCAGTTTCGTACAACTTTTAGTCTTTAAGTTAGGCTATAGGATACACAAACACCGGTCATTTTGCGAGACTTTGTTATTTGGAATCTTAGGAACCTTGAAACGTTTATTTCCGTTAAAAACTCATATTCGAAATTTTTCACTATCGCCCCCTTTCTGTTTATTTCAAATATTTGTATCTGAAAGTAGACTTAAAATGAAAAGTGAAGTTGTGTCTGTGATCATCAAATAAATATATCGTCGGCTAGGTGATAAAAGTGATCAACTCCATTTTTGTGAAAATTAAAAATTGTTGCTAATTACCATTATCTGGACTAAATTTACATTTCATTATTGAGAAAATTGTGAAGCTTCAATTTGGTACAGGCACAGGTAAATTGCAACAAAATTTTATTTTCAGAAAATGCAGTTGATCACTTTTACCACCAAACCTATGATATCACAGTACTATGGTCTGATTTGCATACACTTCTTAAGGATGATGTCCTTTGGGGAAGGTTTCCGTGTATAAGCCCGACTTAAAAAAGGAATCGAGGATTTAAGGGAGCGTAGCCAAGAGGGTGACAGGATGTAAAGTGTATGGTGTCGAAGGCTTAAAATGTGAGAAACGTCTTGGGCTTGAAGCCCTGCCACATCATTGTTGATGCAGGACCATCGTCGAGGTTGTCTACCTCACTTCCAATTAATTCTGAAAACTGCTGAAGCATACTAGTTTACTTTTACTTCAGGTAATAGTTTTATACTATGCCGGCTTCAATGACTCATTCTTGGGTGAATTTCGCATCTGGAGTTGCCTGCAGAATTCACAATTATTCTCAGTTCTTTCTTGAATGCTTATGCTGAGTATGCATACAAATTCTGGCTTCTTTGTGAAGGTAAGATCAATTTCTTAAATTCGCAAAAAAGCCAAAATATTTGTACGTAAATGAAGAGCAATATTTAAGAACGTATTGAGTTTGATAAGATAAAAGAGCGACGAATAAATATATATATTTTTTTTATTGGAAGAAAAGTATTTTGTCATTTCATCTCTAGAGTTCTTTTATTTCTCTATTAAATTCATAACAGTTTTTTATTTTTCAAGAAAACTTTTTAAACCCTTTTTAATCCATACTATTTTTTCTTACATTATTATAAGACGTTTCGTATGATCATTGTCCATTTTCAAAGCTATTTGTCTGATATATCTATAATTACATTTAAAAAAATTAGCTACATCTCTTATCAAAACACTTTGATTACTCTATGCTACATAAGTGTTGTTTTATTTTATTACAAACTTATTACATCACAAAATTTTTGTTTTATTTAAAAATTAAAGACATCAAAATACTGAAACAAAATATAAAAAAGAAATAGACAATCATAAATAATGAATAAATTTAACTTATTTATTTTTTTTTTTAGCTTGTCAAGAATATACTATTTGCCATTTTTAGTCGTATTTTCCCCGAAAAAAATAGACTATTGCAGTGGGTCGAAGGTCGGCGGTGAGCGGCGGGACTGCGTTTTCTATCCGTTTCATGACCCATAGAGCACGATTATGGAAGATTTGGAGATTTCTGATATATATATATATTTCCCCTCCCCCGCTACATTTGAGCACCTCCAGCCGGCCCCCTTTGGGTCAAATGAGCTGAAATTCGGTATGTAGGGCTTTCTTCAAGGCAGAGCGATACTATTAAAAAATGGGTAAATTCTTGTCAAAATTTCGGTATGTTTACCTGAAATTTCGGCGTTTTTTTTTGCGCATCGCTACAGCTCCACCATATTATTTTATAGGGCTGAAAATTTGTATGTGAATTGAGTTGGTGCTGGGGAAGCATCCTTTGGGAGTCTCGACTTGGTTACCCCATCTCCCTGGGTTTCCCAATTTTTTAAAGCATTTGCTCACCTTTAAAACCCAAGTTCAAGTTGAGTTAGGGAGGTCAATGAATTGCAATGAACCTGTTGCATTCGAAAGGAAATTAAATTACCTATAAAACAAAAGAAGTTTCATCGAAATCGGACGAGTATTAACTAAGATATGGCTATTTCAACTGTTTCAATGCCTTATTAGTCGTATTTTCCCCGAAAAAAATAGCCTACTGCAGTGGATCGAAGGTCGGCGGGACTGCGATTTCTATCCGTTCCATGACCTCTAGAGCACGATTATGGAAGATTTGGAGATGTCTGATATATATTTATATATATTTTGGAGAAGGACTTTCTGTATAGCAGGTCAGCGGAGAGGCAGAACCATATAATAAAAGTACGGGTAAATTTCGGTTTGTTAGGGAACTGTCTTTTGTGGGTCTCAATTTTTTTCTTACTTACCTCATTTTTATATTTTTTAAAAAGTGAAAATACGACTTTAGTGACGGAGTTCTACTGCTCACGGATTTTTTATTTTATCATGTGACAAATATTTAAAAATTTCTGTAAATTTAATACCAGAAAATAGTATTATTAATTATTTAAGTTCCAAACAAAATTAAAAGACAGCAATTTAAGAATACCAATAATTTTGGTATAATTTTTTACCATCAATTTTGCTCTTGAAAATATAGACGACATTTTGAAGATGCTAAATTCATTTCCCCATGCCCTCTTCTTTTTTTTTTCTTTTTTATTTGTCGCTGTTCTTTTCTGTTTGCTAAATCCCATTGGTACTTAAACGCTGCGCATAGAAGAATTTGAGGTTTGAAACCGAATGAAATTATTTGAAACTTTTTTTACATTCCTACCAATGCTACCAGGGGCTGCCTAGGTAAGGAAAGTATTGTAATCGGCATTTATTAATTTCTTCAGTAGCTTCGATGAGTATTTCATCCATTAATGAAAACCATCTATTTTCATCTTTCTGAATTCATTGAAGGTATCATATAATTCTCTCCTTGTGAAATCCTGAACAGATTCAATGGAATCTAAATGAAAATACCATATTCAAATTACTAAATTGGAAGAATTATATTTTTTACTCATTGCTTTTGAAGTAATAAAAAAAACAAAATGGCGGAAGAAGGCGGAAGATTTTTTTTATATCATGTGTTTAATATTGGCCTATTTTATTTTATTTTATATTTATATTATTACAACATTTAACCCGACACATTAACAAAAACATCTTTATCCGGTAATACAATTAAGTAAAAAAAAAGAATTAACCAAACAGCCTGCATAACTATGGTTCATAAACGGGCAATGCTGACTGTAAATCAATCGAATGACGCTTTAAAACAAAGTACATTCACGAAAACGCGCTATTTAGTTTGGAAAACAACTAGTGCCTATGAAACCACTGATAGTATAACAGGGGACTACGACAGTGATAGTCTAAATTTTGGCAATATCTGAGTTCAGTTGACTTTACAAGAAACAGCAAGAGTGGGGGAAAGTTATTCGATTACGGTTTGATGAGTCGGTTATAAAGCTTGAAGAATAACGGGCATAAGTTTTTCTCATACTCCCTAATTCGGAATTTTTTCCGGTTTTAATGTTCAAATATTCCCGTATGCGCTGGGCATTGTTGCAACAGCAAAATCTAAAATTTCCCAGCAATTTTTGACCGGAATTTCCAACTATTTTAATTTTTCCAATTACATCATGGAATATCTTATTTTCCACTTGCCTGCTGTGAATGTCGAGACTTGGCAACAATTTTATTTTTTATTTTATCCATGAAATCCTAATTTCTTAACTTAAACGGTATTGGTAATGGTTAACATAAAAAAAAAAAAAAGTTTATAAATCGGTTCTAAATTTTAGTTTGAAATAGCTTCATTCGCAAATTTTAAATTTCTCAACTTTTTGAGTTTTCAAATTATTTGTGGATGAAACTACTGCACTACCCCTCTAGCACGACGCCTCTGGTTACGCTTTGATACATTTAATGTAGAACGTAATCACTGATCTTAACTGTAACTTTTTGTTATCTTTTTTCTTTCCCACCTAAATTAATTGCTTTGTTACGCATAAGTATAAACATAAAAAAACGCACGCGTTTTTATCTGCAAGTATTCATTTTTATTATTTTTGGATTTTCCATAGTTGTGGGATTTTCGATAAGCCTTGGCGCGTGCGCAGAATCTTTTTTCTGGGGAAGGATTTAAATTTTTTTGGGGGAAGGGATTTAATGAGAAGGCATGTAATCGTTAAGTGTCTATAACGCCAAATAAGGCGAATATTTTAAGGATATGAATGAAAATTGGATCAAACATTATATCTCAAAATATAGAATCTTATATGAAAATAATATGTTTTCAAAAATTTCACCTTAATCCCTTGCGCATGCCATTGGATAAGCATATCAATGCCTAACGAATGTCGATTATTAAAGGTCTTTAATGTTAATATAAATCGGTTTTATTATCTTATATCTTATATCTAATATATAAAAATTAATGTTTTTTTGTTTGTTCGTATTTTAACCGTTCATCCGATTGTAATGAAACTTCGTCAACTCATTGCTTGCATTTGCGCGAAGGTAGGCATAGTAAAATTAATTAATCTTCTTCCAATATATATATATATATATATATATATATATATATTTTTTTTTTTTCTGTATCGATAAAAGCAGGTTACCATCTATATAGTCATCACTGTATCTCAAAAACGACAGTGTCTGTGAAGCTGAAATTTTTAATGGTTGTTCCCCTTAAGATCTAGATGTGCAATTAGACGGGGTTTCAAAAAAATCGTAATCTAAGTGATTGAAAAATAATTATTTCTGAAGCCTAAATAAATATTAGTTTTCCGAATAACTCGAAAACTATACATCTCCTGGAAAACTATAGGTATTCATTTGAAAGATAATTAAAAGTTAAAACGTTATTATTAATTACATCTTTCTGTATCGTCGTGTTTTAAAGCAGTTTTTGATTAATATCTACGCCAAGATAGATACAGAAAGTCTTAATTTTATATGATTCAACCAGAGCAAGCTGCGAGTCAAAACAATTTTCATCTTAAAGATGTCATGTGTAAAGGTGATCGTAACGTAATATTGGAAAGATTTTCGTACTGCCATGCTGTTTTACTGGTGGGTCCCGTTATATACGTTACAGAACTCAGGATGCGATAAATATGTTGGTCACTTCGATCGTTCTGATTTGTTTATCAGGCTAACATGTAACCGAAATGGTCTGAAATTGGAGATGCCTTAAAAGACAGACAAAGGCCTAATGACAGACAAGATATAATAGCTCCAGTGTTTCATTTGAATATTAAAAAAATGATACGTGTTTTGACTAAAGGAACCATTTTCGATTCAAGTAGGTGTTACATGCATATTGTGGAGTGGCAGAAGCGGGGCTTGCCTCACACACACACGCACAATGCGTACCACAATTATTGTATGTATTACTGTACTTTAAATTAAAATGAAACATTCGCGTTCGAAACGCTAGTAGTAAATACATTTGAGTTTCTCATATCACAAAAACGTTTCGATACCATTTGAATATTTTAATCCAACTCATGGTCACTATGATTAATTGAATTCAGGCATCAATGACAAATGACAGATCTCTGTTATTGTTTATGGTATCCTCAATAGCCGCTCGTTCAGTCTCTCCTAGCATCCTATTTGAATAATTATGACATAATTAGAGCCGTGGTTAGATGGATGGAGCCATGGTAGAAGATACGGCGGGAAGGTGCCGCGTACCCTTGACTCAGTGAGCCTATCTCTCTCCGGCATCTCTGATGTCCTCTGGGGTATCGGATCAGGTAGTTCTGAAACCCTATCCTACGTCATTCTCAACATAATGTTCTTCTTAAGGACATTATAACTTTTTATGGGTATTCAAGTGAAAGTTTTCATTTTTTTTTTTTTTTTTTTTTCATCCTTATCAAGATCACTTTTTACTTCCTTGTAAGAAGTAAAGGAAGTATTGTAATCACGAAAATTTTTGGTTTTCAGATTTTAAGGAAACCATTTTGACCATCCCTGAATCCATTTTGTCGAGTTTCTTCGTGACGTCTGTACGTACTTACGTGCGTATCTCGCATAACTCCAAAACGGTTAGCCGTAGAAAGTTAAAATTTTGTATTTAAAATCTAGTTGTGAACCTCCCTTTTTGGTCACTGCTTGATTACCGGAAGTGGTACTCTACTTGAAGGTCTTAATTGATTTCCATCAAAAATTATATTAAAATATGATGCAAAACTTCTCAAATTAGGTATATAAGACATAAATATTAATGTAAATAACATAGTAAATTTTGGTTAAAATTGGCAGACCGGAAGTGGTACTTTACTTGAAGGTCATATTAGACTTTCATCAACAATTATATTAAAATATAATGTAAAACTAGATATTGGTTAAAATTGGTGAGCCGAAAAGGTACTTTACTTGAAGGTCATAATAAACACATTAAAAATTATATTAAAATTAAATACAGAAATCATATAGTTCGCTGATAAAGGTTATAAACGCGATTTTCCCCCACTATAATTAAACATTTTTATTACTTGTTTTAAGTGTTAAAATTGACTGTAAAATAATTGTTTTCCTCCCCATTTGTGAGCTGAACAAGTTTGCAGCAGGAAAATAAGATATAAGTTAAGTTGATTCTATCGTTTAAAATATCGAAACCGTCGATTACTAATGCTTTATCTACAGTTCTAATGTTGTCACGGAACACGAAGAAATCTCTTGAGAACTTGTTACCTACTGAAATAAAACGACATATAATAACGGAATGAGACCTCCAGAAACAAGAGTAAATAGATGGATATCGCGACACGGAGTGTCGTTTTTGAAATTTTGCAATCTTCGGAAACTAGTAATCAAATTCAGGATCACTTTTTGAGCCACCGATTTATAGTTCAATAGGCGTACAAGGAAATCATGGGGTGTCCACATCATATATTTTACTTTTATCTTATCTATATATGAAATATATATAATAAGGGAAAGTATTACGATCGTGAAAAATTTCGAATTCGAATTTCCGAAGGAAATACCCGTTTTAAGGTCTCCGGATTCCTAATAACCATGCCATGGAAAATTATGTGTGTGTGCGTGCGTGCGGTAACTCTAGCTCAAAAACGAAAAAGTACGAAATTTATATTACGTATTCAAGGTGGGTATATACCTGGGATTTAACAATCGACTTATAAGAAGTGCCACTTTATATCATCGATTCTACACATTTTTATAATTTTCTCTACAAGGCTGTATAACGATTTTGTAAAAATAAGTTATATCAATGTAAAATGAAGTGGTATTTAATATCATCTAGGTATTATCTAAACAAATAGTCTAAAAGGGCTTAAATAACGGATTTTCAAAATTTCTTCAGCTAAAGCACCTTTAATTTTGTTTGTTTGAAATAGTTAGTATACTCATATTATAGTATACTCATACACCAACCATATCTCATTGTTGGTAATAATTAAAATTGGACAAATGCAAACTATGAAAGAATTTTAAAATTAACTAAAGGAGAAATATTTATTCACGTTAAAAACAAATTTTCGGAATAAGTAGTAATATAGATGTATAATATACCGTTGGAGAGCAAACGATTTAAAAAAAATTAATGTCTAACATATAAAGTGGTAGAAGGTAAAGAAGAGTGGCGAAAAACGCATTAACTTGAGATTGATGTAGGTAATAATTTCTACTTTTATTTAATTTAATTTTAATTTCCATGAAAATTAATGGAGACTTAAATTTTGTTACAATTAAGATGGCTAGTGAAAGCTGTGTTGATGTGCGCACCAGATTTTGTTATTGTGAAAACTCGATATATGTCATAAAATATTTAGTTGAAACCTAAAAATATGAAAATAAATAAGCCCAAAAACAATAAAAGGCTTAGCGAATTCGAAGATATTATGCGAGTATCCTGACAAGCCTCAGAGCTGTTCCAGAACATTTTTTCTTGTTTGGAACTGTCGCGACACAAAAGTCTCAGGTAGCGGATTTAGTTGCGCAACTGATAATAATATGGTATTATATATAACGTATAATTTCTTCAATCACTTATCGTCATTTTTATTAAAAAATCTATCGGAGTTTTTTAGAAAGCACAATTCGCAATACAACCTTCATTAACTGAAATACACGTAAATAATACGTAAATTGGCAATCTTCGGTGTAATAACGGAACTGTCCCATTCAAAACGGGATGCATTGCCACCATATTATTAAATAAAAATGTATTGACGTAACTTAATTTAATATCATGTAATTCGTAAGTTAGTATTGAAAAACACCTAGCATGCAAGAAGCCAGCCCAAATACACGTCTGCCCATCCTTCTTTTTGCGAAAATAAGATTTTAAATATAGGTAGAATGCCGAGAGAGTAACAACTATTTTTCTTTGAACCTAAACATCATCCATGAACTTGGACTCTCCAAGGACTGCAGCTTTTTCAAAAATAGGTAGTCATTTATTCTTTTGATTACGGATCCATTCTCGATTTCCCTCAATTACGGATTTACCTGCGTGAAGGGAAGCTGGAAGAAGGAACGAATAAGAAAGATGGAGGAAAGTTGGGTGTGCTGGTGACAAACACATTCATTAGAAGTACATTTACATCAGGCCCCGAGCCATTGTGTACATAATGACGTGAGGGTGAGGGTGGCCCCTACATTCGAGGAATTATAATTCAGGCCCTTCCATCCCTACGTCACGTAGCTCCTCCCTAGGCCATCTGTACTTGTCACTCTTAGGCAGCTTCACAACTTAATAGTACCTCTTTGGATTGGTAAGTTGTGATGTCGCAATGATAACGAGGCAATAAAATCTTTCTTGTCTCAGGGTGGTCCTTGGCTACTCGAATCGGTTCGCAATGCGGATCTGTATTTTGTATTCAGGCCAGTTGCGGAACCTTAAGGGGAAGGAGGGGGCTAAATGTGGATGGAGTAGTGATATAAAACTATCCTGTATATATATAAAACTATATAAAACTATTGTTTCAAACCATCGGAACTGTCGATAGTTCTAAAAACTATATATAGTACTATCGAAAATATAAAAAAAAAACAATTCCTAATTTTTTTTTTTTTTACAAAATAACCTCCAAATTACTAAATTCCTTCGTACATACAATGTAATTATTTTAAGGTGGCCTTAAAAGTAAAGGAAGCCTTAAGTATAGAAGTGTATTTTTAATTACTTTTTTCACGAAAATATTGTACATCAACATAATGATGTACAACATAATGATAAAAAAATTCCTAATGAAAAAAATGGATTATTGGATAAAAAATTTGAAAAAAGTCAATGAATGTCAGAAAAATGAATTTTTAAAAACACCAATGTTTTCCAATCACTATCCAATTACTAATTAGTGTTGTCAGGTTTGTCACGTATTTTTCCTTAATCTTATTTAAATTTTCTCCTAAATCCACCAACTTAACTCTAAATGCTTAATTCTTATTTTTCCATTAATATAACCAAAATTAAGCCCTAGGATAATATAGATTAATGATTAATGTACTTAATGTTTATCCAATTCTTTTAAACATTTTTATATTGCTTCAATTTAATGTATTTAATATTACTTGAATTGGTTATACTAGTTGAAAGATCAGGCCGAATTAGTGATTACAAGCAAACTTTAAACAGCATAATAAAACAAGATAAATCAAAAATGAACATTTAACCAAAATTATTATTGCAAAATTGTGGCGATCCAGTTTTAATCGCATTATTTAATGAATATTTTAATTCAGTCTCAGCAGTAGAAACTAGGACTGTAACTTCGTAGTGACGTCACAGTAAGGATACCTAGCCATGGCAACATCTTTCTATTAGCTTATTACCCTGGAAATTTAGGTAATATGTGTAAAATAAATTAATAATAAAAAATCAAGATGTATTTTCAAACTGTTTTTTTTTTTTTTTTTTTTTTTTTTTTTTTATAATCATTCTAATTTTTAGTTTCTAATCATATAATAATGGTGAACACATTTAGCATTAGATAAACCCTAAAAAAAACGCAGTGGGTATAAAAGGAATTTAAGGTGGGGGAAAACCAACCTAGGAACACTTTTTAAAACTATCGATAGTTCTACATCACTAGGATGGAGATGGCTCATAGCAACAGGAAATTCTTCGGGAAATTTTTTAAAGTCACTGATTAAAACTGCGTTTTTATCACACCGTTTGAAGCAGTGAACTTTAGTCATTAGAAATTCAGTTTTAAAGTGTTTGTTTGTCTTAATAATGGTAATTACAGGAACAATTATCTTTTTAGGGAATTTTTAAAAATATTTTTTCTTTACATTCTTACACTAAGTATTTAACCAATGTTTTTAACCCGTAATTCAGATAGACTGAATTACATAGAAATACATAAGCGTATTTCTTTATATATCTTCCTTCCGTAATTTACAAAAATGTGTGATTTTCATACCCATCAACATAATGCTTATATTTTGAGTAATATTGCAGGTAATTTTTAAAAATTATATTTGATCCAATTTTTATGCTTATCTTTAAAACTTTCGTACAATTTGGCGATTATAGACATTTATGTAATTATTTGTCTTCCTCTTATTAGACCCCACCCCCGAAAAAAAATTAAATCCTCCCCACTTATAAAAAATTCTGCGTATCCCTCTGATCCAGAGATATGAAAAAGATGATAAAAGAATAACAGAAAAGCCATGGATAAATATAGTTGGCATAAATGGGGAAATAATAAAGCATACATAAAAAATATCTGAAATAGTATGTGGTATGAAAAATATGTAGACATATATTATGCATAGTATGCATTTAAATTTATTTAAGCATTTATATGTAGAAGTTATACAAGCAAAAAGAATACACTGGAACATATTTTTATCGCTTTCCTTCTTACTTTCACTTAACTTATATGAAATGAATAGTAAGGGAAACTATTGTGATCGTGGAAAATTTCGAATCAGAGTTTTCAACGATAATACACGTTTAAGGTCCATTGAGTCCAAATAAACAAGTCTCGCAAGATGGTCTGTGTGTATCTCAATAGCTTAGCTCAAAAATTTAAAGTTTTACTTATTTAGTTGAAATTACTTATTCAAGGTAAGTTGTGCCTGGGATGTTGCAGCAACTTTTTCACCAAAATTGACTAACGGGATGCCCCACCTTATATTATTGATTTTACATATTTTTATAATTTTCTCAAAAAAAGGCTCTAACGATTTTGATCAAACTATACCAATGATCTTAAATATCGGCTGTCTTATCCTCATTGAAATAGTCTGAAAGCGATTAAATGCCAAATTTTCAAAAGGGTTTCCCCTAAATACCTTTAATTTTATTTATTGCTTCCGCAGTAATCAAGGAAATTTTCTGTTTTCAGATCTCAACGGAAATATTCATTTTGACCATCACTGAATCCATTTTTACTAGTTTCATCGTGACGTCTGTACGTACTTTCGTACGTGCGTATCTCGCATAACTCAAAAACAGTTAGTCGTGGAAAGTTAAAATTTTGTACTTTGGATTGTTGTAAAATCTAGTTGTGAACCTTCCTTTCTATCTTTTTGGACACTGCATGATCACCGGAAGTGGTACTTTACATGAAGGTCTTAATTGATTTCCATCAAAAATTATATTAAAATAAAATGCAAAACTTCTCAAATTTAGTATTTATAACAAATATATTGGTATAAATAACATACTAGAATTTGGTCAAAATTCTCCAACTGAAAGCGGTACTTTATTTGAAGGTCATAATTGATTTATATAAAAAATTATATTAAAAAATAATACAAAACTTCTTAAATTTAGTATTTATTACTTATAAATAACATAATAGATTTTGGTGTAAATTGGGAAACCGCAGCGGTATTTACTCAAAGGTCATAATAAACCTTCATCAAAAATTATATTAAAATATAATGTAAAACATCTCAAATTTGGAAAATAGGACTTTTATATCAATATAAATAATATACTAGATGTAAATTCAATCGATATCTCAACCTGGAATATCTCGTAAATCGATATCTCATAAAGCTGAAAGAGTATTATTTAAAAACATATGAGAGGAAGGTTACACTTTGTAAACTTATTCATATTTGTGAAATGCATTTGGTGAACAAACATTGTAATTTTATTTATTCTTTTCAGGTAATATTACCTTGAGCTTGTTGTGATTCTATGTCTTGCTTATTCATGTATTTGTTTTGGCATTAAATATATTCTTTTTAGACTAAATATTATGTTGGGTGTTAACCAATTTTTATAGATTTTCGTTAAAATTGGTCAGCCGAAAGGGGTACTTTACTTGAAGGTCATAATAAACACATCAAAAATTATATTAAAATTAAATACAGAAATCATATGGTTCCGTAATAAAGGTTACACATTTTTTCACTCTAATTAAACATTTTTATAACTTGTTTTAAATGTTAAAATAATTGTTTTTTTCCCCGTTTTTGAGATGAAAAAGTCTGCTGCAGGAGAATAAGATATAAGTTAAGGTGGGTTCTTCTGCTCAAAATATCGAAACCGTCAATTTCCAATGCTTTATCTAGTGACACTAACAGTTCTAATGTTGTCTCGGAACATGGAAAAATCTGTTGGTAACTTGTTACCTACGGAAAGAAAATGATTTATAATAGCGGAATGAGACCTCCAGAATCAAGAGCTTGTGCGTGTGTCAACCGATGGATGTCGCGACGCCGAGTGTCGTTTTTGAGATTCTGCAATCTTCGGAAACTAGTTACCAAATCAGGATAACTTTTTGAGACACCGATTTATAGTTTAATAGGTGTACAAGAAAGTCATGTGTTGTCCACATCAGATATTTTTTAAATAATTAATCGTCTCTAATTGTTATGAGAACAATTGATTACTATTCTATCAATAGTTAATATATACACTATACAATATATATGTGAAGAGTATTTAAAAAAAATATTGCAAGAACATCTAATGGAGGTAAAAATTTTTTTTACTAAAGATGTTGATTGGTAACATCTATTTGACAGGGGATAAATTAAGATTTGAAATAAACTAATTATTATTAGATCAAAAATTTTAATTCGTCAAAACAAATCTTATTTTATGAGAAGTAGATATATTTATTTTTTATGGAAAACTCCTCAATCATGTACAGGGAAACTTGTATTCTAATTGGATGAGACGAAATTATTCGTCTTGAATGAAATTTAGTTTAACACGAATTTTTTTTTCTTGGCTGGAGAATTCGGTCTCGAGTTCGTGTTAACGAGGGACTACTGTGTTAAAAATGGTTCGATATTCTTGGAACACGACAGAACAAAATAACTACATTTTTGGTAGATATCGTTTTAAGATAGGTAAATGTGTAAATTTCTTTAGATTTTTTGAACTTCTTTCTGAAAGGTGTATTTTTATTACCCTATTATACATTATTATCTATATTATTATTATCTATAATTTATAGAAGTGGCAAATAATTTATCAATCCCTAATTAGATTGATCCTTCTATACCATCATGGGGATGTCAACTGACTCTTTTAGAACGATTACATTGGTACCCCTTTCAACCGTAATTTTTAATAAGGAACTGATACTAGTCTTTATATTCGGTCAATCTGGCGGGAAATATAACCCTCATAGTATTGGATATTAAAGAAAAAAATAGCAAACGAAGGCATTTAGTTTATTTTTATAGCTAACTAAATATAATGATCAATGCGACGTTAATCTCTTTTAATCTCTAGAAATGTAGTCTAAAGCATAAAAGAAAAAAAAAATACGAAATGTCTGCATGTATCAGCCATTTTCATATTCAAAAGACTATTTGAATTTCAAATCACGAGACGATCGTATGCATTTAAGTGTAGGAAAAATGTTTTGTTATTCGGCTATTATAAAATTAATATCGTCGTTCCCCCACTTTTCACAAAATATATTATTAAAGCTCATTCCGCGGATCGACTAGTTAAATATGTTATGAATAAACATTGCTTCTTAAGGATTTTATAATTATTATTCCTACGAAATACATATTTCTTTAATCTTTCCATAATTCCAATTTTTTTCTTTGGTAAACGACTATAATTATGGAGCGGCATTTTCGAGTCGATTCAATAAATCGCTTTTAGAGTGCAGCTGACATATTCAAATTAAATTTACTCGCGGTTTCAAATTGTAGTAAATTGGCGGCTGTTTGTTTTAATGGTGCTTCCATGGTCTATTTTACAGTTTCAGGATTAAATATTTCTAATTTTCCGTGGTTGTGAGGGACGTCGTTAATTGGGAGAAGTAGAGGGGATGTCACTCCCTTTTACCTATCTCAACAGTTATTTGAAACCCCCCAAAAGTTGGGAAATTTGAAATTTGAGAACCTACTCACAACTGCGAAAACTGTGCTAAAACTTTTTACTCAAAGGATTGCTAAAATTTGAAACCAACATCAATACCTGTTAATTTAAGAAATTGGGATTACATGAATACAATGTTGTATTTGAAGAGAAAATAAAAAAATAAATTACTATTAGGTAATCCTGTCAAAATTGTCGGAAAATTTTAGATTCCACACCAAGAAATTGTTGTACCAACTAATTGTTGTTCCTGATGGTTGTCTCTATTGTAAAGCTTTAAATGTAATTAATTTAAAACTACATTCTGTAAGTTTTCCGAGAAAGTAACCTGATTATTAGGTTTTTGTTGGGTCCAAATGAGGAACAAATCAAGTTAAATAACATTCTTAAATGTTGGGTTCAAAAATGTTTTTGGATGGATAGATCATCATACATTTTTCTTCGTACGTGGCAAAATTAAGCGTTGTTTTCAGAGGCTGTTCTGATAAAAAACATAACCTGGTTTTAAGTATATTTAAAGATTTATGTATGAACTAGAAAAGTATGTACAGTGTATGTAAACATCGCAAACCTTGATTGTAATTAATTCAGTATCAAATTAATAGTTCGATCACTATATTCTTTTAATAGCAATATATTTTAGAAAATAGACTCTATATTTTAAGTAATAACTAACAGTTTAATAAATGCTAAAATTTCATTCCTAATGACATTATAAATACATTTTCTAGACTGAGTAACTCTGAATTCAAATTTAAAAAATGTTGATAGGAATTAAAAAAAAAAAAAAATTTCTACAAAAATTTTTCTTTATTCTTTTATTCTATGTGTAGTAAAATCTTCAGACTTAACTTATTCCTATGTATGCTTAACTTTATTGCAACTTATTTCTACGTATTGTAACTTATTTGTATTTGTAACGGAAAAGAGAAGTCAGAGATGGATTAGAGAGTGATAGAATGTTTATAGCAAACAAAAGAAAAAAAAAAAAAAGGAACAAATATAATATGGGTAATGTATTGATAATTATAATATGTTTGGAACTAAAACGAAAGGAAAAAAAAATGTTAGGTATATTATGTATAATATTATTGTATGTTTAGCTGTAGATTGATTAGTATGCTGTGTATGTAGCAACCCAAGGTATTTGGGCAGCATTGCTGTAAATAAAGCATTTCTCTCTTGTAATATTGTACGTATTTTTTGACAGTAAATGCAATTCAAGCTCGATTAATTTTTCACGTTCTCGTTTATAGAGAGTGATAATTTTTAAATATACATATATACATGCTACTTCTGTGGTATTATTAATTTTGTTTTGTTTAAATATTTTTACTTTTTATTTATATTATTAAAAGTATTTTAATTTGTATAAAAGTAATTTGTAGAGGAGAAAAAAGAAAGTATTGCGAATAAATATAGATATATTTATAAATATATATTTTTTAACAACTTTTTGATCAAGATATACAAATGTCAAAAAAATAAATGAATTTTTTTTTTCAGGAGCAAAATTTGTACAAATTATATAAGGTAAAAGAAAAAATAGTAAATAAATATGTATACATTATTACGTACACAAATATCAAATCCTTTTATAAAAAATGATAACAGTTTAATAACAATTAAGCTATTGAATTATTTTTTGGCAACCTAGAACTATAAACATAGACAATTTTTTTAATTTAATTTAATCGAAGCGGTAGTATTTTTAGGAAAGTTATTTATTTAAAAAAATATTATTAACTAATAGTTGCAAAATAACACGAAAGTCCTTAATTTAAAATTATTTCGTAAAGAAACACGGAAGGTTCTGGTGTGTTGGATCTTCGCAAAGATTCAGATAGTGCTCGACATAATAACAACGTAATTGCATATCATTCTTATTTTATAATAATGTTTTCTGTTTATTCTATATTTTTATACAATTCTGTACTTCTATAATTTTATTACCATTTTATATTTTATTACCACTTACCAGTTTCGTTGTTGTTTTTGTTTCATTTTTGGTTGAGTTTGGAAGTAGATGTTAGATATTGACGAAAAGAAGAGCAGGCACTACAGAGCTGTATCACTCCCTCATGAGATTTAATCGAAGCCTTCGGGCCCGCGATCAAATTAGTCGAGAGTCGGTGCCTTTCATCCCCGCCACTTCTATCATTTGTCTCCCCACCATCGTCAGCTCCGTTCTTCCTAGCCTAGAGTGTTCCATCTATAGTCGTCTTATTCGCCTAAAATTATATAACACAAATAATTCGACTTATATCTATTAATTTAATAAAATTTAAAAAAAAATCCGTTTGTATTCCCCTCTGCTTTATTTATTAAAATTCCAAGTTGGTTTAAATACGGTGATTACGTAGGCATCTATTGGAAATACCTCAGTAACTTGCGAAATCAATCTAAAATTTCAATTATTTTCATCTTTTATTTTCACTTACAGTCATCATTCATTATCACATACAGTAAGGGAAAGTATTGCGATCATGAACAATTTCGAATCCCAGTTTTCAACGGAAATACACGCTTTAAGCTCCTATGAGTCCAAATAACCAAGTCTCGCAAAATGGTCTGTTGGAATGTATAGGTTATGTGTATGTGTATGTGGACAATCCAGCTCAAAAACGAAAAGTTGTAGGAAATTGAAATTACGTATTTAATGTAGATTTATCTCAGGAATATTACAAAAATTTTTTCGCTAAAATCGACTTACCGGAAGTGCCACTTTATGCGAAAGATTTTACACTTTTTTACAATTTTATCAAAAACGGCTCTAATGGTTTTGATAAAACTTGCGCCTTCATCCTCTTCTCAATAATACGCTCTGTATATGTCTGTTGTTAACTTCATGCTGTTGCAGTTAATAATTTCTATTTTTAAAATTTAAAAAATATTTTTTCAGCTTGGTAAAGCAATAATATAGAATGCACAGAATGGCCGGACTGCAATTGTTTGTCGTATTTCAATTGGTGGCTCAAAAAGTGATGCTGAATTTGCTTATTAGTTTCCAAAGATTGCAGAATCTCAAAAACGACACTCGGCGTCGCGACATCCATCTATTGATACACAAGCACAGAATCTCTTGAAAAAAGAGATTTTTTCGTGTCACTGTCATCCAACATCAGAACTGTCAATGTCACTTGATAAAGTATTGGAAATCGACGGTTTTGACATTTTAAGCGAAAGAACCCAGTTAACTTAAACCTTATTCTCTTGCTGCAAACTTGTTCAGCTCATAAATGAGAAGGAAAACAATTATTTGGCACTCGATTTTAACATTTAAAAGAATTAATAAAAATATTTAATTAGAGTGGGGAAAAAATCGCGTTTCTAACCTTTATTACCGAACCATATGATCTCTGTATTTAATTTTAATATAATTTTTGATGTAAGTTTATTAGGATCTTCAAGTAAAGTACCCCTTTCGGCTCACCAATTCTAGCCAAAATCTAATATATTATTTATATTAATATAGAACTCCTATTTACCAAATTTAAGACATTTTACATTATATTTTAATATAATTTTTGATGAAAGTTTAATATGATCTTCAAATAAAGTACCATTTCTGTTTGAGAATTTTGACCAAAATCTACTATGTTATTTATACCAATATATATATATATATATATATATATATATATATATATATATATATATATATATATATATATATATAATAAATACTAAATTTAAGAAGTTTTGCATTATATTTTAATATAATTTTTTATGGAAATCAATTATGACCTTCAAGTACCACTTCCGGTGATCGCGCAGTGACCAAAAAGGGAGGTTCACAACTAGATTTTACAAAATCCTAAATACAAAAGTACGTATAGACGTCACGACGAAACTAGTCAAAACGGATTCAGGGATGGTCAAACTAGATATTTCCGTTGAAATCTGAAAACCAAAAATGTTCGCGATTATTGCGTACAAGAAAGTAAAAACGCCAATTACCCTTATAGAACAAGTGATAAATAAATTATTTTGAAGATACTTAGCTTTATTTTTACTTCCTTGTACGCAGTAAAGGAAGTATTGTAATCGCAAAAATTTTCGGTTTTCAGATTTCAAAGGAAATATCCATTTTGACCATCCCTGAATTCATTTTGACTAGTTTCGTCGTGACGTCCGTACGCACGTTCCTACGTTCGTACGTATCTCGCATAACTCAAAAACGGTTTGCCGTAGAAAGTTGAAATTTTGTATTTAGGATTGTTGTAGAATCTAGTTGTGAACCTCTCTTTTTGGTTACTGCTTGATCACCGGAAGTGGTACTTTACTTGAAGGTCATAATTGATTTCCATCAAAAATGACATTAAAATACTATGCAAAACTTCTCAAATTTAATATTTATAACTTATATATTTATTTAAATAACATACTAGATTTTGGTCTAAATTGGAAAACCGGAAGCGGTACTTTACTTGAAGATCATATTAGACTTTCATCAAACATTATATTAAAATATAATGTAAAACATCTCAAATTTGGTAAATAGGACTTTTATATCGATATGAATGTATTTACTATATTTTGGTTAAAATTGGTGAGCCGAAAAAGGTACTTTACTTGAAGGTTATAAGCTTACATTAAAAATTATATTTAAATTAAGTACATAAATCATACATATGCTTCGGTAATTCAGGTTACAAACGCAATTTGGTTTCTAATCCAATTAAACATTTTAATTACTTGTTTTAAGTGTTAAAATTGAGTGTAAAATACTGGTTTTCCTCCCCATTTGTGTGTGTGTGTGTGTGTCTATAGATGGATGTCGCGACGCCGAGTGACGTTTTTGAGATACTGCAATCTTCGGAAACTAGTAACCAAATTCAAGATCACTTTTTGAGCCACCGATTTGTAGTTTAATAGGCGTACAAGGAAGTCATGTGTTGCGAACATCAGATATTTTATTATAATTTCTATAATTATTATTTTTCACTTTTTTTATATTTGAAAATTATTAATGATTATGTTAAGCTGAGGCAACTCTAATTGTACGGAGGCATTCTCCTGGAACTACTAAACGGATTGAAAATATATAAAAATGCCCACGTATCTTCGAAAAAAATATTTTAAAAAATATTTCAATAGTTTTAGTTTTTGAAAACATAATTTTTTTTTTAATGTTTATAAACCTGATTATACCCTTATTCTGTTGTTGTTTTTTTTATAGTAATATTCAATTAGCCGGCATGGCTGGCTCTTTTAGTTTGATCTGTACAGCGGAAATACCTTTCCTCTGGTCAGGCCTTGGCGCTTCTATTTCTGGAGACGTTCAGGCTATCAATTGAATACATCCAACTGGCAAATAATTTATTTCGTTTATATGTACTTTCAAGTAGTACAATGATTTTTCTTCCTCAACTCTTGACATTTTTCTTCTTGAACAATAATTTATTTATTTTCCATAATGGATGGAGGAGAGAAAGCATAATATTTTAAAGGCCGGCGAAGTGTATTAGAGAAAAGGATTGGAATCGTGCTGGGAAAGGTGTGATGATCCGAACCATTTACAGTTTCACGTAACCGCTGGTTCGGTGTCGATGTGGTACTTGAGGCTGCAACTCAATATCCGGGATGTTATTCCTTGGAACTGAAGAAAGTACAATAAAAAAAACCGCGCCAAGCTGTTAAACTATTTCATCCTCATTCTATTATTTATATGATAGAATTTAATGTGTGTGCTTGTCTGGAGAAAGCCACTGGGCACTAAGAAAGCTCAGTGTTCAAGCCATCATTCTTAATTTCAAGTAACCGAATTCTTTACAGAAATTTGGAATTTTCTCTAAAATAAACACGCAGCGTATATTTTTTCCCAACTAACAATTTTTACTTCCTTGTACGAAGTAAAGGAAGTATTGTAATCGCGAAAATTTTCGGTTTTCAGATTTCAACGGAAATATCCAATTTTACCATCCCTGAATCCATTTTGACTAGTTTCGTCGTGACCTCTGTACGTATGTTCGTACGTTCGTATGTGCGTGCGTATCTCGCATAATTAAAAAAAATCTGGTGCGGTGCGCGCATCACACAACTTTCCCTTACCGTTCTATAATAATTATCTTTTTAATACAATTTTAAAGAGTTCACATAAACATTGCTTCTAATAAACCTAGCATCATACACATCTTCTCCCGCTTAAGTACAATAAAAAAGTTTTTTAAACAATTTTAGTACAACAATCCTGTACACTACCTATATATTTTAACTTTGCCAAGTTGCAAATATATTTTAAAAGTTTCTGGTTTAGTTTTCATGGAAACATTTTCTTTCCATTAAATAATGTGAAAGTAGAAATTATTCAGTTAATTACGGCTTTTGTATTCTTAAATTACTTTATTACAGAGCGTATTGTTTACAACAGATTGGCGGATTGGTAGGAGGAAGTTCGGTCTCATCCGTCTCCTTTCTAATATTGGTCCGATTTTGATGATTTTTTTATTGTGTTTTATATAATTTAATTACCTTTCATACTATTCCACACATAATTTACCGTAAAATGCATACTTTTTAAGCTATGCGCAAATAAAATATTCTTTTCATCATAACTTTTTTCCCTTCAATTCCTCGGTGATTTAATACATAAATGAAAAGTTAAAGGCCTTTATGAAGAATAATTTAGGCAAGTTTCATCAAAATCGTTAGAGCCGTTTTCGAAAAAAAATGTAAAAAAGTGTAAAATCGATTATATAAAGTGGCACTTCAGGTTAGTCGATTTTGACGAAAAAGTTGCTGTAATATCAAATCCATATACTTATCTTAAATACGTAATTTGAGTATCGTACGATTTTTCGTTTTTGAGCTAGACTGTTCACATACACACACAGACCATTTTGCGAGGCTTTATCATTTGGACTCTGTGGACCTTAAAACGTGTATTTCCGTTGAAAACTCGAATTCGAAAATTTTCACGATCGCAATACTTCCCCTTTCTATATACTTCGTATATAGGTAAGGGAAAGTAAAAAAGGTTTCCCGTAGAAAGTTAAAATTTTGTATTTAGTATTATTGAAAAATCTAGTTGTGACCTTCTTTTTTGGTCACTACATGATTACCGGAAGTGGTACTTTACTTGAAGGTCATTATTGATTTTCATCAAAAAGTATATTATAATATAACGCAAAACTTCTCAAATTAGGTATATATGACTTCCATATTTAATATAAATAATATAATAAATTTTGGTTAACATTGGCAAACCGAAAGCGGTAATTTATTTGAAGATCATATTAAATTTTCATCAAAAGTTATATTAAAATATAATGTAAAATATCTCAAATTTGGTAAATAGGACTTTTATATCGATATGAATGTATTTACTAGATTTTGGTTAAAATTGGTGAGCCTTAAAGGGTACTTTACTTGAAGGTCATAATAAACTTACATCTAAAATTATATTAAATTAATTACATAAATCATATCTTTCGGTAATAAAGGTTACAAACGCACTTTGGTTTCCAATCCAATTAAACATTTTTTTTTTACTTGTTTTAAGTGTTAAAATTTATTGTAAAATACTGGTTTTGCTCCCCATTTGTGAGATGAACAAGTCTGCAGCAGGAGAATAAGATATAAGTTAAATGGGTTCTTCCGCTTAAAAGTATCGAAACTGTCGATTTCCAATGCTTTATCTAGGGATATTGACAGTTTTATTGTTGTATGAAAAGAAATCTGTTGGAAATTTCAGTTATCATGAGCCCTTCAGAAACAAGACTATGTCTGTGTGTGTGTGAATAGATGGATGTCGCGACGCCGAGTATCGTTTTTGAGATACTGCAATCTTCAGAAACTAGTAACCAAATTCAGCATCACTTTTTGAGCCAGCGATTTATAGTTTAATAGGCGTACAAGGAAGTCATGTGGTGTCCACATCAGATATTTTTAGTTGTAATTTCACTGAAAATAATAGACTTTTGTACTGTATTGAGGTCATCGAAGGAGATTAGAGATGCACATAAATTCCGGCTAATACCCCCCGGAACACTGATTTGGGAGTTTCATGGATGTCTGATCTCTCTCTCTCTCTCTCTCTCTCTCTATATATATATATATATATATATATATATATATATATATATATATATATTTTATTTTATTTATTTATCGCGATAAAGGCCAGCTAAGGACCACGCGTATATCATTTCATTTAATGGCTTTCATTTTTCTCTCAGCCCACACCTTCCTCATCTTTTCCCCCATTTCCCTTCTACGCTCCTCTATATATATATATACCTCTATATATATATATATATATATATATATATATATATATATATATATATATATATATATATATATATATATATACATCTGTTTTTTCTCATATTTGAATCAAATGAACTAAAGTTTGGTATGTGAGGTTATTTTCTATTCAGAACAATACCATGGAGATGGGGATGAATTTCAGTCAAAATATCGCCCACTATTGTGTCATTAACGATTTTTTTTGTTGCTATTTTTGAGATTTTGCACACCTCTACATTCCCTCTAAATAGAGTTCAACATTTGTTGAAATTGTTCAATTTTGTTGGGTATCTCATTTTTAATTCTTTACTTAGGTCCAAAGTAAACAGCCACGTTTTGATCCGTGAAGAACTAAACAAAGTAATTGTAGTTTTCGCTATGTAAGGACAAGAATACTTAATTACGTAAACTTGAATTTTTTGTATCCCCAACTACCATCAAACTTGAAGAAAATAAGGAATGACGAAGATTTAGATCAATCCTAGCCTTTTTCAGCAATATAGTTTTGCACTGGAAACAATTTATTTAATATCTTAAGTTTGAATTCCTTTTAATGGAAATTGAAATAAATAAATAATAAATTCAAAACTAATTTAAATATATTATTCAGAAAATTATGCTCAGCTGACATATTCAGTGATGTTAATAGTAGAGATAAGGTGAGTTATGACTCGTGAATAGTAAATTTTACTAACCGTAAAGGTGTGTAAGGAGCTGTAGGAAGGAGCCCGAAGCATAACTTACTAGACACAGCGCACGATCGGCTCACTTTCTTCATTGCTTCAGTTGCTCCAAAGACCTTTACTCCGCAGGAGTTTTCTCAACTCCTTTATGATCCTGCCAAGCTATTTACAGCACTTGACTTATAGTAATATTATTGTAATTACAATATTCATTCTGATATGTCGCTATTAAAAAATCCTATTTAAACGTTATATGGTTAATTTGGCGCCTAAATAAACTCCTTCCATTTTAAACTCTATACCAGGGGGTCCCAAACTTTATGTCACTGCTTACCACTGGTAGTTTTCCTTGTTAAACTTGCTAAGGGCAATATTGATGACATCAGCAGACTTGGTAAACTTAATTTCAGTGTGGGAAGGGTGAGTAGCAGCCAGAGTTCCAAAATAACTGTGCAATTTTGAAAAAGTTCTTGTTCTAAATTAAACTTTTTCTTAGAAACATTTTTGAAACAGTTCTTGCAAAGAACGTTTATGTGTTCAAACTTTGATTATAAGTTCTTACAAGAACTTATATAGTTAAAGTACTTTGAGAACTTTATCGTAATAACGTCTATAGGTATACAAGTTCTATATTAAAATAGTTAAATGTTTTTAATGGGATTATAATAAAAGTTCTCATTAAAATTTCTAATTAAATGTGAAAAATACTTATGGCATTGTGTCTTGAAAGGTTATCTTATAGTATTATTAAAATTAAAGCAATTTTTCTATTGAAATTAAAAATTAGATGTTAAATATTAAGATAATTTTTCTTTTATTTCAAATTTTATTTATTATCTATGTTTTTGTTAAAAGATTTTTTAATTTTTTCAACAATATTACTTTCTATCGAATCGAGGCCTCCCCCACCTGCCGAAGATCCCTCTCAAGCTTTTCCCTATTAGTATGTGAAAACTTTAAATATTTGAGAACTTATATTTAAAATGTTCTAGTAGGAAAATTTCTATTAACAGAACTATTATAAAAAAAGTTTTGGCAAGAACTTATATTAACAGAATTTTTATCCAAAACTTTTAATGACATCAGTTCTTAAGGAACTTTTTATCAGACGGTTCTTTTGTGTAGAACTTTTATGCTAATACTTTATTTGTAAAAGTTCTTGTAAACTAGTTAAACGGGAACTTTTTGAAAAAGTTCAATAACTGTTTCGAGCTCCTCTGCTATTAAGAAATCAGGATGTAGGAGGCCTACATTTCTGTAGAGTACAGGGCATGTTTTAGGAAAGCATCTGTCAGTCATTTAATACATAATATTTAGATATATTTTGCAATGTTAAATGTACTTATTCATGTAATTACTCTGATTTCAATACATATATATAAATCGAACAATAAATTGGCATTTCTGGAAATTTTCTTTTCTATGTATATCGATATAAATTTAAGATCATTAAAATGTTTCTTACTTAAGTGTATAATTAAATGACTCAGAGCTAGAGCTGATTTTTCTGTTCCATTATTCATTTTGTTTAGTTGTTTTACATTTCATTGTTTTTTTATAACTAAAGTTAGTTACGCTTTGTGCATTTCATTTTTTTTTTCTCATTTAATATTATTTAATTAGTATTATGTATTATTAAGTTATGCATTTATAGTTATTTTGATATATTAAGCACTATTGGGCTTTAGCCGGATACTGTTTATAAATAAATAATTGAGCGTATCACTACCTGATATTATGTTTGTATTAAAGGTTCGTCTTTATGAGATAATACAAACTGATTTACAAAGCTTTATTTCACAAACATAACAAGATATATTACAAAAATATATAATTAATTGAAAATAAAGATAAAAAATTTATCGATTTCACATAACAGCAACAGTGAGAAATTTGGGCAATGTGAACATTGACATAGAATCAATATTTTTCAGTTGGTTTCAATATTTACAATTAGAGCATCAATGTTAGGCTCGATGGAGCTCAACTTGATTCTTAAGGCCTCTCGAACACCGAGTGCTTTAGCATTTACTACGGCATCCATTCTGAATTATTTTTATTAATTGTAGACCGTGTTTATTTCTGTTATGATTGATACATTAAAAAAAAATGTTATCGCTCATTGAAGTTGTTAAAAAGATGATTTTATCCATGACTTTTTTTGCTTGTTCGTGTACCACCTGAAACGTCGTTGCGTACTACGGTTTAGGAACCCCTGCTCTACACCCACACAAACGCCCAAGTTTCTAACCTCGTATCTCTATGGTCTTCCTATAATTCTGGAAAGAAGATGCCCTCTAGACCTTCTTATCTAATAATGTCATAGAAGTAAGGTAAAGTGGGTTAAGCACGTTTTCGTGGTAAGTGCGTAATCCTCTTGTTAATTCCAAGCCTTGAACTGGTAAGAGCTGCTCTTTACAGAGCATGAATTATAAACACCAATGTATCATAAATCAGTTACAAAAGTTTGCTTAGGTGAAGTATAACAAGTTGTAAAGATATCCAGTTGCAATCTGTTGATTGAGTTGGATCTTTCAACTGTTGCTGTATCGTGTTACCTACTTTGAAATTCACTACAAGGCCTATTTTGTTATGTTAAATTTTGCCGAAGTGGAACTTACAAAAGCTGTTCTTCGAAATAATTTTTGATTTATTTCTCGTGGACATTTTTCTAGTGATTGGGCATATGTATGTGGTGTAAACTTACCCTCTGCTCTTATGTTTTTCTGGGGAAATACGGATTAGCGCATTAAAATAACAGTTCCTTTTTTTTAAAATATATTTATTCAATTATCTTCCCCATCCCACTTTCACAACGTGAATCTCAGATCTTTTAACTTTTCTTAAAGACGTTCGATGATTACATCAGTATAATAATACTCCGGAAACGAACTACGCATATTGCACTTACCACGAAATCGCTACTGCTTGAATAATGTGTCTTCCAGATACCTAGTACGCACTTACCCCTTAAGGCATGGGAAAATGCGTACTAGGTAATACTAAATTGAATCATCAATCTCATTAACATTGCTGGAATATAGCTGGAAATCTCAATAAATTAAAATAAAATAATTTTTTTATTTCTATGTCTTTCCTCTTTCTGATTTACAATTGTCATCTGGACACTAATAGTTCCTACAGCTTTTCTGCAAACCAAATTTTATAAATAAAGAAGCTCCTCTGACTACATTATTCTAGAGACGGAGCGGATATCTTATCGCTCTTGGATCTGCTTCGGAGTGCTGTACGCTGTTAAATCTTCCAACAGTAGTTCTGTGTTGGTTTATTTGTTTTATGTTGAATTAGTTAATTATTCATTTAAATTCTTAGGGTTGCTGCTAATGAACAGTTGAGGCCGTCAGGTTAATGGACGCCCCGAGGATTTATACGAGCTACGTGGTCGGCTCTATGCTAATTACGAAGCCTCTGTACCAGCTGTGGTAAGAATTAACAAGGAATGAGTTGAACATATGGATATGTTCTTGTAGCAAGTGATAAACAGTTCTCCATTGTAAATGGTTATATAACCAAGGGAATGCAATAATTCCATATGAGGATTCTTTTTTGAAAAAACAGATTGTGGGATTCATTACATGTTATATTTGGCATGTAATTTTTAGGCGTGGATTTGTATATTACTATTATAGACAGATAGATAGAAGATTTGCTTTATTCTGGGACTAGGCCCCTTCAGAATAACAAAAATGAACAAATATAAATTAAACCAAATCTGGCCAAAAAACTACAATAAAAGTAGATAAGTTTTAACATCAATAGTAATAAAAAAAAACTAATTCTTCACTTAAAAGTATACAAGTATTAAAAAAAATGAAAAAGAAGAAAAAAAAAAGAAGTAAAAAGGTGAGAAAAAAGGAAATTATAAATTAATGTCCACTTAAACATCATAAACTTTTGTTGGCCTTAAATTAATTCTTTTCTTTTCTTTTTTTTTTTTTTGCTTGTACAGCATCTTTTTGGGAAGTGAGGAGATGTTGGGAAAGGTGGAATTTGAATGAGTATAGAGAAGAAGCATGACAGATAATAGAAGGGAGGGAATTCCAGAGTATAGTGGAGCGGGCAAGAAAGGAACGTTGGAATGTTTTGGTTCTGTATAATTATATATGTATTTATATATTATTTACATGTATGTATATACAGTAGAACATGGATATGTTCTTGTATTAAGTCTTAAACCGTATTCTTTTAATTGTGAATTTTAATATAATCAAGATAATGCAATCATTCCAAAATGTAATAGCGAGGTTCTACTGTTTAATATATGCACACACAGTTGAACTTCGCTATTCCTGATAATATATTATCTTCTCACTACAATCCGGAGGGACGGACCAAGCTATTCGAATTACCGAGAATCTACTTTATTTACCTTCACTAATGAATTAGGGTTAACGCGCTTACAAAAGAATACCTGTTTAAAAAACTGAAGATTGTGAGTTGAAATCCCGGTCTCTGGATTCCTCATATATTTATATTAATTATAATTAATCCTTCCTCCCATCAGATTTGTGGGACCCGTCAGGCTGCTTGAATCAACTCACACCGATCGGGCGTGTTAACTTTACCCTGTGTACTTTAATCGGGAATTGCGTTTTCCAGAATATTAAATATCCGCCGAAGCTTTGAACTTGGGCAGTCTGCTTCGTAGAAAGACAGTCTGCATAGTTCCTCCTATGACTATTCAACTTGAACAGCCATAATCCATGGATCTAGACTATTATTTCATTGGCCTTGAATCGGAGTTTTTGAACATGATGGAAAGAACACTGCCGAATCGCCGGGGTAGCCGAGTGGGTTAGCGCGCTTGTAAAAAGTGTACCTACTTACAAACCCAAAGGTTGTGAGTTCGAATGTATGGAACTACTTTAATTTAATTAAAGTAATAATTCAAGAAATTTATCACCCCTCCCTTCGGGTATGTGAGGCCCGTCAGCCTACTGGAGGCTACTCACACAGACCGGAAGTAGGAGTGATGACCCTACCCCGTGTACCTTAATTGTGAATCGCGTTGTAGTTTTCCAGGACATAAAATAGCCGCCCGGAGGTTTGATCCATGGACGGTCTGCCTCGTGGAAAGAAATATAGGTCCTCGTGCGCCTGCTGACTCCGAACAGCCATAATTCGTGGATCTAGACCGATTTGTCACTGTCCTTGACCCGAGTGAGTCGGTGGGAAGGACACTGCCGAATTGGCCCCAAAGGGACTGGTTATGGAGCAATGGGCAGCCTACCGCTGCACCATGGAAACCATGGTTCGCAGCAACGTGAAGTTGGGTGACCCCCTCCAGGCTCTTTGTTTTCCCGCAAGCAACAAATGTCTGTAAGAACATCACATCGCGCGGCCAAAGATCTACAAGGTCTATAGAGCCAATCGAAAAAAAAATATATATGTATACACACGTTGTTTTGTAGAGTGGTAAAACCAAAGAGAGTATTTTTTGCCAACTACAGTAATCATGATAGTTTAAAATCTATGTAAATGAGCAAATATAGCAGTAGACTCTTAGCTGTAAAACTTGTCAAAAACAACTGCAATTCAGATCCGATAAGGAACTTGTTATGTGTAATCTTCCCGTTGGTATTCGGCGGGATAGTTTTGATTAATTATGTTTTCATATACAGTCCATTCTTGAAGTGTATAGTCGTTTAAGATTTCTTTAGAGATCATCACTAGGGAAGTAAGTTCTTTTCTAATGAGCCGTCTGTTGAGGAAATATGTGGTTTATGAGCGGGTGCTGTTCATAATTCTTGTTTACTTTTATTTTCCTTCTGCGGTTATTATAATTTATTTTTATCTTCCATGCTACTTGGAAACCATGTTTTACTAATAGACATTTTAGATAAAAATGCTCAAGTTATCTTGTTGTCCTTGTCAATCTCGGCATATTTTAATTACATAAATTAACATAACTTTTAATGAGGGAAAATAAATGTTTTCCTTTTTAGACCGAAGATCGGTGTGCGAAAAGGAAATAATAAACCATTTATTTGTGAATAATAAACCGTTGTTTAATAATATGCAGCGTTTATTAATGCACAATTATTTATAATAGTTTTGTAAAAGAAAACAACTAAATGACATTAGTAAGTGATATGTTTTCTATGTAAGTTCTCTTTGAAAAAATATTTGGCACCTTAGCATAGCCAAATATATTTTAGCTAGTCTATTTTTGTAGAAATTTGTATTATGAAGATTTTCAAAAGGTTTCAGCTTTATATTAATAAGTCGGCTTTTACACGCATAATGTAATTATAATTACACGTGGTAATTATTACTTAATTGTTTAATGTAGCCTAGCTCAAGGATTCCAATCAGCTTCCATCTTAACTAATAAATCTGGAAGTGAAACTGGCTGATTAACTAAAGTACATAGAATTGATGAATGGAAATGTAACAAAATAATATATGATCTGCTGCAGAAGAGACCATACAATTTAAGCCCAAAACCACTAGATCTCAATGGTTTGATGAGGAATGCCAACTTATGGCAAATAATAAAAATGAGTTATATAAGAAAATGATACGCTAACGTACGCTAGGCTCTCTAATACTCTCTAGAAGGAGACGAGAAGAGCAGAGAAAAAAATTCACCAAAGGAAGAAAAGGGGGTGAAAGAATAACCATATGAAATAAGTAGAGTACCTCAGAAGAACAGACTAAAGCCGATATTTCAACCATAGAGTAAATGAGGGAAAACTCTTTTTCCAGCCCAATGTAATATGTTGCAAAAATTCTGATTGTATGTTGAACTCTCCTTACCCAAAGAACTGCTTTGAGCAGAGCAGGTTGAGTTAGATTCTGTGGAGGATGTGGAGCTCCCGGATGAGGAGGGACTCAAAGATGAACTCAAAACAAGCTCAAAAATAACAAAGCACCCAGAATTGACAACATTCATTCTGAGATTTTTAGATATAATGGAGAGGGATTCAAGAAAGCACTACACAACCTTATCCTTGGGTCAGATGATAATTATTTTCATAACTTAATAATTCATAACTGTTCTTGTTGATAGTGGCGTAACCAGGATTTCGTTTCGAGAGGGGGGAGAGGGAAGATCCATTCAAGGATCTATATAAAATCTATCTTTAAAAAAATCCACCCCAATCAGGTATGCAAGGAAACCCTCTCTAAACATAATATTTTCTATGCCTAGATATAGTATTTATAAAATAACATTCAAATTGGTTCATACAATTTTTGTTTAGAGATAAGAATAAGTAAAAGTATTTTGTAATTTCGGGGGATGGGGGGGAGGGGAGAGAGGAGGGTCCGGACCCCCGGACCTCTACCTCTGGCTTTGCCACTGCTAGTTGAGATCGTTGTGGCAGAATATCAGCTTTGACGAGCCAGAAGCGGCGCCGCTTCGATTTCGGCCGACGGGACCAGTGGCGGTGGGGGGAGGTGAAAATAATAACTTTTCATGGCTCATCCAAACGATTAATCTCTACATTCACACTTTGGCTAGTATTAGTCTCTCGCCCTTCTTTTTCTAGTCCAAATACTTTAAGGCGTTAAACTTAATTTAAAATTTAATAAATAATTGATAATATTAATCAATATAGATTAAAGAATCAAAGAACCACATAATCCCACATTTATTTTATTTATAATAACCTTTTACAAAATCTTTATTTTAAAACATTTTATTATAATAATTTAAAGACCTTTTATTATTATAATTTTGTAAAAAGTTTTTATAAATAAAATAAATATGGGATTAAGTAGTTCTTTGATTCCTTAATCTATAATTAATAATGGAATAATAATTTATTTTATATTTAAAAAACATAAATATCAAAAACAATAAACATCAAAAGAGAAACAAAAAAAAAAGAATGAAATATTCATCTGCTGGAATTCGATTTAAAATAGCAATAATTACTTGAATAATTTATATATAAGGCAGAATTTATATATAAGACCAAAATTTACTTGAAAAGCAAGCTATTATAACAGCAAAAAAAAAAATAGTTTTGAAAAATCATGATTTTGAAAAGAACTAATTGATAATTGTATATACCTAATTAAATAAACGCATACATAAATTTATAATGTAAATATATAACTTATAAAATAAAAATTATACAAAACTGAATTTTAAAAAAGTTATACTATTACAGAAAAATAAACTGATGAAAAAATGAAAAATTTAAAATAAGATTGCAAACTGTTTACGATAAAGAATTTATATGATACATGAGACTGAATTTATATATAAGTCAGCCTTTATACATAAGACCAAAATTGACTAGAGAAATTGGCTATTATAACAAGGAAAAAAATATTTTGTAAAACTTTGATTTTGAAATGAACTAAATAATAAACCTTATATAATAAAATTAACGCATACATAACTTTATGAAATAAATATATAACGAAGAAAATAAAAATTATTAAATGACAAATTACAAAGGGAAAGTCAAGGTTGTTTTTCCTAAATTGTCCGCTAGACTAAATCATGTAGCGCTAACAGAAGTTGGTCTGTATTGGTTAATATTATAAATTAAATAAGAATCTTTCTTACTATAAAATGAACAACCATAATAAAATTTTTGATCACCAAAAACTAATAAATAAAGAATTTATCCTAACTTCAAATATTTATTAGAATGTTGCACTGTTACAATAAAACGAAAATCATCAAAAAGAAGATGTAAACCTACTAATTGCTATTAAATGCTCATAAGAGAATATGAAAAAAAAATATCTGATGTGGGTAACACATGACTTCCTTGTACGCCTATTAAATTATAAATCCGTGGCTCAAAAAGTGATACTGAATTTGGTTACTAGTTTCCTAAGATTGCAGTAAAAACGACACTCGGCCTCGCGACATCCATCTATTGACACACACATACGCACGCACGCACACACGCACATGCCACTGGAGGTCTCATTCCGTTATTATATGTCTTTTTCCTTCATTAGATAACTAGTTTCCAATATATTTCTTCATGTTCCATGACAACAATAAAACTGTCAATATCACTGGATAAAGCATTGGAAATCGACAGTTTCGACATTTTAAGCGGAAAAACCCACTTAACTAATATCTTATTCTCATGATGAAGACTTGTTGATCTAACAAATGGGGAGGAAAACTAGTATTTTAGACTCAATTTTAACACTTAAAACAAGTAATAAAAATGTTAAATTGGATTGGAAACCAAATTGCGTTTGTAACCTTTGTTACCGAAACATATGATTTCTCTTTTAATTTAAATATAATTTTTGATGTAAGCTTATTATGACCTTCAAGTAAATTACTCTTTTCCGCTCACGAATCTTAACCAAAATCTAGTAAATACATTTATATCGATATAAAAGTCCTATTTACCAAATTTGAGATGTTTTACATCATATTTTAATATATTTTTTGACAAAAGTCTAATATGACCTTCAAGTAAAGTACCACTTCCGGTTTTCCAATTTAGACCAAAATCTAGTATGTTATTTAAATCAGTATATTCATAATAAATACTAAATTTTAGAAGTTTTGCATAGTATTTTAATATAATTTTTGAAAAAATCAATTATGACCTTCATATAAAGTACCACTTCCGGTGATAAAGTAGTGACCAAAAAGGGAGGTTCACAACTAGATTTTACAACAATCCTAAATACAAAATTTCAACTTTCTAGGGCAAACCGTTTTTGAGTTATGCGAAATACGAACGTACGTACAGACGCCACGACGAAACTAGTCAAAATGGATTCAGGGATGGTCAAAATGGATATTTCCGTCGAAATCTGAAAATCTGAAAACCGAAAATTTTCGCGATCACAATACTTCCTTTACTTCGTACAAGGAAGTAAAAAACAAATAATAAATAATGTTCTTAGGATTTTTTTAATGGCACGGAAATATTACTCTTTTGGATGTAATTATTATAGTTTATAATTATATCATAACTCTTATAATTTAAATGGAAAAAAGGGAAAATCATATAATAAATCAAATTATTTTTTCTAATTTTCATTATTATTACTATTAAACTGGTTGTTTAAAAATGCACAAAACGAATCCAGTAGAAATATGAAATTGTTCAAGTGAGACTGATCTAAAACTTTTGCAGTGTAACTGAAAGAGTGATATTAATAGAAAAAATAGTGCGGAAGAAAGGATAATACTTTTTGAACGAGAGAGAAAAAACGGATTATTTTATTCTCTAGTTCTTGAGCTGCGGATATTTGAATAATGGAGGAATTCTTATCATAGATTTGGATTCAACTTCGGTTTTAGTTTTTGTACAAAAGAAAAATATAATGGAAAACTCTGGTAATGGAACAGGTTTTTGAATAAAAACTAAGTAGCCATAAGTAGCTAGTTCTTTACGAGAAGTGTACTTGTCCTATCCTTCTACATTTTTTGCCGTTCTATACTCAAGTTTAATGGTTGGCTATTTTCTTCTTTGGCTGTTTTCTCTGTTTTCATTGTGTTTTTCCATTCAAGAAACTACATGTGTGTGTGTTGGGTAGGAATATATAAAATAATAAAATAAAAAAAAAATAAAATAAAAATAAAAAATAGGAATATATAAAAGGCTTAATATAAAAAAGGCTTAAGCGCCCAAAATTCAAAATTTAGGTTTCATGCTTATTATGGGACGGAATCACTATTGATTCCCACTCAAGATATATCGAGAAAAAAAATCGGAAATGGTCTAAAAATCGACTATGATGACGTAAGCACCAAATACTAACGACTCTCAGTCGTCACTTTGGCCGTATCCAGTGCTAGAAGCCTTAAAAATATATTGTAGTTATACAGGTTTTGGCACCTTAATGAACTCCTACTGTATGCAATTAAGAATAACATTAAAAAAATATATATATTGTTATTTGGGGAAAATTCGTTTCATGTGTTTTCTTTAAAGTGTGCGAAATGGCGCTTACGCCTTTTTCAAAAAACGACGTCGATATGATATGTCTGTTCTCTGGTTATGAGGAAAATGAACGAAAAACAAACTTTTACGATAATATTTTTATTAATTTAATTTCCTTTATCTTCAATACATTTCTACCAAATTCCTTTTTCCCGGTGACCTAAGCAGGAGGAGAGAATTGGAGGATATATCCCCTCCCCCCTCTCCTCGAAATGTACGGAAAAAAAAGTTTTTGTTTCAAGTAATATTTTTGTTTTTTTAAGTAATTTTTAACAATAACTTTCGATCCAATTTTTATGCTTATCCTTAATACTTACGCCAAACTTGGCTATTATAGACGTTTAGGTAATTACTTGCTTTCTTCTTATTAAATAAACCCTCCCCCCCCCGGAAAAAAATTTAAATCCCGGCGAAAATAAATTCTGCGTACGCCTCTGTAGGCTCCTTTTGGATTTTTTGCCACTCTTCAATTACAATTACTTTGCTTAAATGTTCTTATATGCTTGATCTATAATTGAAAAAGTTTTCTTTATTGCGGATCCAGAATAATGTTAATTAAATCTTCAAGGAGTAATTTTGATTGCTCTTTATTAGATAATATAGTACTTTTCGTTTGATTTGATTTATTTTTTATAACTAGGAATTGATTGTGGAATAACATTTTTATTTAGAATTACATATCGGTTTGTTTATTTAAATCCTATATATTTAATATCACTGGGAAACAATCTATTCAGTTCGCTTTAGTAATATCTTAGGGAAGTCGTGAATTCCACGCATTCCATTCTAACTCATTCCTATCTCAAGAGCCAATAAATAATTTTCAATACTTTGATTTATTCCGACAAATAAAAAAGTATTTATAATGTTTTAGTAAGGTTGATCTTTCGAAAAAGTTCACCATAAATTATCGAAAAACATCAAAATATTTTTTTTTCAATTTAAATTTTGATTTAAAAATTTTTTTTTCCTAATGGGAGGGCCCGTCGGTTTTTTTAAAAAAAGGTAATATTTATTTATTTAGAACTCTTCGTTGCAATAAAAAACATGAGAAACAGATGGTAGCAAACAATAGCTGCACAAACATAATTAAATACCATGACAATACAGATAATAATAACCCCTATTTTTGAAAGTTATTAACTCTCTAAAATACAAAATAACCTATTAATTTAAGTTATAATTTTTTTTTTAAGGTCACTGATCAATACTGCGTTTTTTTCAACATTTGAAGCAGTGAACTTGAATAATTAGAATTTCGTTTTTAAAATTTTTTTTTAATGTTAATTAATTATAGGGGAAAAATGTTTTAGATAGTAGATTTTTTATATATTTTCTTTTTCACATGCTTACATTTAATAGCTGAAGTAGTTTTTAATCCATCATTCAGATAGACACCACTCTCTCAATTGTATTTCATTATTTTTTGTACTATTAAAAATCCATATAATTTTAAGCAAGGTACCGTAAAGAAAATGTTGAAAAATATGGCCGTTACAGAACAAATTTTAATTACTTGTTTGTTTAAATGATATTTTAAATATTTATCTCAGATCATAGAAACAAAAATAGAGCAATGTAAAAAAATATATATATATTTTTATTGTATGGGGAAAACCTTCCCTCCCTCTTGAATCCCCTAGTGTCTAATCTCAATACTGAATCGATCTTGTAAATTTTTATTCCTTCTCTTTTATATTATTTTCATCCTCTCATTGCGAGAATTAATGGATCCAGTGCCGAATCCTAATCCTGATAAAAACGGAATCAGATTTGAGTGGTGGAAGGGACACGATTGAGAGCTAGCTGCCCGAGTGAAGGTAAATTGTGTGGAGGTACGCGATGGAATCCAGCCCCACTCCAGGGATCTTTAATTGGTACCGGCCTTCGACACGCCCCCGCCTTATCAGCAACAGATAGGGCTTGGGGCAGTTTAGGCGATCCCTTAATGTCTCAATAGTACCTCAAAGCCAAATATACATTAGACAATATTAATCAGAATTAAAAAAGAAGAGCAATTTATTAAAATAGGTTATAAGTACTTGCAACATGATGACATACACTCTGACTTACCTGTGTTTAACATAGCTATGGGGGTATGCAATGAGGAGGAAATAGGATGATATACCTCTTCCGCCACTGAAATGTAAGAGAAAATATGATTATCATACTCTCCAACATAAGGTTTGTATTTCGAGTAATTTTTTGGTAATATTTAACAAAAATTTTGGGTCCAAATTTCTTGCTAATCCTTAAAATTTACGCCCAATTTGGCGATAAAAAACATTTAAGGAATTACTTAAATTACTTTCGGTCATTCATTTCAAGCTTACCTGACTCAACTCACGCTCTCCAAACTGGACTACGATAATAATAATAATAATAACTACGATAATAATAATAATATTTATATACTTAGAACAATCTCTGTCTCTAATACTTCTATGCATTGAACACTGCCAAAACCTATGTACTCTCTTAACACAAAACCTAAGTAATATCTTGCCATGACTCTGTCTATGCTTTGGACGTTTACTTGTTGGATCAGCATTATTGACCTTAACCCTATGCAATTGCTTCAATTATATTCACTGTGTGCAGGTCACGTAATACTTGAGTAGTGTTTCCGTATTAATTTTCCTGTCTAATTGTATATCTTAGGTTCAAATAATCTTCGCGATACTTTATTTTTTTAAAACCTTGAAGCATTTCCTTAATGCTTTCATTATTGTTTTAATTATCTATGGCGTATGTGATACACGTTATATATATATATATATATATTTTTTAAGTAAAATGAGATGGATAATCCTTGATAATTTTATCTCATTGTATCTTTTGTTACTAACCCTCAGGCAACCTAAAAGGTCCAAAGAAACTTTAGGCCACTGATCAAGTACAATCTCGTCCATATCAGGGTAAGGTTAATGCCCTTTACTAGTTGTTAAAGGGCATCTAAGAAAATCAATATATATTCTTGTACGATCCAAAAAAGATTGTAAGCTAGACAGAAATACTAAATCGAGGACCTCTAAACTGGTAAATTGGTCTAAACTGAAGAAATCGACATCTTAATTAGATGTAAATAGATAACTTTTTTTCAGACCCCTATTTGATTTACTTTTTTTTATGTATAATTTGTTTCAAGTTAAATTATACCGAAATTTATATCAGAAAAGTTATAATTATGAAAGTGGTCTAAGTCATATATGTTCTTGTTTCGAGATATTTAATGAATCGCATTTGAATAAATTAAAAAATATATTTATATTATGGGACATTTCAATTTATAATTTTATTTGTCTTGATTAATGGAAATTTATTATAGATATGAAATTTTGTGTGAATTTCATAGGAAAATGTTGTTTTTAAAGCTTGAATTGACTTAGACCATTTTCAAAATTAACTGAATTTCTAATTGACTTAAAGTAATAAAAAATTGTGATTTTTATTTGAAACAACAACTTTAACGAAATAATTCCTAAACATTTATTAATAATTTTTAACAAGTAATCCATTTTTATAATAATTTCGAGTTTTTAAGATTTTTAAAATGTTCCTGAAAAAATGGAGGGATGTATGGTAGTAAACACATAAGATCTTTATATTTTTCTTCCGTTACTGGTCTAGTGGTGTTGTATAATGGAAGTAATTGAAAATTTTCGTATATTTTTGGCCTTCCTCTTTTAGGTTTATATAATAGTTTAAGTTATGTTTATATAATTTCTTTAAATTGTTGACTTAGACCACTTTCATAATTAACACTAAATGAATCCGTATAACGTTGTTATTACAACTACTATCTAAAGGTTCATTTTTGACGATATCGTAAAAACTACATTGAATAAATTTAGTTTAAAATCATGTCGTGTGAAATGAGTGATAAATTCATTTTTTTAAAATTTTGACTTAGACCACTTTCATAATTATGGGCACATATGCAACGAGAAGCTTTAATTATGTATTCAAACAAATAAAAATAAAATTCAAATAAAAATTTATTTGTGATTTACACATTTATTTAGGTTTTTCATTTAATTTAAACTGGGATTTTTATTTATTTATAATATTGATCAATCTAGATTAAGAAACAGAGAACACTTATAATCTCCCATTCAATTTATTAATAAGAATAAATTGTTTACCAATTTTTTATTTTAAGACATCATATTTCATAGTAACGTAAATGCTTTTATTTGTTTACTTCTTGTCTAAGGGTTTAATTGTCATATATTTTATTTGATATTTCTAGTCTGCTTCATGTTATTTAGTGTAACATAAAATCGATAGTTAGAATTTTTAAAAAATAGAAAAAAAGAAAAAAAAAAAAGAACTGTAATGTTAATTGTGATAATAATTTAGACATAGACTCTATTTGTATAGGGTTCTTCCCTGGAGACAAATATAAATAAATAAATAGTAACGTTTCTGCTCTTTTTAAAAAATATTGCCCATTTTCAAACTTATCTTATTTTACAATCACCATAGCCATTATCAATTATTCTCTTTATACCACTCAAGAGAAGTACTTTGTATCTGTTCATATTTTTTCGAATGCTCTTATTTTTTAACTAATTAAGTCAAACCAGGAATGCTGGTGACTTTGAGTATCTAAAATTCATAAACTTATATTTTATTAAAATATACTTAAAACTTTTTTATTAGCTATTTTTAAACCACATTTTACTTATTAAGTTAACATCTGAACAAAATTTATTTGGCTATTAATCCACTTCATTAAAATTGAGTAAAACTAATTGTAGTTAACCTTATTTTCATTATCCAAAAAGACTATTTTTTAAAATTATTAATTTCTGAGAAAAAAAAAATCGCTAATAATTTATATGGATTATTGTGATAATAAAATAATATTATGGAATTGGCACATATTTTAAACAATCATTATTATGCTATATAATATATTAAAATAAAAAAATTGTAAAAAAAAATATTCTTAATAAATTCAATGTGGAATAAGTGGTTCATATACCCATTTTACTTAAAATTAATATATTCCAATTTACATAGATCTTGTTTATTTTTAAATATTTTCAAAACAACAAACGTTTTCGTTGAGGCGTTAGTCCAGATTATCCGATTGTAGGTCAACGAACAGAAAAACTTTAATGCTTCGTAACGTTGTAGTCCTAATAGACTCATCAGTATGCAGGAGCTGACCACGGATTTTTTTTCTTAGGGTCTTTCATCCCTTTAATTCGATTCTGTATAAAATCATTAAGGAGTCTTTGTTAGTTCAGTATTGGTTTATAATAATAATAATATAATTAATTGATTGATCTGGCTTTAATTGATTCATTGTTAAGTTACAAAATTACCAGAGAACAAAAAACAGACGGACATAAAGATATTTAAGCAATTTAAAATCAACAGCCATAAATAGAGGAAGGTATAGCCAAGAAGCTATAAAACATTTTGGAAAGCTTCGCCGAGTTCTACCAGAATAGACACTGGCGGTTATTGTTATGGGTGCATGAGTTGTGAAATTACTTTATAATAGTAAAAAGAAATAGAAAATATTTATTTGAGATTGAGTAAATCAATAGAAATGAAACACCTTCGTTCTAACAGAAGTTACCAACACAACTTGTGCAGTGATCCCTCTAGAATGGGCTGAGTGGTGGAGAAGGGCTGGGAGTGGGCACTGTCTGATTCAAAAGTCAAATTCAATTCCGATTTATGTATTAGTCATTTATTTTTACTGCATCAATAAACTTATTAAAATGAAATAAATCACTTTTTATTTCATAAAGAATAATGACGCTGCATACAATTAGCCTTTTTAGCTTCTTGTATTGAGTGGATGCATAAATAATACAAGTTTACGCCTTTGCTACGTTTTAAAAACGATTGTGCAAACAAAACTGAAAATGTCAAAGAGGGACTTTTGTTATATTTATTTTTATGGATTTAAACTAGAACGTATTGCTTCGTAAACTGCTCTTAATATTAATGTAGTGTGGAGTCGAAGAACCATTAACGAGTGTACAGTGCAGCGTTGGTTTTCTTGCAACTGGAAAAAGTTATGGTGGCCTATTGTCGGTATTATCCACTCCTGCTTTTTCAATCCTAGCGAGACTATCACTGCCGACAAGTACTGTCAAGAAATTGATGTCATGCATCGGAATTCGCAACGTCTTTGCCCAGCAGTGATTAATCCGAAGGGTCTAGTCCTTCTCCACGATAATGCTCGGCCACATGTTGCGCAATCAATGCGGCAACGACTACGCGAGTTGGGCTACGAAATCCTTCAGAACCCACCCTATTCGGCTGATCTCTTCCCTACTGATTGCCACTTTTTTAGCACCTGGATAATGTTTTACTTTCCTACCGCTGCTAGGTAAGGCTATGCGTTTCAGAGCCTCCTGAGTTGAATAAAAAGCATTTTCCGCCCGTGGTCAGTCTGTGTATCTGTTATGATTATGTCTTGAACGGATGGACCTATTTTGTTGCTTATTTTTTTGTTATGCACGGTTTTGTTCCCCAATACCTCTGTACTAAATCCGTTACAAGGGGCTGCGCAATATTCGGAAAACAATTGATTCTAGCGCAAAAATGGCTCGAACGATTTTGATGAAACTTGCCTAGAGTCTTCTGCTTAAAGCTTTCTAACTATTCATATACGTATAAGGTACATCCCCGACAAATAGCAAGAAAATAAGTTATGACGAAAAGAATATTTTATTTGCGCATAACTCGAAGAGTATCCATTTTTTGAAAGACCTCAATTAAATCATTAGAAAGGTAATTAAATTTCTTCAAAAAGAAAAAAAAAATCATCCAAATCGATCCAATATTATTATTTATGTTATAAAAAATTATGCACGATTTTCTATGGACACCATTCCATTTTTGTTTAAATTTTGGATAAATCGAAAACTATACGTTTTCTGGAACATTCTAGGTGTGCATTTGAAACATAATTTGATTGTTTAATGAACTAAACAAAAAAAAAAAAAATTAGTCTGACTGATATAGGAGAAGACATAGAAAATAATTTTTGTATTTGACTTTAACCCATAAGTAAAGTCGTGTGATTGGACAAACCAAATATTTACGAGAGAAATACTTTCAAAATCAGGGTGATAATGAAAATGCTTTTCGGGAGTTTATTTTTTACTGGTATCCATATTTCTTTCCTGCTGTGATAAATAAGCTTGTTGTACGTTGGCAAAAATATAGATTCTGATGGAAAATATTTTGAAAAAATATATATTTTTGAAGTAAAGATGTGGCATATTTTCAATAAATATCAAAAACATGCATTATTTTTTATCTACACAATACTATGTCTGATTTGTATATGCTAAATTATATGGGTTTAAGAACACTTCCCTGAGGTACTCCTGTTTTAGTATACTTTTTAACGTTTAAACCCGTATTGCCAACAGGCAAGAATGCTTGAAAATAAAATAATATTATAAAATGTTCAATAATTATTTCAAGTGCTTGAAAAAATAATATAAAACTTCAATAAATAAAAAATCTGCTTCGATTAATACAAATGAATGCTCTGAGGCATATATTATGAAAATGAATGCAAATATTAAAAGAATGAACGTGGGAAGCAAAGACCCAAGAAATGCAATTACATTGATGGCATGATTACACTTCTTGTCGTCAGTCATAGCCTCGAGTACCCGCCTGCTGTCTTCTTGTTGAAGGAAAACCTAATTGCACCAGTACGCGATTGCGCAGCGACGCGGGGTCAGGTGCAATAGCTCCGCGTCATAAATATGTATGCAATAATGAGCCTTTGTCAGTCAAACAGGAGTGAAGCGGATCATATGACGCTCATGTCATGGCTTGTCTTTGTCGCTCAGGGCTTTGGTCTTGAATGCGCAATAAAATTTATTGCAGAGAAGATACTACAGGAGTACGTGCCACGGGAGCTACTAGATGAAGACCAAAAATATCCTTTTTAACAAACTTTAATTAAAAATAAATAAACATCCTTTTATGAAAAATGTAAAACAATAGCAGTCAGATCAATTAGTGCATTTTGAGAAAGGCTAAATTGGAATTTCGATATGAAGATTTAAATAAAATATTAATATTAAGTACTGCTGCTTCGTAAATTTCAAATTTTAGAGAGTTGATTGAGAAGACATAATTAAAAAATATCTTTATATCTATATAGAATGTTTCATGTATAAGAATTTTTGTCTTTGTCTTTGTTTAATCATTTATACACAAAGTTTTGGCCTTGTTTGTGATAATTGAGTTTTTAATTTAATATTTATCCTTTAATAATATAAATTTTAACATATACCGTTGTGATATCATTTAATTTTTTTATGATACAACTTTTTCGTTATTGTTAGTGGTTATATAATGATTTTTTTTAGCTTTGTTACTTATATTACTTAAGTAGGATGACTTATTAGGGCCTCATATTTCTAATTTATTTCTTAACTTTTGTACTTATAAATTTAATTTTATAACATTATAATTACTTAGTATAAATAATCTTGTACGTTTATTTCTTTTTTAAGTATATGCATGCTGTAGTTATTGATTATTATAGATTTTAATTATTATTTCTAGCTTGTGATATATTATTGAATGTTTCATGTCTTGAATTTTTCATTAATGTGAGTTTCTGATCAGTGTAGTATTAATATTTGAATTAAATATATATATATATATATATATATATATATATATATATATATATATATATAATAGTTAAATAAGTCTAGTGATAATTATGTAAGTAGAGATAGGCTCTATTTGTATAGGATTCTTCCCTAGAAACAAAAATAAATAAAATGAATACCAGCAGACATTAAATAGAAAAAGAAAAAGAAATACTATTCTGATACCATGTCCCATATCGAAAATCACTTTTGGCCAAAACACATTTAGAAATAAATCAATTAAAAAATGTATATAGAAATCCATATACAATTAACTAATAAAATAGATTAACAATTAATGAGATTCTTATAGAGAAAAAAATCATACATAAATAATTTAAAATAAACAATTAAATCTTCAATTAAGTAAAAACTTAATCGTTAGGTATAAAAAATATGTTCACTTATATTACGCGTATTTTCAGAATACGAATAATACCTTGCATCGCTTTTTTCAATCTACGAGAGGGCCTGACGATCGGTTCATAGAACTTCTGCATAGCGGGAGGAATGCTTATTAGATCCACAGATGTGATGAGCTTCTAACAGTATGAAGGTGTTCGACGTAGCTTTTTATTTGATTTCACCAACTTCTGTTATAAAATAAGTGAATCAGAAGTAAAGGAGTAGGTAAAATTAATATTAATATTAATATAAAATTAATATTACTATTATTTGGTGTAACAGTATTTAATTACACCTTTCTTAAGCTAGTATTGAACACCAAATATCAGTAATTATTCGTCATGGTGTTTTGGTTAGGATTGAAAATATGGAGAGTCGTGTCGTCACGGGGCAATACCGCGCAAGATGGTCCTAAGTCAACTGAGAAAACTTGGAGTCCATTTTGTTCATATTTTAATTTACTAGAAAAAGAACTTCTGTATTTGTGGTCTTTATTTGACACTTTATAATTAGTTACGTTATACATTTTGGTATGGTAAAAAAATTTTGAAGTTCTGATTTCCTCAATTCTTTTAATTTTTACCTAGTTTTTGTCGTTTTATAAGTTGCACTGGGGTAATACCGTGTAGAGAAACATTTTTCTAAAATATCTGTATACATTTGAATAGATTCAATATTTCTAATGTTAAACAAAAAAGTTGTAAAGTGTTTGACGAAATGAGATGATGAAAAAGATTTAAAAAAAAAAAAATTGCTAAGTTCACGGAATTTCCCCACTCTCTCCTCAGCATAACGAAAATATGAAACTTGAAAGTTATAAACTGTTTAAAGTAAGAAGGTTTTAAAAGAAGCCCTCGAGGGTACGTGCAAATATACGGTTATGTTTCAATTCCTGTTAAAAAAATACTATCAACGTAGAAGGAAGTACAATTTTTTTATAAAATATTGAAGGTTAAATAAAGTAGGAAATACATAGACCCATTATCTTTTGGTTTTGGAATCAAGTTACAAACCTTGAGATCAATTAACAGCCATTTGGGGCAAAATTAACTGTTGATTCAAACTAATTCTAATTTACAGTTATGTCTATCACTATTAAAAATTAAATTTGATATCGTTACCCTACTTTCCCATTGCAGGAAGTTGCCAATTTGTTCGGCATTTGTTACTTTTTTAATTGTTAGTTGTTGTTTTTTTCTAGCCTGGTAACTTCATACCGTCTGTGTTACAACATCAATTATATTTACTGGGTAACAATCTCGCAGCTACTTGTGTAATCGTTTTCGTTCCCAGGCAAGACACATCTTTGAATCTGATATTCTACGCAAGTTTAGAAATCTTCAGACGTTGTTATTCTGTTTAACTTTGTTTAAGCAATTTAATTTAATGTTTTCCCTTGTTAATATTATTTAATTTTTTTTTTGTATAGACAAATGTTAATAAATTAATACATTTCTTTTTGTGATAAACTCTTTGTGAATATTTAATTGTTGAAATTACAGGTATTACTCATCTAAAACTTGTTAATTTATATTATCTTGTCCTTCAATTCAATATAAAAACTCCCTTCTTCAACTTTCGAAGATTAAAAACATCGAGGGCCGAAATATCAATATTTTTCATTGATATATCGAACTGCTATATTTGAAAACTCGATAAGATATATATATCGATATTTTTGTTCGATATTTACATCCCTAACCAGAAACCGTTAAGAAGATGGCTGACTTGTACACAGCCACTATAAGCAGTAACAGGAACACATCACACCACAAGTTTTTTGGGTTCTTTATTTATCGAAACTACCGTTCTTTTTTTAATTTTATTATTATTATTATTATGTGGAATAAATAGCAGTAATCGATTTTAAAATTTTAAAATGTTGCAATATACCGGACAAAAATATCGATTTAATAAAAAAATATTTATATATAGATATTTTACCAATATCCTTATTATATTCTAAATTTTCCATATATTACTAATGTGCATAATCTTTGTGCTTTATTTCTTATTACGTTACAGTTCAGGCTGATTAATTGTCCGCGCAGTTTGAAAATGGCTCTTATAAAACTTAAAGTTATTTTCGTCTGATTTATAATGGTTTTCCCATTAAAAAATAATCCACATTTCATGATTTGTTCGAAAAAATAATTATTAATTTCACTCCTCGAGTTAATGGATAATATTGACCTTATTTTGAACTTTGTACTTTTACATAACGCACCCTATTTATTCTCACATTTTCTAGAATTAACCCAGTTAATAAAAATATATGCAGATCCTTCCGGGATAATAAGTACAGGTTATGCATGTGCTGACCACATCCCGAACCTCCTCCCCGAAGGAGTTGACAAAAAGTCTACCCGCTGGACGCCAGGAAGTGGTGATAGACGATGCAAGATAGGGCGGAGTAGCCGAGCAGAATGCTAATTGTCGAGATATGCATACGCAGTCGATGGATGATTTAATGCCTTCGTCGGGATATCCTTATCTCGGGATATCCTATCTGCCTCTCGCTACTTGGCTCTGCTTCGAGATAGGGTTCACTTTATGGAGGCTCTGCTCCGGTTGTCGATAAACGGAACAATGGGAGGATCCTCTTGGAAGCGAGTGCTGGAGAAACTAGAAAATCCCAGGAAATACAGTTTGGTATTATTATACATATTAAATGAATTGTAATATAATTTAATATTATAAAACATTTATGAATTATAAATTTAACTAAGACAAGAAATCAAATACATGTTGGTACTCACAAAGGTTTAACTAGATACCAACATGTATTTGATTTCTTGTCTTAATTAAATTCATAATTCATAAATGTTTTAGAATACTAATTTATATTACAATTAATTTTATATGTGTAATAATACCAAACTGTATTTTGAATTGCTTATTTTTGAATTTTTGCGTATTTTTAGAACTGAAGATGAATGTATAACATTCTAAACTAGTTTTAAATAAAAACAAAATTATTGAAGTGGCAAATAATTTATCAATCCCTAATTAGATTGGTCCTTCTATACTATCATGCGGATGTCAACTGAATATATTTAAACTATATCGATATTTTTATAGATATTTATATCCTACATATTATATGTTTACATTCTCTTTCGATATTTACATCCTATTGGAGTAAATTTTGTAGATCGTAGATATAATTAAGGAAGAAATTGGTCGGGGGGGTACGATGACAAACACACTAGTAAGTATAACTTATTTATTCTGTGGCAACGTTACGGCCTAAGTTTCAGGTCATCATCGGGGCTAAAATAAAAAACAAGATAACACCGAAAACAACAGAGGCAGTGCCAGTAACAGTAAAAAATGGTAATAAACAGAAATGACAAGCAAGATAAAAATATATGAAGTATAAAGAAAAAAGATGTTAATATATATTACAAAAGATGAAAAATTAAAGTAATGTATAAAGAGTGAAGGAATTTTGAATTAAATGAAACAATAAAATGCATTATACATGATATAATAAAATATATGAAAACTATTAATTAAAATGAAGATTAAAGTGTGTAAAGCACATTGAGATAATTATGATATTACAAGTTATCATGTTAAATATTGTTCCACCTCATACGTGAGCAACTAATCAATATATATCCACAAACAAAGCTGGATAGAACTATGAGAAATAAAATTAAAAAGAAATTTCGGTTAGGTACTTTCTTAATTTTTCGAACTATAATAACAGATATATGGACTAAACATCAACCAATAATTTTTCTCTTTCTCAACTTAAATAATTAAGGTTTCATTATACTTCATATCTGGATGTACATATCACTTAGTTATGTGTAATTCGTTAGTAATATATTTATACATAATATGGGGTAAGTGCGCACTAGATTTTATTTATTTAATTTTACTAAATTAAACTGGCTAAAATCTTTATTTTTTTAGCTAGATTTTCCTTTTTTTAATGGCCCTGAGACGATATGTTTTAAATATTACATTCATGTTGCCGATACAGCTGCGAACTATCACTTAAAACCTAGAAAACTGTCAAATGAGAAATGTAAAACACAAATTTTTTTTTTTTGTGCCTAGTGGGGGATACAGACCGATACAGCTGTATTGCAGAAGTTGTAATATCCAACTTAATCCATAAGTTGGAACTGATGTCTTTATATTTTGTTATACTTCACCTTATTTAACAGCCATGGCTGATTTGTAAAACATCAGCGTTCAGAATTCATGTTCCTCCGTAAAGGGCATCTCTTTCCAGTTGAGAGTTTGCATTTAACGTGACGATTATGCACCTACCCCGAAAACGCACTTATGCCACATTACCTTAGTATTATTATGTTTTTGGTTAGTATTATATAGTCATACATTATATATATATATATATATATATATATATATATATATATATATATATATATATATATATATATATATATATTATAGCTTATGAATTTTACTGTATTATTTTAAAGGAAGTAATTATAAATAATTATTTTGATTTTCTATGTTATTAGAAAATTCACCCCTAACCACATTACCTTAGTATTATTATGTTCTTTGGTAGTATTATCAAGTCATACATTTTATATATATTTTATACTTCATTAATTTTACAGTATTTTTTTAAAGTGACTAATTATATATAGTTATTTTGATTTTTCTATGTTATTAGAAAATCCACCCCTAACCACATTACCTTAGTATTAGTATGTTCTTGGGTAGTATTATCAAGTCATACATTTTATATATATTTTATACTTCATTAATTTTACAGTATTTTTTTAAAGTGACTAATTATATATAGTTATATTGATTTTTCTATGTTATTAGAAAATCCACCCCTAACCACATTACCTTAGTATTAGTATGTTCTTGGGTAGTATTATCAAGTCATACATTTTATATATATTTTATACTTCATTAATTTTACAGTATTTTTTTAAAGTGACTAATTATATATAGTTATTTTGATTTTTCTATGTTATTAGAAAATCCACCCCTAACCACATTACCTTAGTATTAGTATGTTCTTGGGTAGTATTATCAAGTCATACATTTTATATATATATATATATTATACCTCATTAATTTTACAGTATTTTTTTAAAAGTGACTAGTTATATATAATTATTTTGATTTTTCCATGTTATCAGAAAATCCATCCCTAACCACATCCTAACACATTACGTTAGTGTTATTTGTTATTTTCTTGTTACGTTAGGTGTTATTTTCTTGGTTAGTATTATGAAATCATACATTTTATATATATATATATATATATATATATATATATATATATATATATATATTATACCTCATTAATTTTACAGTATTTTTTTAAAGTAACTAATTATATATAATTATTTTGATTTTTCTATATCATATATCTTATTCCTTTGTAGTGAATAAGAGAGGAAATGTTGATACTATTTATTAATACTTTATACTTTATACCCATATAACAAAACGAACACTGCTTCGTCGGTTATGAATGTCATAATTAAGATATTATTAAACGTTGAAATTCATCAGTACTACCAATACTTTTTCTCCTAACTCTTCGTGTTCTTCAGGACGCTTCATCCACTATATATCCTTCAAAATTTCACTTATTTTACTGGATTGGTTTCACTGTTGAGGAAAACATAGTTATATCAGATATATGGAATGACAACAAGAGATTTGATAAAGATCATTTTTATCAAATTGAGTCGAGACACTCCAAAATGGGCGAATCAAGTGAGATTATGAAGTACATATATATATATATTTTTTTCGATTGCTATAATTCTTCAACTTTATTTGAAAAAATAAAAAATATGTTTATTTTTTTTTTTTAAAATAACAATGCATTACGCATTCATTTGTTTAACATAACTTAATTCGAGAACTATGTGCCTTTGTCCTGCCAATCTTCTTCTTCTGTCGGACAACATTCAGCAGTAATTCTTCCACTCGAGACATCCATTCCTTTCTTGGCAGGCATCTTTTACTCCTTTCTTTAGCCTTACTGAGAACCAGCAGGTTTTTTCAAAGACCCTCATCGTATATTCCTTTTACGTGACCGAACCAACTTATGCGCATGGTTCCAGTAGGGAATAAAAAGTGTTTTCTTCAATCTTGGCAAACTTTTATATTCTTCATTTCGATTCAGATAACCTGTAAAATCACAATATAAAATATCATTCAAAATTTCACAATTTTTACTTAAGACTGATCATAGAGTAACTTAATGATTATTCGTATCTTTTACTCAAGTAAAACATTGAAATACGTAGGGTGATATGGGGTAAGTGCGAACTATATTTTACAAAATTCGACTTAACGGGACTGTAATATTTTCAGATGCTAGATTTCTTTTTAAATGTTCCTTAGTCGATTATGTTTAAATATTACATTCAAGCCTACGTTTCAACATCGTCCATTTTTATGAGATTGATAATTTAATTGAATAGTACGCCCTTGTCTCTACCTTAAGGATTAAGTGCGTACAAGGTATTTGGATGACTCATTATTTAAGTAAGAGCCGCTTCACGTGAAAAATAGTTCAGTTTCCGGAGGATTATTATACTAATATATATTCGAAAAAAATTAAAGCTTCTCTGATATTCATTTTTTACAATCTTCATTGAGTTATGAAGGTGAGATGTGGAATATAATTGAATAAATGTATTGAAAAAAAAAAATTGTTTTTATTCGCTAGTCCGTCGTTGCCTCAACAAAAAAAGGTAATAATGGTAAGTGTACACCATGCACACTTGTCACTCAACAAAGGTCTGCAGTTGCCCCTACTATCATATTTTGCTGGGTGACTGCGGACGAGCGCTTAAAAAATAGAAAACTGTCAAGGAGAAATGTATATCACAAAATATTTTGAAAAACAGCTTGTGTAGGTTCCGTTCACTGCAAGAAAAACAAAACAAAAATCTACCGTTACATAAACACCGACATAGCTGTACAGCAAAAGTTGAAAGACAACTTTATTAGCAGGTTGGAACTAATATTTTTACAACTCGTTATACTTCACCTTAGCGAAATTTCGTGGCTTATTTCTGATACACCAGTGTTTAGACTTCATGCTCCGTAATGGGCAGCCCTTACCAGTGAAGGGTTTGGATTTAACGAGACAATTATGCACTTACCCCACACCGCCCTACTAATAGATATAAGAAATAAATATTTTCTTATGACTGTTACTTATCTATTGAAATTTTTTATCAGAATTCTTTGTTATTGTTGAACTTTTAAATATAACATTTACGATTGCTATGTTAATTACGTTTAATATTATCTATCATATAGCATTTGAACAAATAGAAAATGATGCTGTAATAGATCAAACGCTTTTGTGTTATTACACTCCATAGAACCTATTAAATCCCCTTTACAGCATGATTTGTCTCAGACGTTTTATTTTTCTAATATTGGGATTCCCAGACTTTATGTCACTGCGAATCACTTCCACTTTTCAGATAACTTGATGTGCGAACAAAACAATTCAATATACTGTGTTAGAATAAATAAGCTCAAGAACATAATAAAATGTGCTTGAAAATAATAAATAAATAATAAATTAAATGAATAATTTTATCCATGAGTTTTTGTTTGTTAGCGTACCATCTGGAGTGCGCTCCAGGAGCGTACCATTGTGCTCCGCCAGTGATACGCGTGCCATGGTCTGGGAACTCTTGTTTTAACATATTCGATTTTTTTTGATAATTGATGAATTTTGAAGTACTCTTCTATGATATTTGTTTACTTGTTAAGGCCTCTTTACACGAATGCCTTATGCTGTCTGCAAAACTTCTCGAATGTTCTGAAGAACTTGCAGACAGACAGGGCGCGGACTACCGTTCCAGACCATATGGCAATTAGCTTCCATATCAGATGTGATCATATCTCTAGAACTGTCTTCAACAGCCTACATAAATTATGTAAAGCAGACCTCTGTAATATAATATGGCCTATAAGTAACATGCAACAGGTGCAGAACTTGACGCGTGCAAAGTAGCCAATTCCCCTCTCATCCTGAATTGAACGACTCAAACCGTTTTAAATGATTCATTTTTTTATTACTCCATGAAATTACAACTTTTTTTCTTATTCATTAAGAATTTTTTTATTATTATTTTTTAAAATTACGTCTACTTTAATATTTAACCCCTCAGTTGGATTTTTTTTTTTATTTCCATGCAAATTGTGACATAAAATTTTGTCCTTACAATTTTTCACTCAAATTTGGTTTCACCAGCCTTTCTGTGCGTCAGTAGTCGAATTCATGTGACTGGCCTAATACCTACTACCGTTAATCCGATTTTGATGAAATTTTAAGAAGTTGTAGAGATTGATACCTTGTTGGTCTAATATCAATTTTTATCAAATTTGATCCACTTACGCTTGCGCAAACGTATTTTTCTTGGTACCTCTATATTTCGAAAGCGGATCGTCCGATTTAGCCTAAAGTTGGAAAAAAGTTGAGGATTAGTGAAAAAATGGTATCAATTTATTCAAATTCCATACATATTTTATCATTAAGAAAAACATAAGCTTTATATATATTTGTGCTGGACATGTCGAAATAAGTAATTTAAACATTAAATTAAGCACAGTTAAAATTTAAATACAAATACTGCTCTTAGTATTATGTTAATAATATTTTATAATTAGACATAGGTGACAAAATAGTATATAGTTTGAAAATGGCCAAAAAATTGTTAGAGAAGGCTGAAACGTTACAAAAATTATACAATTATATGGCTATGTTAAGAAAGTTTTTATACATAAGTAATATGTGGGATTAATATGGTTTTTTATCCAGTGGCGGATCCAGGATTTGTCTGATTGGAGGGACGTATCTATGTACCAGGTCCTTCCCTACAATCCTCCCCTCCCCTCCTAGAAACTTTAAAAAATACCAAAAAAACCGCTGTTGTATAGGTAATAGAAAACAGTATTCGAGAAATTTTTTTTTGTTTTCCCTTTCCAGAGGGAATGGCGAGGGGGGAGGGATCCGCCAGTGCTTTTATCTCCTAATTTAAATTAATTTATTTTACAAAATTAAAATTTCGTAATATTTTGTATCCAATATAAATGATGGAAATGGTATTCTGATCTACTTTACAGATTTTTTTCTCACTGGAATGTTATATAATTAATGAAGCGAAATAATTATTATTAATGATTTTATCAAAGAATTTTCTGCTGATAAAACAGGGAGGACTATTCTCTCCAAGAGACCGTACATTCGTAAAGTTATTGGAGGAAACATTCTGTGTGGCGTCGGTACCTGCTCCGAAATGAGTTCTGGGTTTTATATCCGTAAATAAGACTTTACGATTGCCACAACTTATAATTACAGCATTAAGGGCTGTAATGATAATAATAACCTATACCGAAGGAGTCCAGGGAGGGCTAAAATGGAGGAATGGGAATTGATTAAGAGAAGTGAAAAAAAGATGTAAGAGCGGCGGCTTGGGGGATTCCTGCACGTATGGAATCGATCTCCTAGCGGCTCAACAAAAAACTTAGATTTTCTTCCGCTCCAGGTTCCCAGGGTCTATGGCTATTGGGTTAACAGGATCTGTCCGCTTTAGAGGGGTCTGTCCTGGATCTTGATTCGACGAAAGTCATGGCTCTAGCACAACCACTTATATCTGCAAATGTGCTATTAATTAAAATTAGATATTGCCCACGACTTCCTTCGCGTGATCTTCAATTCAATGCGATCATATCGTCGTTCTCATGCTAAACTTACGAATGTAAAAATCAATACATTTCAGGAGAGCAAAAAAAAAAACGGTTACATTCTTCTGTGTTTAAGGGGCGATTTCGATTATTTTAAATTCGTTTGTCGGTTTTATTTATTTTTTATCGCATAGTTTCGTGTGTATTTATTGTTTTACCTTTATAAAACACGCATATTCGTTACTATAACATGATAACATGGTAAGCTTCAGACTTTCAGACAATTTTCGTAAATATGTAACTGCCATTTAAGCACTTTCTAATACCGTACTGTTACGCAAATTTACTACAGGATGTATCAACCAAAATACTATAGAAAAATAACCAAAACAAATTCGATCGTTTAACGATATCGTTTAACGATATATTTTGTATGAATACTGAATATAATGGATAGTATTTTTTATTTTTGCATTGTATTACATTTGTTGTAATGTCACTGAAAAAAAATTGTTTGTGTTTTAATTCTATTTATCGGAGTTCTTAAATAATATTACAATATTTTTGGGTTTTCCATATGGTACGTAAACAAATAAATCAAGTTTTCCAACGCATGAGCAGGCTACATACAGCTGTCCATGTGAGAAGCATGGACATTCGAAATTTAATCCACGCGCTTGTAGCAATTGTCTCTGTGCTTCGTTGATGGCCATTGTAAATGCGAGTCACACTGAAAACTGCAAAGATTTCTATTCGAATGGCATTTCTGCCGGAATTATCAGGATGCATTACAACAGTAAATCTCCAATGCAATTTCTAGCACGACAGCAGAAAAGGTATTTTATTATTAGATTTGTTTGTTTTCCAAAAAAAAATATAATGTACAGTCGAACCTCTATTTATCGATCATGAAGGTTCCTTGAAAAAATTCGATATAAAGAAATTTCGATATATAAAATGATTTCAATTATTCACACTTTTCAGGCTAAAAACAATTGCAGCCATTCATTAGAATTAAATAATTATCAAAGTCCATCTTTTGAGATTAATGATGCAACAGAGACAATTGTTCAGGGTTAAAGAAAAAAAAAAAAAACTGAACCATCAATGACATTTTTTTGAAAAATTGTACAAATTACATCTGTGATTGCCGATTTTTTATAAATGTGCATTTATAATTTAATAAGGATATATATTAAAAATAAGCAAACATACACGAATATTAATTTATTTTTGTTTTCGCGCAAAATAGCTTCTAATGTATTTTTGTGTATAATTCATCACCCAAGTTATGTTTAAGAGCAATGTTCACAACAAGAAAGGCAAATTTGAACTGAATTTAAAATGAAAATTTCACTCTAAGCTAGGAAAAAGATTTAAAAACTTTAGGTACGCCAGTGCTTTTTCTGAAACAAGATGTTCCCTGAATTTCCATTGCTTTGCAAATCAGTGGAACATTTTTCTTCTTATTATTATCCATTCTTATATACGTAAACTAAAGGCTCTTTTTGATAACGATCACATTTTATATTTTTTTAAATGTAAATTTTTTTTTAGATATATAGAAATTTTATTCGTTATATAGAATATTTTTTTCTAATGAAAATTCAATGTCACTAAAAGAAGTTCAGTATATAGAAATTTTCAATATTTGGAAGTTTCATATACAGAGGTTCGACTATATTTTTAATTGTTGATAAAATTCTTGTTTTTAATTAATTTAAAAATACTGGTATCTACATCAATTTTAGACCCATGTGTACACTCTAAGTAAAAATATCTTTAAAACGATGCCTTTCTTTTGTTAATTGTTTCAATACTTAACCCCTGAAGAAGGAATCTATCCAACAGAAATAATATTTAAATGATGATTACGTTTTTTTAAATCGAACGGTACGTGTAGAGCTACAGAAAATCCCTAAATTTGGCGATCTCACTCCAGTTGACGGTAGTTGTTAAATAGAAAAATAGATACTTTTTTTTTTTTTTTTTTTTTTGCAGAAAATTGACGTTCTTTATACATTTTTTGGTTATTTAGAAATATTAAGATATTTTCTGTTATTTATTTTTTATATTCTTTCCCTCTTCTGTTGATATAACTACTTATTCTAGATGCGCTTTTAGGAACTGGTGATAAGTATTTATGTTACAAGTATCTGGTAAAAAAAAAATCTAAATGTTTATGTGTATATAATGATATACACTATACTATGATATACATAATGATATAATGATATTCAATTCATCGTGCGATTGTATTCATTCATTGTATTTAAGTTAAATGTTTATTTGTATATAATACCATTGTATAATTATTCGTCTTATATTTACTTATTTTAATTTTTTTTATTTCATTTTTTTACTAATTGTAAGTACCTACTAATCTCTTTATTTAAGTTAAGTATTACCTCTCTTTCTCTGTAATATTAAACTCTCTATTATGTACTAAGGAATATTTCTAGTTGTATGTTCAATATCTGTTCTGTTTTTTTCTATTTTTGTTATTTGTATTTTTTTTTTTGTTATGTTTCTTTTTTTTTTTATTTGAATTCTACACGAGCATAATGCTTTTCTTTGACTAAAAACTGTGATTTGAATTTTCTATATATATATTATGCGGTTTTCTATGGAATATGTACATTTTGTAAATAAACTCTTTTTGTTCAGGGTTAAAATGTAAGAGAAAAAAAAGAAAAAAAAACTAAGACTGGTCTATCATATCGTTCACAGAAATTCATTTCGAATTGCAGTAATTATAATTTTCTCCTGTATTGTCTACGCACGAGATTAATTACGTTTTGAACTATTTTTAAAAATTTCAATAATTAGGCCAAAAAATGCAATTCTGAACAGTATTTTAAATATCGTATATCTTACTAATTTAATACAATAAAACCTGTTGTCGGTCCAGGTTTATAATTAGTACACCTGTCAGTCACTAACTATGAATTGCCACACCTGCCTTTAAGCACGAATCTATGTTTTGCCTTGTTCATTGTCTCGCTTTAACATTTTTTACGCGTTGCGTTCTCACGCTACCTTCTATACCCTATAATTAGCGTGTTAAATATTTCTGCAACGTTTACCAGGATATTAACATAATTTTATTGATGCCCAGAGGTGCTTCATGAAAAGAAGTTTTATATTTTTTCTTTTGATAGTAATAATTATAATAAAATTAAAAAAATGCAGAGAGATAATTATATACGATTACCATTAAGAGGAATGCTCCATGAAATTATTTATGAAATATTTCTGCGTGTTTTATTCTTTCATGCAATATATTAACATTTATTACTTCAATAAAGAATAAATAAATTGTTATGTTTATGTTACTTAATCCTATTAATTCCTGAGTAACTAGCAACAATATAAATGAGAAACCGGTAATAATTTTACGACCCCAACCAGGAGGGAATTATTACTTGTATTTTATGAGGAACGATAACCTTGAAAAGGAGTACAATTTTATATCCTTAGAAGTCATTTCAGTTGTCATAAAATGGTTTGACTTGGCACTAACGGGAAAAAAATATATAATTCCACAGGAAAAAAAAAACTTTTTATTTGTAATGGTTCAACTTCTTGTTTTGTGAATGAAGTTGTTTTATTATGCGCCAATATACGGGATAAATTCTCGTTTTAGTTGCTGTATTTTAATGAAATCTTGATCAAAATACAAGACTAGGAAATAATGGAATTAAATAGTCCAATAATCCTTTAAAAAAATGTTTAATTGATTTTTCATTTTTTTTTTATATTTAAAAATTCTCGGTAATCCCATGGTTTTCAAATTTTATGGACATTTCTGTTTGGTTTTTTCCTTAAAAAACACTTTCACTTATCACCTTGCTTTGAAGAGAAATTATTTTCTGCTCAAGTGGGGCTAATAAAATTTTAATGATTTTCATTTAGTTTTCATTGAATATCATGTAAAGTTCTATGTTGAATTCTTATTATGTTCTATATTGAATTCTATGTAAACGTAGAAATTATTAACGACAAGAACCACTTAAATTTATTCGTTTTTGCCACCTTTTACGACATTACACGTTAGAAATTAATTATTCTTAACTCTTAAATTCGTAAATTATACGTATCTTTTACTATTGTTATTTACGGAAATTGCTTTTCAACCTGTGAAAATATTTCTCCTTTTTTATCCTTTAGCTAATTATCATATTCTTTCATATTTTATATTTATCCATTTTTTATTACTGCAAACAATAAAAGACGGTTCATTATTTGATTGAAATAAACAAAATTAAAGGTACTTTTCACGAAGCCATTTTGAAAATTCGGCATTTCAGCCCTGCCTTACTATTTCAATGTGGATAACAACAGATATTAAAGACCATTTAATTGCACATTGGTATAACGAGTTGAATCAAGATCGTTAAGGCCGTATTCGGGAAAGATATTTAAAAAAAACAAAAAAAACTTTTGTTTAAAATTATCAAAAAATAGGCACATTTTAAAAACTATAGATGTTATTACAGGTCTTTATAAATAGATATACACGCAGGCAAACAAATAGAAATGTTTATTTGGTATATGTAGATGTATTCCTGTTTTAATTATTTTTTTTTTTATTGTTATTGCTTTTATTTTATTTTCACTTATTTATTTGTTTTTTGTGTTATTTATTTATGTGTGAACGGTTCAAAATTTAATTATTAAATTTTGCCCACATGTGGCATATTGTAATCCTATATTCTGATACAAGCAATTTCTGTCTTTTTGCCTGCTAAATGGATCTCGAAATCATGCGGAAGGATGGGCTGAATATTCTACTAAAAAATAAAACTTAATTCTAAAAAGGAAACCAAAATGGAAATTTGACAAATAATTAAATAATCATGTAACCCTGGCAAGGTTTTTTTTTTTTTTTATTTTGACCCCAACTAATAACGTATCCTAAGTCCTGTAATCTTGAGATCATATCCCGTTTCACCTGCTGCGAAATCCATCAATCTATCAAAAGCCATGACATTAATTCAGGCGCTTTCTAATCATTTCAGATATTTTAACATAAATTATCACGAATTGGTCATTCCCACTGGTTTTTGGTCATGAAGCAAGCTTTATTTTAGTACGTGAATATTTTTTTAGGGTTTTTAAATTTACTTTTTTTATAGAAATGCATGAACAAGATAATATTTACAATTTTGTTAAATTATTCACTTTTGAAAAAATTAATCCAGCTCTGCGATGTAATAAATGATTACATTCATCATTTTGACGTTTTTACAGAAGTCGTCTGTGGTGAGTTTCTTCTTTTTTTTTTTTAAATATTCACGAATTCATAATTAATTTTAAAATATTTTTAATCATATGTGAAAATAATAACTTAAAAGTGTATAATTTTAGCTATGATTTGTAAATGAGTTGATATATCGTAGTGTGCTCTTGAAGATGGGACATTAATCCTGAAATGTTGAAAACCTAAAGACATGTGAACGAGTATTGTTCAATACTGTAAAAAGAGGAATGACTTAATAAAGTGTCAATTTTTATTATTAAAATAAATAAATTAAATATATTTTAAATAAACATGTGTTCAAATAACATTCGTTAATGTATAAGAGTAACCTGGGATTTTTACCCGACTGAGAGAGTAATTTTTGCCACAAAAAATGGTAGTATGTTTAGCCTGACCGTTGGAATGTATGCAACTTTTTTTGTTGACATAAATTTTATTTTTCGAAACAACAATTTATATTGTTTGCCTATTTATTTTATTGAAAACATTGTAAACATTAATTGATTATTATTTTGAAGTCTTATGCACAGATATTGTTATGCACTTGTTTAAAGTGTTAAAATTTAGTGTAAAATACTTGTTTTCCTCCGCATTTGCGAGCTGAAGTCTGCAGCAGGAGAATAAGATATAAGTTAAATGGGTTATTCCGCTTAAATTGTTAAATTTCCAATGCTTTATCTAGTGACATAGACAGTTGTAATGTTGTCAGGGAACACGAAGAAATCTCTTGGGAACTTGTTACCTACTGAAAGAAAACGACCTATAATAACGGAATGAGACCTCCAGAAACAAGAACTTGTGCGTGTGTGTGTCTGCGTGTCAACAGATGGATGTCGAGAGGCCGATTGTCGTTTTTGAGATATTGCTATCTTTGGAAACTAGGAACCATATTCAGGATCACTTTTTGAGCCACCTATTTATAGTTTAACAGGGGTTTAAGGAAGTCATGAAGTGTCCACATAAAATATTTTTTATTTTTGTGTGTAAGAACCTTCTGAAGCTGTTCTTCATAATACTTTTCGATTTATTTCTCCTAAAAATTTTTCTAATTTGTATGCACTAGTCGGCAGTTGTCCCAACAAAACAAGATACTATAGGCAATTGTAAATTTCTGTTTTTGGACAATTGAGTGTGGTGTATCTTTAATAATGAGCCTTCCAGATATCTTTTACACGCATAATCCTTAAGGCAGATTTGTCTCTATGTATCAGGTAATTAGTTATACTAAATTAAATTATCAATCTCATCAAAATGGACGTGGTTAGGGTGCGCAGTTACCTCACATTACCTTGCCAGTTTTTGAATGCATATTTTTTAATCGAAATTCGTATTAAGCATCTGAGAGAAAAATTAAAAAAAAAAAAAAAAATGTGCATAATTTTATTTTGTAATGCAGACAGTGAAGCTTAATTTTGTTCGTATTCAAAGAAAATTAAAAATTATTTAAATTTAATTATACATTTTTTTAAAAATTATTTATTTTATTGGTTAATGTATAAATATACATGTTTTTTTTTACATTTTTACACATTTTGACAATTTTATTGAACATTTTTACAGCACTATTCTTGCATTGTATTAAAATGTTGTAATTTTATCTTTATCGAGCTAAAATATCTCCATAAATTTCTTTTTTTAGTTGAGAGCGTTTGATCATTTAGTTATGAGACGGAATGAAGTACTTGATAAACATTAAACCAACTGAGAAATGCTTTGTATTCCTTCATATGCACGGGCATCCTTAAAAGGTAAGCTGAAGAAACTTATTCTAGAGGCATCCCGTCGTACGCGATGCATTCAGTGATTGGAAGAAGGAACGAAAGATTATTTGGATAAAGCAACGACGTGAAGAAGACAGGTAACATGCACAATAAGAAGAAATCATCCGGCGCCCACTTGAATATTAATTCATGCTATAATGACAACTTTAGGATAAAATAAACATAAATTAATTATTATTAATTAATTAATAAAGTGTATAAATCACACAAGAAAATCAGCTTTTGATCTCTTGGAAGGGACAGATAATCTCTTTTTAGCCCCCGAGTACCACGGATCTCATGAAACACTAAATACCATAGGGGTCTTCTTGGGCCCCATTTTTTTTATTTTTTTTTTTTTACACTTCCAACCTCGCATTAATGAATAGGTAGTATTTGGCACTTCTGCATGTTTTCGGGTGCTGATAATGAATTTCACATTTGGGTTTGATTTGTCTTTTCCATATTCCCAAAAATAAATTAAAATTCCATGTTTTTCTTCTTCTTACACTATGAGCTCTTTGATAAAAATTTTGTTTTCATAATTTTAACTTAAAATTCGAATATCCAATATTTCTTAACGTTAGCTACTTGTAATGGATATCATAAATTTATCAAAATCTATAATTATAAAAATAAGCCAGACCCTCGAAAAATTGAACTAAAAAATTAATCCTCTCCCCCCTTATGGATTCTCAAAAAAACGTTGAGTTGAGTTCTTTGAGAAAGACTAATTTAGTGACACATATAAAAAGAACGCAATTCTTCACAAAAAGTTGTAGGAATTGTTTAGGGCATTGTTTCTAGCGAAATTTAATCCTTTAAACAAGAAACATTAAACAGGTTAAGGGTTCTCATATGATACCTAATATCAAATTAAATAATTAATAATAATATTGTCATTTTGAAAAATTGTTATATGATGTAATATTGCCCAGGCAATATTTATGTTTTTGTTTTATTGAGTTATTTGTAAAAACGTTTTATGTAAATTACTTTTTTTATTTTGTAAATTTCTTGTAAATATATAAAAAATTATGTAAAAAAACAAGAAAAAAAAGGAAACAAATTAGATATCCACGTTTTTGAGAGAAAAAAAAATCATATATATTCGTAATGGCTCTCTATTTTTTTTGGATTCGTTTACAAATAAATTACATTGAATATTATAGATTTCAAAGGATTTCATCAAATGTTATTTCAAAAATTAGAAATATGTGCGGTCCTAAAAGTCGTGACCTTTTGTTGTCTTATTTTGTTTTTGTTTATTTATTTAAAAAATATTATATAATAAATTTAAAAATAATTTCTAAAAAACTTAATTAATTTAAAATTAATTAAAAACTATTTCTCATATTATTTTTTTTTAAAAAAAAGAAGCAGGCAAACTGCCTGGGCAGTATTACATCAGACAACAATTTTTCAAAATGATAGCATTATAATTAATTATTTAATTTTATATAAGATATCATTTAATAGTCCATAACCACAAAGTTAACATTTTTTTGCAACAATTGCTTAAACATTTGTATAAGGTGCATAGGTCTAAAATAATAATGTAAGTGCGAGTGTTTTTTTTATTTTCAATTTGCTGTTTCGTTTTTACAATTAAAATATCGCTAGAAACAATCCTTATAGTTTTAACTTCATTTTCATTAATGTGAATTTGAAAGTGGAATAAATATTTTGGGGTCCCAAAGGACAAAAGACAAACATGGTACGTTTCATGTGGTACTCGGAGGGTTAACAAAGGGCTTCAACCTTCGTCGAGGAAGGAGGGGGGAGGGCAAGGTGTACTTCAATAATGTAATTTTCAAAAGAATACAAGTTTATTTTGTAGTTTCGAAAAATAAAATCTCGAAGGAAGCAACTTTGTTAGAGACATAAAAAAAATAAAATAAAAAACTTATTATAAATACGGTTGCAGATTGAGCTGACAAGGACATGTTAGAATCGGTGGAAAGTCACTCCTGTTTGCAAATGTCATGTATTAATCCGGTTCTGACTTGTCAGAGATTGCGGAGGGTAGAAGCGGGGGCAGGTTGTGATTTATTGCGATTATTATAGGAGCCATATAATAATATTATAGGCAGTTGGGAAGGGCCGATATAATGATATTTTACATGTAAATCTGAGGGGACGCCATTAGGGGCCGACTCATTAGCCCGGACCGGTCCAGGCGGTGCGCATTATTTATTCAGACCACTGTCCCGTCCCATGGCTCGGTCGGCGGCGCGTGCGCTCTACATTTGTAACAGTTTTATATTCTCTCTGTATCGTTATTACTCGTAACAATTATTAATTTATTAAAAACAAAAATAAATTTTCGCATTAAATGAAATTTTCCATCTCCTGATGAGAAAATTCATTATTAGCCTTAACAGTTCCTCATCTCTTAGCTACCGCCTACGCAGTCGTTAGGGTCTAATATATGGGTTCTTAGAGCTATTAGTGTCTCCGTAACAATTTTCCTTCGTGGTAGTACTGTCCCGAATTTGAGAGAGTGTCCTATCCGTGAACCCGGTGAAAGTTAGTTGGAAAAATGGCGGGTTTAGAACAGATAACTGATCACTACACTAAATAACACCAGGGCTCTATTTCATAATGAAGTACAAAAGTGCAAGTATAAGTGGTAAAAATACTAGTGGAAAGATATATTTTTAGATGTTACAGGTTACTTATCGTCTTTAGATAATAATAATTTTATCCAATGTTTTTTTTTTAAATTTACTATTTTAAATGTTATCGTATTTTAATATTTTTCAGTGTTAGTCATAGGCGTAGTAAGTCATTGACTAACTTGTACTTGTATGTTTGTACTTCATTGTGAAAAAGGGAGGGCCTGTAAAGTAAAGTATAGTAGTTGTATAATAGTTGTCAAATACTGTTAAAACATTGTTATAATGTTGAAACACGATAAAATTTAAAATAGTTATATAAAATATCTGATGTGGACAACACATGACTTCCTTGTACGCCTATTTAATTATAAATCCGTGGCTCAAAAAGTGATACTGAATTTAGTTACTAGTTTCCGACTAAGGAAGCTAAAGGAAGTAAAGAAATAATCCAAGGAAGAATAAAACAGAGAGATACGAGGAAGTCAGAAGCCCAGTATATAAGTCAGGAAGCAGGATGACTAGCCGCCAGAAGAATCAGTCTCAGAAGTTCCTTACGCAATATCTCAGCTAATAATGGTCCGATTTAAATGATTTTTATTTCGTTTTGTAGGAAATTTTATTAGCTTTCGCTTAAATACAATAAAAGCAAAAAATTTGCTTAAAAATTAAATTAAAATTCTAAATACAACGTTTCAACTTTCTACGGCTAACCGTTTTTGAGTTAAGCGAAATACGAACGAACGTACGTACAGACGCCAAGACGAAACTATTCAAAATGGATATTTCCGTTGAAATCTGAAAACCGAAAATTTTCGCGATTACAATACTTCCTTTACTTCGTACAAGGAAGTAACAAAAAAAAAAATTTTGCGGACGGATTTTTTTTTATTCGATGTTTGGTTTCTACGTATCTTGAAACGTAAAACATCCTCAAATTTTGAGGGGAGGGAGGAGGGGAGGGGAGGAGGGGGGAGTACAAAAACTTTCTATTGAAAGTCTAATATGACCTTCAAGTAAAGTACCCCTTCCGGTTTTCCAATTTAGACCAAAATCTAGTATGCTATTTAGATCAATATATAAGTTATAAATACCAAATTTGAGAAGTTTTGCATAGTATTTTAATATAATTTTTGATGGAAATCAATTATGATCTTCAAGTAAAGGACCACTTCCGGTGATCAAGCAGTGACCAAAAAGGGAGGTTCACAACTAGATTTTACAACAATCCTAAATACAACATTTTAACTTTCTACGGCTAACCGTTTTTGAGTTATGCGAAATACGAACGAACGTACGTACGTACGTACAGAAGCCACGACGAAACTAAATGGATTCAGGGATGGTCAAAATGGATATTTCCGTTGAAATCTGAAAACCGAAAATTTTCGCGATTACAATACTTCCTTTACTTCGTACAAGGAAGTAAAAATAGTAAATTTAAAAAAAAAAATGAATAAAAATATTATTATCTAATGACGATAATTAAGTTGTAATCTCCCAACACGAACCTTTCCACTTATATCAGCTCATCCCATAAGGAATGTCGGTTTTTAAAAATCTTTCTGTTTATGTAGATATTACTAATCCCTTTACAATGGAATTGTGTTTACATATTTTGTTTATTATACCATTACGCACTCTTCTGTTTATCATGTTTTGTTGGAGTAAGTTAGTCTGTGCTGAAATTTCAATTAAAATGGATTTGATGACAAATGGCGGTGGACAGTAGAATGTGTCGATCCAAGTTTTTCTGCTAATTCTTCCACAGGATTTTCTTCAACAGTAGCCTGCAGGAATTCGTCAAGCTCTATTGGTCGGCCTGTCCGAGGCTCGTCTTCAAGTTTGCAGTTTCCCGCTCGAAACTTTTCAAACCACCTCTGCAATTGCCGTTCACTAATGACGTTTACTCCATATATTTCTGCAAGTTTCCGATATGTTAAAGCAGCATTTTCTCCTTTATCGAATTCCCAAAGCATAGCATGGCGTAAGTGGTTTTTGGGGAGATCCATTTTAATTTAAATTTCAGTACAGACTAAATAACTTTCTCTACCAAAAGAATGATAAATAGAAGAGTACGGAATACTATAATAAACAAAATTCATTTGCAAATGAGAGGTTAGTAATATCAACATAAAGAGACAGATTTTTAAAAACCGACATTACTTATGGGATCCCCTTATATTTTTCTTACTTATACTTGTACTTTATTATGATATCATTAAATTGAGCCCTGATATCATGATTATTTTAACTAAGGCAACTCATTTATAGAAGGAAAAAACATAAATCTAAAAACTTAATTTTAATAACTAATTTAGTGTAAAATAAATTAATAAATATAAAAATAGATCTAAAATTTTAAATTAAATAAATTTATAAAATGAAATAACCTTTACTTAAGCAATATAAGGTTGCTATGTACAACACAGTATTTAATATTATACGTATATATAAAAAAGATCAATCATTTTTATTTTTTTTTATTTTTTTATCTTTCCTTTATTTGTGCAGGCTATAATAATTTTTGTAGAACTGAGTTCTAGTTATTATTATTATTATTATTATAATAATTTTATAAATTTAGTTTGAGTTGATAATACCTTCGTACTCAATGGATGATTTTGACTTTTTTCTATTAATTATCAAATTTTACTTATGTATATATATATATATATATATATATATATATATATATATATATATATATATATATATATATATATATATATATATATATTATAAAAGGAAAACAATAATTATATTTGAAGCTATGAGATAAAAGAAATACGCCCACAAAAAAAAAAAAATTAAAATAATTGTAATCTGCCCGTATACACAGAAGAATGTAACAGTTATTTTTTCTACTGAAAAGTAGTTATTTTCACATTCGTAAGTTTACCATGGTAATGACGATATATATGTATGTATATATATTTTTTTTATTTTACCACATTTTTACCATTCATTGCTTTATTTACTCTTTAAAATGATGTTTGCTGAAAATGTTTGATAACGAAATATTAAGGAAAAATAAATAACATTGCTTAATTTTTGTTTTTGTTTGAGGGTCCCAGTCAGATCTACCTTTTTTCGTGTATCTCCACAAGATTAGAATAAAGAAAGATTATTTTATAACAATATTTCATGATTATTTTAATTAAGGTAACTCATTTATTGAAGGAAAAACATAAATTTATAAGCTTAATATTAATAACTAGTTTAATATAAACTAAATTAATAAATATATAAATAGATCTAAATATAAAATTAAAGACATTTATTAAATAAAATAGCCTTTACTTATGCAATATAAGGTTGCTATGTACAAAATAGTATTTAATAATATACATGTATATAAAAGAGATCAATAGTTTCTATTTTTTTCTTATTTTTTTTTTTTGCATTGGCTATAATAATTTTATAAATTTAGTTTGAGTTGATTTGGTTTATTCTGTTTTGAAAAAAAAAAAAAAAAATCTTCGAAGGATGATACCTTCATAATCAATGGATGATTTTGGACAATCGTGACAGTTTGCGAAATCTATGATTAGAACGCCAAAAATGCAATTTTATATCATATATATTTATAAATTAATGCATATTTATAAATATTAAATATAAAGGCCTTCTTAGGAGTAAAAATACATTTTTGTTGCATAAAATTAAAAGTTGATGTTGGCCGCGCAGGTGAAAACAACGCATTGCCTACACGCAGCCCGAGTACTGGCACTTAAAAGTCAATTAAACGCAGGTTTCGCAAGTTGTAACGCCTATTCTCACCTTATACAGGATCCTGAGGTAGCTTTCGTTTTACTATCGTCCTTTAAGATATGCAATACAGGCGTTGTAATGTATACGTGCGCTTTATTCCCTATTATATTATTACTTAAGATTCACATTACCTCGTATTCATTTAATGGTATTATATAACTTAATAGCGTTTAATGCTTTTCATCATTAAAATTTATTAGGAAATTTCAATTATGATTTTTTGCTGAGACGCAACGAAGTCATTGAAATGTAAATATCGACGCCATTTTTACTTCCTTGTACGCAGTATTGTAAGCGCGAAAATTTTCGGTTTTCAGATTTCAACGGAAATATCCATTTTGATTATCCCTGAATCCATTTTGACTAGTTTCGTCGTGACGTCTGTATATGCACGTACGAACTTGCGTATCTCGTATAATTCAAAAACAGTTAGCCGTAGAAAGTTGAAGTTTTGTATTTGGGATTAATGTAAAATCTAGTTGTGAACTTCCCTTTTTGGTCAGTACATGATTGCCGGAAGTGGTAATTTACTTGAAGGTCATATTAGACTTTCATAAAAAATTATATTAAAGGGTAATGTAACACATCTCAAATTTGGTAAATCAGACTTTTATAATATACTAGATTTTGGTTAAAATTGGGGAGCCGAAAGGGGTACTTTACTTGAAGGTCATAATAAACTTTCATCAAAAATTATATTATAATTAAATAAAGAGATCATATGGTTCGGTAATAAATGTTACAACGCGATTTTTTTTTCCACTCTAATTTAACATTTTTATTACTGGTTTTAAGTGTTAAAATTTAATCTAAAATAATGGTTTTCCTCTCTATTTGTAACCATAACAAGTCTGCAGCAGGAGAATAAGATATAAGTTAAGTGAGTCCTTCTGCTTAAAATGTCGAAACCGTCGATTTCCAATGCTTTATCCAGTGACATTGATAGTTCTAATGTCACGGAACATGAAGAAATCTCTTGGGGACATGTTATCTACTGAAAGAAAGCGACATTTAATAAAGGAATGAGACCTCCGAAAACAAGAGCTTGTGTGTGTGTGTGTTAATAGATGGATGTAGCGACGCCGGGTGTCGTTTTTGAGATACTGCTATCTTCGGAAAGTAGTAACCAAATTCAGGATAACTTTTTGAGTCACATTTCAGTTTAATAGGCATACAAGGAAGTCATATGTTGTCCACATCAGATATTTTTTTTTGTAATACAACTAAATGTGTTTTGCGTGATTCACTAAGTAAAAAGTGACGGTGTGTCTGATAAATAGAAGCGAATTGTAATCTCTATCGAAAAAAATGTTTTTGCATAATGCTCTAATAGACGTCATTAATATCAAGAATTTTTTATTCACTGATCGGAATATCCTTGGCCACTTTATTCCGAATAAACGGGGTTCTGCTTCATTGCAAAACGTTTTCATATTTACGATATAAATAATGCACGAGTTATATACCGAAATGTCATAAAGATTCAACTTATGGCTCCTTAAAATTCGCCGGGTGTTGCCTTATACAACATATAAACGGGAGTTCATGGAGCGAACTTAAAAAGTCCGGTCGCAAGCGTTGTAGGACTTTGACAAGCTTCCATTGCCTTCATGTTAAAACAATTTAAAGCTCCTCGAGTCATAAAGAGGACAAATTTATTCAAACGAGCCTCGAGTCGAACTGATCGTAAAAATGAATGCACCGTCCTTCTGAGTGCCCAAGACCCGACAAGCCTTCTTCAACGGTGGCTACCACCATCAGGTTGAGTCCTACCATCGACTTCTTAAGAGGGTCTGAACTTCTGGTGTTAGTTGGAATTTAGAGCCTTATGAAGATGTAAAAATTGCTGGTTGTCGTTGGAAGTAAATGGGAAAAGTGTCCTCATCGAACTAAATAAAAAAATGGAAACTGATTGATTAGGCCTTTACCTAAACTTACAAATTCTTCTCCATAATTAGCTCTTACGTCGGCTACTTCTTTATCTCACTATCAGAGACTAAAGAGCCTGTGGAACGCCATAATTAAAAAATAAATAAATAACATTTCTAAATATTATTACTTAAAATGAACTTTACTGTTGGTTAAACTTTTTTCTATTCATTAATTTTTCAAAATTTGCATTTACACATATATGTATATATATATATATATATATATATATATATATATATATATATATATATATATATATATATATATATATATATATATATATATATATATATTACCAAGTTTACCATTGGAACGACGAATATATCGACGTCGTTTTTTGAAAAAGGCTTAAGCGCCAAAAATTCAAAATTTACGTTTCTATTGATTTTGTGACTTAAACACCACCTCTGTCGATCCCCGCTCACGATATATGGAAAAAAAATTGGAAATGGTCTAAAAATCGACTATTGATGACGTAAACACTAAATACTAATGACACTCAGTCGTCACTCTGGCCTTAACCAATGCTAGAATCCTTTAAGATATGTTGTAATTATAAATTTTTTGCCAGATTAATAAACTCGTACTCTATACTATAAAGAATAAAATTTAAAAAAAATATATCGTTATTAGGAGAAAAATCGTTTCATGTGTTTCCTTGTAAAGTTTGCTAAATGGCGCTTACGCGACATCGATATGTATACACGTATGTATATTTTATTTTTTATTTTACCACTCATTACTCTATTTACTCTTTCAAATGATGTTAGCTGAAAATGTCTGATTACGAAATATCAAGGAAAAATAAATAGCATTGCTTAATTTTTGTTTTTGTTTGGCAAAACATAAAAAATGTTTGGTACAGTCTTGTAATATGGAGAGGGCGTATGGCAGCCTAAATAAAGTCTGATATTATATCCCAACTTCTCATGTAGACAAGAGGATTACAGCCATATCTCCCTTTTATCTTGTATCCTCACCCCATTAGAATAAAGAAAGAGTCTCATGGACTATATGGTCAATTTAAGGTTTAATACAAAGTCTAATGTCATCCCCCATTTTTATCATGACACCTTAACCAGCGTGGTCTGTTTTGAGATTTTTTTTCTGTCCGGTTCGTTTTGCCAATTCAGGTATTATCAGAACAGAAAATGATATTTATATATTATTCTGTTCTTATAAGACAGCTAAGTCTTGGAGTGATGTACTATCTCAGTATGGTTGATCTTTTTTAGGCTGTTGATGTGATATGATGTTCTATATTTGGTCTGCATTTATATGATCTTTCTTTTGTCCTGACGATGCCTGAATTGGCTAAGAGTTGACTGGTTAGTTATTTATCCTAGTCGAGATATTTAAGATTTTGTTTTGAAATTTTCCATTAATATCCTTGCAATTTTTTTTTTTTTTTTCATTCGTCTGTCAACTAAAATTATCATTTTTTCGCGCTGAAAATAACACAACATAAATACAAAATTACCAATTAACTGTTATTTAATTACTATAAGTACTTTAGCCTGTTACTCAAGAGTTGTTAATTGACAATTTTAATTGATTGAGGTAAGTTAATCAATTAACGGTGTTGTCATAATGTTTTTATTATCTTTTTTTTTATTCTTAAACGAAGTGCGGCATATTGTGAAGGAGAGGATGCATCTCTTGGTATTGAAAATAAAAAAGTACCAAATTAATGACGTTGAAGCCGGAGGGTGGGGGAAAGGTGGCTACACTGACTCAGGTGAGTTAATTGGAACTTGCTCCTATTCCCATATCTGCCTCATCTAAATACACCAATCAGTTTCTTATCTGTCCTTTTTATTTTTATTATTATAAACTTTTTAATAATTAAATAATTAATCTTGGAAGAAAATTTCTTAATGTCCTGTCCAAAATTAACGTAATGAATTTACGCTTTTAATGCGTAAGTAAAGCTTAATACCAGAAATATTGAGCCTCCAACATTGGGCGTATCGTCGCCTCCATGTTAAACTTACGAATGTGAAAAAATTCGATTTTTTGTTTTTGTTATTTTTCTATTGTATTAAGATTGATACAGCTTGTAGTAAAGTTACGAATCTGTTACGACATTAGAAAGTGCTTAAATCGCAGTTGCATTTTTACGAAAAACGTCTGAAAGTCTGAAGCGTCCATGTTAAAGTAAGGAAAATTGCCCTTTTCCAGGGAATCCACTAGTTGCCTACATTACCTATGTGGGAAAATTAATTACTGTTTAATTTCAATAATATTTAGCTTCATTTTCGTTTTTGATATTTTTTGAAATATTTTTCGATTTTTTTTTTTGTGGACTTTTTTTGAAGTATTCATTTTCATGTTGAATTGAGGCAAAGTATAGATACACCCAGGCATCGTAATCAAGCTTATTTTAACCTGATGAATTTAAGCAACTCGAGGAATGAAAATTAATCTTCCAAAAAATAAAATAAAAGGAGAGAATTACATGATAAATTAGAACGGACCGAAGTAATTTTTCCTTCTCGGGAGAGAAGAGAGGCGAAGATGGGTTAAGTTTTCGAGCTAACTATTAATGTGCCTTTGGGAAGACCGGGGCTATATTTCTCGGCTTGGCATAATTTAGAACCTCTATCCTTTCCACGCGCCTCTGAAAACTCGGATTGCCAGGATATTCCTTGCGATGTCGCTGATTTTAAGCTCAGAGACCATCTTAGGTGTCAAACAATATTTTATCATAAACAAATCTATCCCCGGAGAATTAAGTTCTTAGAAATAATCCAGTAAAGAAATTAGGATTCACGAATTTGCTCAGATCACACTTATCAAGATTATTTTTACAAAAAAATGTATTCGCTACAGGGGTGGACTCCGGAGGTAGTATTTAGGAGACAACTATCAAGTCAGGGCAAGAACTAAGAGGGTGGGAGGGGAGGCAAGCTCAATTTTGCCATCACTTCATACCACCCCCTTTTGTCCAATAAAAGTCAAAAGTTTTATAACAGTATTGTAGGCAGTACATTTCGAAATAAATAACACCATCTCCTAAAATTCACATTGATTGAATTAAGGTCATAATAATAAAAAATCTGAAACAAAATTGTTTATTTAACCTTAACTTAAATTTCGCTCGACAGAAGCAATGAATTCTGGCGCTCGGCACAAACCTCCTTTGTCCAACCACTAGTTCGGACCCTGTACCAGTGTGACCACAGAATTTGGGATACTCCTAGAGTAGTCCAGGATTATTTCATGCATTTTTCTGATATTTTTTGATGTTTCTATATATTCTACCTTTGAGGCGCCTGCCATTTTTAATTTGCAATGCATATTTATAAGATAAAATGGGAAGAATGCTATGCTGTATTATGCGATTGTGCTGTCTTATCCTGCGTCAGGAGGGCAATCCTATATGATTATCCTGCCAATCAGTATATCTCAGTAATTAATAACTCAATGACAAATGATGCAGTTTGAACCGTGTTAAAATTGTTATGACCTTGATTAGGTTTACATTTATACTGCAATGCGACTTAACCACTAGATCATGTAAATGAGTTTTGAATTTTCATCAGGTTTAAAGCATAATAAAACGATAAAAGTTTAACACGTTTATTTTATTTAAATTAATAAAAAATGTTATTGCAATTGAAAATTATATAATTACATTTGACAATTTCGACGATCGATTTCGAGTATTGGTAATTATAGTTCCTATTTACAATTGGGATATGCACAGTGGTAATGTTAATTAAACAATAGATCTTACTTTAAACTGCTTTCAGTGCATTCCAGAGCATTTCTCGACAAATATCTAAGAAGGTCAAAGCTAGTACAGACTACAATTTTAAAGAAATATGATGAAACAATTTATTAGCTTGAAAAAAACAGGGTAAGATGGCTGGTACAGGTAAACAACCAAAGGAAAAATCTTTGAATGCATGCGCCTAACTTAAATAAATAACGAAACAACAAAAAAACTTTACAATAACAAAGTAAAACGAATTAGTGCATGCGATTGAAAGAATATAAAACAAATAAAAATGTTTTTAAAATATCTGATGTGGACAAAACACGACTTCCTTGTACACCTATTAAACTATAAATCGGTAGCTCAAATAGTGATCCTGAATTAGTCAGTAGTTACCAAAGATAGCGGTATTTCAAAAGTGACACTCGGCGTCGCGATGTCCATTAATTGGACATACAGACATATACAGGCAAACACACACACACAACCGTACATACATAATTGTGATTTTTAGCACAATTCACATTCCTCCCTTCTAAGAAGGCGGGAGTTAAAAAACAAAACAAAAAAACAGTTTCAGGTAATTACAATTCGCGATTAGATTACTTCCTCTACTACGTACAAGGAAGTACAATCATAGAGAGAGGTGTTTTAAACCGTGAGATAACATTGACTATATTGGTTGCCTCATACCTATGGTTGGAAGGCTCTTGTTTTATAGGAGTTGCTGCATTGTGTAATTTTTTTGGGACAACTCGGGAGCTTTTATGTTCTGGAAGCTGATATGTGTGGGAAGTCAGCACCCCTTCTTCTTAAACTTGCCACTATCCTGCGATATACCTTTCTTCAACTTGCCACTATCTAGCGATATACATCGGTATTTTCAAGACACACGGTAACTCCTTCTCATAGAGGTTTTCAGCCTGAAGCCATTAGGACCTTGTCATAACGACCTTGCATATTTTTTTACTTCGCTTAAATGAATAGGTGGGGATTAAGCATTAAAAGGGTGCTTATTAGTTGGCTGTGAGTCGCGTCTATTCGGTTTGATAAGGGTCTGAATCTGTTTTGAGTATTAATGTTATCACTAATCTTCAGATGTTTACGGAGGGTCTCTTTCCGTTTATATATGTCGTTTTCTTCCAGTGACAATTTCCCAAGAGATTTTTTCGTCCTCCGTGACAATATTACAATTGTCTATGTCACTAGATAAAGCATTGGAAATCTATGGTTCTGATATTTATAGCGAGAAAACGCGCTTTACTTATATCTTATTCTCTTGCTGCAGACTTGTTCTACTCACAAATGGGGAGAAAAAAAGTATTTTACACTCAATTTTAACACTTAAAACAAGTAATAAAATTTGTTTAATAGAGTGGAAAAAAATCGCGTTTGTAACCTTTATCACCAAACCATGAACTCTGTATTTAATTTTAATATAATTTTTTATGTAAGTTTATTATGACCTTCAAGTAAATTAACCCTCTCGGCTCACCAATTTTAACCAAAATCTAGTATAGTAATTATATTGATATAAAAGTCTAATTTACCAAATTTGAGATTTGTTACATTATAGTTTAATATAATTTTTTATGTCTTATATGAGCTTCAAATAAAGTACCACTTCCGATTTGCCAATTCATACCAAAACTTATCGTGTTATTTAAATGAATATATAAATCATAAATACCAAATTTTAAAAGCTTTGCATTATATTTTAATGTAATTTTTGATGGAAATCAATTATGACCTTCATGTAAAGTACCACTTCCGGTGGTCGTGTAGTGACCAAAGAAGAAAGTTCACAACTAGATTATATGATAATCCCGAATACAAAACTTTAACTTTCTACGGCAAACCGTTTTTGAGTTATGCGAGATACACACATACGAACATACGTACAGACGTCAAGATGAAACTAGTAAAAATGGATTCAGTGATGTTCAAAATGGATATTTCCGTTGAAATCTGAAAACCGAAAATTTTAATACTGCTACAGAAAATAATACAGTTACTTTTTGTCTCATAGTTAACAATAATGATCCTTTGTAATCAGCGGAGATAAAAAAAAAAAAAAAAGCAAAAATCGAATTAAAAAAAATCAGTCCGTCTGCCGTCCGGGACTTTTCCATCTCAGGTTGATCCTGGAAACTCGACATTTTATTACAATATGGCGTCCTATTACAGTTTTCATACCTCTATAACTCGGCCATTTATGTAGTTAGTGGAAAAATATTAAGTGTCTTGGAATCATTATAACAAAGCCTATAAAAAAAAAATTCAATAAATTTTATAATTTTTCTTTTATTACAGAAATGTTTAGAAACAAATAATCTTAGTTTGATAATTTTCAGTGTTTATCTGTGTCGGTTTATCCTTTATAGTTCCTATTTACAATCGGAATTTACGTTGGAACAAAACTGCTCGAGTTGCGAATATTTTTGTTTGTCTGCTGAATTACTGAAATGGTTTCTTAATAGTACTTCAATAGGATTGGCTACCAGTGACTACTTAAAGCTAGTACTTTACTTAAGCATCCCGATTTCTCAACCGGACTTGAAGTGGGCCCCTCCCGGAATCATCAACTTTACCCAATCCAGAAGGATGTTCATTAGGAAAATGGAAGAAGAGGCTGGATGATTGGATGATGTATCATTACGGATGCCGTTATTTGGCTTGCTAAGCCGAGAATTAAGCGGAAGGATAAGAAGCCGGCATTATGTAGATTGGGTCGGTTAATTAGGTCTGTCGTGGAACCGGCTCATTACCAACCCAACTCCTTGTCGCATTATGTAAAGCGGATCTCCGCAGCTCACCTCTTAATCTTACTTCCATTTTTTTACCATTAGATTTATTTCTTTGTCCCCCTTATTTTCTTATTTTTTTTTTTTGTTTTAAAATCCTTTTTCCAAGTGTATAAATCAACGTCCCCTGTTTGAAATATAACCGGATTGCTATATTTGATTGTATGCTCTTGTTAAAAGTTTATTATAATATAAATAAAGGCTTAGCGAAGCCGGAGGTTCAAAGCCGATAACACCAATGTTCTTGCCTACACCCCCCTTCACAGAATATAATAGAGTTTATTCAGAAAACAATAACGATTTATTCCGACAGAATGGCAATATCTTTCGGTTGGAGATAATAAAAGACATTAATTAATGAAAATTACAAAAATAAAATATAGTGATTTTTTTATAATTTTAATTAGTCTCACTTGTCCATTAAGCATTGACCATTAAGATTTTTACAAATTTAAAAGTTATTTAGTAAAGATTAAAGATATGAAGGATAATATGTATAAATTACAAGTAATATTTTTTTTTTAATTCTGGTGCGGTGGGCGCACCTCACTGCGCATCTCAAATTAATTTCTGTTCAAGTAGGGCAAGTGAATTTTTAAAAGTTTTCATTTAGTTTTGTTTAAAACTTCATTAAATGAAATAAAAATAGAAATTACGAAGATGAAATAAATAATCGTGATGCAAGTCAGAATAGTATATCTTTTATTGTATCAGACGACGTTTCAATCATGTGAGCTATCATCAGGGCAGAAATTAAATTAAAGATACAAGAGATATAATATATGGTCAGAAAAAATAGAAATAATAAAGATGAATTACAGATAACTTAGTAATTAGGATATAAATAATAATATAATACAGGTAATAATAATGTAATACTAATTTATTAATAGTCTAATAATGATATAATAATATAAAATAAAATAAATTAATTACAGGCTAATCAATTTTAGTTTGAATTGATGACAGAACTGAAGTAAGGAAGAGGGCTGGAAGTGGGCGTAGGTGAAGTGAAGGGAAGTGAAACTAAGAGTATTCCAGAAAATATTAGAAAAACGATTTATGAGATAAATATAGAGGTTATAACTAAATACTAAATAGATATATATATATATATATATATATATATATATATATATATATATATATATATATATATATATATATAGTGAACAATAATAAAGAAATTATTAACTACAACAGTCACTTAGGCTTACCATTTCATTCATGTCATTTATTACCTTCTACGACTTTATATATCAGATATTAATAATATATAATAAAATCTTTATCATTCCAATGGTATATTTTGCGTCTATATTACTACTCTTATTTCCGAAAAATTTTCAACATAAGAAAATATTTCTCATTTTGTTATTTATCTTCATTTTCATTATCCAAATTTTCATATCTTATATTTAGCCACTTTTTATTACTGTTAACAATGAGAGAAGGTTATTCATTTCAAATAAACAAAATTAAAGGTACTATAGAAGAAGCTATTTTGAAAACCATTAAGGTTGCACATTGATATAACGAGTTTCATAAAATCGTAAGAACCGTTTATTTATTGTAAACTAGTGTAAAATCAATAGTATAGTATAACGTGGTATTTCTCGTTAATCGTTTTTAGCGAAATAGTTGCTGTAATATGCCAGGCATATACCTGTATCAAATACGCAATTTCAGTTTCATACTTCTTTTTGTTTTTTAGCTAGACTTACCACATACACACATATCCAGACTATTTGCTAGGTTGTCTGGACTCAGAGGATCTCAAAACGTTTATTTCCGTAGAAAACTTGAATTCCAAATTTTTCAGTATCTCAATATATAAATCACAATATTAATATATATTTTATATATAGTAATGTAAAAGTAAAACATAACTACATTATTTTCTGTAGCAGCATTAAAATCATTAGTGTCAAGACTTGGAATCCTGACTAGAACACAAAATTTGTGGGCTGTGCCAGATGGAGGACTGTTTTCTGCATTAAAATTATTCTAAATTAAAAAATCTGGTGCGGTGCGCGCATCACACAACTTTCCCTTACCGCCCTTCGCTTTTGTATTCTTAAATTACTTTATTACAGAGCGTATTGTTTACAACAGTTTGGCGGATTAGTGGGAGGAGGTTCGGTCGCTTCTATCTCCTTTCGGATACGCTTGGTTATCCATCTATTTTATGCTCATAAAATAAATAAAATACACTGTATCTTTGCTAATACTTTTCCGATTTTGATGTTGTTTTTTTTTAGATACTTTAATTACCTTTCATAAAAGTCCATAGATAAATTACCGTAAAATGCATACTTTTTAAGCTATGCGCAAATAAAATATTCTTTTCATCATAACTTTTTTCCCTGCAATTCCTCGGTGATTTACTTCATAAATGAAAAGTTAAAGATCTTTATGAAGAATAATTTAGGCAAGTTTCATCAAAATCGTTAGAGCCGTTTTCGAGAAAATTGTAAAAAAGTGTAATATCCATAATATAATAGCTCTTTCCGGTTAGTCCGATGCGCTGTATCTTTGCTAATATTGGTCCGATTTTGATGATTCTTTTATTGTTTTTTAGATAATTTAATTTATCTATATGTCTATAGATGATTTACCATAAATTGCATATAGAAATGGTCTGGAATACATTGAAAGCAGTTTCATGTAAGATCAATTTGTTTTGTTTTTTGTATGTGTGTAATGTATTAGTAAGCTGGGATTGTAATTAACATTAAACGAATTATCCTATACTGTCTGCCATCGCATAGAAATACCTTTTTCCGAAAGGTACGACGATATTAGCATTAAAATAGAAAAAATAAATAAATACGTACATATAAACGCAACTTGTAGATTAAAATGATTGATTTCTTTGAATTAATAACGAGGTCTTCCTACGCTTGCCTTCTGCAACTGCATTAGCATGAATTATTTAATTAATACAAGAGAAACTCATTTCAGGAGAGATTTTATCAGTTAAATTATTTTCCGGGAAATTTTTAATTATTCTTCTTAGTGGAGGTTGAAAGTTCATTTTTAGCCATGGTAATGACGAAGGCATTCCGAGATTTGATTTGTTTTTTTATTTCCATTGAAATTTATAAGTTTCTAATGAATGTTTATTATTGAAACCTTGTGAACATTTAAGGTAAAGCTGAAAAGATCACATAAATGCATGTTTTACGCTTATACTAGAGATACCAGGTTTACAAATTCTATTTCCTATATGTGCACTCATAGACGTAAATAGCATTATGGCAATCTAGGCAATGCCTTGGGGCGTCGGGGGGAGAGGGGAAGGGAGAGGGAAGGTTGTTGCAGAACCTGAATTAAAAAAATAAATAAAAATAATATTGAAAAATCCTCCTCTTCCTCTCCCCCCCTCCTCCTCCGTGGAAATGTTTAAGTATAATACCCGAAGAGAGTGGAAATAGGAGTTGACTAATTTCGCACAGTAGTTAACTCTTCGATTGTAATAAATTAAAATAAACAGTTTTTCTTCATAAAAATCGTATTATTATTTTATTTTTTTTGTATTTTCCTACCTTTATAATCATCATGAATATCTGGTAATAAATATTTAGTCATCATTAATTCTAGTGCGAAATATCTCGAATTTAGTGGGAAAAATGCTTATGAATTGGGTAGGGTCGTCTAATGGATGTTGGCCTCCGAGTGTAGTCCACCTTCGTTACGTACTCTGACGTCAGAGCTAAACTCTCGTAAGTAACATTTTCAAAATTTTACTGAAGGCAAAAAGAAGTTTCAGATCGCACTGCTTGTTGTGGATAGTGGTCAATCTTTAGATTTGAATTGTTGTATATTTTATTTCCCTTTTAGCATATTTACTATACTAAACTCAAAAAAAAGTAAGTCAGAATAATGGAAATACGATATTAAAATCAAAATCTGCAAAATCGGACTACGATAGCTAACCTCTTAAGGTGCCTTTACACATTTGCCAAGCCTAAGCAAATCAAAAAGGGGGTAGTTTGGATTTGCTTCTCTCTGTTTGAGTCCGATCCGGTTCTTGGGCGAAGCCACATCAGCGTGTTGCATCCGTCTAGTGTTGCATCCTCATGTTTGGTATATTTATAAAAATTATATATTTATATGTTTTTATTTTATATTTTTGTAATTGTTTCTTGATAAAATAAATTTTTTTTTAACCGAAATTAACAGCCAACAAAATTTGGAATAGCCGGAATAGAAGTGTATGGATAGGTTAGTTTGCTAAGCTTATCTAAACCTATAAATTTTTGGCGTTTGAATTGCCTAGGTTTGGCGAATGTGTAAAGGCACCTTTACGTATAGATATACAATTTCACAAAAAAATTTCCAGACTATTACCTACATCAAATTTATAGAAAACATGGTCTCTACAGACATTCTAGTAAACGAACGAAGACTGATAATAAAGGCATCGCTTGGGAAAATTAAAAAAAAAACTCTTAAGTCTCTCAAATATCAGTAAATAACTAACCAACCACTGTTCCGCCAATATGTGCTGAGATGTCTTGGAGTGGATGGCTCCTTTTTGGCTGCTGATGTGAGGTGTGCGATCCTAGGTCTCCGTTGATCTTGTCTTTTTCTTCCCTGATGTTATCTAAATCGGCGAAACGTTGATTGGTTAGTTATAATACTGATTTTTTAGAGACTTAAAGCTGTCTTTTTGGAATCTTCCAAATATAAAGGTTTTCTTTAAAAATTGTTTGGGCAGAAACTAAAAGCACTGTTGCGTTCTGATTTGCCTGGGAATTGGAAATGTAAATAAATTTTGATGGTTTATTCATAAATTTACTAAGTTTTGTGCACTGTGAGGAATTTATAATTAGACACAAACTTGAGGACTGTTATTATCCAAACCAATTGAAGACTTAAGTAAATGAATGTGTTATGTTACAAATTTAGAGTATTGAAAAAAAGACTAATAAAGCATTTTTTTATGTAATATTTAAAGACGTGATCTTTCCAATCAACTAAGAAATCATGCGATTAATCATTGTTAATATTATAAAGCAAAGATAAGCTCGCAACACTAAGGTTGTGATGAGTATATGAAGTATACTCATCCCTTCAATTATTTGTATATATATATATATATATATATATATATATATATATATATATATATATATATTCTGATTATTTTATATTATAATATATTATACGAAATGATAGAACAAGTTTAATTACTTCACTTATTAGATATACTATAAAAAGTTATTAATTAGATACCGTCTCAAAGCGGTTTAGAGTTCTCGACTGTAAATGACCTTTCAGTTCTTTTCCTTGGATTGATAAAGAACTCGCCTTCCATATACGGATATTTCCAGACAACCTGTCTTATATGGCCAAGAGGCTGGGAATTAAACGAATTATTTTACTTGAAACTTATTTTATGAATACAACTGTTAGCGAAGGTGTGTTGTATCGTGCACATATCCTCACAACTAAAGCGCGGATTTCGTGCAGTATAAACATTGTAAAATGTACAATAAAAACTCCAAAATATGCAAAAATATGCAAAGAAAAATAAAATTCTGCCATTTACGTCGTTTATGCTTAAAAAATCTACAGGTTTTGTTTTCTTTCATAAATTACTATTTTTTCTATAAATAAATAAGGTAGGTTGGAGCATTGTTATGGAAAATGTGAAAAAATCACGAGCTCTTTTTTTGCCACGTTTCACATGATCATACGTGATTCACTCAACATGGTAATGCATTTTCGGCCTAGGTGTTTTTTTATTATCAACTGATAAATTTTTTAATGGTTGAGTGAGACAATCTCACATTTCTGCCGATATATCCATAACTCTATCCTTGTCCACAAAGGACCATTCATCTTTGCCGGTATAATTTAACTCTTTGGATTTACGATCCATTTTGGTGGATTTTCTTTCAATTTTGTTCATTTTTCCCACTTTGGATTTATATTTGAATAAAATATAGTTAATTAGATGAAATCCATCAAGCAGATCAATAACTAACTAATTAATATCACAACTGTTACTGTCCGATCGATTTCAAGCAACCGAAAAAAAATTGCAATTGTACGAGAATCCGGGTTCTACTCATAAGCAAATGAATACAATAATTATAATATGGTTTAGGAAGGGTGGAGGTTCTATGCCATCTAACGAAATCCCTCCATCTACATTTCAGTCTATGCCCGCATCTTCTAGTTCTGTCGTTACCTCATTTCTCTTCCGACCTAATCATTTATGCAGTACATTATTTTAGAAAACCTTAAGTTGTTCTTCTCCTAGCGTAAGGCCACGTAGCGATTTTTGCTTTTGAAGTATAATTTCTGCCCTAACAAACTTTGAAGTTTCTAAAACAAAGACGGGAAAAAATCACCTTATTTAGACGAAACCTCTAAATATCACTGCCATCTTTAGATGTGATTCCACGGCTCTATATATCTTTAAAGGAGTTATAAATTTTTTATTAGTTTAATAGGTAATAAATACGGACCTAATAACAGAGCGGGGTATCGGCCCATCTAGAACTCTTCCCCCTCTCCTCCTCTTCTTTTTGTAGCGCCTTTTTAATAAAGTGGCCCCACGCGGGGCTACTATCCTTCCTGAAAACATGAGCTATAAAATATTATTAGTAGCTGAAGGAAGGCTCCAGAAGGTTGGTCGAGGGACCGAAATGTAAATCCCTCCTTCCCGATATCTAATTACTTGTCATTTCCATATTGATGGCCTCCGAGGGGGAAATCTCGGGCTGGCCAACTGATCCTATTATCCCCACCACCACCTCTAAGCTGGTCCTCGACTTCTTCAGGCAGTCCTGTCTCGGTAGGCGATGAACAGGACACGTGTTGGAAAAGCCGTTCTACTATTAATTCTATATACAAATCTAGACATATTAATGTCTCATGGCTCATAACTGTGTTTATGTATCTTACTTTTGATCGGCTGACTTTTTATTGGATTATTTCCTCTAACAAAATATGAATAACTCATCTGTTATTTATTTTTTTATGAATACATCAGTTTTTTTTTGTCTTTATGAAAGGGACTAAGCAAGGCCGACGTCAGCTGAGCAAATTAACACAGAACCTGGACAAAATAACCCAGTCTGTTTTCATTTTTGTCCATAATCTAAACATATGTTAACTAGAGTTAATTTTTTACATAAAATACAGCACAATTGTTTTAATTACTTAATTTTTTTAAAAATGACTAAACATTGATAGTATAATTTAATATTAATTACTTAAGTAAAGTTTTCATAATAACGCTTGTAGAGCTTGAATTATTTTTTACTTACAACAATTATTCACAACGCTCTTTTTACCTTCTTTTTTGCGAAAGTTTGTAAAATCGTGTCAGTATTCAATGTCCTAGACTCAATAGACAACACTTTCTTCCCTCTTTAAATTATAAACAGCATACATTTATATAAATTAGGCTATATAGTCAGAGTATGATAAAAGTACGTGATATTTTTTATTATCGATTGAAATGATTCTTTTATTTTTGCATATATCTGTTCAACAAACTTTTTGACCGTATAAATGTTTTTAGTCAACTATTATATTATAGCCACACGGAAGCCCAGATTTTGAACCCTCTGGCCCTCCCTACCCTGTTTATACAATAAATTAATTTGTTTATTAAATAAATATTACTTCCTAATTGTTAAATACAGTTTTATTAGTTTATTAACACTATTGTTGAAATAAATTATTTTATTGAAAGAGTAATCCTGTACAGAAGCTATTCTTAAGAAGGCATTTACGGCCCTTATGGCGGAAACATGGACTTAGTCATTAGCACTCTCAAAACTAAGTATATGGCTATCAAAAATGACCTCCAAGTTGGTGACTATGTCTTTGAAGCGGTGCAGGATTTTGTGTATTTTGGTGTCCATATAGATGTTGATAACCGTTCCTCTAAGGAAATCGAAAGAAGAATCCAGATCCAGGCGACAAATAGAAACTTCTATGGTCTTAACAAGCATTTTTAATCCAGGCTCATAACAAGAACCACAAAAGTTACTCTTTACAAGACGTTGGTCAGGCCCGTCTTCGCTTACGGATCGGAATCCTAGGTGATTAGCAGAATTGGCGAGCAAAGATTGGTCGTATTTGAGAGGAAAATATTATGAAAAATCGGACAAGTACGAGAGAATGGCGACTGGAGGAGGCATCACAACAGAAAAATATACTCGAATTCTGCGACACCTGTGGTGGATTTTGTCAATCTCAACAAACTCCACTGGGCAGGGTATCTAAAAAGAATGAGCCAAGAACGTACACCGATTAGGTTCGCTAACTATACACCTATGGAAAAGAGAAAGATTGGAAGAACGAAAGCCCACTGGATGAACCAGTGGCGCGTCGGCTAGGTGCAACTAGGATATGAATATCGAAAAAATACATCGATAGTTTTCTTATATATCAAAATGTTATGGTATATCGAAAAAAATGTATCTATATTTTGAGACATCTGGACTCGATATTTTAAATCCTTTAAAGCCACACACACATATCGATACTTCTGTGCTGATATTATTATGATATTCTTTTTATAATATCGATATTTCTGGGACGATATAATTCAGATATTATATTTATACATCGATATTTCTGTGTCGATATAATTAAGATATATTTTTTTATAATATCGATATTTCACTGCCGATATCAATAAGATATTTTTTTTTATTATATCCATTTACAGCAGGATTTAAATAATAAAAATCAGGTTATCTATTAATCTCCTTTGGATTCGTTTTTTTTTTTTTTTTTTTTTTTTTTGTTTAAATATCGATATTTCTGTTCCGATATAATTAAGATATTGTTTTTATGAAGCTCATTTCCATTAGGATTAGATATCAAGAATTAGGTTGTCTGCTAATCGTCCTCGATCTCGTTTAGACAATTTTTTTTTTTTAATTTTATAAAAATACTAACGGTATTTTGATATTTAGATGCCGATATTATCAAGATATAGGTGTATATTATATTATAAAGATATTGTTAACCGATATCAATATTTTACTTTCGACATCTATACACCTATACAGCCACTATAAATAGTAACACGAACACACCACAACACTATCATGGTTCTTTATTTGTTGAACTCGCTGTCCTTGTAGAATTTTTTTTTATTTTATATTTTTTCTCTTCTTTTTTTAAAGATCGGTTTTCGATACTCAAATTTTAATATATATATATATATATCGGGAAAAATATATCGGACAAAAATATACAAGTTTTTATGTATGCTTGTTGATTTAGGTGAATACTTTAATATATAATAAATAAAGTTGCTATTTCACCAATTTATTTATTACGATGCAAATTTTCGGCCTACAAGCCATCCTCAGGCATCTTCAAATTATTTAAAATGCATCTAATGTCATATTTAAGTCCAATCCGGACCAAGTCAAAATATACAGCGTAAAAGTTCAAAAATATAAACTTGATCCGGATTGGACTTAAATATGACATATTTAATATATTCATATTAATATATGAATTTTAAATAATTTTAAGATGCTTGAGGATGGCTTGTAGGCCGAAAATTTGCATCGTAAAAAATAAATTGGTTAAATAGCAACATTCTCCCTTTATTTTTACATGCAAGTTTTTTTAATTTCGATATATTTTCAACATCCCTACGCGCAACGAGCTGGTGGACCATGACGCTAAACAGAGAAGAGTGGGCAAATTTTCTACAGGAGGCCAACGCCCTCATAGGGCTGTAGTGCTAAGGGTATATGTATAAAAGATTACTTTGAGTTCGGTATACTATCAGATATCTATCGTCCTATCTATGTTATCTATGTCTGTGTATATATCTATGTCTCAGATGACTAGTCCTACCTAATGTTTCACACAGTGCGGGGCGAGTGATCTTAAGGTCTTCAAAAGTAGAGTATTGCATTTAAAATATCTGCCCTGAAGAAAGATGAATCCACTGGATATTTTAGGAGGCTACGCTACGTGGAATAGCGGGGCTTGCATAGCATCGCGATGGTTGCAATATACATTTGTTGGGCTTAATAATAGACGAATCCCTAAATAGTTAATTAACGCCAGAGGGATAGATCGAAACGTAGGTCGAAGTATTGCCATTATATTTTTTTTATTTTTTATTATACTAGCTTATAGACCGTTATAAAATTTCTTATTTCAACGACTGATGTAGTTTGCAGTGTTCTTTAGCATCTAATTGTATGTTCGAAGCACTACTCAATAATTAAAGTTTTTCTAAATAAAAAAATACCTTAGTAGAGCCATAAAATAATGCTTAAAAACCTTTTTTTTACAAAAAGAATTTTTCCTCAATTAAATCTAGGAAACCTCGATGTTAGCTTAGTCTCGGACTGAAAAAACCTCACTGTTTATTCACAAAAAGGTTCGGAGTCCTGTATCAATACTTACATTGAAAGGACTGCAAACACATAAATAGCCTCCAATACTCACCACTTAAGAGTATTGCACAACTGAATAAATAACAATTATAATCGAGATTACATTTTTTTAATTTTTCCTTGGAGCGACCAATCATAGGAAAATTTGTGGACGCGTCCAAGGTTCGACGACCCGCGATAATGAGGCGCTCGGAGCCCAAGCGATGTTCTTATGGCCCTCTTCTACCACGACCCTATATTGATTTTATGTAAACGTAATTACAGTACAATTTTCAACACTTTTTTTTAACGTCCACTTTACGAGGCACTCCTATGTAATTTTAGCCTAATTAATTCAGAAACCAGTTGTAATTTTTTAAATTCCGATCTTATAGATAACATTTTCTAAATATTCAAGCGTTCAATGAATATTTAAGCAGTACTTTTGCTAACTTTCTTTTCTTTTTTTCTTTATTTTTTTTTTGTAATCGAGCTGACCAGACGAAATAATTTGTTTCTCAAATTAGGTTAAGGTTTCAGTTAATCCAAATTTTAATAGGGATTTATTTTGACTATTTTTTATTTATTTATTTGTAGCAAAGGAGTTAATTAATCTAGTCAGGATGTGCATGTCCCAAACATTTATTAGAATTAATAATTTTTATTCTAAAAAGTTTGAAGGAAAACAGCGAAATTCCTGTTCAGGAAACAGGGAAATTCCTTTTCATCTCTTATCCCGAATTTCTCGTTATCCGGAACAGCTCTGGGCATATTTATTTATTTAAAAAAACACCAGCAGACGTTCCGCCCACTAAAAGGTGGCTATTAATCCTCGAATATTATACCTGCATATTTATTCATTACAAAATGAAATAATAATAATAATGAAAAACAATAAATATTAAAAAATAATAAGATAAAATTAAGACAAAAAATCATTCACAGCTCTGAGACTTAATCGATCTGGATTAAATTATATTTCCAATTGTATCACTTAGTGTACTTAAAACTATTTTCAGTTGACGTCCGCATGATGGTATAGAAGGATCAATCTAATTAGGGATTGATAAATTATTTTCCACTTCTATAATTTTGTTTTTATTCGAAACTAATTTCGAATGTTATACATTCATCTTCAGTTCTAAAAACACACAAAAATTAAAAAATAAGCTGTATTTTGAATTGATTATTTTTATGTGTTTTTAGAACTGAAGATGAATGTATAACATTCGAAACTAGTTTTCAATAAAAGCAAAATTATAGAAGTGGTAAATAGTTTATCAATCCCTAATTAAACTATTTTGTTACCGATGAGTAAAAGGCCAATTTGGTTTTTCATACTGGTTAATAAAAATTATCTGTACTGAATCTAAAATCTAATTAATTCAATGTAAAGCCATCATCAACAATATTTTTTGTTAATACTATTAAATGCATTTATGCGGCCATTTCGCAGGGTTGTGTAATGAAATGTTTTACCCCGAAAGTACTCTAAAAATATGTAAGAGTTAGACCTCTTTCTGAATATACTTGATAATATTTAAGATAAACAAATTTCAAAAAAAGTGTATGTACCTTTACGAACATTTCTCTCCCTTTTTTTCAAATTTGGTTGCCTGATAATTGAATTTAAAACCGCGATCAAGACAACTGGGTCATTAAAGTTATTGCGATACCTTCTTATGTAGTTTAATATTTAAAAGCGTTTTGCATTGACTATATCAAAGTGCATACTAAATGTAAGTCTACTATCAAAAATGACACCAAGGTCTTTATCTCCTCCCTTCCCCCTTCCTTGAAGTCTATATAATATCTCTCCTTCAGGGGAATATTATTCCGGATGAACGGGGTCGTACTATAACATTAAATCCGAGGAGAGCTTTCGGTCCTGATTGAAAAATAAATTTCAAATGCCCACTGATCCATTCTCTGCTTTAATTAATTAAAAATATGAAACTAATCTTTCTTTATTTGGATTTACGTATCGCTATAATTGATCTTTCAACAAGAATGAGTGGAGTAGAAACCAGATTGTTTTATCAGAAGAGTATCGAAGCCGTTCGTCAGCCTCCTATTGTAAGTTGCAATCCAGAAGGTGGCATTGTTCGTGAATTTAGCGGCTAAAAACAATAGCGCCAGGGCATTCAACTCATTCCCCGCGAAAATAATTGTTCGCCGAGGCAGAGGATAATGCAAGAGGCGGGAGCGGTGCTCCGCAGAAGCGACTCGCGCAAAAAGAAGGCGCGGAGTGAAAGAGCGACGAAGGAAGAAAGAGAAATAATAATAAAATCCTTCATTATCCGGTTCCGAGAAGGACGGGTGATGGTACAAAAGAAATGGCAGCGATCCTTGGACAATGGGAGACAGTGTACCATCTATCGGCTCTTTACATCTAACTTGCTCAACAATCGCCTTTTGTAACGTTCCAGAACAATGTACACAATAAAGTCCCCCGTTGAGTTAATAAAGCCAACATAGAACCGAGTTTGTTTGGAACTCGCCTATACGACGTGTCGAGCTCACTACGTCTTCTAATCAGCTACCAAAACTCTTCTCATCCCTTTCCTGGGTATACCCGGCAGTCTTGTGCAGGAGCCTCCTTTAGCATGCACACGAAATTAAAATTAATTTTAACCCATCAGTTACTGAAAAATGTTGTGTATCGATAGATGACCGTACGGTAAATAATGAAGGAGATGGTCCGGTGGTCAAGAATAAAATAAGCATTGTAGTAACTGTTTACTTAATGCCGACGTTTCGACCCATATTATAGATCATCATTAGAGCTAAAAACAAAGATACAAAGGAGTTAATGTAGGAGTACAAAGCATATATATATATAAAATTGAACAAATAGAAAATAGAAGTAATAAGCAAGTTTAAGATTAAAACGATATTGACTGATATAATAGTCGTTACAGCAAAGAGCTAAAAAATAGATATATAAATAAATTGAAAAATTTACCGTTGATAAAGAAATTATTGATCATTAATTAGAGTAATAACATAGTAAACAGAGAAAAATAAAGATATAATGTGGCTTCTAGAATTAACTCACCTCTAAAACCAATGAGAAATAGGATAAGACTGACCCAATAGAGGGAAAAGCCGTCGTCCGTTTTAAAGACTCAGAGAAGTGTAGGGGATTTTTAACGGAATTATAGTGAACATCTCTAAAATATTGTAAAACAATTAAAAGAAGGAAAAAAGGTAAATTCATTGGTGTAACGTAAATACTCAAACAATTAGATTACTATCTAAAGTAAGTGTACAATTAAAGGTGTGTGTATAGGTTGTGAATATACGAACGTCGTTTTTTGAAAAAGACTTAAGCTCCAAAAATTCGAAATTTAGCTTTCAATTTCTTATGGGATATAAACACCAGCTTTATCGATTCTCGCTCATGATAGATCGAGAAAAAAAATTGGAAATGGTCTAAAAATCTAATATTGATGACGTAATCACAAAATACTAACGACTTTCAGTCGTCTCTCTAGCCTAATAAAAGATTTTTACAGGTAAATAAACTCTAACTGTATACAATAAAAAATTAAAATAAAAAATGTATATTGTTATTTGGGGAAAAATCGTTTCGAGTGTTTCCTGTAAAGTTTGCTAAATGGCGCTTACGCCTTTTTAAAAAAAACAACGTCCATATGGTTGAAACGTCGGCATTAAATAAATAGTTACTACTATTTTATTTTATCCTTGACCGCTCTCCTGACCATCTTCTTCATTAGTTACTGAAAAATGTTTTCAACTATGAATAATCAAAATATCTATTGAAAAATCAACCATGATATAATTTCTTTGCGAAACTCCCACAGCGTATTAAGTTGAATTTTAAATAAATTTAAAGGGAATTATCAAGTTCGAGACGCGACAGAATTTATCCCTGCACTCAATATAACAGAACTATCCCTGAAGACTTACCATTTTCTTCCTGTCCCATTTTAAAAGATTTAAGGCTTTAAACCATTTCAAAAACGATCATCTCGTTAGAAGAAATAGAACTTCTTAATGGTAAAAATTGGATCTCACCCAATAAATGCATATATAATCCATGTCTTAAATCAGGGATTCTTAAACTTGTAGTCCGAGAACTCCTTGAAGTACTTTTTTTTTTTTTTTTTTTTTTTTTGCGGACCGCATTCAGTTATTATGTTAATAACTAGTTCAGTAACAACAAATCCAAAAAATCTTGACCATGTAGGATTTTTATTAAATTAGACATGGAGGATATAAAGTTAACGCCAAAATTGTTTCGCGGACTCCCTCCCCTGTACTGTAATGTATAGTTTAAGAACCTATACCTTTAAATATAAAAAAATGCTTAGTGGAACAATTTGGTATAGAAAAATCAGGCATTATTATTTTTGTTGCTCAGGCAGTTGGGGAGCTTGCTTTCGAAGGGACGCGTATCAAACTTAGAGACACTTTTTTAAGGTGAAAAAATGAATGAAAGTACTAATTAAATAATTATTTTAACATAAGCCTTCCAAGGGAAAGAATTACTTTGTAAAGAATTACAGTTTTTAATGGTTAGAGGTTTCGGTTCAGTTTATTCAAATAAAGTTAAAACATGAAAACAATTTTTTTATTTAATTTATGGATATGTGCCCTGTTCGGAGTGAGCTCTTCAATTGTTTTGCATGAAATAAAAAAATAAATAAAAAAACCCGTTTAATTTGCTATCTCTTATATCTCTTTTTTATTGCTGTTTATGTAATCATCATTTATCATGTAAAATGTATATAACTTTATAATTTCATGTTGATTTCGATAAAATAGAGGAACCCCACAGTTGGGCAATTGTCCATGTCGTACATGTTTATGTATTTATAAAGTATGTACGTATATTTCTTTTTGTGTGGCAATAAGCATTATTCTATCTATCTATCTTCTTTTCGAAAATTAATATGTCCTAATGCCAACAAGTCAATCAACCTTCCAAAAATTACCAATAGTATCTCGATCAACGATCAACTGTTAGTCAAATAGCCAAAACATTGACATAAATTGTTAAATAAATACTGCAATTCAATACTATTGTTTTTCTGCTGATAGTATATACTGGCCACTTTACCCGATTAGGCAGGGAAAAGTGGCCACTAAGTACACCTCCAAAAAAATTCATATTTTTTTTTCTTAATTGCGAATAAATGATGCAGTACCTTATTATCTGTAGATTAAAAATGCAGTAAGCTTCTATCAATAACTATAGTTTGGTGAAAATTCAATTTCCCTTAGAATGGCCACTTTACCCCACCTTCCACTATATGCATATGTTAGATCTAATTAGGAATTGGATCCTGTTTAACTTGTGAAAAGAAGTTATCGAATCACACTCAAAATCTCCAACATAATTTAAAGTTACTTCTTAACTTTCTCCTCGTGATTACCTTCCTCTCATTAAAAAATAATAAAATCTGATGCAGAAAGGATTTCGCCACTCCATGTACTTATGCTATCAGAGCCCACCAATTATATGGAAATAAAAGTCACTGCACTGAAACAACGTTGGAATGAACTTCGAGGCAAATAAGCTTTATATATTCTAATTTCTTTCGCTGCCGGAGACGGAAAAAAAATAAGATAAAATGGAAATCAGGAAAAAAGGAAATGAAAATAAAAAATCACTCAAGAGATGCTATCCCATTAACTTCGATTCAAACGTTTACCGTTCCATCAGAATTTGCCTTGCTACTTTACAAAGGCCTTGGAGGAAACAATCTTCAACAACCTTGTAGGGTTTTTTTTTTTTTTTTTCGAAGAAAATTATTTCTATGAACTACGGTAATATTGGAAATCATCTAGCAGTTCGGTTTGATAGAAAATTGTAAACCGAAAAATGCCTAACCACAATAGTGGCTGATTTAAAAATCATTACTCTATTGTGTACTTGACCGCCTTACTGACATAGCTCAGGTGTGGTAGCGAAAAAGTATTCAGTGTTTGAAATAAATCCTTAATGGACATTCTCAACGTGAAAATTGTTAGAAAAAAAGTAGAAATAAATCGGCATGTAGCAACCTGGCAACGAGAAAAATGAACTTTGGACAATTGATTATAGATAGACATTTTTTTTAGAGATTAGAGAGTTTCTGAATTATACTTAATTATAATGTGATGTAATAGGTTTATAAGGTTAATGTTTAAAGGAAAATTATATGAAAACCGCTTGGGGGAGGGGGGAAGAATACCTGGTATATATACTTTAATTATATATTATGAATATCTTAATTATCCTATATAATTATAAGTAGTACAAATTATGATGATATTAGTATGCCATGTGTATAACCACCCAATAGTGTGCCATGGACAGCACCTCTTTGATAATAATATGTTTTCCTCCAATTAAGAAATTTTCGAGAAAAACAATTAAAAACCGCGAAATATGACTTATGAACATGTCCCAGGGCTTAAATTGAGGCTTCTATTGGTGCCTACAATAAAAGTTTCATGCAAAAATAATTATAATTTATATAATATTATATTATAAACCTTTCTCTTTGCTTGCAAGGCCTAAGCAAAAAAAAATCCCCGTTTTCAAACGCGTTTGTGAGGTATACAATAGGATTGTTGACCAACTCTTTGCGAAAAAAGGCGCTTTGAAAAATCGCTCTGGGACCATTTTGCACCGTTTTTAAAGTACGCCTGTTTTTACATATTTGCGATTTTCGCAAAACGTTATTATTATTATTATATAAATTCCATTCAACATAGGAAGTTTAACATCACTAAATTATGTTTTTTTTTTTGTGAACAAACACAACTTCCCATAAATATATCTTTATTTTTATAATATTAATACTTTTTACATCTAATTAATTAATTTTAATACTTTTTTTACATCGATATCAGTCGTAGAAGAAAATCACAGTGTAATAATAATGTTTGAAAAATTAGTTTTAATATTGGACCAATAGACGAAATAATTATTTATAGACAAAGACAGGGTTAGGGAAGTACTGCCAACAATTATATATAAGAAAATAACTGCAATTTTAAAGCAAAAAAAAAAAAAAAAAGAGGAAGAAAGAAGATTTCAAAACTTCGGTTGAAATAAAAAATGGCGATATTATAAAAATAAAGATATATTTAAGAGAAGATGGGTTTGTACGAAAAAAAAAAACAACAGAATTTAGTTATTACATTTTTTGCATGGAATTTTTATTGTAGGCAAGCATCACTAAAATTCATAATTTAAGCTCGGAAACATGTCTCTATGAAAATTAAATGTCCGAAAATTACCACATTTCGCTGCTTTTAATATTTTATTTTTTTTATGAAAAGTTTTTCAATATTCCGAAGCCCATTCTTATCATATTTTCAGGCGTTATTACGCTATAGTTTTTATTTTTCTAAAAAACAAATTGTTTACATCTTAATGGTGAAAAGAAAGACCTTTTAGCACGTTTCTGGTTTTTTTCACCAGGCTGCAACAAACCGATTTTTCTAAAACGTATACAATTTGTTTCTACTATTTTTGCTCTTAATTATTATCATGTTGAGAAAGTCCGTTGAAGATTGATTTCAAAAAGTAAACTATTGCACCTAGACTACCATTTAAACATCGAATCAATGCCTACTAAGTCTTCATTTTGGTTTTTAATGCCAAAATAGAACAAGATAATTTTTATATAACAATCGGAAAATTCAGTAATCGGTTTTGTCAATAAGAAGTCTGTCTGCTATAGATATTTTCCGCGTAATTTAATCAATAGACATCCTCTTACCCAAGCATCTTCTTCACTAGCAATTTCCTCGCCAGTTGATTCTGCACCTTTATATTCCCATCTCTTTCTAACATCGTATAGTTTAAGTATGTGTATTAGACTGAAAAATTATTTTGATTTCCCTGAATCCAAAAAATATATATTATAATTATATATAATTATATTATTCTGTTATTCAGAATGTTGAAAAATTCTCTAAAAATGTCGATTAAAATTGTTTATATTTAAAATCGTTTATATGTACAATATATAAGGTTTTAAATTCTGATATAAATTATTAAAGTCTGATTTATTGATCCATAAATCCTTAGTCGAAATACTCCAAAAAATATTGGGTAATTTTCTAAACTCGGTTGTCTCTATAACTCACAGTTTTATTGTGTTTATTATTTCTTTTATAATATTATTAAGACTAAATTTAATTAATGGCTAAATATCGCATCATCGATTCAATTCTAACATAACTCATAAATCTAACTTTTGAGAAAGTGAAGTTTTTATATTTCAACTTTATATTAAAACTCATTTTATTATGCTATCAAATAAAATTATTAGAGGTGTTGATTTATAATGATGTATTCTTCATTTACGTTAGTGTTTCATGAAATAAAATCAACAATCCGGAATTATTATTTACTTGACAATGCTTTATAAATATATTTTTATATATAAAAATTTCATGCAAAAATAATTAAAACATTTGGCGGTATGTAACCCTTTTCCCTCGCAAAAAAAATCGCGGTTTTCAAAAGCGTTTGTGAAGTATACAATAGGATTGTTGACCAACTCTTTGCGAACTAAGAGCACTTTGAAAAATCGCTCTAGGACAATTTTGCACCGTTTTTAAAGTATACCTGTTCTTACATATTATCAATGTGATAGATTTCTGTAGTATTATTGTGGTGCGATATATTTATTTTTATTTCTACTAAATTTCTTACTACTACTCTTAATTTCTAAAATTCATTTTAGAAATACTTCGTAAATCCATCTTATTGTGATTTAAATAATAGTAGTTGCATACATTCCCTTTAGTTATTTGTTATGAATTACAATATAACTTTATTCTACGACCATAGGGGGGGGAGGGGGGCGATCATAATAGTATGATCAAACAAATAAATAAATAAAAAATAATAATAATAATAACAAAATAAATGAATACTTCTTGCGGAAAACATTAAATAGTAAAATTATGTATATTTTACATGTGTAATTTATACTCATGCATGCAGTTCAGGTAATTATTAATCAAATTATAATTATTATGTTTCCATATCATAAGTATGAATAATATTATAAAGGGTATTGATAGATTTAATAGATTGAATTTCATTACTTTGGCAGATTATGTTATATAAATTTAATTTAATTTAAACTTAAATTGCTTAATAAACGAAATCAAGGAAAATAAATTTGGTTTACTCATACAAACATATTACTAACAATTAAATTTTATACTATTTTCTTGGTAATTACGTTGTTAACAGGCGTTGCTACAACAATTTATTTGATGGGAGGGATGTAAAATTTAAAATTTACCTACAATTCCTTTCGTATTTCCCAACTACATTCAATATTAAAATTTTCCTTACTGTATTGTGAGATATTTTAATTTCCCTAACTGTTTAGGATTTGAACTTTTCACTTATATGTTACGAATGTTGACGTTTGACAATAATTTTCTTTTCTATTCAAATATATCATTGTATCAATAAAAATCCCAATTTCTTAATCTATAAGGCATTGCTGTTGATTTTAAATTTTAGTAACTCTTTGAGTAATATGTTTTAACAGAATTTAGCAGTGTGATTTTAGGTTCTAAAATCTCAAATTCCTCAATTTTTTGGGCCTCAGCCAATCATTCAAATAATCAAGTTCGTATTTGTATGAATGTACTCGTATAATCATGTCGACGTTGCTTAGAAACCTCCTATGATTTTGCAGGACAAACGAAAAACTGATTTATAAGCAATGTTATAAAATATAAATCTATAAACTAACCATAAACATTCCAATTGGGTAGACAGATATTTATGAAACAATCTTTGTAAAGAGTTTTATGGATGATTTTTAGGAAAAATTAGTTGCGGATACGATAAACAGTAGCAATAGGAGGATTATTTTTGATAAAATTAAATCATGTTTCAAGGGAGAAGTTGGTCGGGGGGTGCGGTCAAAGTCTTTGACCGCACCCCCCGACCAACTTCTCCCTTTAAATATAAATATACGGTCAACAATAACTCCCTCCATTATAAATCATGTTTCGATTTTTTAACACATGACTGCTCTTCGCCAGCACATAGGTGATAAAATATTTTTTATTATAAAATTAAAATCACAAACCTGATTTTTGGTCAGATAGGAGGTTCACGGCGGTAATGACCATAAGCTATGTCCACACTGGTCGATTTTAGATTCGTCATGCCCAACGGGTTGTCGCCTGGAAAGTTGAATCGAATGTCAATCACTGTGGACTTAGCTACGTTTTGTAAGTATCCGTTAAGAGAGGTCAAATTATATCTCGGTAACGAAAACTTGGCTGCCCGCGTCTGTTAGAGGGGTGTCCGTTGTAAAGAAGACTTAGTTTCTATACTTTCAGGCCGGGGCATTTAAAAATTTTCCGTTGGAGGGAGGTGTCCGTTAAGAGAGGTTTCACTGTATAAAGAACTTTGAAAATAACATGATTGAAGAAAAAAAAATTCACGCAAAAAAAACCATGTAGTAATATTAGATATACTTTGCACATATACGAGTATATGCAAGCAGATTAGGTGTATGTGGATATACAAATTATAATTATTAATTTTCCATATTATAATAGATTAAATGTCACTGTTTTCACATTTTATATTATAAACAGTAAATTTAATTTAATCTTAAACTGCTTAATAAATGAAATCAAGGGAAATAAGTATAAATTACTTTTACGAACTTGTAACTTGTAAGTTTTAAACTGTTTGATTGGTAATAATTGTAATGTGTCTTAGACAATTAATAATTAAAATAATAAAAATTGTATTTTGTATGAACTCTTAGATTATACTTACTTGTTTTGTTTTTTTGTTTGTTTTTTTAAAAATCGTAATTTCAAATAATGTCTATGCTGTATTTCTAATCATATTAATTTTGGTTTTCATCAGTCTAATGTGGTAATGTAAATTGCTAAATGTGAACTTTTACAGGCTGATAGAATAACTAGATTTCTAAATAAACTTAGATATCTGGCTAACGTATAAATAATCGTTTTTCAAACATTTAATCCTTAGATCTGGAATTCCTAAATTTTCGATAAGGCATTGTAAATCCTAAACAAGTCCACAAATCCGATGCTTCCAAAAAGGACGACGTTGCAGTCATTGTATTCAAATCCGACCTGATATATACCATCGCTATCAGAGATGGTCGGATACATTGGAATACATTATGTAAGCTGCTCTCCCAAACGAGGTCCGGGGGCTCTGCCCGGTCTGAGGCTTAACTCTATTTTTATGGACGATAATCCTGGAAGGTTTGGGGGCCCACTTTTTACTGTGCCCCATCCAGGAGCTCTGCCGCCGTAACAGCAATAATCCCCAATAACAGGGCAGCTTTCTCGCCGCTCGGAAGCTCCTGCTTCCATCTCAACCTCTTTTATAATATTTCATTCAGTTAGAAGGCCAAATTTTTTCAACTGTGTTCAACATTTATATTAACCTTTTTTTCCATTAATTTTCTAAGGAAATTTAATCCTTAAACTTCAATATTTTTTTTTTATTTTTCATTGTTACAACGTTTCGAGCAAATTGGCTCATCCTCAGGTTTCAGATTTACAACGAATCAAATGCAAATTTGAGATATTTTGTACATGTTAATTAAGTTGATGTCTGTTGGAGAATAAGCTGGGATTCGGCTCCAGATTTGTAAAATTCTCTCTCTTCAAACTGCCAGTGTTATTCAGCAAATATAATTACAATAAATTATTATTAAAAAATAATTTTAAAAGAATTCACATAAACATCCTATGAAATATTTTCAGTAGCATACACTACTTCATTTCTTCTCTCACGAAAGTACAATAAAATAGTTGTTTATACTATTACAGTATAATAAACCTATATATTTGTTTTACCACGTTGAAAATAAATTTTAAACATTTTATTGAATTTCCATAACAACATTTAGTTATCATTAAATAATATCAAAGTAGAATTTATTAACTACATCAATCCCTTATGTTTATACGTTTTTTGTAACCCTTTATTACATTATATGACTTTATATTAAATGAGAAAGTTTTGTATGTTTTTTTTTTCTTCCACTTTCTATTAAGAATATTCATTAGTCCCATGTATAGAGTTGAAAAATGTATTTTTAATATAGAGAGACTGGTCTATTGTGATACAGCATCAAACTTATGTTCATTGTAATGAAATTATGATTTGAAAAAAAAAAAAAAATGACTTTATATCAAACTATAGGAAACACCTGAATCGTTTTTTAGCCGAAATAACAATATATATATATATATATATTTTTTAAATTTTATTCTTAATTGTGTTTATTAGGAGTTTATTAAGGTGGCAAAACTTTTATAATTATAATATATTTTTAAGATTTTTAGCACTGATCAAGACCAGAGTGATGGCTGAGAGATGTCAGTATTTGGTGCTTATGTCATTAATAGTCGATTTTTAGAACATTTCCAATTTTTTCTCGATATACCGTGAACGAGAATCGATAGAGTTGGTGTTTATGTTCTATATTAAATCGAAAACCTAATTTCGAGTTTTGGACGCTTAAGCCTTTTCAAAAAACTGATGATATAATTACATAGTTTTTTGTCCTCATTTAAAAAATATAATTCTTTACTTTTTTTTTAAATGTTATGGTATAATATGGTGTAATAATTCATATAAAAATGTATAATAAGTTATCTCGTGTTTATATACTGTAATGATATGTTGAACAAATTTCAAATCTTAGTGCATAAGTGAATTTATATATATTGAAAATATTTAAAAAATCTATTTGTACCATTTGGTTGTAGAAACCTTTAAATATCTCCAGAAAATTAAGAAAAAAAAACAAACTAATACAAACATAGAAAAATAATTTCGTTATACGAAATCTAAAATATTATCATATTAAATTCGGAAACTATTTGGAAATTTCAAGCCATAGATTTAAGTCTCTGTAATAGCAATATATAACTAACCAGTCAACATTTTGTCAATTGAGGCTTCAAGGCAGAAAAACATAACATAAAATGTAGAACAGAGAACATAGCAAAACATCTCACATCAACAGTCTAAATGACATCGCAGAGAGAACATCGCTCCAAGACAGTTATACATATTCTTACTAAAAATTATCTATTATAAAAAAAATCTGTTGAGCGTTAGAAAAAATATATTGAAGCCAAAGAAAGTTATTTTGTATAAAAATAATATCGTTAAAGTTTGTTTTTCTTTAAGTTGCCTCATACCTTATGAGCTGACACGTTCCAACTCATATCACATCACATCATATCGCGTGCAATAAATATTATTTATAGTTTCTTTTTTGGTTATATCTTTTATTGCTAAGCCCTGATGAAGGCCTACGAATTAGGCCGAAACGACGCCATACATTTAAGAAGTTTTATACTTACTGTGTGTTTTCTTTCCAGACCCAGCCATCTCTCTTGATTACACCTATGGTCAACGATATCTCCAACATTCTTAATGCTAGTTTAAGCAATTTATTTTTTTTGTTTGATGTGTTATTGAATTATATCCATTTTGATGTATATTGTATACTGTATTTAAAACTTTTTAAACAAAATTTTCTTAAAATTTTTCTCTCAATAAAGACAGCTTTAAGAAAAAAAAATTGAATAAATTGTGTTAAACTTCAAGAAATGCACATTTTATTTCGAAAATTTCAACCTATGTAACCACTTCGAAAAATCTAAAAGAAAATGAGGTTGCCAATATGGCTTAGGTAAAGATACCCTAAGACTTTAGGTTTGTTCAGCTCGACGACCTGTAGAATTATAGTCGTTTTTAACAACATTTTCACGCAATTTCCGTAAAATAGCAATGTAATATTAAATTTCAACGTTTTAAGTGTTTGAGCGTGACCCAAGAATTCCTGTTGGTAGTTCATGAAGTCTCATGGCTTATGGTAAAATTGTGAAATGTTTCTAACATTTATAATTTTCTAAAATCTATAGGGCTTATTATGAAGCTTTGGTAAAATTAATTTCTTGTGAAGGTGTACATATCCGTAACTCGGTAGGTGTTTATCGTTCTGGGATATTTTTACTTACCTTATCCGGACAGAGGCTTTCAGCGCATTCAGACAAACTATTCGTCCAATAAATTGAACGAAATTAGCGCCTGCCATTTGCTCTGAATAGGTCTAAAGCTATGTCCAGACTGGTCGATTTTCCATTCGATTTTGTTTTCAACATCGCTACCTAATCCTCTCTTACCACGACAATTTGAGTAAGTTCATTTTATGAATTATTTTATTATTATCACTACCTATTTCATTCGTCGTATTTTTTTTTTTTTTTTTTTTTTTTAAACAAATAATTCATTTGTAATCCGAAACTATCCTAAAGTAAAATATTGTTTGTTTTTTCACTTGAGATGATATTTCAGACATCTATAGGCCATTTTTAAATTTAAAAAAAAATAAAGGTTGTAAGTGAGTTCCTTTTATAAATTATTTCTTTACTTCATTATTATCACTACCTATTTCATTCATCACATTTAAAAAAAAAAAAAAAAAAAAAAAACAATAATTCATTTGTATTCCGAAACTATCTCAAAGCAATATATTGTTTGTTTTTTACTTTAGATGATATTTCAGACATGTATAGGCCATATTTAAATTTAAAAAATAAAGATTTGCTAATAGTGTTATTTTCATTAGAAAATTAATATCTTTAGCATAACTTTTTTATTTTAATTAATGAGATGAAAAAAAGAGGCAAAACCAATAATTGGTTTATTATTGGGAAAAAAACTTTTCTATTCTACATTTATCTCTTTAATTAATAAATTCAATTAATAAAAATGAGAAAGTAATGCTAAATATAATAATTTTCTAATGAAAATAACACTATAAGCAAACCTTTATTTTTTATATTTGTCGGGTTTATATATATAAATATATATATATATATATATATATATATATATATATATATATATATATATATATATATATATATATATGTATATACAAAAAAATGTATGTATAGCAGGGTTCGTTATATTCTATTGATTGATATCAATTCACTTTTCTTTCATATCTTCGGCTACGGTAAGGAAGGGAGAATAGTGGAACAAAAAAGTTTGTTTTGTTTTGAAAATTTAAATATATAAGAGACAGAACCGAAAATAATTTAAATTACCTTCATGTAAATAATAGTAATAATATAAACTTTGTTTGGAATTTATAATAGTTTCGGTTGTGAAGTTTTTTTTATCAAATAATTACTAACGTATATTTTTATGCTTAGTCTAAAAGTATGAGAAAAAATTTTGTTAACTAACCATGAAATTTAGCTATCAGCATTCTCAAGAACCTCAAGTGAGTTTTGTTGTAATTGACTTCCGACAAAGGGATAATAAAATCATTCTTGATGGCATATAAAGATAGAAGATACCTTATATATTTTTATATATATTTATATATTATATGATTATTCTGAGTGATTTTAAAAATAGTCTGATGAGTGAATAAAAAAATCCATATCTGTACGAATGGTTTGCACCAATAAAATGTTCTTCCATTTTTTTCTTTATCTACATTTCTATATTTTAATAATTAAAATAAATCAAAAATAGGTGAAGTAGGAAAACTTGTAATAAATGACAAAATATTTAAAAAAATTTATTTTATAAATGAAATACAACAGTAAACTAAACAGATTGTGCATTCAACACTTATAAAATTATTTACAACTTACATAACTAACAATAGAATTTTCAGAATAAAATCTGATGAAAAACTAACAGAAAAATATTCATCTAAAATAAACATGCAAAATGTACAATTAAATATTTTATTCTCAAAACTACAAATCTTACAAAATTTCTTCTTTTTTAAAAATAAATCTAGAAAAGAAAAAAAAAATCAGTGTATCATTGCTGGATATTCCTATATGCATAAGTATTACACACCATCAAGGAACATCAGACAAACATAACAGCCATTTTCATATAAATTATTTATTAATAAAGAAATCTATAATATAATTCATTGCACAACTATTCATGTGATATTACATACATAAAAAATATACTTATATATGTGTATATTACAAAATATATTTTTCCACCAAATAAAATTCTGTGGTAACTAATACAAATATAACCAACAATTTGTATTCTTCTATTTATCACCTCATTCATTTAGTCATCTGTCTTTACAATAATAATATGAACTAGTTATTCTTATAGACATGTATAGTCGGGTTACTGATGACCCATAAACTCATCAATAATAGTTGTAAAAATACAGTACCCAAAATACAACTAGATATTCGCTATCTACACGGGTATTCAAACATGAAAGATAAGTGGATTTATTGTTAAAATATCACTTTTGACTATTACACATAAAATGTAATGTCAGTTATAGATAATTTATATATGTTGCAAATTCTTAGTCCTTTAAAAGGCTGAAGATACATTATCTTGACTTCTAGCTCGTCAATCACACTGCACAGCCGTTACCTACATTTTATGGACCGGAGACGAATCGGTCTTTCTGACAACAGATGTAGATATTACTGTTCAAATGTATAACATGAATGTCATATTTACAATTCAACAAAGAATAAAATCTAATCAAAGAAACTATACATAAAAATTCTATTCCATAATAATCACTTTTGTTGCGCTACTGAGTCCGCGCTTGAGATCACCCAAGTTCATATGTACATAGCACAATTCCCAAGTAATTTCTGCCGTCAGCGCCTCATGATGTCCTCTATGCTGAATCCTTTCTTCGGCGGGGGCGGTGGAGGCGGTGGGGGCGGTTGCTGCTTGGGCTGCTCCTGGCTGGAAGTGCTCGGCTGCTGCTCTTCCCGCTTTATCCAGGCCGGAGGATCGGGGGGCGGCGGATCTGGCCGGCGGAACATCGAAGTCGAGGGAGCGTGGAGATCCTTCCGCACCGACAGCTGAGGGCGCATCGTGTAGTTCTCTGTCGGATGATGACACTGTGTCTGAGGAGACGGGGACCGCCTCCTGAACGAAGGGCCTGGAGATGGTGACCGCCTGTCGTCCGGGCGATGAGTGAGGTTCTCCGGAGAGTCTGGAAGTTCTGGAGGGACGTCGCCCACAGCGTGGGTCAGCGCGTGCCGCCGGAGATCGCAATTGCGTCGGAAGACCTTTCCGCAAGAGCCGCATTCGTAAGGTTTGTGGTCAGTGTGAGTCAGAAGATGAGTCTTGAGGTTTGACCTTTGGTTGAAGGACCTGCTGCAGACAGGACACTTGTGGGGAGATTCCTCTAGGTGCAAGATCTTGTGGACAGCCAGGGTCCTCGACTGGCAGAAGCCTTTGCCACACTCCCCGCACTTGAAGGGCTTCTCTTTGCTGTGGATATACCTGTAAGGACAAAAAATAAAATTAATTAGAGTCTATTAATAATTAAAAAAGTACAAAAATTAATATTATTAATTGTTGCTTCGAGTATTTTTCAAAAACAGCATTTCATATATTGTAAAAAAATAAAAATAAAAAATAAACCTGTACAACAACCCATGAAGAGTTTTGGATACAGTTCTAGGTTAGGAAGTACTGTTTCTTGAATATACAAGAAGGTGATTTTGCAACCGCCAGGTTTGTCCTCCAACATAATGAAAGGCCAGGGACCAACTTTAGAGTGTGTCCTAGGAGGGTCTCTTGACCCCACAGCCGATAAATAAATTATCAGCCACAGCAGGACTCTAGCCGTAGCCCGGAAATTAGGAAATTAACTCCCTATATTTTGTTACTTATTTCTAGTTATAATAATTATTATAAGGATTGTATAAAATTTTATGTGTTTATGTGTGTGTGTGTGTGTATAATTATAGTTTACGTCTTTGACCAGTTGTAATAACATGCAAGTATCGAAGGCTTCACAGTGGTTGAATTTTTTTTTTGGTTGAATATTTTTGTCTCATGAAAAATTATAGCAGGAGCACTTGTTAAAATTTTGCAGGTATATTGTCGATACTTTAATTTAATAAAAAAAAAAAAAAGTACAATACATTCTTCATAGAACTTTCCAATCTTACCAAAATAAAAATAATATATTCAATAAAACCGAAGACATCTATCTATATCTTATACTTGAGGATTTCGCTTCCTAGAAAGAAGACCGACTTCTTTCAAGTAACCGACAACTCCAAACGTCGCTTGAAGTTTTCATCATCAAATTTCAACTGATTATTACAGGTTTCTTTGCCATTGTATAAATAGCTTATTGAACCCATTTGAAGTAAATGCTTGGAGGTAACTTGTGTATTTTTTTATTCCAAACATATTTTTAAACCTAAATTTTTTGAATTGTGACAGTTTTGTTTAGAAAACAACTTCTCTCCAGCTGTCGATGAATATTTTTCTGTGGTTAAAAAATTAATCATGTTGTTTATGCTTACAAAAAAGTTGGAAATTCGTTAGTTTTTTAGTTGTTCCGATCTTCTTCAGCGATATATACTATATTACAGTCCTGAAATTGTTTGTTTACAAGTAGAAATTACCAAGGCCTGCTGGTTTAAATATATTTCATAAATTTAAATATAAAAATATATCGACCCCACCACCTTTAAGTAACGAACATGAATATAGCTACTTTTCAGGAGACAACAAATTTTACTTTTAACTTCTCCTTTGTGAATATTTTTTTTTGTATATCCCGGCCTTTTTAATCCTCTGAGCCCTAGATTTGTGTTTCCAACATTTTATTTTGCGAATATGCATATGGTAAATTGATAAAAGTGAGGAATTCAAAAAATGCGATTTTTCACATCCGTTGTTCAAACGTGATGGCGACATTTGAGTTGAATATTTATACAAGGCTAACATCCTCACCGATGGTTTGCAATAGTTAACGTCTCATTAGTAAACTGAACCTAGCTTCCTATGGATTTGCAATAAGGGAACACTACCTGTTTTGATTCCAAGTAGCGTGCATCACGACACAGACTCCCGAGCAGGTAAAAGATACACTCGCCGCAAGGGACAGCAGGTGTAAAAATAGAGCCGATTATGAAGAGAGACCCCAGAAAAAAAAAAGAAGAATGGTTCCCCACCATTATTGACTGAATAGAGTATAATTTTGAAGCATGTTATGTTTTTTCGGTATAGGCGTCCTTTTTGAGAACACAATGGGGGTCGAGATTTATTTGGGAATATGTTTGCATTGGGGATGATTTCTTAGCTTTTGGACTCTTTGATTTAAATAACAATCGCAATAAATAAATTAAATATTCCATTATTTCGGATGAGATGTTTTGCTATTTTGATAAAAATCCGAAAATATTATATGAGGGACCAAGAAATTTCAAGGAACCTATGACTCCAAGAGAACAATTTATCTATGTATATATTAATAAGCAAGCACTTTTTATTTACCTATTGTCGTGAAGATGTGTACAAAACAAAAATCATCGAAATCGGACCATTATTAAAACATGTTTTCTATGGACTACACCGCTAAAACGGCTCTAAAGACTTCGGTAAAACTTGCATAAAGTCTTCTACTTGAAACCCTTTAACTATCCTTACATATAGTACATTACCTAGAAAACAAGGTAAAAAACAAGAAAAAAAGGTATAAGGAAAAGATTATATTTGCGCGTAACTCGATTATATTTTCGTTAGACACTTGATCATTTGAGAGAAGGCCCTACTAAACAAAACAAAAAATCATCAAAATCGGACCATTCTTAGCAAAGATACAGCGTGTTGGACTTTTTAGCCATGTTTTTATACTTATAAGTATTGCAATCGAGTAAAATTTTCGATGGACAGTTTACTAAGGTAACTATGCTCCCCTCTGACAAGGGGAGGGCAAGATGTGCCCGTTTCTGATTTTGATCGAAATTTGTTGGTGATTCTACATTAGATTTATTTAGGACGTTAACTCCCAAATAAATAAAAAAAAATCGACTATTAGTGATAATTAAATAAAATAAACAAAATAATATTTTCTGCTCATTATAATCGTATAAATTAATCATAAAAATGAAATAATATTGTTTTTCTGATCTGGTTTGTACCACTGGTTGATCTTAGTCTTGTTAAAAATGTGTGGGTTTTAATAATGCAATTTCGGTTTTTGGCCTATATTTTTATGCTAGAGATAATGGATGTTTTGATTGTATATAGTTCGTTATTTTTATTAACTTTTCTCATTTAATAAAAAAAAATATGCAACAACGCAAGTAACAAGGCTTGCCGTATTGTATTAATTATTCAACAAAGCAATTTCTCGTAATATTAATTTCAGATTTCCAAACATCAGAGAGGAAACACTTCATTTATAAGCAATACTCCAAAAACGTTGGATGGCTACATACACATCATGCTCATTAATCTATCATAGGCATATCAACAATATATTAATAAATAATAGCAAAAACTCAAAAACGGGGGGGAAATGTAAATATAATCACAAAAAAGATAGTAATGAACCGTATTTTCAGGGTAAATACAAAATAACCTAAAAAATTAAGTTATAATTCTCCCCTCCCCTCAACAAACATCCAAAAAAGAGAAATAAGTAGCAAGAATTACTAAACTTTTTTATTTATTTTATTTTTTAAACTCATTTGTCTCTTCTTTTGCTAATCTTCTTTTATAACACTCATTTAATAAACATTAACCTACAGTTAACCTAGTAAAGTGTATTGTGATCTTGCTTCCACGGTTATGACAGACACCAAGCTACTCATGCACGCAAGCTTTTTATAGATAAAAATAATTTATAAATAATAAATAATAATTCATATTAATATTATTAATAATTAAATAATACTCTTTTAATAATATAAAAACATTTTTTCTCCAATAGGTCATGGAGGCTATTCCTTCATATGTATTTATGCAAAGCCAATTTATTTAATGAAGTGTTGTTACGGATGATATAATAACTAAACTCCGCTATTCGGGTAGTGTTAGAACTATCCTCACTGTTTTATTGGTCATCCTTTCCTCAAAATCCTCATCTAGGTGATACGTAGAAAAGGGCCATTCTCAAATAAACTGTCACTTTGGCTATCCTGAGGTTTCTAGAAGCTCGAAATTTTTCATTTTTGTTTAAAAACCCCTCCATCTGCACTTAGTTCGTCTCCAAAGCAGAATACATTTTGAGATATTTAATGTTTAAAAACGGTTAAAAATAAAAAAAATTGTAATAAAATTTAATGAGAAAAGTTCGCAATTCTATTCGAAGTTCATTTCGTAAATTTTTACTAAATATTTTAAATAAAAAATATATATTTTGATTATCGGAGTTTATCGTATAACAGCAGTTAGTCATATTAGGTAATAAAAAAAAACACTTGGAGAAAATCAAGAAAAAAATATTTTAGTTCGTAACTCTCGTGACTTTAATGTTTTTTGTTTTTTTTTTAATTACCTAAAAAATCGAAAAATGAACGGGGAAACTTGAATTTTTTTTATTTTGCAAATTTTTAAATTGACAGTTCACTTGAAAATGGTACATGTACCTGATTATACTTGTTGGCATTACGGTACTGTTATTCTTAGAAGACAATATAGTTATTGTTGAGCTCTCACCGCTTAATTTAGCCGTTGACTAGTGTAAAGTACTAATTTAATGGCTAAAAACCCAAAGTCCTCGCAATAGGAAAAAACCTATTATTTTTCTCTCAAGAAAAGACTAGACCAACACGAGTAATGAATTTTATAAGATGTATAATAAATTTAGAGTTTTTATTCAATAAAATATCGGGCAAGTCCTGATTAATTTAATTTTATTAGTTTTCCTTGTTATAAATTTCATCGCCTACACGCTGTCGAATGGTTTCTGCAGGCAGGATTATAAAATAGATTAAATAAAAAAAAAATGAACAAGAAAAACTCTTGTCCTCATAGCATATTAAATCCAGGCATAAATTAATTAGAAATAGCAAGTACATCGATATGTCCCTCATCCGAATCGAAGGTTGTAATAAAATCGTTGGGAGGACAACAAGAGAACCCTGGGAGAAATATTCATTAATCACAAGCCCCCGTAGGAGGCAGGGCTTTAGGACCTCCCGATGCGACCGCGGCGAACCTCTGGTCACCTTCCAGACCGAGGAAAGATGTTGGGAATGTTTTTGTATCATAAATTGAATTTTATTTAAAATCGTGATAGTTATAAGTCTTTTATTTATATGAATAATGATACTACAGTAATCTTGTAAAGGATATATTATATTTCCAACGTACATTGTCATGCTTTATACTTTTCTCATAGATATTCATGTTATTTTAGAAAACTACCTATCCATATATTTATAAATCCTGTACTCTATTATTATATTTTGAATAAACATCTTTCTCTTTTATTCTCCTTTATTGCTTCTTACGTCACATTTTTTCTCGACGTTTCGGGGTATTTTTCCCCATCATCAGGACAAATATACTACAATCTTAACTAATAATACATTTTTTATTAATTATTTTACAATATTAGCAAGTAACAATAATTTTATATCTTATTGTTACTTACTAATGTTGCAAAATAATTAACTAAAACGCTGCAAATGATTACACAACGGTTTATTACTGCAGAAAATATCTATTCTGTCCTAGCAAAAAAAAAAGAAGACAGAGAATTAGTCTACGAAATTCATTACGCTATATCCCAGCTAATACATAAAAAATTTGAGGACGGATTTTTTTTTTTTTATTCGATATTTGGATTCTAAGTATGTTGAAAAGTAAATCCTCAAATTTTGAGGGGGGTTACAAAATTTTTTTCTTTGGTCGATTCCAAAGGTCTATTATTATTATTAAAAATGGATTATTAGTCCTGATATTGGAGAAAAATACTCCGAAACTTCAAGAAAAAAGTGATGAAAGAAGCAATAAAGGAGAATTAATATAAGAAGAAGATGTTTAATCACAATATAACTAAAAATAATAATAATAAAAAATATAATTATATATATATATATATATATATATATATATATATATATATATATATAACTTCCAAAGAGCAATTTTTAACATGACAGCACAAAAATTATTATATTATTAGATGCAACACAAACCGAAAAAATTAAAAATATCGAAGAGCTAGGAACAGAAGAATACAATGGTTTTTTTCTCCCCGGAAAAGTAGTGATTTTCATATTCGTTAGTTTAGCATGGGAACGATGATAGGTATACTCCAAATATATATATATATATATATATATATATATATATATATATATATATATATATATATATATATATATATATATATTTAATTGTTAATTAAAATTCTGGTTTTTAATTCATTCAAAAAGTACTTGTAGTATGTACAACAATTTTAGGTGCGCATGCATACTCTAAGTAAACATTGCTTTCAAATGGTACCTTCTTTTTGTTAATTGATTAATTTAAATTGGTTCATTACTTCACCTAAAAAAGGGACCTTGCCTTGGAATTAAATGATGTCTTAAGTTTGTAGGCCATTTTTGGACTGGTGATATGAGATGTGCTTATGTGATTTTTTTTATTCTGTCCTGGTGATGAGTGGTTAGTTATTTACTAGTATTTCAGAGACTTGAGGTTTTATTTTCGGTATCTTTAAACTGTTACTTTCAGCTCTTACTAAAAATCAGCAATAGCAGATTTAACTAATTTTTGGAATTAAATGTTTCCCTCATAGCTATTGTGAACTAATCCTTGAGTGAACTTGCTCGAGAGAGAAAGTAACATGACTCAACCGAAGATGGTTTGCTTTCCGGTCCAAATCTAACGAAAAAGTAGTATGGATTCCAAACAGTAAAACGTTATAGTGCGGTGTTCCGCAAACTGCCTGGCGTTCTCAAAACAATTTAGAACTGCATAAAACTTAACGAATACACTCAACGTAACCAGCCTCAGGGAACCGATAGCCGGAAGTTACAGAATAAAATCTTTATTGTTTTCCCACGACTAGATATTTATCTTCTCATTACCATAACTATTTAAAAATGTTTTTTTTTTGTTAACATAAATAAATAATACATCGCTCTCTTGGAAGTAGTAGTTGAAATGAGCTTCCCGTGGCGTTTATTTCTTAGCGAATAAATGCCAAATTTTTAGTTTTAATATTTACCGAAATAAAAAATTATTGTTAGTATAATTATTACTGTTAGTTTCCAGTAAAGACTTCCTACGAACTGTAATTAGAGAGTAACTGTATACAGATTGTCTTGATAAAGAAAACAATAAATTATTTTTAATATTTTAAAATTATTCTTATCTTATTATTATATAGAAGTTGTGTACTAGATTGGGAAAGGGTTGATTGATAACTGGAAAAGAAAAATATGGAGAGATCAGAAGGAAGTTGGATAGATCAAAATAGCCAAAAGATATTAAAAAAAATGTAATGTAATCGAATGAAGATGATTATGTAGATGTATGAATAAATGATAAAGGGGAAAAGGAAGAAGAAAAAAAAAAAGTGTAAAATGTATATAAAATATATTATGTCCAACCAAGGATTGATTAGTAGGCTATGTATTGTAGCAACCTAATGTATTTAGGCAGCATTGATGTTCAATAAAGCATTTCTCTCTCTCTCTCTCTGGTGGCCAAAGAGTATCAATATTTTTCTTCGGTATGAAAACATTTAAAACATCAATATTTTTGTTTAAAATATTATTTTGTTTTATGTATTATTTAATACACTCAATAGAATATTTTGAGTTGATTTTTTTTTTTTTTTTTTTTTTTTACATGGATCTTTACTATACATAAACTCTAAAAGAGCTTGTACTGTTGTTTTTTAATGAAAAAAAAACAATATAATATAATTAATCCAATAAAATTGGATAAATATAATATATTAATAAATATAATATAATTAAATAATCAAGAAATGAAGATTAATATTACTTTTAAAAACAAAAAAAGGAATGTTGTTGATATTTTAACAGCGAGTTGAAGGACAGCGATTGACATATATAGGTGAACTTCAAACGCTTCTCTGGATTTCGTATTGTGGCACTCTTCTTCCATATATATATATAGAATTAATAACATCAAAATCAGGGTTCACACATTACATTCTATATTACTAGTATCATTAAATACCTCAAAATCTTCATCCATTTTTATTATTTATTTTCCTTTTAGTACACTAGGATTTTTAAAATATTTACTTTTTTTTTCTTTTTACCAACAGTTCTTAAGACCTACATTATATGGAAACTGTCATTATGATTGCAATGTTTCTCTAAACAGAGTGTGAAAGGCAAAAGGTCATTTGAATGCTAGTTCTGCTCGAATTCTCACGACCTAAATCATCGGTCTGACAATTCACTCTAAGGTCATTACTGATTTGTTTATATAGTTGTATTAGAAATAATATAATATTAAGATATATATATATATATATATATATATATATATATATATATATATATATATATATATATATATATATATATATATATATGCAAGAGCAAAAGCTAAAACTGAAGCATAAATAATTGTTAGGACATAAATGGAAAAGCTAAGCGTCGCGTCTCAAAAATAATAATTTTCCATTATGCCCTATATATATATATATATATAAATATATATATATATATATATATATATATATATATATATATATATATATATATATATATGCAAGAGCAAAAGCTAAAAATGAAACATAAATAATTGTTAGGACATAAATGAAGCCAAGAGTCTCAAAAATAATAATTTTCCATTTATGTCATATATATATATATATATATATATATATATATATATATATATATATATTATATATAATTATATATGTCCATAATTGATTTTTAGATTATCAATTAATTATAAGCGACTTAGTTGTAGATCTTAAGTATATCTTATGATTTTTTTCAAAAGTTTATATGAACATCCATCTATTCCTTGTGGCAATGATGAAGTCAGAAACGACGAGCTGTTCCTTGTCTTTTCATTGTGATTTCCTAGTCTATGAGGAATTCAAGTTATTCGCTAGACCAGATGATGTCCTTGGCAGCGCCGAAACTGGAGAGAGGAGCAAAGGGGATACTTGCCAAGGGCGGCGAATTTAGATATATTTATTTCCAGATATATTACCTAAAAGATTGTAGGAAAACTGTCAACTTTTATTGGAGGGATGGTGAATGAAAGGGGTGGCAAAATTAAGTTCCTCCCTCCCCTCCCCCGGCTAAAAATCCTAGTTCCGGCACTGGCCCTTGGTACAAGATCTGTTCAATAAGGGATAAGCGGAATATTAATTTAAAATACTGTAGGGAAAGTCATGGATTTTACGACAAAGGGTAAAGGTGATCAAATGGCATTTGTAGGATTTTATTATAATCCTCCAGTTTTATCACAATTCAAGTTTAGTGATATGTGATTATTGGAAAATTTGTGATTCGAGAACCTTCAAACAGCGACAATTGCAGTAAAGCATTATAATGAATGAGCTACTAAAATTTAAAACCGATACCAATAGATAGGTACCTTTCAAGTTAACAAAATGTGATTCTATCAATACTATGTTGTGTTTAAATATAAAAGAATTGTTGGAAAATCCGGTCGAAATTATTGGGAAATTTCAGATTTTGTCCTCCCCTCCCTATAAATTGTGCCAACGTTCCTGTTTGAGAGACTTGAGGCTTTTTTCGTAATCTTTCGATTATATCCTTAGATTTTTATTTTATTTGTTTACTCTTTTATTCATTTATTATCATTATTATTATTATTACGTAAACTAATGAATTTCATGTATTGTAAAAGTAATGTATGAAGACGTCATAATCTAGATATCGTCGTCCCCACATATAACTAACGAATGTGAAAAATCGCTTCTTTTTTTTAAATTATTTGTTTTTATAAGTTTAGCATAAGTATTATTTACAAAATAAAATCTTATAAGCACAAATCTAGGACTCAGATCAGTTAATAGGCCGAGTTATAAAAAAATTATTCAAATTACAAGTAAAACGTAAAGCTCTTTTTGGTCTCTTGAAAAGTTGCTACATTCACATTCATTAACTATTAGTGGTGGCGATGATATATGATCACAAATCGGAAAATATTTTGCTTCACTGACACTGATGTGATGTGATTACAATACTACAATCTGGTTAATGACGATTCCCCTTTCTCGGTTTCTTTCTTTTGAAAAACACTAGGCGAGCAATTCTTATAATGACCTTCTCATACCATTTTTTTTTTCTTATTCGAAACAGTAGCCGACAGGAAACGAAAAAAAGCGGATGTTGTTAGTTGCATGGAGCTACTACAAGGGAGCAACAGGCGTGAATATGATTCCGAGGAAGATAAAGATTAAAAAACTCGACCATGAGTCGCGAGACAGGTGTTGCCTCTTCGCCCGCCCCCCGATCCTGGACTAATCAGGTTTTCCAGACCCAATACTGAATCGTGGGGAGAGGGGGGACGAGGGAGATTTCTTAGGGACTAATGAGCTGGGACCCTGGCTACTAACTCACCATCTGGACTTTTTTACCTCGATCCAAAAAAGTGCCTTCAAGGCTGCGGGCTGCCCCAGGGCTCTCCGGCCTCATAGAACACAATAGACCAACTCACGACCAGTGCTTCTAGTGTTTGATAATGTTTGAAATAAGAGTTTAAGAATATCTTAATGAAAATTCAAAACCGGTTTTAATTTTGTAAAATCGAACTAAATAACTTAAAATCGCAACATATTACATTCAGTTGACATCCGCATGATGGTATAGAAGGATCAATCTAATTAGGGATTGATAAATTATTTGCCACTTCTATATATTTATTTTTTTGAAAACTAGTTTCGAATGTTATACATTCATACTTAGTTCTTATTAAATATATATGAAGCACTTGAAATAATAAAATCCTTCAAATCCAATCCAGATTTTTGCTTAAATTACCAAATAAATATCTCCAATAGTCCAATCTTAAATTGATTCCATCTATAACAGAAAAATCAATTACTCACCGGCATTACTGGAAAAACCCTGACCCTTAAACCGTTTACCTATAAACATGCTACCTACCTTTCATTCATTGTTAGTTCGATGCGAGAAGAAACCAGTACAAACTTTTCTAGTTGATATAATCCATTTAAACCTTGGTGAATACCAACATGTATTTGATTTCTTGTCTTAATTAAATTCATAAGTCATAAATGTTTAATAATACTGATTTATATTACATCTAATTTAATATGTATAATAATACCAAACTATATTTTGAATTGCTTATTTTTGAATTTTTTTAGTGTTTTTAGGACTGAGGATGAATGTATAACATTCGAAACTAGTTTTCAATAAAACAAATTTATAGAAGTGGGAAATAATTTATCAATCCCTAATTACATTATATTCACACGAACACGAAAGATCTCCTCCAGTATGCATAAAAGACAGACTAGGTAAAATACTTGCGACTGACATTTACTAGAAGGATGACATTGGGGCCTTCATATTAAGCCGAAGCGTCCTTAGTAAACGTCTAAAAGTTCTTTCCTCTCTATTTCAGAGATGATCTTCACTGAAACTAAGGCAGCGACTCTATACATACAATTACTGAAACGCATTTGGACATATAACGTTATTTCGGGAGGAGATTTAAAAAAATTTCGGAGAGCATGATTTAATAAGAAGAAGGCAAGTAACCACCTAAATGTCTATAATCGCCAAATTGGGAGTAAGTTTTAAGAATAAGCATGAAAATTGGATCAAACATTACGATTAAAAATACTTATCAAAATAAAAACTTTATGTTAGTGGATATAAAAATAATATTTTTTCGAGGAAATAAATATATCCCTCTGACCCTGTCTCCTGCGCACGCCACTGCATCACAAATTTATGGTTTAGCTAAAAAAAAACCTCGTTACAATCACAAACACTGCGCCTTATCACACGAACTCAATGGTACGTTGGTAACGGAACCCTGCACAAGGAAATACACCTACTGTTCAAGATAATATCAAAACAACATATAGAATATTTCACGACAAAATTTATCACCATCCTAACAGACTTGTACAAGATTGAATTGTCTGGGATGTTTATTATAGCAATAAACATCCCAGACAATTCATACCGAAGTCTAAAAAAGGAACTGGATGAGAGATCTCCTGAGCTAACAAATGATCTAAAGTAAAGCCAGTACCAATGGGCACTGGTCTCGGTCATGCCTTGCATGTTATAATTGTTTTTGCTGTGTAGTTCAGCACATTCGCTGGTTGTCTTCAACCTGAATGTAGGTGTGAATTTAGAAATAAATACAATAAAAAACTATTAAAAAAAAAAACTACAGAAGTCGTAGAGATAAGAAATTCTTTATAAATAAATAAAATTAAATATTCCGGAAGAAATAGTAGAACGAATTAAGCTGGTACATGAAATCCAGAAAAGCAATAAAAATGTTGACCTCCAAACTAAACATTTTTGTCATATTGTATATTTTAGTCTTATGATTATATTTTTTATATTCCATTATTATACAAAAGGTTTTGTAAATACAATTAGTTCTTTTAACACACTCATTAACCAACTATTTTATTAACTATATCCATCGATTAAATTATTAACAGTTGATTATTACATAATAATCAATTTAATTAATGAAATATGATCAGGGTTAAGGGTGTCGATGACGATCAATCCGCTCAAACCGCTTCACGCCAAATGGAACGACGGTGAATGTGAAATCCTATGTGGATGTTTTGTAGTGATAAAAATTGGCTGAAATTTCACGAGTCCTAAACTCCATCAAATCCAAAATCCAATCACTCATGAAAACTGATGGAGTGGAACGATGGACTGCATAGTATTTAGGCTGTGCTATAATAATAATAATAATAATAAAAATAAAAATTGTTGGTCAGTAAATAGAGTATAGTTAAAATTTACGATATCGATTGTATAAAATATGTTATGGTAATACTGATATGAATAACTTACAATTGTATATATTTTTTTTACTATTAATTATATTAAAAAATATAAATATTACTTTTAAATGGATTTATAATTTATAATATGTTTAACATTTCCGATATTTTTTTTTAGGAGATGGGGTGGGGTAGAAATTAAATTATTTAATGCTCTTGCTATTGTAGAGGCACTAATTATATCCCATTAATTCTCAAGAGTTATATTAAACTGTACATTGAAATATTTGTAGACAGTACATGTTATAAAATAACTTTTTACCAGTTATACGTGAGCATTAATCAAAAACTGTCAGTAAAAAATAAAAAGATGAAGTGGAGTGATCGTTAGCAGGACACTTTAAATCTTCTTCACTCCAGTCATTCCACTCCATCATTCCATTGTTCCATTTTCAATGATCGTTAGTAACCGCCTTCAGGTGCTGCTTACAAAATATTATTATACGACGAGTCAATAAATCATGCCTTGAGAAAAGCTCCATATCTCACGAACTATTACATGTACAGAAATCTATTAAAGTTCAAATTGAAGCTAGTAAAATGACCTGTTTTTCGGAAAAAAAAATGTTTGTTGAAAAATTGTATCTCGGTAGGGGGACGGGGGTTCCGATGTCAGAAATTTGGATTTTTAATGTAAATCCAAATCCAAACACCATATAAAATATCTGGTGTGTCCACCGCGCGACTTTCCTTAGCGCTTTGAGTTAAAGTCAAATACAATTTTTTTTTTGCTATATCTTCTCTTATATTAGGCCCGATTATTTTTTTTTTTATATTTAATTTTGTAAACAATCAAATTATCTTTCAAATCGCATCTGGAATATTCCAGGAAATGTATAATTTTCGAATTATAAACAACTAAACTAAGGAGAACTGATGTCCATAGGAACGTATGCTAAATAATTTATAGCATGCGTACAAAGTTCAAAACGGTATATCTCTGCGAATGCAGGACCGATTTGGTTGATTTTTTTTTTGTTTTGTAGGAAATTGAATTAGCTTCCGAATGATTCTGTAATAGTGACCATGTATATGTATATGTACAAAGTATACATTTTGAGAAAAATCTATAAATTTGAGTTATGCGCGAATACAATTTTATTTTCTTCATAACTTTTTTTCTGATTGTTTTCGGGGATGCGCTATAAAGAAAAGTGCATTAGGGAGAAGATTTTAGGAAAGTTCCATCAAAATAGAGCAGTTTTGGCGCTACAGTCTATAGAAAAACATGTTGGTCGATCTGGTGCACACTCATCAGGGGACAAAGCCCTATAAAACAAAACAATAACCAACAAATTCCGTCCACCCGTTTAAGGGATAATAGTGGTACAGATATAAAGGCACACGGGTCAATGGCAAATATGTTTTTTTTGCACATCGAAAATTTTACTCGATTACAATACATCCCTTACCTATGCGGTAAGGAAAGTAAAAATAAGTTCTACCAGACCTTTTGCCTTTTTAAAGGGTTTCATACCGTTGATTAAATCAGGAACTAACACAATCTCCCATCTGCGTTTCAGTTTAGCGCTGATTATCCTTTTATTGATTCGCTCGTTATCCATCACGACAAGTTTGCACGCTCATTTCAGTCTCCTTGATGCTATCACTTCAATTACACTCATAAGTTACAGGTCACGCGATTCCTTGTTGTCTAGCGTCCGAATTATACAGCTATCTCATCCATCTTTGGCCCAAATCTACGCTGTACTTTATTTTCAAAATCTTAAGGTATTACTCTTCCTCTTTCATATGGAAGTATAAATTCTTAAACTTAGATTTCTGGGTACTGGAAGCAAACTGAGTAATTCCGTGATAGAAAAACAAACATTTCCCGCCATAATCTTACGTTTATCACTTTTAATTTAATTTCTTTTATATATTGTAGATCCGAGATACTTCTAAAACATCTCTACGTATTAATTAATAGACCCATATGCTCAAAATCATCACACTATTGGCTACAGAACTTTCGTGTTTTTGATATTTCGTCTGTTATTTGCCGTTAGATCGAACTAAATATAAAATAACTGAAATTGAAATTGTTAAATTGTTCAATACTACTACAATTTAGTTTAATACTGCTGTTTAATGATATCGGCTAGCTGCTTCTTATCAATTCAAGTAATAAAAAAATAAGAAAAAATGTTAACTTATTGATATCGAGCAAATACACATGATGATTGACTTCTTTCAATACCAACCCCTACAAAATAGGTGAAATATCTCAGTGCATAAGGACTTTTTTTTTCATCAGGTTTAAAAAAGTTAAAATGACTAATAATTTAAACTTTTCTTCTTTTTTTATAAATATATTAGTAGCAACTTCCCTTACATAACATGTAATGCAGCCCATTGATAGCTTCCAGACATCTTTCAAAATCCAAATCCAAATTAAATTTGGAGAAAATTTCAATTTTAAAAAAAATATGTTTATGATGAAAAATTCACATTTCGTCAGCGTTCAAGGAAAAGTCACTTAAATCCAGCTAGTGAATTTTAATGACAATGATTTCTGGCCTGTGAAAAAATTACATAAATGGGCTAAATTAATTTATCCATGAAATTACAGTCAAATAAGGCATTGAATGACTTGGTCATGTTTGCCAATAAAGATATATGTTTTGCTAATTGAATAGATGAACTGGGAATTTTTTACAACTCTAGATTTGGTGAATTTTCCTTGAATGTTGGCGGTAATTTTATTTTTTTAATAAATCTGGCTTCATAACCGTGCGAATATGATTTCAAAGTTATTTAAAAAATAATTATTATTATATATAATATAATTTATAATAATTATTATTTGTTCCGATCGACCCACAATCGCGGGATTGTTTGATCACACACAAAAAAAAAGTTACAAGTACACATGCTTATTTTAATATTTTTTTTATTACTTTTTTTTTATCTCATCATTTATTGTTTTGTTCAGTTGTTTTACGTATCATTGTTTTTTTCATTTTTTTTTATTGATTAAATTGGTTACCATATGTGCATTTAAATTTTTTAGCACATTTCATAATATTTTAACAAGTATTCAGCATTATAAAATCATGTATTTATATTTATTTTCATGCATTATTCACTATTTTTTTCGTTTTACCACCAATATCCACAACCTTGGGCTTTGGCTTAGTGGTCGATACAGCTTATAAATAAACATTCTCATTTTATAAGAAAACGAGACCAAATATTATAACACAATAAATAAATAAATAAATGAAGTCGGCTACCTGTTCAAACGGATAGATTTTCTAACGCGATTTTTTTTTATATATTACCTTTCCCACAGAAAATAAGAGTAGCTCCGCGTTCCATTCAGCATATTTATGGCGTTGCTTAGAGATTATGGCGCAGTGAAAAGATGAGTGAAGAATTCCTATGGCGAAGAGACGGTCGTGATGGCATGTTGCCGCTGTCCCCGCAGACATCAAGGACTCCACATCTGGATTCCACTCTTTCATAACATATTTCGTCCCGCGCGTTTTATGGAAGAAAGGGTAAAACTATTCCAGCTGATTTATGGTCGAGGATAGGATCTGATGGAGAAGCATCTCCAGCAGCCGAGGGAGCCTGGAGGAATGCATTAATGTGCGAAAGGAATCATAACGTTTAATTTTTATTATTCAAAGAAAAAAAATAATGATCAGAAATTAATGCATGGGTATGCCTTATTTCTTAATAAAAAAAAATATTAACGATAAGAAAGAGTCATTATTAATAAAAACATTTACAAACGTAATTAATGCCTTGTTTTTGAAATATTCCAATTATATCTTGTTCTTATTTCAAGCTTATAATTTTTTTAATACTTGATTTAAATTATAATTAATCTCTAAAAAAACGTTTGAACATTAAAAAGGAATAGAGTAATTAACAAGCACGATTGTGGTAGCAGTAAGAAAAATATATAAGATTTGACAGCGCATGTTTGGTTCATTTGTGTATATTTCTTTTAATGGAATTTTTATTTTTTTATGTTATTACCTATCTCTTGTGGAGAGGGAAATGACGAGACGGCCTAAATTAACTACAGATCTTTTTTTAGACTAGTTAAGAGGTATGCATACCAAAAGTCTCCGGCTCTAGGAGCAGAGGCAAAGAGAGGGGAGGAGAAGATAATATTTTTCAGTTTTTCGTTTATATCTCGAAAACGGTTGGTCTTAGCTTAAAACAATTTTTTTTTAAACTGAAGAGCATTAAATTTCCTACAATAATGTTCCTATTAATTGCTTTCGTATCTGTTATAATTTAAGAAATATGCGCTCTTCAATGTAACAAACTGTAAAGGAAAAGAATAACATTGAAGAACGTACATTTCTTAAAATGTAACAGTTACGAAAAAAATAATAGGAGCATTCTTGTAGAAAATTTAATTGTCTTCAATTTTTTAGATATAATGTTTTAAGCTAGGACTAACCATTATCGAGATATAAACGAAAGAACACGACCTTCAAACCCTCCCTCTTCTCTTTGCTTCTGCTCCTAAATCCGGGAACTTTTAGTATGTTTACCTCTTAACTAGAATTACAAATTAAGGAATCAATTTTGGCAGTTGTTATTTCCGTCTACAATTCACACATCGACTGACCTATCTGTATTTAATTTTTGGTTATTAGTTAAATGTAAATATTAATAACCACGATTATTCGATTATCAAGAATTTACTGATTGGAAAGTTCTAATTTCCTGAGCCTGAGGCACTATTCCAATCAATGGAGTTTTCCTCCGACCAGCTTCCAGACTCGACTAAGAGGTAGAAAAGGAGGACCAAAAAAAATCCTGAAGGAAAAGAGGCAAACAAGACAGAGGTACTAAAAGCGGAAGGAGTGACGTAAAAAGAGCTATAGTTAAATTTAAGGAGGAGCAGAGGACTCGGGGAGTAGGGAGTAGGGAGGAGCTGCCTGTGCCTCCCAGGTAGGACCGGTTCTGCGGCGTTGCCGGATCCTCCTCTATCGGGCTCCTCTCTAGTGTCGGTGTAGTGTAAATTATATCTACTGTCACTGGGGTGTCTCTTAGGCAGACGTCCCGGCACCCGTCTTCTGTCGGCGGGGGGAGGAGGGGAGCGGCACCGCAATCTGGACTCTGGAAGACCTTGGATTGTGGATCGGGTAGGAAATCTGCAGTTCCGGAAGTAGGGGAATCGACTTCTTTTCGATTTCTACAATAGAGATAACGACCAGAATGCTTACCTTCGTCTTAGGCCTGAAGAAATCCATCTCCAAGAAAAGAACTTGCTTTAGCTTTTTCTGTTACGACGGAGGCGGATGAAGGCATGGTCACTAATCCATACTTGAAAATTACAGTAAATTCATCTGATAATTACTAATTATATATAAAGGAAAGATCGAAAGATGTACAGAACAAATGTTTTTCCAATTTATTCCAGACAACTACAAAAAATGAACCAATGAAACAATATTCAAACGGTTGACATCCGCATGATGGTATAGAAGAATCAATCTAATTAGGGATTGATAAATTATTTGCAATTTCTATAATTTTGTTTTATTGAAAACTAGTTTCGAATGTTATATATTCATCTTCAGTTCTAAAAACGCACAAAAATTCAAAAGTAAGCAATTCAAAATACAGTTTTAATATAAACCATTTACATGTACTTACTATTATTTATAATTTTTAACTCGAGTTTAATACAATAGTTTTGTCTTATTCCCGTATGAGATTCCAAAATATTTAATTGTTGATATCCCTTATCATATAAGAAAAGTTTAATTTAAGGAACACATCAGAAAAATTAATAAACCAATATACAATCATCAATCCTTGTCTGAAAAAGACTTTCAACTAATAAATAATCAAACAAAATTAATCAGATATCTTTGATGTATAGTGTTTATTTTATTTATTTTTTATTTTAATTTTATTTTATTACTTTGTTGAAGCGGCGCCAATTTCATTTGCCTCATTGCCAACAAACTGAATAAATTACTGGTTATTTATTATTTTATATAATGATTAATTTTGATGTTTTAAATCATCTATTGAAAAAAAGTATATATTTTTCATGAAATCCCAAAATAATAAAAATAAAGTGGAAATATTATTATTATTATTATTATTAGACGACGCCTACTCCTGGCTGTTGATCTAATATTACATATATTATCAAGATAAGTAAGTATAGATGATCCTATGGTAAGTATGAATTAAAAAATATTAAATAATTTAATAATTATTGCTAAATATTTTAGATAATACCATCAATATGGTATGTTCAGGACTTTATGGTATGTCCATAAAATGCTAAATTTAAATCTAATGGGGCTGAAAGGTATTAAAACCGCTGATGCAATGATACAGTTTCGGATAAACGTTTGAAGGAGATCATTTGTGATTAAACTGTCATAAAAGATGTAAATAGGGCCAATATAATTTGAATATTTAGCAATAAAATAATTATTCGCCTTTTAAAGGATCAAATGAGGATAAAGGATCGGTATAAATTAGTTGTTAATCCGGCAGTGATAAGAATAGTCACTGACCTAAATAATTTGCATTTGATAGTTATTAAAATTGGTATTTCTTACTATGTTATTGTTTTGGTAGATTTTTATGTGCTAATATATAAAAGTTTACTATTTTATGTATATATCATCGAATATTATCAATGAACATAACTCATTTTAACTGATACAAGTTAATTTTCTATTTTAAAGAAATTTTATAGATTTAATGAGTAATTAATTATCTAAATTATTAGCGAAAAATTGGAAAGAGACTGTGTATACACGCGGGAGTTTTAAAGACGTAGAATTACTTAAGAGAGCAAGGAATGAGATTTGAAAAGTTTCTCTACTCTAATAAGTATGTTACATTTTTGCGAAATCGGGTTTTTGACCGAATAAGGTTCTGTAAGGCTTCCATTGCAGGTTCTAATGATTCTTATAAACTAATAAAGAGTTTGACGAAATAATGGTCTATGTTTTTTTTAACAAAAAAACTGTTAGCTGCAAAAACCTAATTAAAGACAAAATTTTATTGATTCGTAAAAAAAAAAAAAAAAAAAAAAATCTACATAGATCCTGCATTTATAGAATAACAATTTTGTGAATAAAGACCTATTCATATCGACATTTTTTGAAAAATGCGTAAGCGCAATTTTACAAACTTTACAGGAAACACATGAAAAGATTCTTCCCCAAATAACAATTTTTTTGTTTTTAATTGTATTCTTAATGTATACGGTAGGAGTTTATTAAGGTGGCAAAACTTTAATAATTACTTAAGTATTTATAATTAATTAAGTATTTTTAAGGCATCTAGTACAGGTTAAGGCCAGAGTGACGACTGAGAGTCGTTAGTGTTTGGTGCTTACGTCATCAATAATAGATTTTTAGACCATTTCCAATTTTTTTTTCTAGGTACATAGTAAGCGGAAATCGATAGAGGTGGGGTTTACGTCCCATGATAAATTGAAACCTAAATTTCGATTTTTTGGCACTTAGGCCATTTTCAAAAAACCACGTCGATACTTCGAGATTATATTGTGAGCGGTGACATCATCAACTCAATACTAAAAATAGTCAATTTCACTCGCTTACTGTACTTCCGCCTTTAAGTCCAAACTCAAAAATTCTTTTTGAAATATCTAATGGCACGGTTTCTCTTTTTAAATATACTAATTCTTGCTTCCTAGAATTTATTAAAGCGGAGCTATTATTAAAAATGACACTAAAAGCTTCTGAAAATGTTTCTGTCCTAACAACACGGATGGAGGAACGTAATTCTACATTTAAAAAAAAATATATACTGGGTACATAACCGAGTAAAACAGCATACTTCGAAATTTAAAAAAATCTAACCATCAATTTGTATTCTGATATGCTATGTATACATCAATGAAGGCATTTATTTTTCATTTTTCAAAACTATATGACAGATCTGGTCTGTTAATAAACTTATCTTACGATTTTTATTAAATAGAAATACGCTCAAAGACGTCATGGGGGATATTAAAATCCACCTTGAAGCTCTTATTACAATCATTATTATTTTTGAGCTTTTGAACAAATTTAAAGGGAAACGTTATATGGGTAAAATTTTCGAAATTATGAGATCAGAGATTCAAGACTCGTTTTGGAAGCATCCAGAGGTAACAGCTAGTAAAATAATTAAATAAACGCCCGAATTTTATTTTACCTATTCATATACAACCCCTGAATACTCATAAGCAAAAGCGTTCAGGTGTCATAGTGAAAAAGAAGCGAAGATGTTAGATTAGGAGTCACTGGAGCCAGGTGAGACTGAATGGTGTCCCGAGCAAGGTGTTTGACCGACAGAGCAGTTACTGCCTCTCATGTTGACACCTTCCCATTCACTCAGCTTCACGCCATGGTTTAGTTCCGAGTTCGATTCCTAATTTTTTCTCTATAAAAAAAAAAAAATAATAAAAAATAAATATATATATATATATATATATATATATATATATATATATATATATATATATATATATATATATATATGTTGCTATTACAGTATATGTTGCTATTAATGGTCAGGAACGTTGTGGATGGTACATAATTCTTCAGTTGCCGGATACGAAAAGCTGAAAGATGCCATAGACTATTATTTACAAATTTAAAATTATATTTCAAATGCAATAACGAGGAAATATTTTATTTTATTTATGCCTTTTCGTAATAAACTTTTAGAATAACAATTCATTGTTTGTGTCCAATAAAATCAATTTAAAGACAGTTTTCAACTCCCTCCTATTATAGATATCATATAATTATAATTTTAACTACTTAAAATACATGATATATAATTTTTAAATAACCTAAATGTTTTAAGTTGCAAAAAAATCAATCTACTCAAGATTAATATAGGCTTAGATACATAGGAATTGATTTGCTTAGGTGCATCAGGGCATTTCAACAACAAAAAATATTACTACGGCTACTAATTATTGAGAATTCAAAAAATAAAATAGTAACAGCAATAATTAAAAGAAAAAAATCAGACATATTTCAGCCGTCATAAGCTAAATTGCCTTAAATCCAAATCATTTTTAAATACATCTTTGTATTGTACCCGGATTGCTCTAAAAACTACACTTTGATGTAGTTATGACAATAGAAACTCCTAAATCCAAAGGTTAGATCCTAGTCATTGGTTTAAGGACCATCTTATGTCATCATAAAAAGGTTTAGTTTTTAGAGCAATTCAGGTTGCAATACAAAAATTTATATAAACAAATTATTTAGAGTTAGGGCCTTTTAGCTTAAGAAGGCAGATTATTTTAAATATTTGGAAAATACAATGAGGAAATTGAAACAATTTTTTTTAACATAAATTCATGGCTCATTAGCATTTAATGCGTCAAATTGCTGTTCAGAGACGTTAAGACCAGACTTACAGGCCAAATATAGTATTATTGGAAATACCAATGTGTTATTTGTTCGAATCTAAATAAATTTAAGTACTGTAAGTTGTGTGTTCCGTTACTGTCACATCACACTATCCGAGTTCAAAATGCATTTTTTTTTTTCAAATAACGCACATATTTTTTAAACTACATTCCTATTATGTTGCAGATAAACATTAAAATTTTTGCATGTTCAATTGAATTATAACTTAAAATCCTGAGATATAATTCAAGATGTGACTGTCACAGAGTTTTGTCTATTACGTTACTTCCATTTCGTTACGGTGCGTGAACTAGAGGGAGGAAGTTTGATAGCAGATTGGATCCATTCCACCTATTTATGTGCTTTTCCCAGTCTTAGTGCCTCTGCAGGGTTTTACGTGATTATGTTTATGGCAGTCAATATTTTCTTCTAAGGACATGGTGAGTATTTTCATTGAATGTCTCCTCCGTTACGCATGTTTGTAAAAACCAGTTTGTACATTCTTATTAAATAAAATGTGCTAGTTATTATTCCATAGTGCATCAGAATTGAACATTCAGATTTATCTCCTCCGTTACAAAAAGAAAAACTTAACGGAATGGTCACTGTTGTAACGGAAGGAATATCATAACAAATTACGTAAATTTATAGTTTTTATTTTTTTTAAAGGAATTGAGCGCTCCTGAACATATGAAAAACTATACATCAAAGATGAAAAAATATAACAATCCTTAAAATATATCAATAATATTATTAGCGTATCGGAAAGGACAAAAAATACATGTTTTTCAACATTTAAAAAATGATAAACACATCAAACTCGCATGATGTTCTACAGCTTAGGAATTCAGTAGATAAATAAAGCGAGAAAAAAAAAATTCTAAACAAAATAAAAATCAGCAGAGGGCTAAATATGGATAAAATATTTTATTAATAATAGTCGAAAAATAAAACAATAAAAAAAATTTTTTTTCCTGTAAAAAGCTTTTACATTTTATTATGATGGATAAATCAGCTGGATTGAAATTATGAGTTAAATTTTTTAGTGTTACTCTTTAATTTTTAATTCATACTCAGAATGAAGGTAATCCGCTATTTTTTAAGTTGCCATTTTTAAACTGAGATTAAAAGGAAATAATAGATTACTAATAATTACTAATTTACTGAAAATTTCTAATCAGCAGTCCACATCTTGCAAATATGCAATATTATGTATGTAATTGTGCATATATTTTCGCTTCAGATCAGAACTGTCTTACTCCAAATTTGGCTTTTTCTGATTTTTTTTTTTTTTTTTTTTTTTAATCACTTAAGATAGTTCAGACAACTGCGGATTTGATGCAGAAATAGCCTATTTCTACACAGTTCTTTTGCTCACTTATTTTCATTATACAGTTCTATTATTCAAATGTTTTGCTAAACTTAAAATTAAATTAAATATTAAAATTTTTCAATATTTTTTGTAGAATATATTAATTTAGTAAAAAAAAAATTAAAGAATGTTTTTAAAAAATACAAAAATATTCAGCTAAGTTTAGGAATTAAACAACTTAAACTTAGGATAAAACAAAAAATTTATAAAAAAAAAAAACTCTCTTATCGTCACAATATATGCATATTTGTATCTGTTAGAAAATATTCTATTATATTTTTTTTTTATTAACATTAATTTTTTATCGCAATTGCTGTCAATTGGTACATAAACATATTAAGTTGCGCGTTAATTGAATCCGAATAAGCAATTACAATGGCAACATGGTGCGAAATACCCACCACAGTTGAAGTTTGCAAGCTACCACTAACTTTCAATTAGACACACTAAATACACAATCCATCCACGTAATGAACCCGGTGTAACTTCATGCAATCAATTGATGCATAGCAATAAGTGAAAGGTTTATGGTAATTCATCATTATTCCGAGTTAGTACTATATTCAATGGTAAGGTTACTTAAACCATCTCGAGCGACTATTATAGAGTATTAAAGCGTCAGGGGAGTAATTCGCATCTGGTAGGTACATTATATGTCGTAATGAAACGCCTTAATGCCAACTCACTGTTGTGCAAACAGTTCCATGAATTTATAATAACCATAAATCATTAACTGGCAACACTACCCTTTTGACTGGATACATAGCAAAGAAAAAATCCTGTGTTTATTAAAATTAATATAAATTGAAAAAAAATATAATTCAATTTTGCACTTCCTCAATTCCGCACTTCTTCAGCTATGCAGATACAAATTTCTGATATGTATGGTTTTGCGGCCGAACCTAGTACAAGGTAAAACCGTTTCTGTTTTAAATATAATAACCAAAACCAATACCTACGAATTTAACAATTATTTATATTTTTATGAAATTATTTTTGAATATTACTTCCATTAAAACAACTTTATTCAATAAATCAAATTATTGAACATTTGTGACGTTTCGGGGAAAATCTCCCCATCCTCAGACATTATAGTATCTTTAAATATTCTCTTTAATATTAAAAATGTTATAAATTAATCCATTTTTTACATTTCGTCTTATTGGTTATTAATTTTTTTTTTTTAAATTAATATTCTAATTATTTAAGTCCCAACTGAATTGATCCAGAAAATCTCTGTTGGGACTTAGATAATTAGAATATTAATTTAATAATCAATAATATGAAATGTAAAAAAATATTTATAACAACTTTAATGTTATAGAGAATACTTAAAGATAATGTAATACCTGAAGAGATTGCCCCCGAAACGTCACAAATATTCAATAATTGGATTTATTGAATAAAGTTGTTTAAATAGAAGTAATATTCAACTATGATTTTATGAAAAATTCCTAGATAAAATTAAAAAACAATAACAATTATTTATTTTGAAGGAAAAATAATTAAGCTGATTTATCTTTATCTTCAGGCAACTGTTGCTATTTTATAGTTTTTCTGTTACGATTTTCTTGATATTATTATTGTAAGAAACCCTTTATAAACTTTTTCCCTTCATCCAAAATCAATAAGTTTGATTTGTACAGTTAACTGTTCGATTTTTAATTCAATTTGGTTTGATGCGTTGGCCAAAAAAAAAAAAAAAAAAAAAAAAATGAAAAAAAAACTTTATTCGTCATTCTATTATTCAATGAATACATTTATTCATTAGTTTTCAATCAGTGATAAAATAAAAATAATTATTCGACATCGTATGCCTCATGTTCCCTTCCCCGTTTGTCGAATCGAAAGTCGAACGAACAGCTTGGACATAGCTGTAGATGTATTTCTAAAAAAGAAAAATCTATCGTAATTTAAATTGAAAATTATTCTATTTCATAAGAGTCTGTTTAATATATATATTAACCTGTAAATATATTCTTACAACATAAAAATAAATTAATTAGTTTCCAGTGATAAAAATTACATAATGACTATTAATTAACTAATAATCCATTAAAATACGCAATCCTGGGTTTAAAATATTAAATAAAACATAACTTCTCATTAACATAAAAACTTGACTATTTGATCGAAGTTGAAATTCTATATAAAGAATTATTTTAATATCAGTATGGATTTCCATTGTTTTAAAAAAAGATTTTTTAAATGGTTCTCTATCAATTTTAGAAATAAAAGCGTAAAATAAAAGTTTATTAAAATAAAATTTTGAATCTTACACATCCTTCGGACTTAGAGCATTGTCACAAATATCCAGCGCCAATAGACGTCGCGACTTCGAATGTTGTTTTTGAGTAGCTAATGTCTTCAGAATCTAGGAACTAAATAGTGATTCAGGATCACTTTTTTAAATACCGATTTATGGTTTATAGGCGTACAAGGAAGTCATGTGGAGCCTACAATAATCTAACCTTATACAATGAAAATAAAAAATAAACAGTTTTTTGGGGCAAAAGTCCTTGGATATTATTAAAATATTATTATACTATTTTCCAACGGAAATTGAATCATTTACGCATTATGAATTGTGTATTTTTTATGAAAATATTTGCTGTTTGTTTTAACCATTTAACTTATTTAATATTGCTTATTTTTTATCGCATACACCGAAAATTATATTTTATTGTGAGGCTATAGATTATAAAAAGGGGATTTATGAATTGATCAAAATTAGTATTGACAAGGATGAAGGTGAAACGACTAGACCAGTAAGGATGGATCTCTTTTGAGTTAACCCTTCTTGAAGGATGAGTTCTAAACGTGCCCTTTGAAGAATGGCTTGGACCAACATCATTTGGACCTGTGGTTCGAAGGGACTAAGGACAGATGATTGATGGGCTGCCGGAGGACCATACCTTGGCTCTCCAAACCATTCAAGTTGTCTTGAAGCTTCAAGCTTTTTCAGCCCAGATGGCCCTTAATTAGACAGCTAAAAAGATATTTGTTTCTAATAGTTCATCAAGCAATAGCCGAGAAGTGTGCCATCATGATATTTTTATAATATACAACTTTTTATAATATTTAAAATTATTTATTTCTTCACAGCCTCGCTTTATATTAGTCGAGTTAAAGAGAGTAAATCATACAAGAAATCTCCAAACACCTCTCCGATGGTGACCCTGTTTAAATTAAAAACTAAAAGAAGAAAGAAACAATAGAAACAAAATTATAAGAATATGAAAACAAATCGTGAAGCTTATTATAGTAATAATAAGTTAACAACTTAGTTGAACAGAGCGTATTGTTAAGATCAGGAGTAGCTAGATGGAGGAAGCTGTGGTTCGTTTTCATTCGTCTACTTTCGAATGCACTCGGCATTCCATCTATGTTCAGGCTCTAAACTGTTGTAGATTATTTTTCCTTCAAAATAAATAATTGTTATTGTTTTTTAATTTTATCTAGGAATTTTTCATAAAATCATAGTTGAATATTACTTCTATTTAAACAACTTTATTCAATAAATCCAATTATTGAATATTTGTGACGTTTCGGGGGCAATCTCTTCAGGTATTACATTATCTTTAAGTATTCTCTATAACATTAAAGTTGTTATAAATATTTTTTTACATTTCATATTATTGATTATTAAATTAATATTCTAATTATCTAAGTCCCAACAGAGATTTTCTGGATCAATTCAGTTGGGACTTAAATAATTAGAATATTAATTTAAAAAAAAAAAATTAATAACCAATAAGACGAAATGTAAAAAATGGATTAATTTATAACATTTTTAATATTAAAGAGAATATTTAAAGATACTATAATGTCTGAGGATGGGGAGATTTTCCCCGAAACGTCACAAATGTTCAATAATTTGATTTATTGAATAAAGTTGTTTTAATGGAAGTAATATTCAAAAATAATTTCATAAAAATATAAATAATTGTTAAATTCGTAGGTATTGGTTTTGGTTATTATATTTAAAACAGAAACGGTTTTACCTTGTACTAGGTTCGGCCGCAAAACCATACATATCAGAAATTTGTATCTGCATAGCTGAAGAAGTGCGGAATTGAGGAAGTGCAAAATTGAATTATATTTTTTTTCAATTTATATTAATTTTAATAAACACAGGATTTTTTCTTTGCTATGTATCCAGTCAAAAGGGTAGTGTTGCCAGTTAATGATTTATGGTTATTATAAATTCATGGAACTGTTTGCACAACAGTGAGTTGGCATTAAGGCGTTTCATTACGACATATAATGTACCTACCAGATGCGAATTACTCCCCTGACGCTTTAATACTCTATAATAGTCGCTCGAGATGGTTTAAGTAACCTTACCATTGAATATAGTACTAACTCGGAATAATGATGAATTACCATAAACCTTTCACTTATTGCTATGCATCAATTGATTGCATGAAGTTACACCGGGTTCATTACGTGGATGGATTGTGTATTTAGTGTGTCTAATTGAAAGTTAGTGGTAGCTTGCAAACTTCAACTGTGGTGGGTATTTCGCACCATGTTGCCATTGTAATTGCTTATTCGGATTCAATTAACGCGCAACTTAATATGTTTATGTACCAATTGACAGCAATTGCGATAAAAAATTAATGTTAATAAAAAAAAAATATAATAGAATATTTTCTAACAGATACAAATATGCATATATTGTGACGATAAGAGAGTTTTTTTTTTTTATAAATTTTTTGTTTTATCCTAAGTTTAAGTTGTTTAATTCCTAAACTTAGCTGAATATTTTTGTATTTTTTAAAAACATTCTTTAATTTTTTTTTTACTAAATTAATATATTCTACAAAAAATATTGAAAAATTTTAATATTTAATTTAATTTTAAGTTTAGCAAAACATTTGAATAATAGAACTGTATAATGAAAATAAGTGAGCAAAAGAACTGTGTAGAAATAGGCTATTTCTGCATCAAATCCGCAGTTGTCTGAACTATCTTAAGTGATTAAAAAAAAAAAAAAAAAAAAAAATCAGAAAAAGCCAAATTTGGAGTAAGACAGTTCTGATCTGAAGCGAAAATATATGCACAATTACATACATAATATTGCATATTTGCAAGATGTGGACTGCTGATTAGAAATTTTCAGTAAATTAGTAATTATTAGTAATCTATTATTTCCTTTTAATCTCAGTTTAAAAATGGCAACTTAAAAAATAGCGGATTACCTTCATTCTGAGTATGAATTAAAAATTAAAGAGTAACACTAAAAAATTTAACTCATAATTTCAATCCAGCTGATTTATCCATCATAATAAAATGTAAAAGCTTTTTACAGGAAAAAAAATTTTTTTTATTGTTTTATTTTTCGACTATTATTAATAAAATATTTTATCCATATTTAGCCCTCTGCTGATTTTTATTTTGTTTAGAATTTTTTTTTTCTCGCTTTATTTATCTACTGAATTCCTAAGCTGTAGAACATCATGCGAGTTTGATGTGTTTATCATTTTTTAAATGTTGAAAAACATGTATTTTTTGTCCTTTCCGATACGCTAATAATATTATTGATATATTTTAAGGATTGTTATATTTTTTCATCTTTGATGTATAGTTTTTCATATGTTCAGGAGCGCTCAATTCCTTTAAAAAAAATAAAAACTATAAATTTACGTAATTTGTTATGATATTCCTTCCGTTACAACAGTGACCATTCCGTTAAGTTTTTCTTTTTGTAACGGAGGAGATAAATCTGAATGTTCAATTCTGATGCACTATGGAATAATAACTAGCACATTTTATTTAATAAGAATGTACAAACTGGTTTTTACAAACATGCGTAACGGAGGAGACATTCAATGAAAATACTCACCATGTCCTTAGAAGAAAATATTGACTGCCATAAACATAATCACGTAAAACCCTGCAGAGGCACTAAGACTGGGAAAAGCACATAAATAGGTGGAATGGATCCAATCTGCTATCAAACTTCCTCCCTCTAGTTCACGCACCGTAACGAAATGGAAGTAACGTAATAGACAAAACTCTGTGACAGTCACATCTTGAATTATATCTCAGGATTTTAAGTTATAATTCAATTGAACATGCAAAAATTTTAATGTTTATCTGCAACATAATAGGAATGTAGTTTAAAAAATATGTGCGTTATTTGAAAAAAAAAAATGCATTTTGAACTCGGATAGTGTGATGTGACAGTAACGGAACACACAACTTACAGTACTTAAATTTATTTAGATTCGAACAAATAACACATTGGTATTTCCAATAATACTATATTTGGCCTGTAAGTCTGGTCTTAACGTCTCTGAACAGCAATTTGACGCATTAAATGCTAATGAGCCATGAATTTATGTTAAAAAAAATTGTTTCAATTTCCTCATTGTATTTTCCAAATATTTAAAATAATCTGCCTTCTTAAGCTAAAAGGCCCTAACTCTAAATAATTTGTTTATATAAATTTTTGTATTGCAACCTGAATTGCTCTAAAAACTAAACCTTTTTATGATGACATAAGATGGTCCTTAAACCAATGACTAGGATCTAACCTTTGGATTTAGGAGTTTCTATTGTCATAACTACATCAAAGTGTAGTTTTTAGAGCAATCCGGGTACAATACAAAGATGTATTTAAAAATGATTTGGATTTAAGGCAATTTAGCTTATGACGGCTGAAATATGTCTGATTTTTTTCTTTTAATTATTGCTGTTACTATTTTATTTTTTGAATTCTCAATAATTAGTAGCCGTAGTAATATTTTTTGTTGTTGAAATGCCCTGATGCACCTAAGCAAATCAATTCCTATGTATCTAAGCCTATATTAATCTTGAGTAGATTGATTTTTTTGCAACTTAAAACATTTAGGTTATTTAAAAATTATATATCATGTATTTTAAGTAGTTAAAATTATAATTATATGATATCTATAATAGGAGGGAGTTGAAAACTGTCTTTAAATTGATTTTATTGGACACAAACAATGAATTGTTATTCTAAAAGTTTATTACGAAAAGGCATAAATAAAATAAAATATTTCCTCGTTATTGCATTTGAAATATAATTTTAAATTTGTAAATAATAGTCTATGGCATCTTTCAGCTTTTCGTATCCGGCAACTGAAGAATTATGTACCATCCACAACGTTCCTGACCATTAATAGCAACATATACTGTAATAGCAACATATATATATATATATATATATATATATATATATATATATATATATATATATATATATATATATATATTTATTTTTTATTATTTTTTTTTTTTTATAGAGAAAAAATTAGGAATCGAACTCGGAACTAAACCATGGCGTGAATTTTTGTTTTCGGGCAAAATAGGTTCTAATACCTATTTGTGTACATTTCATCACCGAAGTCATTTTTGGAAGCAATGTTCACAACAAGAAAGTCAAAATTAAACTGAATTTAAAATGAAAATTTCATTCTATATTAGGAAAGAGATTCAGAGAATTTAGGTACTCGTACTTCTTCTGAAATACGATGATCTCCAAATTTCCATTGTTTTATAAACCAGTGGAACATTTTTTTTTCTTATTTAATTATTAACCATTTTTATGCACGCAAACTAAGGGCTCTTTTTGATGACAATCACATTTCATATTTTCTTAAATGGGAACTTTTTAGTCGATGTACAGAAATTTTATTCGATATACAGATTATTTTTTTTTTTACAAAAATTCAGAGTTCCTAAAAAATGTTGGATGTCTAGAGATTCTCGGAATATGGAAGTTTTCGATATACAGAGGTTCGACTGTATTGTCAATTATCCGTAATCAAATGTGTCAAGTTGTTTGTTCTTGAACCGTTCCCACACTGTATCTTTGCTAATATTGGTCCGATTTAGATATATATATATATATATATATATTTTTTTTTTTATTTTAGAGAATTTAATTACCTTTCAGATGATTATCAGCATAATTTATACCTATGCGAAAATGAAATTTTCTTTTCGACATAACTTTTTTCCCTGCATTATCACGGTGATGTGCTACATATATGAAAGGTTGAAGGGCATCAAGGATAAAACATTAGGCAAGTTTCATCAAAATCGATTAAGCCGTTTTCGAAAAAATTGTAAAAAAAAAAAAGGTGTAAAATCGATAATATAAAGTGACACTTCCGATTAATCGATTTTTAGTGAAAAAGTTGATGTAAAGGGGTTAGTTTTGCTTGGCTTGGGTTAGCTTCTTCGTGTTTGAGTCCGATCCAGTTCTTGAGGGAAGCGTCACATCAGCGCTAGTGTTGCATCCAAATATTTGTGTATTTATATAAACTATATATTTATATGTTTTTATTTTATATGATTAATTGTTTCTGTATAAAATATAACTATTTTAAACCGAAATTAACGGCCGACAAATAGCCGGACTAGTAGCGTATGGATAGGTTAGTTTGCTAAGCTTATCTAAACCCCCTATAAATGTTTGACGTTTGACTTGCTTAGCCTTGGCAAATGTATGAAGACACCTTAACATCTCAGGCATGAACCTACCTTAAATACATAATTTAATTTTCGTACAACTTTTCGTTTTTGTGCTAGGCTGTTCACATGCAGACACATATCATTTCCGTTGAAAATTCGGATTCGAAATTTTTCACGATCGCTATGCTTCTCCTTACTATATATTTCATAAATACTTAAAGTGAAAATAAAAAGATTCAAATAAATTTTGAGAGGGTCGTTTTTTATTTAGTGAGGGGTCCACAGAACAAATTTCGACTTTCCCACGTTGGCTAGAAAAGGTTGGTAACCTGTAAGATAACCCGAAATGTCTACTCTAGTCAATGTTTTATAAAATTAAATAGACAAAAAAAATAAATAAAGGCTAAAATTATGAAAAATAATTTAAAAATGAACAAAAAATGAATGACACTGTAAGTAGGCTAATATGTTATTAGATAGAAATATCTAAGAACAAAGTTGTTTGAAAGTATGATGCCGAAAACAAGAAGTCCTTGAAGGATTCCGGATCCTTAAGAAGGCTCATTTCACGATGATCAGGAATCATTTCTATGCAATAAACATAAAAATAGCAAAGACAGGATGCCGTGAAGAAGAAAAGGCTATTTGGAGGCACAGTTGCAGCGGAAATGCAGTATAACTGAAAGGTTTGCAGAGCGGAGTGGAAGGAGTTACGAGGCAATAAATAAAGCCGTGGGCGGGATGTTGACTCAAAGAGCCGGCTCCGACATAATCTACCACCAACTTTTTATTGAGGCATAAACGGCCGTGCGGCCTGGGGGGGCCCCTTCCGTAGTGTCGAATTTCCAGCCTCCTTATCAGCGCCCCCCCCCTCCCGCCGTAATTTATCTCTGATTACGTCATTATAAGGTACTACAATGATGTGGGAACGGTTCAAGAACAAACAACTTGACACATTTGATTACGGATAATTGACAATACAGTCGAACCTCTGTATATCGAAAACTTCCATATTCCGAGAATCTCTAGACATCCAACATTTTTTAGGAACTCTGAATTTTTGTAAAAAAAAAAATAATCTGTATATCGAATAAAATTTCTGTACATCGACTAAAAAGTTCCCATTTAAGAAAATATGAAATGTGATTGTCATCAAAAAGAGCCCTTAGTTTGCGTGCATAAAAATGGTTAATAATTAAATAAGAAAAAAAAATGTTCCACTGGTTTATAAAACAATGGAAATTTGGAGATCATCGTATTTCAGAAGAAGTACGAGTACCTAAATTCTCTGAATCTCTTTCCTAATATAGAATGAAATTTTCATTTTAAATTCAGTTTAATTTTGACTTTCTTGTTGTGAACATTGCTTCCAAAAATGACTTCGGTGATGAAATGTACACAAATAGGTATTAGAACCTATTTTGCCCGAAAACAAAAATAAATAAATTTGTATGCAGGTTTGCATATTTTTAATACATCTCCTTATTAAATTATAAATGCACATTTGTAAAAAAAATCTGGGAACAAAGACCTATATCGTACAATTTTCAAATAAGTGCTACTGATCGTTCAGCTTTGTTTTTCAATAGCTGTAATTGTTTTAACCTAAAAAGGGTGACAAATTGCAATCTTTCTATATGTCAAAAATTCCATATAGAGGTTCGACTGTATTAGAGATCTTCTTGAAAACAGTAGTTCTTACATTAAAAAAAAAAAAAATGTCAGGATTATTATTGGGAGATAAAACAAAGCCTCAAGTCTTTCAAATACCAGTAAATGACGTTTCGCCGATTTAGTCATCATCAGAAGTTAAAACCATCAATTTATAATATGGAATCTGCGCGCTATTTAAAAGATAAATCATAAGCAATGATATGATCAATTATATCGTCGGTGCAATGCCAAAGTGGTGTATCTGAAAATTTGTTGAACTGAGAAAATAGAGTTTAAATTACAGTTGCAGATATAAGGTTGCTAATTTCTTAATTAAAATGGCCGTATTTTGTATTTTGTATCCTTAATTAGTGACATCACATATCCAGTTAGATATTTTTGGCATTGCAATACACATTCAAAGACTAAAAAACCACATAGCATAGCCAACTACACAACATAACCTCAAAATAGCAAAATTTTCAGATAGGCCACTTAAGCATTGCACCGATGATATAAGCAGAAAATCTAATCTTTCAGTTAACAAAAAACGACTAATTCACAAGACCTTTTGGACCTCTGGGTTCGAATCGTGGGGACAGCTAAATTTTCAAACATCAAATGTACCGAATCCTTTCAGTCCTAAGTCTTTCGAACGATAGTCAATGTTCTGATCTATGTAACCAACCAATAATAAACAAAAAAAAGGGATATTAACGTCGTGACTTAGGGCAATATCCCCTTTTTTTTAGACCTTAATACGTACAAATTTTACAAAATTCAACAGAACCTACATCAGAAGCGCTAGAATCACTTTGAGTCCTGCTTTTCCCACCACGAGAGCAGGGGCAAGCCGGTTTCGAAGTTTCCTGGCTGGGTAAATAGTGTTTATAAGTGTACCTACCTTTAAGATGTCCATTAATTTTTTTTTTTATTTTTTAATTAGGTATAATTTTTTAAACATTTATTATACTAAAATTATTAATATTCTCTAGATATGTTGTGAATGAATTCTTTTATCAGTATTATTATTGTCCTTGATTGTGACATAATGTAATATTTCAAGAGTAAAACTGTTTTTCATTTAGAAAAAATTAGGCTAAAGCTAGCACATCTCTCATCAACAATCTAAAAAAGACTAACCAAAAAGAGATATAGATGAAAACCACAGAATCATTTTTGGACAGCACCTGCCTTGAAATAACCATATTTCCCAAATTAACCGAAAAACAATTGCTGTCAGTTCCTAAGATTCCGTGAAACTATGCTTAAAAAATCCCAAGTTTCCTCCCGTACTTTCCCCCACTTTGATTATTACTGCCAGGTTTTCCGTAGGCTGTGCGGTAAGCTTGATATGAGACCGAATTGAATTGTGTTATTAGATTTATCTTCGGGATTCCCAGGCGCTCCCATGTCTCCAGGTGGTATGCCGAATCTCCCTTACCTATGTTAACAATATTTATTTATGCTTAAGAGAATACCTTCTACTAGTAACAATTATTTAAAATTAATATATAAGTGACTATATTTCGGAATATAGCCACAAGAATGTAATATGAAATTAGGTGTGTTATTCTAACGGAACATGCCCTAGAAAGTATTATTTCATTCATTTCATAGTAAATCACTCTAAGTCGATTTCATAATGGTTGTATATAACATCTAAAGTCCTTCTTGTTCTTGATACGGCTCTTTCTTATTTTCTTTTCTTTAACAGTGCGTGTTATTTTAAAACAATTTACAGTTTAAAACAAATAATTTATCCTATATATCTGTACAGTGGCGTAAGAAGGGGGAGCATGCGATTGGAGATACCCTAGAAGACATACCGTCTCCCCTCCCCTCGAAATGTACGAAAAAAAAAGTTTGTATTTGCTTGTTTGGTAATTCTTAACAATACTTTTATGATCCAATTTTCGTGCTTATCCTTAAAACTTACTCCCAATTTGGCGATTGTAGATATTTATATGATTACGTGCCTTCTTCTTATTAAATTCTCTTCTCCTCTCCTCCCCCCACCGAAAAAATATAAATCCCTTCTCTCCCCCCCCCCTCAAAAAAATTCTGCGTACGCCTCTATATCTGCAAATACACCAGACAAGTAGACCTCCAATTAATCGTGCTTCCATAAGGTTATTATGAAAGAAGATTACAAAATAATAAAAAAAATTAGTAAGTATTCCTCTGTTATGGTGTTATGACTACTAATCGTTTAGCAGTTGTTTTGTTAGCTGTGGTGATTAGCAAAGTAGAAAAGAGATCAAAGAGAGTCATTATCAATTTCTGGCTACCTACTCCCTGAAGCGGCGACATTCCTATATTCCAAGGTGAGATCCTGGAAATAGTTCTAAAGTGAACGCATTGTCCTGGAGGAGATAGGTTAAGGTGAGTTAGTAGCCGAACGTGGGCAGGGCTTGCACCCGGGCTATTGTCAACCCGTTTCTATTCAATGTAAATCTGGAGCGCCGCCGGAATCTGCACGGATTATCCTCCGGAGGATCGTAGCCTTTGTCCTGCCGTCTCTGGTCATGTTTATGTATTATCACTGGGTGGTTCCTCTCTATCCTGAAAGAGGTTTAGTATTCTCATTATCCTGTAATTAGGACGGGAAAAAAAACCAGATAGTGAAAATGGAAAGTTCAGGCAGTACCTACTTAGGTACAGTACTTAGGTATTTCCAAGAGTACCTGAAGTAAGGAATGATGGAAGGAATACATTTACAAAAAAAGTTTTTTTCTCTTCTTTATGATCGAGAAAACAGCATTGATTTTAGAATATTGACCTAAATCAGGCGGGCTAAGTGTAAAGGGAAAAACGGACAAACACGAAAAATATATCTTTCCAAAAGAGAAATTCCGCGAGATATCACCGCGAGAGGCTTCAGCTTCGAATCTCGCGGAACTATCTAAAAAGTAAACTGGGGTAAGTGGATCTTAAAATGTCTTTAATTCAACTTCTGATTCACCTCACACCTGCAGTTCTTCCTAGTTTCCTTCTAAATTTTTACCACTAGTTGATCTATTATAGCCCAAAATGTTTGTCAAATGTCCGGATTGCCAAATCTCAGTCTTACTTTAAAAAAAGTAGCCTGATATAGACACCATGTTACTTCCTTGTACGCTTATTAAATTATAAATCGGCGGCTGAAAAAGTGATCCTGAATCAATAATTGGTTACTATATACTATATTACAAAGATAGCAGTATCTCTTAAACGGCACTTGGCGTCGGTTACTTGTGACGGTGCCCTGAGTCATAATTCTAGGATGTATTAGACTCGGAATTTTATTTCATTTTTTAACTTTTATTTGACATATTTATTTCTAAAATTGATAGAGAACCATTTAAAAAATCTATTATGAAAATTAAAAAAAAAAAAGTCTATTTGAACATTAAGTACCACTTCCGATAATCCAATTTGAACAAAAATCTAGTATGTTATTTATACTGACATAAAAGCCTTATATACCAAATTTGAGAATTTTCGCATATAATGAGCCTTAATGTTTATAAATTTTGAAAAATGAAGTTTATGAAATATCAACATAAATTAAAATTTGGTGTTGAAATAAAATTTAATTAAATGTTACCTGCTTACCTATTAAATTTGATTTATTATTATAAAACCTGTATTGAAGTGTACTGAGTCACCTAGATAGACTCTATCACAAATTAATTATTAAGGGTATATTATTGTGCCTCTATTTTAGTTTAAGCAATAAAGTGTATTGAATTGAAAATAGGAGAGGGACCAGATTTGCATTGTCTGTGGTAATGAATGACCTAATCCAGCCTTACGCTTTAATGTCAGAATTTTTAAAAGTCATTCTTAAATTTGATCTGTAGCCTCTATAATAATGATCGCGTGTTATTTCACTTTGTCAAATCAGAACAAAGAATTTTTAAATTACTGTATGCAACGTAACATCCTTAAGGCTTTCTATTATGTTTCAAGCGTAGATAAATCAAGTCAGATTTTCAGGATGTACGAGAAAACATTTAAGCATTGCTTAAAGATTAAGGAAGAAGCTGCGGTTAAACGCCACTCATTACAGAGTCAATTAAGATGACTCCGAAGAAGACAATGGGTTATTATAATTTCAGGGAGATCAGGTTGCTCTGTCTAATTAGGGAGCGATTTGATATGCTAAAGCTTAGGGAGGGGGGGTCAAATTTATACCCGGCCCCTTCTGATTAGAGCTCGCCTTCCGACCGTTCGAAATCCCCATCCTCGGCGTATTAATTAACTTTTAATAATTCCCCATAATTTCTATTGCTAAAAACTGATCCATGAAATGGTACTTACACGCTAAGGATTCCACTAATACCCCTCTCTATATCATTATTCCAGGAAGTTACGGCCTAATCAAAGCGGTGCAGATAAGGGTATTTAGAGCTGCGCCGTAATTCTACGCTAGCGTTAATTAAAATCGCTAACAAATAGCATGGTATCGGCCCTGGGTTACTTTCGAAACACATATAAGCCAGAATAATCTCTGCAGGAAAAAATACCGACAATAAAAAAATTGTCAATAGATGAGTTTCATAGGTAGCTAATAAATGGAATTGAAAAATATTCCCTAATTGTTCTGAATTATATAATGACTAAAAAGATGATAAATCTAAATCATCAAAGCAGCAGCGATCTCATAAACACATGGAGAGCAGAGTGTCGAGTGGCAAACCATTCGACTCACTGAACCAGGATATCGTGTGGAGAATCCATGAGAGATATGGCATCCCTGCAAAGATAATTAACCTCATTAGGAGTTCATATGATGGATGCTAATGTCGAGTTATCCATGAGGGATTGCTGTCGAACCCAATTAAAATGGAGACTGGTGTAAAGCAAGGATATGAGCTTTCTCCAACTCTCTTCATAGTGGTTCTCGATAGCATCATAAGAGCTTGAGGATCTTTGCTTACCTGCACAGCTATTTTCTGATTTGCAAGACAAGTTAGATACTTTAAGCCGAATCGCCAACCGAGTTGGACTGAAGTAAGTACATTGAATGGTGTATACATACTAATGTCCAGATCCAATAGTTCTGAGGGGAAACACCATAGAAGAAGTAGAATAATTCATCTACTTGGGAAATGTGGTCACTAAAGAGGGCGGTAGTTTACATTGGAAGGCGTTAAAAGCCGGATCAAGAAAGCAAATATGGTTTTGGTTCAACTGTATTCCATAAGCCAGAACTGAAATCTCTGTAAGACAAAACGTATGCTGTTTAAAACCAACATAAAGTCCTGCTCTACAGCAATGAAACCTGGAAGGCGAATGAAACCATCACTCGATATCTTCAAACCTTTCTCAACTGGTGTTTGTAAAGAATCCTGGAGATGTGGTGGGATAGGAGTATGATCAGTTCTTTATTGCTTCTCACCAGAGGATTGGTTTAACTACTGATCAAATTGTGGGCTTATAATAGACTTAATTAGTTGATTGATGGTAGTGAGAAAACCAGATATTTACTTCACTAAGCTCTGGATTTATATTTATCAGATTTTATTTAGCAAATATCTTTCTGGTAAATTAATAAAACTATGGAATTCCAAAAATGGGATTTTTCATATTCGTTAGATAAACGTGGTGGCAACATAAATGAATTATTATAAATGAAGCCCAGGGCTGCGCAGACAAACATTGTAAGAATAGTGAGGAGATTTATAATTATAAAATTGGCCAAAAATATTTTTTGAAAGAAAAAAAAAATTATTAGTAACTTTATATCTGGATACTTAAAAAAAAAAGTTTAATAAAATGTTAGAGTTTTATATTTCGCTTTAATGAGTAGAACCAGTAATGGTTTAGCATTAAAATGAAAAATGGATCCTTAGGAACTACATCGCCTTGTAAAATAATGAGACTATTAATTCCGCTTTATAGCCTCTTTGGGCAACTTTTACACGAGGGATCCAAATTTATTCAAAAAAGATAAGGTGTTTTTACCCAGTGTAATACCCTAATAGTCATGGCCATCTGCCGTGGTAATTATTGGCAAGCAACGACCCGGGTCGGATGGGGCCATTTTGTTATTCATGAAGTGCTAATTTTAATTGCAGTAGGCACCGAATCAGCGTTGCAAATGAGACAGGTAGCAGGTGACATGTGTTAATTGTCAGTATGATTGCCGAACACTTCCCTTGCCTCTGTCCCCGCTTCCCACAGCAGTTGCTAGCAGATATTTTTTCACACTATTTTCCTTTCTTTTTTTAATAACAATAATTATATGAGCAATTTAGTATAAGTCGATATAATGGCCCCTGGGAGCTAATTAGGAGCCTCTTTGTGGTCTAGGGGTCATCAAACTTCTCAGGGTTACCTTACATCATTCCTCGGCGTTTTTTTTTTTTCTTTTGACTTCATATCACAAGTCACTCCAAAACGAAATATAAATAATTCGAACAATTTTGTAAGCATTTTAAGTCACATACAAGGTAATGTGATATAACTGCGCAATAGATTTTACAATGTTCAACCCTTAAATGACTTTCAAATCATGTTCCTTAGACTATTATGTTATCAGTTCACATCCGCATGATGGTATAGAAGGATCAATCTAATTAAGGATTGATAAATTATTTCCCACTTCTATGATTTTGTTTTGTTGAAAACTAGTTTCGAATGTTATTCATTAATATTCTGTTCAAGGTTTAAATGGATTATGTCAAACAGAAAAGTTTGTACTGGTTTCTGTTTGACACAATCCATTTAAACCTTGAACTGAAGATGAATGTATAACATTCGAAACTAGTTTTCAATAAAACAAAATCATAAAAGAGGCAAATAATTTATCAATCCTTTATTCGATTATGTTTAAGCATTACATTCAAGCCCATGTTACAATCTCATCCATTTCTGTGAAATTGTTAATTCAATTTAATAATACCTTGTACGCACTTGACCCTGCCTTATGGGGTAAGTGCGTACGACATTTCTGGAAGACTCGTTATTTAAGAAGGAGCTGTTTTGGGACAAGTGTAAAATAGAAGGATTATTATACTGATGTAATCATCGAAAAAATTATTACTTGATGATTGATGAATCGAAATGATTGATCGAAATTTACATTTAGCAGTCTTCATTGAGTTATAAAAGTGGGATGGAGGATATAATTGAATAAATGTATTATGAAAAAAATAATTTTTGTTATTATTCGCTTGTACGTCGTTGCCTCTACATAACAGAATCTGCAGTTGTCCCAACTATCACGTTTTGCTGGGTGATTGCGGACAAGTCCTTACAAAATTTAAAATGTAAATTACTAAATATTGTGAACAACAGCTTCTATAGGTTCCAGTTATTACAGAAAAAAAAACAAAAAAAAAACTGATAGATAAACACCAATACAGTGCTATGTAGCTTTTGCTATACAGCAAAAGTTGAAAGACGCAACTTTATCAACAGGTTGGAACTAATAACTTTATAATTCGTTATGCTTCACTTTAGCGAACATTCGTGACTTATTTATGATACATCAGTTTATAGGCTTCATGCTCCGTAAAGGGTAACTCTTACCAGTTGAGGGTTTGTATTTATAGAGACAATTAGTTATCCTGAAAACGCGTTTACCCCACATTAAATTACCTGAATAGATGCAAAAATGGGTTAAAACGGATTTATTTTTTTCTAAGCTATCGTGAGACAACGGGTTATAATTCCGCATCTTATCTTTTCTTATCTTCCTATCTTGCCTGTTCTTCACAGCTCTAAACCAATAATCAAGTATTCCACGTACAGTCAGGGCAAAAGATAATTTTATAAAGCTTTTAAAAAAAAATTAGCATCACCTGTATTAAAATTTCATTAATTACAAAATATGTTGTTTTTTTAGTTAGCTCAATATTGTTTACTGACATTTAGAACGTAAAACTTTCTTGTGGATTTTTTAAGGGTTAGGACCGTGACAAACCACGAGTTCTAGCTTTTTATTGATTCACTCAGCTCTGAAATAAATGTCCTGGTTGTTTTAGGCTCTCCCAGCTATCACAAAAGAGACATCCGAAGGATTTGGGAGTAGTTATCTATAATTAAAATAATTTAAAAATTCTAATGAGCGTAATTACGGAGGGTGTGAGACTGTGTGGGGAACAGGTGGGGAAAACTCACGATATTTAAATTTGACGCAATTTTCATCAATCTTCTCGTTAAGACCGCAAGCGTGGACGTCGAAAAAATTTCTCAACGTTCGTTTTTTCAAGCTTAAAATATTCCGACATACCATTTCTGCCATTCCGCCGCCCGTTTAGACTGTTCGAAATGAAAGGACCTCAATTACCGTAATGATTTCGAAATCACGACCTTTACCGCTAATAGGGCGAAAACTGATTCGAAATCCAGGCAAAGATTCTTAGCATACTGACAGGCTATGGAGCGGCAAAACCGAATGATGGTTATGTTTGATATAAAATTTAAAAAAACAAAACATGCATGCAATGTTCATAATGATAATTACACAATAAAAAATATGTTGATTGAATGATTTGATATGACATTTTTAAGATTAGAACATTCATGCGGTTGTGTGAGGTCTAGCGCGTTGAATGACTAATAAATATATAGTCCCAGTGGCTCGTAGCAAAAATGAATGTCTCCTGAATTTTGGCCTATGAAAATGAACTCACATGTTTTAGCGATCTCAAAAGTGGGCGAATTATTCCTCTATCCTAACCCCAGACGTTTGCCAAGAAGTTGCCACAATTAACAAAAGCGGGAAAGTTAATTTGAGTTCGGAATCGAACACATACTGATTACTTAGTTATTTTTTTTTATTTTTCTCCCTCCTCCCCTCCCGCTTTTATTAAAAGCATAGGCGTTGTGAAAGAAATCATAAATATAAACGTTATGTCTATTGATTATAGACGTGTATGAAGAGTGGTTTGTCCACAGGGGCATATATTCCAAACTAACTTATATTCAGTTGACGTACGCATGATGGTATAGAAGGATCAATCTAATTAGGGATTGATAAATTATTTGCCACTTCTATAATTTTATAGATTATCTACTTAAACCTTGGTGAATACCAACATGTATTTGATCTCTTGTCTTAATTAAATTAATGATTTATAAATGTTTTATGATACTAACTTATATCAAATTTAATTTAATATGTATAATAATACCAAATTGTATTTTAAAATGCTTATTTTTGAATTTTTGTATGTTTTTAGAACAGAAGATGTATAACATTTGAAACTAGTTTTCAATAAAAAAAAAAAATTACAGTGGCAAATAATTTATCAATCCCTAAGTAAATTATATTGTTTCTGGAACTGTGGACGGACTAGCTTATACACACACTGCTTTAACCCTGAAAAGAACTTAAATAGATGGGCCGAAACGTCGTCTGCCATAATTAAAGAGATAAAAACAACTTGCTCTGTTTTCCCCATTTATTTTATTTTACAACTGATCCTCGAAAAAATAATCATTTTTTAAAACCACCAAGTCGAGCACACATAACTTTTTATTCATATTTTGAATATATTTTTCATCAAGCTAGCTTATTATGTATTGTAATATCTATTTTCTTCATACAAGATAATTTCTCTATAATAAATTTAATAATATTTTATTTACTTAAAATAATTTATATTGGTGTAAAAGCAATCCAGCCTTACATAAATTACTTATTTAGTATTCGCCATTGACGTTTCAGGATCGCAATTAAAAACATCGCTTATATATATACTCTATGAACATCTTTTTATCTTTTTTTTTTTTATATTTTTCTTTATTTTGTAGTGCTTCATTATGTATGGAAACCTTTGCTTAGACACCTATATTAATTGAATTCATATTGGCTAAAAAACTGAATAATTTTAATAAATAATTGTATTTTCTCACTTTTGATTTCTCCCATACAATTTTTTTTGTCCATTAAATAATTTGTTTGCAAGACGTGATAGCATCCATTAAAATAAATATATATGTTTAATAAATAATAGAAATCGCCATATAGAGAATAATAATAAGAGAGAAGATAATCAAATTAAAATCCCTCTACGATAAAATTAATTTTCAATAAAATATAATTCTGTAGCATCCAGTAATAAATTAAAAAATCAGAACAAAATAAGTAAAGTAACAAGGTGATTTAAAAGAAGCAATGGGATAGGAAAAAATATATAATAATTTCCTCACTGTCAAGTTGTGTAGCTCGTTAACAAGTCTCGAGTGGGAGAGAAAAAAAAAATCAATGGAACATATATCTTTAGCGTTTAGTTTATCGAGAGCACTACTTTTCCGCCCGATTATATTGGTTACTGGCTGTATTTTATTATTTTTTTTTTTTTTACCATATCTTATTATTATTTTCAGTCCCTTTGAAGGTGCCGTAATTAGCAGAATTTCGAGAATATTAAATAAGTAGCCGCGAGGAGTGTAATAAATTTTATGTTTTTTTCCCGAGAGAACCAGGAAAATGTCCAGGTATTCAAGGATTCGTCAAAATCTACCCAATTACCGTTTTATTTGATTTTTTCCTTCCTGGAAGGAACGCATGCGTCATTGCAACTGTGAATAATAACGTACCATTAACCTACCGAACACTTCGGTCCTCTATAATGACTCTAATACGGGAAGACGGTAAAAACTGTATAAATATTAATCATTTTTTTTTTTTGTTCTACTTGTGAGTGTTGTAGAACATGATTTGTTCCAGGCAATAACGAGAACCTTGTTAACGGAGCGATAACCTGTTCATAGCAATATCGCTAACAATAGCGGGTTCAAGGCTCGCCGACACGATTCCAAATGGCCTATATACAGCCGGCTCGCCTCTCAGGTTACCAACAGCTGAGTCGGTTGTCCGAATCAAAGGGTGGTATATCTGCTTTATACACGTAATAAGAGGTGTAGCACTAGGACATAGAATAGAAGAGATTTTATTCAGAGGAGCATAAAAATTCTGTCCAACCAGATGGCTACCTACATCTATCGGTCGGTCCCAAGAATAAACATATCATTACAAAAATAAAATATATTAATTTTTTATAATACTAAATAGTCAAACGTTGTGGTGACTGCTTTTGTTATTTAAAACTAATAGAGTAATAAATAAAAATTACAACACTCAATAATTATACATAACTATTACAGAAATATAGTTGAATATAAAAAAAAAATAATGTGGAATAATGTACTATAAAATAATATAAATAAAATAGACAAATACAAAAATAATATAGTTGTCTTATTTCTTATAATTTCTTAGGAAGTTTCTGTAATTATTTTATTGAAGGGCAATATATAACTTCCAGATATAATCTTCTTCTTTATTCCATTAACGTTTCGGAGAAATATTTCCTCATCATCAGAATTTTCAATTACTCTTCTGTTTATTTCTATCCCATTGTCCATAATTGAAATTTCTGCATTTATTATTTTACATATTACTGAGAGTCTAAAGCCACTGACTGAAATCTGTAAAATTTTAATGTAAAAAGACCCAGCAATATGTAAAATAATAAACGCAGAAATTTTAATTAATTAATAAATTAAATTAATAAATAAATAAATTAAATTAATAAAGAAAATTCTGATGATGCGGAAATATTTTCCCGAAAAGTTAATGGAATAAAGAAGAAGATTATACCTGGAAGTTATATTATGGATTGACAAATTATTTGCCACTTCTATAAAAAAATTTGATTGAAAACTAGTTTCGAATGTTATCGAAACTAGTTCAAGGTTTAAATGGATTATATCAAACAGAAAACTTTTTATTGATTTCTTCCGGTTTGTTAGTTCAATATGAGAAGAAACCAGTACAAACTTTCCTGTTTGATATAATCCATTTAAACCTTGAACTAGTTTCGATAACATTCGAAACTAGTTTTCAATCAAATTTTTTTATAGAAGTGGCAAATAATTTATCAACCCCTATTTAGATTGATCCTTCTATACCATCAGGCGGATGTCAACTGGAAGTTATATATTGCCCTTCAACAAAAAAATAATATATAATTAATTAGTAGGAAAATAATAGTATATATTTATGTACTATAGAATAATAAGAAAAAATAGAGTAAAATAAATAATATAGAATTTTTTTTTCGATTGGCTCTACAAACTATGCAGATCTTCGGCAACCTGAGCCAGCCTTCCCCACTTCTGCCTATCTTGGGCTACTGCTTTCCAGTTTGCTGCATGCAGCTCTTTCGCATCTTTGTTGATCCTATCTATCCATCTGGTTTTTGGCCTTCCACGTGGTCTCTTGCCAACTATTGTGGCATTCATCGTTGTGAAGAGGCGTCCTGATGGATTGCTTCGAGCTACATGCCCAACCTATCTTAACCTCCTTGTCATCATATCGTGAATAGTTTCTGTGTGCAATTCTTTATTGTCCTGCTCCTCGATGAGATTATACTGTGATTCCATATCACTCCACTTATCGTAAGGAGGAATTTGTTTTAAAATCTTTCGATCTGATCTCTCGGGTGGTGGGTAAGAGCTCAGTTCTTGCAGCAGTATATCAGAACTAGCATTATCACGGCATTGTACACACTTAATATGAGATTTATACAGACTTTTCGAGATTGAGATGCTCTTGAAAGAGAAACAAGAAAATTGGCTTCTATTGAAGACAAGAAAATGAAGACTAATGACTAATGAATAAATTGAGTTGGAGTTTAAACCACTTTTAAATTTAACATATACCAAATTAAGACACATCCATAAATGTCCTTGCGAACGAGGTACAGGCAAGTGCATGAGAATGAAAAATCGGCCGTAACCTTTCAACTATTAACCACGGAATCTATTAAACGCCATTGGTTGAAATAAAACGATAACAGGTTGTAAATTATCCAATGGCGTACCGCCCTTGACACGACGCGACCTCTAACGTTACCTTTCCTCAGGAGTTACAAAAAGTTGGACTCCTACGCACTTCCGCCGCTGCCCATTACATTTGAGAATTCCCCGATCGTATTAATTCCTTCGGATATCTGTTAGCATATTGAACACTTTCTTGGCGTCGCATGAATTATGTAACGGTCTCAAAGAGTAATATTTCATTTTTAATGCCTCTCTTGTAAGTCGTGGCAACTGCCATTGTTAGCCGGTCGTTTACATAAATGGCTTCAACTAGACGCCCGCCCTAAGTGTTAGCGTAACAACAATGCAAACAAGGCATTAGGATAGCTACGCGATGACAGCTCCTTCATTACAGGCGATTTGAATCATCAATTCCTCCTTCGCTCCATGCAACGCTCTCATGACGATCCTGATTTATTCCTAATATTTGATTCGAAATCTCCACCCATAATCCCACAACACGAAATAAACACATAAAAGAAATACAATAATAAGGACTACGCACTATTGCATTACCTATCTAGCCGTCTTAAGGAAACTTGGTAGAGTCGCTCTGAAAGAACACGCAGAGACGAATTCAATTCCATAAAATTTCAACAAAAAATTAAAAGTTTATTAAAGGGTACATGTGTATATGTAACGGTCTCAAAGAGTAATATTTCATTTTTAATGCCTCTCTTGTAAGTCGTGGCAACTGCCATTGTTAGCCGGTCGTTTACATAAATGGCTTCAACTAGACGCCCTTTGGGGGTAAATGAACAGCGATTCAAGAAAAATAAAAAAATGTAACCATGTAGCAATTCATTAGATTCATCTTCGGAATCCCCAGGCGCTCCCACGTCTCCAGTTGGTATGCCCAGTTAAAGTGGCTTCAACCTTCGGCAACGACGGCAATACTTCCTAGGTATCTATCTTTTCCGAACCTTCAAAACCAAAAAGCCTCCTTATATTCTTGATCTGTTCATGTCGTGTTCCTCTGTACACTCTTTAAACACCAGATCCCAACCTACAAACTTGTATATACCCTTTCATAGAACTGCCTCTTTCAAAAGATCCTTTACCTTTCGAGCTACTTCATTTTGGAATTCCTTACCCAATTCCATTCTCAAATCCTCATCCTTAAACTCCTTCAAGCATCAATTATTTCACTGCCTCCTTAACTATCAATGATTCGCATTTATGTAAGTACTATAGTTATATATATATATGTTCAGTTTAACTGTTTATAGTCTTATGTTTATTGTGTAAATTGTTCATATCTATTGTTTGTTAGTGTAAATAGGTGTACATATATATTTAATTATGATTGAAATGTCTGTAATTATTATAATCTCCTTTATTTCATTTTATTATTTAACTTTTCTTAATTAGTCGCTGTATGTAAGCTAGACAAACAGTACAAGTACTGTACACTTCTCTGTTATTCTAAGGGGACTAAAAGTTCCAGAATAAAATTTATTTTCATTCATTCAGTCATTCAACTCAGATATTTGAAAAACGAAATTTGAATTCCAAACATTTTTGAATGAACAAACGAATACCGAATCGTTTGTTCATTCAAAAATATTTCGTTTTACTCACCAAATTTTGTGTATGAGTTATGGAAAGTACCTAAAAATCTGTACCACTACATTCCATGAAGGGACTTGGATTCAGTACTTGATAAGGACCGCACTAAGCTCCTTACGGTTGTGCAAGAAGATGACTTGGCCCAGATCGCACTCAACCGCCAGATTATACCCCAATTAAGGGTACCCACTTTATTAAGGCTGAGTGAGCCTCAAGAGGGTCTATCGATAATAGAATATATAATTATTTATCACAGCTGGTCTCGAAACAAAGACCAGAAGAACTGGCAAAGGTATCAAACCAATGAGCAACACGCTTCATATACCTAAATATAGTACCCAGAAGTCACATTCGTAATTTCAAATTATAAACCAGAGGGAAATGCTATGCTATAATTTATTTGCAGCAATGCTGCCCAAATATCTTAGGTTTGATACATAGCCTGCTTATCATTCTTTCATCATATCTATCATTGCAAGACATAATATACATAACATTCCTAAAAAGTTAATACAAGCAGCTCTGTATCTTTCCTCTGAGTAAACAAAAACAATGCTTTCCCTAATCGCTAGGATTTTAAAAAAGTGGCCCTAATTTCGTTTCCCATTAAAATCACTATTTACTATTTGAAATCAGGGGCATTTAAATTAAAGCAAATAACTCTCCAAAACGAAATATTTTTACATTAAAATATATAAGATATTTTATTTATTTATTTTAAAAAATGTGACAATTCATTGTGGATTAGAATTAAACGTTTAGGCAACTTTCCCTATCTTAGCGAGTAAACTTACGGGTCTCAGACAATATCAACATGAATTAAGTACTCTTATTTATAATAGTAATTATAAAAGAAAAAACATCTTTCCTTGATGCACCAGAATAGCGTTCTCAAGAGGAACAAAAGCTATAAAAATACTTTGCCAAAACACAAACCGTTACGACTATTTTAATATAACAGTCAACTGGATAATACTAAAGTATTTTGACAGTTTTTGAGCAGGTAGTGATTCTATCAACGCTAGATAACTGGAGCGGTGAATTTAGTCGACGGAACGGATTTCGGACACCTTACCTTAAAATAAAAAAGAAAAGGGAATTACCTTACACTCTAATGCAAGTCTAGGGTTAGTCACTAGTGATATAAATGGGTCGAAGTGATAATGGGTCCGGAATCATCATTAGGATCCAACTCATTAACCTTTTCGAAGAGATTCATTATCTCACATACCTACTGCCAGCGATCAGAGATATTCAACTGCCTGACTGTTAACTTTTACCGTATCCATTGTGAATGTTTCAGAAAAAAATGCTTGGAAGTAGATAAAGGTTGCAAGGTAATAATAAGTCCGACCACTTTATTTTTATTTTATATTCAAATACTAATAATTATAATTGGTTTCAATTATATATTTCGTATAACTTTGATATAGGAAGGAACGAGATGAGGACGGGCGTCGAGCAGAGATTATATGCTCACACCTGATGGGGGAGATGTAGGCCGCCCTGGGGAAAGTAAGGGAACCAGCCGGGCTCGAGTTATGTAAACCGGGCGATAGCTTGAGCCTATAGTATACCTCTCGGCTCATCTGGGCGAAGAAACTTTCAGCATGTCTTGTCTTCAACGCATGTCGTGCCACGCATGGTGTTCCCATTCGATCGAAGGACTTGGGTGGATTCTAGCTTCGAAGAATTTAATTAGTAATGGGAATAAACAAAAAAAAATCAATTAATGAGTGAAAAAGCTCCAAAAAAAAAATTTCGTACTCTTTAATTTCATTTAAATATTTACAAGTAATCTTTTAAAATGTAAAAAGATTCCAAAAATCACACGTGAAGATATAGAGGACCTGTACAAAAAATATCAACTTTTTTTTGTAGGATATTGTTAGAAGACAAAAGAAAGCCGTCAACTCAAGAATTATTACTAACAAAAAGATAAGAAAAAAATAAAAAATTCTAAAAAATATTTACCAAATAGAGAGAGTAACTATATCATATAAAGACAGTTCAACATATCGAAGACGTTTTTTGAAAAAGCGCCATTTAACAAACTTTAAAGGATGCACATGAAACGATTTTTCCCCAAATATCAGTTGTTTTTTTTAATTTGTATTCTTCATTGCATACAGTAGGAGTTTATTAACCTGGAAAAAACATTGTAATTACAATGTATTTTAAAGGCTTCTAGCATTAGTTTAAGGCTAAATTGACGACTAAGAGTCGTTAGTATTTGGTGCTTACGTCATCAATATTTGATTTTTAGATCATTTCCAATTTTTTATTGGATATATCGTGAGGGAGAATCAATAGAGGCGGTGTTTACGTCCCATAAGCAATTAAAATCTAAATTTCGAAGTTTTGGTCCACAAGCCTTTTTCAAAAACTATGTCGATATCATCTCTGCCATGTCCAACCATTGAATCTGAATAAATGCTGCTTTCATGCTGATCACTTTGAAAGTGATTTTTTCATATTCCAATAGTTGGACATGAAAAAACTTTTTAAACTTTGGACATAAAAAGAACTTTTTAGTCCGAATTTTCTACTTAAAGCGTTTTGTGACTTGCATACTTTTAACTAAGTAATAATTTACCAAGAGTAATAAATCTAAATCACAAAACCCGTCAAGTAGAAAATTCGGACTGAAAAGGTTTTAATAACACACTGAAACCCTTTCAGTCCGAATTTTCTAATTAAGGAGTTTCGTGACGCATTTATTATTTGTTCACCTTAAGTTATTCCCCTGGTTAAACTACTAATTTCTATGACGCAATTAATGAAGGCATAGACATAAATGGTTATACCAAGAGATACCAAAGGTGATAAATAATAATAATAAATATAAATCACAAAACCCGTTAAGTAGAAAATAATGACTTAAGAGGTATTGATAGTAAACCAACGTTATACCAATGCGTTCTACATAACGTTCATTTTAATAAAAATATCTTATGTGGACAACACATGACTTCCTTGTACGCCTATAAAACTATAAATCGGTGGCTCAAAAAGTAATCCTGAATTTGGTTACTAGTTTCCGAAGATTGCAGTATCTCAAAAACGACACTCGGCGTCGCGACATCCATCTATCGACACACACACAAATGGGGAGAAAAACCAGTATTTTACACTCAATTTTAACACCTAAAACAAGTAATAAAAATGTTTAATTGGATTGAAAACCAAAATGCGTTTGTAACCTTTATTACCGAAATATGATTTATGTATTTAATTTAAATATAATTTTTGATGTAAGTTTATTATGACCTTCAAGTAAAGTACCCTTTTCGGCTCATCAATTTTAACTAAAATATATTAAATACATTCATATCGATATAAAAGTCCTATTTACCAAATTTGAGATGTTTTACATTACATTTTAATATAATTTTTGATATAATCAAGTAAAGTACCGCTTTCGGTTTTCCAATTTAGACCAAAATCTAGTATGCTATTTAAATCAATATAAGTTATAAATACTAAATTTGAGAAGTTATGCATAGTATTTTAATATAATTTTTTATGGAAATCAATTATGATCTTCAAGTAAAGGACCACTTCCGGTGATCGAGCAGTGACCAAAAAGGGACGTTCACAACTAGATTTTACAAAAATCCTAAATACAAAATTTCAACTTTCTACGGCTAACCGTTTTTGAGTTATGCGAGATACGAACGTACAGACGCCACGACGAAACTAGTCAAAATGGATTCAGGGATGGTCAAAATAGTTATTTCTGTTGAAATCTGAAAACCGAAAATTTTCGCGATTACAATACTTCATTCACTTCGTACAAGGAAGTAAAAAGAAGTTCGCTTTCATGTTTTGATCGTTTAATCATGAATCATGAATGGCATTTTTTTTTTCATTAAAAAATAGTGCGATCTCCTTTAATGTTAATGGATAATAAATACACAAATTTATAAACAAGAAATTGAATTTGAAAAAAAAATCCAATTTTGTTTTTAAGTGAGTTTAAGTACGAAACAATTTTTAAAAAATAAATGATGATGTTTTCGATTATTCATATAGAAGCAAAATATTGATACTTTTTGGTCACCAAGCATAAGAATAATATTACAGCATGAAAAATGAAAATATTATTATCTTTAGTAACAGGTTCTTTATAAAGTTATTCTCTAATCACGATTTGAAGGAAGTCGTTAGGTTTGGTTAATAAACTAATATAAGCTAAACTATTAATAATTTTATATTAGGGTAAATATTGAAGCTAAAACTCTGGCATTTATTCTTAAAAAAATATACGTCAAAGGAAGCTTTCCAAGCAAAAAAAAAAAAGAAAACATTGGAAAAACAAACATTTTCGTACAATGTCACTCTTCTTCGAAAAGAACGATGTTATATTTTGCTATTAGTTGCTGGTACTTATTTATGTACAAATTACATTCTTTTCATGAACTTCAGTACATTTCTTTCAGAATGGAATTAATTCTCACTAGCCCTCACACACCCAAAGGTCATACGTAACGCAAGAGTGGCAGGATATCGCTGGGAAATCGTTAAGAATCAATTTGCCGACTGTGGCAAGCCATAAGGCCAATACGAACCCCCACACGCTTCGGTTAATTACCCTTAAGCAATAAATCGTATTCAAACACAGCTTATGAACCGTATCTGCGGTGTAATAAAGTGCATGGGGCAGGTATTTGTTCTTATTACGGAACAATCAGGCCATCGCAGATAGCAAGAGCGCCTCATGACCAACGAGAAAAGAATCTTAACTGCTAGTTCACGATCGGCTTCTTATATATTTCCTTATTAGACGGAATTGAATTAATTCTCACGGTGGATTGCTAGAAGAGATAACCCTTTATAGAATATTAATCTATATTTTTTTACCGAGAGGAGAGATCCTCCAAGCTTAACTTTAGATTGTATTACAGGGAGAAAACTTTTGATAAAACGTTTTAAGACCAAATTCTACTAAAATAGCAAAAAGAAACCAGCAACACTGCCGCCCTTGAAAGATCTTATCTAAAGTCTCAGTTTATTACATGTAATGTAATAAAATTTTATTTATAAAATCTTATAAATTATTTCATTATGGCTTATATTTAATAATATAATTTTACAGTTGACGTACGCATGATGGTATAGAAGGATCAATTAGGAAAGATTAGGATCAATTAGTATAGAAGGATTAATTAGGAATAGATAAATGATTTGCCACTTCTATTAATTTTTTTTTTAATTGAAAACTAGTTAAAATGTTAAACATGCATAAATTATTTCATTATGGCTTATATTTAATAATATAATTTTACAGTTGACGTATGCATGATAGTATAGAAGGATCAATCTAATTAGGGATTTGACACTTCTATAAAAAAATTTTTATTAAAAACTAGTTTCAAATGTTATACATTCACACATTTGAAAAAAAACAACACACAAGCATTCAAAAATCAACAATTTAAAATACAGTTTGGATTATTATACATATTAAATTATATGTCGTGAAAATAGATATACTTTTATATATTAAATTATGTGTAATGTAAATTAGTATTATAAAACATTTATGAATTTTGAATTTATATGAGACAAGAGATAAAATGCATGTTGGTACTCAAAACTTTACTTAAACCTTGGAAATGTATTTGATTTCTTGTCTTAATTAAATTCAAAATTCATAAAAAATTTGTAATACTGATTTATATTTATTAAATTTAATTTAATATGTATAAGTATATTTATTTTGACAACATTAAATTGCTGATTATTTGAATGCTTGTGTGTTTTTAGAACTAAAGATGAATGTATAACATTTGAAACTAGTTTTCAATAAAAAGAAATTTATAGAAGTGGCAAATCTTTTATCAATCCCTAATATAATTTTACAATAAGGATTATATTATTTGATATATCTGAATTTGGGAAGGTAAATTATTAAACAGTTCTAATAATAAGTTCTCACAAAAAAGGCTTTCAAAGGATGCTGTTGAACTCTCTTTCGGACCACTTTGTTGACTCCCGTGATCAGGATAAATAATAATGTTAAGATTATATATATATATATATATATATATATATATATATATATATATATATATATATATATAATCTGTTAATTCGTCCTTGCATTCAAAGTTCGATATTTGGGAGCGAACTGATTTATATACCGCGTTTTTTTTATAACGGTTTCGTATTTCGTTATTTTTGAAAAATATTTTTAAACAGTAACCTATGTTCCTGTACAAGTAACTAACAGGATAGACAGGTCCTGTAACATGTTGTACATTGGACTCCTGCTACCACTTGCGACAAAGGTTACGACACGACAGAGCTTGGGTTGTAAAGCGGCATGACCCTAACTGAAGTCGTGGCTCGCGGTTCACGACCTATCCACTCTTCAAAGAAACCATTATTAACAAGACTGCATCCCATTAACGGATTCATCTTCCAGCTGAAGGCTTCTCCTTCAATCGATTCGTATCGTCCTCTTTCCATCCTGTCAAGGTCATATATTGCGTCTTTTACAGAACGGAATAAGATATTTACAATCATAATAATTTGCTACATTCATACCTTCACTTTACCCCTTCAAAATCTAAATCTACAGCATCCACCAAAATACAATAATCCAATCTACATCTCGTCTAAATTCTCTGAAGATTTCTATTTTAACATTTTTGGGAAATAAAAGAGGGAAAAAATTTTAAAGCAAAAACGCCTGTGAATCCCTAAGTTGAGTTTTGGAACACAAACACAAGAAACCCTTCCCTCCTATAAGCTTGCCATTATTTCCTATCGAATATTTTTACATTTTTACTTTCCCTTACCTATATATGGAATATATAGTATGGAGAAGTATTGCGATCGTTAACAATTTCAACTGAAATACGCATTTTAAAGTCTTCTGCGTACAAACAATCCAGTCTCACAAAATGGTTTCTGTGTGGGTGTGTTTTACAAAACTGAAATTACGTGTTTGAGATAGGTAGGCCTGAAATATTACAGCAAGTTTTACGCCATAATCGACTTATCAGAAGTGTCACTTTATGTCGTCGATTTAACGCATTTTTATCATTTTCTCGAAACAGTTCAAATGGATTTGATAAAATTTGCCTTAAAGCACTTCAACTTTTCATGTAGTACAACACCAAGAAAATGCAGAGAAAAAGTTATGACGGGGGAATTTGAGTTATAAAACTTATGAGTAACTAGTTAAGTGACAAACACAACATTTTGGGATATTATTTAGATGCTGAAGAGGGGGACAAAGTATCCCCAAAACGTCTAAAATAAATAGAAAAAACTAATAAGTTTTTAAATTGACCTCAAGGCAAGTTGATTAAAGATAAAAATATGTATGAAAAGTCATTAAATTTTCTAAAAAATAAAAATAAAATAAAATATATCTTAATTGGATAAGAACTGAAAATAGATTCAGCGTATTAAACTAAAACAGCTCAGAGCCCGAACATTGATGGAATGCCTAGTGTATCCGAAAGCAAACGGATGTGGCCTAACCGCCTCTTCTTCCACACTGCTAACTTCACGATAATTATTATAGGGCGGTAAGAGAAAGTTGTCTGATATGTGGACCGCATTAATTTTTTCTTTTTAATTATACAGTTTCTATAAGATTAATCAAAAAGACTGAATTATCAGCACGTATATTTTTGCTAAACCAACGTTAAACATTTGTATCTATTATTTTATTTTTTTTGCCTAATGGCGTATTTAATATATAAATGAGAGATAATCGAGATTATTAATAGTCGGGGCAGAACAGCGCTTAGAGCCACGAAGCATGCAACAGGAAAGTCGGGTAGTTTATAATAAATGGACAGATAGTCCGTAGGTGTCCGTAGGAGATAGGGCAGGTGGCGGCATCTAATGAGGAGCTGAACGTGAGCCGCCTAGCAAAACCATCAGCTTAATTGCAATACAAATCCTCTCCTCATGTAGGTACGGTCCAAGATGGCGATGGAATCTATAGCCAGGGAGGACGAAAGGCGGAGATGTCAAAGAATGCTATTAAAGACAGCGATGAATGAGCAATGATAAGTCAGTCTGGCTGGAAGTGTTTGCCCCTTCAACTAGCGTATTTCCTCAACTACTGGTTGACTGCAATGATGTGCATTTTATTATGACATCAAAAAAAAATAGTAAAACTATTTTCTATTTAAATAAATATACGTACGCACTTATCCCACATTATCTTGCCTAGTATATTTATTTAAATAGAAAATAAAACCCTCTGCCTTTAGGGATAAGAACGTACTAGGTGTCAAGAAGACTCATTATTCAAGCAATAGTGATTGAGGGGCTAGTACTAAGGATTATTATACTGACGTAATAATCGAAAAAAGTTAAAACATGTTTGAGATTCACATTTTATAATCTTCAGAGACAGTCAAGAATGTGGGATGTGGAACATAATTGAATAAATGTTGTGCTCCACCAAAGTCGGAAATGAATTGAAAAAACTAGGATTAAATCCTGCATTTAAAATAGAAAAAAAACCCTATCCTCTTATTTCCCTTCTCCCAAAGACAAAATAGACCCTTTCCGGGTCTAAAGCGAAGTAATGAAACAAAAAGCGGAGTATATGAACTAAATTGTAATGATTGTGCAGCCAAATACACTGGAAAAACTGGAAGATCACTAAATCAGAGATTAAAGGAACATATACGTGCATATAATAAAAAGACAGAGAATTCCAACTTTGCAATTCAGTCTCAAATTAAATATATATGAAGAACTTGAAATAATAAAATCCTTCAAATCCAGTCCAGATTCTTGCTTAAATGACCAAATAAATATCATCAATAGTCCATTCTTAAAGTTATTACCATCTATAACAGAAAAAAACAATTACTAACCGGAATTAATGGAAAAAACCCCGACCCTTAAACCGTTTACCTATAAACATCCCATTTTTCATTGCTAGATCCAGTGCGAGAACAAACCAAAACAAACTTTTCTGTTGGATATAATCTACTTAAGCCTTGGTGAGTACCAACATGTATTTAATTTCTTGTCTTAATTAAATTCATAAATGTTTTATGACACTAATTTATATTACATTTAATGTAATGTATATAATAATATCAAACTATATTTTTAATTGCTTATTTTTGAATTTTTTGTGTGTTTTTAGAACTGAAGATGAATATATAATATTCGAAAAAAATTTCAATAAAATCAAAATTATAGAAGTGGCGAATAATTTACCATTCCCTAATGAATAAATGTATTGAAAAAAAAAAGAGTTTTTATTTCAATTGTCCCACAACAGAAATATACATTTACCCCTACGATCTTGTTCTGCCGGGACTGCGGAGTAGGAGTAGTGCATAAAAACTTAAAAACTGTAAAGAAAAAATGAAAGATACAACTTAATCCACAGGTTGGAACTGATATCTTTACAACCCGTTATACTTCACCTTACGATGAACTTTCATGGCTGAGTTGTGAAACATCAGTGTTTAGAATCCATCCTCCCTAAAGGGCATCTCAAACCTAAACAGGGTTTGGATTTAACAAGATGATTACGCAATTGCCCCGCAAACGCTCTTAAGCCTCATTACCTTAGTGTCTTATAGGGGGGCGGGGAATGTTAAATTGAAAACAAATGTAATCTTTAAAAATCTCTGGGACCGCATTAGTTTATAATAAAATATTTTGTCCTTGGGCCAAGTATGAGGGAATTAGTGTAAAATCTATTAGCGCGGAGATCGGACGGGCCGTGGGCGTCGGTGGTGAGACAGGACTTTAATGAGACCGAACGTGATCCGATTGCAGAGGACTGCTTCGATTACCGGTTCAGAGATGGAGCTGTGGTTCGATATTCAAAAGGACCGGTCTCCCCTCCCCCCCTCCTGCATGTGTAATTATATTAGCCGTTCGGGGCGAATAATAACCCAGCAACAGCCAACAGTCCTCAAGTGTAGCTCTTTAGTCGGCGCTTGCGAGGCGGCAGTCATTATCGGCGACAATCGATGTATCTTATCATATTAGGATGTTATTAGAAGATTCCAAAAACAAAGCCTTAAGTCTCTCACATAACAGAAATGACTAACCAGTCAACATATTCCCAATTCAGGCATTATGAAAAGAGAAAAAAGACAATATCACATAGATACAGACCAGATACAACATACCAAAATTCTAAAAAATACTAATCAAACCGTTCAACAGGCTTAAAAAAGGCTCAAGCGCCAATTAGCAAACTTTACAGGAAACATATGGAACGTTTTTTCCCCAAATAACAATATATTTGTTTGTTATTTTATTTTTTGGTTTTATTTTTTATATTCACACCTGTCAATATAAGACAACCAGTGAATTTTCTGAAAAAAAAAAAAAATATTATCGTGGCATGAAAGACATGATGAGTACCCAGCCGCATCTGTTTCTGTCGTGATTGTTGTATATAGTTAGGCAAGGAGATCCCGCATCCAGCTCCTTTTCAGCCTTCTACGAATGTTGTCAGGCATGTTGGTTGTCTTGTATGAGTGTGTGCTAGGATGTCCGTGTACGTTATCGTGAAATCGTTTGTAGTCGTTCGCTATGTGTTCGTTAATTGTTGGCGCATTGAGGTCTGTATGTAAGGTACTGTTGCTGATGTATCAAGAGGCTTTGGTGATAGTCCTAAAAGTTTTTGGCTGAAATATTTGTATGTGTCCTTTTGACTGCCCCGTATATCTGTGAAGCGTAGGTCCGGATGGGCTTGAGTAAATAAATGAAGTGTTCAATTTAAGTCTAATTCGTGTTCAATTTATAATTGTTTTTAGTCTTATTCTTTATTATGTGCAGTAGGAGTTTATTAAGGTAGCAAAACTTTTATAATTACAAAACATTTTTAAGGCATCTAGCATTGTTCAAGGCCAGAGTGATAACTGAGAGTCGTCAGTATTTGGTGCTCACATCATCAATAATCGATTTTTGAAATCGATAGAGGTGGAGTTAACGTCCCATAATAAATTGAAATCTAAATTTAGAATGTTTGGCACTTAACTTTTTCGAAAAGCGACTTCGATATAATGAAGGAAAAATGATGTAATGTTAAGTTATAAGTTACCTTTCTCGGCTGTGATAATGTTATTACATGGCACACGTCGTAGAGTAAAGGTACATCTAAAAAAATTCTTTGAGTTAGCGTATTAAATTAAGGAAGTAACCCATTTTGTACGTAGAATATAAGAATAACTCTAGTTTGCTTCCCAACCATCGAAGTATTACGAATGTTCAGTGTATTTTAATGGGGAGGTTTTCAAGAGTGTAGAACAAAAACTTAAAATATATTTTCCCAACAATTCTACGACGGTTGCGATATGTTCCCACGGAATGATTAGGTTGTTAAAATAGGTTGGCAACCTGTAGGATAACCCGTTCTCTCTGCCTTATTAGGAGTTTGCAAGGACACTAAATCCTAAATTAAAAAAAATAACAGGTGCGAAATGTTGAACTGGCCAGACTCTTAATATCAATAGTGCAACTCAAAAAAATGTCAATTAAAATTTTAAGGATAATTTACAAACTGTGAACAATAAATGCTAAATCACCGACATGAAACACTTGACCTGAATAAGTTAAAAAAGAAAATCTGACCATTAAAAAATTTAAACAAGTGATGCCTTGAGCAGTTTGTTAGGAATAAGTGATATTTGACTGAGGTGATAGCAAAATAGTCAGAAATTGTCCAATATTATCATTTAAAAAAAAAGTAAAAAAAAGAGAGTTCTGAAATTTACAATAAAATAATGTTTTAAAATGAAGATTTTGTACTGACTGGTTCTTTGATTCATTAATCAAAATTAATTAATTATTATAAATGAAACAGATATTTTTTCAAATAATATTTTTTAATTTTCACAACAGTAAGTAGATTTAATAATCGTACATGTTTAGGAATACGTAGGTAAATTACAAAATGATAAAAAAAAAATTAGGTATGTTAAACAAAAAGTTATCTGTTATATGAAACGCTTTGGTATTATAAATTATACACATCGAATTCTAGAACATTCAAAATAACTAGAAAAGTATCATTCATAGTAGTTTGGGTTGACCTTAAATACATCCTGCACTATAGTCATAGGGATGACGTTAGCTATTCCTAATTTATAATAATCTTTAACCGCTTTTTTGATTTGTATTTAACGAGATTATTAATTTAGCGGAAATAATTTCGCAATTAGTTTTAAATTAACGAGAAACGCTTTGATGGTTGAATCGGAGACTTTCTAGGGAGAATAAATTTGAATGGTTTAAGATTTTCTTAATTGGTTTTCACAGAAGTGAAAGGCGAAGTTATAGGTTTGAGGTCGGTTAACTGAAGTGTTGTTGAGATATTTTATTAAACCTGTAAAAAAAAATTACCATTAGAAATTACTTCCACTCTTGTTCAAACAATTAATTGATTGCCTTGCAGAAGTAACAGTCGCTTAAAGTACTATACATATTTATTATAAGTCGCATTCTTTTAACTAGTTTATCGTTGTCCTCTAGGTTAGGTATGTCCTCTTGATTAGGGGAGCTACATATTTTCTAAATCTTCGCATGACGAGCCTTATGTATTTTTATTTATTTTTTTAAATACGAAAATACTCGATACAGATATATCGAAGGAGTTAAAGCAGAAGATAATAAGCTCCAAAAAAAAATTGAGATTTTTAGTGAAAAGGCTTATGTTATTCGCGTCATTCGCAGTTACACTGGCGCTCGCCTCGTATCTGTGAGATACACGGCCAATTTTCAATACTAAATTTTAATATTAAAAATAACATTAAAAACATTTATTTATAAAATAATGCCCATAAAATTTATAAACCATTAAACAACAAATAATTTTGTTTACTAGAAGATAGAGTGAAATGCTCTATTTACAGCAATGTACAGCAATGCTGCCCAAATACCTCGGGTTGTTACGCACACAACATATTCATCAATCCATTGCTAGTCATAATATATATATATATATATATATATATATATATATATATATATATATATATATATATATATATATATATAAATTTCTTTCATTTTAACTCTAAATACATTATTCTCATCGCTACATTACCGCATTATATCCATTCTATCACTCTTTAATCTATCCCCCACTTCTCTTTCCCAGTGACCCTCAACTATTACTTGAAAAAGGCTTTTTTTTTTTTTTTTTTTTTTATTAAATAAAAAAGCAAGTAGCTGATAAAATTAATTATTTAAAAATTAATCAAATGTTCATATTTTAGACACGCATACCTAAGCATCAAATTTAGTACAAGAAATAATAAATAAATAAAAAGATATGGATAAATTCCAATGGCAGCAAATGTACTAAAAGAAAAAATAAATCGCTCACTTCGCTCCGAGTTCTTTAAAATTTAACAAAGGATCGCTTTGTTTCTTAAATTACGCAATTCAGAACTAAAAGGAACCTATAACTGATTTCTTAAGTTTTTCGTTACGTTTGCTGAGATAATTTTTTTTTCTTCCATATTGAATCTGTAATATTGAAAAATAACAAATTACAAAAAAAAATTTTTTTTTAAAGTAACATTACATAGATATGAATACATCAGATATAACATAAATACTCTCTTTGTATCTATCGGTTATGTAATAATTATAATTGATTGGGTTATATTCGGAAGCATATTAAGTAAAACTAAACACGCAAATTACTAAAAATGAAAAAAAAAAACGCTGAATCAAACACTACATGAATTGAATAAAGCAGTAAAACAGCAGTAAGAATAGAAAATTTTCAGATACTTACGGGTTTAATCGCGTGGTATCTTTGAGATGCAATTGGGACTAGAATGTAGCAGAGAAGACGACCAAGGTCAACAAACTATTGGCGTATGTAGTTCAATCAACTGCTGGAATAGAAAAAGGAAGAGCGAACTCCGTCTCTCTCAGAAATTAGAAACTGAGTATCCATCGGATTTGACGCGAGTGACGGAGTGCTAAGTGATATACTAGCGTAATACAAAATCGATTTTTAAATTTCTCGATTATTTTTTTCGCTTCAAACCTAGCGTGTGATTAAAGAACTATCGCTTACGAGCCCTTATCGCTATAAATCTCAATTTCTTCTCACTTTCTTACTCCTTCCTGCATAGACACCGGCGATATCGTTTCGGATCTATCTGAATCTAAACGTTCAAAAAACTGATTTATTGTAACAAAACCGTTCCATCTCGAATTGTATTATCTCGTCAGTTCACGGACGTTCAGCAATAAATAGATTAACGACTTTCCTTTGTCGCGATTGTTTGGACGTTAATAGCGTTGCATTCAATGAGGGGAAGGATGCCCTTGAAGAAGTTGAAACCTATGTGTTAGAGATTCCATCGGCTACTTGATGGGATTGGTTCTAAAACCGTTTGAATACAGTTAAAAAAAAAAAAAAAAAAAATACAGAAGAATGCAAAAACAAATGATTGCGTCCTATTTTGCACACGTAATTTGAGCTAATTTTTCAGGATGTCCAGCAAAATTGAACGAAAAAAAATTGAGGATTTCAAGGTAATGGACTCTAAAATTCAATCGTTTTTTGTGGATTTATTGGAATAAATTTAATCCAAAATTGCAAACATTAAATGTCGTATTTGGTCGAATTATTATAAAATCTACAAATCGTCCTTGAAAATGAATCTGAATAATAATAAAGGTTGTATTCCTGTTTGCTCATGAAAATTATTCACTTAACCTCTTACACTGAGGGCTCAAAACATCGCAAAAAATAAAACTACATAAAATTTCACCACCATTTTATTCATAAACTTACTTTATAACTCAAAAATAAATAATATACATATATAAAACAAAATAATCATAATTATAGGATTAAATTGAATCCTGGCAACCCCTTATTGTCACTTCACCCTCCACTTGTCACCCAATTGGTCCACTTTACTCGCTAAAATAAGCCCAAAGCCAAAAATCTTTTTGCAATCTCCAATGGTACATTTTCTCTGTTATATGACACCAATTCTTGCCTCCTAGCATGTAGCAGAAGCGGAGCTATGTGCGTATAAAAATGAGAGCAAAAGCGTCTTGAAATTTTTCCTGCCAGTTCCTGTCCATTAGTTAGCGGTTGCGGGATTTATCTTATTTGTAAAATGTAGATTATTTTTTTTGTTTATACAAATCGTTTATCGTTTCGGAAAGCTATAATTTTCTTCACAACTTCCCCTCTGTAAATGTATTTATAAGTCATACCCATACTGAGTGCACGTGATGTTTCTAAAAATTCGTGAACCGCCTACCGTACACCGAAACAACGGTACAACTGACAGCCAGTTGAAAGCTCAGGTGTTTATGTTCGTGTAGCTCCCCGGAGGTACCTATTTAATAGTTATTATAGGTCTTTACCTGGAGCGGGCTAGCGTGAGAAACACAGATCCTAGAACAGAAAACTACTTAAAACATTTCTACGAGAACGTTTTGATGGGGGTCAACGAAGGATGGTCCATGGTTGGGTTTTCTCTCTAGTTAAAAATCTCACAATATTTTTCAGTTTGCATCAGATATGTTTCCTAAATACCTCATCCATGTAACTATGGATATAGTAATAAGTGAATCCTTAGTTATTTAGAATGCAGAAATTAATTATTTGCACGTATATAATATAATTATTTTATCTGTTTATTCCATAATCTAGCGTAGATATCCTTTCGAATTATTGACGGGTCAAAATTCACAAAATTAAACCCTGTTCAATGTGTACCAGTAACTTGTTCTTCATTGTTATTCAACACTTCAATTACTGTGGAAAGTATAATTTGTCCGTTTTGATTATTATTATTATTGTATTATTGTCTTTTTTACTCGAAAACCAAACTATCTATTTGATTTAACATATAAGAAACCATGAACAGTTAAATCTTTGTAGCATATTATATTTAAAATTAATATCCTTAATTTTGTCTATGTATTCAAGGATGAATACATAGCATAAAAGTTTCACGACTTTTTTTTAAACATGTATATTTATCTGTAATTTTTAAGATGAATAAATAAAATTAAATATTAATTATTAGGATATAATTGGAAAATTCCACACACTAGGACTTAATATTAAAAAAAAAAAACTAACTAGTCGACGTTATGCCAATTTAGCACTAACCGAACAGAAAAATCACTTATACGAAGATAAAATGCAGCACATCTCATATCAACAATCTAAAATGACAAATCAACTAGAGACGGCACTGCAATCAAAGACGTCTGCACACATACTGAAGGAAAAGGGATGCTACATAACAACAGCTAGGAAAGGTTAAATTATAAATTGCTGATCATCAGAAAACAGAAAATATGCACACTAAAAACCATAAAAATAAATCACATAATAAAAAGAAAAGGAAAATAATAAATATAAAAGAAATACGAAGTAATAATGCACAGAAGAGGAAGGTCCATATCAAGTATACCGTGGATACATGGCTATTCCACAAATTATATTAATATAGAAGAGCAAAAAGAGACATAATAAATGATATGAATGAATGCGCTACATAACAAATTTGCCTTGTAACGTTAACAACCCAAGATTCTTGGTTAATCGCATGATTTATCAATTAATTGGATAGATTATGTATTTAAGAAAGTACATTAAAAAACAAATTTATTTTTAATTAAATTTATTTCTCAAAATTTTAAATTTTTAACATAACACCTTCATCCATCCATGTCTTCAATTTTTAAATATTAAATAATCTTTCGTTTTATACAGCACTAAGTATAAGAGTTCCGATGAAAGGATAGGTACCATAAATTGCGAGACGCTTTGGTACAGATTCAAGGGTTCAAAACACTGCGAACAGAGTTCCAAATACGGTTGTGCATTACCGAAGTGTGCTATACCTCAAAAAAGAATTTAGAAAACGGCATCTGGAGATACTAAACCCACAATTCCCTGTCACTACACGGTATCCCTTTTGCCAATTTCCAAATTTGAAATAAGACTATTCGGTTCCGCATAATGGAAGTGACCAAAAAGATATTCTGATTCTTCCTGCCTCATGCAAGTTTCTTTTTTCTTTGGTCGGGGCCGTAAACGGGTTTAGTGGTTTGTGATTCCCTTTTTTTCTCCTTCGGATACGTCATTATCAATTTTTTTTTAAAGGCATCCTTAGCACACTACTATCTATCATGTATAGGTAAACAACTTAAGGAAGGAACTTTTAGTACGCATGCGCCTAACAATAATCTTTTTTTTATTAAATTAAAAATCAGCTTACGAATCAGTGCACGCGGTTGAAAGAATGTAAAATAAATCAAAATGTTAAAAATAAAATTCAAGATGTTATGAAGACCTGCCTGAAGTTATGAAGAGGGAGACGGAAGGTTCTCGTGAATTCCCTACGCCTCGGAGTGAAAGTACCTTCGTCAGTCAGTAACCTTTAAATTTCTTTTAATAGGCCCAAATGGAAATCAGTTTGATACTGTGTATTGATTTTAATTAATTTTTGTGAAGTTTATTTTCTCAGAAATCATTGGCAATGGATTTCCTTTAGCCTTCCGTTTACCATACGCTTCAAAACTAAAAACTAATCTTGTTATTGTTGCCAACGTTTTGGGGCTTCTGCTGGCATTGGGCTAGTGAGCAATCGGTCAACCGGTAGTATGGAGGAATCGAAGCATGATTGCTGCCGGTTAATAGGATATCCTTTGATTTTTGGCATTTTAAGAGTTTATTATAGTTTTGGTGATTTGATACTTCGCATCTATGTATCTCCCACTATTTTCCTTTTTTATTCCATTCTCGAAATATTGCAATCTGGTTCCAGTTGTTATCCTATTGTGCTGAACCAGCGGTGCATCATACAAGAGCGCTTGCCGAATCATAGCTGTATAGAAGAGCTTATAGCTCGGCGATAAACTTGTGTGAATTACATTATGGAATCTATAAGTTATAGCTCTCACTCCTCTCATCCGTTCGTTAAAATTATTTACTGTTACTATAAGCATTTGACTAAAATAAATCATATGTGCTATCATTATTAAATAAACGATTAGGTTATTAATTAAATAATTGATTAAATTATTAAGTTTTATATTCACCCCTATCAATGTTTACAACCAATGAATTTTCTGGCTAAAAAGTTATTATGGCTTGAAAGGCATGATGGAGAGCCATATGCAGCGACATTTCTTTTTCTCGTGATTATTGTGTATATAGTTAGGCAAGGAGATCCCTCATCCAGCTCCTCTTTAGCCTTGTGCAAGTCTTGTCAGTTGTGTTGGTTCTGGTCTTGTATGAATGTGTTAGGATGTCCGTTTAAGTTATCGTGATATCGTTTGTAGTAGGTCCATTCGCTAACTAGAGGTTTTGGTTACAGTCCTAAAATTTTGTGACTGTTTGTCTTTTTAGCTGTCCTGTATATCTGTGAAGGGCCAGAAGGGCTTGAGTAAGTAAGTGTAAGTGTTCAAGTTATGTATTATGTTTCAATTTTGAACCTCTTGAAAGGAGTGAGTATAATAGTTATAGTCTTTGGTTTAGCGTTTTTTGTTTGTTCTTGGTGAGTGGGCCCCATGTCATTCTTCTGTCAAATGTTAGGGCAAGTTATCGAATTTTGTCTGTCTGCGGAATTAGTACATTGTTGAGTTATATTGAAGGACAGATTTCCTGTCGACCAGTTAAAGTGATTGTATTTTATGTTAAAAAAAAATAAACTCTTAATTTAAATTAACTTGTATTTATAGTGAAATAGTAAGTTTCGTTTTCATTACCTCAGACCAAATTATTGGCTCGGGCTCAAATACGGCGGTCCTGTTATCATAAAATTATTCAACAGTTTCTTTTTTATGAAGAAACAGTGCCTATTTACTTTCCAGGATTTTTGTCTATATTTAGGTTTTTGATTTGTTCAGCTATTTTTTTACTAACAGTTCCCAAAAAAGGTTTTAGCGCGGACTTTACTTTTATTAAAAGGAGTTTAATCTAGGACTCAGTATTGAAAAGTGGAGAACGCCAACCTTGTTTCTCCTTACTAGACTAGGAAGACGCTTCCACATCGTTTCTTCGGTGCCATCCGGGTCGTAGCCCCACACCTCCGATAATCCGCTTTGGCCAGCACATCCTCCACTCCTACGGGGGGAGGCCGTCCATGGGTAATTTACATTATCCTCCGGAGTGGTGGTGATGATTAATACGAAGGCGGTGTGGGAACAGGTGATCTGGTCTGGAATGTGGCTCTCCCCTCCAGCCGTGACGTCACTACCCCCTCCAGCGACGACCTCAGCGCGGCGTGGAAAAAAAAATCTCTTCTACTGTTAGCTGCTGGCGTCCCTCGCCTCAGATCTCATCTACTATCTTTGCCTCCTTCCTAAAGGCCTCTTTATGCCTTCTAAAACAGGGGTCCTTCATTGATGCTCCTATGTACGACTGTACTCTCTTCTTCTCTCAAATGAAAGAGAGGATTGTTTTTCTGACGGATAACCAATTTCAGACCATGAAACCTACAAAAATACAATTCCAATTCTAAATGATTAAAATCTGTAATAAGCATTCGAATTTCATGTATGTTTTGAGACAAACATTAAAAAAGAAAAAGTGTGAGCAGCAGAACTCCGTCAATAAGATCATATTTTCACAAAAATACCAAAATTGAAAATATCACATCGGCGAGGTGGGAGAAAAAAGTTGAGAACTCCAAAAAGGTATTTCTCTAACACCTATGTATTGTTCTGCCTAGAAATCAACCATACATACCGGATTTCAGCTCATTAGAACGAAAGGAGGCCGTTAGTCGTGTCCAAATGTGTTGGGGAAACAATATACATCATGCATTCCCGAAACCTCCAAATTCGTGTTTAGAGGTTATCAAACGAATACAACACGCACCCTCCTCCCTCCCCTCCGATGATCTTCATTGTAAGACTTTTATTTTTGGGAAAAATACGGTTAAAAATTCTTGATATTAATGGCATTCATCACAGTAATGTGCAGAAATTCAGTTAGACAGTAGCGTACCCTTCTCTTAACTCTCCATAGAATACAAAAAAAGAGCTTCATCTGATTATTTATTTCTAATTTTTCTCATTGTTTTTCGTTGTACCGGTTTCTGGCGGTTATTTATCTTTTATTCGAAAATAAATCGAAGTCAATTAAATCTTCTAGTATTTTTTCAAAACTTCTCCCATTTCTAATTGATAAATTTCTTTATGTTCGGTTGTTATTTCGAAGTGCAGTAATAGATAAGATCATTTATTTTCTTAAGCGGGGACTCCATCATGATGCTGAGTGAACCCCTTTCTGAGTTTACTTCTTAAATTAATCCATAACTTCATCAGGCCAGGAATCGGACCTAGAATGTAACGAAGAGTTAAGTTCGGTGGGTCGATTCTGTGGAGTGACTCTCAAGAACGGGCGGACGAAGATGACACCACAGCACTGCACTAATGGCCGCATTGTTAAGGTGGGTGATGAATTGAAGACTATCGCTCAACTCTTTGAGCCCGGTCTCACGGTCTCTCTGCCGACAGTCATTCCTCATCAAGGTGGACACCGCGTGGATCTAGAGGATGGAAGTCGAAGAAGGATGAGGAACAGAAATTTCACTCTCCCCCCTCCTCCAGGTCAATAGGACAGAAAGGATCGTTTTCCACCTCATTAACGAAGCGTTTACCTGGGGAGAGCTCCGGAGAACAATCGAATAAGTGGCAAGAGGACGCACAGAAGAATGGCCATAATGAATAATATATAACTCGGGATCTTGTTAAGGATTCATTTATGCACAATTTGATTAACGTCTCACTTGTTTATACAACGGTGGACACCGCAACAAATCTGATTAATTGCGTTTGTTAAATCCTTTATGCAAATACCGTATTGTTACAGATATGATGCACAGGTAGTGAGGTTATCTTTGGCCATTGTTATACATCTAAGCAACTGTGCTTACGTCTTATCCTCTTTTTAATATTCCTCTGTTCAATTTCTTTGGAACTAAGTCTTGGTTTCTCTGTCTATTCTATCCTATGTCCCAAAACCTAAAAAGGGAAAAGGATTAATACCGATGTACCTTCAGTTAACAGAAAATTTATGTTTTGTGTTCAACTAATATGCCGAATAAAAACTGTAATAGATTCATACCTATTGATGACTTAAAAATCTAATTTTACCATTCAAAAGAGCTTTTTTTTAACATTTCCTGTCAGAATATAAAAGTAGTGTCCTCCTTATGTGGTGGATGGTTTTCTGTTAAAATAATTTATTGAATGTTAAAATTTAGAGTTATTATACACTGCCTTTAAATATGGGATATTGATATTAAAAAACAAAAAAAATTAAAAACTCATTTCTATTGGATTAAGTATACTTTTCACTTTATAGTTACATATTGAACGACTTGTTTTTCTCTTGCCTTTTAGGGATGAATTATTTTATGGTTAATAAAATTAAAAATATTCAAATCCTTAAGTTCTTGAAACCGATCCAGCTGAGATCTGACGAAGTTCAGGAGCTATGTAGCAATAGAGCCTTGGAATGTCCAGAACCGAAGCTCTTGGAAACCACGATTTCAATTATGACCAGAAACATTAAGGCTTGCGACAGTCAAAGAACGAGGAGCATACCAGCTTTCTAAGGGACACGCTACATCGTTAGTCCTTAAAAGGATGATGAGTTCCAATGTGAAATATATTGCCTTCTGTCAATATTTAAAGTTATGAACAGTCTGTAATATATTGTACCGTCATTTATTTAATATAAATATAAACTTTATATACAATTACTATATATTATTACGGTAGTATAGATCCTTTTTCGGCTCTCAGGAGTGATGGATTTTGATGAATGAGGTATCAAAAGAAAGGGAATTTCATGGAGATGTGACAATTCCAATTTTGTTTATTAAATTCTTACTAGGGCTTAAATAAAAGTGATGAAAAAACTGGGAGGTTTCAATGATTCGACGACTAAGAGTCGATAAGTTGGGTTTTAAAGATTTTGAGGCGGGCATCGAGATCATATACGTTATGCACTCCTATGGAACGTATTGATCCAGCGTTTTAAAGCTCAAAAATCTTTTTCGAGATAAGGCACGGTATAGATCCGCACGGGCCCTGTGCCATATGTGCCGTTTTCATGGCAACTTTATATCAATTTGAGTCTGTTTACAAAAACTTTTATTGAGTGGAAAATTATATATTGTTTCCCATGTCCAACCCTAAAGGGTACTGTTAAATATAAATACTAGCGGGATCTACTTGCCTAACGGCTAAATTGAAAAGATATTTTCCAGTGGGGTAAGCTAATTACTTATTAAGTATGAACTGTAACTTCAACATAGTCATTACAAACTATGTAGCTTCACCAAATGTGTTTGTTAAATACACTTTTTTGGTAACATTATATTGTTTACACGAATAAATATGTTTCCCTAATATCGCTTAAACTTCTAATGTATTAGGATTGATATCTAAAGCGAGAGTTCTCGCTCGGGTATACGAGTTAAATATATTTTGTGTATTGACCGTATGATATGTCAGGAAGGAGATGTCCCAAGAATAAAATAAAGTAATTGTAACTATTTAGTTGATGCCGAGGTTTCGACATACATTGTAGGTCTTCATCAGGGCTAAAAATAAAGATACAATAAGGGTATAAAGACATATATAAAAAATAAAACTGAATTTAAACAAATAGAAAATAACATCATATTAATAACATAGTAAACGGAAAAAATAAGGATGTATTGTGGCTTCTAAAATGAACTCACCTTATTCAACTGAAATGAACTAACAACTATATATGTATATATTGTATAATAAATGTATCCTCATTTTTCTCTGTTTCTCTGTTTTTACGTATATTAAATAAATAGATACAACTATTTTATTTTATTCTTGAAAGCCATCCTGAAACTTCCTCATATTAAGTATTGTTGTTATAGAGATATGTCAAAACATATGTGGATGGACTTTATTTATTTATTTTTTATTAATTTATTTTACATGTTATTATATATTTTTTAAATACAAATGGAATAGTGTGACATAAATAAAAGTTTTTTTTTTATTTATATTTACTTACCTTACGAAATATATAGTAAGGGAAAGAATTGCGACTGCGCGAAATAATTCGAATCCAAGTTTTCAACGGGAATACACGATTTAAGGTCTTCCTGAGTCCCAATAACCAAGTCTCGCAAAATGATCTGCGTGTATCTGATAAGTCTGGCTCAAAAACGAAAAGTTGCAACTTTTTCCCCAAAATCGACTTATCGAAAGTGCCGCTTTATACTGAATTAACACAATTTTATCGAAAAATGCTCTAACAATTTTGATCAAACTCGTTATGTCAATGTATAATTAAATTATCTCTAATAGCAACTAGGTCTTATTCTCATTGGAATAGTCTAACAGGACTTAAATGCCGAATTTTCAAAATGGATTTTTCTAAAGTACCTTTAATTTTGTTTATTTGCAATAATTAACCGTCTCTCATTGTTAGTAATAATAAAAAATGGTTAAATATAATGTATGACAGAATTTGATTATTAACTAAAGGAGAAAAAAGGAAAAATATTTTCTCAGGTTTAAAACAAATTTCCGGAAATAAAAGTATAATATTTATGTATAATATATCGATGTATATAGAATATTGATGTATAATATATCGTCGGAAAGCTTAAGATTTTATAAAACTAGATTTTATAAACTTTTATAGCTAACACATAAAAGTCGTAAAAATTAATGGAGAATCACGAAAATCGCATCAAATTAATTGATTGTTGAAGTTTATAATTAATACTTTTATATAATTTAATGAAAAATAAATTTTTCTATGGAAACTAAGTTGAAAATTAAAAAATGCTCAGCATAATGGAATAAGAACATAATAATTTTTTTAATGACAAACAGTAAAAAATGAACCCTTCCAGGCGCCAAAAAAAAAGAATATTCCACACACTATATACAAACAGAAAAATAAAAAAAATAATCTCGATAGTAAGCTACAATTAACTTTTGGAATTGAGATAAAATGAAGTAATCTTTTTACCATAGAAGTATGATACAGTGTTTGGTAGAGCTCATATAGTTCGTGATGGTCCGAGATGAACCTGGGTCGGGTTCTGTGGTCCAAAGTCCATTACGCCGGGTCTAACCTGTCTTTTTCTTATTCCCTTTATCCCTAGTAATGGAAAAGATCATACTTTACAATTTTATATCTTCCTTCTACACGGCCACGAAAATAAACACAAATAGAACAAGGCTAGTCGATGTGGAAAAGAAAAAGTTCAATGTGATAACGAAAAATTGAAGTGAAGGAATAATTTAATCGGATTCAGTGATTTGCTAACAATTCTGATTTGTAACAAAAATAATCCCATAAGCAATAAAAATATAAGGGTATAAATAATGTGCGTTTTTCACCATAATAATAAAAAAATTCCTGGCGTTTTCCTTGACATCAGTAAAGATTTTGATAAGGTTAGAAATGGAGGTTACTTTTCAAACTCAAAATTTATCCAAGAAATAAAAATAAATAAATGTAAAAATATATATAAAAACCATAATTATTTTTAAGAATATAATTGGAAAATTCCAATACTAAGCGTTGAGTCTCTGAAATACCTCTAAACAACAACCAGTCAAGGCTTCGTCAATTCAGGCAATATCAGGACAAAATAAAAATCATAAATAGGCAGAAAAAATACAGTACATCTCACATCAACAGTCCATAAAAGACTCATCAGCTAGAGGCAGTTCAGATCACACCAAGACATTCAAACACATACAGAAGAAAAAGGGTTATATATACCTGAGAAAGGTTATATTCAAACAGCTGATCAGCAGAAATAAACAAAAACAACGTAAATTTGAAATTAAAATCATTAAATAATAAACAAAAATAATAAATGTAAAAGAAAAAAAGACAGTGTCCTAATGTATACATAGCATCCATAGCAAAACACATTGGATACGCTGAGTATATATATATACACACATATATTTCCTACTTATATTTTATTCGATAAAAATATTAAATAAATTCTGTCAGTAAAAATAAGTACCAATTATTTTATATAAGATAGTACGTGAACACATATTAGATGTTTTTCTTGAGTCCACTATTAACCAATATATTCTTATATTTTTACAAGCATTAAAATATTAAAAATTAAAATTGACCAAGCAAAGTTAAAATATTAACTTATTACAAAAATAAATTAAAATCTTTCAGTGTTATTTTATTTTATTGTTTAAGTGTTCTTTTATTTCAGCGTTGATAAATAGCCATTTACACAGGGACCTAGTAGGCTTCAACGGCAAAAAAAAAAATAAATAAAAAAGAGAAATCTTTTTATTAACTAGTTGAATAAAAATTGAATAAACGTTGAATACTGGAACCGGCTTCAAAACTAACACCATAACGAAATTTCACACACGTATTAATTTAGGGTAACATTTAGAAATTTAATCGCTTTCATATATATTGAATTAAAAAACAAACATATATTTCAAATGCCTTAATTTATTGTATTCAATTAATATTTTCTTGGGTAGTAAATATATATTACTATTAAATATCGCTTTCATAAATTATGTATACAATTTATTTACTAATTTTCTAATGATAATTGTAGAAAAACTTGGTATAGTATCTATAACAGATCATTGTCTAAGAAAACTAGTGAAGTAAAATAGTTCAGAAAAATAAATAAATGAAAAAAGCTTGATTTTCTATCTTAAAATGAAGCTCTTACAAAAATTTAGTTTTATAAACAAAATTTCATGTTATAATGTATTCAGACAAAGCCATGAGAACCTTTTTCCCCTTTACAACTGAAAGATAAGCAACTTTTTTTTCTTTACTTGGATCTTCTACTCCTTCACTAGCTCCAAACCTATACTTGGTTTTATGGGAAATAAATTTTTTTTACCAAAACACTGGGTAAGTTGTTCTGGGACTGTTGAAGAATTCTTCCGATACGTCCCATTAAACTTTATAAGGCATTTTAAGCTGCTTGAGATAGCTTTAGTTGATTGCCTTTATATTTTTGGCATGCAATACTAAGTCAAATTAAAAATTATTTTATTGGATTTTATAATTTTAATGTAGATAGAAACGATTTGAAAACTTTTTTTTACTGAACTATTGCCAATAATTTAATTGGTACCTATTAAAAAAAAAATCAGTTATTTTTATTAAAGATAAAGTTGGAAGTCTGTGTGGTGCTTGTATTATAATTGTATCTCTGCTTGTATTGTCTGTTGTCTTGTATATATGCTGAAGGAAAAATAAGACTACATAGTCACAGCTGAGAAAGTTTACATATTACTTAATGTTAACATAATTTTCCTTCAGTATATCGCACTTACAGTAGATTTAAGGTTTTAACTCAACAGTAGAAATGGTTGGAAAATCATACTGTCCTTAGTTCTTGAGTATATTTTATCTAATTTTTTAATTGTTTTTCCAAATTTTATTTCGTTAAAGTCAAATTTTTTTAATGTCTTTTTAATCTTCCTTTCATTCTAAATAGTAAATTAATAAAACTAATAACGATTTTATCTCCAAGCACCCCTCCGCTTATCTTTTCCAACTGATAAATTTAGACGCTCAGTTTCATGCTTCAATAGCGAACACAAAATAGGACGAAATGACTCAATTAATGGTAATTAATACCTTTACAACTCTTGCATCAATAAATTAAAGTAGTTTAATTAATGTTCTGCAATTCTTTACCATAGGAAAAATAATGCCGAAAGTAGAAGGAGGATTAAAACAGTAATGACATTTTTTTATGTAAACAAGAAAATAAAGTGCACTACATGGTAGGTATTTTATAAATAAAATAATGGTTAAATATTTAAATAAATATATTATCCTACAGTATAAAATTAAATGTATATATCGACTAAACAATTAAGTTTTTAACAGACCTGAGAATGGCCCAAGATGGCCGAAACGTCGAAGTAATTTGAAATAAAAAAAAAATTGGTGACCTATTGGCCATTTATTTTATCAATTATTTAAAGTTATTTTTTTTTCCCTTTTGAATACCTCCTTATTATAACACACTGAACATTCGTAATACCCTACGAACGGGTATTACGAATGCTCAGTGAGTTTTAATGAGAAGGTATTCAAAAGTATATAAAAAAAAATTTTAAATATGATTTTGCAACAATTTCTAATATTGAGTTGTGCCTTTATTCTACGATAAGTGCGATATGTTGAAGAAGATATGTGTTGAGATATCATGGAGTTATGTGCGTATGTATTTGGTAGGACCTTTTTGACTGCTGAGTGCCGTCTGTAGTCTGCATTTATGTGATGGATGATTCTCAAATTGGCAAAATGGTAACCAGTTTATTTAACTGGCATTTGAAAAATTTGAGTATTTTTCGTTGTAATTTTCCAATTACATCTTAATTATATTTGTTGTCTCTTTTATTGAGTTTTGGCTCTCTTTTATAATTTTTATTTAATGCGAGTGGGAGTGCCCGTCCCAAGGGCGGGTTCAAATAATGCAGAACATAATATTTATTAATTTATGAAACTTTGTTTCAGAGAAAAACCTAGTAAACAGATAGCTCAAGCCACTTACACATTTTTATAAAGAAATTGTAATTAGTCAATAATTTACTTAAAATTGATTAGTTCACTTTAAACCTTTTCTGAAACCGTTTATCTTGTTTTAAAAAAAAAACTGCTTGTAATTGTGGGGATCTTGATTATGCTCCATTAATTTCAGCGTCTTCTTTTTTTTTTTTTATTAAAAAAATATTAAGAAATGGTCCAAAGAAAAACCAAAAGTTTTGAGTGGAATAGGCTGAAGAAAAACAGCGGCGTTGAGGCCATACCTGGCCCGCGGCCATAAAACAGAACATTTTATTACTGAAGGCTTCATTGCGGGGGATTTCAATTAAAAGTTTACTACTTTCATTAGTTAAACCGTGCACCGTTTGGATTTTAAGCTCAGGCAAACCCGCTCCTTATAACGTAGGTGCTGTAGTGCATTATCTAAGATTAAATTCAGAGCATTTATAAATAACATTGATTATTTTAACCACAGAACCAATGAAATAAGTCTTTGTCGTAAGTGTGTGCATGTCAGAAAAAGCCAGAAGTCCGAATCTGTAAATTTTTCTCATAAGTTTGAATTTGGTTCAGATTAAATTTGAAGAAAAGTAATCCCGTTGAGGAAAAGATTTCATTCGGGATTGTAAAATTTCTGGCTATGCTCAAGATTCAGCATAATAGAGTAAGTGAAGCTATTAAATTTATAACAACGCTCATGGATGATGAAGAATTATGTCTAAAAAAAAATAAATATATAAGGTTAGTCCTATGAAATAATTTGGGTGATTTAGGTTTATGGAGATAACTATGAATACGTTGAAAAGTTTAAATCTAGCATTGGCTACAGTTAAGGTCTCTGAGACTCTTTATCCACTTTAAAGGAGTGGGAAACTTTAAGGATCCTTTTGCCTAAATGATAACTATGGAATATTATATGGGAATTTAGGCTGGGATATACCTCCCCTCCCCATTTTACAAGACTGTTTCTACAATTTTTCAATGTCAAATAAATTTGTCAAATATTTTTTTTTTTTTAAGTAATGCTATTTATTTCCTGTTTTAAATTAGTTATCAAAAAGTTTATGCTGACATCATTTGAAAGATTAAGTAAATCAATGAATGAATAGTAAAAATGTGGTTAAATAAAAAAAAATAAAAAATATATAAATGTATGCATATTAAGGAATAAAAAAAGTCACACCAACAGTATAATATATATTAAGTAGGTATTAATATTCAAAATAAAAACCGCAATTTATCTATTTTTTGGTAATGGAGTCCCTCAGACTCCGTAGTCCCCGATAACGAGAAAAGGAAGTAGCCAATGTAAGGGTCAAGTACCTGGCTTTCACATTATTTAAAAGAAACGTAATTCAAAGGGATTTTTTTTTTTTAAATGTTAAAGACGAGAAGTACTTGTTATTACCTGACGTCAAATTGATGAATTAGCGCCAGCTGTCCAGAAATATGGAAATAAGAATTTTCGAGACGGTAAATTGCGGTATCTGGCCGCTTAAGAGAATTAACCGAGGTTTAGCCCGAAACGTATATGGGAGGATTATAGCATCTTGTTCATGTTTTACGACAATCTGTTTAAAAATTCTTCTTTTGTTATGCTAAAAGCCTTTTATCATATACTTTGTCATTAATTATTATATTATATAAAATTTCTTTTATAAAAACAAATACGTGAACTAAACTACTTTAATATTACAAATGCCAATATAATTCAAATTTACGATACTGAATAAGCTAAATATGTTACAAAAACGTAGATATGAATGACTTATTACACTATTATACTTATTATACTATGTTAAAACATATAAATATTAATAATAGCCGAATTTATAATTACTAAAATGCTTACAATTTCCACTATATTTTTAAATATTTTTTAGGAAGGTAAAGATTAAATTATTTAATGTTATTTCTATTGCATATGCACTATTTATATTCCATTAATCCTCAAGAGTTATATTAATCCGTACATTGAAATATTTGCAGACTGTAAATGTTATACAACATGTGTTATATATAAACTACCATCAGTAAAAAATGTAACGATGGAAAAAATTTACAAATTATAAAAAAAAGAAACTTAATTTAGTAATTAAAAAAACAACATTCCTACAGAAAAACAATTGGATATTTTTTATGTTCTTTTCAGACTTTTTTAGATAAAAGAAAGAAAGGAATGAAGTGGCTGAGGTTGAGAGCATCGGTAGGAATAAGTATTTATTTTTTTCAAATAGACTTTCCGGGAAAAGCTAATAAAAAAGGAAATTGATTGTAAGTCAAAATCCTTTTATTTTTTTTAATATATCGTTCGGAGCCACAAAAGGATTTTTTTTTTTAATTTTTTTTTTGCTTGCAAAGCTTCCACTGACTTATATTTCTCAGGAAAAAAATGGCAGATTTTTAGTTTCAATAATCACCGCAATAAAAAAATATTAGTTTAGCTATAATAAGTTTATTGGTCAAACATAATGACTTCCTTCAAACTGTGATTGAAGAGCAAATTTTATAAATATAATAATAAATTATTTTTAATGTTGTAATCATATTATTCTTATACCGGCCAGGTGACCAAAAGGCATTAACATTTTGCTTCTGTGTGAATAATTGAAAACATCATTATTTATGTTGAAAATATTATTTTGTACTCTTTCAAAGCATTTAATAAAATATTTTGATTTTATTTTTATTTCAAATTCAATTTATTTTTCAATAAAAAAGCTTCTTTTTTTCTTTCTTTTTTCGAAAATGTTTCTGTATTATCTATGAAATCTAAAGGAACTTACACTATTTTTTTTTTTTTTTAAACGGCTACAATTTGATTCTTGGTTAAATGATCAAAAAATGAAGATTAACTTTTTTTTTTTTAACAAAGGAAGTATTATTGAGCAAGAAAATATACGACTTGGCGTTTTATCAGTGAGTTTAGGAACAGCGATAAGTCTAAATAGACAAACTTCCAACGTTTTTCCTTTAAAATTCCACTTTTTCGTATTGTGGAATTCTTCTTCCAAATGAATGATAAATAATTAAAAAGTGATATTTTAATTTAATTTTAGAATACTCATATGTTAATAATTTCTCTTGATTTTCTTACAATCAAAATTTTACAGGACAATTATTAAATATTTATGGTAACCTTTTTAGAAATATGACTTTATTTAGACGGGGAGGGGGGAGTGCACTTTCCAATATAAATTCGATCCACAGCTAATAAAACAGAAAATTATCTTTTCTGCTTTATCTGAGATTAAATCTAGACACGGAGAATAAAAATCCAGTTCGTTAACAATTGAACTACCCTAAATAATATACACAACGTACCTTTAAGACACTTGATTGAAATATATTAAAACCCCGTCTAGATCCTTGGATACCCGAGCATTGGTATAAAATAGGTTGGTTGACCCAGAACCCGGGTCGAGAAGTACGGCCTGGGTTCAAATATCAGATAATTTTTAAATATTACACCACAACTCTAGGGGTCCAACTTGAAATACAATATTTAACAACTGCTTTGACCCCTAGCTTATTAAGTAACAGGGCAAGCGTTACTTTCTAAAGTGGTACTTAGTCTTTCAAATGAAATTCATTTCTCGCTATCCTTTGATGTTTAAGTCCTTGAATTGTTTGCAACGTAACTGGTTTCCAGCTAGCAGTGGACTGAGATAAGATCATTCCTCAATACTATTTTAAAGAAAATTATTTGTTAGTGCACAGTCAACCCTTACCGCGCGGAGTTAAAGTTGTAAATTCGTAATAAAAGACTTTAAAAATTTTCGATCATAACTTTGATGCAAAACAATTATGGATACCGGGGGCAAATTAAATATTTAACAAATATAGTGACTGTTAGTGACTGGTAGTGACTGTTAAGCGATTGATCCCCATAAATATAAAATTTGGCTGCAAAGGACAACGAAAAGCTAAACAAAATCGTTTAAAACAATTAATGAATCTAATAACGAGCGGGGAGGGGAGAGGAGCAACCCTAGGGCTGTTTAAATCACTGAGAAAAATAATTAACATAATTTATTCATTTGTTCCGCTTCATTTCAGTAAAAAACATCGGAAATTTTTTGCAGCAAACATTAGCTGCACAAACATAGTTAAATTTAATGAGAATACAGAAAGTGATAACCAGATTTTTTTAAGGTTATTTAACTCTCTCAAATCCAAAATAATCCTTAAAATTTTGTTCAGTCTGATTTCTCGCAGTTTTTAGAAACACAAATTTTTTACTTCCTTATACACAGTAAAGGAAAGATTGTAATCGCGAAAATTATCGGTTTTCAGATTTCAACGGAAATTTCCATTTTGACTAGTTTCGTCGTTACGCCTGTACGTACGTTCGTCTGTAACTTGCATAACTCAAAAACTGTTACCCGCAGAAAGTTGAAATTTTGTATTTGGGATTGCTGTAAAATCTAGTTGTGAAACTCCCTTATTGGTCATTACACGATCACCGGAAATATTACTTAATTGAGGGTCATAATAGATTTTCATAAAAAATTATATCAAAATGTAATGTAAAACATCTCAAATTTGCTAAGTAAGGCTTTTATATCAATGTAAATAATATACTAAATTTTTGTTAAAATTAATGAGCCGGAAGGGGTACTTTACTTGAAGGTCATTATAAACTTACATCAAAAATTATACTAAAATTTAATACAGAGATCATATGGTTCGGTGATACAGATTACAAACGATATTTTTTTTCCACTCTAATTTAACAATTTTATGACTTAGCTTTCCCTCCTATTTTATTTACAAAAATATCAATTTTTACTCTATAATTACACACTTAATAAGAAGTTTTCGTAATGAATTTGCTTCCACGGACATGAAGTTGTCATGACAACCATAGGCGTGCGCACGGTCTAACAAGTTATATTTAAATAAATAAACATTTTTTTTTTATATTCCTATATCGAACATATTGCTTAGAACTAAAGTTAAAAAAATTCTACTAAAATCTATTTATACCCCCATAAGTGTTAATTTTTTGGTTTAATTTTAGCACAAAAAGTATTTAAAATACGTTTTAGACAGCATATTCTTTAAAAAACATCTCCAGAGGAGTAAAGAATATCCCCGGACCACCTGCCCGACTCGAAAATATGAAAGGGTTCTCCGGTTCATACACCCTCTAGCAAGATGACAACGATTGATACGGACACGTACGTACGTAAATATCTGTTTCACACTAAATTACACGATAAACACAATCTTGAGCTTATTAACAAATGTCCTATACTCTGATCCTGCTAAAGGATTTTGCTTAAAGTTTTAGAATAAGGGTTCTTGGCCTCAGGAATCGACTGGCGTAATCCTCCCGAGGAAAATTCTTATTTAATAAAATAACCCAAACAGGTCTGTGCGAAAAAAACGTGGATGTAAAAGAGCGAAACGGACTAAACCGAACTAACGACCGCGGTTTTTCATGAAGCATCTTCCTTCAATTCAATTTCTGTGAATGAAACCTAAAGACGTTATAAATGTACAAAATCGCATAACGACCATAAAACAAGAATACATGTTATTATGCTAAGCAGATAACTGGATTGAAAAGTTAAGTGAATTAAATCTCCATCGTACGCTATTAGCGTGCTCCTTCGAGGGGAACGGAGCCGAAAAATTGAAAAATGAGTGGGTGTAGGAGTTTGGGGTTTGGGGGTTTGGGTCAGGATCGATATGGGGAATCGATATTTATTTCAATATATCGAAATAACCAGATCATTGCTGGAGTAAAAGGATCCTTATACCTAACCGGCCCAAAGGAGGGAGGAGCGGGAGAGATTTAATGATAGGTCCTGGAGGGAAGCTGTGATACATTTAAATTCAGATAAGACTAGTCCTCCGATAGCCCCCAGCCATCCGATACTGCTAATACCCCACCTGCCTGATTTAGTATATACCTGGCTCAGGTATATACTAAATCAGGTATACCTCCTATGCCGTAGAAGATCCAACAGGAACCGTCACATCGTCAAGTATTAGCTAATTAAAGCTACAGACACAAATATTAATTATCATGATACCACTAATTTTGAATAACATATAAAAATAATAGTTACCATAATTAATTAAGATATGATTTTAATGTTGAAGAGGATTGAGACTACAAGTTGGAAATTTAGGGTACTCTGAAAAGATTACAAACATTATTAGCACCTTGAAAAACTCAAATGATGAATGTTGGCCGAGAATATTTTACTGGACTCTCTGAGAATTATCACCTGTATGGTAGTTAACTGCGTGGATTTATTTATTATGATTATCGCATATTTATTTATTTTTCTTTAAATATATTTACTGCCATGGTTATTTATCCATATATTTTTATTTATTTATAATTTCTGGTACTGATTTTAATGCTTAGGTATGAGTATCTTAAATGCAAAAAATTAGTTTTAATTTTTTTTTTTTGCATTTATAAAAAAGCGTTATTTTAAGTTATAAGAAAGACATTGAAAAAGAGAAATAAGAGATAGATTAGAGAGTAATAGAATGATTTTAGTAAAGGAAAGGAGAAAAGATAATATGTTTACAGCTAAAATAAAATGGAAAAAAAATATATATATATTATGCTTAGCAATATATTGGTAAGCATGCAGCATGCTGCGAATGTAGCTGACTGAGGTATTTGGACAGTATTGCTGAAAATAAAGCATTTCTCTCTCTTCTCCAAGTAGTTTCTTGAGAATATAATAACGATGAATTAGAACATAAAATCAATTAAATAAACCAACAGATTAAATTACTGCACTTGCCTGAGCTTAAAGTGCAAGAAATGTCAACTTTCAATGGAATGCAAGATTTAGCAAATAGTAAAATAATAAAGTGGGCCTCCTCCTAACTCAATATTATTTTTGTCAATAATATTAATAAATGGATTAATGTATTGTGAAAACGAAACTTAGCTAGTACATTGTAATACAAACATTTTTTTTTTTTAAATAAAATATAACACAATTTTTTTAACAAAAATACTTTTATTCAATAATGAAAGCTTGATTAAAGTGTTCATAACAAAACTCGTAGAGCTTGAACTATTTTTTTATTTACAACAATTATTTTCAACACTACGAAGTTTGAATAAGGGAGTCAACACTTTTTTTTCTCTTAAACAACATATATATTTACAAATTAGGTTCCACTTTCAGTGCATGATACCTAACATTACGTAATAACATTTATAACTCATTAAGATTTATTAATATATAAAACTAACCATCTTACCTATTACAATTTTATAACTGTAGTCAATAAAATTAATAAAAAATATCTAGTCATATTATTGGAAACATTGTCTGAAGCTTGTCAGGTAAAATAGATTTTTGGATTATCCTATTTTGGGTTTGTCATTTATCAGTATACTATATATGGTATATTTATTGCTATAACCATTTTTTTTTTCATTATTGCTTATCTAATTATTTTAAATTAAATTACTAATATAGTTATGATCGGAAAGTTTTTCTATTATTTATAATGCCTGCATTTGGAAAGAAGTTTATAATTTTTTTCATTTAAATTAAAATGTTACAAAATATTATAGAAGAAAATGAAGCGAAAAGACATAAGAAACTAGTGGGACCTGTTTTTTTTTTTTTTTTTTTTTTCTTTTGTAAATATCTTGATCAGAGATGGATTTCTTTCTTGATCTCTTCCTTCTTCTGTGCCGTATAGTGAACCTTTAAGGATAATTCGAAAAGGAATTTGTACAATGTAAGAATTTCGCAAGGCCATTTTAATTGTTTACACCTCTCAGATAATAAAAGACTATTGGGAACTGATCGAGAGGCTAGATTTTAGTCTGAGAAGTTTATGCTAGTAGCTAGTAACAAGAAATTAGTAATTTAATATTTTAAAATAATAATAAAAAATAAAAATCTGATGAAGACACTACATGACTTCCTAGCACGCCTATTAAACTATAAATCGATGAATGCATGAACTTCATGTAATGTACCACTTCCGGCTATCCAATTTTAACAAAAATATGTGTTATTTATATTGACACAAAAGTTTTATATACCGAATTCGAGATTTTTTTTTTTTTTTTTTTTTATATGAAAGTCTGTCATGAACTTCAAGTAAAGTACCACTTCAGGTTTGTCAATTTTAACCCAAATCTAATATGCTATTTATATTAATGTATAAGACGTATATACCAAATTAGAGAAGTTTTGCATTATATTTCAATATAATTTTTTAATGAAAATCTATTATGACCTCAAGTAAAGTACCACTTCCATTGATCATCTATTAACCAAAAAGGTGGGTACACAACCAGATGTTAGATAAATCCCAAATACAAAATTTATCCTTTCAGCGGCTAACTGTTTTCGAGTTATGCGAGATACGAACGAACGTCAAATGGTCAACAAAAAAAAAAAGAAAAAAAAAAAAAGGATTCAGGGATGGTCAAAATGCATTTTTCCGTTGAAATCTGAAAGCCGAAAATTTTACTGATCACAATACTTAATAATAATGCGTGCAAGGAAGTAAAAATGTAGTCCGATGAAACAGTCCTGAAACGCTTTGACTTCAATCAGGCCTAAGTCAAAGTATTACAGAAAAAATATATTTTTTTTCTAACCAGTATTTATAAACAAAAATCAAATGTAATATATAAAATTATAACAGCCACTAATAATTTGATATGTAACATTTTGCACTTCAGTATCAGTCTTTTTATTCAATCTCATATTAACATAAAAACACGAAAAAATATCTTTGCAATTGATCGGTCGTATTTTGCCAAAAAAAAAACGTGACCGAAGTATATTTTTTATTTATTTATTTTTGCAAATTGAAATCGAGACCTAGTTCCGGGCCATTCATATGCAGTCCCCCCTTAATATACATAATCTGGCCGTTTTCTCGGCTTAGGATCGGCTCATTTTGGTACCTCTGGATCCATAAATTTGTTATAAACCGAAGTTATTATAGGATTGGACCCAAGAGGCCTTTCCTTTCATATAAAAAACTTGGCATTAAACTTCTTATACCCATTCTTTATCAGGAGCGACTTTACTCTTATTTTTTTATTATTTAATAATTTATCGGCATTCTGTATTGGATTAAGAAGTTTCTCAACCAGTTTATCCCTTCCGTTAATCCCAAGAAATACAGTTTCCTGCTTTGAATGAAGTATATACATATTCTGCATTCAGTTTTTAACTTATTCAAATTTTTATTTATTTAAATAATAATCACAACTCTTTTTAATCATTTAATAAAAAACAAAACACAAATCTCCTTTCTCCTGTTATTCTTAAATACAATAAATTCGTATGACTAGATATTTAATAATTTATAATTTTTGTCAGAAAATATTAAGGCATAACATGAAAAATCTTTTCTGAATTTCGAGATCTCTAGTATTTCAAAATATTGTGTAAAGCACTAAAATTTTGGTCAAAAATGAATAAAAAGTACCGCATAATTAATTTTTTATTGTATTGCACTTATTATATCTTACCAGAGATATTTTTAAAAAATACATATATTTTTTTATTTTACAACAGTCACATGTAAAGTGAAAAAACGTTTAAATTTCTTCTTCTTTTTTTTTAATTTGAGATGATAATACGTCCGTAGTTACATATAAAATTACACAATACACAAACCTCTATTTATTATAATTTATTTTATTTTTTTAAATATTTTCTTAGTTGAAGAAATGATAAATGATAAATAGAAATGATAACTCATATCAATGATAATCGATGTAAATTTTTGGTTACAATACGTGTTTTTTATTGTGATATCAGCTAATTTTATTATGAAATAAGGCATATTTGGATAGTAAAAAATACTGCAAATTATTACATTATGGTCTATTATTTCCAAACAGTTAAATATATATAACAGTTAAATATATATATATATATATATATATATATATATATATATATATATATATATATATATATATATACATATATATTTTTTTTTTTGTTAAGCTTTAGTATAATGATTCTAAATTTTTTTATATTTGTCCTCTATCTTCATAATAGGCCGAGATATGAACGTATGAAATCTTAAATCGGCCGGATTAATTTACATATTTTTACAATTTTTTTTTAATAATTTTTTTAATCATTATTTCTTTATTATTTTTATTTTCTTTAGTCTGTAAATATGATATGAATAGTTATACACCCTCACATTTAATACACAAACTAGCGATATTTCGTAAGTCTGAAAAATCAAATTTACGATCTTTATACCATTAAAAAAAAAATCAGTTTATCATTCTAGGGTTTTTCTTCTAAGAAAAAATCATATATACTGCAAAGTGATTATTGAAACGAGAAAATAAAAATAAAATATATAGAAAATTTTTAAATCGTTTTTCATCCTCCTGTAAAATTGAATATTTTGAGTTAAATAATTTTTAAATGACGATATTGCACTAAAAGGTATTGTCCTTGAGTGAGTCAGATTGTTTTATTAATTAAAGTATAAATATTCCAAATTATACGTAACAATATAGATCACAATAAAACACTATAGCTAAGTGTGATGGATTCCTTATTAATGATTAATATATTTCATGAAGTTAGGAGGAGCATCATTAAAAACTTTCACACTTTTAAATTGCCATACAATTCAAGTAGCCACGCATCAACTTGGACGTAACGACGTTTAAACCTCTAAAAATGTCCGTGTGTCTGCGTGAAATAAAAAAAAAATGATGAAGAGTGGAAGAGAAGATAAAATAAATCATGTAAATGAGAAATATATAGGACTATTAATGCGAAGAAGGAGAGACAAGTGACTGTTATGAGAAGTTGATGGCGTCAGTTAAAGCAGATAGGGATCGAACAGACACCGCTCAGTGCAAGTGGACAGAAGGGGCTCTGTGCCTCACTCTACAGATGGTCTTCTCTCCTGGTAGTCGGCTACTTGGGGTAATAACCGTATACCATCCGATGGTATGTGGTCAGCTTGTATAGCAATGGTGATGGAAGGAAATTTACCATTAAATCAGAATGAAAACAAAAATGATAGCTACGTATAAATTTATCGAAACATAAGACCGTTTATCCAGAGTAATGTGACCAAGGCTATTCCTGATAACGCGAATTATGGACAAAAATGGTATCATCACTAAATAAATAAATTTTGGCATTCCAGAAATTTATTTCAGTTTAATATTTATTTTATATATTATACTAAAGTAATAGTCCAGTCAATAAATACTCAAAAGGTTTAGACGGAGATGACGGGACGCCAAAATTGACTTTAGGACTTTGTTTTTATTAGTAAGAGGTAGACATACTAAAAGTCCTAGGATCTAGGAGCAGAGGTAAAGAGGAGAGGGGGGAAGAAGGTTATCTTTTTCCGTTTTTCGTTTACATCTCGAAAACGGTTGGTCCTAGCTTCAAACGTTATTTTAAAAAAGAGCATAAAATTTCCTACAATAATGTCCCTATTATTTTTTGTTTGTATCTGTTATAGTTTAAGAAATAAGCATTCTTCAAAGTAATCACCGATAAAGACGATAAAAGAATAACTGGAGTCCACCATACTATGGAGCCAATTTTTTTTCTTAAAATTTTTCACTTTTAAGAGCTGTATTATCTCTTATATATATTATATAAGAACTATATATCTCTTATAGTTTAAGAAATATATTTGTTAAACTATAAGAGCTATATATATCTTATAGTTTAAGAAATATATTTTCTTAAACTATAAGAGATACGAAAAAATAATGGGAACATTCGTGTAGGAAATTTAATACTCTTCAATTTTTTACATACAACGTTTTAAGCTAGGACCAACCGTTTTCGAGATATAAACGAAAAACTGAAAGCATTAATCTTCTACGAATTTCAGATGTTAATTTTTCTAAAATTATTATCTTCCCAACGGTATATATAAATCTATATTAGTACTATTATTTCCCGAAATTTGTTTTCAACCTGAGAAAATATTTTTCTTTTTTTTTTCTTTAATTAATTATCAAATTCTTTCATAGTTCCTGTTTAAACATTTTTTTATTACAACCAACAATTAGAGACGATTGATTTCTTCAAATTAACAAATTTTAGGAAGATATTTTAAAACTTCTGCAACTAAGCCCTATCAGACTATTTCAATGAGGAAAAAACCTAACATTAAAGACCTTTTGGTTATACAGTTATATAACAAATTTGATCAAAATCGTAAGAGCACTTTTCGGGAATATTTTAAAAATGTGTGAAATCGATAATACAAAGTCGCATTTCGAGTAAATCCATTTTGGCGAAAACATTTCACGGTTATATCTATCTTAAATACGTAATTTCAGTTTCGTACAACTTATCGCTTTTGAGCTAGAGTTAATGTACACATCGAACCTCCGTGTTCGCTAAGCATTTTTAGTTGTTAGTTAATTTACAATAGATTTAGAAATGTTCACGGTTATTATTATACTGCTGTTTTTTAATTTTCTTACATAGTCAATTATGAAAATATCGCTACACTCTCATTAAAGGTATATTTTATATGACTAAATTGAAGGAGGAACCGGGATTCTTAAAATGATACATAGAAAGCATCCTTGCCAAAAAGATTACGGTAATCTGTAATGACGGGCAATACAACTAATATCAGGTGACATAAAAAACTCTCTCGACTAAGTCAGCGGATCCTTTCTCAGAAGTCTTTAGAGCCAGCGGGGAATATTCTAATCATAGGTTGGCGCTATTCTTACATACGTGACTCTTTTTATTAATATACGGTGGGGTTCCAAGTACTGAAGTTCAATGGTCACATGGAACAGGAAATCCTAAAATGTAACTGTGTAATATATTGCAAACAAAATTGATTTATGACTGATATACCGTCCTAAGAAAAAAAAAAAGTTATAATCAGTTATTGGAGGTGATGCGGACACATTAAGGTAATGTTTGATTGAATCTGACTAGAAGATCCTTGGTCCAATTGCCTCGCCTTGAGAGGGAGCCTGGGAGGAGGCCACGCAATTGCTCCGCAGATGCTGCGCTCTCACGGGACGCTAATGAGTTGGAAGGAGGAGGGTGGGGGGAGAGGGTACTTAGCGACAAGATAACTGATCCTACAGATCGAGATAGCGGGTATTTAGGAGGCCGTGGTTGGCCTGGTTCCGAAGATGGATTGGTCGAGATGGGCATCTATCCACTTTCGCTACAATAGGAAACGAGGTATCTTTATCGGTGATGTACCGCCGGGATGTCTATGGCGAAAGTGGTTTCCATAGTTTAAGAGGGGTTTCCGCTATTGCGGGTGAGAACAGCTTGATGGATAGGTTTTTTTGTGTTAATGAGGAAAGCGAAACCGAGTAAAATTCTTGTTTAAATAGGTTCCATCGCAATAGATTTAAAACCAATCGAAACAAGGATATCAAAAACACATTAAATCCATACTTGAGGGGAAACGAGTTATTAATCCATCATATTCCACTATTATGGCGGCCATTTCAAAACACAGTTGGCACACTCTTGGCAACTCCAACTTCAAGGGCATGAGAAATCACTTCATGTCAAGCATAGTTCGAGTTATAAATAGTTTGAGGTATAGAGGTTAGCTTTTAGATATTAGAAGTAATATTTTCGTTTAATAATAATGAATCCATGTTCATTCAGTAGTCACATTATAAATAAATACATATATTTTGTATACATAGATTCATATATTAATTATCTTGCATTAATAATCTTTTTTTTTTTTTTTTTTGGATACATACATAGTTTTCGTCATTTATTGTGATCTGACCATAAAATTCAAAAAAAAAAAAATGTTATTATAGAATAGAGAAAAATAGCTCGTTCCTTTACCTTGTATAAGTAAAATTTATAGTAAAATTAGATATAGTTATCCTCATTTTTTTCTGCTAAATAAGGTTTTCTAAACGTGACAGAAAAAAAAAATCGAGTTATCAAATCATTTGATCTACTGAGGTTCGAGCTATCGAGAGTCGACTGAACGTTAGCATAGCCTATTCACTTCAAGAACAATGAGTAGTTTTCTCTATCACCTGTAAGATTTGGTTTACTGGACTTAGCATGTTTTTTTTGTTTTTTTTCCAAGGTTCAATTGATAATAGTTATAAAAAGTCCTATGGTTCGATGCAAATAACAGCAATAACCCCTCAGACCTCGCACATATGTCTCGCTCAACTCCTCAAACGAAAAAAAATTGTTTTCACTCTATAATAAATAATATCACGTGATTACTTTTATCATATTCGGACAGTGTAGGCTAATATATAAATATATATGTTGCTTATAGTTTAAAGAGAAAATAAAGTGTTATCTCTGAAGTCTAAGTTAGCAAGAACATTGAATTATTATTCCATTATTCAAACATTCGCAGAAAAAAAGGCAAGAAGAGTGTAATTGTAAATAAAAAAAGTTCAAGCTCTACAAACCTTATTATGTACATATTACTCTAGTAATTATTAGTACTATACTATTAAGAAATTATTAAATATAATAGAGCAAAAACTATAAAAGTATGTGATTGGATGTCTTGAAGTGAAGGCGCGTCTTTCTGGTCGGTTGATCTGAGATGTGTTGTATTTGATCTTCATAGATGTGATTTTTTGGTGTATGCCCTGATAATGCCTGAATTGGCAAAAATTGACTGGTTAGTTGTTTGCCGGTATGTTAGAGACTTGAGGCTTTGTGTTTTGAAATCTTCCAATTGTTTAAGAAATTGTATAAAAAATAAATAAAAAAAGTGTTGTATTTAATGTAAGTATATAAGTTGTAAGTAAGATTTATAAAGTTTTAAAGGAGTGGAAAAATAAGTTTTAGATTGCACTGTTTTGCTTGTTGTGGATAGTGGTCAGTCTTTATATTTGAAGTGTTTCAATTTTTACGATACGTATACTCGGAAGAGTAAGAATAATCGTCGATTCGGCTTTGGGGATTGTGGAAATGCCGGATAACTGATGCATGGTTAATTAATATTGAAGGCCGGGGGTTGATTGGCGGAGACATGTAATTACGGCTGCGAGCGTGAGCTCAAAATCAGAGGGAGTTGCGCAAGGTATGCCACTGCAGCCATTGCGATCCCACTCAACCACAGCTACTAATGCCAAGGGCGGTTCCATTCGACCACAGCCCCCTCTATCTTATACCTCAGCTCCACTTTAACAAGCCGCGTAGCCATTACAACGCTCATAAATGTTCCGTTACCCTTAAATGCATTCCTAGCATTGCATTTTGGTATTAAAAGGATATCTACATGTAAAGCGACAGTGGGATCACTTCAATCTAAAGAGGGTTCCACAAGAGATGGGCTATTAATCACCACTATGTAGTTTTTTATATTGAAAGTAGACTCTGTTCGTCACAAGCTAGAACGAAATATCACTGAGTAAAGGTCCGTTTACACGGTAACAGTTAAGACGGTTGCCGTCATGACAGCATCTACTGTCGTGATAGTACTGTCCCACTTTCAGGATTTATGTAATAATTAACCGTAGCTGTCGCAACTTTGACAGCTACTGCCAAATGTATACGCCTTGAAAGTGAACTCCCACACCTTCTCTATCCCATCAACAGAAATGGTGCAGGAAAACATTGTTTTCATATATTGTCGTGTTTTAAATATTTCTGATCTTGAAGTTATTTTTATCCAACGTTCTGACATTATTAAATTCCAGAAGAAGGTATAAAAACTATATAATTTATTTTTTAGCATATTAGATTTATCTGTATTAATATAGTTTACATTAAATTAGTTATTGGAATTGATTTTCAATTTTTTTTAATGTTTGGTAAAATGATTTCAAAACATTGTTTGTTTGGAATAAAAACGCATTGTGTAAACATTTTCAGCGTTTTTAATTTACTAATAATACCATCTCTTATCTGGAATTAAACGTTTTATGGGATTCCGCCCACATTAGTCCGGATAAGCTATACTATATATTGTCTTGGTTATATATAACAAAAAAATTAATAAGCGTAAACTATAAAACTAAGAAAAATTATGCTCAGTTTAACAAAATTTTCTTGATATAATTTATCATTCTACCCTTAGAATAAGCAATAGCATAACATTAGAAGAAAGGTTGTAGTGTAGGTTCCAGAAACCGAAACCCTAGCCTTGCGCAACCCGGATCCTAACAGAAACTTACGACCTTTCCAGCACCGCAGCTTAACGAGGAGCCTAAGTGAAATGAAAGCGCTAGTATATATAGCGATTTGTGCAACCAGACAATCTTGATGAATTGTATCCGTCCCGCTGAGCAAACAGCAAATTTACAGTAAATCTTCAACGTTCATAAAAGGTATAATTCGGCTTCAAAATTACCTCGTGCTGCAGCTAACTGTTCAAGTAGAATTAAATCGAATCGGCGCACTGCAATATCGATAGGACGACGAAGTTTCAATTTAATTAACCGTTGCATGAATGGATTCCTCAGTAAACAAATCAATCGCGTATCGCTGAATCTATACTTGCATTTTTACTTCCCCAATCGCTGAAGATCCTTAGGTAATGCATCAAAAAAGTAATTTTACTTCTTCATTTAAAGTATGAATTAATTTCTCTCTCAATATTACTTATTGTTCTTAATTGATACTGATTTTAATATTTGGCATAAAAAAATCATTCGATTTTTACGCCTTTAATTACCTATTGGTGTCGGTATTTATTGTACCCAGCTTCTGACAGCTACCTACAGGTTGTTACTCAGTCCTGACCAGAGTGTGGTAGACAAGGTTCCTGTCAAGCCGGGAATCGAACCCACGATGCTCCGAAATCGCACTGAGAACTTCCCCCTTCCTTTTTCCCAACACGCTCGACTATCACGGCTTCCATTAATTACCAAAGGAAGAGTGTTCTTTTTATCGAGATGTCCCTTACACGTTTTAGGTTCCTCGAGCCCGAAAGTCATTTTGTCGGAGGAGTTTATTAAAATTCGTATCCTGTTTTATTTCAATTTTAGAGGTTCAAGTCAGAGTAGAGGGAGAGAGATGGGAACCCGAGATGGCTGAGCTTGATGTAATATCTATCAGTCTCTTGTAATAAACAACGCAGGTTTAAACCCAGACGGATCATCCATGTATTAAATGTCGACCTTTCTAATCTGACTAGAATTGATTGGTAACTTGTTGCATAACTCCTCCTTTCTGGGTAGTTGGAGTATAAATACCTTAAGCCAAACAAACAAGTAAGTCAGTTAACGAGCAGGTGATGTAAGGAGGCCATCTTTAAGAAGGTAATATAGTGAACCAGAAAAAAATAATGCATGCGAGATTTACGTTCTAAAGTTGATTTCCAAAATCAGCAGGCAAGATTACCTTCAAGTGACATTACTTGAGCTTATCATGATAACGGTAAAGAATGTCTTCAATAGCAATCAACAATAAGCCTGACCATTCGTAGTTTGCGACATGCTGATGAAGAAAAAGTTACAGATAACCACTGTCTTCAGAGTAATTTAACGTTTATATGACTGAGAATACATTTTAGACTGACCTGTGATCCCTGAGATGGTCCTGCCGCCTAAAGGCTTTCCCACAGATGTCGCAGGAGTAAGGCCGCTCGTCAGTGTGCGTCCTCTCGTGGATCAAGAGGTTGTAGGACTTGGTGAACTGCCTGTTGCAGAACTTGCAGATGAACTGCTTCTTCGGCCTGGCCGCCCTTCCAGGAGCCCTGAGGAGCCTGTTGGCTTGGGCCGATGGGAACATGGCGGCCGGACCCGGCGGGGGCGGGAAGGGGAAGGGCGGTGCGGAGGGAAAGAGCGGGTAGCCTGGGGGCGGCGGGAGGAGGGCGGCGTGCAGGGCGAGCTCCTTCCTCTTGTCCGCCATCATGGCCACCAGTTCCGATTGGGGCCCGTACATCCCCCGAGAGGGCAGCACGGGCACGAAGGCAGAATCCCGGTGCATGAGGTAGGAGTCCTCTCTGGGGGTGTCTTCTCCCCCGCTTCCGCTCGAAGGCATCCTTCTGAAACAGAGACAACAGATAAAGTTAGTGTTACATTGTCACAACATACAAGCAAATAATATACCATGTCTAAGTATGAGACGATAGGAAACACAGGCAATCTTCCTGTGTAGCTTATTAGCACAATTTATATTAACATTATATAGCACATTTAGCAAAAGTAGGCGTCAGAACCTCAGAGTAAAAACCCGAAGGTTCGATACCGATAATAACAACAGTCTTTATTTACAAACCTCCCTCCACCTAATTTCATCAAAACTCAAATCCTCGAGGTCTGACCTAACACAATCCTTCCATCTATGTCTTGGTCGACCTTTAGGACCCTTGTCCGTCTAATTAACGTAACACTTTATTTTCAAAAGCCTTAAGGCGTGGTTCCTACAATTTAATGGTTCTCAAAATAGTTGCTGCGGAGGTTCAGGGTATAGCAAGGACGTCCCAGGAGTGCCACGATATTTTGAAATAACTAAATAAAACTAAAATATTAAATTGAATTAAATAAATTAAAAAAAAAAATTGCTGGGATAAAATCGATAGATTCCAACCATTGGAGCCCTAAGTTTCTAAAATACTAATAAACCACTATCATGACAGATATAACTAAATCGCATTTATATCAATTGCAGATCAAATACAGTACATCTCACTTCATCAGTTAAAATGGTGCATCAACTAGAGACAGCGAACGATTCCAAGATATCCAATCACATACTCTGAAGATTCCTAAATACTGGTCATGTATTTCCACAATTGTCTCTTCTTGGATGACTTGCTATAATAATGCTCTCCAAAAAGATTTGGCTTTATATTGATATTTTTTTTTTTTTTTCTCAGAATATTGCTGCCATTAACATTAATACATTTGGACATATAATAATAAATAAATGTACAATATAAAATTAGTACATGGTGTATGTTTGTTATGTTATGGGCGGCACATCAAAGCCAGCCAGGCTAGGAGTGTGACCAATTGCTTCCTTGGAGTCAGGCAGTTGAGAGCCTGTACCCGTAAAAAAAAACAGAATTTTTTTAATGATTTTTTCTCTTACTTTATGATCGTGTACGATTAGTGGTTATTCAGGTTGATTACTGAATCATTCATTCTTTTCTTTCTTTTTTTTTAATTTAATTTTATTTAAGTTACTATATTATATTTTACTTTCACTTGAAATATATAAGGAAAAGTATTGCGATCGTGGAACATTTCAAACTCGAATTTTCTATGGAAATAAACGTTCTAAGGCCACCATAGCCCAATAAGGTAATAAGGATTCCCCTTTACTGTAAATCATCCCACGGCTGATGCCAATCTTTCACTAATGCCGTCAGTATAAATATCAAATGGCAAATAAGTTAAGAATTTGTTAACTAATAATAACTGAATAAATTAAGGGGAAGATGGTTGAAATGTGGTCAAGAAACAATCGCACAGTAAGGCATAATACTATTTTAATGTGTGCCGACGTTTCGGCCTAAGTTGTAGACCTTCATCAGGGGTAAGAAAAAAAAATAATAGAAAAATTTCCTTGGAGAAATAAGAAACAATAAAACAGTATACACAGAAATGCATGAAAAATGATGTCGCCTGTAATATTTTTCAAATTATACCCTATTTTCTTACATTTTTTATTCTATGTATGCTTATATTTGTGTGTATTCTACATTCTTTTTGTTTCTTTTTTTCTCTTTTATATTTCATGGATACATATTTTTCATATTATAGTTCTTTATCTTATATCATAACCCCCAATGAAATTCCACTATCCTTCGTTTTGCATTTTTCTGTATCGGGATTATCTTGTTTTGCCTAGCCCTGATAAACTAACAACTTAGGCCGAAACGTCTGCACACGTTACTGCAGTATTATTTGGGTTTCTTTCTTGACCGCGCCTCCAATTAACTTCTCTTTGAATACAATTACTGTCACTAATATCCCCATTATTATTTGAACAACTGTTGTCTGGATAGATTTTCCGATAATCTTCTGCGTGCCTCTTGTCCATCCAACATATACAAGCCTTAAGGTTCATCCTAGTATAAATTATTTCTTTATCATGTTGATATCATCCCATGCACGTTTTTACCGATTCTTTTTTCTATCCCACCATCGCATTTAGCAGCCGATTCGTCTAGTTTAGCCTTGCCCATATAATAAAAAAGTATAGAAAGTAGCTCCTTAATGATGGGAATGTGGTCTGACCACAAGTAGTAGGCCAGCGTGTTTTTTATGTTTACAAGGAGCCGGGCATTTCCCAGCGGAGGATGGGAAAACGATTGGCCAAAAGATGGAAAGGATGGGAAACTATTAGCAATTGACGAGATGGGAATAAGAGAATGATGTTAATGATAGATATGAGGTAGTACTTACTGCAACTGGAGCGGGCGCCACGACCTCGCCTCCAGTACTCCAGCAGTCTATATATATATATACGTGTGAGTGATGCTTGGACTGCTATATATATATATATATATATATATATATATATATATATATATATATATATATATATATATATATATATATATTTATGCACACATAGTGGAACCTCAATTATTCGAGATAGTCACGGAGAGGAATGTGCTCGGTTAATCAATTTAAAAAAAAAATTAATAATAGTTGATAAGGATGAAAGAAAAATCATAAAGTACAACAATAAACTTATATTTATCAGAAAAAAATGTGTGTATATATATATATATATATATATATATATATATATATATATATATATATATATATATATATATATAGAGAGAGAGAGAGAGAGAGAGAGAGAGAGTACATAAGATATTAATACAAAATATATGTGTATTTACAACGTGAATACATCTATGTTATTACACATGTTAAGATAATGACATTTTTTATCATTATGCTGTCGTTTTGTCGACATTTAAATCGTTAGAGGAAGGTTTTCACGGAATTTTAAAACTTAAACAAAGTCTAAAACTCCGAAATTTCTTAATTACTTCTCCGAAATGATGACGATTCATTTATTCCTTCATCCTGCAGGTACATTTATTTTTTTTTTTTTTAATTAAATAAAAAGCACAAGAAAAGGAGAGAGACAAAAACTCCAGAAAAAACTAAGACAGTCAATAATTTAGACCAGAAATTTAGACATCTCACATCAACAATCTAAAAAAGATTAATCAAACAGAGATAGTAAATCAATCAAAAACAGTTCAAAGCATACTATATATACCACACATCCAGAATGAAAGAGTAACAACTCAAAATTTCTAACATAGGAAACTTTAACAGTAGGATCTCTATTATATCAAATAGCAACAAAGATCGGCATTGAACCTTGGTTCTTTTCCCACACCTATCTTCTAAATATACTTTAAAAATATCCACATCACCAAGTGAGCTCGTGTATCCTCTTAAATTCGTCTCAGATTTAGTGTATTTGTAGTGTTTGCCACTGTTTAGAGACTTGCAACGCTTTGCTCAAGTCATAATCATTATAAGAGATCTCAAACTGAAAACCCGATGAGTACCTTGTGTCTGGGTACTGTTTCGGGTACCCGGCAGAGGGAGCTGATAATCGTACTATCTACGGGGCATCAGCCGGACCGTTAATTCCGATCCGAGAAAGTGGCTGAGTCAGGAGTACCCCAAGCCCGAAGGCCGCCCTTAGACACGGCTGACATTCTACCATCGCCCGGAGCGTTCCTATTTAAATCAACTCATCTCCTTATTACTCCCACTCCCCTCTGTCTAATAATAGTGTAGTCCCTATCGCCGGGCTAGCGGGGGTGGTATAATTGAAAAATAAGTTGAATAATCAAACACCGAAACCTGTTAGCAAAAGGGTCTCTCTCAGCTTGATGGACAAGGGAGATGGGAAGCTTTGTTTGTATCTTACAAGGTGAGATCGTTTCATAAAAAAAACTGCGGAGGTCAACATCCCTCTAACAGAGACAAGACATACCCATTTGGTTGCCGACAACTTAAGGAAGAACCTTAGACCGGGAGGCTACACGCAAGAAGGGAAAAGCCTACTCTCTCTACATAATTTCAGAGAGCTACCTTATCAATTATACCTACTTGAATTATTTTTTATTTTGCATTCTTCCAACCTGGTGCACCAAGCCGTACGTTGATTGCTATTTCAATAACAAATTGGTTATTGTTAGCCGCATGTGCGCTAAAATATTCTTCCTCAAGTTGATTATTTATTCATTTATCAAGGTAGATGACATCAAGAAGTATACTGAGGAAGCTCTCAAGGAGGCTCTCATAGAAAATCCATAAACAATAGTTTGCGAGACTTCGCTGCAAAATTTAATTTTTTTTTTCACTTTTAAAGGGAAGGCAGCTACTAATTTTGCAAAGTTTTTTAAATGAATATTTTTATAAAGTAAAATAAGACTATACCAATACATTAAATAAAAGAAAAAAAACACAAATTCATTTTATGTCATAGGGTTGTCTTTCGCTAATCTGTAACCAATTTATCATATTAAAATAAGGTAATTTTAAAATAAAAAGCACAGATACTATAACTCAAAACCCAAAAATACAATTACAAACACAATATTTAGCTCAAAAAACAATAATCAGTTAAAAAAAACAAAATAAACGTAACACCCCGACTTATACATTGAACATTGAATCCTCTAATGAGCTCTCTTTCACCCTACTTATACAAAGGATTCAGACTTTAATGTTTTACACATTCTTCATAACTCTGAATTAATTTAAGGCCCTAAAGTTGGCGTTATGATCGAAAACCGTTAAGCATTGGTGTGCGAAATCACTCTTCAGCTCTATTTCTTGTAAATAGCCTTATCGATTTCCAAAATGAACTAGCTCCTTTTCCATATTCATAAAATAATGACTGAAAGATGAGATTTGAGATGATGTTTCAGTTTGTTGAGTGTGATTTTAATAAACCTTATTAAAAAAAAAAAATCTAGAGTCAATCATTAATCAATCCACTCATTAAAAGAGCCTCAATCTTTGAATCAGTTCATGAGCGGATAGTCCGTCTGTACAGTGGTTCAGGGAAATAAGGAGGGTTGCCAATGGGAGACACAACAACAACATGATGTATTTTTTTAATCGTTTAAGAGAGCTCATGTGACTCTGAAACAAATGAACTGAGATCTCGAAGGCTAATTTTTGGAGTGATTACCAATTTATTTAAAATAAATTTAATATTTAATACACTTTTACCACACCAGACTATAAAACTCATGCAGTGTCTTGGGTAAAGAGGTACTGTTCCTAGAAACAACAGTTACAAGAAAAAGGTTATGAGGTCACCTTATCATCCAGGTTTGTCCCTCATCCCAATTAAAGGCCAGTTTACAAAGCGACAGCCAGCATGTAAACCGTAGAAAATTTTCCGTTATGACAGCATTTACGGTCGTAGCAGCACTGTCGCACTATCAGGTTAGGCGGGAGAGTTGACAGAACCTGTCGCGGCAGAGATATCTACTGTCATTACATATAAACAAGTGCTACATGAACACGCCAGTGAACTGTCACACCTCATCTACCTATAAGCCTAACCTTATCTACTAATCAACTGTATCTTTCGACCTTTTCTGAATATGAAAGTGACTGTATCCAACGTTTTGACGTGACATATTATTAAATTCGTGGAGGAGGAATAAAAACTTTATAATTTAGTTTTCATGGTGACCAACTGTCACTGGGTTTACTTTCAGCGTGTAGAGAAGGGCATTACCGCACTATATCACTATTATGACAGTAGATATTACCATGAAAACTACCATCTTGTAAACGAGGCTAAAGGGTATCAACTTCATAAAAACTGGGTGTCATAATAAACTGAATAAACCAGCCATCTGCTATAGCCGGACTCGAATCCAGGCACGAGCCATGGTAAATTTATATTACCTTAGTAAAAGTAGACGAGGAAGCATTTGACAACCCTTAACTATTAATAATACTTTTGAAAAGATATTTTTTCTTATCAATATTTTTCTTAATTTTCGAGTTATTTTGTCAGTTTAATTTTGTCAGTTATTCCAACAGCAAGTGGGTTCCCATGAGAAGATGAAGCAACCTCTTTACCCCTGACAGTTTTCCCAATGATCATGATAGGTCTAGACCAATCGGACTCGATATGAGATGGCAAAAGGGCAAATGAGAAGCAGGTTTTAAAATGCCTTTTCTCATTATCCGCGGCCGTCCAACTGATGATTATCCGATGAGCTATGTGGAGTCATTTAGGGAATGGACTCGTAATAGCTGCCTTCAACCGCCTGCTTTATTTTTTCCATTTTCGTCTCTATCACTCTAAAAGTCCTTACCTAATTACTGGCTACCTGCCGGCTCTTGACGATTTTTCAAACCTGTAAGGGGATAATTTTTTTTTTTTTTTTTAAGTAGGTTCTAGGAAAGCTGATGATTGTGAGAGCTCTGCTGATTAGGCACAAATCAACAGGGAAAACTAATAATCCGGTAATAATCGTAGCTTTCAAAAGAAGGGATTTTCAACCCCGAGTAATCATCGATAATTTCAAAGTTAAAAATGCTCAGTTGATTTTTTTATTTAATATGCTCAGTTATTTTGGATTAATTCTCTCAATCAATGTTTCGAAAAATTCAATTATCATCGGAACAATTCCTAATATGTGAATAAAAAAAAAAAAAAAAAAACCCTATACCACTACAATCCTACATGAAGGGTCTTGGGTTCAATACTTGGTAAGTATCGTACTGTTTCTAAGCCAACGGTTGTGCAAGGAGGTGATTTGGCCGTGATGACGCTCAACTGCCAGATTAGGTTATCCACTTTATAGAGGCTAGGTGAGCCCCACGAGGTTCTCCTGATCCCACTGGGACGATTCACGGCTGATAACAGAATAAATAATTATCTGCCAGAACCGGTCTGGAGCATGGTAACGCAGTACCTTACCACTGAGCTACTCCGGTCCCAATATATGTGTAACTCTCCGTAAATTTTGCACACTGTACATTTCGATCGCTTGGTGCGCTCAATAAAATTAAAAATTGTTTGCGATCGACTATTGAGTCTAGTGTTGTCTATTGAGTCTAGGTTAGCAAGATGGTTGAATTTTATCTCGTTTGTTCAAACTTTCGCAGAAAAGAAAGCAAGATCAGTGTTATAAATAACAAATAGTTCAAGATCTACTAGTGTTATAATGAAAACTGAACTTAAGTAATTATTATTATATCTAAATAATTTTGTAAAAAAAAAAATAAGTTGTATTTTATTTAAATAAGCTTTTGTTATTTTAAATTAGTAGTAAGTTTCGTTTTCCATTCAATAATGCCTTAATCCTTATATTAATATTATTGACAAAAATGAAATATTGAGTGGGAGAGAGCCCGCTTTATTATCTTGCTCCGAGCCTGGGCTCAGCTGACGGCTAAATCTTGCATTCCGTCGACAGTTGGTATTTCTTGTACTAATTTAATCAGTCGGTTTATTTGATTGATTTTAAATTCTTTATCATTCTTAGATATTCTCAACAAAGTACTTGAAGAAGAGAGAGATTTACAGCAATGCAGTCCAAATACCGTGGGTTGTTACACACACAGATGATTTTCAATCTATTCCTAGAAATAATATATATAACTTCATAATATAATATATTATAATCAAGTTTGTTCAAACTTTCGTAGAAAAGAAGGGAAGAGCAGTGTTGAAAATAAAAAATAATTTAAGATCAACTTGTGTTATTATGAACGCTTAACTTAAATAATTATTATTAAATTATACTATCATTATGAAATAATTGTATACGAAAACTGTGTTTATTTTATTTAAAACAATAACTCTTGTTATTATATTATAATATAGTACTAAGTTTTATTTCCATAATGCCTTGATACATAAATTAATGTTATCGAAAAAATAAAATACGTGAAATATTGAGTGAAAGGGGTCCCGCTGTATTATTTTGCCGTATTATTTGCCCCTGGAACCATGTACCAACTTTACAGAGGCTGGGTGTGCCCCAGGAGGTCTTCCTAACCTCAGAGTCGATCCAGGAATGATTTAACAGAAGATATGTTTTCTGTCAATGACTCGAATCCGGGCTTCGGTGCCTTATTCACTAACCTAGCCAATAACCTATTGAAACCCAATGCAAACTAGAAAACCTATAAATCATGCCTCATGAATATGAAGTGAGATGTGGATTACAAGACAAAATCAGAAACTTCGGTCTAATTTGTATTGAGATAACAATAAATATAAAACTCTATTGTGTGTAAGGAAAACGAACTTTTAAGGGAAACTAATAATTTCGAGAATTAATGATTTTTACAATAATGCATTGGTCCCAAATATTCTAAGGGAACGCCACATGATCCATACATTCTAGAATTCCCATTATATGCACAGGATTCTGGAAAATTTAGCGGAAAGCAATGTCATTCACGGGTATTAACGGATTATCGAGAGGTATTGATTGTTCTCCAACATTTTCTTGGCCTAGTAAAGTTAAATCAAAACCGAAGTCATCTCGTTCCAGTTTGTATTCATTAAAATTTCTTCATCAAGCAGAGTGCGGGCGTTCCCAGTAGGCATCTGACCTTTGAAAGAAATGAGATTTCTAGTCTCGACATTAAAGATTTAATGGCAGACTACCAAGGACTTTCCGAGATCCAAGACCACTATGATTTTGGAAAGAATGCTAATCTTGCGGCCGTAGGTAAATACCAATTTACCACTCCTGAAAATTCCTAACATAATATCGAGATACTGATTTTCACATACAATTTTTACCGAAGTGCACGTGCCCTACGACAAATTATTATACCTAAGTAAAATTGAAAGAAGACGTTAATAAACTTATATATGATAATAAAATCCCATATAACACCCTCTCGATGGCTGGAAAGAATTTGGATGAGGGTCAGCGACGTCATCATGGGAGAAGAAGGGGGGTGCCAATCTCTCTCCCTCTCCCAATAATTTGAAAACCAAAAAAAATATGGGAAATTTGAGATTTGGGAGTCTACTTCAAACTGCTAAAATTGGTGTCAAACATTTTACGCAAAGAGTTACTAAAACTAAAAAAAAAAAATACCAATATCTTTGAAGATAAGAAATTTTAGATTTTGTCTCCCTAGCCCTATAAATAGTTGAAGCAAAGTCCCTGAAGAGAGGCCTTGACTGATGGGAAGAGGTTCAGCTGGGTACTGCCCTCCTCCTCCTCACTTACAGGGTCTTCCTTAACCATGGTACTTAAGGTATGGTGGTCCTCCAGATTACATAATTTACTTTCTGAACAAAGTAGGATTATTAATATCAGAAATAAACAACAGTTAAAGCCTTTTTTTTAATTTAATATTTGAAAAATTAAAAAAAAAAAAAAAAACTGTTAGCTCTCTCAAGAAATTGAGGACCCTTTGGATGGAGGGGACCCTGGGGCCGGGGCCAAGGGGTGAAGATCCAAGAGGGTTCCTTAATGTGAATAAATCAGTATAGATTTTAATTTATTAATATTTTTATTTCCAAATATGATCATTCGCAACTGAAGAGAAGTAATTTTTTTTTAATTATTATTATTTCTTTTTATTCCCCCTACCTGGGAAGTAGGGAAGTAAATCGAAAAAAAAATGTTTATTGAATATATAATTTGTTACTATCAGAATTAAATACCCAGTACTATCTATATTTGATTAGTCTTTTTTTAAATGCTAAGGTGAGATGTACTATTTCCGATCTACATTTATGTGTTCTTATATTTTTGAGTCCTGATGATGCCTGAATTGGCAAAACGTTGAGCGGTTTTAGTCATTTAATGTTTTTTGAGAGACTTAAGAGATTATGTTTGAATCATAAAAGTAGCTTTATATCTCTTTTTAAGTTTTGGATTAATTAATACAATTTATAGGTAGGGAACATTAGCATATAATGTCACGATATTTTTGGCCCTATTTATCAAATTCATGACACCCTCTGTCACGCGGCGAAATTTTTTTATTTTGATGCTAAGGCAATATGTGACGCGCCAAGAAGATTGTATCCACGTTCCTAACATGTGTCACGATTCGTGACATTCGTGACACAACCAAGACGTGGGTAAACGTCTTAGTAAGGTCAGAAATTAATCTACAGGTGAAATTTAATTTAATTACTTTTTAATCTCGTCTAAATATTAATTAATAAGTATTACCTCGTTAGCATCACGGCGGTAATGCCATTTCGTGCATGTTAAATAACAAACAAATGAACTCTTGTTTTCTTTACTGATTTACGAAGTATCAAAGGTTTAAATATTAACTGTCGTTAATTCAAAGCATGGGTATGCCAGCTCCTTGCACAATATACTAAATCACTCAATGCAGTCTGCAAACATTCTTTTAAACTAATCCCATTAGTGAACCATAACATGATCAGACGTCCTACTTTTAGGCAATGTGTCCCAGTGGCCAATTCCTGACAAAAATTAGCTCAAATGATAAATAAGACACGTAAAAATGTATAATATACATGAATACCAATAGAGTTTTTAATTAATACAAAACCCTCGCTGACTAAATTCATTTTTCTTTTCCTCTCCATCCCAAACAAAAAGGGTGTTCCACTTTAGAGCAGGAGATATCTGGTCACGTTAACCATACCATAAACAAGGCACCGAAAAATTGATAGCACATGAACAATAGAATGTTCTTAGAACGACCTCATCATCAACATGGCGGCAAAGGATTGCCGAAATAGATCTTAAACAAAAAAATAAATAAAAATTGTGGCGGAACGGAAAAGAATATGACAGAGACCCAGACACCAGGTGTCCCGGCAAGTGTTTGTTGACGGACACTCAGAGTTGCGCAAAAACACACTCGCGCCGCAGATCAAACGTCCCGCGTCCAACGGGCACCGGCGAAAGATCCATAGTATAATTACTTAAATTAGTTCAGGGTAGAGCATCAGAATTTTTTAGTAATTGTCCGACCGTATAGAATGTCCCAACTCTGCAATAATATAATCAGGGTGTTGACAACGTCTTAAGCAGGAATTTCTTTATAGGAGGGGGGCCGGTCATAGGGAAATATAGCTGATATATCTGAAATATTGGTAATTTACATAATTTCGCATTTATTCGATACAATGTTTGAGCATTGGAAGAGAATTTGTAGATTTCTGAAACATAAATCAGCTCCATAATTTCACCCGTTTCAAGAAAAATTTTAAAAATCGGACGATAATTTTGGCCGTTTGGAACAGAATTCGGCTGGTTTGGATAGTTCCGGACGAGGACTGACGTGTTTGGAACAGAATATTTGGTTCTAATGTCACCCGTTTCATTAAATATTTTGAAAATCGGATGAAAATTTGGGTATTTTGAGAATTCAGCTCGTTATATTTTTCATAATCGGACGCAAATTGTCAAGGTTTTGGAACTTTTTAAAGCAGAGTTCAGCTCGTTATGATATATCTTCTTCCAAGAAAATCTCTGAAAATCTGATACGAATTCCGGTGTTCTGAAGGTGTCTGGAACAGAAATCAGCTCGTTTTAATTTCAGGATATCAGGCGACGTTTTTCATTGACGTTATCTCAGAACATAATGTTGAAGATCCTGCGACAGCTGTTTGGTTCCTTGAGGATATCGCGTCTGCTGGGAAAAAATTTCATTTAACGCATAATATTCCCGTTTATTAAAATTTGTTGACTTCTGAAATAAAATTTGATGTAATTGGTCTGCTTTAATTTAACTTAAGGCTTCTATTATAATTCGATATTAATTCAGGCTTTCAAAAGCCATCGCAAGATCCTAAAATTCCATTAATATCGATCAACTGAAAACCACGAGATTAATCAATTTTAAAAATAAAGCTGGAGCTTTGAAGAAAAAGTCTTCTTACACCTTTTTTTCTCCAACTTAATTTTCTTTCTTTTTTCTCTCTCTCTCACAATTTTATAACTGTTCTTTTTCTTTTGATTATTAGAAGGGGAGTCAAAGCTCTCAGCTGTCCCCTTGCGTATGCATGCACATGGTTGTTGTAGCTTAAAGTAGCGTTTAAATTGACAAATTATTCTGTCAGAATTTTATTGAATAATATAATTTAGAAATAAGATTGTAGTCCTGAAGATGACTGAATAGGTAGAAACGCCGAAGAGTTCCTGAGTGACCTGGTGCTTTTGTTTAGGAATCTTCCAAAAATGAATCAATGTGATGATAATGTTCATCCGTACATCTCACGCCACCACAAAGGTTATAGATAAAATACTTCAGCCCGAACAGCTTCTCTCCAGCTGGTCCAGACACGTGCCGGTTCCTTCCACATCCTGAACCGCCGCTGCCATGGCTGCCCCCTCCAGAGCCGCAATGGCCGCGCTGGAATGGGAACAGTCGCTACACTTGCCTTCTCTCGCTGCTACTACAAGGCTCTGGTCGCTAGGCTCCAGTCGCCGGGCTCTGGAGGAAGCCTTTGCAACGGTCTATAGTTGAGGAAAGCCGGATTTAATTTCTTCTATTCCATTAAATTTATCAATTAATTTTTTACTTCATTTTCTGTTTCCTAATATTTAGCCCTACTGATGGTCCACATGTTTGGGGTGAAACGTAATATTTTAATAAAAACTATATCCCTGTGTTTTTACTTCCCTTATTATATAGGTAAGGAATATTGTAACGGGACAAAGTTTCGATGTGCCATTTTCAACGGATCTAAGCGTTTCAGACTCCTCTGAGTAAAAAAAAACGCATTTTCAACCATTGGTCTTTACGTCTGTGCCACGATTATCTATTAAACCAGTAGAACCATATTTTTAAATTATTATGTGCATGTTCCAATGGAAGCCTTGTTACTTTGTTTTAGTTTTTCGGATAACTCGAAAACTCTGCATCTCTTGTAACATTTCAAAGATGATTAAATGGTCTACAAAGCTAACCTAATCAGACCAAAATTGGCGAAGATACAGCAAACAATTTTTTTATAGGTCTTAGTTTTGTATAGTCACCCAAAAAGGTAAGGAAAGTCGTGTGAATACACCAGATATTAAAATCACTTTGATCATGAAAATCTAAATTCGGATAAAATTACAAACGAAATTATTTTCGAATTTATTCTTTTATTACTTTAACTTTCTTATACGTGATATATATAGTAAGAGCAAGCAAGTATTGGACCGCGAAAAATTTCGAATTTCGAGTTTTCGACGGAAATACACGTTTTAAGGCAATCTGAGTCCAAATAACCAAGTCTTTCAAAATGGTCTGTATGTATGTGAACAGTCTATCTTAAAAACGAAGAGTTGTACGAAACTGAAATTACGAATTTATTTATTTACGTATGTACCTGGAATACTACTGCAATTTTTCATTCAAAATTGGCTAACCGGTAGTTCCACTTTATATTATCGATTTGACACTTGTTTACCATTTTCTCAAAAACAACTCTATAAAGATTTCGATCAAACTCCTTATATCAATGCATAATTAAATAGTCTTCAATATCAGCCAGTTCTTATCATCAATCGCTTCCTTTAAAGTAACATTAATTTTCAGTTGACGTCCGCATGAGGGTATAGAAGCGTCAATCTAATTAGGGATTGATAAATTATTTTCCACTTCTATAATTTTGTGTTATTGCAAACTAGTTTCAAATGTTATACATTCATCTTCAGTTCTAAAAACAAAGAAAAATTCAAAAATAAGAATTCAAAATAAAGTTTGGTATTATTATAAATATTAAATTAAATGTAATATAAATTTAATTTTTATAATAATACCAAACTCTATTTTGAATTGCTTATTTTTGAATTTTGTGCGTTTTTAGAACTGAAGATGAATGTATAACATTTGAAACTAGTTTTCAATAAAAACAGAATTACAGAAGTGGCAAATAATTTATCAAGCCCTAACTTCGATTTTGTTTCTTTGAAATAATTAAACTCTCTCATTGTTAGCAATAATAAAAAATTTATGAATATAAGCTATGAAAGAATTTGATAAGTTACTAAAGGAGAAAAAAAAAAATTAGGTAGAAAACAAATTTCCGGAATTAAATAATAAAAATACCGTTAGAAAGCAGAAATAAAATAGTTATAGAAGGTAATAGAGAGTGACAATATATTTATAGATTTATTTTATTTTAATATGCGAGGTTTTAGTGATGAATCAGGATATGTATGATATTATATATCCAGGCTCCAAGGCATTAATTTTTTTTTTCTAGAAAGTCCTCAGCTCAATTATATTTTCCTAACAGGAGAAAGAAAGATGACAATAACCTTGGCCCAGCCACTATCTCTAGGTTTTTATACCGTATCCTTGTGGTGGTGCTATCTGCGGGTGCAGGGGAAGTGGTTTGGGGTAAAAAAAACAACCCAGGATACCCTGTTGCTTCCTACAGGCTACCGTCCTGCATGCGTATACAACGCCTCAGCCTGATGACATAAAGCAGCCCGGTTTACAGTTTAGGAGTGGATCATTATATCTAATCGTAAATCGTGTATGTTGTTCGTCGTTTCAAAGGGGAATGTGTTTGTAAACATTGTAATTAGTTCGATATGTTTACGTGTTAGGCAGAAGCATCCGAAGATATACAATCGTTTAAGTTTAATGTAGAACCACATCGTAAAAATGTAATATAAATTTATTGTAAATTAAGTAGTAAAATTAGACATGATGACATGCAGAAAATAGGATAATTCTGATATTTGAATATAATATGAATATTAATTTAAAAACCTAATATATCCCCAATTGTTCTACTGTGAAATGTGGCCACTTTTATCAAGATCAACAGTTTTCGAAAATAATGTATTATGTAGAAAATATTTGGACCGTAGAAGGATGACTCAGCCGAAGAATTTGGACGTATAATTTCTACACCTATATCAGCAATCTGTGAGTATATTCATTATTCTGGCCATATTTTACGAGTATAAGTATCGTAAATACCTACGCTAAAAAAATAATAAAACACTTAACACTTCATATAGAAAGATTAACCACTACCCACAACAAGCAATGCAATGTCATCTGAAACTTCTTTTTTGCTCTCCTGAAAAACTTTGAAAATGTTACTTACGATCGAAATGTAACCTCTGACGTGCAGACATAATTGAGGTGATAGCATTGCGACGAATGAAATGAACTTGTAAAATTGTCGCGATGGATAAAGAACGAATCACTAAAGAGATAGACTGCGCTAATCCATCGGGCGAGCGTCTTAGGAATGGACCGAAACGTAAATGGGAGGATTACGTTGTGTCCAACTTTGAGGGTATGGTGTTTCATGGAATTCAGTCGAGAGAGCTTTGTTGGTTAGATCTTCTGTTGTTATCGGCATCGAACCTGCGTGTTTTCGAAGCTTCTTTAGTTTTTATTTATAGTATTAATATTTATTATGTTATAACTTTATAGACACCGAATCGATAATTTATATTCTAATAAGCTTGAAGTCCAATTAGGTTTAAAACAGAGCGATTTTCTTTCCCTAGTTTTATTTAATTTAGTAATGGAATACGCAATAAGAAAAGTAATTCGTGTCGAATTAGTTTTAAATCTAAGAGTTACCATGACCTTGCCGATGTTTTGGCAGGTTGGATAAAGATGCGGAAGCAATTAAATAATACAGAATGGTAGTGATACAAGTGAAGAATGGAATATTGAAATAAATGCGAATAAGATTAAATATTCCGTAGGTTTGGAACAAGTCTAAGATATCTCAACAAAATTTTGATTTTTCAAGTTTTGACATAAATCAGCATGATAATACATCAAGATTTGTATTAGAATACGTAAAAGTATTCCAAATGCACTACCAATGGTAGACTCCGGAGGGCTATATGACCAACCAGAGTTTTTCACCTTTCCCCTAATTAATGTAAGAAGACTATATATATAACACTATTTGACATCTCAGTTAACTTGGCAGTGGAATAGTGTTAAATTTAGTGCAATATTATTAACTAGAAAGGGTGAACCAGATAAAAACAAGGAAACTTCAGAGGCCGACTATACGGCTCAATTGTGACAAAATATTCCTTATTAACCGTTTTTAAGCAGTTTCGTAAGAACTTTAATGTTTTGTTTTTTAATTTTTGATTTTTTTTTTCATTAAAATTCGTTGTATCTCATCCAAAAGTGATGATTTCACAAAATCTGATGATACCGTTGGATATGATACAAATTAAAAATTGTATAAAAAAAAAAAAGGAATGAATTATTTACGATTAATGTTCAAAGTATAAATAAATAAAATAATAGAAATAAAAAGGAAACAAAAATAGTTACCCGACGGTGTAGGCGCTCGTTTTGAATAATGTCTTGTGCCACGAAGCTCAGGGTATCTAAAGCAAGGTCTATAATGAAATTTGAAAGATATATGGCGGCGTCTTTAGCATAGGGTAGATGGAAATTTATTTCAGGTTGATGTCAGTTCGTTAAAAAGTGTCACAAGGTTATTTCGTATCGTTTTTGATTTATTTTGAAACAAAAAAAAGTTTGTAGATTGGTAAAAAATTGATGTTAGCTCAATAAATTCTCGAAATTCGTTGTGATTATGTAAACCATTGAGGTATCTCTTATGGCATAAGCTTCTTCATATTGAATGACTAAATGCCTAATCTTATTTAAGAAATATCATTGTATCATTGATAAAAATATAATTTTTTGATGATTTAATCCAGGAGAGGCTCTGAAAAGAGATCACCACTTTAAATACCTTGGATTCATAATTGAATTGGATGGTTCCTGTGATGTAGAAATAAAAAGAAGAATTGGTGATGGGAAAAATTAATATCCTTGCTCAATTCAGTACTATGGAGTAGGAATATCATCCCTAAAACCAAAAGATCTTCTACAAAAGTATAGTAATCAGCATAATAACGTATTGAGTAGAAGTCTGGACCATAAAGGGCGATCTTAGGAAGAAACTCCAGGCCACGGAAATGGACTACTGGCGACGAGCGGAAGGAATATCTGAAGACTCCCAACAGACGTGCACGCGTGGAAAATAGGCGAGGTAGACCAAGAAAATCTGGGATAAAGAAGTGGAGGAATCCTTGTTGGGACATGGTCTATGAGAGGAATGGGTCTTAGATAGAATTGCCTGGAAGGAGGCCATACAACGTCTAGGCTAAGGAAACCCATTGCTTAAGTGGAAAATCCTATAATAAAAAAAAAATATTGCTAAACATTTGATTTCAAGGACAAATTAAGCCAGCGACTGTCAATCTTAACATATACATATAAACATCGGGTCACAATGATAAAAACAGTCCTACGTAACCTTTTAACATTTGCCTGACAAGTAACGCCATATCGTAAAAATCTACGTCAGAGCTCAAGTTAACATAAAGTTATCGATTTATCCTTTTAAAATATCCCAAAACACACAAATAAAAAAACATAATTTACCTCAAAAATGTCAACTTGTGATGCATTATCACCATACTAAACCAGTAAATGCTGAAGAGATAACACTGTTTGAAGAAATTGTTTCATCTTCCGACGTAGTAATTGGTCAAAAGTCTAAAATAATAGTAGCGAATTGAAACAAACAACCATGTTGTTGCATAAAATTACGTGATCAGTCACGCCACTCACGGCAAGAATCGCTAAAATCAAGTAGTGACAAACAATGTTTCTCAATGCCAAATCAGAGATTGGCAAAAAAATACGATTATATTCGCAAATGATTCATGTTTATTAGGGAGGGAGGGAGTATCTCGCTACGAAAAGCCATTGTTTTTAACTATCTCCGAGTTCATACCCGTTGAAGCTATTAGGCCCAAAAAGCCTATTAGGAATCGCGTAAGGAAGGGTGGTTCGGGTAAGGGGGAGGAGGAGGGGAAAATGTATATATATATATATATATATATATATATATATATATATATATATATATATATATATATATATATGTATATTGTAACGCTCTACAATTAATACTAGTTTTGGCGAGGATAGAGGTCCTTCGAGAGGTCAATCAATCATTTATTATTAGCGAAGCGATGTGACAGATGTTGATAAGTAATTTTTTCATATTTTGACAAAACAACTTTTTCTGTGTAATATAAAACAACTCGATCCAATTTTTTTTTATAGATTTGACGTTGAATATGAGTAGTATTAACTATAAAAAATGTACATTGCAAAAGTTATTTAAGATATTTTATTTTTTTTTTTAAATTATCTTTCCAAATACATACAAAAATTACGATATCAACATCAGACATAGGGTCACAGCCTTATATACAGTCTAACCTCTACATATCGAACATGAAGATTCCTTGAAAAAAATTCAATATAGAGAAAGATAGCAGTTTTCAACCTTTTCAGGCTAAAAACAATTACAGCTATTCTTGAGGATTAATAAGTATCAAAGGCCTTATTATAACAAAACTGAACGATCAATAACACTTATTTAAAAAATTGTACAAATTACTTCTAAGATTGCAGTTTTTTTACAAATGTACATTTATAATTTAATAAGGACAGGCATTAAACTTATGTAAACACATATAAAAATTAATATATTTTTGTTTTTGCGCAAAACAGCTTCTAATCTCTATGTTAGGAAAGATATTCAGAGAATCTGGTTACTCCTGTGCATCTTCTGAAACAAGCTCTTCCCTGAATTTCCATTGCTTTGCAACCCAGTGGAACATTTTTTTTTTCTTATTTAATTATTGCCCTTTGTTATGTATGTAATCCAAGGGCTCTTTTTGATGACAATCACATTTTATATTTTTGTAAATTGGAATTTTTGTTTGGTATATAGAAATTTTATTCGATATACAGAATATTTTTTTAATAAAAATTCAAGGTTCCTAAAACTGTTCGATATATAGAAATTTTCGATATATGAAATTCATATGGATATATATAAAGATGTTCGACTGTATTTATGTACAACGACCAGGTGGGGTCATTTTCGCCCTATACTACAATTTTAAAAGATTACAGTTTTCAAATATTAGTGATTATGATAAAATTTATTTTAAAAAACTCATATTCAGTAAATTGTGTGAAATATTAGATCATTATTATGAATAGTTATTATTGCTTCGGATCCACGGAATTGAAATTATTATCTAAATAAATAAAATAAAAGAAACTTGGAGAGCAAAAATAAAAAATAAAGTTATTTGAAAACGTCTTTAATAACAATAATTGTAATTGGAACATTTACACAGCGTACAATAGTTCAACTTTTAATGACTTAATTAAACATTTTAGAAAATATGATTGTACTATAACTGTAACTATTAGCATAAAGTGAGTTGAATCATCACCCTTAGGTTACAATATTCTTACAATTGCTACGTGGATCCGCGTAAATTATTTAATTTTTATATTTTTACTAAACAAACTGCAAAAACATATGGGCTCGAACTCAGGGCGGGAACTAGGATTTTTGCGAGGGGGGCTAGCTCAATTTTTTCGCCCCTTCTTTCACCCTCTCGTCCTCCAATAAAAGTCAACAGTTTTATAACAGTATAGTAGGTAGTGTATTTCGAAATAAATAACATCATTTCCCAACATTAACATTAATGTTAATTAATTAAGGCCAATACAATTAAAAAAAAACAGAAAGAAATATTTTTTACTTAATCTAAAAATAAAATATCGCTCGGAATTTGCCACTCGGGACAAATCCAATTTGCTCTCCCTGCTTTAGTTCCTTGTGTTCTTTTGCCCTCCTCCCTCCCCTTCCCAGTCCTGCTCGAACTCCTTATTCGTATTAATGGACGCCCACAGTACAAAAGTTACAAATTAATTTTGTAGATAAGAATGCATAGTTTTAAGGACTATCTGGTGGTACCCTTAACATCTTAGTATTGCACCCTGGATGTTGAAATATCGTCATGTTGATACCGAACTCAAACATTTTGGGCTGATATTGAGTCCTATAAGAATAGTCTATAACAGAAACATGTACCCAAGTAATCAGCAGCAATAAACTATGTCGTACTCTTCAGAGAGAACGATTCCTTCCTGTGCTTAGGTTAATTTGTCGGAAAAAAAAAGCTAAAATTAAAAGATTACTGGGCTAAAATTACTCACCGGCATTACTGGAAAAACCCTGGCCCTTAAACCGTTCACCTATATACGTGATACCTACATTTCGTTCATTGTTAGTACAATGCGAGAAGAAACCAGTACAAACTTTTCTGTTTGATATAATCCTAAACCTTTGCGAGTACCAACATGTATTTGATTTCTTATCTTAATTAAATTCATAATTCATAAATGTTTTATTATACGGATTTATATTAATCTAATTTAATATGTATAATAATACCAAACTATATTTTGAATTACTTATTTTTGAATTTTTTGTGTGTTTTTAGAACTGAGGATGAATGTATAACATTCGAAACTAGTTTTCAATAAAACAAATTTATAGAAGTGGCAAATAATTTATCAATCCCTAATAAAATTAAAATAGCTTCAATTTTCTTTGAGAAAAACAAAAATAAGACCTGGCATTTATTATACAGTAAGAAAAATTCTATTAGTGGTTGGTCATTGTAGAGTAATTAATAACAGTTTTACAAAAAAAAATTGAAAAAGTTGGCAGGCGATTACTTTGAGTATGCTACCGAAAGTAATCATATTCCGACACCCGCCCATGAATCGCATCTTTAAAAACATGATCCTCCATGACTAAGGGGAAGGAGGGAACGCGTGCTTGTCTTCGATATTTACATATCCATCGAGAGCGACGACCGAAATGAAGAAACGGCACAAGAACAAAAAGTTGTAAGAAGACGAGGACTGTTATGGTCCACTCTCGACGCCGGCAGCCTCGGGATCTCACCAACTTTATCGCCCTGTCCTTCCTAATGAATAATTCCTACTCTATCATTGTCTTTATCTCTTCTCCTTCTTTTTCTTTCTGCTTTACCGCCTTCATTGCGGATTGGAGGTATTATTTCTTTCATCTTTCAGTGCGAAATGCAATTAGATTTTTCAATTATTTTTTTCAATAGCCAATTAATTAAGATCAAAAAGAGACATAAAATAATTGTTAGGATATAAATGGAAGATTCGAGAAACAAAACCTCAAGTCCCTAAATAGTCCCTAATAAACTAATCAGTCCACGTTTCACCAACCAATTCAGGCAGCATCAGGACAGAAAAAAAAACAAATATCACACACATGCAGACAAAATACAGAACCTGTTACATCAAGTCTAACAAGACACATCAATAAAAGACAGTACCTAACTCAAAGACATCTACACACATACTGAAACAAAAGGGAGGTAACATAACAACAGCTCAGAAAGATTATATTAAACAATTTCTCAGCTCTTTTTGATTATAGCCTTCCTCTGGAACCGGAATAAGAATGAAGTAGAGAAAATGTGAATGTGGCTCTTAAAATCTTCCCAGTCAATTTTTTTTAATCATTTACTGGTGGTTTATGCGAGCTAAGATAATAGCATATATTTTTAATTTTAATTTAATTTATATATTTTTAATAATTTTATTTTGACATTTCCATGCAGACAAAAAATTCAGTATATTCCTCTACGTTGAGTAACTTTTTTCATGTTGGCAAAACTTGTGCTGTAGCTATCTTCTCAAACCGATAACAAGTATCGTTTATTGTTATAGTAGTGCTGGTGTGAGGTGACGTTTTTTGAAATTATTTTGTGAACTGAGCGAAAATAGCAATTTTTTTAAGATTAGCCAAAGTCGTATTCATTTGTGGGTTGATCATGGCCAAATTCATGATCATTATCACCCTGCGCTCAACATGTGATTATTTAGTGATGTACAGCGAATTATCGCTAATCCGAACGATGCCTAAAAGAAAATATGATTTGTGAAGATTTGATTAAGCGCATGCTTACTTATACATGAAATGATATAGCTAAGTCCCAAGAAAACAAAAGAGAGAAAAGAGGATAGCTAAGATTTGGAGAGCACGAATTTAATTTTTTTTTATACGCAATTAGGAAAGCAGATTATTGATTTTTTAATGTTAATTTGAGTGAAATTTATATTCCTAAATAACAGAATAAAAATAAAACTTTAGATTCTTTAAATGTTCCAGTGTTTATTTTTATTAGCCACACCTCAATATTATGAAAAGAAAATAATTTTAAAACATGTTTGGAAGTTTAAAAGATTATCTTTCTGGTTACACTTAAAGTCCTTTTCTACTATTATTAAGGCGAAAAGGACAAGTTATTCCTACAGGATACCAAGCTTTTGTAACCAGAGGGGGAAAGGTCGAGATCCATTCCGTGTGTCCGCCACGAAATAAATTTAACCCGCCCAGGCCGGATTCGAACCGGTACCGCAGCAGACTCGAGGTTGCTAAGGTGATTCCTTAACACTCTCGGCCACCACGACCTCCAGTAAGTTTAATATGCATTTTGCTGCAATGTATTTCTTTTGCTATCCACCGTTTTCGAGTTATAACCGAAAAACCGAAATAAAAGATCTTTTAAACTCCCCTCGTCCTCCCCCATCCAGGAAATCGATGGGACTTTTATTATATGTTGGTTAAGAGAACATCAGCACATTCCTGAAACTTTTGGAACAGGATTTAGTTCCTATATTTTTCGAATTATCCTGGGATAATGCACATAAATCGCTGGTGTGAGTAGAACTTTTAATACCATTTTTGGCTTGTATTGTTTGGATTTTGTTAAAGTTTGTAGCTTTATCAGAAACCCCAAAGTTCAGCTCCATAACTTAATTTCGGTTTCAGTATTGAGTTGTATAATAGTATTTTGTTTATTCCGTAGATCGGACAAGAAATAAAATCAATCCACCAGGGCCGAATTCGAACCGGCGAAGCTTCTGACTGGAGAATGCTAAGGCTCTGTCTCAACACGCTCAGCAACCACGGCCTCGAAATAAAATAAAATTTGTATAATAAAAAAAAAGATGATTTATTAGGTAATTATGTCGTATTTTATTTAATAATTATTTATTTTTTTGCATTAATTTAATTTTTATTTAAATTGAATACAGTGCTTAAAACGGGTTGATTATTTATGCCCAAATATATTTTAAAAAGGAATGGTTTATGCTTATTAAGCTGAAATATTAATCTTTTCTCAACTTTTAGAGATTTTTCAATTTTTTTTCTTTCAATTATTTGTTAATGTAACCATAAATAATAAAACCATAAAATGTTATGGATATAAAGTAATGTCAGTATACACAGGAATTTTTTTTAAGATAACACTCAAAATTTATTTGATTTAAATATAATTTGATTGTTTACGTAGTGAAAAAAATTGAAAAATGTTTGTTTCGTTTTCATTACTTTAACTTCTGAAAAAAATGTTTATTGCCAGTTGGAATCTTAAATTTTATATTAAAAATCATTGAATGCAATTAAAATTACAGGTAAGAGCGGTTATACCACGAACAGTAAACCATATAAGATTAGATGCATTATTGTATCAAGATAAATGCAAGCAAATAAATACGAAGAAATAATATAATTTTTTTTAAGAGCCTTTTGATATTTTATTGGATTTTATAGATGTTTAAATTATATTAGGATCAGAGATAAGAGTGGGGAAAAATATACTAAATATCTTAGAATATATCCATGGTATTAGATAAAGCTTTAGCTTTATCTCCTATTTCCCTATTTCTCCTATCTCCTTTATTTCCCTTTAGGGAATACAGTATAAAATTCTGGACTATTGGAAAAAAAAAACAGGGTTTGGAAAGAAAAAATGTTTCCAGTCTAAAATAAAATAAATAAATCTAATATAGAAAATATAGATTAAAATAACACAGCTAAAAATAAGAATTAATTTCGGATTCTCGACAATTTATTTCTTTATACGCACAATTATGTACTAAACAAATGTAAGCACACAAACTTCAAACAAAAATTCAAAAGTGTAAAATTTGTGAAACGATTTCTGGAATTTTATTATTAAATTTAATTTAATTAATTTTAAAATTAATTAATTATAATTAATCAATTATCTATAATCTCGAAGTATACGACTATTATCTTTAATGAAAGTATACGACTAAAAGACTGTTATTTATTAATTTTATGTTTATAATATTATAAAAAACATTAAGGTGGTTATAACTTCACATTATAGTTTTACAATAAAATTGGCTCGATGTAATCAATTATGATCGGTTTGTTTCATCATTAATAAAAGTAACTTTAGGCCAGTTAAACTTCTGAAGCCTTAAGTCAAATTTGACAATTAGGATACAGTTAATGATTTTTAATTGTTTATTCGAACAAACTATAGTATGAATATAATATTAAATATATTTTTATTAATTTAATTAATAATTATTTTACTTTTTTTTAATAAAAAGAAAATAATCTAATGACTAGTTTAATTATTACCTTATTTTTTTTTTAATATGGCTATTATTGAGTTCTTTTGCATCTATACATTTTTAAGTTTTGGCAAAAATCAGATTACTATAATGTTTCAGGAAAATAGTTGTTTTAATTAGTACTATTTAAATTTAAATATAGTTATTAACATAACGTAGGATTTTTTAAAAAAATATGAAATCTTTAAATTACTTTCTTAGAAAAATAATCGTATTTTTCTTTAATCTTTGACTAGATAAATTAATTGTTAATAAAGGGATAGATTTTTTAAAATATAAATCTATATATTTTACGAATCTGATTATTGTTCATTATATGTTATAAAGCTAATGCTCTTCCGCTCTTTTGGTTTCTTATTAACCATTAATTTATTGTATGGAAAAAAGTACGTATAGATCTGGTTTAGAGGCTTTGGTTTACATTAATTAAGCCATTCACAGAAGATTATTAATAGTAGAATAGCTACATTTGGAAAAGAGCGACTACTCAACTATATCTTATGTCTAGGAAGCTGTGGATGCATGCCTGCTAGATATAGATAAGATTATATACCTTTATCCTTTGACAGGGGGTTTATATACACAGATACAGAGCATTAAGTCACACACGAACAGCACAGAACACGGGGGAGAACACACGCGATCACAAGCGTATACATATACACACCAAGACGGAGTGGTATAGACACTGAGGAAGGAGTTGATGGGGAATGGCGACCAAGGAGCGGTAGTGCTGCTACCTACAGACTCCCGCTGGAACCACTGGTCACGGCCCCCGTCAGTTTTTTCTTAACCCCCACCAGTTTCTCTTCGCCGTTCCACATTTTTTTTTTATTATATCTCGACCTCACTTGGCGTATATACGAGTCCTCTAGGTGGGAATATTTTTCGCGTTTAGTGACATTTTTACAGATTATTTTAGCTAGAATTTAAACACGATTTACGACGCTAAATCATTTGAAGAACTATGAATTTGGACGAAAATCTATGAATTCGACAATATTGTGGTAATTTTATTACATCTTAAACTACTTTAGATAGATGAAGTATGACTGATTAAAAAATATAATTCAAAATGTTATTTTTTATAAATAATATTTTCCATTTGATATTTTCAGGGTTTTTTTTGGCGCCCAATAAGGTGGTGCCCGGCACAATTTTCGAGTAACGCCAGAATTTGTAACAATTATTCATAATTAGTATATAAGTGACAAAATAAATTTTGGAACATAGTCAGAGATTAGATATAATGTATGAATTCATGTTATTCTAAGTCCCAGAATAAAAGTTATTTTTCTTTTCATTTCATGAATTTTTAAGAAGGACCATCCTTTTATGAATTGTGCTAGAAATGAGGAATACTAAGGAAGACTTGAAATGAAGTTGGGTACTTAAGTACTAAGCTGTCGAGCATATGGTCTGTTGGTTACTCTTATAACTAAAGACCGGATTTATGCGAATGCATATTTTTTCTAATACGTTTTTCTACAAAAATGATTGGATATCTTTAGAAGTTAATACATTTGGCGCAGATTTATTAAATTTGATTGTGCATATTTGATGGTTTATTGCATATTTGTCCAACAATTTTGTTTAAATAAGTTTTCTGACAATTAAAATAGAAAATTAATAGTTTAACTATTTTATGATACAAGCTCCTTATTTAATGTATCAATTATAATATGGATAAACGCCATACGATTAATAAAAATAGTGTATTATAAAATTAGTCTAGATTACTATAAAAACAGTAATCGTAGTAAATAATAAGCTCATACACAACTAATTCAAACTTTTGTGATCATAACCGCAGAGAATGAGCACCTGTAGTTAAAAATAATTTAAAGTATTTAATTGCATTTCTAAACAAACAAAAATTAAAAGATCAAATATGCATAGTTATGTATTTGCATAGAAACATATTTAACATCGTAATTTGGATAACTTTTCTAGAGTCCTTACTTCCGGGTACTTTCTTTAACAAAGTTAAAAACATCCTCTTGTTCTTCTTTGGAATTTCAAATTCTATTCTGGTCAGTAAGTGTGTTGTTCCCGCTGTGCATATTATGTTAAATTAATTACGTTTTAATTTTATCACATAAACCGAAATGCCTAAAGCAGGAGCATCATTTAGTTCCATGTTAAACTGTTGGAAACCTTTGAATTAAACACGCAGATGTTTTTTTCTGGAAAAAACATTTTTTGCAATTTATTCAATAAAAATGGGCCGTGTCAAAGTAATTTTCAAATTGAGCAGCCCGTAAAGGCAGGTATGTGTTTGAAATGTTCCTGGAATTTTATACAATAATTTGAGATCGGAATGTAACAACGGTTTATTGTTTACTGGAAGGGTTGCACGTGAAGACCAGAATTTTATTTTGTCTGTTTGCCGAATTTGTTGATATCTAAAGACACTTTCAATGAAGTACCTACTTATTATATACTTTACATTAGTTACATCTGACATTTCCGAAAAAAAAAAAAATTATTTAGCAATTATTTGAATTTTTAAGAATTATTTAGTAATAAAAGAATTCTATGTAAAATTTTGTGAATAAAATTTGTTCTTCAATTTACATGTGTCTTGTTTTATTTATATTGTAAATTACAACTAAAATCTTAAACAGCAATTTAGACAATAATTATCCCCTTTTGTTGATTTTTGTACGTTTCTGACATTTATCATATATACTTTCCTGCATATTCCTTCAGGTTTCACTGCATATTACTGCAGGTTTTATTGCATATTTGAGTACTTTTGCTGCATATTATATGGCTTATTTCGACCTTTTTTGTTTTATATAAATCCGGTCTTTACTTATAACCTACACTGTGACTTTTCTTAAATTCAAAATTTTAGAATTATTTCAATGTTCCATACCTATATACGAAATATATAGTAAGGGGAAGTATTGCGATCGTGAAAATTTTCGATTTCGAGTTTTCGACGGAAATACACGTTTTAAGCTCCCCTGAGTCCAAATGACCAAGTCTCGCAAAACGGTCTGTATGTCTGTGTGTATGTGAACAGTCTAGCTCAAAAATGGAAAGATGTACGATACTGAAATTAAGTATTTAAGATTGACACATGCATGTGATTTTACAGCAACATTTTCGTCAAAATCGACTAACCGGAAGTGCAACTTTATATAATCGATTTTACACATTTTTACAATTTTCTCGAAAACGTCTCTAACGATTTTGATGAAACTTGCCTAAATTATTCTTCATAAAGACCTTTAACTTTTCATTTATATTGTAAAACACCGAGGAATTGCAGGAAATAAAGTTATGATGAAAAGAATATTTTATTTGCGCAAAGCATAAAAAGTATGCATTTTACGGTAAAATATGTATAGAATTGTATGGAAGGTAATTAAATTATCTAAAAAACAATAAAAGAATCATCAAAATCGGATCAGTATTAGCAAAGATACAACGCATCGGAATAACCGGAATTAGCTATTATATCGTGGATTTTACACTTTTTTACATTTTTCTAGAAAACGGCTTTAACGATTTTGATGAAACGTGCCTAAATTATTCTTCATAAAGGTCTTTCATTTATTCGTTTCATTTATGTAGTATATACACGAAAAAGTGCAGGGAAAAAAGTTAGGACGAAAAAAATATTGTATTTACGCCTAACTTAAAAAGCATGCAATTTATAGTAAATTATATGCAGAATTATATGAAAGGTTATTGAAGTATCTAAAAAACAAAAAAAATCAACAAAATCGGACCAGTATTAGCAAAGATACAGATACAGTGGAGCATAAAATAGATGAATAACCGAGCGCATCCGAAAGGATATGGATGTGACCGAACCTCCTCCCACCAATCCGCCAATCTGTTGTAAACAATACGCTCTGTAACAAATTAATTTAAGAATACAAAAGCGGAAATTAACTTAATAATTTCTACTATCACATTATGTAATGGAAAGAAAATGTTTCCACGGAAACTAAACCAAAAACTTTTAAAATATATTTGCAACTTGACAAAGTTAAAATATATAGGTAGTGTACAGAATTATTGCATTAAAATTGTTTAAAAAACTTTTATTGTACTTAAGTGGGAGAAAATTCTTAATGCTGCTGAGTTAATTTCAAGTATTGTTTATGTGAATTCTTTAAAATTATATTAACAAGATAATTAATATAGGACGGTAAGGGAAAGTTGTGTGATGCGGGCACCGCACCAGATTTTTTCTATAAAGTAATGAAACGTAATTAAAATTTAATATTTTAACGCCGTAGAAAAAAATAGATATTATCAGAGTCATGTTATGACTGAGGTGGCCAGATGTCCCGCATTTAGGCAATGTGTCGCGGTTCCTAATTGCTGAAATAAATTAGTTGAAATGATAAATACAAAACAGAAAAATGTATATTGTATGTAAATATCTATAGAATTTTTAATTTCATATAATTATTACAAAAAGATCACTGACTAAATGCATTTTTCTTCTCCCTCTCTTCTCCAACAAACAGGTTGTCAGAGCAGAAAATATCTGGTCACGCTGGTTATGACCGCCAACAACAGGCCATATTGTCGACCGCTTAATACATAAGTACCCGAAGCTATATCCCTGGATTCGCTGATTATTTAATGACAAGAAATCTCTTTCATAGAGCCAAGATGAGAGCATGGAGTTGACTTTGTAGTAATGAAGGACTTATTCGGCTGGGTTGGACAGAGAGCCACCTGTCGGAGGGAGTCGGCTCTTTGATGTGTCTCCCTTGACAACTCCTTCCCGCTATCCAAATATCTCCCTCTTTCCTTCCTTTCTTCTTTTATTTTTTCTTCTTCCCTGCTTTGTTCAATCGGGCCGCGCTCACTGACACACCGGCTCATTCACACTTAACCTCTCATTTATTTATCTCATTTAGAGTTCAACTGTACCAAAAGCTACCAATAGCTCAGTATTTTAGGGACTAAAACTGTACTCGTTTTTGCAAATGCCTACGTAAGCACATAATTACAACGATGGCATAGTAATACAGTCAATTTAAGGATTAACCCGATCATCAAAATATGTATAGAATTGTATGGAAGGTAATTAAATTATCTAAAAAACAATAAAAGAATCATCAAAATCGGATCAGTATTAGCAAAGATACAACGCATCGGAATAACCGGAATTAGCTATTATATCGTGGATTTTACACTTTTTTACATTTTTCTCGAAAACGGCTTTAACGATTTTGATGAAACGTGCCTAAATTATTCTTCATAAAGGTCTTTCATTTATTCGTTTCATTTATGTAGTATATACACGAAAAAGTGCAGGGAAAAAAGTTAGGACGAAAAAAATATTGTATTTACGCCTAACTTAAAAAGCATGCAATTTATAGTAAATTATATGCAGAATTATATGAAAGGTTATTGAAGTATCTAAAAAACAAAAAAAATCAACAAAATCGGACCAGTATTAGCAAAGATACAGATACAGTGGAGCATAAAATAGATGGATAACCGAGCGCATCCGAAAGGATATGGATGTGACCGAACCTCCTCCCACCAATCCGCCAATCTGTTGTAAACAATACGCTCTGTAACAAATTAATTTAAGAATACAAAAGTTGAAACTGGTCGTATCATACAAAGGGCCGGATTAGCCATTTAGCCAGTGTTGTCAGATTGAGGTTTTTTCCCCTAGATTTACGGTTTTTATTCACCCTCTGATGAATTTTTTATTTTTCTAAACATTTATTCTTATCTTATACTAGAGGGTAATTTTGGTTAAACTAATAGAAAAATAAGAATTAAATATTTAGAGTTAAAATTGGTGGATTTAGAGGAAAATTTAGATAAGTTTAGGGTTAAACTTGGTGAATTTAGGGGAAAATTTAGAGAGTTTTTGGGAGAAAATACAGGGTTGACCTGGCAACACTGCATATAGCAGAAGTAGGAAATCTTACGCGAGAGCCGCGCCATGAGCAATTTTTAACTTATAAAATTTTGTAACAACCCCGGCTACCGTTAACAGATATCTTTATTTCGAATAAATGTTTTTCTAATAATATTTCCAAAACCGAAATATCTTTGAAAATCTTGACCCTCGCTCGCCTTGGAGATACATGCATCGTACATTTTTATTTATTTTTGTTTCTATAATCGTGTTCATTAGATACCATTTATAATAAATAAATAAGTGTATACAATGTTGTCTGCTCTTGGCCTTCCTTATGATGGTCTGTGATCATGAATACAATGCTTTATGGATTTAGGAATAATACTTTTCAATAAATGCGTTGTTATTATTATAATGTCCACATTTATATGTAATATTAGTAGGAAGTAGGAGGATCATATTTAATTTTTAAATTCATTTTCACTCTACAACGACCTTTTTTCTTTCCCCTATCAGGCCATTTCCGGCATACGAGGTTTCGGTAGCAGTGTGGTGTTACACATGGGATGAACGTAAAACTCAGCTTATTTATTATTCTTACTCTAGATAAAAGGATATCTTCAATTATGGGAACATAATTGGGCATTCTATGGTGCAGCCCGATGCGCGGCTGCCCACCTTTACTGTGGAAATCTCAAAAACTGTGAGGTTTATTGCAAACATTATCTTATACAAATTTTAAAAAAGTTTAATTCTCTATAAAAATGATTTTATACACTTTTTTTTTTACTAAAATCAATGGTTGCTGAGATGTAAAAGCTATGGAATATCCACTTTTAGTATAAATTGCTCCAAGCACTATTAGTACTGGAAAAATAAGTTCAAATCGACCAAATACACAAAAAAATTTGTAGATTCGTGAAACTTTGGTCTTGATAGTAGGAATCGAGGTTTGCAGAGTCCGCCCAAATTTCGGAGGTACAGCTCCCTCTGGATGTGATGAAACGTGGGGCGGGATATTCACAAAATAATTTGATCGAATGGAGTATTTGTTATAATCTATTTGTTTCTGAATCGAATGAGACCACTCCCATGACGATGCAATCAATAGTTTAGAAGTTATTAAACATTTTAGGTTAAAAATACACAAAAAAATCAAATTGTGCAGTTGAACTATATACATACAGGGCCTCCCTTTCGTGACTGGAAATATTTAAAGAATTGATAGTAGACACATCCAGAGCAACAAAAAAGTTAATATGGGCCCAAGGTCCGATTCCATACTGAAGAGGATGAAATTGAAGCTTTATATTTTTTTTTAAGTAAGTCACGATTTTATTGGATAGGAAGCCACCACTCAAACAATATTCAAGGTAATTAAATTCCAATTGCAACATCGTTACGCAGGCAAAATTCTCTTAAAGAAATAGAATTTGGCTTAACTAAATTAGCTCAATGATTATGGATGTAATGGCGATATAATACTAGTATTATTTGTAGAGCGTTACAATATATGTATAAATTTTCCCCTCCTCCTCCCCCTTACGCGATTCCTAATAGGTTTTCTGGGCCTAATAGCTTCAACGGGTATGAACTCAGAGATTGTTAAAAACAGCGGCTTTTCGTAGCGGGAACTAGGTTACCCCGAAAAAGAAATGTTGCTGTTGGAAAACATGTGGTCTTTTTTCACATTTCTTGGTGTCTTTTTTCCAATACCTTAGAACAAGACAGTCATATACACTTAATTTACTCATCCTAATTTCCTCTGTGCACTCTTTAAATACCAGATTCCAGCTTAGGGACTAGTATACTCCCTCCCATAGAACTGCTTCCTTATTGTACAGGAAAAATAGATAAAATAAACAACAAGGTTTGCACATTCATGAAATTTTTGTTATAACTTCGTTATGGTAGTAAGAATCGAAATATGCAGAGTCCGCCCTAATTTCCGGCGGGCAACATGTGGTCATGTTAACTTAGGTTGCTAACTCTCTAAGTTGAGGGCATCTAGGAATCCCCGAAGATGAATCTAATATAACGATTCATTGGTCTCTTCAGTCTCATTTCGAACCTGTCCGATCGTACACCTACGCCCTATTTCATAATAAAGCACAAATACAAGCGAGAAAAGTACAAGCGGAAAGGTTTGTGTTGAGAGATTACAAGTTACTCATCGTTATTAGATAACAAAAATCTTTTTTTAACTATGTTTTAACAACTATATAACATCTCGTACTTTACTTTATAGCAGATTTTACAGTCATGTAAAGTCGAACTTCATAAAATATACTGCTCACTCACCCCACATTACCTCACGTGGTTAAGGAAAAGGTCTTGCTCGAGATGTCATAGTAAATTGAAATTTAATTGGAATATTTATGGCCGTGTTCACATAAGTAATATAAAACATTATTTGTGATCCAAAAATAATAAATTTTAGATTGACCCAATTTTTTAATGAAATAAATAAATTTTAGAGCAATCTGAAGGGTCCATTCAATTATATGTAATGAAAACAGTATTCTTGTACGGAGAGATGTATCATAAATGAATTTTTGTTTTAGCACTTTGAAAAACAGTTATATCCAAATGTTCGGGCGAATCTAAAAATTTGACAAAAAAATATCTGATGTTGACAACACATGTCTTCCGTGTACCCCAATTAAACTATAAACCGGTGGGTCAAAAAGTGATCCTCAATTTGGTTACTAGTTTTCGAAGATTGCAGTATCTTAAAAACTACACTCGGCGTCGCAACATCCATCTATTGATACAGACACACACACACACATACTCTTTCTGGAGATCTCATTCCGTTATTATATGTCGTTTTCTTTCAGTAGTTAACTAGTTTCTAAGAGATTTCTTCGTGTTCCGTGACAACATTAACACTGTCATACTAGATATCTAGATACTAGATAAAGCATTGTCCATCGACAGTTTCGACATTTGAAGCGGAAAAACTTATATCTTATTCTCCTAGTGCAGACTTGTTCATCTCACAAATGGGGAGGAAAACCAGTATTTTACACTCAACTTTAACACTTAAAACAAGTAATAAAAATGTTTAGGATTGGAAACCAAATTGCGTTTGTAACATTTATTACTGAAACACATGATTTCTGAATTTAATTTTAATATAATTTTTGATGTAAGTTTATTATGACCTTCAAGTAAAGTACCCTTTTCGGCTCACCAACGTGAACCAAAATCTATTAAATACGTTAATATCGATATAAAAGACCTATTAACCAAATTTGAGATGTTTTACATTATATTTTAATATCATTTTTGATGAAAGTTTATTATGACCTTCAACTAAAGTACCGCTCCCGGTTTTCTAATTTAGACCAAAATCTAGTATGTTATTTATATCAATATATAAGTTATAAATACTAAATTTGAGAAGTTTTGTATAGTATTTTAATATAATTTTTGATGGAAATCAATTATGACCTTCAAGTAAAGTACCACTTCCGGTGATTAAGCAGTGATCATAAGGGGAGGTTCACAATTAGATTTTACAACAATCCTAAATACAAAATTTCAACTTTCTACGGCTAAACGTTTTTGAGTTATGCGAAATACGAACGAACGTACGTACGTACAGACGCCACGACGAAACTAGTCAAAATGGATTCAGGGATGGTCAAAATGGATATTTCCGTTGAAATATGAAAACCGAAAATTTTCACGATTACAATACTTCCTTTACGTCGTACAAGGAAGTAAAAATAGGTATCTAGATAAACAGACTCTTCAATTTTTTTAAGATTCATAAAAACGGTCCATAATTTAGAAACCCTTTGACCGATTCAAACCAAATTTATACCACCGGTAAAGATTCTAAAACAGAGCCATTTGTTTTAACCGGGTGTTCCTGCGTGTTTTAGAACCAAGGTTATCCACAACAAATTTAAAATTTGTTATTATTTCGTAATCGCATATTTTAACACTGACTTTCTAATATAATGGATAGCTGTTTATATGCATGGAAAGAAGAAACACCCGTATTTCTGATGATTCGAAGTCGGATAAACTGGAAAGGACCATCAGAACGGGACGTAATTTTGTGGTTTAAAAATTTTGAGCCTCCTCGGAATTGACAAAAAAAAAATGTTTTCGATAATATTTTTAACATAAAGATTTTTCGTGGCTCTGAATCAAAATCTGCCATAATTTGTTGATCTTAACACAAAGAACAAGAAATTCAATCCTATAAATTTTATGTTTTACCGAATTATCATATATAATGGAAAATTATACTCCCTTGGATTATTTCTGAGTAGAAGCATAATATTTTTTTTGTTTTATTTCTTTATGTTATTAATTTAAGATTAAATTTCTGATTTAGTTATATTTACTGTAATTGTGATGTTTTGGATTGGCAAAACTGAAAGAGACCAGTAATTGGCGGTTAACAGAAGATAAGTTAGTAAACGAGTAAGTAATATGGTTGAATTTTCTCAACAAATGTACTTTTTACGTTTTGTAAAGAAATTATCCCAGGAGTTAATTATACACAAGGTATTTTACTATGATTAATGATAGTAATATATGAGATGGTTATTTATATTAACCCATGTAGCTGACAGATGTCAAAATTGTAAATTATTTTCCATGTTAAAGAGGAGGGAAACCATTAATTAATTGAAAGTAACAATTAAAACACTATCTGATGTTGCATGCTATTAAATCTTATAATAATAATACCTGTATGTATTGTTTAAATGCTAATTTTGCCTGTTATTATTGAAGCTAATATCTTAAATTTTTAGCTAATTCTTCATGGCAATTATTATTTAGTAGATGGATTAAGTCTTCAGAATGTGCTTCAGTATATATTTGTTAATTTATTTTTATTTTACTTATATTTATAACTACTGTAGGCTTTTGCATGAAGCCCGTGGTGGGTAACGAAACCAAGGACCCGAGTTTATTTAATTCATTTAAAAACTAACTAACTGCACGCTATATCCACTCCCACTCTACAGACAATAGTCACTAAGAGATATACTAGTTGTTAACCAATGCAATATTTTGAAAATAATTAAAGTCTTACTAAAAATGTAATAATGCTCCAAGATATTATTGTATATTAGGTTTGATAATGGCTGTGAATTAGAATGAAACATTACAAAAATATAAGAAATGCCAACATATATCAACCTGCAGTAATTTAAATGAATTATTTTATTCAGAAAAAAATATACATTTTATCTCATCTCTTTATTTTAATTTTAATTTTTAAAAACTTAATTTATACTGTTTGCTGTGGCTAACATTGTAGGTTTGGTAGTTTAGATTTCACACATAAATTTAATTAGTTATTTTTTTCCATATTGTGCCTAGTATAGAATTATGATTTTATTTATAAAAATTAATTTGTTTGATTTTGTACTTAATTGGCTTTATTTTAATATGTATAATTCAGTGATAGGTTTGAACTAGGAGCAGATCTGAAAAAAAAAAAATGTTTTTAAAATTACATGCTGGAATGTAAAGTGTGTGGACATCCTAATTAAAAAAAAAAACTTCACCTCTTCTTAGTTTGATGCAAAGAAGCAAATTTGTTACCACCAAAATTGCAAAATTGCTCCACCATTTAATCGTCATATGAAAGGTATGTAGCCATAGTCTCTATGAGACCAGAGCCCTTAATTGCGAGGGATCTAAGACCATCAAACTGTTATTGATAAAATCTGGTCCTAAATAAATCATTGCAATGATTTATTTAAATAAGCATTTAGTTAAATCGACTTCTTCTAAAAATTAGGAGGATGAAGTTTAGTCTCTGATGAAAAAGAACTTTATGCTGCCATAGAGGAATATGGCAACAGAAGAAACGGGATTTCCTTGAGTACAGTAAAGTTATCTCTGTGTTTGCATACAATAAATATTTTTGATTATCTTATTTCACTGACTTATACCATTTGTAGAAAGATCAGTAGGTAAGTACTAGTGTAGATTTTGTAAAAGAAAATCAACAGACCGAAATTCCGCCTTTGGACCATTTTGGAATAGAAAAGCAAATATCATATTTCTATGTGCTGTTGGCCATTATATCGGGTAATGAAATGCATGAATATCCTTACAAAGCTTATTTCTATTAAGATAACTATATATGAAGTTAGTACTGTTTGCTTCCTAAATAAATTTACCACAAATTACCAATGGGTTGAGACGAGCAGATTCACTTGCTTATCTGTGCTGGAGAAAGCAGTTTCAGTTAACTAAATCTGTACATCAGGTGCTATATTTAACGAATCAATACTGGCTCCTGGTAATGCCAATGATCTGAATATTATCTGAAAGTATATAGCTTAAGCAAGTGAACAGGATCAAGAACAATTCATTATAGCTATAGGCACAATAATCTTTAAAGGATTTATGTTATTCTTGTGTTGATCCAACATAATCTTTAGCATAGTTGACTTACACACCAAGTTCAACATAATTCTATTAGGCTTGTTGCTAATAGATAACAGAATAAAGAGGGACATCAAATTAAACAGAAGGAATACTTATAAATTTAAATTATTTAATAAACATATATCACTTAATTCGTCATAAGAGGGTGTTGGTGGCTCTATCATCCAGTATTTTGCACTGCAATCAGCCATTACATCCGCTTTTGGAAAAACAGTTAATGGTAATTGTAAAAAGATATAGATATCCTATTTTTTATATTTATAATCAAACATTATTTAATGTATGCACAATTTCTTGATAAAGTAATCAAAAGAATTTTAGCTGTAAAATATTGCAAAAATATGTTTTTGAAAGGGGAATAAGTCCATTTCTACTAATCATGATTGAAATTAAATCCTAAAATCATAATCACTTGATTATTATGACTTTAGTGTGCTCTGCCTTATTGTAGTCAGTACGGTAAAAATACAATCATATACAAGAAAACTGTATTGTTGCCCAATCTTTACTTTTTTTTTTTAATATCAAATTTTCATTTTAATTATTATTTTTTTACTTTAAAAGAAAAATTTCAGTAAAGCCAATGTCTATAAAAATATGAACTTCAGTTTCCGCTGATTTTTATTTCTTACAATATAATTTTATTGAAAGTGGTATAAGTCCATTTGAAGCTGAAAAATCGTTCTTTATCAATTTGTATGCTTATTTTTGCAAATTAATAATAATAAATAACATTTTATGTTATTCTATGATTAATAGTTTTAGTCAATCGAATTGATTAACTTTTGTCTATATTTTTAAATTGGTTCGAATGAAAACTTTTAAATATCTTGATATGTGAAACCGCATTCGAGAAAGACTCATATAATACATGAGTTATGGGGAGGGGGGGGGGGAAGGGCACTTCTGAAGTTTATAGTATTGGTGACTTCTAGAATTAATATCACTCTGAAAAACTTTGATGAAGAACACATGTGCAAAGATCAATATAATAGAGACTTGTTTATTTTTCACAGGCAGTTATAGCATGGAAGGATAGAAATGTAATTAATAAATTATGTGAAAAATGCCATATGGACTAAATGTCTGCTTGAAAATATTTTAATATCTTAAAGGTTTAGCCCTTATAAAGACGCTTTTACAAGTTTGAAATTGGGAGTTCAGAAAAAATTTCCTCGTTGGACCCATGATTAAAAAATTGGGTGCAGTGCGCGCATCACACAATTTTAAGTTACCACACTACTTTAATTTTAAAACTTTCTATGTAGTTTTCTATAATTAATATAAAAGTATAAATTATTATTTACAACAATAATATCTCCATTACCTTCTAAGGCTTTGTATGTTAGCTATTATTTTTCTAAAATCTTTAGCTTTCCAATGGTATATTATACATCTATATATAATTTTTATTTACAGAAATTATTTTTCAATCTGTGTAAAATATTTCTGTTTTTTTCCTTTTCTTTAATTAATTATCAAATTCTTTCATAGTTTAAGTTTATCCATTTTTTATTACTGCTAACAATGAGAAATGGTAATTATTTCAAATAAAATAAATTAAAGGTAATAAGAGGAAGCTATTTTGAAAATTTGGCAATTAAGCCTTTTCAGACTATTTCTTCAATGAGAATAAGACCTAGTTGACATTAAAGACCATTTAATTGCACATTGATATAATGGGTTTGATCAAAATTGTTTAAAATCAATAGTATAAAGTTTCATTTCCGGTAAGTTGATTTTGCCTGTAACATCTGCGGCATATAATTCTACAATTCCTAATGCATCCTCCAGAGTGCACCTCTTTTTTTGGCCTTTCAAAAGGTCAGCTTCTTTATTTCTTTGTTTAAACCTTTTGGGGGGCTCTTCAATTGCTACTGAACCTGTCACAGTCAGCCTGATTAGATTGACTATGTATGACTTTCCAAAGTCAGTTACCTCCATATTTTTGAGTGTCATCTGAGCAGCTTGTTGATTTTGGGTCACCATTTATAAAAATACTTAGGTATTCACATTTTTAGTGTTCACTTATCTCTGTAATAGTTATTGAGTCTGTTTGTGTTAAGAAAAGTGAAAAAGCCATAAAATATTTGTCTTTAATGTGAACTAAACCGACATGTACCCTCCCTATAGAGTCCACTAGGGCCTGTGCCAACCTTTGCACTTCGACCTTCTTGGCGAATAAAGAACAATTTTTTAGTTACTAACCATGGAATTATAACTATTATTATAATTCTGATTTCTTATATTCTTTGTGTTATACTTATATCAGTTTTATGTGAACATTTTGAGCCCTATCATTCAATTCGCCTTTACCGCTACAAGAAAAGTACAGCATGGGTGCTTCAGGTGTTCTTGAGATGGCTTTCTCCTTCTTGTGGTCCCTAAAATTTTTTTTTAGACAAGTACATCAGATGACTGACAAAGGCTATGAATTTTGCAGCACAGCAGAACCGAACAAGTCCACTTCCTGTCTTGGCTGACATGAAAAAAAAATTGAAAGAGGATCAATTTCCATCCGAACTACTAAATATCTTGGTATTGTGCGATAGAATGAAATATCATTGTTGCTATTGTTTCGAATTGCCACAGAACTAACCCAATTCATGAAGTTGAAAGCATTGGATTTGTGTATAAAAAGAAGAAAAAATGACTGTTGATCGCCCTAACGTGATCACAATGTATAATCTATATATGTTTGGTGTAGATAGATTTGACGAAAATCTAGCAATCCTTATGAGCATAAGGATTTTGTGGAAGCATTGCGCAGTGCTATAACATAGCTAAAATTAGGTATAATTTTAAATCAACTTTTTCTTTTCTTAATTTGGATGCCTAACACATTGAAAATATAAGTGAAAACAAAGTTTCAACCATAGACCCAATGTAGGAACTGGAATGTTAAATGCGTAATTCCAGTTTCGGTCAACTTTTTATTTCTGAGGTAGACTTACTACCACCCACACACCGATTTACTGCGAGACTTAGTAATTTAGACTCAGGGAACCTTAAAACGAAACATCTGTTAAAATTACTGTCCTGTAAAATTAAGGAAATGTAATTTAGTGCCCTATACCTTTGATGTACAGATATATTTTTCATTTTTTACATCAAATAATTTGCCTTATCATACTTTTAATTTTCATTTTTTTAGTATGTATTAATATTTATGGTTGTTTTATTTAATCCTTGAATTCTTACTTTATCAAAATGTAAAATTGTTAACAAAGGTTATTTCATTGGATTTTTTTTTTCCATCACGCAGCCAAATTAAAAAAAATCACTAGTTCCCAATATGTTCCACATTAATTTGGAGGTAATTTGATGGGATAAAATGAAGTATAGGTTGAAATTAACCTTCCAGTTGGTGTCCAAATCAATGACACCAGCCGGCATGCAGCGCACTAAGTAGGCCACCTTGATTTACATCTCATTTCTTTAATATTATACAAAATGATCTTTAGAATCATATAGAATAAGCAATGAAGATGGTATGGGCATGCATCTAGAATGGACCCAGATCAAGACCCATGACAATATAGGAAATAAGACAAATTTGTACTTGGCCAACAAGAAGATAGGGAGGAGACAGAGATGGAGGTTCTGGATTAATTCAACAACTCTTTGTTGAAAGGCATAAAGAGGAAGAAGAGAGAGAAAATAGATACGGTTTGATCCATATCCTGAATAGAAGAGGAGGAGGATGTTTGCAATTAAATAAAGAGCCCGAGGTCCTTAGATGACTGCAGTACTAGTGAGAGTACTGTAATATAATGTAAAATGTATAAACAATAAATCATTATTATTTTTATTTTATTATTTTTGTTTACTTCATTACAAAAGTGATTTGGATAAATTATGGTTTTATTCAAAGATTTGTAATAGCTGCTTTCGACTACAACTTATTGTTGCCATTAGGATCTGTCCCAGCACGATAAGTTTCAATCCTTTTAACATGTCGTGCGCAATCTTTATACAACGGCCAATAGCAATCCCATTTTCTATAAGCTACATCTATTTCAGAATGGAATCCTTTAGTGTCATCTTCACAAGCAGGAATCGGGGTCGGTCCATCATCTTTTGGAAGATTTCTTGTCTGCCTCTTGCAGTCTTGTATGTCATATTGATCATGGCCATTTCCACCTGAATTTCCACAGCAATTTGAATTTAGAATATGTTCTCCATGGGCGATAGAGGGTTTATTGGGAAATAAAATATAAATATTGGACAGTACAGGACTCAAAAAATTCTTTAATGAAGCCATTATTCTTTCCACTAGATTGTTGGATCCAAATATTTTCAACCCCATTTTTATACCAGTTTGTTGATGGTGCACCTAGTATAACAGAGATATTTTAATGATTTTATACTTAACAGTGAATATATTCTTATGGTATCTCTAATTTTGATTTAATTTAATACGATATTAGCTTTGAAATATAATTAAAAATTGAAAATTGTGTACTGAAAATAATATTGTTGGTTGTTTGTTAAAAATTAGTAACAGAAAATACAATAGTAAGCAGAATTTATTCATAAAATATCATAAATTAACTATTATAATGGAAATATTAAATTATTTTTTTAATAAAAATTTATTTTAACGCTTATTAAGAAAAAAAAAAGGTTGATATTGCACCAATTTAGATGCAAATTTTCAGCCTCTAAACCGTTCTCAGGCATCTCTGTAAAAGGTGTTAATGTGATGACTAAGATGGCTCCCTATTTCTTATTTTATTTTTAAAGTTTGACTCTGCATAATTGTACTTGTTCCAAATTGGACTTAAATATGGCATTATATGCATTTTAACATCTTTTTAAAGATGCCTGAGGATGGCTTAGAGGCCGAAAATTTGCATCTAAATAAATCAAATTGGTCAAATGTTAACATTTATTTTTATATATAAAAACATTCACCTTAAATCAACAAACATATAAAAAAAAGGTTGGATTATTTAGTTCTGTAAAATGTATGTGAATAATATTCACATCGTAGATTGGGAGGTAAAAGTGATCAATTGAAATTTTTGCAAAGATGAGGTTTGTTGCTTTTTACCAGTGCCTGAGCCAAATTTACGCTTCAGTATCAATAATTAACTAATAATTATTGATAATTTCACAATTTTGTTGATACTGAAGTGTAAATTTGGTTCAGGCACTGGTAGAAAGCAACAAACTTCATCTTTGCAAAAATTTCAGTTGATCACTTTTACGTGTGACAATATATTTATACATAAGTCATCTTAAACATACGTCTTATTACAACAAAAAATAAATTTTAAAACAAAAAATGTTATTATAATACTTCATTCAATGTCTTCATGTCTCATTTGAATGTTTTCTTTGAATCCATCTTTTTTCTTTTCCTAGCTTTTTCCATCTTTTTTCTTTTTCCTAATCTTTTAAACTTTTCCTATGAAGACATAAAATATTTTTCTGTGATCTTTCCCAATGGCCTACTAAGCTGGACCTCCAAGCACCTCTGCACTGCTCGTTTGCATCTTGAAGATTGACTTTTTATGGTTTTCCATCACGCTCAAAACATAGCTCATTTTTTTTCTTATTTTTAAACCATTCTTTATTAATATCCGCACTCGTAATATATCCTTTATTTTAAACAAAACTTAAAAATAAATTTTGTTTAAACTAAAGGATGTTGTGAATCTAAATTCATTTAAAGTTTATTTTTTAATATGCCTAAAAATTTTCTCTTCTTTCTTCTTTTCCAACACTTAATTTGGCATTTGCCACACTTCAAACTTGATTTAGTATACTATTCATTATAATATTCTCAGTTTTCTTTTTAAAATATTGAAAAAAGTGATTGATGTAGTTGTACCCCTTAAAGCTCTGTGGCGTCAGTATCATCTATTAATATTGTTTCCAACGACCTCTTTTAAGATTTTTCAAATTTGACTCTTCCCATTCCCATTAGAGGATGTCTACGAAATTTGGTGGAGCACTACATAGAAATGAGGGAAAATTCTGTTACGAGTTAAGGTCCCTAAACTCTATTTCATACAATGAAAAGCAGGGTACTTAAGAAACACTAAATTACCTCAAGAAACCAAAATTAATTGGATTAATAATGATTATGATATTATGATAATAATTATTGGTCATCATTAATAGCCATAGTAGTCGAAGTAACATTAAATCATTGCAAATAAAATTAAAAATACATATATTGTAATATTTTTACTTTATTTGAAGATTCTAAAGGTATAATATTATAATAATATGCCTTTAGTATTAAACTGATTTAATCTCGGCAGTATCACCAATGTAATATTTTCAACTTGATTTGTAATTTTAATATTATATGAAAGAAAGGAGAAAGATTATATGTGATTAATTAAGTTATTTAAATTATTTAATTTAAATTTAAATTATTTAAATTATCCCTGAAAAAATATTCTTTTTTTTTCTGAATAGTAAGTAGGGATGGGAATAACCGATTGGTGTAAACGAAAACTGGTTTATTATTTCGGTTAATCGGCTTTTTGGGGTTATTTTTGTCTCGGATATAGCTGGTTCTTTTTTAATAATCCAATAACCGGACAAAATAACTGGCTGTGGAAAATAAAAAAAAATTATGTTATGTCGTACAAATATCTTCTTTTAAATTCAATAATAATTTGTATTAGTACCTAGGTAGAATTAATACTTTATTTTTGTACAATAAAATTGTCTTTAAAAAATTACATTTTGTGTATAAATGCTTCTATTTGTTTCCTGAATCCAAAAAACCGAAACGCCAGTTATTTAATTTTTTTTCCTCTCAATTCAAAAAATGTTGGTCCTAAAAAAAAATAATAAAAAACTGAACACTGGTTATTTCCGTAAACGATTATTTTAAGCAGTTACCTCAGCCAGGTTGAACCGAAGGTGAAAAAAACTGGAATAACCGATAACCGCTTATTATCCAATAACTGCCAAACCTAATAATAGGTGTATTTTGATTGATTCTCAATGAGTCTTATTTTTAATTAATTTAGAAACTAAAAAATATAAAAGCCAAAATAATAAAATCATATATGATATTTTCTCATATATGTAGATTATTTTCATAATTATTTAAACAAGTATATTTTATATTTTTGCTCTATAATTTTTATATTTCTATTTATGGGTCATTATCCCATTATGGTAGATCGCTTGTAACAAGTGGATTGTGGTAAAACGGTTTGTCCCTCACAGATGAGTTTAAAATATGTGATGGATAGGTTTCAGATAATGGGATTTCTTCATATGTGTTGACAATATTTATTTAATTAGGTTATTCTACCAAATTAATTTATCCTTTTTTTCTATCTCCATAGACATGTCACAAGTCAGTTTTACGAAAGCTACCATAATTTTATAGAAATTAAATTGGCTAATAAAATTATTTTAAATTGATAAATCGTCTGGTTATAGGTTGTAATACACATCTGATCTTTGACTCTTCGCAATTCAACCACACTTACTAAAATTTTTACTATTATTTAACCTGTCATAGATGTGAAACCTATCTCCCTAGACAGTTAACAAATCTTGAGCTGGTGGCTAGAAGAAATTTTTTTTTGTGTGTTTTCTCTCAAAGCAACACTGACACTGTCGTAATATCAACCTTGGTTTTGATCTCTAGAAAATATTCAAAAAATCTGTTTCATTAGCCTATATTGTCTTTACTTATATATTTCTTTATAACAATATATAAACATTGTCTTTGAAACATGCGTGATTTTATTGGTGCTATCTCCCTAGACCTAATTATTATTTATAATTATTTAATATAAAGTTTGTTTTGACTTTTACAAAAACTTATCAGCGTACTTTTGTTGCATGAAATGAAAAACATACTGCATAATCTTCATGGGTTCTTTGTTGTTTATTGGAAAACAAAAAATGGCAAAAATCTATATCCCAAGATTTATATATATATGCAATGAACTAAAATTTGAAATTTCAGAATTAGCTCCGGCAAAGAAAAATACAGTCGCAACAAAACCAGTAAGCAAAAGCGGTACTGGACTGATACATTGAGAAATATTCATGTCAGTTTTTACCACACTATTGACTATAAAATCAGCTTTTTTTTGCTTTTGTTTTTTTGAACCTTTATATTATAAAACAATATATATTACCCATTTGCTGTCTACCTGGACCAACATCGACCTCCCTATACCTCCAATTCTTTCTACCTAGACCACCTCCCTAGGTATGATTATTTGATCCATGTTCATTATCTTTGGAACTATTATTGTTTATGAATGCTCATGTTTACATGTTATCTAGTAGCTCAGTAGAAAGCCATTTGTAAAGAAAAAACAGGAAATGACCCTTCTATCGATTGGAAAAACTATTTTAGTTGTTAACATAATACTATAGAAACTCCCTGGTCATATAGATGAAAAAATATGGCATCATTTGTTTTTAAAAAATTTGGTGTAAATAATCCTGAATCATTTTCATTAATGTATTCACCTTTTAAGTTTTGAGTTGGACTATGATATTTTAAGCGCTTGACATTCTACTTACTGGGGTACGGAATAATGAAGGTGTTATTAATTTTGACATTTTTTTTTTCTTTTTCTTGAATTTGATTTCTTCTTACTTGATAACTAAGCAACTAAGTAAATGTTTTTGAAAATCATCTGTTCTAATTAACCTGCTGATTCATTTGATATTAGAACTTTTTAAAGAATTGTTCAAACCACATTTATTTTATGTAATTAAAAATAATGCCTTTATTTTCCTCCATTTTCTCCCCTTTTTTTTATGTGAGCATTTTCAAGGAGAGTAAAAAGAACTGTATTTTTCTTGTGATTTCTTTAAAACAAAAAAAAAATAAAAAAATTAAAAGATAAAATTAGTTTGAGTTTAAATGCCAACAAAGTGTTTTTAAATGTAATAAATTTATACAAAAGAAATAAATATAGAGTTATAAATAATTTTATTTTAAAGAAAAAAAAATACATTATAATTATTATAGTGTTAAAATCAAATGATTGGTGGAACAAGTACTTGTTTGAGTAATCAAGAAATAGAATTTTTGCATATATTAAAAATATATTTGGAATAAATTTATTCTACAAACATGAGAATATATAAACAAAAAATATCAACACCCTATTTGATGTTGTACCTTCTTGATTGGCAAACCATCTTTGGATTGAACTACATTTTGTTTTTTAGAATTAAGATATGTATAATTGTATTTTGTTATTTCTCGAATATTTCACATTACTAAACTGGTCCACCTTTATTTGTGAAATTGTAAAAACTTATCATTTTAATTCTTTTCTGTATATCAGTTTCTAAAATCTTTTGGTCATGTATAATTTTAATTTTCATTATTAATAAATTAATTTTTCTTATATATTTTCTCTCAGTTAATTTATAACCAACAGCCAAGCAAATTTATCTCTATCAAACCTTTTCAATAATCACGTAAAGCTAAAATAAATAATTACTAAAGAAATTATTTTAAACTTTGTAAAAAAGCAAATATTTTAACAATATATATAACTTTTTATTAGTTAATTTCAAGGAGAATTTCATTAAACTAGTATTGCTAGAAAAATTCAGCAGTATATTCTGAATAAAATGTTATGGATATTGTATTTTGTTAAAAATTGAGATGTGTTAAGTTGCTTCTACAATAAAGCGACCAGACATCCCGTATTCGACAATCTTTTGTCTTTTGGACTAAAAATTTTTATGTTTATTAATTGTTTACATTTTTATAGAGTTGATGTTGGTATTGATATTAGATAACGCTACACTACTTTCTCAGGATTTGTTTTGACATTTAAAAATACGTATGCATTTTCTTAGCTGTGTAAACTTAATCCTTTTAAGTTAACCTTTTTCTAACTTATTCTTATTTAAAGAAAAAATCTACAACCCTTGTTATTATTTTTAATATTACCTGTAGTTGGCTCCGGAGGTAGAAGTTCTATTACGACTTCCATTTTGGTTTACAATGATGATATTTTTTTCTGCCAGCTCCACATTCCGTTGTAAAACATCTGGTCACTTTATTTTACGATGATAATATGCATATTGAACATTCTTAACATATGAATATGAAACTGCCACAACTCAAAAAGTGTGCTTTGTGCCAAACCCATATTAGAGTAAATATTTCCAGTTTCATAACAGGTAGCCATTAGATCATCTGTTCTTTTTAAACCATAACATCCTGATTAAAATAATCAGACCTAACGCAATTCTTCCATCGATGCCTTTGATCATTTACCTACAATAGGTCATACCTATTGGTTCAATTACCTGATTACCTGTTCTTTGATTTTTCCCATCTAGCTCAACATCTTTAAATTTACATTTCAATTGCTCCATGTTAACTGCTATTGATGTTACCCCTTATCTTATTGTGCGAGTAAAACTGCATTATTGACCTGGCTTTCTCCTTGTTCTCACCTTGGCTTTAATAGTGTTGCCATTGCATGATCATAGGTTATATTCTAGCCCTGAGGGCAGTGCCACATGTTTGGTTCGAAACGTTGGCTTATAATAAAAACTTAAAGTTTAGTTTTGTTTTTTAAAGTCACTTTGATGCTTACTAACCAACTATAATCCTATTATTTTGTATGATGTTTTAAATAACAAAATGATGTTCTGAATTTTTTTATTGGTCCAATAAAGGCTCAGGTGATACATTTTTTAAACTAAAATTAAACTTCATTACTTATATATAAAAAAATGCATTTAAAATTATCTGCTACAAATATTGTAGATATGATGGTGAATGGTTGTTTGTATACAAAAAAATAGTACAACTTCCTAAATTCATTTTATAATTCATGTACAACCAGCAGTAAAATTTCATCTTAAATTTTATGTGCTCCCTATTAGATTTGCCACTTTGAATTTTTTAAATGTTGCATCAGATTTGGATACAAGGGTCTCGAAAATTCCTGAGCTTTGGGTTTCGAGTGAATTGGTTGATGAGTAATTTCATTCCTACATGGAATTGTCCATTTTGAATTTCCAAAATCTAAATCCGAATTATCAGTGGCCCTTACAACCTTAGGAAATTTACCTCATGAGATATTAAAAAGATTTCTGGCCCACTTGACTGTTTTACATTTCCTCAAATATTTTTTGATAATGTTTCACTCCATTCTACACCTCTCAAATTAGATTTTTGAAAAGGGCAGATTTTTTTTAGAACTAAATATCTTTAGTTTTTATCTGATACCTGAAACATCTTTTTAGGTTGAGTCTAGATTGAATTTTGGACTGTTGGCAGTGATCCTGAAACTTTTTGTGAATATGCTTTGATGTATTTCTGCAATAAAAAGACCGGTCCTTCTTCTCAGTCCTGAGTTTCTGCGACTCTAGTGACCTCACTGTGTCGACTTAATTTCAGTACCAGTAGACTGGTATTTTTAGAAAAAGAAAAGTGTTGGAATCTTCTGGAGTCCTGCTTTTCCATCCACATGTGGGGGATTCTTGGTTCGGAGTTTCCTGTGGCAGAATGTAAATATTGTATTTAAGCATGAATATGTTCAAGATGGTTTATTTTACTTTTACTTAATTTTAATTTTCTTTATCTCGGTTATTTTCTTGTTTTGCTATTATTTAATTTATCTAACTATTCATTTTTATTTTTATCTATTTCTCTTTAGTCTGTATGGATGGATACTTGCAGCTCTTGAGCAGCTTGTATTATCTTTCAATAAAAAGATTTAAATAAATAAATAAATTGGACAGGGAACAGGATATGAATCATTTTTTTATTTTTAATAATATCATTTTTTTTTTAATAAGTGTAGTTGATAGTAGTTTTTTTTTCTATTCCATGCAAAATACAATATTACATTTTAAAAATAAAAATTATCTGGTTCAACTTTACGTTTTTAAAATGAACAAAGATTAACAAAGCCAACTTAAGCTTTGTTTCTTATAAATTTGTTTCTTGCAATCCTAATTTTGTGTTTGTTATCTTCACTTGGAAAAACATAATTTGTCGTGATGTATGATCAACAATAAACTATTACTAAAACCAATAAATATTGTTACTATTTTACTATATATAACAACAGGAAAATATGAGCTAGTAAAGATCTGATTTATCTTCCTAGATTATTACCTCACCAATAAAAAAATATACATGAAAACAAATTTCTAACTGTTAATGTTTATTCAAAAAATATTTAATTGAATTGCTGTGAATATTTAATGTTAAGTGTTCTGTAAGATATTTTAAAACATTTAAATCTTTACAAGCAGGACATGAATTTTTCTATTTTTTTGGTACTACAGTTCTTGAAGGATCATGGTCTGAAATTTTTCTTGGAGCTTCTGTGTAGAACATAACCTGTGTCTAATGCTTGTTCTTACGAAAACACATTTTTCGAGTTGTGCTCCTTTCATTCTGGATGTGAAATATGGTTTATGGGATTGTGATTGTCTGCATAATTCATGTTGCCAGGAATATGCTGTGTTTCCAGAAATATATTACATTATCATTTGTTTTAAATATTTTGAATATTGGGCTAAAAAGAATTTGCTCGTTTCTCAACCTTGTTTTTGTTTATCTACTTCATCGAGCCCCTATCTACCACCATTGCAGTGTTTTTGTTTATCCTTGCTTTAATTTTTGTTTTTGTTTATGTAGCCATCCTTTTCCAATACTTTGAACATGCTGCAGTCTAATGTTCAACACTTAATTATGATCCAAGCCCTATGTGCACCTGTAGTATGAGCGTTTAAGGAAATAAAGAGATCCCCCCCAACTTTTTTCTTATTTCATTTAATTTTCTTGTGAATAATAATAATATATAAAATAATAAAATATTTAATCCTGAATATAATATAACTTTATGCCTGGTCAATGTCTATATTTTTTCCTTTTATACTTTTTATCAGCTCTCTTCCGTTATAGTCTCCAACAGTAGTCAGCAAGTATCTTCTCATAGCATTTACCGCTATACCTTTTCTCCTTTTGGGCAATCTCTTGATGAAACCGTTTTCCGTGTTCATCTGAAACTGCTCCCAAGTTGGGAAGGAAGTAATTAAAATGGGAATGCAAAAAATGAATTTTTAATGACATGTTGCAACCCATGGCCTTATATGATAAAAGCAATTCTTCAACAGTCTATGTAATATGTAGCTCTTTTGTGGCCCGCAAATTGTTGATACATGCTATCAAACGCAGACCATGCTCTTTTTTCAGTTTCATTTAATTTTCCTTTGAATTTCAGGTCCTTAAAAAGAGTGCGGATTTGTGGCCCCACGAAAATCTCCCCTTTAATCTTTGCTTTTCACTTAATTTATGAAACTTCTGTTTCAAGTACAAAAAGTCTTCTGCTTCCTTATCCATTGCTTTCACGAAATTCTTTATGAGTCCTAATTCGATATGGATAAGTGGGAGTAGAATTTTGTTTTTTTTCAACCAAGAGAGGGTTGACAATGTTTTTTTGACCAATTGTTAAAAAAAAATATTCTCTCCAATTTCTCACTGTGTAGTGATGTCCCTCTCACATAAAAAACAGCAAAACTTAGTGTAACCACCTTGGAGTCCTGTAAGCATTTCAACAACTTTAAGGGTCTGCACAAATGCTCCATCTAAACTCGTATTTGATTTTCTCAAGCACAGTTTTCAAATTTTCATAAGTTTCCTTCATATGGACAGAATAAATAGGCAACAGGGATGGATGGATATTGGCTGCTGTTGTGAAGGAGCACTGTTTTCAGACTGAATTTGGAGATGTAAATGAATAGTCTCCATTCAAGTGAATTGATTGGAAGACCCAGTTGTAAACTGAGAGTAAATTGAATGGACTTTCACAAAATACAAGGTTGCCTTCCATTGAAAAAAATGGAGTACTTCTGATTCCAGCTTTCGAAAGGAAGAAATTTTTACACCTGGTTCCAAAAGATTCCATTGTTATATTCTGGAACCAAGTAATTGGGGTTTACTTTTTTGGAGGTTTAAATCGCAGACGAGGTCATTCAACCTGGCATGGTCGATGAGTTTTGGCTGTTTCATTTTCACTGGAATCACTATTTCTTTGCTGGTTTCTGGTTCCACTGAGATATTCTCAAAAGCAGCCTCTTCCTTATCACTGAGAGAATAGGTCTGGGGTTTAGGTGGGATGGGCATAGACTCATCGTGCGGAACTGGTCTCATGGCAGATGGAAGGTTAGGATATACTATTTTCTTCTTACTTTTGGCTGAAGAAATACCTTTAATGACAGTCATGCATAAATAACAATCATTTGCATGATTTTTCGACTCTCGCCAAATCATTGGAACAGCAAAAGGCATTGATCTGTGGGTTGATTTCAGCCAACCACTGAAAGCGCGGCTACATGAAGAGCAACAAATTTTACTTACTTGGCATCCAAAGTACACCTCGTACATAAGAGGCAGGTATAAACTGGGCCCGTGCATAATACTTCTGATTGAAGGTCAAACAAATTCTTGAAGCCTAACATTTGAGCTCTCTCAATTTTTTCATGTTGTAATACATTGTAATAGCTTCAAAATCAAATAGATTTTTTAAATGTTCCTTGAAGTCTTCAACGATAAAAAAATGCTCAAAATGTCGAAGAACACCTCAAAACACAAATTTGACATAAAATGGTGCCTGATAGAGATTTTCTGTCTTCGGATTCGTGTTTAGCATGCCTCAAAACATAAAAAAAAACAACATTTCAGTAGAAGGGAGGATTTTGATGCAGAACAGTGTTATTAATTAATGGAAAATGGGAACAAATAATAAAAGGTAGATGTATTTTAGTGATGGTAAATTCTTGTCGGCCTGCTTGATCATACCATCTTCAGGATGGCACTTGTATATAATTTTTTATTCTAATATTTATCCATAGTTACTTCAATCATTCATAATTCTTCAAATAAATATTGATGAACAAAATTTCGTCATATTTAATAATAGTTATTCTATAAACTTTTACCTAACAATTTAAATATTATCTGCTTGGACTACTTTCAATGATACCTTGTATGTTAATGTTAGTGTGACATTGAAAGTACTTCATGTAGATAATCCTAATAGGGTGTCCAGCAACCTTGAATTACTTTAAGATTGGGAATTCTATTTGAATTTTTCGTGTTGAAAAAAAATCGGGAATTATACTTGAAAAACAGCCAGTCATCGTGGATTTTTAGTTTTTTGTTTAATAATTCCATTTTTTTCATTAGTAGTTGGCAACAAGTGTATAAAATATTGAGAAGAGAGTTGATGTCATAGGTCCTTTTACATTCCTTAATCCAAGAAAGCTAGAAAATGCTTCCTTCCACTAACTTTGTCTATCAAACCCTCTCTGCCTCTCTCTGATACTTACTCATTCTATGTTCTGTCTCACCTTACATGACTCACTCTACTGTAATTGAGTGAATTAGGGATGTTAAGGAATGATAAATGTATTAACTGAAATCGCTCCAGTTCTATCATAGTAATAGTTTCTTTAAAGTGCTCCAGCTCTGAACAGCACGAAGTTTCAATTTTAGCCATTTTACACTCGTCCTCGGTTTAATAAGTTTGCTAGTTTGCTATTTTTCCTTGAGGATGAGGATTGAGGGACAAGGATAAGGTGGTTGCCACAATTCATATTATTCCTATAATTAAGATTATATATATATATATATATATATATATATATATATATATATATATATATATATATATATATATATATATTTTTTTTTTTTTTGCAAAATAAGTTTGTGAATAATATTATGGTGATATTTATTACAATATATGAATTTTTTATCTTTACACAAATTATTATTTCTGTGATGTATTTTAGTGAGTGTAAGAAATTAGGCAACTATTTTTCATTAGCAAATAGGGATATAACTTTTATAATTATTCAAATTCATTATTAAATCCGAATCATAAATTTTATCAGAAGCCGACCAAATGTATTTTTGGTTCCAATGTTTTAAATTTAATCCTATAAATTGAAGAAAAGGCTGTGATTTTTACAGTTTACTGTCTTGAAATTCTTGAATTATGCTTGATTTTTTTCATGCTGTATCACTTGGCATCACGTGCTAACAATTTAACATTTTATTTGATAGATATTAAAATATTGTTTATGAATTTTTATTTGACAACTGTTGTAGTTAAGAAAATTTTAGTTATTATCATCTATGTAAAACAAGCATTTTGATATGAAGGATAATTAAAAGGTTATTTAAAAAATAATACTTCAAAAATTAGAAAATATAATTTATTATATACAATGTTATGTACAATTTTTTTCTCTCTTTTTTTTTTTAGTTCATATTTCAATTCCGCTTACATATAAATCATTTTTGCCTTGAAAATAGAATACAATTTAGTTTATTATGAATACAAATATATAAAACTGGAAATAAAAGCATATTTTTCTCCAAAAATCATAACATTTAAAATCACAGATAAACAGGAGTGAATTGTTACTCCTGATTTGTTTTTAATATTGCTTTTTTTTTTTTTAATACAAAAAATATCAAATGACTCATTAGTATGAATGAATAAATATCAAATGAATGTTGTTACTATAAATATTTTTGAACCAATTTATAAATACGAACAAAACATATAAATTCATGATATGAATATTAAATTTTTTAAGTGGTGAAGAACATCAGCATTAAATAAACAGTTACAATTATTTTATTTTATTCTTGAATCCCAGCCGGACCATCTTCTTCCTGATATACCATACGGTCAACTATCAATACACAAAATTAAGGTATATTGTTTAGCCTTCAACAACCAAAAACTTAGATTTTTCAAATTATGGAAAATAAATATTTGCAATTTCCTTTAGTACTCTTTGAAACATTCATTTAAGTGATAAGGTATAAATATAAGCATTGAAGATGTTTTTAGGAGGTTTAGATATTTGTAAATAGATATTTTATTTACAAATAACTGTTAAATTATTTGTAAATAGATATTTTATTTACAAATAACTATTAAATTATTTTGTTGCCCGTAGTTCTTTAATAGATTCTTTCTCGATTGTTTTAATCTCCTTTTTGGTTAGAAGGTAATACATTTTTTAAACCCTTAAGTAAACATTAAACAGAAAATTTATATGAAACAATTCGGGGGTGTTTGGGTATAGAGGTACAAGTAATTTTTTTGCGATGATGGATTTGTTATCTTTTTTCTTTTAAATGAACTTTATCTTACATTCAATGTGAACACTGTTATAGTAACTAATAGCTTTTTTTCTCAAACGTAAAGTTCATTAAAAACAACAAAATATAACTTAAACACATTGTCACAAAAAAAAAAAAAAATAGATAATGTCTTGTACCCCTTACCCAAACACCACAGAATTTATTAGTCACTAAACATAAAATAGTATGATAAATTTATGTTAAAGTTGAAACAAAAAAAATTATGATATTAAAAAAATACATTTATGACTACTTTTTGGTGGAACTCTTGTATTAGTGGTTGGTATGTACAATTATTTATTTACAGAAACATTAAAATTATTTTATTTTTTAGAAAAGATACAAATCTTTTTGAATATTATTGTATTAGAAAATGTTTTTTTATAGAGAACTACCAACTACTATCATAATGGTATTTGATTCGATAGATACAAAGAGTTCTTGAACCACCGGTTTTTTTGGTTGCTTTTTCTGAATAAAAGCACTAGCTGCTAAATTGAATTTTGTTTTTGTTTCATTAAAATTTCTTGAATTTAATTTGTTTAATATGTTTAGATTTTACACATTATTTCAAAATTTGTTTTTATGATTTTATAAATTTTATGCATTTTGACCACTTATGAATAATAACACGTGAATGGAACAAAGTTAAATTTTAAAGTTAAGTTTCATGCATGTAAAAGAGCAATGTTTAAATATATATAAATAGCTTCGAAACCTATATATATATATATATATATATATATATATATATATATATATATATATATATATATATATATATATATATATATATATATATATATATTTATACATTGCTCTTTTACATGTATGAAACTTAACTTTAAAATTAAACTTTGTACGAAACTTTGTTCTGTATATATATATATTTTTTTTTTTCATAAGTTAATCTGTTTTCTATAACAGTGGAATTATTATATCTAAGAAATATTCTTATTTAATGGGTTTCAAAGCTAATCTACTTAGTAATACTGTAAATATTTGTGGTTTATTGAGACCCCAGTGAAGTTACATAATATATCCTCCTCAATGAATGGTACTATAAATATTTTATTTTCTTACTGTTTAATTTCATTAATGAATTATAAGTCAGATTTTTTTTTCTTTTTTTAATCTTTGGTTCAACAATTATGGATTTTCATTTAGCTTGGTTAAAGATCATAATTGTAAATTAATGTTCCATTAACTTCTTAGAATGCTCATTTTATCTTTTCAACTTTTATTTGAGCTTAAGTAGCTTGCAATTAAAAACAATTTTACATAATAATATTTAAAACTTTTTACAATATTAAGAATATATTTTAATTTCATCTTTTAAGTAACTATACAATAAAGACTTTGTTTTAAAACATAATGGTTGATAAATTTAAGGAATATGCTTATTCCACACATCCTTAGCAGGTCTTATATGATCCAAACTTTCCATTGCGAATTATCTATGTTCATGTGCATGATCATGGTCATGTGCGTGATCATGGTCATGACCGAGGTGATCGTGCTGCAGACCATCTTCGAAATGTGTGTGTTGATGTCCAACTGTGAACAGAAAAGAGTTTCAATTAATATTTATGGTACCATATAATATATGCATGCATGCATGTATTGAATGAAAGAAAGAAAGAAAAGTAATTTTATTCTGGGACAACTAGTGCCTTAAGAATAAGAGAAATGTACAATTACAATGCTATCAAGTAATTAGCTAAATTAGAAAATTAAATATACAATAATGCATGATATAAATCAGAGTATTGAAATTACAAATAGATAAATATATACACATTTTCACTGATAGACATAAGTTTGTTATTATTTTTACATGTTTGTGGAAGATTGATGATTAAGGAGGTGAAGAAATAATTGTTTTTTAAGTGGTGAAAAATGAGGTTTTACGTATGGTGATGAGGGAGGAACTCCAAAAGGAAGTGGTATGAATGATATAGGATTTTTTAAAGGAAGCAGTTGTGTGAAAAGGGATATAAATGTTTAAGAGCTGGGATCTGGTATTCAAAGAATGGACTGAGAAACAAGGTGTGAACAAATTGAGGAGGCTTTTTAGTTCTGAAGAATCGGAAAAGATAGACGCCTAGGAAGTATTGCTGTAGGATAACTGGGTTAAGTCATCTCAACTTGGCATACCAACTGGAGACGTAGGAGTGCCTGGAGACCCCAAAGATAAATCTAATGAAACAATTCATTAGTCTTTACAGCCTTGCCTCACACACACCACACTGTACCCTGTATACAATACAACAATAATCGAAGTGAGAGAATATGAAAGTGCCATGTGTATATATTTGCAATCAATGACAAATAAACATATCAGTAAAGTCAGATAGTAATGAGGTAAACTTAAAATTGCCAAGAATATATTAACATTAATTAAATTACTTTTATTAAAATTAGAAAATATCAACATCATAATCCTATCCTTTTCTACCGATGTGCAGTGTAAGGATGTCCTCTATATAGCCTGGACCATGTGTCTCTTTCCCGTACTAGCTCTCTCCTGCTACAATCCAGCCCTCGCACACCTTCTTCCCAGGTTATTCGAGGTCTTCTAGGTCTTGTTCCCTCCACTCGTGTCACGTATGTAATTCTAGTGTTTCTTTCCGTATTCATTCTGAGGAGGTGCCCAAACCACCGCAGTTTATTCTCCTCTAGAGTGGTTCCACTGGCTGTACCTCGAGATTTGATCTGATTGTTGTATTGCGGGTCCTATCTCTCCTTGTCTTCCCTTCAACCTTTCTCAAGTACCTCATCTCTTATGTCTGGATCTGCCGCTTGTGTTTGGAGGGAGGGTCCATGACTCCGAGGAGTAGGAAAGGATAGGCAGAAACATTGCCCTATAGATGGACAACTTCATCTTTTTGGTTACCTTTCTTCTGTCGAGGAAACCTCTCTGAATCGAGTCGAGCATTCTTCCAGTTGCTCCCAGTCTTTGCGACACCTCCATCGATATAGCCGCTTTCATTGAGCAAGGCCACCTAAGTATTTGAAATCTTGAACTTGATCTAAGATTTCCCCATTCAGTCTCAATATTCTCATTACTCGGTGGCTCTGTCTTCCTACTCTCATGCATTTTGTTTTCTCTGGATTGATAGCCATGTTTATGCTTGACAGCTCTTCTTGTATGATATTTACATTAAATTGTAGGTCCCTATCATTAGCAGCGAATATGACAAAGTCATAAGCAAATGCGAGCGTTGTATAGGAAGGCTGCAACTTCCTATATTCTAGTTGGAAGTTCCTCAACCTGGATTTAGTCCTCCTCAGCGCCTGATCCAGATCCAATACAAAGAGTAGGGGACTCAAACTGCACCCCTGATGTATCCTTTGCAAGGTCTCAAACTCCTTACAGGTATGGTTGCGAGAATATATAGAGATTAATTTCTCAGATTTTATAATTTTTACTCTCTTCTGTAAGTTTAATATTTATTGGACTTAAATGGAAAATTCCAAACAAGAAGCCAAGAGTCTCGAAAATAAATATCAGGTATCAGGACAGAAAGAGAGAAACCTTCTGATCATCGAGTAACTGTTATCGGTCTGTTGCGGGTCAGAAGTAGGTCTAAACTTCATAGAATTACCAATCTTAATCAGTTTGACTGCCTGTCCATTTTCTATTGAGTTTAGGATTTAGTGTTCTCTTACTTCCTGCCTTATTTGGGATCATCATTTGTATACAGACGTTTACAGTATTAGGAATGTCATTATTTTCAGCCCATATTTTTGTTATATATGTCTTTTGGGATGTCGCCTTGAAAACATCGAACACATAAATCGATAACATCCATATCTTTAGAGGCGGTGACGTCAGGCCGGTTTCCTGAAGGGAGAAAGGCGACCTTGATCGCGCGGCCCCCTCCTTAAATTCCGCCGCAAGGTGACCCCAGAGGACGCTAACCGGTCCTGTCTACGATGGAAGCACACTTAAAGCCAATGGTTGTTTTTTTCTTTTCTATTCTGGCAACTCAAACTTGGATTATTTGTGAATATCTCATACACCCCAATAAACAATTTATTTGTTGTTTCAACAGAAAGGCTTCTTAAAACCACTGCTCCATTCATGGTACACTCGAGGCAAAGATCGAATATCTTGATCCCAGCAGATTAGGATTGGAATAGAGTTTGGATGCAGTTGTGCCATATTTTGCCATTGATAGCGTTTGGATAATTTGACTTGAATTATTATGATGAAATTATTAATAAAATGACATGGAGAATTCGCATGAGACTGAAAAGAAAACAGCTAAGTAAATGATTTGTACTATTATTCAGGTTACTTGTCCAAATTATACTTAGCTAATTGACACCATCTATAAAGTATTAATAAAACCTTTATTGATATACAGGATAGAGCTCTGGGGCACTGGAAAAATCTCAAACATCAAGAACATTCAGTCGTTTCGGTCAAAAGCATTGGATTGTACCTGCTTCATTTGAGAATACTAGTGATATAGCGAAACAGATGAAGAGTAGTACACTGTCTCGCAAAATCAAATTGTGTCTGTAATCTATAACTCTAATTAGATATGGATCAGAGAGCTGAATGCTGTCCAGGACCCAGGAAAATGAACTCCTCCGATTTGAAAGAAATATACTAAGAAGAATTTTCGATGCCAACGAGCTAGCCTGTCGGATCAGAGCAAATGCCGATATCTCGGAGCTGTACAATGACTGCGATGTTATGCGTTTCATCAGAGTTGGACGGCTCAGGTGGGATGGTCATGTGGTCAGGATAAGTTCTGACTCCATACCAAGGAAGCTCCTCGAAGAAGAAATCCATTCCACCAGAAGACGTGAAAACCACTTGTCCATTTATGATACACGTGAGGCAAAGATCGAATATCTTGATCCCAGCAGATTATTATTGGGATAGAGTTTGGATGCAGTTGTGCCATCTTTTGCCATTGATAGCGTTTGGATAATTTGACTTGAATTATAATCATGAAATTATTAATAGAATGACATATAGAACTCACATGAGACTGAAAAGAAAACAACTAAGTAAACGATTTTTACTATTACTATTCCAAATTATCCTTAGCTAAATGACACCATCTATAAAGTACAAATAAAAACTTTATTGATATACAGGATAGAGCTCTGGGACACTGGAAAAATCTAAAACATCTAGAGCATTCAGTCGTTTCGGACAAAAGCATTGGACGCGGCGTTGACCCCTCGTGGGTTATAGAGCCATGGAAGAAGAAGAAGTGACATAGCGAAGAAGTATTTGGATTAACATACCACTGAAATAGTCCAGTCAATGAATGCTGAAAACGGGGTTGTGGACGGAAATGAAGGAATGGCATGAATTGACTTCAGGGATTTGTTAGGACTAGTTAAGTTCATGATTTTCATTTATATCTCGAAAATGGCTGGTCATTGATCAGAATATTTTATTTGAAAAATTGTAGATCATTCAATTTCCTACAAGAATGGCTCTATTAATTTTTTTCGTATCTGTTTAACAAATATGCTCTCAGCAATCGTAAAGACGATTTTTTATAAAGGAAAACTATAGCCCCATTGCCATGGAGTCAATAATGATTGTCTTTTCAAATTTGTTACTTTGAAGTGCGTATATTTAATATATACGAAAAAAATTAAAAGGAACATTCTTGTAAGAAATTTAATGCTCTTCACTTTTTCACGTATTATGTTTTAATCTAGGACCAACCGATTTCGAGATATAAACGAAAAACCTGGCCTTCTTTCCCTTCATTTCTTTGCCCCTGCTCCTAGATCCGGGGACTTTTATTATTTTTAATCTCTGAACTAGTGCAAACAAAGCCCTGAAGTCAATTTAGGCCGACCCGTCATTTCCGTCTGCAACCCCCTCATTGAGTGGCCTAAAAATAGTTCCACTTAAATCATTGTTTTTTATTTTTTTTTATTGATTTTAACAACTCATACAAATGAACATAGCGTATATAAGTATAATGTATTATATAAAATTTACGAAATATCAGAATTTCTTCAAAGCCACTTCCATATCCGTCATTCTTTCTAAGGATGTAGGATATAAATTCTAGCATCTCTCTGGAATCCATTGATAAACCAGGGCCTTCCAATTTGCTTACAAAAATTCAGGGCGCCTAACAGGTTACCCGATAACTAGAACATGGATTTTCTTGAAACGGGACACATTAATACGAGAAGACCTTGAAACTGGCGGGGCTTACACCGCTAACCTAATTGCCTCGGGGCTGGGGTCGGCTAACAATGTCTTGTTTCTCGGCTCTACAGGACTCATTTTTATACTAAAATGCGTATTTATTTAATTTATAAAACGGCTGTTATACTCTAGATTAATAATTTTATAAAATGCTGGTGTGCGACCAAAGTAATAAATGTGTAAAAAAAAAAGTAGCTCAGTGGGCAAGGGTACGACTTCTAATCCCCAGGCCTGAGTTCGAGTTAAGCTGAGGAAGAAAATATTTTTTGCTATAGCCGTGTATCGTCTCTGGGATTTGGAGACCCACCTGGGCTCACCCAGCCTCTACAAAGTGACGGTCTCTAGCTCTTAACTAAGTCAGAGAGAAAATCTGGCTGATGATTTTTCCAGTGCCACATCATCTCAAGTGCTCAATGCTAGACCCTTGATGGGTTGATGTGGTTCAATTTTATTTATTTTTTTTTTTAAATTAATAGTTTAATTACTTATTAAGGTCATTGTTGAAACAGGTATTTTTTTCCACCACTTAAGCCAACCTCTATACTGACAATTCGATACCACTTTTACCAATGACTGAAGAGTTGCCAAAAGGAGACAATTTTGAGGATCATGTTTTAAACAAAACCTGTTCAGCTCGCTTTAAATCCGAAGCTTATCTCGGATTATACATACTTACATTGGAGTCTTACATTGGATTATCGGATTATTATTTATGTTTTCAACACAACATAAAACTCAAAAATTACAAAAAAAAAAAAAAAAAAAAAAAAAAAGAATCATCTAATTGTTTTATGGAAAATGCAGATAACTTCCAAAAACCATTTCTGTCAACAACGTGAGGATTTCCCATTTTCTTTCTCCCAAAACCAATTTTGATTTATTATTTCCAATTTTGAACCTTTGTAATCGGCCAAGAAAAAACGAATCTTATCTCTCCCCCTCGAAGTTTAATGTTTTATCTACATATCTCGATATGTAGAATCAAAAAAACTAATACAAAAAATCGCCCGTCCTCCGTCTGCGGTTATTCTCTGTGACCAATGCACCGATTTTTATAGGGTTAGGTACCGAAGTCACTGGACAACACAGGATGGTCCTCGGAACTCGACATTACCATCCGCCATACATTTCCAAAAAATTTACTCCCATATCTCGCCCATTGAAGAAAGTGGAAAAACATAAAGTGTTTATATATATATAATTTTTTTATATATATATAGTTTATATATATATAACTTTTGTTATAGAAATCTCAAAAAAATGACGTTAAAAAATTGACTGTCGTTGTCATTGTGATAGATTGTCCCCTTAGAAAAACATCATTGAATATATTATAAGTACATTTGTCTAGCTATTCCATAAATATATTTTGTCACTAATATATATATATAAAACACTTTATATATATAAACACTTTATATTTATATATATATAAACACTTTATATATATATATATATATATATATATATATATATATATATATATATATATATGCATATTATTTTCATTAATTTCTTTTTTTAATGCCGAAACTAAATTACACGTAAAATGAATCCGACTATAAGAAGATTTATATACGTATACATACAACTGCTTTATATTTTTTATATTCAAATAGAATACACGAGAGCTTAGGCCACCCAGTTGGAGTTACATGGGACTTAATCACTAGTGGGCGTCTTGTCGAATAAGCGAGAATTCGTTGCGGCCGAAAACAAGCGACATCTTAAGGCCACGTTATATATCTGAACGTTTATCTTCGGTACTGAAAAAAAAGGGGAAACGCAAATAGTCGTATTTTGTTCTTAATTTATTTCCCTGTTATCCTTAGAATTCTCGTTCCTGTGTTTATTTATTTATTTTACGTAGATTGTTATTTTTCTTTTTTAACTATCTGACGAAGAGAACGAAGTTCGTTTTGCGATCCCTTGAAAACTTTTGTTATAGAAATCTCAAAAAAATGACGTTAAAAAATTGACTGTCGTTGTCATTGTGATAGATTGTCCCCTTAGAAAAACATCATTGAATATATTATAAGTACATTTGTCTAGCTATTCCATAAATATATTTTGTCACTAATATATATATATATATATATATATATATATATATATATATATATATATATATATATATATATATATATATATATATATATATATATATTGATAATAAATAATTGTTACAAGCCATAGAAGAATCAGTTCACTGGGAGAGGATATACTAGTTAGAATGTTTATCTATTTTATTGAAAAGTCCATTTTTCAACTTTTATTTAATTTTTTCCTTTAACAGTTTTGTACTACATTATCCTGAGGTGAAAGGATTTGAAAGAAGAAAAACTTTTTTTTTGTAAAACACGTATTTTTTTGTATACGGTTATTTCGGCATTTATGCCGTTCCGGCTTAAACATAGTCCCATCGACGTCGGATTAGAGAGGTTCATTTTATATTGGTTTTGTCCTTTTTTTTTCCTTTTTAAATTCCGTTATTTTTAACGAAGCCAGGATTGGCCAACAAGTTGATTTGTAGTAATTTCAACAAGCATTGTTGAAGGAGTTTTATTGAGAAGTTTATTGTAGTGCATTTTTTCAGTTTAAAAATTATTTAATTGTAAAACTTTTAAAGTCGCGAAAAATGCAGGCTAGTTCAACTTGCATTATAATTAAAAAAAAAAGGTTATAAATAAAATTATAACTCTACGGACTGAAAGCATAAAAATACACCTAACAAGAAAACCAAGGAGTCAATGTAGTGAATTTTATTGAAAGATTTCAAAACGAAGCCTCACATCTCTCAAACACTGGTGATAAGATAAGTTGGCTTAATTTCCCCCTCCCTATTTCCATGTATTAGTATATAAGACACAAGCTTGAATGTATTAAAAGATTTTCGTTGATACACCGGAACAGGTTTTTTAGATTAAAAACAAAACCGTTCATGAATATTCAGAAGTTGGACAATACTTAATAAAAAGATAAATATTTCTTTGGACATTAATGAAATCCGAAAATTATTCGCGTTATCGGACCATTAAAATGGCCATATTTAACTTTTACGCTGTGAAGAGAAAAAGGAACTCGGGGAGCTGTGAGATATTTTGAGGGGAAAGAATCAGGCACGCTCTTTTTGGAGGACGACGTGATAGTTGACAATAGGCAACTGATTCAGGAGACATTGGCTACAGTTATTGCTTTCATAACTTTAGAAAATATAATAAAAATAAATTTTATATAAGTTTACCCTTTTTTTTTTCAGGGAGGTTACATTTCGTAATCAGAACTATAAACTATAAATGAGCAAATTTTCGTAACTTCTACAAAACCTTCTTAATTGAGACATCCAAAGAGTAGTTGCGAGATTTTGATTCCCTTTGTACACACATCAACAGAATCAACACAGCATGGATAAAATAGCACAGATAATTTTTCTACAAACTACTAGGTTATTACAAAAGTCCTTGTGCATGAACACAGCCCTTAATTCCAACTCTCATAGCTATAAGAATGTTTTTGTTCCTACTATCTATTGTTTACTTTGACTAATCCTTTAATTCCTTGAGACTTGAGGTGGCTTTATGGGATCATTTATATTTTTAAAACGCACGTGCAATGTCAAAAGAAGAAATCGTGATTCGCGGTCTTTTGAGACATTACTGGAAAAAAGGTTTAAGCGCAAAGGCAGCCGCCGAAGAAATTTGTGCCGTAGAAGAAGAGTCAATTATCCATCGAAATACTGCCGCACAACCCAGATCAGGTCGCCCATCGGTCGTTGGTGATGAAGTTCTTCTTGAATGTGTGAACCAGGACCCACATGCAACTACTCGTGATTTATCGGCCGTAGAAGAGGACTCAAATGTTTACTGTACAGCTAGACAGAGTTTACGCAGTTTTGAGTGCAATGTTATATATTGCCCCCATATCTACGAAAAAAATTAAATTTGTATTTTAAGTAATATTTTTTAACAATAATTTTTGGTCTAATTTTTTATGCTTATCCTTAAAACATACACCCAATTGATTACTTGTCTTCTTATTAAATCCCTCCTTCGACAAAAATTAAAAGCCCACCGAAAAAAAATTCTGCCTACGCCTCTGATTTTCGATACCAACAAGGCATTTTTATCTCACGTGTTGGAAAGTTACAGAAGTGAGTAGGAAAGCGTTACAAATTGAACACGTGATGTTTTTAAAAAATCTTAAAGGTTCCAAATACAACTAAAAAAAATAAAAACAGAAACGTCTTTTACGAAGGACGACCGGCTACAATTAATCTGTAAATTTTATCGTTCAAAGGAAGTTGTTTTTTATTTTTTGAACCAGGATAAATGGTCGTGTGACCGGCGAACAAGGTTTAATTATTTTTTACTCAATAAGATTTAGAGATTTAGTAAACATCTACCTTGTAAATTCGCAAGCATAAAACTTCTGTAAATATTTTTCTTGTGTTTTTTTATCAATTTTACATTAAATCAGTTCAAAAATATTTATAAACTTAATTTTCCGAATATTTTTGTTATAGTCCAGAAGAACATTTTTAAATTGTTTGTTTCAAATTATAAGAGTTGATTGAATATGAAAGATATCTATCTATTTTTATCATCTACTTTGTCCTGAATTGTGAAGAAAATTTTTATGTTCGGATAAACATAATACCTGCCGGTAATTCCTTTAACAGAAATGCAATGATTTCCTGTAGAATTACTCAGAAGTTATATCATCTTAAGAAATAGAAAAGAAAACGGGTTTCTGTTGTAACGCTCTGATGACTTCAGTTGTTAATCTGTTGTAAAGAGATGTAAATAAAGAAGTAGTAATAAAATCTCATGAATTTTCATCTTAAGTGGTTTTTGTACAGTCTGTTGAGCATGGACGGTTGAACTGAATTGTTAACAATTTCAAGGATAAAATTGCATTGTCGCTGTCTTATAAATTATTTTGCAGATAAATAAATAAAAGCTTTCAATTATTGCATTTAGTGTCATATTTATTATTCAATAGATATAAATTGATGAATTATGTTAGTATTATGCATTCACCCCAAGAGCCGTACCTATGTACTTATGACATTATATTATTTAATATATATATATATATATATATATATATATATATATATATATATATATATATATATATATATATATATATATATATATATAAATATAAATGAACACAATTTTTAAACTTCATGAGACAGGAATCTTTCCAGTTGCTGGGCAATTTGTCAAAGTCTAAGTTGTTTGAGATTTCAGAGGAAGGGTTGCACAGAATGTCCATAAAGTTATACAGACTATTAAAAGGTGTAAAATAACTTCAAAAATAGATTTTCGGCTTGTTTACATATTAGACTCCTAGTTCAAACATTATTTTACTTCATAGTTTATTCTCATTCTACAAATGAAGTTGAAAGCTTCGTTAACTTTAATATCGTATTATTAATTTATTTTGAGATTTCTCTCACAATGGAAATGTTATCTAAGACGCCATCACCTAAACTGTATATATATATATATATATATATATATATATATATATATATATATATATATATATATATATATATATATATATATATATAATTGCCTCCCGGAATTTCTAGTACACATACTTATTTATATATTTTAGCGAAATAATATTGAAAAATATTCTATTAGTACCTTCGCACTGATTCCTTCACTATATACAAATCTAATGTATATACACACATAAGAAATTTATAATTTCCTTTAATAATTGTAAATAGGAATTAGATTAAAAGAAAAACGCTACCAATTAAATCTGGGGTCAAGGAGTTGTCGGAACGGGGCGGGATGGTCCGTGTCAGTCCAAGTGGTCGCCCAGTTGAACACTGTTTTTTTTTTGTTTTTTTTTTTCAAACAGATATAGATATAATATAATTAATTTAGTTTTTTCATTGACTTTTTTCGCAAATGATACGAATAATATCGTGGTTTGGAACCGAAAGTGTATTTTTGGCACTCAATATTTTGATACAATCTGGATAAATAATGTATTATTTTAAATAAATCTAGTTTTTATTTGATACAATATTCATTTTGATGTGCGATATAGCAGTATTTACATTCATTTGAATGCAAATATTTTTTAAATTTAATAATTATTCTGAGTTAAATATTCACATCTCCCTTTTTAAATATATATAATAAAGAAATATATATATATATATATATATATATATATATAATAAAGAAGTAAATATTTTATCTCGTGAATTGAAAATTATTTAAAATTTGTTCTGAGCTTAATCTAAGCAATCTACTTCGTTCTGTATCTAGCCCATTTAAACAAGTTCCCAAAGCTGCATCCAAAGCCTATCTGAAGTCCTTTATATCCGAATATCAGTTTCAAATTTGAAAATAGAACTGAACTTAAAACTCGAAATATTTTATATTTTATATAACATAATGTAATTCTCAAAAACAAATTTTTTTTAATAAAAAAGTACAATTTTTTTTTTTAAGGTTTTGTCTAACACATGGCCCGCGGGGTTTTAAAGGCGTAGAATTAATAATAGTGCAAGTAATGATAATTGTAAAGAAGAATATATAATTACAAAATTACAATCTCGTGAATATGACAACATATTATGTTGCTCAACGCTCAAAATTGGTCAGAATTACTCGCTTACTTTACATTTGCCTTAAGTCAAAGTCCGAAAATTCTTTCTCCAATCTCTAATGGAACATTTTCTCAATCAAATGATAAAAATTATCACTTTCTAGCATTTCTAGAAGCGGAGCTATGAGCGTTAAAAAAATCACACCACAAGCGGCTTAAATTTTTTCTGTCCTTGCACCTCAGATAGAAGAACGTAATTCTAGGTTTAAAAAGTTAAAATAAAATGCTGTGTTGAGAATTTGACCGAAGATAAAGATTTGTTATACCAAGCTAACATGCTTTTTTAATATAAGGTAAAGAGTGTTTATTTAAATTAATTTAGGTTTTTAAGGAGATTTTTATGAACTTTTAATTATTCTAAAACCTAAAGCAATTTTTACATCTTTAACAAAGAATATTACTTGAAAAAAAAGGAATGCCATCCATTTTTTTTTAGAAATCGACGAATAATAATTATCTCACTTTAATTTAAATGCAATATCCAGCAAGGAAAAACAGCGGATTCTGAGAAGAGAAGAAAAAATTCTATGATTTCCAAGTGAAATTGGTTATAAATTTAATTTAATGTTGTCTTGTTTCTTGCAACTCTTTTTCTCTTTAGGATGAGTTGATAATTATAAATCTATTCTTTCTTTAAGGTTATTTCCTTTTATAGGTTATTACCTGATATTTATCTTTGAAAAATAAGTGCTATAAAAATTGAAGATTTCCTTCTTTCCATGTTCGAACTACATGTCGACGATTTGAAAGGTTATAGTACTAAATTTAAAATTTTAAATTTAACTATATGTCTGTATTATTCAATTTTATTTTTAAAGTAACTTTTTTCTGAAATAAAAAAAAAATACAAATTAATTCTTATTGGGAAGTTTCAACTCTTTAAAATGATAAAATATAAATCCTTTAGCAAATTAAAAATTTTTTTTATCGTGTTAAAGTAATGTTATTTTTAATTGGTATTAAAAATTATGAGTCGCAATTTCAATTATTAATTAAAGATAATAGTTTTGCCCGTTTACACCGCGACAATTACAGCCATACTCTGCGCCACTGTCTCAGTCATTGCCATCTTTAAAAATTTATGATAGGTGCCGTCATGACAGTCTTCACTATCGTGGTAGTACTGGATCACTTTCATTTTTGACGTGATAGTTGACGGTAACTGCCACATGTATGAACCTAGACAGTGAACTGTCACCTTATCTGCCTTATCACTTATAATGCTGATCATATATTGTTGTGTTTCGATTATTTATGATTGATTCTATCCGACGTTTTTAAACGACGATTAAAAACTATATAATTTAGTTTTTGTAGCATTTATGAAAAAAATCTTTAATTTTGTTTTTGTAATCTTTAATTTGTACTGCAAACAATTTTTTACTGTTCTGTTTAGGACCATATCTCGAACCATCATGTCCTGAATTATGAGAAATGTTTAATCGATTATTGCTGACAGCATTTGATTCAATTTCGTAACATCGTGTGAAGTTTTGTAACTTGAACTTTGTCGGGAAATACACAATGCATTACTTAAAGGTGATCCGAATCTGGAACGAAAGTTTGGCGAACCAAGACCTCATATATTTGTGTTAAGTGTATAATAGAAAACAAAATCCATACGATTTCAACTTTAGAAATTGATATGAGAATATTTTTATGCATGTTGGTAGCAAATTACAGTGGGGAACATTTCTTCTCAAAATAAAAAAAAAAATCTAGAATGAACTGAGAGGTAAGATGGATTGAGCAGTTTATCACAGATGTCGATAGAAAGTAATGTGCTTTAAGAAGATGAATTCATGATTTTGCTAATAACAATTCAAGAAAATATTTAAATTTTTTTGTTAATGCTTGTTACCTTTCACAAATATTAATAAAATAATAATTTTATCTAGTGTTGTTTTTTTCCATTGATAACCCAGAGTTGTTCAGAAAATAAATTCTCTAGCTCCGTATCTTAATTTGTCATGGACCACCCCATGATTAAACACTGATCACTACATACTGATTTGTGTTATTTTTTTGCTAAGAGGTTTTTGTAATTAGTGTTATTTTTATGTGTTATTATTTATTTTGTTTTTTTATTGACAATATTTTAGATTTATAATATTGGAGCTTTCGTAAGAGAGTCTGTTATGGCGAACAGATTAAATTATTTTAAAAATATCTGATGTGTCCACTCCCACGACTTTCCTCACCACTATGGATGCGGTAAAATGTATGCAATAATACAACACAAATACAAATACAATAAAAAAATTGTTTGTCGTATCTTAGCATAATTATAATATTGACCCAATTAGGATTTCTCTTCTTTTTGTGGAAATGTATAGTTTCCTTGTTATTCGAAAAACTAAAATAAAATAAATGGGTTTCCATAGGAACATACACAGGATACTTTAGAATCGTGTCTATAAAGTTCAATACCCTGTATCCGTGCTAATATTGATTCGATTTCGATTATTAGAGAGAAGAAAAAAATAATTAGAAAATGGATTTTTTGGATTCATGGGTCTATGAAACGCATAGACCCAGCGATCGAAAATTTCACCCGATTACAATACTTTCCTTACCTGGTATGAAAGTAATAGTATGTCAAAATTTCAATATGCACTTTCATTGCTAATAATTTTCCGGTATCGATGAATCTTTTTTTGTTTTGTAGGAATTCAAATGACCTTATACAATATTTACAGTAAAATGCATATTTTTGAGTAAATAAAAATTAGTTTTCTTTAGAACTTTTTTTTAATATGATTTTTCTCAGAGATGAATAAAAACTGATTCAAATCTGAATGTAATAAAATTTATACTTAATTTGTATTTATTGTGCCCCACTTCAAGTGTTGGAGCTAAGAAAGTATCGTTAGGCCAGAAGTCTTGTATGGACCGTTCATATTTAATAGCGTTTCCACTAACTGTCTTAAGAAAAAGTTTTTAAGTGGAATATAATGGAAAACGGCCAGATGTGTAATGAAAATCGGTGGATATATCTGAAAGGTACTATATATATATGAATAGTGGATTACTTTGCATAACAAAAAAAGATAATATAATAAGACAGAGAATTCCAACTTTGCAATTCATTTAAATGAAAAAAAACAACCATAAATTCCTCAAAGACTCAGGAGTTAAATTAATACATCACGTTGAAAACAGCCTCAAATTAAATATATATGAAGCAGTTGAAATAATAAAATCCTTCAAATCCAATCCAGATTTTTGCTTAAATGACCAAATAAATATCTCCAATAGTCCTATCTTAAATTTATCCCCATCTATTACAGAAAAACAAATTAATCACTGGCATTACTAGTAAAACCCCGACCCTTAAACCGTTTACGTACAAAAATCCCACATTTCTTTCATTGGTAGTTCAGTGCGAAAAGAAACTGGTACAAACGTTTCTGGTTTATATAATCCATTTAAACCATGGTGAGTACCAACATGTATTTGATTTCTTGTCTTAATTAGATTCATAGTTCATAAAATTATAATACTGATTTATATTACATCTAATTTAATATGTATCATAATACCAAACTATATTTTGAATTGCTTATTTTTAACTTATTGCTTATATTATCCAAAAATTTTTTGGGTGTTTTGAGAACTGAAGATGAATGTATAACATTCGAAACTAGTTTTCAATAAAAACAAAATTATAGAAGTGGCAAATAATTTATCAATCCCTAACAAGAAATGGAGTAGCAAAATAGGTCCACTTGTTCAAGAGATAATCGAGGCACTGGCACAGGCACAAGAAACTAGCAAATAACCAATGGCCGAAAATGGATTTTTTGGGCTCAAGAGGCTGGAATTCATAGTACCGTTGAAAACTGCACATGGCAAATTACACCCGATTACAATACTTTCCTTACCTCGTAGCGGATAGAAAGTAAAATAAAATGGGGCCCGTGGTGGCCCCACATTATACGAATTTCGACCTTTCCACTCTGCTTAGAATAGGTTGGTAATCTGTAGGATAACTCGTCCTGTTTACACTATAAGGATTGGAAATGACGTTAAACCCCAATAAAAATACCTGATGTGGACAACACATGACTTCCCTGTACGCCTGTTAAACTATAAATCGGTGGCTCAAAAAGTGATCTTGCATTTGGTTTCTAGTTTCCGAAGATTGCAGTATCTCAAAAACGACACTCGGCATCGCGACATCCATCTATTGACACACACACAAATGGGGAGAAAAACCAGAAATTTAAACTACAAGTAATAAAAATGGTTAATTGGATTGGAAACCAAATTGCCTTTGTAACCTTTATTACCGAAACATATGATTTATGTATTTAATTTAAATATAATTTTTGATGTAAGCTTTCTACGGCTAACCGTTTTTGAGTTATGCAAAATACAAACGTACGTACAGACGCCACGACGAAACTAGTCAAAATGGATATTTCCTTTGAAATCTGAAAACCGAAAATTTTCGCGATTACACTACTTCCTTTACTTCGTACAAGGAAGTAAAGATACTATATTTGAGTTTTATCTATCATTGGGAAACGATTCAATTTTTCTTATAATTCGATACCATTGAAGTATTATTTCAAGATACTCCTGCAATGTATTCTTCCAATGGATTACGTATAATCAAAGGTCAATTAAATCCGGATCGCGGAGAATGCGTGGACGGATTTGGAATATGTAATGATGAAGACGGCCATGGAATATGAGAGCTAGCAGTAAATGGGATCGTTACACAGCCGGCGAGCGGGCTACGCCTCTTCCTGTTCTGGCGAGGAGTCCCTTCTGTCACGTTTTCTTGAAATGTGACGTGAATCGTAGCGTGACAGATGTTTCTCTTGCATCTTTGCCAACAATTGTCGAGTTGTGCCTGTAAATTCCTCAACTACCTAAGGTATGCGAAGTACAATAATCTGTTGAAAAAGAGCTTTTAAGAACTGAATTGCTAAATCTTAGCCCAACGCCGTGAATGCATGACAGTAGCAATAACTGCGCGGTATGTAATTCTTTTGAAAAAGAGGATACTATTCATTTTCTAGCGAGGATCTGCAATAAGTATTGTGGACTAAGAAAACATTTTGGGCGATGGACCTGTTCTCCAAAAGAATTATTTTGCTTATTAAGGGGTGTCAATTGGAAAGCTCTAAATAACTATGTATAACCCCCAGCGCAAAGTGCTCAAATAGTTTGTTCATAAAAGATTATATTATAGTTGGAAAATGTTTTTGTACCTTGTTAATTGTTATTTCTATGTAGTATATAGTTTCCACAGCATATAATATAGTTGATATATTTATAATTTATTTTAATGCAGGGACCTGATTGTTGTTTTTAAATTGTTTACTTGTTGTTTTATACATTTTTTAAATATATTTGCTTTTATAGTTTTAACATAAATATTAACGAAGAATGTGTTTTAAAACATTATTGTTACTGATTTTATATTACTTTTATGTTACATACATAAATAGTGTTTATTAAAATAATCACATATTTCATTTCTAAAAGAAAGTTAATTAAAACAAATATTATAATATTTACAGACTTCGGTAGACATTTTTGGAAACAGGAAAATATTTTAACTCAAGATTATGTACAACCACTTTTTTTACCTGAAATTGTGAGTCGGCATATCTACGGATTGAATTAAAAACCAAAATATGCTCCTGAACGTTTAGTCTCTTCCGCAGAAGTAGAGAAAGGTGCGTAATATATTATCAAACGCCATCTTTTACCTGGTTTTATTCTTCTTTTTATTTTCTGACGGATCTGGCCGTTTAAAACGATTAACTTCAAAGTAGGACATTTTCTTCGCCGTTAAAAGAACAGTAAAAAAGAATCTTTAACCGTCAATAAAAAGCTCCTCAGAAATAGTGAAACCTTGTTGAAAAATGCTTTCACTCTAGCTTGGTCAGGAATGCTTCTTGTAAATCTATTTTAGTATTTATAATTTTCACATTTTTGTCTGCGGTTTCTTTAGAAAGTCTCATAAATGTACCTGTTACCAATAGTTTTACCTTTTTTTTTTTTTAATTTAAACTTCATTACAACTATAGGTTTAAAATTAATTTTGTAATTATTCTTATGAAATGCAAATTTAAGATGTAATTGGGAGTTTCCAAAAACAAAGCCTTAAGTCCATAAAATACTCATAAATAACTAACAAGTCAAAGTTTCGCCAGTTTCCTAATAATATAGCACATCTTACGTCAGCAGTCTAAAAAAAGGCACATGAACTAGAGCCAGAACATCACTTCATGATATGACACATGCTCTATTCAAAGGGTGTCCAACCTTTGCATGCCATACGCCAATGTTTTCACAGACCAACTGAGAAGCAGCATATAACTCGAGCACATTTTATGCTTTCTTACGTTCAAGGTTATAGAAGATAAGGATAGGATCTGCTTCGCTTAGAGGAAGGAAACGAATAACTTAATCACGCAATTAAGTTAATTAATTTACACTAGGATCTTAAAACACCAATCTACTATTATCAGAAATTATCTCTTGTAGAAGAGGGTGATCTCTTCGTAAAGGTTCTACAGCTGCCAGAGTCTCGTTTAGTGAAGATGACTATGGACCACAATAGTTGGTATTACGAGCGAGATATCCATGGAACATGGATTTGCAAGGAGTCTTTGTCGTTGCATATATTTAATAATCGTTTTACTAAATGGATTAAATTGGTTTTGAAACTAATAACCTCTCTATGTATGGAATGATGCTAACTATTGGTATGTTAGTAATTTTTGTTTTCTTCTTGTCCATTTTTACTTCCTTTTAGGAAGTAGAGGAAGTATTGTAATCGCGAAAATTTTCTGTTTTCAGATTTTAACGGAAATATCCATTTTGATCATCCCTGAATCCATTTTGACTAGTTTCGTCGTGACGTCTGTACGCACTTTCGTATGTGTGTATCTCTCATAACTCAAAAACAGTTAGCCGTAGGAAGTTAAAATTTTGTATTTAGGATTGTTGAAAAATCTAGTGGTGAACCTCCCTTTTTGGTCACTACATGATTACCGGAAGTGGTACTTTACTTGAAGGTCATTATTGATTTTCATCAAAAATTATATTAAAATATAATGTAAAACATCTCAAATTTGGTAAGTAGTACTTTTATATTGATTTAAACGTACTTACTAGATTTTGGTTAAAATTGGTGAGCCGAAAAAGGTACTTTACTTGAAGGTCATAATAAACAATCAGAAATTATATTAAAATTGAATACAGAGATCATATAATTCGGTAATAAAGGTTACAAACGCAATTTGGTTTCCAATCCAATTAAACATTTTCATTACTTGTTTTAAGTGTTAAAATTGAGTGTAAAATACTGGTTTCTCTCCCCATTTGTGAGATGAACAAGTCTGCAGCAGGAGAATAAGATATCAGTTAAGTGGGTTTTTTCCGCTTAAAATGACGAAACTGTCGATTTGCAATGCTTTATCTAGTGATATTGGCAGTTTTAATGTTGTCTCAGAAAATGAAGAAATCTCTTGGGAACTAGTTACCTACTGAATGTAAACGACATATAATAACGGAATGAGACCTCCAGTAACAAGAGTGTTTGTGGGTGTCAATAGATGGATGTCGCGACGCCGAGTGTCGTTTTTGAGATACTGCAATTTTCAAAAACTAGTTACCAAATTCAGGATCACTTTTTGAGCCACCGATTTATAGTTTAATAGGCGTACAAGGAAGTCATGTGTTGTCCACTTCAGATATGTTTTCTAGCTGTCTTTTAGATAACGAAGAAAATTTTCTTGGTTATCTTGTGGTTTTTGAGATGTGTAACTGGTTGAAGTAATGTGAAGTTAAATATATCATATTATAAGTTGTATGGTCAGTGATTATACAACGTTTAGTCTTAAAAAATATAACACATACAACATTTAAGTCAATATGAACAGCCTAAAAGATAAGGCGTTATTAGAAGCCACGGAATCAGACTTATGTCGACAAATATTGGATCATCTTACTGCACCTTGGCTTAAGGAAGAGACTTTAGTTAATGCGAATATGACAGGATGAGCAGGCCAAGCCTGGGATAAACCATCCCTTTTGCAGTCCTCCATTGTCATACCATCAGATTGGAATTCATCTCAGAAATACCGTCTGGAATACCTGAATAGTCAGGGATACTAGCCTCAGGTATCTAGTCTATGGAAGTGGAAAAGGCATTGACTTCTCTCTGAGTTGTAATTATACCATAAAGTTAATAGTATTGATTCTCCGTATAAGGAAATATATATTCTGCTTCAATACATCGCATAGTGTGAACCGAATTTTCTGTGCTGAACCGAATAATTAGAAATTAACAATTTTGTCACAGCTTAGATTGATATAATTTCAATCATGTTAGAGAACAAATTATACAATGTAACTATAAAACCATGTATATAAAGTGGCCTAATAAAAATTTCGTTTTAATAATTCAATAATCTTTTTACTTCCTTGTACGAAGTAAAGGAAGAAGTATTTTAATCGCGAAAATTTTCGGTTTTTAGATTTCAACGGAAATATCCATTTTGACCATCCCTGAATCCATTTTGACTAGTTTCTTCGTGGCGTCTGTACGTACATACGTTCGTATCTCGCATAACTCAAAAACGGTTAGCCGTAGAAAGTTGAAATTTTGTATTTAGGATTGTTGTAAAATATAGTTGTGAACCTCCCTTTTTGGTTACTACTTGATCACCGGAAATGGTACTTTACTTGAAGGTCATAATTGATTTCCATAAAAATGTATATTAAAATACTATGCAAAACTTCTCAAATTTAGTACTTATTACTAATATATTGATTTAAATAACATACTAGATTTTGGTCTAAATTGGAAAACCGGAAGCGGTACTTTCCTTGAAGGTCATAATAGATTTTCACCAAAAATTATATTAAAATATAATGTAAAACATCTCAAATTTGGTAAATAGGTCTTTTATATCGATATGAATGTATTTAATATATTTTGGTTCAAATTGGTGAACCGAAAAGTATACTTTACTTGAAGGTCATAATAAGCTTACATCAAAAATTATATTTAAATTAAATACATAAATCATATTTTTCGGTAATAAAGGTTACAAACGCAATTTTGTTTCCAATCCAATTAAAACATTTGTATTACTTTTTTAAGTGTTGAATTTGAGTGAAAACTGTTTTCCTTCCCATTTGTTTGTGTGTGTGTGTCAATAGATGGATGTCGCGACGCCGAGTGTCGTTTTTGAGTACTGCAATCTTCGGAAACTAGTAACCAAATTTAGAATCTTTTTTTGAGGCACCGATTTATAGTTTAATAGGCGTACAAGGAAGTCACGTGTTGTCCACATCAGATATTTTTGTTTTACGTTGCCTACTTTGATATACATAAGCAGTCAACAATTTTTTACTAATACTTATTTTTTAACCGCACCCCCAACCATCAGTTCCTAGTTTGCTTTGTCGATTCATCTGCTATGTTGTCCTATGTTGCTCTTGCATTTGTATTTATATATATATATATATATATATATATATATATATATATATATATATATATATATATATATATATGCAAACATGTTATTCAATAAGTTGGTTGTGGGGTTGCGGTCTAAGAAAAAAACAATGATAAATGTCAAATTATTTTTAATATACCGTCGGTCCCACGTTAAACTTATGAAAATGAAAAATTCGATTTTTTGTTTTTGTTATTTTTCGATAGTATCCCGGTTGGTGCAGTCCGTAGTAAAGTTACGGCTCTGTTACGGCGTTAGAAAGTGCGGAAATTACAGTTACATTTTTATAAAAAACGTCTTTAAGTCTGAAGCTTCCATGCTAATGTAACGATTATGCGTGTTATTATAAAGACAAAACAATAATTACACATGAAACTATGAGAAAAGAAATACAATACCAACAAACAAATTTAAAATAATCGAAATCGGCCCTTTTACACGGAAGAATGTAACGGTTTTTTCGCTCTCCTGAAATGTAGTGATTTTCACATACATAAGTTTAGCCTGGGAACGATGATATGCCGACGTTTCGGCCTTTGTTGTCGTTTTTAATCGCGGCTAACAAATACAAGATTACAACGATGAAATTTACTTTATGGTGATTTAAATATTTAGTAATAATAATATAAATGGAATACTTTTTTCACATTTTTTAGTAGTTCAGGTTTATTATTTTTAATAATGAACTTTGAAATTACCAATTAAAAAAAAATTGAACCACTCACCCCAAAATTATGAGATTTTACGTTTCAAAATACGAAGAATCCCGAATTTGAATAACTGTTCCTTTTCTCCGAGCCTTCTGGGCCGATTTCTTTGTGATTTGGTACTGGAATAAGAATTATGGAAGTCACCGCATAATTCTTGAAATTCGATATTGTCCTCCGCCATATATGTTCATATATATATGTTATATGTTATATATATATTATATATGTATATGTATATTATATATATTATATATGTTATATGTTATATATATGCCATATATATATCTTCTTAACGACCCCTCCTTCCTCCATCGTATTTGGTGATCTCCTGAGTAGCTACTTTCGTGACTAGTCACAAAGACTATCTCTTGTACTGAGTGAATCATTCTATTCTGGAAGGACTTGATCTTTTGGAAGAACGGAGTTCAATAGTTCAATGCCATGGAAAAAAAATTCTCATCATCTTACTCAATCAAACTGTAATAAATGTTCCCCCTCCCTCGTTTCCAAATTCCCAGAACCTTCATCTGCCACTAGCTATCTTCCGGAAGTATCCACCAGTTGGATGGAATATCCTCGATGGGTGACGGTAGGATCTGCATACAATAACCTCCTCTGCTGTGGCAATACTCAGACATCATTGTTCAAAGCGACTGTTCCAAATGAGATGAAAAGATATCGGAGATCGCCCGTAAAATGTTTCGTCAGAAATCCCGGTTTCGTCGGAACGCAACACTGGGTTGCCACAGAAGCTGAAGGTTCCTAGTGCAACTGAAGAGGTTGCACCGTTTTCATGAAGTAACGGTTTTTATCGATTGTAAATGTTTTTTTCCTTTGGATGAGCTCGATTGTGAAAGTTAAGAATATTTCGTTTTATAAAAAAAGAGAATAAATAAAAAATATAAACTTATACAAAATTAATAAATATTTGATAATAATACTCTACTTTCTCTCACTACATTAGAATTAATTTTTCCTACTGGACGCTGCATTTGTTTCTTCGTATTTTAAAATTGTTAAGTCTTCTTAAAACAAAGAAAAAATGATTTGTTAAATCCGCTATAAGTTCAAAACTTATGTTAATCTTCTAAAGGATGTGTTTATTTCAGATTTTATTAGTTATGGCTAGGCGGGTCTACCTCAAGGATGTTTTTTGTTAAATAAATTATTTTTATTTTTTGTGTTTATTTTTCCGAAACATGTAATAAATAAATAATAATGCAATCTAATAAACAATTAAAACATTAAATTTGGTTTTCCTTATGTATCCAATAGAAATAGTAAGGCTGCATTACTGACCTTGGCAGATGTTTTTATTGTTCTATATAATGTAATATTTATTTAACTAGGTTAGGATTAAAGGATTATATTCACTAATCTTTGTGAAACGGTTTAAACTCTAATCTCAAGGCATCGCAATATAGTTTAAAGAATTCTCAACACTAAACATAATATATTGCCTTTCAGTATCATCTCTTATCATTGCAATATCTTATCAATTAATCATTGCGGAACTTTTCAAATCATTAGGAAACTGCAACGCTGAATTTTTTCGTTTGAATTCAAGTTTTCGTTTTTATTTGAACAAAATTACTGTTTTGCAATTAAACCGAATCGTCTCAAATCTTGTTTAAATTCTGTTTCATTCATTATAACCGAAATAAAACTCAATGAATTGAAAACCAATTGTAGGCACAATCTTGATGTGGAGTTGTATCATCTTTTAGGCATGTTAAATAAAGTTGTATATGGACCGAAATTGTATATATTTTTTTTTTTTTTTTTTTTAGAAGAGATAAAAGTTTCTTATTGAGATATAATTTAATCTTCCGCACTCAAGGACAATAAATATTGGGGCTGTAAGAATAAAAAAATAAATAAAAAAATGACAAAAAGAAAAACGAATAATAATTAAAAAATATGTACATCAAAAATGGAAACAAATAATAGCAAAATAAGTAAATAACAAGATAAAGAAAATTTTATGTTAAGGAAAAATAAAATAAATTCATCTTGAATCATATTAAAACAAATTATCTTGTATACATTAACATCCATATATACATACATTAACATACATATATACATCCTACCTATAGACCTTATAAACGGTTTATTTTAAAATTTTAGAAAAAATATATAAATTGGGAATTTGAGGATGAATAGCAGTAGTCTATAATGTTTTTCTAAATGTTTTCGTTATTTTATGTTATTTGTTTATAACAATCGGTAAATGCAAATATGCATGAAAAATAAAAATCAGTACAGGTATCAAAGTTTTAATGTAGTAATGCTTTACATTTAAGAATTGATAAAATATGACTATTTATTTTAATGAGACGTGTATGGTTCGAAATTAAGAACATCCTAATTTTTGTCCTTGTTGTTCACAAAGAGGTAGGAATCATTGAAACATTTTCTAATATACATGATTTTTTTTTTTTTTTAAAGATTTCTTTCTGAAAGGACAATAAAAAAACTATCAAAACCCTGACACAGATTCCCTCTTCCACACGTGTGGTGCCCCTGCTGATTTTATTGTGAAACTCGTAAAAACAGGCGTGAACAAAATTTAGTTTATATCCCGATCGTAAAAAATATGTCCGGCACGATTATATACTAGAAAGTCTTAGATGTCATTGTGATATTCACTTTTTAAATAATTATATTTCGTTTTCTGTCATTTCTTTTATTAATATAATTACGGATTTAATTTTTATTAAGAGATTTATTATAATTCAATAGATTTATTTTTACTAATACTCGTATATCAATAACGGCTTATACAAGAAAGTATATCCCTTGTGTTTGGTGTAGTTCAGTCTGATTTACCAAACTTTTGAAAAATTATTGTAAATCCCGTCTAAGTATTTCTTGTTTCCTGACTCGTTATGTTATCTTAACAAAGACTATTCATTATAATAAAATACGAACTTAAAATATTTCGTTATTAATTTATTACATTATTTTAAGCCCATTAAATCACCTTTTTTTTACTTACGAAACTGTCGTCATAACTTAAGCCCTTTTTACGAATCACCAATGACTTAAGATCTGCAAAATGACAGGATGTATTTTTTTTTCCATAGTCCCTTCTGATAACTGCGTTGCCTGGGGATTTCCCCCATTCTGCAGATAATTCATTTTATATTTTAATTATAATTTAGCGGGAAGTCTACAGAAATTTCATTAATTGGTATTGATTTGTAGTATAAAATAAAATATTAGATTCGGGGTGGGGGAGGATAGATGAATAAAAAGAAAATAGTAATATGCGGCTTTAAATGCTTAGAAAAAAATATATGTTACTAAATAATAAACTAGAGCAATAAAGACAAAAAAAAAAAAAATATATGTATCATTCTTCGGAAATGAGGATAGTTTCTAATAATTTTCTTATTATTTCAGATAGCACTCTAATTAAAAAAGAAATTATTGCTTTTATTTGTATCTCAGATACCTGTTGTCAAAATATATCATCGTAATTGCTTCTAAAACGGAAAATAAATCAAAATATCCCGATTTATCCCTAAAATTGAGGGGAGGGGTGTGTGAGGGAGTGAGCATAGTAGAGTGGGAGAATGAATATTGCAAGAAAATAATAAAAAAATTTTTTTTTAGGTTTATTGAAATATGTTTAGTTTCAATAATTTAGTTAAATTATTATTTTTAATATTAATTAATTATTACGGAACGTGTGGGATTAATTAACTTTAGCTTATTAATAAAGCAACTGAATTAGAGCTGATATTGATACATAAACATACTCAGTATGTGATTGGTTGTCTTGGAGTGATGTGCTGTTTCTGTTTGATGTGTCTTTCTGGACGGTTGATGTGAGATGCGCTGTATTTGATCTTCATAGATATGATTTTTGGTGCATGTCCTGATGATGCTTGATTTGGCGAAACGTTGACTGGTTTGTTGGTTGCCTGTATTTTATAGGCTTGAGGCTTTGTGTTTTGGAATTATCCAATTGTTTATAGTACTTAATTTATGTCTCTAGTTAAATGTTTGCTCTTTTATGTATATATTTATATATATATATATATATATATATATATATATATATATATATATATATATATATATATATATATCTTTTATACGAGTATATACATATATATATATATACAAAAATCGTACTGATAAGTTTGATAATATAATAAGTTGATTGATAATTTTACATAATCATTTAAAGTTCAACTTTGTAATTTTTTAATATACAAAATTGCTTTTTTGGTGATTGTTTTTTTTGGGATTCTTAATCAGCGTCCATTCTTCATTCATATATGATTTTTCTCAATTATTGCGAGTAAATTTAACTTCATTTTTATAACTGAACAAAAATGAAAAAAGTATTCATACATTTAAATTACGATTCCATAATATTCAAAGTGCTTTTCTTGAGCAGGCTTGACAGCATACTCACGGCTAAAATATGATCCTTTGATTTATGAACTGAAAGTTGACATGATTAATTTCCATTTCAGTTCGTAGCAGCGTCGCCCATATCTTCTGTCAACTTAACAATATTTTATGTCTACATCGGCTACTAATGATCCGAACCTCTCTCTTCGCTTCTTCGCCTTCCCTCAGAGATATCGTGGAAGGGACCTGCCTTTGTTGTTAATCAGAAGATTTGAGCGATAAGATACAGTTCTTACGAGCCAACTTTCTTTCCTTTCATATCGAAGAGAAAGCAGATTAACGATGGAAATGTTAGTTTGATCTTAGCGTTTCTTTGTGGTTTTGTTGGGAAAAAGCCAACTATGCTTTAAATTATATAAATCAAGGATAATTCTTCAGAAGAATTCGTCTCTTCACCCGTTGAAAATAGAATAATTCAACATACAGCTGAATTGGGCGTTGGAGGCTACACATAATTGTAAATGTCAGAATTAATAATAATTTTTGTTCTAGAATTTCCCTTATAAACTATTGAAATAAAGTTATGCGATGATTATTCGGTATAGTCAAAGACGATGGACAAAACTGTGGCGAATAAGACTTAACGCCCCCTAACCAAAAAATTAATTTTTTTTTACATTGGTTCATTTTTGTTTCAATGAATGATCTGAGCTCAATAATTAAGCAGTTACAATATGTTCTGTTTTAAAACATAACGCTTAACAAAAATAGCTTTTAAATGTAGGCATACAATTACATTTTACTTCTCGTGTTGTAACATTCAAGTTAAAGAAAAAATATAAAAAGCTTCTCCCTAAAAACATTATTGTACATGTAATTACCAATATTTAAAATAAAATACACAAATTCATAACTGAATTTCTGATAATCAATTTCACTGCTTCAAAAATTTATGAAGTTGATTCCACTACTACTTCCTCTATCCCCAGTGTTAGCCCCCAGTCTTCCCCCCGTCTCCCAGTGTTAGCCCCCCAAAATAAGTTCTGGATCCGCTACTGTGGACTGTTGACGGTAATCGCCATAGCAATTAAACTGGAGGAGCCAATTTCAACATTTTTTTTTTTTTAAATCAATGATTAAGGACATAATTTTAATGGGTATGCGAACAGCATAGCAATACAACTATCTGATATCCCTCTCCAAGTCTGAAGAACAAGCTTAAAAGAAAACTCTCCTCAGTGGCTCGAAGATAGATGTTATCCACGACGCAGAACTGAAAAGGAAGTGTGAAATGATAAGGCCTTGCCACACCACATACCTGAGCGAAGAAACCATCGCTGTTGATAAAGTTCAGAGAGCCGGTTGGCGAACTATGAACTTTCTCGTTGGGAATCTAGCTATGACGCAACCCGGGTCGTGAGAACGCAGACCTTTGCAGGAGACAATACCCTCACATGTCACAGTTAACTGTATCGTATTTGCCTTCACTAACCCCTCATTAGCGGCTACCTTGACATTTCGCATCCCCGTTCTGGATGGAAATCAGCTGACGAATAGCGGGAATCCCGGAGATTTGAGGAACTAAACTATTCCTGTTTTATGTAGGGTAGGATATTGTTTTTCATTTTAAATCGAATGAACGAAATAATCGCCTAGGTCCATCTGATTATAAATAAAAAAACAAATAGAAAATTTGTGTAGGAGAATCTTGGTTGGGGGTGCGGTCAATAAATAAATACACAAATAAGAAAAAACTTATCATAATGTGTGCTGACGTTTCGGCCTAAGTTTTAGGCCATCATCAGGGCTAAGAAAAAACAAGATAACAATAAATGTAACAACAGTTGCGGTACCAGTAATAGTAACAAGAGTTAACAGACAGATGAAAAAAAAATAATAAAGAAAGTATAAAAAAAAAAAATATGCTAATTACAGTATGTTAATGATGTGAATAATAAGAAATAAAGAAAAAATAAGCTAATAATGTTAATAAAGTATAAAGAAAAATATGGTAATCATAATACGAATAATAAGAATTAAAGAAAAATATGTTAATAGATAATAAAAATAAAGATATTTAAAATATTGTGAAAATATAGAAAGAAAGATAATGAATGATATAATAAAATAGTAATTATAATAACCACTAGAATGAAGATTTAGGAGTATAAAAAGTATATCAAGATAATTATAATAATTTAAATGATTTCTATGTAAGACATAATGAAATACATCGAAAAATGTTTATAAAAAATAATAAAGTAAGATATAAAGTTATATAAGCTTAAAGGTTTATTACTCTATCTTTAAGCTTACTTACCCAAACCTCGGGACACATTTTAATAAGATTTTCGTATTTATTGATCCAAGATTCTATATATATTTATTTAGCATATATATTTTAGTTTGTAAAATGAAGGGAGTTTATGAATAAATCTATTTATTTCTCTTTTATTCCATTTATGTCTAAATTAATTTATTATCATTATATTTTAACCTAATTTTCATAAATTTTAGAGAGATTCTCCTCTGCAAATATTACGGTGAATAAACATAAACGAGCTCTGATGGCGCGCACGAGCCGAAACCATAACGATGTCGCGTGGGTGTAACAAGTTGGCCCGGGTGCGTTCGTTGACTGCGCCCCCTGCAGCGTCATTGTCTACTTAGCTTGCCAGGGTTGCAATCTCTCCTGATCTGTAGTACCGACGGAGGATGGGTACATGAGAGGAATGGTTATTACAAGCAGATTCGGTACTTAGCAGAAGAAACAAGAAGATCGCAACTACAAAGACTTTTGCCGAAAGTTGGAGTTCTTGGATTTGTAGATGTTGCTCGCGCCTGGGGGTAAAATAATACAGCGAGTCCACTCCCACTCAATATTCCATGTGTTTTATTTTTGTAAATAATATTAATGTATGGATTAAGGTATTATGAAAACGAAACTTACTAGTACATTATAATAAAATACAACATGTTTTACGAAATTGCTTAATAATGACAGCATAATTTAATAATAATTTGTTTAGTAAAATGTTCATAACACTGGCAGAGCTTGAACCATTTTTTATTTACAACATTCGCAACACTCGTCTTGGCTTCTTTTCTGCGAAAGTTTGAATAATCCAATGTCCTTGCTAATCCAGGCTCAATAGAAACACTTTCTTTTCTCTTAAACTATAAACAACATACATATTGCTGTGCCCCACGGTATCACCCGCATTAAATTTGGATTAACCCTAATATACGAAATAAACTTTAAAATAATAACCTATAATATGATATTCAGTCTCATTTGTCAGAGATATTTTAAATGTACAGGATCAAAACGACAATATTTTTTTATAAACGTTTATAAATGTCTCACTCAAATAAGTTTCTGGTTCTCATACTTTTTTCCACTTTTATTAACAAAATAACGTCAACTTATAATAATCTCATACTCATTAAAAAGTTTCTGTTGTCAACTTGCTTCCACGGGTATGCATTTGTCCTGACAACGACACATACATAAGTTCCTCCCTTTTCTCTTAGCAATTTATGGTTACTGCTCCGTTCCTATGGATCGTAACGTGATTTTATATAGCCTTAAGTCTTCCTATATAAACTGCCTATCTAACACAAAAAAAAGTTTTAAAATCGGACTGGTAATTCCTAAAATTAGCGCGTTGAAACACACAAACTCTTCAGCTTTATATAATAGTATATATAAGGATATAGATAGATTATCATATTGTCAAAGCATGTGATATTATTTATTATGAATTAAATGATTTTTTATTTTTATTTATTGGTTCAAGAAACCTTTTGACAATATATATTTTTTTAATCAACTCTTGCTGGGCCCCCGGGAAGCCCGGGCCCTGGAGATTTTGCCCCTCCTGTTCCCCATTTGACAGTGGGCCTTGAGATGTGCTGGTAGATAGTAATCTGTATTTTTTAAACTGTTATTGCTTTTAAAAATGTTAATATTTATAAAAAATAGTAGTTCGTACTGAATTCAATGACTGATATTATATAAAAATATTAAATGTTATAGCGACATTGAATTTTTTTCTGTTCTTTCCTGTCAATGAAAGCCACACAAAATGAAAAAGGCAATATTTCCTTAGCATGTTTATGCCAACCTCTCCCTCCTTACCTTTCAGTTTAAGAAATAATGTACCGTGAGGTCATCACCATCTTATTGAGTTTTTAATTGCTTTTTTCCTGAGTTGTTTGGTTCAATTTGGACCGTGGAGTGCCTGTTCTGCATGCCACCGCGTCTTCTTCCTTTATCCATCCATGGACGTTGAAGACAATGGAACTACCTCGCAAGAACCAGGAGGGGTATTGAGTTGAGTGCTTCGCTAAATAGATTGTTTTTTTCTAGCCAGCGTAATTAATTTCTTTCTGCCTCGTTTCTTATTATGTAAAAATGGGCCTTGCAAAGATTTTCGAATGATTGAGGAACCCCGAAATTTATTTATTAGTTCCATAACTTTTAGGTTTTAATAAAAGAAAGAACCATGATTAAGGATAATTTGAAATTAAATAAACTGTGTTGTATAATAGGCCAGTCAATGAGGGGTTTGTAGACGGAAAAAACGAGACGACCTATATTGATTTCAGTGCTTTGTTTGGACTAGTTTAGAGGTAAGCATACTAAACGCCTTCGGATATAGGGGCAGAGGCAGAGGAAGGGGATACAATCATGTTGTTCGGTTTTTCATTTTTATCTCGAAAATGGTCGGTCCTAGCTTAAAGTATTACATATATAGAGGGACAAAATGTACTCTAGAGTAATGAGTACAGAGTATTTTACTCGAATACTCTCACTAGCTGGGATTAGTTACGACTGGGGATGGAAGGGGTAGGTCAGTCTTCGTTACCTTCGTGACTCAAAGTACTTTTTGCCCATCTCTAATTATATGTAAAAAATTCAGTTTCCTAAAAGAATGTACCTATTATTTTTTTCGTATCTGTTACAGTTTAAGAAATATGCGCTCTTCAAAGTTACAAATAGCATTGGTCTCCCAACTCTGCGACGACTAAATAGGGGCTCGGTCAGAATCTTCCTAGATGGTAAATCATCTGCCATTCTGACAAGTCTTAGAGTAACTACGAATTTTTTTTCGAACCCAGCCATATTGCAACATATACAATAATAGGTTCCATCATTAAATATTTCAGATTATTGGCGCTGTCGTTTTTAAGATACAGTAATCACTAAGTCAGACAGTGAGTTATGAAATATGAAATATCTATCTTATATTTATATATGTAGTATATATACTCTTTTATACATTAATATATACATACATTATTATGTATTTTGGAACTAAATTATATTTTCTTTTGGAATTTTTCAATTATACCCGTAATGAAAAAATCGTATTTTGTCCTCTAGGTTTTAGTCTTTTTATTTCTTTGATTTTTTTTTTAATGTGTTGGAAAATTAAAAAGCATAATATAATATATATAGTTAATAATAATTTCAAAGTTATTGAAGAGTTTCGTATGTTACGTTACATACGACCCTGAAAGCCCTTTCATTTCTGTGTGTAACGCACTGTGGTAGATTATTATACTTGACTCCCCAGACCGAAACTAATAACTCGACTGGCCGAGGTTAAACTATTCACCTTTTGTTAAAGTTTTTCTTACTGATAATTATTAACGATATTTTTATAAAGCTTGTTATTAAAGAGAATTTTTTTTCTCGAACTTTTGTATTGGAAATTAAATCCGATTTCAACATAATTGATATCCATTATGATGGCATGCTATATTTTATTTCTGTTACTCAGAATTTGCAATGCAGATTAAAAATGGCAAAGTTTTTCTTTCGTCTGATAGCGCCATGCTCCTTCAACTCTGTCTTCATTTGTGGTCTTGTTTTGGAATTTACTTAGCATTGGATTATTTTTGTTTATTCTTTATTTATATAAAAAATAAAACTTTATTTTAAGCTCTGCTGGTTAATTACATAAGGTTCATAGTCGAAACTAGAAGGGGTTGGCAAAGGGCGCGCTTTCTTCGGGCGGCAAATTTGAATCGAATTTTATTTTTAGGTTAATTAAAAAAAAATTGTTTGTTAGACGTCAATAAAGTAAAAAAAAATTATATTAAATATGAAATATACTACTTAAAATACTGTTATGAAATAGTTGACTTTTATTGAAAGGAGAGGGAGAGAGAGAAGTGATAGACAGGGCAGAAAAATTAAGTTTCATCTCCCTTCGCAAAAATCCTAAATGGGTTGCTATAAATACAAAATATTTATCAGTCTATAGTATGATATAATAATAAAAGCCTTTTTTTCATTTTTATTATATCTATTTATCACAACACCTTATTAATATTATCATCACTAAATTATTCTAGATTACCTAATCTGTTTTTTTTTTTAAATCTCTATTACCTGATTATTTATTCTATATTTCTCTTTTCCTGTCAATCCTTTAAAATTTCATAACATCATAAAATTTATATGCATAATAAAAAAAAATTAAAAACTAGTCAAATGTTAAAATTTTAAGTTTGCACACATGAAGATCTAAATAGATCCTACACAAAAACCAATGCTACAAAATAAATAAAATAGAAACTATTGCGTTATTATATGAAATTAAATTAATATTTGGCTGACTTCATAGAGAAGACATTTTTTTTTGTAATGTTAAGACACTTCTGTGGCACAAATGCACCTGTAAGGTACATTTAAGTAGTACCTTAAATGCAATAGCCAAAATAGAAATATTAAAACAAAACGTTAAATTTATGGCCTCTTAGTTTGCGCTCTTTAAATGTTTTATTCAGTAAATATTTAATAGTGGCCATCAATTGTTTTTGAAATTATTATAGTCATTTTTTGACCACATAATTTAAGATATTAACTTGATCAGTATGTCTAACTTTTGTCAGAAGAAAGATTATTTTTTGTTTTAAGGCGTGTAAAAAAATATTTAAGTGGTACGAGAAGAGAGGATAAATAGTATAGCTACTCTTTATACAGAGCAAGAAAATTTTAGCCGATTCGACTCTCCCAAAATAGTTGATGAATTTGCAAGAAAAATGCAAGATGGGAATTTATCTTAAAAATATGTAAAATGAAAATTATTCAATCAATTTATTTAATGTCTTATGATATGGAATTTTTACTTTCCTAGTCTTAATTTACAATAAATAAATAAATTTAAAAAAAAGTTTCTAAAGTATTTAAAAGGTAGTTGTTTTTTTTTTTTAATGTTACAAGAAAATTATAGTATTAAACTACAAAGGTCTTTAAAATACCATTTTGAATTTAGTAACATTTTGGATCTAACGTCTATAATTTTAATTATAGGTTTGTAAATATTTTGATATTACTATTATAGTTATTTTTGTGTATTGATAGTTGACCGTATGGCGAATAATGAACGGGTTGCGGTCAAGAATAAAATTAAATAGTAATGACAACTTATTTAATACCGACGTTTCAACCCATGTTGTACGTCTTATTTAGCCCCGATGAAGAACTACAATGTGGGTCGAAACGTCTGCATTAAATAAATTGTTATTATTATTTTATTTTATTCTTGACCGCCACCCGGACCATATCCTTCATTATTATAGTTATTCTTTGATTGAATTAATACAAATCTATCTACATTTCCAATGATTTTCTGTAAATAAAATTAATTTCAATATTTAAATTTGTATAAAGTTGTTTTTTTTTTTAATTAATTGTACTTTACGTGATCCGTCTGAAGCAAGCTAATTTATTTTATAAGCCTGCATTGATGGTAACCCAGATATTTTTACTTTTTGCAGACCATGAACAAATGTGTTAAGGTCGATTGTAATCGTTTGATTTTTATACTGAAATATTATGGTTCATTCGCTCCAATTTATTAACCAAGCGAATTTTAATTTCTCTTTAAGTTCAAGCCACAGTAACGGATTAACTCACTTGCAAACTAGGCACCTACCTGGGACGGCAATTTTGGGAAGGAGCAAAATTTCAGTGACATTATATTTTTCGATTAAAAAAACTTGTAAATATTAAAAATAGTCCAATTACACTCACATAAATATATAAATTATCTCCATTTAGTTTTTAACTATAAAACAATAATTATTTTTTTAGATAGGAGCGGCCAAAACAAATATTAACAATTTATTCACTTTTTTGCCGTAATTTACTTCACTTTAGAAATTATGAGTGTCTATAAGCAAATCTTCCATTTGGCTACGGAATGAGATCTCTCATCCAGCATCTTTTTAATTTCCTCCAGGGATTGTCGGGGATGTCAACCGTTGTGATTTCCTGAATTAGTCTGTTGGGATATCAATGCAGGCTATAATGAAATCGTTGGTAAAGTCCTTGTGTTTTTGTTGGTATAAGTCTATACGTAGAGTTCTGTTGATGCGAGATTTTTTCGAATTTTTTTTTGCCAGCAGCTATGTGATTTTGTATTTTCTGTCCTGACGATGCCTAAATTGGCGAGGGGTTGGCTGATTAGTTATTTATTGGTATTTCGGAGACGTAAGGCTTTATTTTAGGAATATCCCAATTATATCATAACAATTATTTATTGTCTGTTATCGGGTTTTTGCTCTTTTATACTAATCTTCAATAAGCCACTAATCAGTAATATTTCTACGTTTCAGTTATGAAGATTCTGAAAAAAAGTAGACCAAGAAGTTTAAGTCGTTTGTTAAGGGTCTTACTTATCATTTTACCCACGTGTTATATTTCGGTCGAAGGCCCAAGATAAAAATAAATAAATACATTTATAGAGCTGCAGATGTCTGCAATATTAATAAGTTAACGATATATTGGTACTAATAAAATAGAGGATACTGGTTCGTAAAGATAGTAAACTCTAATTTTTCAAAACGAGATTTAAATTTCTTAAAGTCTTTTGCGACAAAGATCATCAATTTTTTTTTCTATGTTATTTAATGCCAAAACATAAAGTTAAGTGAGAAGAAAAAAGTATCACTTATATTTCTACCAATCGCCATTTGAATAAGTTAAATGTCGTCGTCTCAATAGGATTATTAATTTCAATTATGAACAAAGCAAATTCGATAAAAATAGAACCTAAAATATTTTATACTGTTTTACTAACTTAAAAATAAAACAAGTAGTTTTTCAAAATGCGATAAAACAAAAAGATGTTAAATTTGATTAAAAAAGGTCTCTTTTTTAGTATGCTAATAGAGGCCTGTCCTTTACGAGTTCTCTGAATCGTTCTATGGCTGAAATTTTGTTGAAATCTTTTCTTATCGTAAAACTTTTTTTTTTTCTTTTCACTGAGGAAACGATAGGAAAGATAGGACAGATAGGAATATTCCTGTTTTTTATTTTCTATGTCCATTTAAAAAAAAATGCAACTTCAAGTTATCTATGCACAAACGTTTGAACCAGCTATAAATTATTTTTATAGTAGGTAATTCACAGAGGCCTAGAATATGCAGCAAATCTTCTATTTTAATAATTCCGGAATGTGTAATAAGTATTCCTAATGAGAAAATATCTGATGTGGACAGCACATGACTTCCTTGTACTATTAAACTATAAATCGGTCGCTCAAAAAGTGATCCTGAATTTGTTTACCAGTTTCCGAAGATTGCAGTATCTCAAAAACGACACTCGGCGTCGCGACATCCATCTATTGACACACACACACAAATGGGGAGGAAAACCAGTATTTTACACTCAATTTTAACGCTTAAAACAAATAATAGCAATGTTTAATTGGATTGGAAACCAAATTGCGTTCGTAACCTTTATTACCGAAACATATGATTTATGTATTTAATTTAAATATAATTTTTGATGTAAGCTTGTTATGACCTTCAAGTAAAGTACCCTTTTCGGCCCACCAATTTTAACCAAAATACAGTAAATACATTCATATTGATATAAAAGTTCTATTTACCAAATTTTAGATAATTTACATTATATTTTAATATAATTTTTGATGAAAGTCAAATATGACCTTCAAGTAAAGTACCGCTTCCGGTTTTCCAATTTAGACCAAAATCTAGTACGTTATTTAAATAAGTATATAAATTATAAATACTTAATTTCAGAAGTTTGTATAGTATTTTAATATAATTTTTGATGTTAATCAATCATGATCTTCAAGTAAAGTACTACTCCCGTTAATCAAACAGTGACCAAAAAGGGAGGTTCACAACTAGATTTTATAGCAATCCTAAATACAAAATTACAACTTTCTACAGCTAATCGTTTTTGAGTTATGCGAGATACGAACGTACGTACAGACGCCACGACGAATCTAGTCAAAATGGATTCAGGGATGGACAAAATGGATATTTCTGTTGAAATCTGAAAACCGAAAATTTTCGCGATTACAATACTTCCTTTACTTCGTACAAGGAAGTAAAAAAAAAAAAATGAAAAATTATTCATTGAAGTTTATTGCTTTATTCTGTAGTGGTAAAATCATTAAATGATGTGTTATTTATTAATTAAAAAATAAAGCTGTCCTGAGGTTCTTCGCTGTATTTGTTTCATGCATCCGATTAGTTCTATGACGCAAATTCACACGAATGACAATATTTTATTTCAAAATATTGTTCCACAGGGGCGGATCAAAACAAGGGAGCTCTGAGCGGTTAAAATTTCAGGCACATCCTCAAAAAAAAAAAAAAAAAAAGAATTAAGGAAACTCTCGTTAAGTTATAAACTAAAAAAGAAAAGTAAGACTCTATATCATGAGACATTAAATCAATTTATTAAAAAAAAAAAAAACACATTTTACTTTTTTTTTAATATATAGACTCTTGATTACACTATTTTTCAATTCAACTGTTTTGTTCAGTAAATGTTTACTAGTGGCCAATAATTGTTTTTTAAACAAATTGTAATCATTTTAAACCAAATTGATGCCAGAATTTAAGATATTAACTTGATCTTTATGTCAAACCTTAGCAAGGAGAAAGATCATTTTCTGTTGTAAGGCGTGCAAAAAAATATTTAAGGGGGACAAGAAGAGATATTAAATAATATAGCTATTCTGTATACAGAGCAGGAAATTTTTAGCCGAATCGACACTGCCAAAATAGTTGATGAATTTGCAAGTAACAAAACTAGATGGAAATGTATCTAAAACCTATGTAAACTGAAAATTTGTCAATCAATTTATTTAATGTCTTATTATGATATGGAATTTTTAGTTTCCTACTCCTATGTATTTTTAATAGAGTTAATTTTCAATAAATAAATAAATTTAAAAAAAAACAACAAGAAGTTTTCAAAGTATTGAAAAGCTTTTTTTTTTTTTTTTTTCATATTTCAAGGAAATAATAGTATTAAACTAAATAGTTAAAGATCTTTAAAATACCATTTCGAATATCAATCAAATAGCATGAGACATTAAATATTTTTTTTTTTAAACTTTCATTTTGCTTCTTTTCTTCTTTTACGTGAATTTTCATCTTGTTTATTTCATGCTAATTCATCAATTAAATATTTTGGCGGTGTCAGTTCGGTATTTCGTTTGGGCATGATGACCTTGACATCAGAAATTGTGATTAAAAAAAACAACACAATTCGGTTATGCTTCTTTTTTTTTTTCCTGGCATCCAAACCGGTTACTGAAAATCACCGTGTTTTTTTTTTTTTTTTTTTTTTTTTTTTTTATTTATAAAAAAAGAGAAATGATTTATTGAAAATCAATGCTGTCCAAATACATTGGGTTGCTATAATAAGCAGCGTACTGATAAATCCTTAGTTGGATATAACATATATATATATATATATATATATATATATATATATATATATATATATATATATATATATATATATATATATATATATCCTTCCTTTTCTCTTTTATCATTTAATCATTCATCTACATAATTCATAGCATTTTCATCTTTACACGATCAAACTACATTTTTTTTTCTCTTTTCAGAGTATTAGGTCAATTCTCTTTTCCACTTAACAATCTCCTTTCCTAGTCTAGCATACAACTTCTAGATAATTCGAAAACTTAGGGAACTAATCAAACATCAAAATTCGAACGCACATATATATATATATATATATATATATATATATATATATATATATATATATATATATATATATATATATATATATATATATATATATATATATATATAGATCAACAGTAGAGAACAAATGAAAAATAAAATATAAAAGATCGGGTCGCACTTCTAGTACCCTATCTATCGTGAGAACGATGGACCCCAAGAGACTCCCGGTGACCACAGAACGACGAGGAAGGTACCAGAAGACGACCAACGAACGGTATTCAGAGCGATCACGTAGATCTCTGGCGAGGGCATTGTATCGGGTCAGTGACATCGCGACATCGCTCGTGTCTTTTAGAAGTTTCACTGAATATTAAACAGCTTGACATTGCTCTTACTTTTTTTGCGTTTTGAAATATGATGCTATTTGCATAGATTACCATGAAAATAGTGATTCGTTAGGGATCTTCTGCGTTTGATGAAAACCTCTAAACTGCCTTTTGCAAAATCTCTTCTCAAGTATTCAAATTTATATAAACATTCTGCTTTGTTGTATAATAAAATCTAATAATAACGCAATCAAGGCCCTTTAACTTGGGCGGAGTAGATTACGCTGGTAACTTTGGGATGACTGCCAAAATGAAGTCACGACATCACACTGTACTTTCAACATCTGCAATGCTGCAGGCTTACAACGTTCCGTGCGTGATGACCTTCGTTTTAGGTGGCTGTTTTTGTTCTGGGATTTTAGAGCTATTTAAAGAAATGATTGAGTTTAGAACCCAATATTAATCATTCTTTAAAAGGTGCTGATAACGGGTTAAAAATTAACAACAACCTTATTTAGACCATCCTCTATAGATGCTAATCCATTCTAAGCGGGATCGCCGGGCTATAAAAATTACAGCAGAACAGAATGATATTGGAAAATATTATATTAATTATTCAATTCAAATTTTTCATATGATGGAAAATCGTGTATTATGTATATTTGGTAATATTGAATACATAGAACAGTCCAAAGTGTTATGTAATATTGAAATGACACAATAGCTGAAGTATTCATTGTTAAATATGTAATAAAAAGAAAAAAATATAAGGTATATGGATTAATAGAATCAAGGAAATAATATCAAAATTATAAATGGGAGGTAATAGGGAAAGATACCCCGAAACATTGAAAAATTATATGAAAATAAATAAAGTAAAATTAATAGGAAATGATGATTAATATTCACAATATACTTTATATATTTATATACATAATGTGTTTTGTGTTATTAAAAACTATTATTAAAGCTTATAATGTAATGCTTTTATATTTTTATTCGTTCTATTATATCTTTCTTGTCGGTTTAGCTGGTTCAATTCGTGATTTAAAAAAGCCAATTTTATAGGAGGGAGAAAAAAAGTTTTAAACATTTAATCTATATATATTTGTATTTATTTTATTGTTTTAACCATCGTGTTGTGTAAGGATACATATGTATATATATATATATATATATATATATATATATATATATATATATATATATATATATATATATATATATTCTGACTTAGGAGATCTCTCTCGCTTTATACGTTGATTTTTTTTAAGAGCGAAGAGGTATAAAGATTGTATTATTTTTCTTCTGACTTACGAGGTAAAACAGATTAACGTTTTTAACGATACCTTATCCTTTCATTCATTTCCCATTATTTAATTTAAAAAATGTCATATATTTTCATAATTGTTTACCAGTATAGTTTCATGGTTGTTATCTTGCTTTACTTAGCCCTAATGAAGGCCTAAAATATACGCCGAAACGTCGGTACACATTAAAAATACATTTTACACTTATCTGTATTTTCTTCTGTGACCGCACCTCTCTCCCCTCCCCTTCTCCCACAACCAACTTCTTGAAAAACTGTTAGTGAAATATTTTAATTTCCAAAATACATGAGGAGAAAAAAAAATATATGTATGTAAATATTATATGTGTAATTATTATATATTATATAGTATATGAATTTAATGAATGATAACAACAATTGAAGATTTCTATTTGTTTATGAAAAATATTAATTAAACAACATGCATCTCTGAAATAGACTATACGTTTAAAAACGGTGGAAAAATTGGATTTTTGTCCATTAAAGGCCGCTTCGCTTCTGACTCTAGAATGCTAAGGCCAAACCACCACGCTCACCAACAAAGATATAAAAATACTGCATTTATAAATATCCTATTGCAGTGCCAAAGTGACGTATTTGCAAATTTTACTATTTTTGGGTTTATTGTGGGGTTGCATTTTAACGCGTGGTTTTCAATTCCCTTCGCAATGCTAAAAATATAGGCGTCATAATTAAAAAATAGGCGCCATAATTAAAAAATACAAAATACGACCAATTCAATTAGGAACTTCGCTGCCTTACACCTGCAACCATAATTTAAGCCCAATTATCTTAGTTTCACAAATTGTCAGATCCTTTGGCATTTTACGGACGGTATGATATTTATAATCATTAGAGAATTTAATAGCAGAAACTTAAACATTTTCTCTTCTTTCTTGTACCTCTAAAGCCCATTTTATTGTCCCTTCATTTTCACTACAACAAACACGCGTTTCGCCCTTTTTTAAATTCACGTTTTCCCCACCGATCTGGTTCGTTTTTGTTTTAAATAGAAGTATTCCTTGGTCCGATTTCTGATGCCCAAAAATCCCTCTTTCTAAAAGTTTAAGCAAAATCCTTTATCAGGATTTCGAGATCCATTTTGTTAAGAGAAACAATCACAGCGATCATACACAATTTCAGCTCGGTGTCCCGAAGAAACTCATTTTTGTTCCGAATTTTTAACAAATCAATTAACTTCTGGGGGGGGGGATCTGGTGCGGTGCGCGCATCACACAACTTTCCCTTACCGTCCTTATCTTATAATTATAATTATCTATATATAATTATCTTTTTAATATAATTTTAAAGAGTTTACATAAACACTGCTTCTAATAAACTCAGCAGCATTCACTTCTTCTGCCACTTAAATATAATAAAACAGTTTTTTAAACAATTACAGAACAACAATTCTGTACACTGCCTATATATTTTAACTTAGTCAAGTTGCAAATATATTTTAAAAGTTTCTGGTTTAGTTTGGAAACATATTCTTTCCATTAAATAATGTGAAAGTAGAAATTATTAAGTTAATTTCCGCTTTTGTATTCTTAAATTGCTTTGTTACAGAGCGTACTGTTTACAACAGATTGGCAGATTGGTGGGAGGAGGTTCGGTCGCATCCATCTCCTTTCAGATGCGCTCGGTTATCCATCTATTTTATGCTCCTCATAAAATACACTGTATCTTTGCTAATACTGGTGTGATTTTGATGATTTTTGTTTGTTTCTTAGATAATTTAATAACCTTTCATATAATTATGTACATAATTTACTATAAATTGCATGCTTTTTAAGTTAAGCGCAAATAAAATATTCTTTTCGTCATAACTTTTTTACCTGCACATTTTCGTTGATATACTACACAAATGAAAAGTTAAACGTCTTTAAGTTAAAGACATTAGGCAAGTTTCACCAAAATCGTTGGAGCCGTTTTCAAGAAAAATGTAAGAAAGTGTAAAATCCATGATATAATAGCTAATTCCGGTTAGACCGATGCGCTGTATCTTTCCTAATATTGGACCGCTTTTTATGAATCTTTTATTGTTTTTTAGATAATTTAATTACCTTCCACAATTCTATACATATTTTACCGTAAAATGCGTACTTTTTAAGCTATGTGCAAATAAAATATTCTTTTCATCATAACTTTTTCCCTGCATTTCCTCTGCAGTGAATATGTGATGTGCCACATGTATGAAAAGTTAAAGGTCTTTATGAAGAATAATTTAGGCAAATTACATCAAAGTCGTTTCCGAGAAAATTGTAAAAAAGTGTATAATCGATTATATAAAGTGGCACTTCCGGTTAGTCGATTTTGACAAAAATGTTGCTGTAACATCACATGCATGTGCCAACCTTAAATACATAATTACAGTATCGTACAACGTTTCGTTTTGAGCTAGACTTTTCACAGACACACGGACACACAGAACATTTTGCGAGACTTGGTCATTTAGACTCAGGGGACCTTAAAACGTGTATTTCCGTTGAAAACTCGAATTCGAAAATTTTCACGATCGCAATACTTCCCCTTACTATATACTTCGTATATAGATAAGGGAAAGTAAAAAATAGTCATTCTATACCTTCCTTAAACCTAAATTTTTATGTAAGCATAAAACTATAAGCAAGTTTATAGTTTCGCCTGGAAATAATATTCCCAACTGCTTTTATTTAAATGGAAATATAAATGTGTAATTTTAAAATAACATCGGTTTTAATAGTTTTGGCATTATGATTTACCTTTAAAATGGGATCGTATCCTAAGAGAATACATTCTAAAATAATAAATCGTTTTACGTAATGTTTCTCTATAAGACGATAACGATTTGGCTTTACTCTTAAATATTAATAGATGTCATTTCAAGATATTAATAAATGTTATTTTGAAATACAATATGGCAATACTGTAACTATGACCTCTCAGAAATCAAAGAAATTTTATATCTATAGAGAGAAATGCTTTATTAACAGCAATGCTGCCCAAATACCTTGGGATGCTACAAACACAGCATACTTAATATATATAATATACATTATATATATATATATATATATATATATATATATATATATATATATATATATATATATATATATATATATATAACTATTTTCTTTTTTCTTCATTTTAACTCTAAATACATTATTCTCATCGCTACATTACCACATTATATCTATTCTCGGTTATATCTATATCTAAACCTTCTATCTGTAATCTATCCCTTACTTCTCTTTTCCAGTGGTCCTCAATTATTACTTGAAACAACGCTTTTTCTTTTCCATAAATAAAAAAAAAGAAAAAAAAAGTTAATAAAATAAACTAATTACAAATTAATCAAATGTTCACTTAAGTACCCTATAATCATTCAAATTAACTTATCCTATCATTCTTCCCCTCATGAATGCATAACCTGCCCCGCATTACGATTCAGGAAATATCGTCCCTACCTTGTCCAAATATCGAATGTGAAAAAATATGATTTTTATATCCGCCACTTTAAAACGCATTAAGCAAGGCAAGTATTGTAGCAATGTCTGGAATGCCTAACCCCCAAAAACACAAGGGATCAACACTGGAGGATTAGCTATTGAAGGCTTTGCCACAATGCGTGCCTCAAATATTGCTTTTCAATGTGACGAATATGAAAATCGTATTTTCTCACATTCGATAGTTTGACATGGTGGGAAGGATATGATAGGATTTTGTTGTCAAGCGAACTTTTGATCTACTACGGCTCATAGTAATGTACGATGTACGATTATTTTAAATCAAGCCAACAATTTCAATGCATAATTCGTAGACATGTCCGGGTAAAAGTATGTAATAATGTAATTGTTAATGTTCCGAAAGTGGTTGTACTCCATCAATTACACAGATTCGTGTTTCGTTATCTCGATGATTATAGGCATGAGGTTCCTTATACGTGGACGTATAGGTAAATGTTCCGTTAAGGAACACCTGCAATTTCCTGCTCGTTACGATATCAACCTTGGTAGCGATAGGTCCTCTCTCAATCAAGCACTGAGATAGCAAGATAGCACTGACCGCTAGTTAAAACCTCGTGTTTTGTATTCGAAAGGGACGCGAACCCACACCTTATTGGTATTCGATCCCGAACAAGGACAAGCAGACTGACCCACTCGTGTTTCGAAACTGCGACCGCTGACTCGTCCTTGGGCAAACAGTGCACTCTCTCGGGTGTTTGTTTTCTTTTCCCGGCCCATTCACCTCCCCCTTTGAGGTTATACAGGCGGGACAATACCCATCAGGCGCTGTAATCCTTCTACATTATCCTGTCTTTTCTTCCCCATGAGGGTGCGGGGTAATTACGTTCACACAGCTCGGAGTACACCAAACCTTCGAAACAGGTAGCTGTCTTTGTAAGTAAAAAGTGTCAAAGAGACAACATATCGTTTTTGAATCCTCAACATGGTTAGATCAAAGTAAAAAAAAAACAGTAGTTTTTAGTCCGGGTACCGACGCATAATAGTACCTGGTATAGTCATATCGCACTCAAAACCTTATTTTTGAATTATTGTTATTTTCGAATATAATCATATATAAGATCGAATTAGAGAGTGTAAATAAAAGACACCTTGATTGTTTAAAATTATTACTAAATCCAATATTTCCGCCTTGGTTCCAATCTATGTTTGATCTTCTTAGGAACTGTTATATTTTTAAATAATAAATAAATCACCTAAATTAAAAAATGTCAGGTACATAAAAAAAAAAAGGTACAAAGAGCCTATTAAAAATCTATTACTCCATTTTTATAAATTCATAAGGAAAATTTACACACATAAAGTTTATTTTTTTTAAATAATATTTTCAATTTTGCGCAAGAGTTTCATAAATTTGTAAATTCAACGTTATAATGGAAGCTATTGTGAAAATATAACTGACGAGAAAAGTGTGAAACACTTGCGCAAAATCAAAAAAGTATTTTTTTAAAACATAAACTTTATTAGGGATTGATAAATTATTTGTCACTTCTATAATTTTGTTTTATTTAAAACTAGTTTCGCATGTTGTACATTCATCTTCAGTTCTAAAAACACAAAAATTCAAAAAATAAGCAATTCAAAATATAGTTTGATATTATTATACATATTAAATTAGATATAATATAAAACGATATAAATGTATTCCCATCTAAAACAGAAGAATCAATTACTCACCGGCATTACTGGAAAAACCCCGACCCTTAAACTGTGTTACAGTGCGAGAAGAAACCAGTACAAACTTTTCTGTTTGATATAATCCATTTAAACCTTGGTGAGTTCCAACATGTATTAGATTTCTTGTCTTTATTAAATTCATAATTCATAAATGTTTTATAATACTGATTTATATTACATCTAATTTAATATGTATAATAATACCAAACTATATTTTGAATTCCTTATTTTTGAATGTTTTGTGTGTTTTTAGAACTGAGGATGAATGTATAACATTCGAAACTAGTTTCCAATAAAACAAATTTATAGAAGTGGCAAATAATTTATCAATCCCTAATTAGATTGATCTCTATACCATCATGCGGATGTAAGCTGATTTTAAAGTGAATTAGGGACAGCGATAAACCTGCATAAGCAAACTTCAGACACTTCTGTATAAATTCTACCTTTTCGTGTATGCATGTATATATATATATATATATATATATATATATATATATATATATATATATAAAACTAAGAATACCGTATATAATATTGTAACCAGCCTTTAAATAAAAAAAAAAACATGGCAGATTCGCCCTTAAAAATATGGATATTTCTCTGGCTTTTGGTGAGTGCAATTTCAGGAATGGATAGACGACATAAATTTAGGCCTCATGGTTGTATTTCATTCCATAATGACAATCGCGTAAACATAAAACATCTCTATCCCTAACTATAAAAACAGCAAAATTAGCTAATTATTGCAAATAAAATTTTAAAAAATCCAAAATACTTATTTAATCGTGGAACATAAGTTTTTAAGCGATTTAGTTCAGAAGATCTTCGTAAAGAAATTTATTTTTATAAAATGAAGTTCCGGGTTTTGTGAGGACTTTCTGAACCGGTTCCTTTCACTTTCTGATCTTCTTTTGAACTTAAACATTTTCGAATACTCAGCCAATGACTACAATTTGAAATTAATACTTAATTGTATGTTGTATAAATTTGTTCTGTAAAACACTTTAAATTATTTCAACGGAAAAACATTCAAATTGTGGAATAACGAATATTTACAAAGAATAATAAACGAAGAACGATTGTTAGAATAAAATATTTATTTAAATTATGATTTAGAATGTGAAATAAAAATTCTATTTATTACTCAATAATCTTAATATTGTATATCGTATTTATATTATTTTATTTAAGTAGGATATCAGATGAAGTTAAATATTGTGATATAGATATTGAAGTATTGTGTGTTTATAATGTACAACGGTGTAAGCAGTTTCCTCTGAATTATTTTAGTTGTGAATAGTTGCATGGAAGCGTCATTAAAAGTGTAAAAACATTTTTTTCGAATACTAGGAATAAAATCAGCATCAAAATAAAAAAATTAAATTATTGGAATAAAGCTCAAGGATTGACTTTTATTCGAAGGTCTTTCAAGTCTTTTATTCGAAACCCCTAAACATTAATTATTATATAATTAAAATAATTATACAATAAAAATAAAAAATCACTTATTATTTTCTTACGAAATATATTTCTCAATAAAATATTCACAATAGTTGAGATGAAAGTCAGAAAAAAATACCAAAAGGTTACCGAAGAGGTTGGTGACCAATGCTCACCCCTGCGCTGACCGAACAACCAGACCAAGCTTGGGCCCGTGTCTAAAGACTGCTAGCCTAGATGGCAACCGCATCCGACACACCGTAGGAAAATATCTCAACAATTTGCCCAATCCTCCGGATCTTAACTCTGCATTGCTCAACAACGCGGTAACTAAAGAGCAACTAATTAGGGATAGAAATATGTTAACTAATCATATTAGGATATTTGATTGTATCACCAAGCTGATGAATGTAACAGTAGAATGCATAATCTTGATAATTCTTTGATACCAATTGATATAGAAGAAATATAATTAAGCTACGGCCAATCTTCATCATTTTCTAATAATTTCTTAAATATTTTTTTCACAATTGAGTCAATCGATATGAATTGGTTCAATTGTGGTTGCTTGACCATTTTTAATTTTTTTTTTTTTTTTTTTTTTATAGATTGTATGTTGATTCCTCCATGTTTCTAGAGATAAAAACCGTTAGAGAATTTTTTTTTTCTTGACCGTTGATAAATGGCAGCCATTTTTCTTCATTACTGCCGGCCAATTTCAGTAAATGCAGTCATTTGCGGTTTCGCCGATAGCTCAAAAACTATATGACTTAGAAAGATCAAACAAACACCATTTTAAAGGCAATACTTTAAGCTAAAAAACTTCTTCTTAGTACATCTGATTAATTCCTACCCCTAATGTGATAAAAATTGGCATGAAGGTTAACGCTCAAATTTAAAATAATTGTGTTTTCAAACCATTTTTTCTATGAGAAGGAGTACTTTACACAATTGTCTTATTAGTATGGTAGTTAGGCCTTTAATAGTAGGCCAACAAGAATAAATATTAATTCTACTAAGTGTATCATTGATAGTTTATGATTTTTATATTTTGAAAATTTTCAATTTTTTTCAAAATTAAACTTAAATATCTCCGATGGGACTAGAGTTAAAAATCTGAAATTCGCACAGTGTTTTCGAAGAGACTTACGGTAAATAAAACCGTTACTTGTTTATTTGTTTGGTTAAAGTTGGGTAACTGTTCGAAAATGAGGGAAAATAAGATATGCAATCATTTGCGGTTTCGTCGATAGTTCGAAAAGTATATGTTATACCTAAGCTAAAAATTATATTAGTAATAAAAACCACTTAATCTTTGAGAAGCAGTATAAAAAACTTATTTCTTTGTATGGTGGGTAGGTCCTTATTAGTAGGTCAAACTGAATCAATCAATATTAATATCAATCTTATTAAACGTATTCTTGAATTTTTAATGATTTTTAATTTTTTTCAAAATTTATGCTTTAATATCTCCGATGGATCTGGAAATTCAGAAAAGTAATATTGTTTTAGAAGAAGTTTATGATAAATAAGAACGTTACTTAGTTATTTGCTTGGTTAAAGCTTATTAACTGTTCAAAATAGGGGAAAACAGGTTTTAGCGAAATGCAAGCAGTAACGTCATTATAGTACACGTAACATTTTACTTCCTAAAATTATAATTAATATTTTTCAAGCAAAAAATTTTATTACAAAATTATAAAATAAGATTTGAACTTAATTTGTATCAGGTTTAGGATGGCGTAATTAATTACATAAAATTATATTGTTTTTACACTGCAATTTGTATTTATATGACTTTTTTTATTCTTATCTAAGCAATAACTTAATAATGTGTTTTGTATTTTTCTTATATTGGATTCCGGTTTATTAGAAGCTTTGATATATCTTCACAAAGTTTTTTTTGTAATTTCATGAAAACGTTCGGTTTCTTTTGTTAATTCTAGTGGACTTAACTCTCTTAAAACATAGATTATCCATACCCACTCTTCATTGGCATCAACTGATTTTTCAACTAGTGTTCGAGATCCTGAAACGATGGAAAAATGGACCAATACATCATCATTCTCTGGGCTAATGTCGAGTTCACTAATGTGGTGGATTAGTTGCTGAGGAATCATCAGTAAAATAAATTACCTTTGACACACTTGGCTGTGTTTCTTAAATGAATTGTATAAGATGTTTCTGAAAGGCATTACAACTTTTAAAAAAATCATAAAAAACCAAGGATACATTTAGTTGGATTGGTATCTATTCAGGTTGACCTACTATTTGGGACCTACCAACCACTCAAAGAGGTAAGTTGTTTATAACACTGCTTCTCATAGAAAAAATCGTTTGAAACGGGCATTTTTAAATTTGAGCGTTAGTTAACCTCCATCCCAATTTTTATCATATTAGGAGTAGGAATAAAACAAATGTACTTAGAATAAGTTTTTTTAGCTTAAAGCATTACCTTTAAAACGGTGTTTGTTTGATCTTTCTAAGTCATATAGTTTTTGAAAACGGTTTTTATCTATACAAACATGGAGGAATCAACATGCAAACTATTAAAAAAAAAAAAAAAAATGGTCAATTAAAATGGATTGACCCAATTGTGAAACAATCATTTCAGAAATTATTTTTGTCGCATTTTTCAGAAAAAAATACTATACCTACAGGCTTCTTATTAATAGAAGACGATGAAAAAATTAAATAAAAGTGATGTGTCATGTCTCCAACATTCCAGTTTATGTGAAGACAAATAACAATGATGTTGAGAATAACTTTATTTTTTATTTATTTCCAGATCGGCTTGGAAAGCCTTGCAAGGGTTTTTTAACATTTAACAATATTTTTACCAATTGGCAAAGGGGGGATATAGTCTCATACAAGAGACATCCCTAACGACGCATATTGTTTATAATTAGGGAATAATCTTAGATTTATAAAATTCATAAATAAGCTATAATACTAAATTAACTAGAACAGAAAATGCAATTATAATGATAAAATGAAAAATTATAAAATTAAAAAGATGATATTGTAAAGCTAAGAAAAATAAAAAAAATAAAATAAAATAATAATTAAATAAAAAAAAAATATAAAATAAATAATAAGTAAAAATAAATAAATATACAATTAAAAGAAAATAAACTAATTTTAAAAAAAAAGAAAAGAGATTCCGAAATGGTGTGAATCCTTCAATTTTGGAGATGCCGAAATGCGAATTTCTCGGCCTTTCATAACTTTTTAACGACTATAAGTAAGCGTTTTAAAAAGTGAGTGTATTTGCACAACACAAATTTTCTCCGCCCGTCAAACGCACGTTTCGCGTAGTTGTTAGAAAACAATAGTGGCTCGTGAAACTATAGGAACAGGCTTACGACTTTTTCATCTGGCATTTTTTTATTAAATCACCCGCTTGGCCGTGAGAAGCATTTGATCCGATTTATATTGGACACCTTGTTTATCAAGAAACATTTTTAAAAATAAAGAATGGGATGTCCCTAGAGTTTAGGGACAACAGATTTCGAAAAAAAAAAAAAAAAATTGTGAAGGAGAGCCTTAAATGCATCAATTGAGCGAGGTATCTAAGAAATTTTTTAATTTTTAAGGCATAAACAAAAAAATTGGAGGTAAAAAAATAAAATGTTCATAAAAGTATAATAGGAAATGTGACACAATTTAAATCCACCTCAGAGGGAATATCTTTCCTATCAGTGAAATGCAAAAACTTGTTAATTGCCATGCACCAATAAATGAGGATAACAAGAAAAATCCACAAAAAACAGAGGAATTTTGGGATCTTTTAGAATCTTAAAAAAAAAGGCACTACAATACAGTAGTGAAGCCAGAATGCCTATATGCGAGTGAATCTCTGCATTAAACTACAATTTAGATAAGTTAGAAGTCCTAATAAGGCGAAAATATTGGGACCACAAAACATACCAGAAGGTTGGAAATTACGAAGTAATGCTGAGGTATACGAAAATATAGAAAATATTTCAAACATAATGAGATAAAGAAGATCGTGTTTTTCGGACATTTATTTCGAATGCAAGGCAGTAGATTAACCAATAAGATATTCAAATATTCAAATATGGGGTAAAAAGTCCACAACAAGCTAGGACAACGAAGTAAAAAAGGATTTAGAAAGAAACAATCAGAAGATATATGCAACAGAGAAGCCTTTCGGGAAAAAAATATTGAAAATGGAAGGATTCCAAGGGTAGCTAAGCAGACTGGTTCAAAATGGTCTGACGACAGAAAGAAGAAACATAGTGAACAGATGAAACCATAATGGAAGAAAAGAAAGTAACAAAGAATTAGTCATTGAAATTGGAACGTGTTCCTCAGGTGGCCTTTTAGCAGCAAAAAAAAAAAAAAAATACAGATTTTGGATGATATAATCATTATTTCAGATCTTTTGAAAGCAGTTGCAATCTGCCGGAGATGAAACGGAACCGATACACAAGTTCATCGTCATAGCGATGCACCTAACTTGCAAGGACTTGGATGACTTCGTGTTAAGTCTCATCCACACCCAAATCGAAGAGGTGAAATCGGGGGCAGGTTTATGACTAGACTGAAGCAGTTTTCTAAAGCGACAGGTTGTGGTTACCTCCTCGGGTGAAAGTTAATAAACCCTGAGGAATAATTCCAGGTTTATTATATTACATTGCACTTTTACAGAGTAATAACTTCATTATCTTGGGTCGTACCTTATATAGTAATTTTCGAGAAATACTTTCAAAGTTGCCAATAAAGATACATATATTTATAGCAACTGTCCCCATTCACACTGAGAAGATATAGGACTAAAGATAAATCTTAATTTTAAACAGCCTCTAAATTTAGCTGAGTGTGTCAGCGTGTTACCGGAGCTCTCGTCCAAATGTTACCATATAGTCGCTAGTCCAGTTTAAAATAACTTCAAAATTAACTTTTCTTTCACAAAGAAGATTTGTATACGTTGAAAGAGGTAAAAAAAAAATACAGTAATTTCTGTTAATGAAATAAAATGAAAAATTAATCCTTAGCCACACACAAATTTTTAACATAATAGATTTGTGCGAATCTCAAGCAATCTCAAGTTTATATAATAACAGTAGGTACGAAAAAATAAATCTGAAAAAAAATACTAAATATTAATAAGAAAATAAAAAAAACAAATTAATTATTTAACAACTTTAAAGTATAAATAAAAAAACCTAGGATCTCTACCGTTGGTATGAAAACTAGAATACAGAATATTCCTTGAATAATTCTCATTATATAATGACTTAAGGCAGTAATTTAATGATGTTGCTGGGTCGAACGTAGAAAATAAATTTGTTATTGTATTCAGCTAAGTTGACTAAGTTTTTTTATTGTTTTAATTAATTTTTTTGTTTTAAGGTCTTTTTTTTTAAAGTAAATTAAACGTTAATTACTAAAAATTTCTCATGTATATATATATATATATATATATATATATATATATATATATATATATATATATATATACACGCTTCTTTGGCGTTATGGCAGATCATTTTTTCATGTTTTCGTATAAGTAACTTTGTTTGTGAAAATAGCTCAATCAAGTTTTTCAATCCCATTTTTTTTTATAGCAGATTGAATATGAGTAATATTATTTATAAAAAATTTGGATTGGAAAACTAAATTGAACTACTTTACATTTTTAACAAAAAAGTTAGTTTGTCGAAAACATTACGTATCAACATCTGCCATAAATCCATATTTGTATATTTTTGCATATTTCACACTCGAATTCGCCGTAAGTTAAAAAAAATTATTCTGGAAAAATAATGTCCATCATTGGTGTTTAATTTAATTATTTTTTGTAATTTTGATGTAATATGGTTAATACGCTATTTATTGAACTGTTCAACTATAATTTTAATTGCTATTAATTGTATAAAGAAAATTAATCATACATATAAAATATAAATTATAATAATTAAATATTCATTTTTTTAGAGTGGTAAACTAAATTAGAGACTTGCTAGTTTTTTATCCGAATTATTGACATTGTTACCATTATTTATTATTAAAGAAGATAATAATAACACAGGTCTACAAAAAAAATATATTTTTTTGGTGCCTAGGATTTTAAAATTAATTTTTTTAGCTGTATTTTGTGTAACTCCGGTTTTTCTCTACGAGTTCTATTTGTTTAGGGACATCCACTTATCAATACATTCATGTATAAGTGATATAATTGAGTTTTTGTGGTTGTATATTAGTTTATTAATAATACTTATCGACGTAATTTTGCTTTCGCCTATCGTAGATTTTTTTATCGATATCAGTTTATAAAATCAATAGCTATTCCAAGTTTTTGGTTTTGTAAATCGATTTAAATATATATTTTATAAATTTACAATAAATGTAAATTCTCCACAACTTATTTTGATTTCTCTCAAGATTCCGAACTGCAACGGAATTTTTATGTCACTGCATCGGAACTCAAAATAATATTAAAATTTAATTAATTTAATTAGTTACTCGTCGGAAAACTAGACAAAGGTTAGCCAGACGATTCGAGCTGACATTAAAGTTCGTTGACATCGACAAGGCCTTTGTAAGAGCCATTTGTTATCTAAAATAGTTTGTTTTAATAAATAGCTCGGCAACATTATAAACATTTCCCTTATCCCGTATTAATTTCTAATCAGTTTGTTGTCATAAGGTGTTTATTTGTTAAACAAGTTGTAGGTTAAAGCACTTTAAAAGCTTATAAATCTATTTCTTGATTTAAAATTTGGCAAGGAATCCACTGATTGCAAATTATTTAGATTAGGAAGGTGTGGATTTAGTAATGAAGTTCGAAAAAAAAAAAGTATTTTCTTTTCAGCAATATTCTCTCGTCGATGTTACCGGTTATTTAAGTGGTACGATAAATAAAACCGGTTAGCGTAACGTGAAAATAAATCAGAAATAATAAAATGCCTTGTAGCACGAAAACTCCATTGGGACGCCCCAAACTCAGGCTATTTTGAATGGAAGTAAGGACGGAATGTCTTCGCAACATGACAGTTTTCGCCTTGATAGTCTATTTACTTAAACTTTTATGCTAAAAATCCTCGTTCCTTGGGGTTGTATTTTTTTTTTTTTTTTTTTAAACTGTAAAAGTAGTTTTAATATAAATAGTGATTACTACAATTACAGCCAATCCTGTAGATGATTAGAATTTATTTTTCAAAGAAAAAGTCTATAATAGAAAAACTGCAATTTTTCATGGTATTATCATACCAGTAGCGTAAATAACGCCATTGCAACCAATGCGAGGAATTGGGGCGAAGAATCTGGGGGGTCCAGTGTATAAATGGACATACTGGAAAACAGTTCAACCAAATAAAATAAAATTGTTTTAACAGAATTGTTTATTTATTTAAGGTGAGAGTAACTATGTTCCGTTTAATATGTTTAGGAGTCAGACTTAACCCATTCCTGCGCAATGAATGAAAATATTTTTATTGTCTATAGTTACCGGTACCCTAAATAATGTATAATAATTTATTATTTCATTACAAGTGCTCATAGTACCTAGAAAAAAAATATTTGTTGTGGACAACACATAACATCCTTGTACACCTATTAAACTATAAATCGGAGGCTCAAAAAGTGATCTTGAATTTAGTTATTAGTTTTCGAAGATTGCAGAATCTCAAAAACGACACACTCACACTCACACAAGCTCTTGTTTCTGGAGGTCTCGTTCCGTTATTTCAATTGGTAACAAGTTTCCAAGAGATTTCTTCGCGTTCCGTGACAACATTAGAACTGTCAATATGACTAGAAAAGCATCAATGGTTTCGACATTTTAAGAAATAAGAATCCACTTAACTTATTTCTTATTATTTTTCACATTAATGCTCTGAAATGAAAATGAAAAAATCATAGTAACCATAGTATGAAAAAAAATCATAATGTGTGTGTGTGTGTATGTATGTATATATATATATATATATATATATATATATATATATATATATATACCAGATTTTGGAGACTTACTGATGACGCCTAGTAAAATTTTGACAGTTTAGTTGGTTTCCGTTATTTTAGAAACTCTAGACTTTGCGTGTGGACGCTGTTATGTGACTACTCTACATTTTGGTTTATTATATTCAATAATGATTCTTTGTAATCGACCAATAAAAAATAAAAAAATTAACCCCTCCTCAAAATTTGAGGGTGCGGAGTAATTCAGTGGCGAGGCACTGTTACTGTGCTACCGGTCTCGGGTTCTAGACCGGCTGTGGTAGATAATTATTTATTCTGTTATCAGCTGTGGATCGACCCTCCTTGGGCTCACCCATCCTCTATAAAGTGGGTACCCTTAATTGGGGAGAAAATCTGGCGGTTGAGCGTGATCTCGGTCAAATCACCTCCTTGCACAACCGTTGGCTTAGAAACAGTACGGTCCTTATCAAGTGCTGAACCCAAGACCCTTCATGGGTTGTAGTGGTAAAGGTTTTCAAAATTTGAGGTTTTACGTCTCAAGATACGTAGAATCCAAAACGAGACTACTCGACCCCAAGTTGATACTCGGAACTCGACATTACCATCCGCTGTTGTTTTTTTAACGGCGGCTGATCAATAGTTTTATAAGCCCATAATTTGACCATTTATGAAGACTGAGGATATAATCTGTAGTGTAATAATTTAAGAAATTTTACAATTTGCCACAAGCTTGGGAAATAAATAATAGTGATGATATATTCATAGCAGAAAACAATCAAAATTAAAAATTAATTAAATGAAAGAAAAGTCGTACCTAATAACTCGATCTAAAGTATAGCAATAAAATAAAAACATTTTACCACATCCATACTTATATAAAGCATTTACACTCTGCCTGAGGAGCCTATAACCTACTCCTTCTCCCACGTGTGAAGGGTAAAACAGAGCCCTTGAAATCCCAGCGCATTGCTCAGAGTCAGAGCTCTAAAAATCACTCTTTGCAATTTAGATCGGGATGTTTGTATACAACAACAACAATAAAATAGTTGCAATTTTTAATATACTTGCCAACCAACGTTTCGTCAAAACATTATATGATACCTTCAAGACTATAACAGCAAAAGTAGACGACTGTGAAGATAAATCTCTGTTTTGTTCAGTTTTCGTTCAAAGGGTCCTTAAGTTTGAAATGCGTCAATATAGCTTTTGGCAAATATTATTAGATTCCATGTTTATATCTGTTTGTTATTAGGAGAATAGCCTCTGCATTATTCTATGACTCCATTTTTGAAAGAACCGGCGACCTTCGATTATTCGAGAATTAATAATAAATGAATTTTTTATCCCCAAACAACTGAAGTCGAAGCAGAATTCCTCTTGCACATGAGTCTCCCCGCATATTAAAGGTACTAAACTTCCAAGAGATCTCAGCCAAGGTCGTTAAATTATCTCTTGAGTAATTGGAAATATTATCTCACACTGCGGTAATGATTTTTTTTTAATTGCCAACTGGTTTCTAACAGCTAACGAGAAATAGATTGGTTTCCTTTTTTGCCTGTACGTTTATCGCTGACGCTATCTTGCTATTGTTCCACGTAGGATATTTCAACGCAGTGATTTGTTTTTAAAATAGAACTCAGATACCGCGCTAACTATTATACATCTGAACTATTTCCTGTTTGTTTTTCCTGGATAATAAATTATCTGGTATGCCAGATTGTTAACTGCGATATGAAGGCTGTGAGGTGACTTTGTAATTGTTGAATCATTCCTGACTCATAATGGTTTTCTGTTAATTACTAAAACGTAGAATGAGGCGTGTACGTGCAATTTGTTTCGGCGGGATTTAATTTTTTTTTTTCGGGTGAGGGAATTTAACAAATGGGGTGTAAGTTTTAAGGATAAGGTTGGCAATTGGATCAAAAATTATTACTCAAAATTCAAAAATTAATTTTTTACAAAACTTTCGGGAAGGGAGGGGGTAAGTATTCGCCCTACCTCTGCGTACGCCCACTCCTATGATAGATCCATTTTTAAATAAATCTAATATGTTAAGTTTGAACAAAGCCTTGGAGGATTGTAATGTATGCGAGTCCGCTGAGAAACAAAAGTCGGTTTGCTAAAAGCGCTTTAAGAGTAATCATACATGGAAGAAAGGGAGAACTACAAGCTATAAAACTAGATCGTCTCGAAATACCTTTCATGTAACCCTTCCCCTTTCTACCGTGAATATATATGCATATATGTCATCAGCACACAACTAAAATTGACCAAGCCATTAATTCTAGAGATTTATATTAATACTCGGTCTTGTAATTTACGAGAATAAATCTAAATACATGCAGGCCGGTGGTGGAAGAAACCTCTCTGAATTCTCGGAGATTTGAGAATTCAAATTCCGAGTGGAGAGTTTTGTCTACCTGGATTCTGAAGTAAACTCAAGGAATGGTCTATGTCAAGAGATGAGTAGAAGGATCTTTTCAACAAATCGGGGTTATTTCGGCCTCTCTAAGCACATTAGAAGCAAGAATATCATCAGACCACACTAAGGCTAAAGAAGACCCTCATCCGCCCTGCCCTCACGTATGGAGCAGAAATTGGGCCATGCTTCGTATTTTTTAAAGGAGAATATTGAGGGAGATTTAAGGTCCTGCACTTGAAGGCGATGCTTGGCGAAGACGCACCAATAAGGAACTCGAAGATACTAACGCATGGGTATGGTGAAGTTTGTCAAGGCTTGGGACTTCGTTGGGTCGGCCATATAGAAAGGATGAACGACTCTGTGATCCCAAGAAACTTATGACATCGGACTCGCAAAGTAGGAAGGCCATAAGCAAGATGGCTGGTTGGAGTACCACTCCATGCTGCAAGCAGATGCTGGACTGCTTCTTCTAGATACCCGAATCTGGACAGCTGTAGCACAAGATAGAGCCTACTGGTAGAGGCTGCTGGATGAGGCCTAGATTCAGTAATGGATTGTTGCGCCAAAGAAGGAGAATTAATACAATAGTAAAAATAACAACATAGTAATTAAAACTTAATTAAAAGAAACCAATATTATTAATATGTAACCATATAAATTCTATAGTCGAATATGGTCTATATCGAAATAGTAAAATTTGACTTAGTAATTTTTAGTTATATACCAACGAAATATATATATTTATTTTATAAAACTTATTCAAGAATTAGCCAAGAAAAAGTTATGTCTTTGAATGTTATGATGAAGTCCAGAATTAAATTATTTTTTAAAACTTAGATCGTAGGTTTTACTTTATTAATCTATTAAAACATTATTGCAATTCAATATCTTATTAAAGAGGAAAAACTTTACCTCTTTGAAAGGCATTTCGATTTCGGTAGAACATTAAAAAAGCTGTGCACTTTAAATAGTTTATTTTAAAATTGAATTAGTCACAACTAAATAAAAAACAATATGGAATTAAATTATTACTGGATACTGTGCAATGTAATATGGAATTAATTTATTACTGATTATTAATTTATTTTATTACCATTACTGGTACAGTCACTGTTGTCCTGGTGATGGCCTTAAAACGTAGGACGAAACGTCGGCATACAATTAGACAATTCTTCAAGAACCGCAGCCCCCAAACAACTTTTTCTAAAATTAGTTTTACGGTCAACCATACTTCCACTATTAGGAACTAATTTATATTTTTATCGTGTAAAATAACCATACTTCTATCTCGAAAAGTAAATACCAGTGAAGGAAAAGATACAAATTAAAGGAAGGGCACAACCAAGTTACACAGCATTTAAAGATTTGAGCCTTGGGGCACACAATTAAGATATTGCGCTGTGAGTGAGAGCAAATGACCTTTCGCTTTGCCGTATCATCCTCAAAAGGTCATATTGTACGATTTGTAAGTGTTCTTTCTTGAGGGGCTCCCACATAACTGAGATTGTCCATGAAGGTAGAGTTTAAGTGATTAAGTGAAGTCATTTCAAATGATTTTGACCCAAAGTTCAATTCGCTCCTTGAAACACGTAAATATTTATAATCGATTGACATTACTGTAGATAGTCCTATACTATTGCTGGGAGAGCTATGGATTTTTATCGATTGTTTAGTAAAAGACCAAATATTCATAAAACCAAAAGTTGCCTTCACCTCAAAAAAAAAATTAAAAAATCGAATACCTTTGAAACATCATATGCTTATTTTCAATTGTCTTTTGATCAATATATTGCAATTTCCGATAAACCAGTGGCGAGCTCTAGGAGCAGCAATCGAAAACGTCCCTCATATAACGTATAATATCTCGCAAACATCCCAAATTAATGCAAATGAAATGAGCTGCAAAGTGTGATATAAAAATAGAAGAATGAAAAAAAAAATAACACTCAATTCTGGGACAAACAATCTCAGAATAACTAAGATGTACAAAAATAAATATATATATATATATATATATATATATATATATACAAACAAAATGAAGAATGGCGAAACAATATATTCGCTATTAAAAATAAAACAAAAAGGTAGAAAAAAACATTCATCTAACTACAAATTAAAAAAAAAAACTGTTATATAAAAATATTTATAAAGATTTATATACATAATCATATAGCTTAAAGAAAGACGATAAAAAAAAGATAGAAATCTATATAAAAAACGTAAATGGGAAATAAACATCATAAAGAGTACATTATTATAGCTTTATAAAAATGATTTCGTAGTTGAAAAAAAACAAAGTAACATAACAAAATAAAGAAATTCTTGTAAAATACATGAAAAAAAATGATATATATAAAAAGTGATATACAATATATGTTCGTATTCATAAAAAACGTTATTAATGAAACCAGATTATTACATATTACATAAGTGATTAGCCAGCGTCGGACTTTATTGTGAAGAGGAACTGGAATAGGAGGAATATATGCAGAATTTTTGAATTTTGAAACGTTAGTGAATTACAGATGTTTGAAAATTGGTGTTATTTTTATTTAACCTCGTTTGCTGTAATTTCGATCGACTGGACCGATTTTGATAAACCATGGTATTCCGTTTAGACTAGAGCTCAGTATCTTATTTCAGATCTGAAAACAAGAAATTTTTTTTGATGTACTGTACAACAAGTTCTGCGTCAAATACTTAATTTCGACTCCACATCTAAAGCCCTCAGTAGTCAGGCTCAGAAGCTGATCTGACTTATTTTTTTTTTTATTTATTTATTAATCTTCCGAGTGAAGACTTTGATATTACAGTTAAAATCCATCAACAGAAGGCGAACGGATGCCCTGTAATTACTTACAGAAGTGGCGGCAGAGTTATTGTTTTGACGCCAAACAGGTCGTAAACTGAGGAGTGTATGGGCAAGGCGTGACCCGACGGCAGTCGACGGATTCGTCGCTGTCGGAAACTACTGTCACTGCAACGCGGGTCATATGGTGAGAGTAAAATTTTAGGATGTGTATTTTAAATTTCTAAGTCATCCATATGACTTATGACAATGAATTAAAATTTCATATTTCAGATGGCGAAACAACATATTCGTTATTGAAAATATAACACAAAGGTAAAAAAATCATGTAATAAGAAAAAAAAATAACTTAGCCATAGAAAAAAAATTATATTTGTTAAAAAAAAACAATATAAAGATATATACACGTAATCATATAGTTGAAAGAATTAGAAAAAAAAATATGGAAATCTATATACAAAAAGTATATATGTAATAAACATCATTAAGAGTAGCTTTATTATTAAGATATAAAAATCATTATAGCTTTGTAAAAATGAATTAATTTAAAAAAAATAATTACATGTACATGTAAACTTATTTCTAAAAAATTATCTGCTCATTTCAGCTGCTTTTTAATGTAGAATAGTTCTGGTTCATAAAAGATTCTTATATATATATATATATATATATATATATATATATATATATATATATATATATATGTATATAATACGGGGAGACAACATTTCGTTAACATTTTGAGGAGTAAACTTAATTTTCGAACCTGATATAAATCTTAAAACGATAGACTTTATTTAAACCCTAATATCAAATAAATGTTTTAGCCAGTAAACGCTGCTTCAACAATTTATTTGTGGAGAGGGAAGAGCAAAATATAAAATGCCCTATCAAATTGTTTGACCGGATTTCCAAACTATATTAAATATTTTAATTTTCTCAACTATATTATGAAATATTTTAATTTTCCCAACTGTTTTGTATTTGAACTTTTTACTTATCTGTTGGGAATGGTGACATTGATAATCATTTTCTCCTTCATTTAAACAACATTGTATCGATAAAACCCCAATTTCTTAACTTAAAAGGCATTTTTATTGGTTTCAAATTTTAATAGCTCTTTAAGTCAGATGTGTTAGGTTCTCAAATCTCCTAAGTTTTTGGGTTTTCGAATTATTGGGAGGGGGTACCTTCCCCCTTCATCCTCCCATGACGACGTTCCTGGTTTTAGCATTACTGTAAGCTTGTGTTCTAATATTATTTTATAGTATTATAATGATGTGGCCTTAGCAACCTCGAGTCTGAAGCGGCGCTGGTTCGAATCCGGGCCTGAGCGGGTTGAAATTTATTTCTTGGCGGACTCTCGACCTTTCTACTCTGGTTAAAATAGGGTGGTTACCTGTAGGAATGACACGTCCTGGTTGCCTTGATAGGAGTCGAAAAGGACGTTAAACACCAATAATAAAATCTATTTAAAAAAAAAAATTAAAATCATAAATTACAAATCGTATTATAATATCAATGAAACTTGTATCTTTAAAAGTCTGAATTGGAAAGTGAATTAGTCAGTGAACAATAAGAATATAGAAAGAGGTCGACAAGAAGAAAAAAGAATGGGCTTTGAAGAATAGGACTATAATTGTAACTACAATTCGAAAAAGATTAGCAAAACCGTACAAGGAGTGAAGGGTTGAGCTCTGTAATTTCGTGAGAGAATCTTTCGAAAGAACTCGGATCTAAAAGTTTTGCGACTTGTAAACTTTTAGTGCCATCCCTTTTACTTATCCGTTTTGAGAAATGTCCTGACGGAATACGAAGTAAGGCATTTCGTTCGGAACCCTTTTATTTTCGCCTCGTTATGCTAATTTCTTCAGTGGGCTGTAGGGAATGCGGCCTTGAGTAAATTCCAGATATGGAGGATATAACAAACAAGAACTTTGGGTGTTTTTTTTTTTTTTTTTTTTGCTTTATATATAAGATGTGTTGAGGAGCGCATGTGGAAGGCCATGAACTTGTTCCGTGACGTAGCCATGTGGAACAACGGAGAATGCGTACGGTACCTTCGCACTTAAGTGCTCTTTCCTCTAATCTTCGTGTAGTTTCCACGCTGTGTTATTTCGAACGGGACATTAAAAACCAGTGTAAAGTCGCTTTTTTTTAAAAACCAATTAACCAAACTGCCGCGATCCAGTTAGTTTATTACCAGTCTACGCATTTATTATTTTTACTTTCACTTATCTATATATGAAATATATAGTAAGGATAATTATGGCGATCGTAAAAATTTCGAATTGGAGTTTTCAACGAAAATGCACTATTTAAGGTCCCCTGAGTCCTAATCACCAAGTCTCCCAAAATGTTCTGTACCTGCGTGTCGCAGAAATGAAAATACCATGATAATAATTAAACTTAGTAAATCCAGCGGGGATCAGAAAAAGGATATCTGTATAATAGAGATAAACTATCGTTAGTCCCATTTTGCTTATTTTGATTTTGTTATCATATATTTGCATTATTCTGGTCATATTTTCTGAAGGTAAAGTATCGTAAAAAAGGTAAAAGGTAATTAAAAGTGCACACTTCAAATATAAATATAAACCACTATCCATAACATGCCATACACTGCGATCTTAAAATTCTTTTAGTTCTCTTTAAGCTTTGAAAATATTATGGTGTCACCTCTAAGTCCCCTATGTGAGAACGATGTTTTCCAGCGCAATCACCATTTAAGTTGATAAGGTACGACATCTCACTATCAAGGCGTATACATTTGGTAGTTGACAGCTACTCAGTCAAATCTGACAGTGCGGCAGTACTCTCACGAACAGTTGCCGTCATGACAGAATTTCTGTAAATTCTGTGATGGTAATGGCTGCAACTGTATCGGTAACTATCGCCTTGTAAACAATCCTTAGGCTAGTGTGTAAAGTTTTGTTGTTTACGTACCAGGAGTGTAGTTAACATTTAAATTGAGTTTTAGGGCAATTTTGCAGTTTTGTTTATTTTTTAACAAACTGTATCATTCCGACGATTAAACCGCAACCTCATGGAATAATTGTCCTCTATAATTTCCTCACGCCATAGATACCACACTATTAAATCTGTTACTTTCACTAGCGATTGCTTCCTATCCTTCAACTGAACCACATCAGCAAGGTCTCCGCGGTCTGACGTACCTTCTACGGCGAGTGGTGCTCTGAAGATATCTGCGTTGTTTATTTTATTTGCCTGCTTAGAAAGTGATGAAGGCTATAAGAGAGGAAAAGCATTCCTTTGTAAAGAGTGTTACGATCCTCTCGCCCTTCTAGAGCCGCGGGTCGTTGACTTGGCGAATCTGTTGCGCAATCTGACGCGGCACCCTTAGCAGGTACTGGACAGGTAGCACGCACCCGTTAGCTATCAGCTCTGCTAATTGTAATGGCTGTGGCACGTGATTGTAATAGTAATTAGGGTCTTAAGGTTCACTCTTCTCATATGCCTTTCTAATCATGAAATTCCTGTATTCTTGCTTCGAAATAATGAATCTTAGCTTCAACGAATTATTGTTTAAATATTCCAATAATTTCAAATGCATATAGGCCATTCTCATTAGACTCAAAATTCGCGTATTTTGACTTTGGGGTTGCTTTTACATGGCTCTAATTGTTATTGAGTTGGCTCAAATATTCGTTTATATTATTGGTGAATACAACAATTAATAGTAAATAGGGAATAGCCAAAATGTTAACCTTTAATGTGAATTTTAAGATTCATCATGTATGTTACTGAGAATGTACTATACAATACAATGTTACCATATTGACGTGCATTAGTGGAAAAAAAAATCCGAGAAAGTAGCAGTTACAAAGTAATGGAAGCTACTTTTAAAAAATGAATGGTATTCAAATATTTTAACATTTCCAATGATTAGGAGGTCATCTAGAAAGCATGTCTCAAGGATATGGTGAAAAAGAGTTCTGAAGTGTCACCACTAGGATTTCAGTTGTAGCTTCAGTTTGACACAAATTCTCTGGATTCATGGGTAAAACTACTGCATTATGAGATATTACATCGCCCAAGATCAGAGGAATTCAGGGTTACCACCTTATAAAACGAATATTATCCGAAATAAGAGTGGTAACATACTTGAGCTCTCATTTTCACCATTTCCTAGAGACATAAGTTCTTTATGACCTCCTGACCATTTTAATCACAATTTACTTTAAATGAAAATATTTTGGCTATTCACTACGAACTAATAAGTGAGATGAGATGAAGTTGAGTGTGTGTGAGCGAGGAGTCCTCAGGAGAATCTACGGCCCAGTGAAGGTGGGTGAGGTATGGAGGAGAAGGTAAACTTGTATTAAACTTGGCAGACTAAGATGGGCAGGGCATGTAGCCAGAATGGACGTCACTGAAATATCGAAAAATGTTATGTCCTAGCTAGGAGCTGTACTCCACAAGAGGAGAGTCTTAAAGGAGGGCCAGTCTCGGTGACGGGGCGTTGCGCCACATATGTACTATGAACTAATGATAGGCGTACTCATTAATAATGTACACAAAAATTGGAGTCTACTCCCTAATAATTAGATCCATGTAAAATCAACCTCTTAGTCAAAGGATGCGAATTTGACAAGTCTCATGAGAATGACCAATATCTATTTTATAAATAAAAGTGAAGATGCAAGAAATAAGAAGTTTCTGACTATTTTTTCTCACGAATTTCGATAACATTTTTGAGGTTATGCCTGGTGAATAAATTAAGTAGTTAAAAGAATCGTTTAACAGAAAGGTGATATTAGATATTATATGTTATTATATATTATCACTATTATATATTATATCACTATAATAGTGATTACATTATTTTATTTGACTAGCTATGACCCCTTCTTCCGGTTTCACCCGGGTCAAGAGCTAAATTTGGATTAATCCCTGAAATGCAAAATAACCTTTTAAATGAGTTGTTTTTTTTTAAATTTAATTGGTTTTCTCTCTTTCAAATGAAAGTGTTTATTTATTTATTTTGTATTAAAAATTCTCCAAAATCAATTCTCATCGTGAGGAAATGAGAAAAGGTTGTATTAGTAGGTAGTAGGTTATCAGAAATATAGCCTAACAATTTGAGGATGAACCTTGTGTGCGGAGTATAGGGCGGGAGGTTACGCTTAAGTAGGTGAAAGTCTCTCTCTAATTAACTTAAGACAGATCTATAATATGTTGTTCAGTCTCGTTTGTTGCAGAAATTTTCAAGGGACAATGTCAAAACGAGAATATATTTTTATAAATTTTTTTATAAAGATAAGTTTCACGTTTTTGTACTTTTTAGGGATTTAATACGCTGGGTCTGTACCATCGAGAAATCCATCGCTCCTGAAAGCCAGAAAAAGGATCTATAATGCGGAATTAATTATAAGTGATAATATATTATACTCTGTTAAAACAATTAACAAATGGTAACTAAGTTTTTAAAGCAGGAAATTTTTTTAAATTTATGGGGAAGTAACTAAAAATAGATTCATTGCCCATAATTGTTATCATCATTTCATTTCCTGGCTTTGTATTTTATTCGGATATCGGAGGTCACGAATTATATTCTAGATTTGGGCCAAGATTGCGTTCCATTGGGGGAAATGAGTAAGCCATACTGTATCTGCATAACAAAAGTATTACTAAATATAAAGTCAACACTTCAGCAGGACTTAAACAACTATATCAAATTTATGTAATCTAGTGATAAAACATCTAACTTCAACAGCAAAAAAAAACAAAAAAATATGACCTGTCGATTAGAGTGATAGTGCATCACTCGTAGAGGGTTCACAATAGAACCAAGGAAGTCAAAAATACACTAAAGGCCCACTTCACGATTTACTGCAACTATCGCGATAGGTAGGGACAGTCGAACCTCTATATATCGAAAATCTCTATAAATCGAAATTTTTTTTTAGGAACCTTGAATATTTATCAGCAAAAAATATTCTATATATCGAATAAAATTTCTATATATCGAAAAAAAAATTCTCATTTAAAAAAAAATATAAAATGTGATTGTCATAAAAAGAGCCCTTAGTTTATGTACTTAAGAATAGGTAATAATTAAAAAAAAAGAAAAAAAAAAAATGTTCCGCTGGTTTGCAAAGCAATAGTAATTCAGGGAAGATCTTGTTTCAGAAGAAGTGGAGGAGCACCTAAATTCTCAGAATCTCTTTCCTAATATATAAATTGGAATTTTCACTTTAAATTCAGTAGCTAATCCTGTAGAATGGTCCCTCCCCATTCTTTGTAAATAAATAAAGAAAGGCTTAAAGCCAAATGAGATACCCCCGCACACAGCGGACTTAGAAATTAAAAATGTTAACCTTAAAATACCTTAGGGTAAAACAAGGAATTATTTGTATTTATTTGTATATATATTTGTGTTAGTATATATTGTATTGTAAAATAAAATATAAAAATCTCGGAGGGAGAGAAAAAAAAAAAAAAAAAAAAAAAAAAAAAAAAAAACTTTAAATTCAGTAGAACTTGGCCTTTCTTGTTGTGAGCATTTCTCCTTAACATGACTTCGGTGATGAATTATACTCGAAAAGATAATAGAAGCTATTTTACGCGAAAATAAAAATAAATTAATTTTTATGTATGTTTTCATATTTTTAATACATGTCCTTATTAAATTATTAAAAAATCTACAATCATAAATGCAATTTATACAATTTTTCAAATAAGTGTTATTGATCGTTCAGTTTTGTTTTTCTTTAACCCAAAAAAATTGCCTTGATACTTCCTAAACCCTAAAGAATAGCTGTAATTGTTTTTAGTCTGAAAAGTGTAAAAAATTGCAGCCTTTCTATTTAAATTTCCATATATCGAATTTTTTAAAGGAACCTTCATGTTCGATATTTAGAGGTTCGACTGTAAATTGTGATTTACTGTGGTTTCTATTTGGATCTTTTTACTTCCTTGTACGAAGTAAAGGAAGTATTGTAATCACGAAAATTTTCGTTTTTCAGATTTTAGCGGAAATATCCATTTTGACCATCCCTGAATCCATTTTGACTAGTTTCGTCGTGGCGTCTGTACGTACGTACGTACGTTCGTATTTCGCATAACTCAAAAACGGTTAGTCGTAAAAAGTTGAAATTTTGTATTTAGGATTGCTGTAAAATCTAGTTGTAAACCTCCCTTTTTGGTCACTGCTTAATCACCGGAAGTGGTACTTTACTTGAAGGTCATAATTGATTTCCATAAAAAATTATATTAAAATACTTTGGAAAACTTCTCAAATTTGGTATTTAGAACTTATATATTGATTTAAATACCATGCTAGATTTTGGTCTAAATTGGAAAACCGGAAGAGGTACTTTATTTGAAGGTCATATTAGACTTTCATCAAAAATTATATTAAAATATAATGTAAAACATTTAAAATTTAGTAAATAGGACTTTTATATCAATATGAATGTATTTTCTAGATTTTGGTTAAAATTGGTGAGCCGAAAAGGGAACTTTACTTTAAGGTCATAATAAACTTACATCAAAAATTATATTAAAATTAAATGGAGAAATCATATGTTTCGGTAATAAAGGTTACAAACGCGATTTTGTTTATACTCTAATTAAACATTTTTATTACTTATTTTAAGTGTTAATATTGGGCATATAATACTGGTTTTCCTCCCCATTTGTGCGATGAACAAGTCTGCAGCAGGAGAATAAGATATAAGTTAAATGGGTTCTTCCGCTTAAAATTTAGAAACTGTCGATTTCTAATGCTTTATCTAGTGATATTGACAGTTTTAGTGTTGTCACGGAACACGAAGAAATCTCTTGGAAACTAGTTACGTACTGAAAAAAAAAACCACATTTAATAACGGAATGAAACCTCCGGAAACAAGAGTATGTGTGTGTGTCAATAGATGGGTATCCCGACGCCGAATTTCGTTTTTGAGATATTGCAATTTTCGGAAATTAGTAACCAAATTGAGGATCACTTTTTGAGCCAACGATTTATAGTTTAATAGGAGTACACGGAAGTCATGTGTTGTCCACATCAGATATTTTCTCCTGTAGGTACGCCAGTCATTTTTAAATAGGAAAAGTATCAGTTATATTTGAATCAATGTTGTTATTTTTCTATTATATAAACATCTGTTGACAGATTACATTGAAACTTGTAAAAAAAATTTTATTTAAGATGTTTTAATAGTTTTTTTTTTGGGGAGTGGCATTAAGTTTTTATTGATTGTAGTATTCTTTCGAACAAGTCCCCCTTCCTATATCTCCTCCTCCAAACAAATTCACACAAATAAGAGTCAAGATGGTTCCTGCTGGTTTAGCTTTATTAAATTCATAGTAAACGCAATCGCAAATATTAGATAACCTATTAATAATGTACTATAATATATATTATAATATACTATAACAGCATATGGCATAATAATAGCTATTACTTTTCTATAACAGGTACTCTTCCTGTTTAAAAATAAATAGCGTACCTAAAGTAAAAAACATCCTTCCATCTAGACAGACGGCATTTACTTTCGTGGCATTACTGCCTCACTATGAGGTCTGACGTAATATTTGACAGCAGCTTACGCTGCAGTGTCTACTGTCGCGCCAACTGCCACATCTATACGCCTTGACACTAGGCGCGATTGTACGAGAGCCTTGTGCATCTTAACTGTAATGGCGATTGTACAGGAAATATTTTTCTCTTATTTTGTGCTTTGATTATTTATGACTTGAAATTGATGCTATCAAACGTTTTGACGTTATTTAGTCCTTGGATGTGAAATAAAACTATATAATTTAATTATTTAGGATTTATTATAAATTTCATTAATTTTGTATCTAGATTTAATTTTAATTGTGGCAGATTGTAATATTTATTAATTAATAATTATTTTTTTAAATATATGTTTATTTAATTATGTTCACATTAAATTAGTTAGTTGCCTTTGTTCAAATAATCGTGACATCAGTTGTTCCTTTAGTATTGTCCAGTCAGTCTTTCCAACAGTGTCATCTGGTTTACTGTCAGCGTATTGAGAAGGACACTGCCGAGGACTAGCACTACTTACTAACACGACAGAAGACTCACCGTGTTTATTATAACTAAATTTTATAGGAGAGAGGAAACTACTCATAGTGCTTGGAGTGATTGGGATTTTGGACACATTGTTTATGGGCAGGAAGAAACCAATTCCGAACTGCTGCATATCCGAAAAAGAAATGGCCTCGGGTTCTTCAACCTTTGAACAGACATTAGCGTGCTACTACTTGGAATATTCTACACCAGTCATTGTCATGCTATAATAATTAAAAAAATTAAAAATTAACTTATTTAAAAATAAGTTAAGAGAGAAATGATTTATTGAAAATCAGTGTTGCCCAAATACTTTGGGTTGCTATAATACACAGCGTACTGATACTTTTTTCCATTCATATACATAATTCATAGACTTTTCGTCTTTATTCGATTACACACCATTTTCTTTGTCTTTTTCTATCTTTTATTTATTTTTTATCCATCCAACTACTTTCTCATCTCTGCATAATTCTCTCTCCCAGTTAACAATCAACCCTTTCTTAATCCAGTATATAAACTCTAGACAATTGGAAAATTTATGAAACTAATCAAACATCAATATCTGAACGCACACATATATAGATCAGTATAAGATAGTATACAGGAAAAAAATATATATATATACATTTACAGACAAAATAAATTTAAAAAAAAAAATAAATAAATAAATAAAAAAGTAAAGAAAAAAAATAACTATTTTTTTTAATGAATTTCGATAATCTTATGAAAGGTCAAAATATAAACAGGAATATAGTATAAAGAACTTCGAGACATATTTCTTTTGAATTATACAAATTTAGTCTTTTTATGTTCAGTAATATTCACGAAAAAGGAGACATGACTGCTTCACGTTCAGTTGGTCTTTGACTTTCATCTCCGTTATAAAGACCGAATAATCTCATTTGTTAGGCTAATCATATATCGTTTAGAGAAAGTTAAAGCCGCTTCAAAACCCGTACTTCCGAGTCTGTATAGAGAGTTAAGTCTTAACTAGAGATAAGCATCCTTGTAGGCTGTTATAAGAAATGCTTTCTCTGCTTACAAACCTGTAGAATGAAATGATTCGGTAAGTTCCAACGCATCTCAGTGGTTGAGGCAGTGAAACATGACCACTTTCCCCAACAGACTCTACCGGTTTCAGGGATCCTCCCATTGTCACCTCACCCAGGAACATGCCGTGTCTTCGGAATATCAATTAGCCTTTTCAAAAGAGCTCTTTTAATCTTTATGGCAGGAGGCCCTTTACGTAAGTCCGCTTATCTTCTCGATTTATCCTCGCTACGAATCGTTGATTTAATACAATCGCTTCGGAGTTAATCGAGTATTTTCAGAACGAGTGAAAGGTGAACATTTTAAAATAATAACAAATATACTCGTATATCTATCTGTCGACAGAAATGAAAATACCGTGATAATAATTAAGCTTCGCATATCCAGCAAGGATTTTGAAAGGGATTCTAAGAAGAATGTGTTTGGCGTAGTCCAAGAACCTTCCTCCACCGCATCCATCCTCCGAGGTGCCATCTCGCAACTCTTGAACTTTTGTATTAAAGAGTCTAAAGTTGGAATGTAAATATCGATATTAATCGTATCGATAGTTTTTAAATATTTCGAAATATCGAACTACTATTTCGATATATAGAGCGTCAGTATTTTTAATTTTTAAAACCTCCCTCTTAAAAAGGAGAAGTTTTAGGGATGCTGGAAAAATATCGATATTTTAAAAGAAATATATCGATTTATTTGTGCGGTGGTTTTAACTCGAGATATCGTAATATCGATATTCAAGTTTGAGTATCGGAAACCGATATTTTTTCCTAATAAGTATTGAATAAACAAATAAAAATAATAAAATAAAAAAAATGTCTGCAAGATTTATAAATTTGATAGTTCCAGTTATTAAATTCAATTAAGATTTTCTTTCTTCTTTTATATCATATTTTTTTTTATTTTTTTTTTTTTTTTTATGTCAAGTAATTTAATTCATATATGTTTGTTGATTTGAGTTGAATGCAGTATATATAAAAATAAATGCTGACTTACTATTTCACCAAATTCATTTATTTAGATGAAACTTTTAAATGAACTTGTTGAAATAGCAACAACCTCTATTTATTTTTAATTTAATTAATTTTTCTCTAGTTCTTAGTAATGAATTATTATAATAATTAATGTTAATATGTACTTTGATCGGTTTCATTAATTCGTTCTATATTGATTTTCTTTCGTCCTTTTTATTTGTTTATTTTTTTTTTGGTTATGCGATTTATTAATGTTTTTTATAGTTTCTAGTATGTTAAAAAAAAAATACGGCCAATTTAAAACATACTTGCCAATATCAATACTCGCGAGTAACTGTGTTAAATTAGCATTCAATAGGTAGAAGGAAAATTAACCTTGGCTCACCTTGTGGGAAATCGATCATTGTCAAATGTTATTATATAATTTTTAATTGTAATACATTTTTTTATAAATTTAAATAAAATAAAAACCAGAATGTTAAACTCTCTTCTATCGTTTTATTATTTTTTAATCCTGATGAGAACTCAAATCTTATTTATATAATCCAGTGGTTAAGTCGCCGGACACGTAAATATGGGATCCTAATAATGATCAAAATAATTTTAAATTGCTTCAAACTGTACTGATAACTCAATTAGTATTAATTATTGAGATATCCTATCAATCCCTCCTGAAACAGGATAAGACAACACAATCACATAATTATAGATATAATCCTTCCAATATCCCCATATAAATATGCATTACAAATTAAAAATGACTGGTGCCCCAAAGGCAGAATATATAAAAACATTAAAAAATATCCAAAATATGTATGGTATGATCCCGGATATGATCCTGCTTACGAGTAACCTAAATTCTGTGATCACGCTGATAGTAACTCCCTACCCTCCTCTCCCCCCCCCTCCCAAAAAAAAAACTATTTCTGGATTAGCCCTTAAGGGAAGCTTATTAAGTTGAGGGAGAAGATTTCGTTTCAACACGTGCTGGATATATTTATTTTTAAAAAAAGTAGGGAGTTTGACATCAGCCTGATAAGTCTATTTCAGAGCGCCTTCCATCAGAGGATTGAGGTTTTGTTCCAAATAGTTAGCTTAGTGATAGGTTCAAGTGATAGAAAATTACTTCATATTTTGTGGATTAAGCTCATGGGCAAGGAAAACTCTCCTTGTATTATAGAGATTAAAAACGCAGATTTTCTTCACAACCTTGTATAATATAATATAAAAATCTTCCTTGTTCTGAAAACGAGGCTCAACATGTGACCGTTTGCTAAGGCAGCATTCCTCCCCGACCATGCAACACTCCTTAGCATATTGTATTAATATTAATACTGCCAGAACTCTACTCGGTGGAAGGTTATCATTAGATTCCATGACGGTTAGCTGTCTTCCACTTCTGTGAAAGCAAAAGGTCAAGGTGATGGAAAACGGATTCTTCTTCGCCGGCGAAGGAATCGTTGCGGTTGAGGCCATTGTGGAAAAATCGATTTTCGAACGAAAATTCCAGAGCGTTCAAGCTATCGTGTGTGATGGACTATAGGTTGTGTGCTTGTCTTTATCCTATCCCCTAATACTAGCGATTTCGGCAAAACGGATCTCGAAATCCCACGGAAGAATTTTGCTTAAACTTTTAGAATAGGGTATTTTGTGCCTCAGAAAAAAAAACAAACAAGTAGGCCGATTGAAAAAAAAAATATTGGTATATATGTGAAAACCTACTATAAATAGATTTTTTTCAAAAAACATAAAGAAGGCGGGATTTTAATTGGCCAACCTGTGAAATAAAAAATTGAAAACAAATCAAGTACACATACATATTTATTAATCATCTAAATGTCCAAATATCTTATATAAAATATGTCTAAAAAAAAATAGGTAATATGTTATTATTTCAATAGCGCTCAACCAGAGATTTTTCAGAAAAGAATTATAAGATTTTTTGGTTGCTTTGGCATGAAAAACAGAAAAACGGTCTGCAGGCCGAACTGCTCCCAGGTACTTTTAAAAAACTTCGAAAATTTCAAAATTAGTTCAGTTTTAAAAAAGTTTCCCTGCGAACCTCCCCGAATGTTAATCACTCATTGACATGTGACTCTGCCACTTTCTCCTCCTATTATACAGCATTGTTCTGAAAACTGGAGTTTTTCGCACGTATAATTGCATTACATGATAAGTGTGATCGTCTAATTACATTACGATAATATTATTGCATAATATATCATGTTTTACTATATTAAAGTATTATTTTTAAATCATTCAAGTGATTGCAAGAAAATATAACAAATTAGTAAAGAAATCCGTTCTACGATGAAACCAAGATTTGTTACTTCATGTGATTAATAATTTATTTTATTATTATTATTATCCAAGAGTAAAGTAACGAGTTTACGAAACAGATAGAAGAAAAAAAAAATTCCATGTCCAAGAAAAAAGTTATGACTCAACTAATGCAAAAAAAAGTTTAGAATGTTTTTTGTGGATATTTCTACAGATGACTAATTTTGTTTGTATGCAATGTGAACTAGAAATATTTAGTAGATTTTGATTTATATTTAAAAAAAACAAATAATTTTTTTTTGCAAATCAATTGTTTTTGCATGATTAATAAATTCCCAAAATTCCTAGTTCAACTTGCTATAACAAAAAAACCTTTTGATTGATATAAAATATCATTTCATTTATGGTTTTGTTGATTTTTATTTGTTTTCTTAATTCCTGAGAACATATTTTACAAAAATTCTCGGAAAATTTGAATATTAATTTTTGATAAAACGAATGAACCAGATAACGAAGAAATGAACAATTTTATTTTTTAATAAACAATTTTCAATGATATTAAAAATTAATTTTTAATTAAATTCAACAAAAATTATAATTTTTACAATATTTTATTTTAACATATAGTGTACCCAGATATGGTCTAGAAAAACTGTTTCATTTACTAATACCCTTAGCTCCATGAGTACGAAATATCTATTTAAATTTTTTGTTAACGTCCAATCATCATTTTCTATTAGACATAATTTATTTTGGGAATATTTTTTTTCTCATTTTATCTATTAGTTAACGTTTCGGCGCATTAGTCCCCAACTTCAGAACTAAAATTAATATTTTTATGTTGCGTTAAATAATTTCTTTATGAACGATTTTTTGTTATGACATGAAAATTAAATTAGAAAACAATATAATTTTATTGTTTAAAAATTAAAATTTAATTAAATTTACCTTAAATTGATTTATTTACAAGGATATATAATTATTCCTCAATGTGACAATATTAAATGTCAATTAAAACTATTTTAATTTACAATTTTTGATTGAAACTGTACTTTCACACTCTTTCGTCATCACTGCATTATTTAAGATTTATCCGATTGCTCTTTGATCCTATTTATCAATTGACGGTTTATTCCACAACTTCCTATTTATTTATTAGCTTCATATATGCCTTTTTATTGTCTTAATATGTCATAAGGGGTCATCTATCTTGTTAGATTTATTAAATTAGTTTGTCATTACTCTATTTAGAATATTTGCGTAATGGCTATTATGCTGTTGCATAAAAAACGTTAGCTAATGCATAAAATTGGATAATAAAAGTTACTTTACATAATTGCCAATAAAATTTCCAACTAAATTAGAAAAACTTCCTAAAAAATTTGAAAAATATTAATATATATTTGCTTAACTAAACGGTCGATTCTGATAGATTCTTTTTTTTTTTTTTTTTTTTACTAAAAACTAAGAACAAAAATGTGTATAAAAGAAACAGGATAAGTTTGTTAAGAAACCGACTCCATTCAATCAAGACATTGCGAAAATGTATATGTGCATGTTTGTTCAGTTGCGAGCTATAATCAATTACCAACTCTTACGTTCTTGCCCGATGGGCCTTCAATTTCTTTAATGCCATGCAACCTTAACATTCCAGTCGCCGTAATAGCGAGCACCGTTAGTGGACGATGTGTGGGTTTGAATCACGACAATAAAGCTGCAGCCTGATAATAATATAATAAATTAATTTATTAATTATAAGAATTATAGTAAATATTTTTCTTTTGAGAATTTTAATTAGTTGACATCCGCATGATGGTATAGAAGGATCAATCTAATTAGGGATTGATAAATTATTTGCCACTTCTATAATTTTGTTTTTATTGAAACCTAGTTTCGAATGTTATACATTCATCTTCAGTTATAAAATCACACAAATATTCAAAAATAAGCAATTCAAAATACAGTTTGGTATTATTATACATATTAAATTAAATATAATATCAATTAGTATTATAAAACATTCATGAATTTAATTTAATTTAATTAAGACAAGAAATCAAAGACATTTTGGTACTCACCAAGGCTTAAGTAGATGGTGAGTACCAATTATTCAAGCCTCAAATTAAATATATATGAAACACTTGAAATAATAAAATCCTTCAAATCCAATCCAAATTTTTGATTAAATGACCAAATAAATATCTCCAATAGTACAATCTTAAATTTATTGCCAGAAAAAACAATTGCTCGCCGGAATTACTGGAAAAACCCCGACCCTTAAACCGTTTACCTATAAACACCCCACCTTGCTTCCATTGCTAGTTCAGTGCGAGAACAAACCAATACAAACTTTACTGTTTGATTTAATCGACTTAAACATTGGTGAGTACCAACATGTATTTGATTTCTTGTCTTAATTAAATTTCTAATCCCTAAATGTTTTATAATACTGATTTAGATTACATCTAATTTAATACGTATAATAATACCAAACTGTATTTTGAATTGCTTATTTTTGAATTTTTGTGTGTTTTTATTAGAACTGAAGATGAATTTATAACATTCGAAACTAGTTTTCAATAAAAACAAAATTATAGAAGTGGCAAATAATTTATCAATCCCTAATTAGAATTTTAATTGTTTAATTATAATATTACAGTTCGTAGTTTTTCCTAAAGAGTGTGTGAACTTTTAGCAACATTTTTTTATTAGATTTAATGACAATAATAATATATAGTAGTAAATTGTTGGTTTAAAAAGTAAAATATGTACTTATGTTATGCAGAATATATTAGACAGCATCACTTATTTTATTTCCTCATTGAGTATAACTTAATGTTTGAATAAATTTTTATTATTACTAATTTCATTTCAGCTATCCATCATTTTCGCTATTTAATTGAAAATGCAAAAAAATTGTATTATATAATAATTAAAAAGAAAAATGTATCGTCAGTTTAATGAGTTTATTATAGTAAAATAATTTTTATTATTTATTATTTATTATTACGTTCGAGCAGCTGAAAAAAATCATTTGAACTTTCATACCTATTATAAGATGTTGAAACTTCACAAGGTCTAAACCATTGAAAAAAAGCTGGAAGTGGGATTTTTTTTGTAAAATGTTAGCTACTCATTTGGAATCGCAAGACAGCTATGAATGTGTGCTCTTCTTCATGGCTATCACGTCGCATTATTTTCTTGTCACAGTTAATTCACTGGCTGTCAGGCATTGCAGACAGGTGTGAAATTTATAATAAAACAAAATTACAAATCTCCAGAAAGTAGGTGATTCATTTAACAACTTTAAAGAGCCCCAACCAAGAATCGATCTTAATTTTACCATTTAGCGACGAGAATGTATTTTTGATTGGAGTGCTTTGTGCGAAAGAGAGCGAAGTAGAAGGAAATGAAGACTGCTTTGTGGTGAAATGAAAATGGGAATTTTAGACTACTTAAGAAAAAAGTTAATTAAGTAAATGCATTTCAATAAATTTAATAATTTGGAAATTTAACCTTCTTGCTTGTCTATTATTTACTTTGAATGTATTATCTAGAATATAATAAAATAATCATAATATTAATTTTTTTTTTTTAGGCCATAATGCAGAGTTCTGCTTAAATTAAATAGATTCTATCAATGTGTGGTTTCTAGATTATTATGTTTCTCGGAAACAGAAATTTACCTTACCTGCAATGTTTTCTAATGTATGCAAAGCAATAACCAAGTTAGGAATCCATACATTTATTGCTAATGTATTAACAAATTAAAATGTATTTCCTTTTGGTTTATTATTATTATATTAATTATTTATTAATTAATTATATTATATTAAATTTATAATCGAAAACAAATTTAACCCCTCAAGATGCGTAGAATCCAAAAATCGCATAAATAAAAAAATCTGTACGTACCCCGTTCGGCGACTACTGGACCTATTTTTTTTTTTTTTTTGAGATTTGGTACAAATGTTGCAGGTCCCCCAAGTATAATAATAGTTGGAACTCGACATTAGCATTTGACATTTTGTTTCAAAATGGCGGCGATTAAACGTATCATAAGCCCATATCTCCGTCATTTATGAAAAATATGAGTTTTGAAGAAATATCACTATCCCAAAGTCTTTAAAAAAAACAAATAAAAATTGGATTTATAATTCTTTGGAAATAATTAAGCATAGTTTAATAATTTGCATCTTTTTTTTTCTTTTTTTTTAAATATATATATGAACAAGAGACTTATTATATTAGAAATCTGTTTTATATATCTCTTGTTCACTTTATCTCTAAAAATATCTTACCTTAAACCACTTCTTTCCACAAAGATAAAACTACTTTACAGAGCTATACGTACCTAAAACAAAAGAAAAAAATATATATTATTGATCATGATGATTTTTTAAAACAATATAAATTATTTTATTTGTAACTGAAACAAATCAATTTTGAGCTTATGGATTTCATAATAATTATATATTTAGACTATGTAATTTATTACTTTTAATGAAATTTAGTTTTTAATGATAGCGATATTTCTTACAGTAAAAGTAATGAATAGTTGAGATGCGATAGTTTACCTATTTTTTTTAGAAGGTTGTTATAAAGTTCAATAAATGTTTTTGTTTTTTTATATAGTTTCATTATAATATTTTTTTTGTTGGCACATTTTATTTTTATTCATCACCATTATTTTGTACTCCTTTCATACCTCTGATGAGCAGTGACGTTAAACTTCGGCAAGTTTACCCTCCTTAATTCCTTAATTTCCTTATCGGTGTTTAATTAGGCAGTTGGGAATCCATTAGTACTGGGAAGATTGAGTTTTTTTTTTTTTTTTCTGCTCTAGAGAGTCTCATTTCCAACTGGTGATAAAAAGAATACGATCAATTCCACTTTCGGTCCAATCTAGATATGTCCATCACAAGTTTTATCTGATTTTCGTCAATGCCTAGGCAAGGCATTCACACGCTGTGCAGAGTTTTCTCTTTGGGGTGATTCGAAATAGAAATTATTAAAAAAAAACTATGATAATCGTTCTGAATTATACTAAATAGATAAATAATGATAATAAATAATATTGAATAATTAATTGTCGACCGCAAAAATTATATGAAGGAATGAGATGGTTAGGGAGGCGGTCAAAAAAATGGATCACAAATAGTAAACAAACTATTTATTAGAAACCTACGTTTCGACCCACTTTTCAGGTCTTTGCTATTTTGCATAGTCATTCCTCTACCACACTTAGAGCTTCAAGATACTAAATTTTGTCTGTTTATTTTTTTTTTATATTATTATTTCCCAGTTTTACTTATTTATTACTGTTATTAATTTTTTTAATTTATTATTGTTCCTCAATCCATTTAATCTGTTATTAGAAACCGACATTTCGCAGGTCTTCATCAGGGCTAAATAAACAAAAATAAAATAATGATATATACAGTGAATGATATTAAAATTAACAAAATAAATAATTAAAAAGACATAATGAGAAAAATTAAAAAAAATTATGAATTTGTAAAATATTATAAAATTAAACTGATAGAGTAATAAAAATAACTAAAAATAAATTAGTTAATATTAATAGATTAACCTGATTATTAATAAAACTGACTGTTGATAATAATAGATTGAATTTATTGGGAGATAATAATAAATAAAAATAAATTAATAACAATAATAAATAAGTAAAACTGGGAAATAATAATATAAAAATAAATAAACAGACAAAATTTAGTATCTTGAAGCTCTGAGTGTGGTAAAGGAATGACTATGCAAAATAGCAAAGTGAAGACCTGCAAAGTGGGTCGAAACGTCGTTGTATAATAAATATTTTTACTATTTGTTATCCATTTTTTTTTTATCGCCTCCCGTGCCATCTCCTTCATATAATAAATAATGTTTGTAACATCAGGACGTTGCTCGTTAATCGTCCAGAAAAAAAACATTAGTCCTTGTTAAATTAAATACCACGTTCCACATTTAAGTTACTTTTTATGGTCAATCAGCAGGATACAGTTAACAATTAGACCTTGGTTTGATTTTTTTTATAAAAACGAACAGAAGAAATCTAGAAGGACAACTTGTGCACCTGCAATAGCGTTTTGTCAACAACGTTGACGTTTTTGGGTGAGGGTAATGGTACTCACTTTTACTTTAGAACGGCTGTGAGTGGTGTCCCAATGCCAACTTCTGGTATCGGTTGTTATTGTCCTAAGGTATGACATACTCAAGGCCTTTCGCATTCTGAATTAATCTTTTGAAGTGAATATTATGCGTTTTAGTGCCGGTCGTATACTTAGTAAATACATATCTTTTATGAGGTTATTACGGATAGGAACGCTGCTTGCTATAATGTTTGCGTCCCGCAATGAAAGTCTACGCATATCTTAAGAATTCGTATCGTACGTTTCATATCAGCTACTGAAATAAAGAAAAGCAGCTACTTAATTACCTTATTTACCTAATGAATCGTAAGAAAGGAAGGCCACTAAGTAATTCGTTAATACTTCTCTTGTTTTTAGGTTTATATAATAATGTCATAAGAATAATATAAGTATAATGACGGGCTGTATTGATAAATATATTTTTTTTAATCGAAAATTATTTATAGATAATAATCATCTACAACAGAGGAAATAGGTTATAATTAAAACCTATAATTTGAAGTCGAAATTGCTCTAAGTTGAAATATTTTTGTTGGACAATCGTAGCATTGTAATTGTATAAATATTTCTTATAGAAAAACGTTGCAAATTATAAGGCAATGGTTTATTATTCCAACATGTAATCAGAAAGGAGAGTAAAATGGTACGGAGCATTGAAGGAGCACTTCAGTAGGAAAAGAAAAAGTAAATGACCGAGAATCAAGTAGAAGGGGAGGATGGATCCAAGGAAGGATGAAGTGGAGAGAGATGCGATGAAGCGTGGAGTTTGCTACTGATAACCCATGAGGCAAATGGTCACGCTGAACTGTAGCGCCAGGACGGTAGTCTACAAAGTTCAATACGCTACATCTCAGCTAACACTGGTCCAATTTCGATAATTTTTTTCCCCCTTTTGTAGGGAATTTTATTACATTTCGATTAATCCCAAAAAAAAAAAAAAAAAAATCAAATTTTGAGGAGGAAAGGTTAATTTTTTTTTTCTTCATCAATTACAAAGGTCCATTATTGAAAATAATAAGCAAAAAGCTTTTAAATATTTTTTTTTTTAAACCTTTGTGTACTGGTTCTAAAGAACTTTACATTTCGGCCGCCATTTTAAAACGAAAAGGCGGATAGTAATGTCAAGTTCCGAGGATCATCATAGGGCGACCTGTGACTTTGATGCCAAATCTCAAGAAAATAGATTCCGTAGTCTCAGAGAAAAGCCGCGGACGGCGAACGGACGGATTTTTTTTATTCGATATTTGGATCCTACGTGTTTTGAAACGTAAAACCTCAAATTTTGATTGGGTTAACATTTTTTGTTTCTTGACCGATTACAAAGGTTCATGATTGAAAATAGTAAAGCAAAAGATGTAGATATTAACCCTTACAGTGGTTACTTCTTTTTTCCACTGTCGGGGACTACGGAGTCTGAGGGATTCCATAATCAAAAAATAGATAATAAACAGTTTTCTTTCAAATGTTATTACATAAAGTTATTATATTTCTCTGTTGGTTTAACTTTTTTTATTCCTTAATATTTCAAAATTCCCTCATCTTTTTTTTTTAATTTTACAAATTTTTTTTACATTTATTACTTGAATTACTCTTTCAAATGATGGTAGCTGAAAATTGTTGATAACTATATTAAAATGGAAAATAAATAGCATTGCTTAGCTCGTAGAAACAATTTTGTAAAATGGGTGGCCACGTCTGACCGTGAATTCTCATATTATATCCCATACTTCTTATGTAGACAAGAATGTACTTAAGGTCCCTGCCAGATTCCCCCTTTTATTGTGTATTCCCTCCTCTTTAAAAAAGAGAAAGAGTCTCAGAGACTCTGTAGCCAATATAAGGGTTTATTAGTCACATTATATTTTTTTAAATTGAAATTTTAAAAGATTTTTGCCCTTAGTACGAGGGTACATCTTTTAGTTATGACACTTTCTTACAATACATGGAATTTTGAAGCTCTCAAAGTTTTAGCTTATAATTAATGAGTCAACTTTTTGGTCTCCTGTTCACGGACTACAATGATACCATTGTATTAGTTTCCAGATTATTGTCCTTTGGATACATTGTGGTCAGCACTGTGCACCTGATTCATTCCGTGGCATGCATATTTTTTCATAGGTGAGTGGGCACCGTAAGTGTTAAATCATGGTTTCCATACTGACCAGCCCAATAATTTTCTATCCTACTCTGAAATATTCTTTTACTAGATAATATTGCAAAACAATGAAGGACCTTTTGAATTTAGGATACATATCGTAGATTTGCTGAGAGAGCAAATTGAACTATAGTTTCGTGCACGTGTCTGCGATTACAGCAGAAAATATCAGTATAGGAAGGAAATCCCTCACATGATAAGCCCCTATACAAGATATAGGGAAAGGGTAATGTACGAACTTAGTCCCATGGAAACCGACAGTTAGCGAAGGAGATCACGAACGTATCGCGTGTCCTGTTGAAGTCTTAAACGGCAAGCCAACATCTTCTGCTCGTTTCTCTTCTTAAGCAGTCGCGGATAGGCCAGGAATAAGATTTATTAATTATTTCGAGTATGGTTGACTTCTGTAGTAGTTTCTTAAATATCTATATTTTGGTATAAATTGAAGTTATTTCCGAATATATAAGTATATGTCTTGGTGATTGTTGATGAAGGATGTTTCTGTTTAGAATGATAATATTTAAACAATGATATTGTTTTTGGAAATGTATGTCTTAGTTTCCACCTGTCAGAAGAAAATTGGCAGTCAAAAAATTTAATTATAGAATGGTTATTCCAGGTCAGGCATGAGGAAAAGACTACAACTTCTCGGTCTTGATGATTTACCATAGCTCACGAAGAGAGATCTCTCATCCAGCTTCTTTCTAGGCATCTCTTGGAATTGTTGTACATGTCAACTATATCCATATCTTACTAGGCTTTTATTAGTTAGTCTTAACATTTTGGACAGAAAAGATTTTAATTTTCGTGAATCTTATTTGCTAAATCGTTACATTTGAAAACAAATGATCATAATAACGATAACTAAGAATTATTTGGTATCAAGCATAATGAGAATTTGTCAGTTTCAAGAACATTAACAAAAAAAAATGGGGTATTGGAAATTATCTGTGATTTATTGGCGAAATCAATATTTGTATGACCCAGTTTCTGATAAAGAACCAGGGACAAGACAAACATAAATAATTAATGAGTATTATTCGAAAATATTACAAGTACTTCAGTTGAATTTTTAAGCGAGGACAAAATTTAATATATTATTCCGCAGAATAAAATAATTTTAGAATTTGCTTTAATCTCTTATTATTTTAAACCATTTCTCTGAGATTAATAGGTCTTCAAGGTCCGAGCATGAAAAATGTTGGATCTTCTTGCCTGGAAGGAATAGCCGTTTCATTGGAATTAAAATAGATTTCCGTGAGAGGTTTGTCACTGTGTTTATGGAGTAGAAAAGAGGACTTATAACACCACCTTGAGGCACGCCAGCTATATTCAAATACAACGAACAAGGACTTTCTTGATGAAAGAAGTAATGAAGAAAGGTTTAATGATTTGGCTGAAACGGAACGTAATATTATTTTTATAAAGTATTATAAATAATAGAAATGATAAATATATAAAATTTTCTGAACATAACTGATAGATGAAACTTCTAGTTTTTTTAAGAGCCTGATAAGAGAAAAACAGTAACAAAAAACAAAAAGAAACTTATCAGTACTAATACTAATACCTAATGCTATACACTAATACCTCTTACCTATTCTGAGTTTTCTCAGTTTGGACATGGAATTTTTGCGTCTAAGTGGAAATAATGTCATGATTGAGGTATAGAAGAGGCATTTTATAATCTCTAATAAAGGTTTTAACTCAGTCTTGAAGAGGTCATTAATTTATTGGGAATACCTCAAGGTTTAACGCTTATTTGGTGTTGTTAATGATCATTGTAGTCGTAAAATGCAACAGCCAAAACAACGTGTTAACATGAGGCAAACATTTGACTTCACGTAACAAGTAAAATAACACGTTCATGTTTAACGTGCAAACAGAATTAAAGCTTATGTTAAACATGCACTTATGCGGTTGTCCTTCGGTGCAAATTAATTTTCCGTTTATTAAATTAGACTTTCTAAACTTCTATTAACATGCATGTCGGTTACAACTTTATTTTTCAATTTTTCTGTATATTAGGATTTCTTAATTAAAAAAACAAATAAAAAGTTAGAATTCATTATCATCGTACGGAGTTGCTCAAGGCTCATACGTTCTTACTTTGTTTTACTAAGCAGACTCTATCGTAATCTTATTCCTTCAGTTAGACATAATATTGAAGAATGACCTCACTTTTGCTTATTGTGGACAGACGATAATCTTCCCAAAGCCGGGATTCGAACTCACAACCTTTTGGTTATAAGTAGGTGCACTTTTGCAAGCGCGTTAACCCGCTCGGCCACCCCACATATATATATATATATATATATACTATGTATTTTACTACATTTGAACCAACTCACTTCACTAACACCAACTCAACTTCAAATACAAATTTTCAACCCTATAAATTAATTTGTTGGAGATGTAGAGATGCCGAAATTTTGACTGGAATTCATCCATACTTTTATGGTATTGTTCTGTCTGGAAAAAAAACCATGCATACCGAATTTCAGCTCAGAGATGCTCAAATGTAGCGGAAAAAATGTATATCAGACATCTCCAAAACTTCCATAATCGTGCTCTAGGGGTTATGGAACGGATAGAGAACGCAGTCCCGCCCCTCATCGCCGACCCAAGTGCAATAGTCTGTTTTTTCGGGAAAAATACGACCAAGAATTGACACAATTATATATATATATATATATATATATATATATATATATATATATATATATATATATATATATATATATATATATATATATATATATATATATATATAAGGCGACGTCATTTATGAGGTGACTCCCCTTGTAGGATTGTTTTATGAGCCGAATTTTACTATAAAAGGGGGAGTAAATTTAAATCAAAATGTCTGTATCTTTTCCTAAATTTCGCGATTTTTAAAGGTTAGATTTTTGAAAATTTGTTTGCGAATTTAGCTGGTGCTAAAAAAAGTGCATATAGGGGCTCAAATTTTTGCCCCTCGCGGTTTTTCGCTGTTTTTAAAGTTTTGTGCGTCTCTTGAGCACCTTCAAATTGAGTTGAAGGGTTGAAAACCTATATTAATTTCAAAGGTAATTAGGCTCTCTACAAAACAAAAAAAATTGTCTATATTGTCCAGAATTAGCAAAGAATTGGCTAGTTTTTAGCCATTTTTAAATGCTTTTATTTTTTTAAGTATTCTACGAATGTTCCTATGGAAACCATTTCACTTTTTATTTGAAATCCATTTCAGAACCCTTATACTATATATTAGTTTTGGAGGTTCCCCTTTGGAACGAATGAGCTGAAATTCGACATGTTGTTTTCTAGGCAGAACAGAATAGGGTAAACTTCAGCCAAAAATTCGTCCACTATTACGACATTAACCGGTTTTTCGAAGTTTTTTAAGTTTTGTGGACCTATGGAGACATTCCAAATTGAGTTGGAGGGTTGAAAATTTATTTGTGAATTGGGTTAGTGTTAAAAAAGTGCCTTTTAGGCTAATTGTAGTTTTTATGTAAATAGGGAGTGGAATTTTTTGTATTAGCCTTCCTTGTTTCGTTTTGTTTAGAATATATATATATATATATATATATATATATATATATATATATATATATATATATATATATATATATATATATATATATATATATATATATATAGGCGACGTCATTTATGAGGCGTAAGCGCCATTTAGTAAACTTTACAGGAAACATAAAACGATTTTTCCCCAAATAACAATTTTTTTTTTTTATTGTATACAATTGGAGTTTATTTACCAGACAAAACCTTCGTAATTACAACATATTTTTAAGGCTTCTAGCACTGGTTTAGACCAGAGTGATGACTCAGGGCCGTTAGTATTTGGTGCGTAAGTCATCAGTATTCGATTTTTAGACCATTTCCAATTTTTTTTTTTCGATATATCGTTGGCGGGCATCGATAGAGGTGGTGTTTATGCCCCATATTCAATTGAAACCTAAATTTCGAATTTTTGGAGAATTTTAAGGCTTTTTCAAAAACGACGTCGATATATATGTGAATATCAGATATCTCCGAACCACAATAATCGTGTTATAAAATGTTATAATGGGATATACAAGGTGACCCCTACTCCCCCCTTCTCCCCGACTATTGCACCCCATTCCGATAACCTTCGATACAGTGCAATAGTCTATTATTTTCAGGTAAAATACGATTAACTATTCTAGATATCTTTATTAGTTTGTTATGAGGTATAACTTGATCGCCGGAATATATTTTTTTTTTCTCGCAATATCGAAAAGTTATACTATCATAAAAAAAGTTATTAGTAGAAATAACTAATATATTACACGCATGTTTAAATTTTGCAATATTTTTTTCGTTTCCATTAAAGGTCTTGATCCCGACAGGCGTCTTAGGTATTATTGTCATGTATGGTTATGATGTTATGCATTAATATATTATAGATATTATATTAAATAAAATTATAATATTAAATTGCAATAATTTTCAAATATAGAAAATATTTTTCATAATAGATTTTTTAAATCTACTAAACTTGAAGCAAATATCCCAGAGAAAAAAAAAGAAGACTAATAATAATGCTTATTTTCACATCAAAATAACACTTTTCCATTTAATTACCAGAGGAAACTTTATGTTCTAGATAATGCATGTAATAGCTATCTTCAATTTCAAGTTTCATTACAAAGTTAATGGCCAAGTTTAATTGCTTGTCGTGGACAGAATCCGCTCTCTAATACTCAATTCATGCAATTAAATAATAATGCAATATAATTGCATTTATAGGATTTGCAGAAAGCTTAGTGCAGCTTCATCACAAAAGAACAATTTCATAAAAAAAAAAAAAAAAATTATTTCAATTATTTAAGTTAAAGGAAATGCAAAAATCGGTAAAATAAATCATTTTTTTTAAATTTACTCAATTTACACATTACAAATTGTTGCTGTACTAAAACGCTGTTTCATGATCAACAGTTATTCAGAGAGGTGATGTGGTAAGCCACATACGGTCAACGCCAGTATTTTTTTTTTTTAAACAAAACGACTTGGTACCATTTATTATTGCGATAATTTTTTTAGTAAATTAAACAATAATAAACGTGCTTTTTTCTTAACAAAACTTCATCTATTTTTTTTTTTATTATCCAAAACTAGACAATTTTTTCGTCATTTTTAATGAAACTAAATCATAAATAATTTGTAGACAAAATATACAAACAGTAAAAGAGATGTAAATCGGAAATGGTGGAGATATCGCTGGCCGTAGATGTAATCAAGAAGATGGTGGAGGGGGAGAGTGGGGTCAGGAATGAAGCACACTGCTTTATTGTGTGCCAACGTTTCGGCCTAGGTTGCAGGTCTTCATCAGGGCAAAGCAAAATAATAAACAACCATAAGAGGAAAGAGAAGAACAAAGATAGTAGGGATTACAACGGGAAATACGAAAAAGTAAAATAGTATACAAGGAAATATATAAAAATATAGAATAGGCCGTGATATAAATATAGTAAACAATGGAAAATAAATTATGACAAATGAAACAGAAACAAATCACAAGTCCATACATAAATACTTTATAGAAGTTTCACAATCAAAAATAATTGGAATAAAAATTGAGACATAAAAGGAAAGAGTGCGTTTGTTTATCTTATTGTGTGTTTCATTTCTGATCTCACTTCAAAACCATCTCGGTAAATTGAAAATATTAAAACTTTTAAGATGATACACAACATAAAGAAATTTGTGAGCGGAAATCGTTGATTATTTTTTTAAAAAGAAAAATTGAAAATTTTAAAATAGAAATGATTTTTTATAGTTTCATAGTTTTTTACCGGGCTAAATTCAATCAATTGAATATTTTTTTATTTAAGTTTACGGTAATTAGCTAGCTTAAAGTAAATTTTAAATATTACAGATAACATATTTTTGTCAGGAATTTCTCGTCCTGTCAGCGAAAATTCAGAAACAACAATTTTCTTTAATATGAAATATTTTTAAGACTCCTGATTTGAGATGTGAAGTTCGCAAAACAAAAAGATTTTATATTTTATTAAAGAATTTCAAGAATTCAGCTTGCGGTTTATGCAAAATATTGCAAGGTGCAGCAGGATGATGTAGTCGCCTAATAGAAGAACCGAGTAGATATTTTAAAAGGTGATGCTGCTGATTATCCCAAGTTGTGATCCGCTGGTCACGACCCGTGACGGCCTCCCAAGGTCGGAGATGAACCTTTGCTCAACGCAAGATATCAGCAGTTAGGTGAAGAAACACCTGATGCATGTTGTCAATTAATACATCCGAATGTGTTCCACTGGGTTAGTACTCATTGCTATTCAGGTCGTCCATGTTACTATCTTGTCATCTCGAGGATCTAAGTCGTGATTGTCCGCTATCGGGCTGGACCCTGTGTTGTCGCATTTAAATGAGTTTTATCGGTTGTCTTCTCGAGATGTTTTGAGAATTGGAATGGACTTAGTTAAGGGCAATCGTATGCTGTAACCTAATCTAACTCTTGAAAAGAAAAATTACGTTATGTCTTCATCCAATAATATCGGATATGAACGGATAAGACATAGTGAACCCGAAGGTTCGTTGCCGATACAAGCAACAATTGAGAGAAAGATAACTATTTGTCTCGACGATTTTCTTCCACTCCCGCCATTTTGATATTTTGAATTTTAGTGAAAATATGACGTTAGTGATGGAAGCTCTGCCGCTCACACGTTATTTCGAATTTATTGTTTGTATTTATTACGAATTGCTACTATTTCTATCCCCACTCTAATATGCTTCGATGTCAACAACGTTGACTTATGTTCATTCTTCTGTTTTTAAACTTGGTAAAACGTCCTGTGTATACTATTGAAACCTGTGTATACTTGAAGAAATAAAGATTTTTTTTAGATTTGAATTTTTATTAGTCTTACAGGCAACTTAAAATAGAAGCTTAAAAAATACGAATTGTGATGTATATTATGAACGAAAAAGATTTGAAATATATATATATATATATATATATATATATATATATATATATATATATATATATATATATATATATATATATATACGCTTAATAGTCATTATTTGGCTACTTGCGGTTATTTATCATTTATCGATGGTCAACTATATAGATATTGTTAGACCAAATTTTATAGTTTCGAGTAAAAAAAAAAATTTTTTTCTTTTAGTATATAGTAATTCTTTATTTATTAATTCGCTTTGTTTTTTGTATATTAGGATACTTTGATATTATATATGTTATAACTAGCTTCAAATAGATATGTAATGTAGATTAGAAAATATCCAACCCACACTGCTGTAATGACCATATTGTATTTAGAACATCTGTGAAGTTGTCCATCGTGTTTTTCTCAGTTGCGATTTGTAATAAATTACCGTCCGGACGTCCTTCAAGTTCTTTAATGCTTGGAGCCTTAACATTCCGCTCACCGCAATCGTTAACGCCGTTAGAAGACGATTATAATAATTAATCGATGATTATAATTATTGAGTTATAAAAGGCTTTTATATGAGTTATAAAAGAGTTCAATTTATATAAATTAATGACAGAAAAAAATTACAAAAAAATAAATAAAAATAATGTTCGTCCAAACCAAGGTTTGAGATCTCTCAAACATCAATGAATTACTAACCAGTCAACGTTTCGCCAATTTGGGCATCATCAGGGCTGAAAAACATAACGTCACATAAATGGTGTCCATGGTTAGCTCATCTCACATCAACAGTTAAAAAAAGGCTAACCAAATATAAATGCTGACTGTAAGTTATTTATGGTATTTGAAAGAATTGATGGATTTTTTTTTTTTTTTTTTTGAATGTTCTAATTATATCTCGAAAAAATACTAATATGTACAACTTTATTCAGACTTGGGAGAGAGCTCATTGAATTTCATGGTACTCCTGCACAGTAGCGGGTCCAGAATTTAATTCGGGGGAGGGGAGGATTAGGAGTTTGGGGTTAGAGATATCTCATTGCAGTTGGTATCCTCCCATGGATGATGAAAACTGCGTTTTTTAAACCATTTGAAGTAATGACCTTGGATAGTTCAAATTCAGATTTGATTTTTTTCTTTTAATTTTTTTTTTTATTAATAATGGCAAATACAGGGACAATAATGCTACTAGAGAGAAAATTTTATGTTTTTTCTGTTTTTGATAAGAGCCAATATATTCTGCTAACAACGGATACGAAAAACATGGCGATCTCGGCCCAGCTAACAGATTGTTGGCTTGTATGATACGTTGCAGTAATGCAACCATTTCCGTTTCAACACTAAATATCCCTCAGCGCCCTTTACCTAACGAGGCATCGACATTTGAGAAAAGCGAATAAGGTTATTTATGCAAAATTATGGCAAATATTTAACTTGAATATTAAAAGACATATAATAAAATTCAATTGTAGGCCTATATTAACTAAGCTATTTTAGTTATGTATTTTGATTCAAAAATAGAACATATTGTGATTGTTTAATTATTTAGCTCAAATCGTTCATAGAAGCAAAAATAGATGAATATAAAAAATAAAAAAATTAATTACAGCCTTTCCTTAAAGATCGGGAATTCTGCTTGAATTTTTGGCGTCGGGAAGAACGATTTCCCGAGGGAATTATGCTTGAAAAACAGCCAGACATTGAGAATTTTTAATGTTTAGTATAATAATTCCATTTTTCCATTAGTACAAAGCAACAGGTGTTTAAAATATTCAGAAGAAAATTGACATAGTTGATCCGGTTACCATCTCTAATTCAATGAAAGTTGGAAAAAGCCGCCTTTCGCTAACTTTATTCTCCCTTACCTTACCGAGTGGTTTTACATGTCGCTAAGTGAACTAGGAACCTTGCTGAACTGTGAAATAATGTATTAATACACTTGGAGCCAATTGTAGCTAATTGGCTACAAACAGCTTCAATTTCAACCGATTTACATTCGCCTTCTTATAATTAGTTGCCTTTGAGCCCTTAGGGTGGAGTGACAAGGATAAAGGATTGCCAGAGTTCATTTTCAGTTGACGTCTGTATGATGGTATAGAAGGATCAATCTAATTAGGGATTGATCAATTGTTTGCCACTTCTATAATTTTGTTTTTATTGGAAACTAGTTTCGAATGTTATACATTCCATCTTCAGTTCTAAAAAAACACAAAAATTCAAAATACAGTTTGGTATTATTATACATATTAAATTAGATGTAATATACATAGTTATAATGCTATTTTATATTACATTTAATTTAATATGTATAATAATACCAAATTGTGAATTTGAATTGCTTATTTTTGAATTTTTGTGTGTTTTTAGAATTGAATATGAATGTATAACATTCGAAACTAGTTTTCAATAAAAACAAAATTATAGAAGTGACAAATAATTTATCAATCGAAAATTATTTCTGCTTTAATTAGACTACAGCTGTCGATTTCCGCTCGCTGTGCTCCTCAAGAGATATACAAACCCCCAACGGATACATTTCTATTGAGGTCGATGCCTTATTGGCCGATGCCTAGTATTATAAAACCATTTTGAATTATGATTACCTTCTTATAACATTTCTGTTTGATATTATCTATTTAAACCTTGGTGAATACCAACATGTATTTGATTTCTTGTCTTAATTAAATTCATAATTCATAATTGTTTTATAATGCTAATTTATATTACATTTAATTTAATATGTATAATAATACCAAACGATTGCAGATGATTTTACTATACTTTCTGAAAATGTGGAACCTGCTATAACCAAAATTAATCTCTTGGAAGAAATAGCCTGCAGAACTGGCTTAAGAATTTCTGCAGAAAGAACAAAAATTTTAACTAACATTGAGGAGATGCTCCAAAATTCCTGAAAACAAATATTGGCCAAATAGAAAGGGTAAAAAATATTAAATATTTAGAGAAGATAATCCAAGAAAATGCTATGGAAAAATCTGCAATAGCAGAAAGGTTGCATAAAATGGGTAGAGCATATGGTATCACCAAGACCTCTACAATAAAACGTGACTATCCAAAAATGTAAAAATAAGGCATTAAAATACAGTAGTGAAGCCAGAATGCCTATATGCGAGTAGATGTCTGGCATTAAACTACAATTTAGATAAGTTAGAAGTCCTAGAAAGGCGAATTATAAGGAAAATATTACGACGACAAAACACACCAGAAGGTTGCAAATTACGAAGCAATGCTGAAGTTTACGAAAATGTAGAAAATATTTCAAACGTAATGAGAAAAAGAAGACTCATGTTTTTTTTTGGTATTTATTTCGAATGCAAGACAGTAGATTAACCAATAAGATATTCAAATATCTATGGGGTAAAAAGTCCACAAAAAGCTAGGTCAACGAAGTAAAAAAGGATTTAGAAAGAAACAATATACAAACAGAAGATATATACCAACTGAGAAGCCTTTCGGGAAAAAATATTGAGAATGGAAGGATTCCAATGCAGGGTAGCTAAGAAGACTGGTTCAAAATGGTCTGACGACAGAAGGAAGAAACATAGTGAACAGATGAAACCATACTGGAAGAAAAGAAAATAACAAAAATTAGGAATTGAAATTGTAACGTGGTCCTCAGATGGCCTTTTAGCAGCAAAAAAAAAATAAAATACTAAACGATATTTTGAATTTTTGTGTGTTTTTAGAACTGAAGATGAATGTATAACATTCGAAACTAGTTTTCAATAAAAACAAAATTATAGAAGTGGCAAATAATTTATCAGTCCCTAATTAGAGTTCATTTTATTTAGTTTTGTTATGTAAAATATGTTTATGAATAAAATTGCGGTGAAATTTATTTTATGTATTTTCTAGATATTTTTATTTTTGGCGATGCGTTGAGCCCTCAGTGTAAGAAGTTGGTAACAGTTTTTTTATTATCGAACAGGAATAAAATTTTCATTATTATACAAATTCATTCTCAAGTTCGAATTGTACATTTTATCATAACCCGACCAAATACAGCATTTTATGGTTCAATTTTTTTTTTTAATTTATTCCGATAAATTGCTGGAAAACGCCTTGAATTTTATAATAGGGATTTAAAAGTAATTTGCCACTTCCGTATTTTTGTTTTTATTGAAAACTAGTTTCGAATGTTATACATTCATCTCCATTGCTAGTTCAGTACGAGAACAAGCCAATACAAACATTTCTGTTTGATATAATCTATTTAAACCTTGGTGAGTACCAACATGTGTTTGATTTCTTGTCTTAATTAAATTCATATTTTATAAATGTTTTATAATACTAATTTATATTGCATTTAATTTAATGTGTATAATAATACCAAACTGTATTTTGAATTGCTTATTTTTGAAGATGGAATGTATAACATTCGAAACTAATTTTCAATAAAAACAAAATTATAGATGTAGCATATAATTTATCAATCCCTAATTAGATTGATCCTTCTATACCACCATGCGGATGTCAACTGATTGAATTTTACAGTTCAAAGTCTCGAAATCCTTGATTTTTTTCATAATACATCATCTGTACTGATGAGGATACCTATAACCTATTGGAACCACCTTAACGACTAGTATCATTATACGATGATACTCCTCCAATCAAGTCCTTCTGAAAGGCAAGTCTCAACCTCGACGCGGCGATTCATCAGCTCGCATTAGGGCCAATGATCAGGCAGCTATTCCTACCGATCCCTCTGATTGGTTACGTCATCGACCAATAATATGGCCTCTTGAGCGGAGTTGGATTCCCGTTGGCGAAAGCTCGTTTTGCAAGGAAAGCGATTGACCTATCTGGTCGGTGGTCTGGGTAGTTGTAGGCTGTCGGGTACCAATCAGTCGGGTCTCACTTCAGCTCCGTTTGTCCGGTTAAATGCGGTCAGTCAGTCGCGTTTGTTCGAGACTGTTCACATCGGCGGTCTTTCAACTCGCACTTTCCTTCTAGCGCAGCACAAGAAACTGTAGTATTTCTCTGGTAATAAGGAGGCGTAAAAAAAATCTATAAATAAGTTTTCATAGGCACTGCTTAAAGTCATAAAAAAAAAAATCCATCGAAACTAAATCGAAACTTTTTAAATATATTTGCAACTTGACAAAGTTAAAATATATAGGTAGTGTACAGAATTGTTGTACTAAAATTGTTTAAAAAACTGTTTTATTGTACTTAAGTGGGAGAAGATGCGAAGAAGTGGATGTAGCTGTGTTTATTTCAAGCAGTGTTTATGTGAACTCTTTAAAATTATATTAAAAAGATAATTATTATAGGACGGTAAGGGAAAGTTGTGTGATGCGCGCACCGCACCAGATTTTTTTATTGAAATAACAATCAACTTACGAATTAGTGCACACGATGGTAAGGGTATTAAAAGCAATTCAAGATGGTATATTTGGCAAGGTAGTTGTGTACAACTGTCTGAAGTTGTGTACACGGAGGCTTTCGCCTCCTGGAGCGTAACCTTCCGAGCCTATGATCCGCCCACAAGGTACTTCGTTCGCCTATGCCGACTTATTTATGCCAATAAGAACATATACCGTGTCACTACAAGTTTTTATACTTATATTGATTGTAATTGTTATTTATTGTCTCTAGTATGTTATTTGGAGCAGTATAGAATTAATATTTGAATTTTTAAAAATTATATGACTATCTAAATATGATAATTTTGAGATAGACTCTATTTGTTTAGGGTTTTTCTCTGGAAACAAGTGTAGATAAATAAATACGGTCTCACTACATACGATTTAATCATAGGCGATGATGTATGTATTTAAAACATGATTTAAAAAAATAAATGCACGTTTAAATTATAACGTGAATGGAGCTAACGGAGTAGTTGAGAAAGCAAGTATGTCAACGTTTTTAGACACCTGATTTGTCAGGGGCGTACGCAAATTTTTTTTTCGGGGTGAGGGATTTAATATGAAAAAGGATAATAATCACCTAAACGTCTATAATCGCCAAAATTGGCGTAAGATTTAAGAATAAGCGTGAAAATTGGATCAAAAACTATTTTTAAAATTACCAAAAATATTCCTCTAAATACAAGTCTTATATAGGTGGGTATGAAAATTAAATTTTTTTGCACATTTCGGGAGGAATATATCCCCCCGATTCCCCTCCGTCCTACATACGCCACCGCGGTTTTTTATGGACAAGAAGGATAACAAATTAAAAATAGCTAAAATTTTATCAACACTTAACAATATTTAAATTGCTTTTCAAATTAAATGATGGAGTATTAATAGGGCTTATCAATATGTGTGGCAGTGGGATGGGATTAGGAAACCGGTTGGTAATGTGAGGTCTGGAGTAACCGGACTTGAGCAGGTTGGGGAGGTACCAGGAAGGTCAGTTTGGACAGCACACTTTGGAAATGGGTCAGCTGGACACCTGTACCGTTGCATCTAATTATAGATTTAACTTAGTCTTCTTAATATTACTTCAATAAGTAATAAAAAAAAAAAAAGCTGTGAAATCATAATATGGGAAATAATTTAAAAGTTCGAACTATAATAAAGTACGGAAGGTTCTAAATTAAAGAATGCTACTAAAAAAAAAAAAAAATAATAAAACGCTTTAATTGTTACTCTATGGTTTATTATTAATTATTTATTTGTTAAATTTTTTGTTACCACAATTTTTCGAGATCATTAGATATGCCTCAGCCAAAAAAAAAAAATATATATTTTTTTTAGTTCGCTTCGTATCTTGATACGTAAAATTTCAAATTTTGAGATTGAAAGTGGTAAACAAAATTTTCTTGGTCGATTATAAAGGTTCATTATTGAAAATAATAAACAAAAAATATATGGTTACATAATATTAGAACAGGTTGAGATTGGGCAATGTAAATATTAGAGATATATCGTTAAATATTTAGATACTTTCATTATCTACAAATACCTAATGATGATAAAAACAATATAATAAATAAATTAATATTTAAAAAAAAAAAAATGGAAAATAGGGAAATATATGTGACGTTCGGGGATTCTGAGCTTTCTTTTATTTTTTTTTGATGACTTCATTAATTTTATCTTTCTTTACACTAATTATCCATGATTCACCTTTCACAAGTCACAATCAAGTCATGCCTAAGGTGATGTTTTCTTATTTAAATGTAAACAGATTACATGGTTACTTTTAGTGGTATGAGCTCTGAGAACAGATATTTTCTTTTTGAATTAGTGATATTATTACTTTATTTATGTCAGAAACTAGTAAAAAAAATATATATATATATATATTTTTTTCAATTTTTCTATTTGTCTGTTAGTCGAGGATTTTCAGAAAATTTTCAGCACAGTTAAAATTTAAATTGCAAATTACTATCTTCGTTTTCTCAATAATTTCAATCAACTTAATTTAGTTACTTTGCCCTCCATAAAAAAAATACCATAAAAAGAGAATGTTTTTTCTTGAGTATTATAGTAAGCTATTGATGACCTAATGTTACAAATCCTTTTAACGCTTTTGAGAGGTCTCACATGTCGTTATTATGTTGTCCGTTCGCTGAATATGGTATAATAACTGTTACCTCGATCGAAGGGATTACTGGTAAAGTTACATAAATTACTTATTAAATAAAATATGATTAAACAGTATTTGATTTTTAAAAATATATATCATTATATTCGTTAATTTAACAAAAATGTATGTGTTTGTATATATATATATATATATATATATATATATATATATATATATATATATATATATATATATATATATATATATATAAAACTACATATGTAACTTACTAATAATATTGAATATTTTAGTTAAAGTTGTATGATTTTATATATATATATATATATATATATATATATATATATATATGTATATATATATATATATAATATAAAGTTACATATGTAGTTATAGGAATAACTATTATAAAATCGGTCCTCATTCTAAGATATAAGATATAAGGTATAAGATATAGGGTCCATAATCTGGAACATTATGACCGAAATAACAAATTAATTAAACCTAATTAACCTGATTATAGGAGCTTATAAAATTATAAACATATATAATATAATATAAACGAATGTAAAATTATACAACAATAATTGTAAGATTGTTTTGGCATTATACAACCCCAGTAAGGAACCTGTAATTTATACCATTCAAGCGATTTTGTCATTAAAATATTTTTTCAACCGCTGATTTTCCATCCTTCAATTTCAATCTCAAATCATCTGATATTATTCTAAGTATCCGCTAGTTGACCGATTAATAGTAAACAACTTTAAAAGGCCATTGACTCTAAAATGGCTACTCCACTCCAAATGGAACGTGGAACGATAGAGAGTGTGAAATACTGCGTGTTTTTTTTTTTTTTTTATGTGATGCAGAGCGAATGGTTCCATCAGTCCTGAATTACATCTCGCCATGTCAAAATCTAATCACTCCAAAATACCCTGATTATGGAAAACTGATGGAGTGGAACGATGGACTGCACAGTTTTTAGGGTTTTATTTACTATTAATTATGTTAAAAATATAAATATTAATTATAAGGAAATAAACATTTAAACTTCCACATTTTTTTAATATTTTTTTTGTGGGGGAAAGTAAAGATTAAATTATTTAATGCTCTTACCATTGTAGAGACACAATTTATATCCCATTAATTCTGAAGAGTTATAATAATAATAATAATAATAATAATAATAATATAATAATAAAGTGTTTCTCTCTCTCTGTACATTATGAATAAAAATAAATACAAAAATAAAGTAAAACTTGGAACGATGGAGTAGAGTGAACGGGAGGGGAGGAGGGGGTGATGGAGCCATTTAAATCGTCTTCACTCCAAGTAATCCAGTCGCTCATCGTTTCATTGGTCCACTTGGAGTGATGGTGCATGGTCTCCTAAATATCGATACTGCAAGTAAATAATTTCTATGCAGCTGTTCCTTCGACGGAACTTCTTGGATCTGCATCTCTTATCTATTGCTATATAAGCGATTCACATGAATGTTATCTTTCTTGAGATAGAAAAAATGGCACCCTTTTCTCAATATAATCTAATATTCTAATATTATATATAATATTCTGCTAATGCTTATCTGTATTTTAATCTTCCATTGTCAATAATGATTCCCAAATTAATCTGAAGATGGCTCAATATAAATAGTAAGTGTATTTTTTAAACTTTCTTGATTACAGAAGATCGAATCGACAATGTTTCTCACAAAGACCTTAAGTTTGTTTGTTATATAAGCAAAATATAAATAAGAGGAAATATAGGTAAATTTTTTTAGTTTAATAAAATCATTTCCACGCTTTTTCGTTTATGAGAGGATCTACATGAAGCACTTTAAGAATCAATAATGCGTTCAAAAATAATTTTTTTCAGGAATAATGGATGATTTATGTCATTTATTTAAATTTATTATTATTTATTATTTATTTATTGTCATTTATTTATTTTATTTATGATTTATGTAATTTATTTAAAATATTCAATTAATAGTTAAACAGTTAAACATTAATACAATGTCGAGTTAGAAGTATATTAATTATTATAAATATTTAATAATTTATTAGTTTTAAAAAACATATATATAAAAGAGTACCAAGCCCACTTATACTACAATATAATTATTCTGTACAAATAGATAACTGATGAATATATTCTTATTAGTTTAGGAATTAAAGACGATCCTATGTTAGGAGGTCTCTGGGCCATCTTCTTTCATAATCCTTTGAGGATCATGGCGAATATCTTACTAATATTAGAAACTGAATGGTTTTGTGTGAATGTGAAGTCAACTTCCGTTTATTAATTAATTTTCTTAGTCACATTAATTAGTGCAGTTAACGTTTCGGAGTGGTTAATCCATCTTCAGAATTTAATACTGCAATACATCACATTTTTATTATGCTGCAAATTATTACACAAAAAAAAAAAAAAGTTGGAGTGAATTTATTTTATTTTTATTACTAGGTTGACACAAAAGTTTTGTTGGTGTTTTTTACAGTACAATAAAATTGTATTTGAAAAATAACTTACAGCTCACTCCTCAAAGTATAACCCCTCGTGTTGGACTGTCTTGAGCCACGTATTAACTCTTGAAGACCTCGCGAACACCGTTTTCGACTTCCTCCTGATTATTGAACTGTCTCTCCCGAAGAAAATAAGACATTGAGCAAAACAAGTAATAGTCAGAGGGGGCGAGATCAGGACTTTACGCAGGGTGTGGTAGAAGTTCTAGACCATCAAGTTCTTCAGTTTTATTGTTATTCTAGCGGCATGAGGACGAACATTATCTTCTTGTAGGAGAACTCTTTTCCAATTGGCCAGGGCAGGATATTTCTGGACTCCAAGAATAGTCGACAGTTGGCGGGTACTGGTTGACGGATTTTCGTTAACTGCCCTTTCCGTAGCCTCAAAGTTCCAGAAATTGGCGCCCAGAACGTGGTTCGTCTTCAAGTACGGTGTCGCCGCTCTTAAAAAGCCCAAACCAAAGTTGCGCAGTCCTTTAATTCACAACATCCTCCCCTCCACTTCACATATTTTTCGAAAATCAGCCGCTCCAGTAAATCTTTGTTCCCAATAATGCCGCAATAATACACGAATTTCAATTTTTTCTGAATTCATATTAAAAGGTATTGGTTCGAAAGAAATACCATTACTGAATGAACAATTATGGTTTGAAAGGTTCTCTTTCTGATAAACATGGCTAGTTAAGGATTAGAGAACAGATAAATATACAATAAACAATTCCATTTAAGAACCGACAAAACTCTTGTGTCATCCAAGTATTTTAAAGGCTTTGGTCACTTTATATTTTTCTTCTATCTTCATAAATGACCGAGATGTGGGCGTCTGAAAGATTTAATCAGCCAACATTTTGTAATGGAATGGCGGATGGTAATGTCGAGTTCTGAGGATCATCCTGGGGTAACCTCTAACTCTTTGTTGCCATATCAGAAAAAAATCGGCTCCGTAGTCTCGGAGAAAAGCCGCGGATAGCCGACGGACGGATTTTTGTACTCGATTTTTTTATTCTACGTACCGTGAAATGTAAAATCTCAAATTTTTAGCGAGGTTTAATTTTTTTTCTTAGACGATTACACAGGTTCATTATTGACAGTAATAAACCCAAATTTAGATTGTTATAATTATTTAATAATTAATTTAGCAATTTTTAATTTATACATTAATGCATACAAATTTACATTATTTACCTTAATATTTTCTTTGTCATATATTTTTAACTTTGGCTTCCTATTATTCTTATCAATCCATACAATTATTTCGTTAAAACTGTAATTAATTAGTTGTTATAAATAGGCGTGCCTTATTGTGAAACTTTCCTTCGTCACACATTGAAGGATTAGAACTTTTACCTTTTATCTATTTTTATTCTTTTATCTACGTCTTTCTATCAATGTTAGAAATACATTTTTTAATTGATTTTTTTTTAATTTTTATTGATTAGATTTATGGCAAATAGAAAACATGATCGTGTTGGAAAATATATTAGTCCCCTAGTTTTAACACTATTCTTCAATGATTTGTGATATGGGAATATAGATTTATGGATGCAATTAATAGGTCATTATTACCAATGTTAACACAAAGGCCATAAAGTTTATGCTTCCATAAACTTCCGACAGGAACGCAGATCAAATTTCCTTGTCAACGCATACGGCTCTAATTGAAAACGATTATCTACGCATCTAGAAAGGAAAGCGGAGTTCCACATTTTTTTTATGAATTTTCCGACACACACGAAAATTCGTTCCGTCTTACTCGGCGTGTTACTTTAATTGTTAGGGAGACTTACGTGTAAGATTTTGGTTCTCGAGTCTTGTTGAGGTCCTATTTCGTCGCAGTCGGTAAGAGAAAGTTAATAGGAAGTGTAATTGTGCTTGTTTTTAGGGAGGAGAAAACTATTTTTTTCAGATAAAAAAATAAGCAGGCCTTATCAACAATAAAGTTTGAGAAAAAAAGCATAGATGATGCCTATTGACCGAAAGGTTTTCAGTAATGAACCCTTGTAATCGACCAGGAAAAAATAAAATTGAACCCCTCCTCAAAATTTGAGGTTTTTCGTTTCAAGATACCTCACTCACTCACTCTCCTGGCGTTACAACCTTCGAGGGCTCAAGACCTCCGCCAACAGTCTAATCCTTTCTGCGACGCACCTCTTCGATTTCGAACTACCCGCAAGGTCCGGGCGTTTACCACACCATCCTCCCATCTTTTGGGGATTTCCTGGGAGGCCATCCTCGCCACATGTCCTGCCCATCGAAGACGTCCGGCCCTAATGGAACGCACCACGTCTACGTCGTTTAAAGAGTATTAGCTTGGAATTTTTTTGTCTCCTCCAAGTAGACTCCAAGGTCATATGCGTCTACGAATTATCATCCTCTCGAACTGAAGGAATTCACCTTCCTGTGTTTTCGGTAGAGTCCAGCATTCTGAGCCATACTTCAGAACTGGCTTAAGTAGTGTTTTGTAGAGTCTTACCTTTGTTGCCCTGGAAAGTGTCTAACTTTTCATTAGCCTAAGGAGACCAAAATAACACTTTGGCCGCATTTATCAGACGTCTAATCTCCTGTTTTATATCATTTTCAAAGTTCACCTGTGACCCAAGATAGATGAAGCTACTCAAGTTCTCAAAGAAGTGCTTGTTGATGTTGACATGGCCTTGGCTAGCTTCAACATTCGGTCTTCAGCTCATTTACCACCAGAACCAGCCTAGCCGCTGATGCCTGGAGTTTGGTGAAGGCTGCACTCATGGAATCAAAGCTCCAGCCTATTATGTCAACATCATCAGCATACCATTTGTGTTGCCCTGTTAATTGCAGTTCCATTGGTCTGCATCCCCGACTCCCGAATTACTCCTTCGAGTGCAATGTTAATATATAAGAGGAGACCTAAGCTTTCAAGATACCTAGAATCCAAAAATCGAATAAAATATTTGTTTTTAAATCTTAAATTGGATTAAATAATTATTTAAAAAATAGGATGTTAATTATTATCAATTAATTCACTTTCAGTGGTATTCAGAAGTAACATTTTGTATGTAATATAACCGACACAATATTCAAACTTTGACTCCCACCATCTTTTGTTTGTTATGGTTAAGATTTTTTTATCTTTTAATTCATTCTGTTAACCTTTCATTTAATGGTGTATTAATTACTTTTCTAATCGTCATTATTTTTAATTTTATATAATATTATATTTTTTGTATATAATTATATTTTTTGTTATTTAATTATATTATTAAATCGTAAAATCATTATTTTTGGTATATTATTTAGTTCAATCGTAAAATGATTATTTTTTTGTTTATTATTTAGTTTAACTGTCAATTTTTTAAATTTTATTTGTACTTTTTCACTAGTACACTAATTCACTATTTCTGTTTTGACTTTTTTGGGGGGTTTTATGATGTTTATTTTGTTTTGTTTACTTCGTCCTTTGTTTTACTTGATACTTTCTTATTTTTTGTACTGCAATGTTTATTTTTCTTTTATATTTTTAAGTAATTAATACTCTCATCTAATTTATTATGCCAATTGCAGCATTGAACATGCAAGAATTATAAATACACGACCCTCCCATAGGGTTACTACGGAAGGGGCAAAATAAAAGTTAGATTACCTTAATATCCCAGATTTAATGTTATCTCAATATATTTTTAACGTTTTAGTTTTTATAAAAGAAAAATTAATTAATTTGGATAAATGTATGCCCTTCCCACTATAGCTAAAAAGGTTGGCAGCCTGCAGGACAACCCATTTTCATTACAAATTTTGAATACTTAAAGGCTTAAACCAATTCAGTTTAAATAAGTTATTGGTTAAGCATTTTTTACCATTCAAATATAGACATGTCATATTAAGAACTAACTTTTATTAATTAAGAACAATGTTATAGTACAGCCAACATTTTTAACAAACAGGCTAAGTTAGTTTATCATTACAACTTTTTTCATTTATACATGTATATATATATATGAGATTGTTTTATCATAGTGTACCTCGGATCCATCCTTCGGTTCAGTTTTATAATAGGGGGTAAAGATCAACATAATTTTGAATACTAGATTAAATTCTAAAAACGAATTGGAAATGGCATAAAATTAAACAGAAAAACAGGCAACCACAGCTGGATGTTCTTATTGTAACATCTTGTGCACATGTTTACAAATAAAAATTAAGTTATACATACATACAAATAATAAAACAATGAAATTAAAATTTATGTATAAAAACGTGGTTTTTATTACATATTAACTATGTTAGAGGTCAAGATGTTAATGATCCAAGGTAGACTAGGGCGTAATCAATGGTACCACTGATCAATAAAATATAAATATATATTTTTTTCTACAACTGTTAAATATTTTAATTCTCAAAAGATACATAGTGTTTAGGAATTATGGTTCTATCACGATAGACTCTTTCCGTGGTTAGATTTGAAAAAATGGCTTTTTTTTAAATATAAAAGTAAATTATCAGCAACGGTCTCCCTTATATATAATTTATTATTGGAATTATAAATTTGTTGGTAATAATTCCAGACTGACATATTTGTAATAAAGTTAAATATTTTTAACTGGATGGTGTATTAATATTGGTTTCAATAAGGAAAATCAGCCATTCCATTATAAGAAGGCGGGGCAACTCTCTATATTTTATTTATCGATAAGACCATGATAAACATGTCCAAAGCTAAATTGCCAATTTTTCGTGGGACAAAATAATTTATTACTTTTCCCCTAACAGCTTAACGTATTATTCAACTCAAATGCCAAAACAATTATTTCTTACATATTTGGTTAGCAACGTCACAGCTTCTACATGGTAACGTCTTGCATGTTACGAAGGTTATAGGCCAAGCCTGAAAATAGGAATATGTGACATCAAGATTTATTGTGACGTTGTGCAAGCTGTGGGCTCATCCTTTCTTTAAAGTGATTGCTTGGATTTAGCTTGTGTCGTAAAAGGGATATCATGCTTGCGAAAATCGTGTGGCTTCGTGAGCGAAATCCTTCGTTATTTATTCGACCCACAAAGTTTTGTAATATAGACAATAAATGCCATGCTAATCATATTACAGTTTTTATCATACATTAGAAGTGTCAAAACGGGATATAAAATGTTTAATGAAAAAAAAAAATATAATGAATTGATTTCTCTTTCAGGTAATCAAAGTTATGTAATAAAAAAAAAAAAATGTTTCATTGTAGATAACATGCGTAATATTCTTACACTTTTCGTCGTTTATACACAGGGTGACCTTTTTAGATGGCCTGGCTGAATTTCTCTTGAACCGATTATGTTATAAAAAAAAAAAAAAAAAATACGTATTTAATATTTTTCAGTCTAGTTTAAAATTTAAACCATTTTTTGAAAAAATAAATAAACGGGGTCTCTCAGATTCCGTACAACTTTAAAATTTCAAATAGAAACCTATGCCTTCCGATACATCATTTTAACGGATTTTTGAAACTGAATTCAATGGTGAAACCAGATTTTAAATTGGTCAATAAATTACAAAGTTATGGTACAAATACATTTTGTTTGTTTCGGTATTAATTCTTTTAAATTTCCTTTACACTTGTTTTTGTTACACAGGAATTAATTGGGTCACATCGTGTTTGTTATCTTTTTAGCTGTAATTCATAATAAAAGGTTTGTTTTAAAGATGTAGTGAAAAAAAAAGAAATAATATGATTGGCAGCGTTTATGCCAATGATAACCCTGCAAAATCTGTTGAAGAACTGTAATAAAGAGTGGAAAATGCTTGTTGATCCATCGAGTCAGTATATCGCACTGAGCACCAGCGAAGAGTGGCTAAGAAGAGCCAACCTTTGCATCGTCGAAGAGAGTAGGCTCTTCGAACATGAAATGTAGGTTCACCAACATCTGGTTGTATTTAGTATCGATTTTTTTTATTATTAAAAATAGCTAACAAAATGCATTATTTTTTTTTAACTTTGTACCATAACTTTGTAATTTATTGATCAATTTAAAATCTAGTTTCACCATAGATTTCAGTTTCAAAAATCCATTAAAATGATGTATCGGAAGATATAGGTTTCTATATAAAATTTTAAAATTGTACTGGATCTGAGAGACTCCGTATATATTTTTTTTTCAAAAACAGGTCGAAATTTTAAACTAGGCTGAAAAATATCAATTTTTTTATTTTTTTTATAATGTTATCGGTTCAAGAGAAATTCGGTCGGACCATCTAAAAAGGACACCCTGCATATTAATTGATGTATATATCTTCTGTATGAATATATATATATATATATATATATATATATTAAAAATTTGAAACTTTAAATCGGGTTGTAGGGGCCATACACAATGTTTAACTAATTTCTTAAGCTGTTTTTTATTGTAGCATACGTTTCTTTCTATCCCAATCTATATGCATGGGGACATCCTCAGCACTGGAAAAATAAATTACACTACATTAGTTAAACTATAGTTACACTGTATCAACTTAAAACTTAAAATCTGTCCAAAGCAAATAATTTATGATACGCAAAAGTTCTCTTACTTAATCTGTTGAGCTCCGGTACATCAGGCAGGCATTGAAAAACTCCCCAACTCGGCCTCTGGCCACCGAAACCCACCCCAAAATCAAATACACATGCCTTGCCAATACAAGCTCACAAACCACTATATCTAGTCATAAATTAAATCTTAAAATTACATTTAAAACATTATAAAATCAACGAATTAAAATCCGAATTAACATACCAAAGAAATGTCGGAGCAACGATCACAGAAAGCTAATGCGTGCAGAAGCACGTCACAAAATATAATAGGCAAAATCGAATTATATAAAACTATAAAAGTCTAAAATCAGTATAAAATTTTAAAAATCAAAACCAAAGACAATATAAAACAAACATTAATATGTACATTAAGAAAGAAGTTGTTCGGGGGGTGCGATGGAAGATTGACACACTAATAAGTATAACTTATTTATTCTCTGCTAACGTTTTGCCCTAAGTTTTACCCCATCATCAGGGCTAACAGAAAAACAAGATAAAAACGTTGAAAAGAACAGAGGCCTTATCATTAACAATAAAAAAATGGTAATAAATAGAAATGACAAGCATGATAAAAATTAATACAGAAAAAATATGTTAGTATAGATATTGCAAATAATGAAAAATTAAAGTAATGTGAAAAGAGTGAAGGAAAGATTATGGATTACATGAAACAATAAAATACATCATGCATGATATAATAAAATATATAAAAACTATCATATTAATTAAAATGACTACTGTTATGAAGATTTGGAAGTATGTAAAGTATATCGAGATAATTACGTTATTATAAGTTTCGTAAAAGATTACAATGATGCTAAAAATGTTGGCAAATGATTAATGGAAATAAAACAATATAAAAATTAATTGAAATTAAAATAATGCGTTATTTAAAAATGATATATTAAAATATATGAAAAATATCAATTAAAATTACTACTAATATGAAGATTTGGAAGTGTATAAAGCATATCGAGATAATTATGATGTAATTAATTAATTAATATATACAGTGTGGTGTGGCTAGAGTAATTAATATAAAATTCGAGCTATGTACCCATATATAATAAATATTTCTGAACTAAAGCTACAAAAAATAAATAAAAATTATTAAAAACGAGCCTATATACCTGGCATTCATTACAACTTTCAACTCAATGACTTTAGGATATTATAATTAACATAATTCAGCTTTATCAAATCGTTTCGTGCATTTATGGCATTATTTGTTCTCTCGATATGCATCATTTCGAGAATTAATTTTTTATACTTGTTACTTTCTGTTTCCTTAACTTTTACCTTTTTGAAGTTAAATTTATGCCTGTTTTTTATAGCATTATTCACTGAGGTCGCGTCTTCCTTATTGAAGTCAATATTTATGAGCATAAATTCTCCTGCGGAGGTACTGGGAGGTCTGTCCCGCATATTTACCCTCACAATCTGAGCAACTTATTTGGTAAATAACATTTAAAAGTTTGTCCCTGCTTTTCCTATGCTTAAGCTACGAAAAAATCCTGGGGATCGAAACGCCCCCAGAAAATAAACGAAAATAAAAACAGCTTAAGAATGTAGTTGAAAACTGTGTATGACCTGCAACACGATTTAAAGTTTCAAATCTTTTAACATAATACAGAAGGTCGACAAAATAATATATATATATATATATATATATATATATATATATATATATATATATATATATATATACATATACATATATATATATATATATATATATATATATATATATATATATATATATATATATATATATACATATATCTTTACTGTATAAAACTCTGGTCTATGGTTGATAGCTAAGTCTGAGAGATACTTACCAATGCTGATGAATTCCTGCTGTCGCGTGTTAATCGAAATTTAATTTAGTGTGTCTTGCTTCTTCGTCTCGTGAAAGCACTTATACACGTGCCGATCATTCATTTAATCACTTACCCATTAGTTAGTCCGATGGTGTATCAACATGTTTACTTACCTGAAAACATCAAGGCTTGAATTAATTAAAGCCTTAGATAGTAATATAGGTGCAAATATATGTTTAGTAATAATAATAAAAAAGAAAAATATTTTTAAAAAAAAATCAGAATTATTACTCAAAATATAATTGGAAGATCCCAAAAAATAAAACAAATTAAGCCTCTCAAATACCAGTAAATAACTAACCGGTAAACGTTTTGCCAATTCATACATCTTCAGGACAGAAAAAATACAAGATTACATAAACGCAGACCTAATACAACGCATCCCACATCAGCAGTTCAAAATAACTCATCAACTATAAACAGCACATCGCTCCAAGACATCTCTCACATATTCATGAGCAGAGCCCGGATTTTTATGCAATCGCCTACATTTTTTAAACAGTTAACCGAATATTTTTACGAATCAGTGTACCTAATCAGCAATGAACAAAATTTTATTTTGCGCGATTGATGATAAATGCATGTTTTGGTAATTTCAATTAAGTAAAAAAAAAAAAAAAATGGAAATAAAAAATTAAAAAGAGACTTTTAAGATGAAATTCCATATAACAATCGTACAGTAATTTTCAATAAACAAAACAATACCAAATCAACGAAATAACGTTACCTCAAATTATTGACTTCTCAGGATATGATTTTATTATTTTCCCGGTTCTCTGCCATCTCCCCTTCTTGTCTTTTTAAATAACACACTAAGTTTCAATTTCAGTTTGTTGCCTACTTCCTTTACAAGCGTTATATTTGTATAGTTTTTAAAATTGTCATTTAGTTATCCTTTTCAAATGCAATTATTGCTGTCTTTGTTTTGTTACCAATTGCAAGTATTATTTGATAATATAGCTTTTAAAAAGTATTTCATATAATTTTTTTAATTAACCATTAATTATATATTATTATTATACACACACATGGCTTTTCGTTTGTCAAATCATGCTTTCAATTCATATTTTGGTTAATGAAAAAAAAAAAATACAACAAAATTTGAAATCAGCTTCGTTCAATTTTTATTCCCTCCTCCGATTCCTTTCTTGGTTTAGAGCGTTATGTGGGCATATTAATATATTTGAATATTTAGCTGTCTTATTATATACTTGGAGATTTTTTCTTGCATATTTTATGTTTCTTACTGCATATTTTACGGGTTTTTTATTACATATTATATGGCATATTCTACGGGTTTTACGCTAAGCTCATGAGATGTGTATGACTGCATTTGGTCTGCATTTATGTGTCTTATCTTTTTCTGTGGTTATGACTGAATTGGAGAAAGGTTGACTGGATAATTATTTACTAATGCTTGAGAGACTTAAAGCATTGTTTCTGGAATTATCAATATATATTATGGCAAACTTAGTAATAATATTTCGGATATTTATCACAGTATTATAAATTAACTAGTATACCCGAGCGAGAACTCTCGCATTACATATCTTAATGAATCCCTAATGAAATCGAAGTATAAGCGATAAACAATATAATATTATCAACAAAGTTTATTTAACACACACATTTAGTGAAGCTTTATAATAGTTTATAATGACTATGTTCAAGTAATAGTATGACTGAAAAGTACCCCCTCAGTTTAACAGTTAAGCAATAAGACTCAGCTATACCACTTTCTGTTTTTAGTATTCTATCATTCATGGAAACATAAAAACAATATTTTATTTACAAAACGTTTTCAAAGTTAATAATACGTTTTTGTTAACAATCTCAACTGGCTTTAAAAGGCATGACAACGACACGTACGCAAGATGGCATAGGGCCCATGCGGACCTATGTCGTGCATTATCTCGAAAACGGTAGGTTTTAAGGCTTTAAAATGCTGGACCAGTATGATCCAAAGGATCATACATGATTTTGATGCCCGCGTCAAAATCTTTAAAACCCAACTTATCCCGTCTCGATCCGCTGACTCTCAGTCGTCAAATTTGTGAAACCTCCCAGTTTTTTCACCACTTTTATTTAAGCCCCCGTAGGATTTTAAGAAACAAAATCGGGATTCGTCACTTCTCCGTGAAATTCTATTTCTTTTGATACCTCACACGTCAAAATCCATCGCTCCTGAGAGCCGGAAAAGGGATCTATACTACCGTAATAATATATAGTAGTGATTCATTTCTAGGTCCTTATATTATATCATATAGGAGTGGCTTTTGTAACTTCTCAAGCTGTTAATAGAAAGTGCATTAGAAAACAACTTAGGCCGAAACATCGGCAGACATTAAATATGGGGCTCCTTACCACGCAATATTTCATGGGTTTTATTTTCGTCAACAGTATTAATTTATGGATTAATTTCATGAAAACGAAAGTTATTATTACATTATAATAACAAGGGCCCATTCTTTTAAATAAACTACATTACAGTTGTTTTTATCAAATTACATAATAGTGATTATGTAAAGTGTTCATAGTAATTCTATTAGAGACTGAACTATTTTTTATTTACAACACTGATCTTGTCTTCTTTTCAATTCTCTTGCTAAACTAGGCTCAATAGATAACAACCACAAATGGGATAGTCTTGGCTGTCCCATAGACGATTTAAAATATTTTTTTATTCTATTAGGCACGAAAGTTCTGCCTCGGGTAGAGTGCAAAATTATATATTTCAATGCGTATTGCGGAGTGTTATACAAACTTTAGGAAATAAACTAGTCATTTTTAGTGGACCCCCAGAAGCCAGAATCCGGGGAATTTAGCCTCCCCTTGCTCCCTCATAACGCGGGCCTGAAATTATTGCCTTTCTGTATGAGTGTTTCTTAACCGTATTCCAACCGTCTTCTCTTTGGTAGTTTATTTTTACTTTCGCTTACCTATATATGAAATATATAGTGTATATTGCGATGGTGCGTGTAAAATGGTATATGTGTGTTTGTGTGAATGTGGTTTGTCTAACTCATAAAAAAAAAAATATACGAAACTGAAATTGCGTATTTAAAATAGGTATATATATATATATATATATATATATATATATATATATATATATATATATATATATATATATATACTTATATTACAGCAATTTTTTTGCCAAAATCGACTTACCAGAAGTACCACTTTATATCACCAATTTTAAACATTTTTACATTTTTTTCGAAAAAGGCTCCGAACGATTTTGATCAACCTCGTTAAATCAATATAAAATTAACTACCTTTTATTGTCAGCTAGGTTTCAAGCCCATTGAGATAGTCTGGCAGGGCTCAAATGCCGATTTTTCAAATTGTCTTCCTCTAAAGTACCTTTAATTTTGTTTATTTGAAATAATTAACCGTCCCTCCTTGTTGGCAGTAATGAAAAATGGATAAATATGAACTATGAAAGAATTAGATAATTAATTAATAGAGATATATTTTTCCATGTTGAAGGCAAATTTTCGGAATTAAGATAAATAATATAGATGATAATTAATATAAGACTTCAGAAAAAAATAATGTCTAGCATGTAAAGCTGTGGAAGGTAATGAAGAGTGATGAAAAAAGGCTAAAATTTGAGGTGATTGTTTTACATAATTTTTATTGTTATATTATTTAATTGAAACTAAATGGAATATCCATGGAAACCTTAAAGGAATATTTAAAATTTATTTCTAATAGGGAGGTAAGTGAATATTGTGTGATGCGCGCACCAGATTTTTTTCATATAGAGATAAAAACGCACTAACATTTTATACACGCTAGTATGACAAACTCGTTGTTTTTATTTACAATTACCGACTCTGGATCGTTGCACCTTAGATGTTGCGTCAAGATTGCTTGTTGCCATAGCGATAACTAGACCATTAAGAAATAATAATACGGCTGGCATTAACGGTCTTGTATATGACAGCCGTCCTTTACAAAAACTCCTGCTCTCTGGCTCGCTGTTATGGGTCCAGTAATTTCGTATAATTTACTCTTCTCTCTAGGCACTAACGGTTTATACGCCAACTAAACTATAAGCCGGTTCTTCGCCGTAGCAGACAATAGCGTGGAGAAAGGCCTGCCTCTTGGAAAATTGACCGGGCTGGAAAAACAGACCCCCGACGTGTGGAAAATCTTCTAACTAGTTGCGAACTACAAATTTAACTATCTATACTACTAGGTTGTTACAAAAGTCCTTGTGCATTAGTATAGCTTTACTTCGGTTTACACATTTTAAACATTATTAAATACTACTCGTCAAAGTAAAATCCATTGATTTCAATTACTTTCACCCATCTTACTGCCAGTAATTGGATTTGATGCCGGTGACACTCCTTTGATTTTGAGGCAAAGAACTCTTCGCATACAATTTTTACGTCCTCGTAATTATCAAAGATCCGACCTTTTAAAAAATCATTGATCTAAACAAACCATAATTTGATGGTTCCATGGCTGGGCTATACGCAAGATGAGGCAAAACGTTTACTCCTTAAAGTTCTGATAATTTTTCTTGATCAAACGAGAACGATGTGCAGGTGCATGTGTTGCACAATGGCTTGATTCCTGTTGAAAAAAGCGAGGCTCTTTGCACTCAGAACTGCGTAAACTCTGTCTAGATGTTCACAATAGAGTTTTGAGTCCATACTACGGCCGAAAAACCACGAGTAGTTGCATGTGGGTCCTGGTTCACATATTCAAGGAGAACGTCATCATCGACGAGCGATGGGCGACCTGATCTGAATTGTACGGCAGTATTGCGATGGATAATTGACTCTCCTTCTATGGCACAAATTTCTTCGGCGGTTGCCTTTGCGCTTAAACATTTTTATCAGTAATGTCTCAAAAGACCGCGAATCACGATTTTTTTCTTCTGACATCGCACTTACGTTTTAAAAATGTAAATGACCCCATACAGCCGACTCAAGTCACTAGGAATTAAAGGATTAGTCAAAGTAAACATTGACATAAATAGTAGGAACAAAAATATTCTTATAGGATAATTATGAGAGTTGGAATTAAACGCTGTGTTCATGCACAAGGACTTTTGTAACAACCTATGTAATAGTGAAGAGTTTGTATTTTTGAGTGGGCTAATTTCAGGAACTAACTATCCGATTTGAAAAATTATGTTTACATTAGATAAACCGTTTATTGAGGAAGGATTTAGGCTTGATAACATCAAGATACGATCCATAGGAACGAAGTCGTAACCATAAATAAATTGTTTAGAGATAAAGAGGCCAACTTTATTTTTCTATGCTATTAGTCCAGAATACAAGGCCCCTTTTTTGAACGTCTAAAACTTCTCAAGTCTCTTTATTTTAACGTAGCTAGCCTACAACATTCTTATTTACGAAAATTCATGGATAGGGACCACTTCCAGTCTAGAATTTAATGATGCACTAAAAATGTATGATCATTCCTTTACTTTCCACGTGAATCTCTCTTAGTTTCCGAGATATACGCGCTGATATTTCGATACTTAAAAAATAGATAAAATTGTCTTTTCCATTTTGAGTACTGCAGTTACTAACCGGTGATTTCTGTGATAATGTCTATTATTTTCCATGCTTAATTTTAAACATCTTATCTTTAAACATTATCAACTAACCTCGTTACCTGATTTGTTTACACTGAAAAGTTCTAAATTCTGGTAAAATAAATTTCTCTAAACTTGTTACTGATTTTAATACCGAAGATAGTTGTGTTTGTCTCCATCCAGAGAGTTTCGTCTGTAATTTGGAGGTGTAGAACATGTTATAGAAGAACATGTTATTCTACTCTACCTCTATGATTAACCACTGGAACGTTACCATATAAGTTACCATTTAATACGTCACTATCGTCTATATATTCTTGGGCAAACGAGTATTCTGCAATTAACTGGTGTGAACAGGAGTTACAAATGAAACCTGAAGATTTGGATATTGCATATTTATTTAATGGTTTAACAATGTAAATAAATGTTTATTTTTGTTGGTCACTGCATATATTATTAATAACCTAAACTTTAGCATCATATGTTAAACCAGTGATTACATAAATCACCGGTTAGTAACTGCGGTACTCGAAACGGAAAAGACCCCACGTTTTTTACCTAATTAGACTAGGTAACTCTTCAGTGTTTTTTTTTTTGTCGATTTATCATTTTTTTTTTCAAAAATAGTGAAATATTAGCGCCGAAATCTCCGAAATTAGACAAGATAGAGAAAAAATTTATGAAATCAATTTTGGTTCATATTTTATCAGCTTAAATTTTTTATAGATTAGTCTTATCGCTAGGACACATAGTTTCTGAGATATAAGCGAATAACCAAAAACAAAGGGACCTTGAGGGATTTAAAAAAAAATGTTTGCATTACATATATGTATGTATATGACAACTTCATACCTGTTGAACCGATTTGATTACGCAATTTTTTTTTTTAATTTTGGTGTGGATTTAGTATAAGGAGAAGTTGGTATAATATATAATAACCTACCTATATTTACTTACATATTTTTATGTTTTATACTTCTAAATTATTTTAATGTTTGTTATACTGTTTTTTTTTTTTTATTTAGATCCTATGAAGTCCTACGACTTATGCCGAGGAATAAGTTCCACTTATTAGTGTATTTTTCTTTATTGACCGCACCCCCTCCCCCTACAAACCTCTCCTTAGAATAAACTTTTTAATGAATGTTAAATTAATATCTGAAGACGTTATTTTGTAAATAAAAAGGGAAGAAGGTAAGGAGGAAAAAAGTGTGTAAACATAAGCGTGAAACTTATTTAAGTGAACTTTTATTACCGTTTATAAAAAATTATATTCGTTTTGACCCTGTTTCTTGGAAGTGTATGTAACAAGTGATACTGAACAGCATATCATAGTTTATTATTTTAAAAGTTATTTTGCATTTAAGGGATTAATCCAAATTAAACCGTGGAGCATATAGTTAGTTAATAAAATTCTGGAAATAAATTATAATAAATAAATAATAAATTCCGTGTTATTTGTTTAACGAACTATCTGCGTAGCGGCCGTTGGCGGTTTCCTTTAAGATTAAATCTGTCGGACCCAAAATAAAAGATTCAATTCAGTAAAATAACTTTAAATAATTAATAATAAGTTAAATAATTTTAATTTAAGGCAAACCAAACCCTAAAAAAAAAAAAAAGAAAAAAAGAAAAGAAAATAAATTTTCATATATACGGTCATACATAATTTTTTTAAAAATAAATATTTGATATTTTAGTAATTAATTCATTATATATGAATAATGTGGGATATTATGGGTGGGGATGCGTTCAGAAAATAAACATACAGGGAGGTAAATTATAAGGTTGAAAGATATGAAGGGTCAGTCTTGCAGAATGAGGCTAATGAAATTAAATTAGAATTTAACGATATTATTTTTATTAAAAATAACATATGTTAGCTTCAATACATTTCTCAATTCATATACTTCTGTATGTTGTTAAGGTTTTTTATTTTATTTATTTTTTTTTTTCCTTTTTCATAAAGTAAAACTTTTTGTAAGTAAGGAACATTTTCTCATAAAGTAATTGTTAGATTTGTTGAAATTTTTACACAATAACTATAACTATGTTAATATAAATGTATGCTGAGTATTTTTTTTTTTTTAAATAAAAATGTCGAAATACTTTTTAAAAAAATGAAATACAATAAATATTTAAAACTTTAAACACGACTTAATAATTTAAACAAATTTGACTACAGAGCTTTTATATACAGGCACTCAAAAAAATAACTGAGGATATGATGTACCAAGTGTTAATATTTAAAAAAAAATTTAGAAGAGTTTGATCCGACTGTTTTTGAAAAAATGTTCCTTTACTTTTACGTTTGCCTCATACTATAGGAACTGAAAATTATTATATTCAAGTCACTATGAAAACTGGCGTTTGAGAAAAATGTTGAAAATCGTTAATTATTGTCACACGGTTAAAGAATATGCGTGATAGAGCCATTTCGCCAATTTCTCAATTCAGCAATAATTTGTTAAAGCATTGCTGGAACATGAGTTAAACACATCCCGTCACGAAGTTATTACAGGTATGGATGAAAACAGGCCCTGCCAATATCAAGTGTTTGTTGAGGATGAGGGAAGCTAAAATATACAAGGATTAATAAACGTAATTCCTTGGCATACATCACGATATGTGAATTGCAAGTTTCTGATAAGATATAAAGTTTCGATTTATTGTATTCATTTATTATTTTCTGTTAAATTTGCATTTTTAATTTATTTAATATTATTTTTTTAATCATAAATAAATATTTAGGTATAATTGGTATTCCTAATTTTGAGACCTCTACTATTATCTGTAAACTAAAAATATATCTTATTAAAACTAATATCGTTATGTGCAATTAAAGGTACGCCCAATCAGTGCGATTTCGGAATAAAAATCATAATTCGACCTTATTTTGAGAATTTTATCTGTCAATAAATGTATAAGTATAATGAAAACACTTCGAAAAGTATAATAACAGATTTCAATTTTTTTTAATTATTTTTTAGGATAATGAAATTTTTTTATAATCATCATCATCACCACAATTATATCAATTTTATGTAATGTAAAACGGTATCAAATTACTGTTCAGAATAACAATAAAACTGTTTAAAATAAGATAATAATAAAATATCTTTATTTTTCTTTCTTTCTTTTTAAATGTTTATTACAGTAAACTTCTCAAATTCGATTAAAAATTAATTCCTAAAATAATGTAAATGTGAAGGTACTGCTGGTTTGTTATACGGCCTACTAAAAATAATCTGCTATATCTCTGATACTAATGGTCCGATTTCGATGATATTTCCTTTACTTTGTAGGAAATTTTATTATCTTTCGATTGGGTATAAAAAAAACGGTACTAGTTTGTTATACGCCCCACTACAAAAATATTTTTAAAAAAATATGGATATTCCCGAAACTTTGAATTTTTGTGCCAGCGTTATAAAATTGTATTCATTGGGATTATTAAAATTTATTTATTAATTTATATTTATAAATTTATATATTATTTATAAATTTATATATTATTATATTAATTTATTTATTAATTTAAATTTATTAAAAAGCTGCTTTAATTAGATCACAGCTATCGATTTCCACTGGCTATGCTCATTCAAGTGATATACAAACCCCCAACGGATCTTTTTCAGTTGAAAGGGACCTTACAGTAATTTAAATTAATGTAATGCAAATGCTTCTTTTGAAATATATATTTCAGTAATGCTGATATTATTTACGGCAAGGCATCGACCTCAATTGAAATGTATCCGTTTGGGGTTTGTATATCTCTTGAGGAGCGCAGCGAGCGGAAATCGACAGCTGTAGTCTAATTAAAGCAGTAATAATTTGGGATTGATAAATTATTTGTCACTTCTATAATTTTGTTTTTATTGAAAAATCAGTTTCGAATGTTATACATTCATCTTCAGTTCTAAAAACACACAAAAATGTAAAAGTAAGCAATTCAAATTCACAATTTGGTATTATTATACATATTAAATTAAATGTAATATAAAATAGTATTAGAACTATGAATATTACATTTAATTTAATATGTATAACAATGCCAAACTGTATTTTGGATTGATTATTTTTAAATTTTTAGAACTGAAGATGAATGTATAACATTCGAAACTAGTTTTCAATAAAAACAAAAATTATTTAAGTGACAAATAATTTATCAATACCTTATTAGATTGATCCTCCTATACCATCATCATGCGGATGTCAACAGTAATAGTTTGAATAATCCTAATGAATAGGAATTTAATATGTTAATACTGTAACATTAATTCCTATATATATGAAGAAGATAATTGACGAAATTCAGAAAATTAAATTTTGTTTAAATATCTAGTCAATCGAAAGGTCATAAAATTTCCTACAAAGCAAACAAAAATATCGAAATCGGACGTGTATTAGCAGAGATACAGTGCATTTTTTAAAAAATTTATTAGTTTTAAATAGTCAAAAACGCCTTAGTCAATTTAAAGTGCTTTTTGTCTTATAGATCTTTGAAAATAAAAAATAATAAAAATTAATGTTGGAATTAGTTTCAGCTAAGGTTTATAAAAAAGCAATCTAGCATAAGATACGAACTTAAATCAGTCGAAAGTGCAGGATAGATTAGGTGAAGTGAACAAAACTGGAGCACGTGCTCATTCCTAAAAAAATTGAGCAGAACCTCTGTTATTAGATGTTAATAAAGAGAAGTTACTCAACGGAATATTTTCTAAGTGCATTGAGCACGCGCTTCAAATATGGGTTGATTATTGATTCTGAGTACCTGCTCACCTTTCTCAGTTTTATTCACTTAGAAAAGTTAGCAGGTACTCTGAATCAATGATCATATTTGGAGCAGAGTGCTCCATACACTTAGCAGGTATTCCAGAGTTTTATTTACTTAATCTATTTTGTCGAAATTGACTTAATACGATTTGAACATTAATAGCAATAATTTTTTTTTTCATATTTCGTAGGAAGTTTTTATCAACCTCGAATGAGTGAGCAGTCTACTAGTAAAAGTTAATGAGTTAAAAATATTATTAACCATGCTATGTTAGGTATAGTATAGTTAATTATTTGAATTTTAAAGTTTGTCATGATAATGGGAACAAAACCATAAAACATGAACGCATTTTAAAGGAAGAAAATGAAGAATTATTAGAAGTTATCTTCTGCTCACCTATTCAAAATTATTAGCTATATTTGATCCTTTTTCAGCCATTTCTTAAATCTTTAATCCCATTCATACAAACAGATACGAGTTGTTTACACCAATAAATATAGTTTCGTGATTACAGAACTCAACTCTGGATAAAAACTGATTAATCATTAATGCTATTTTTACCTTTCGAATTATCTAAATATAAAATTAAGTAGAAAAAATCAATAGTAAAAAATCGTACAACAAAGTACTTTGATTTTTTATTTTCGTCTATCAGTTATTTTTATTACAGTATTAATACATAATCAAATCCTTAATTAAAGCTTATTTTTAATAAGGATCATATTTTAATTTCTAAATTTTCATAATTCTGACATGGATACAGAATATTTATTGATGTTTTATAACATGTTCTTTTGGGCATTAGTTACATAGATAAAAATTCTACATATTATATTATATTATACATATTACATATTTACAAATTATTACAGTATAGTTATTGTTTCCAATAACTATATATGAAAAAAAAAACTAAAAAATTATTTGAATTGAGTTATTTTTTTTTTTTCATTTGATATAAAGAAATCATTAAATGGCTGAGATATGGTGCTTACGCAACCTCTAATCGGCCAACATTTCGGGACACAAAAGGGCTGATGGTAGTGTCGAGTTCGGAGGATCATCCTAGAGTGATCCTAGACCTTTGCTGCCAAATTAAAAAAAAAAATCGATCCAACAGTCTCGGAGAAAAGTAGGATATATATATTTTTATTCTATTTTTGTATTCCACAAATTAGGAAGCGGAGTATCTCAATAGTAAGGCACTGATACTATGCTCTCGGTCCCGGGTTCGAGACCTGCTGTGGCATATGATTATTTATTCTGCTAACATGGATCGACCCTATGGGATCCGGAGATCCTCCTGGGGCTCACCCAGCCTCTATAAATTGGGTATCCTTAATTGGGGGAAAAACCTGGCGGTTGATCGTGATCTCGACCAAATCACCTCCTGCATAACCGTTGGCTTAGAAACAGTATGGTCCTTACCAAGTACTGAACCCAAGACACTTCATGGGCTGTAGTGGTACAGGTTGTTTTATTTTATTTTTTTTTTTTATTTTTTTTTTTTTGTATTCCTCGCAAAATCTTAAATGCTGAGGGAGGAAGGATTAAACTGTTTTTTTTTAAGGTTAACAGAGGTCATTGAAAATAACAAACTAAAATGTACTAAACGATCATAATTAGTTTTAATCCCAAATTTATTTATTTAAAGTCTAATGATTCCCTGCAGGTCGGGCTACGACTTCTTTATAAATGTAATTGAATACGCAAGGAAAAAGGATGTTGAAAGCTTTCCATTCCTTGGATGATTGTATGGCTCGGACAGGTAGGGATATAACCGCAACGGTTTATTAGCTTGCTCTGCTGTTGCAAGCCATTTTATGATTCATTAGCTTTCCAACTTCCTGTTTTTGTTCTGCTTCAGAGGAGAGGCATCCAGAAACACTACTTTCTATCCTTTGTTAGTTTTTATAGTTATAAGGTAAGAAAAGTACAGTCCAAATCATTATCAGTAAAATGGTTTCATTTTTGTAATATATATATATATATATATATATATATATATATATATATATATATATATATATATATATATTTATTTATTTATTTATTATATTTAGTGACTGAACTGACTGAAGTTATTTTCTTATGTTAAATGTTTAATTGTTTGTAATGCTTAGTTTTTTACTGATCGTATGTTTGAACTCATTTATTCTATTTTAGTTAAATGTTTATGTATATACTAACTGTACAAGTCGGAGAGCTCGTGTAACTCTGGTCTTCTAGAGCAGTTCGGGGGAGCATTAAGAAGCTCCCGGAAAGTCTAAGAGATCCGTTGGAGATAGCTCTGCCTCTTATCACGAGATAAGAAGGCAACTGCTACCTAGCCTGTAGATAAGGTGTCTGCTTCGTATGCCCCGTGGAACGTAATTCATCTCTAAGGGGAAGTAGACAATTTTCCGAAGACGTAAATGGCAACTTAACATAAATGGTCGCTATTGTTCAAATTGACATGCTGTCTGTCATATTTGGTAACTTCAAGGTCTCCTCAACAATGTGGAACTAGAAAATAAAAAATGAAGAAAACAAGTGCAAATATAACTATGTTATTGACCACTAACAAGGAGCCTTAACGATGTGATGCCAATTTCATCAAATGAGATTCCTTCATTTAAATGAATTCCATCCAAATATAAAAATGACTCCTTGTTTACAGTACAATATATCAACGTCGTTTTTACTTCCTTGTACGCAGTAAAGGAAGTATTGTAATCGCGAAAATTTTCGGTTTTCAGATTTCAACGGAAATATCTATTTTGACTAATTTCATCGTGACATCTGTACGTGCATTCGTACGTATCTCACACAATTCAAAAATGGTCAGCCGTAGAAAGTTGAAACTTTGTATTTTGGGCTACTGTAAAATTTATTTGTGAACCTCCCTTTTTGGTCACTGCATGAGTACCGGAAGTGGTACTTTACTTGAAGGTCATTATTGATTTTGATACAAAAATATATTGAAATATAATGAAAAAACTTCTCCAATTTGGTATTTAAGACTTACATACTAATATAAATAACATAATAAATTTTGGTTAAAATTTGCAAACCGGAAGTAGTACTTTACTTAAAGGTCATTATTGATTTTCATCAAACATTATATTAAAATATAATGTAAAACATCTCAAATTAGGTAAATTATACTTTTATACCATTTTAAGTAATATAATAAATTTTGGTTGAAATTGAAGAGCCGAAACGGGTACTTTATTTGAAGGTCATAATAAACTTACATCAAAAAGTATATCGACATTTATTACAGAGATCATATAGTTCGGTGATAAAGGTTATAAACGCATTTTTTTTTCCACGCTAATCAACAATTTGATTACTTGTTTTATTTGTTAAAATTGAGTATAAAATACTTGTTTTCCTTCCCATTAGTGACCTGAACAAGTCTGCAGGAGGAGGATAACATATAAGTTAAGCGGGTTCTTCCGCTTAAAATGTTGAAACCGTCGATTTCCAATGCTTTGTCTTGTGCCATAGACAGAAAACGACGTATAATAACGGAACAAGGCCTTCATAAACAAGAGCTTATGTTTGTGTCTGTGTGTGTCAATAGATGGACGTCGCGATGCCGTGTCGTTTTTGAGATACTGCGATCTTCGGAAACTAGTAACCAAATTCAGGGTCACTTTTTGAGCCGCCGATTTATAATTTAATAGGCGTACAAGGAAGTCATGTGGTGTCCACATCAGATATTTTTGTAAAAGTCGTAAGCGCCATTTAGCTAACTTTACAGGAAAAAAATGAAACGATTTTTCTCCAAATAACAATAAAATTGTTTTCCTTATTGTATACAGTAGGAGTTTATTAAGGTGCTAAAACCTTTACAATTACTCTATTTTTTTAAGTCTTCTAACACTGGTTAAGGCCAGAGTCGTTATTTGATGCTTACGTTATCAATAGTCGATTTTTAGATCATTTCCAATTTTTTTTTGTTATACCGTGAGCGGAAATCGATACAAGTGGTTTTTAAGTTCCATAATAAATTGAAACCTAAATTTCTAATTTTTGGCGCTTAAGCCTTTTTCAAAAAACGACCTCGATATATTTCTTTTTAGTAATTACTTTGTTCTCTTAACTATTGACATTTGAATAACATGATTACATACACAGTGTCTAATATAAATCACCTCAAATACTTCTCACGGCAAAACAGGCGATTTAATAAAAAAATTCAAATCGAAAAAGTCGTAGGTTGGCTTCTGTAGTTTCACCAGCTGCTACTTCTTTTTTACTTTGACGCGGCACGTGCGAGTGACGCGCGGCTAAAGCTTGTGATTAACAGATAACACCTGCTTTTCAATGCGCTCATTTATAGCCATTAAAAAGTTTAGGAAAACCTGAGAAAATTTAACAATACAAACGTTTCTTACATTTCAATCATGATGGCTTCCAAAGTTTCACAGTTTTTTTTCATGGTGCAGTTTCCTCGATACTGATTTGTGAAGCCATATTGACTAAAATGTAAGAAAATGTTTCTATTGTCAAATTAAAAAAAAATTCGAATTCATACTATCGATTTCATAACTTTGGAAAAATCATTTCAGAAATTACTTTTTTTTGCATTTTTTAAGGAAAAATACTGCATCTACAAGCTTGGCAATATTTTTAATAGAAAGATGATGAAAAATACACAGAAACGAGGTATCATGTCTCCAAGATTCCAGTTTATGAGATGCCTAAAAATAATCAGGACGTTCAGAATATAATATTATAAAACTACTTAAATCCTATTTTGAGGATTTCGAAATACTATTGCGGGGTCTTCTTAACTTTTTAATGACTATGAGCATATTAAAAAGTACGTTCTATCAAACCACAAATTTTAGCCGTGCTTTAACCGTACGCATCGCGTCAAAAAGTTAAAAAGCAACAACGGTTGATGAAACTATAAAAGTAGACCTACCACTTTTTCCTCTTGCATTTTTTGACTGGAATATCCGTTCGGCCGTGAGAAGTATCAGAGCTAATTTAGGTTTGAAATCCTGTATTATATTTACAGGTTTAAAGGCAAATATATAACGGTACTGTGTTGTGTGACAGTGTAGATGTGGTGATGCGAATTTATGAAACAATAAATCGTATTCTGGCAAGAATGTGTGTGTAATGATTGCACAAGCCTGCAAAAGTTTTGGTTGTGACATGTTTTTTTTTAACTTTTGTTAATTGATTCCTATGTATTTTTAAAGCTGAATCCGCAAATGAACTTAATTTTTTTCCATCACGTCAGGATTTTTCGCAATGTGGAAATAAATATATCGCAAATATGAAAGAAAATTCTGTTCTCTGTGCCTAAACCAGGAGTGAGAGGAGTAAGAGTGCTTCCCTCTAAGCCTCGAACCAAGCAATTCTGAATTTTCTTTGGTCAGATGTAAGTCTCATACCAAATCGTTTAGTTCACACTATGAAAAAAGTTATAAGCCCCCTCAAAAAAAAAAATAAATAAATAAATTATAAGATAAAAAGGTTTGGGTCTATTTTGAAGTTTCATATTTCCGATTTTTTTACTTTTTACTCATTTTGAAGAATCAGTTATCAAAAACTAAAAAACAGAACCGTCGCAGGCTAATGTTGTTAGTTTTCTAAATTTTCATTCTTACATATTGGAGTGAACAAACATTCCTTAACTGATGTTTATAATTTCAAAATTGATTTAATTAATCGGATGGCACTCGGGCAAATAGCATTATAATTCGGTACATCAATGGGATTCAAGTCTGAACCTTAACAAGGAAGCCAGGATCCCGTGGGAAAAGCTGCCGATCTTGGAAGACATGGACAGTTATCCTTTGTCAGGACAGATCCGATCTGCTCTTCCAGCGAACTCTTATCCAGGAACCTCTCAGGGTCTAAAGCGACCATCGCTAGCCTACCAAGTAACCGAGTACTGGAAGTGAGTCATAGAAGAGATTATAAATCAGGTGGGGTTCTCCTCGCATAATGTGGTATGATCCATCAAAGTGTCTCCAAGAATCCTAGTCACTTGATAGCAATGAAAGGTACCTGACTTTTAGATCTATTCTAAGAGACATTGTGAAGGATCATTAGGAAAGAGAAATGTGGGAGGGATGAGAGAGTAATAGAAAGATTTAAATAAACATTAAATATTAAAATATAATACAATATATTGAAAAAACAATACTTTATTCAGATAAATAGTTAAAATGAAAAATAAAATAAAAATTATATTATGTCTAATGAAGAGTTGATTAGAGTGATAAATATAAAGAGTTGATAAGAGTAATATATCAACCCAATGTATTTGGGCAACACTGCTTGTGAATAAATCATCACCCCCTCTCTCTTGTAGAAAATGAAAGAGGAATAATAGGTACGAAATAATTTACTGTTAGGCAATCATTTAAGGGCGTCTGTATGCAAAATAATTTTTGGACTAATAAAATATTTTTTAATGTAAGTTGTCAAATATAGGAAAAACTCAAAAATGACAAAAAAAAACTATTGTTGAGATTATTAGAAGATTCGCCAATGCAGGCGTTGTCAGGATAGAAAAATACAAGATCACATAAATGCAGACGACACATCATAATTTATAACAAAAATATCTTTGTTTATGTTTGCCTACAATTAAATTTTATGTGCCCTCTGTTATCGTGAGGTAACTCCAGCGTCCAAAATTATATCCTGCGTCCGCTACTGCTTGATAGCCTTTCATTTAAATTTTGTTAGTGGTGTTTATGTTTTTCAATTTTTGCTATCCACCTGTTTTAAATACTGGCTTTCTCAACTGTCCTAATTTTACCTCACGTTTGTTTTTTTTATTTTTAACAATGAACCTTTGTAATCGACCAAGAAATAAGAAAGATCAACTCCCTCCTCCTCTCCCTTCGAAATTTTAAGGTATGTAGAGATCAAAAATCGACTACAAAATCGTTTTTTCCCGATACTACGGTACCGATTTATATTTAGCACTTAAGTCGCAGATCACCCTAGAATGATCGTCCGAACCCGGCATTAATATCCTCATTTTCGTTTCTAAATTTAGGCTGACTAAATGTTTCATATGCCCATATCCTGGCTATTTATGAAGATAGAGGAAAAATATAAAGTACTTTGGAATCATTATACCAAAGCCTTTGGTCAAATTTTAGTTAATTTAAAAAAATTTGGAGGGATTCAAAGCTACTTGAAAATAATAAACCATAGCGTAATAATTTTCATATTTGTTTACTTTTTACATTTATACTTTTCTTATTAGTTAATTTCATGGTCTTTTAGTATATTTCTAGTTTTTTGCTTTTATTTATTTTCTGTTGCTGTTGATCAGCTGTTTGAATGTAACCTTTTCTCAGCTTTTGTTATGTTACGTCCTGTTTCCTTCAGTATGCATTGGGATGCCTTGTGTTATGTGTCTCTATTTGATGGACCTTTTTAGGACTGTTGATCTGAGATGTCCTGGCGATACCTGAATTGATGAAACGTTTACTGATTAGTTGTTTATTGGCATTTGAGTGACTTAGAACTTTGTTTTTGAAATCTTCCAATTGTCTGGGGTCGAGATATATGAGGCCCAAGAAACTGTTCAAATAAACACGTTACCTCATCCAAACAAATAATTCAAGAATGAGTGTTTTATCTTTCTCTCTATAAAAGGCTTTAATTTCTTATTATCGGTTTTAATGCAGTAATTATATTCTCGTGGTAACAAACCGTGGATATAAGGAAATCTGCTCCTTTGCTAAAAACAAGATAGGAGGTCCATAATTCCCATTTACTACTTAATCTTAATTTACTGCCCAATCTTCTTATTTGATTCAACGAATATATATATATATATATATATATATATATATATATATTTACTACTTAATCTTAATTTACTGCCCAATCTTCTTATTTGATTCAACGAATATATATATATATATATATATATATATATATATATATATATATATATATATATATATATATATATATATATATATATTCGTTGAATCAAATAAGAAGATTGGGCAGTAAATTAAGATTAAGTAGTATATATATATATATATATATATATATATATTTAATGAAGGAAACGTTTTACGGTAAGGCAAATAATTGAAACTTCGCACAATTTTAAATTATCTGCGTATTAGATATTATAAACGAAAATCTTCCGCACTTTTATATTATATAAGTCGTGTTATATGAGGTGTACAACTAGGTAAATAATTCTGAACATTTAAAAATATGGGTATGACACAAAAAGGTTAATTATGTTAGACCCAAAACATACTACATGTCGTGGACGATTTAGGTGCTACATAAAATTGTCAAGAACAGATAAGTTGATCATAAGAAAAAAATCTCTTATATAACAAGATACATATCTAGTTGTTAAACACATCAAAATGGTATGTTCTAATTTAGTCCATTAAATAGAAGAAGAAAAAAGGGGATTATTTTGCAGAAGGTCACGTAATCCTGATTTGTTTAAATGTTTTATATAACAGGTATATAGTGAAAAATCCTAGTTTTCGACCTGCGTGGTGCGCAATAAACCTCAAACATTTTTGATTTTTTTTTTTTTTTCCCGCTCATTTGTAATCTTAAATTTTTGAGGAACTTATGGTTTAAAACTTGTAGTGGATAAAATTGACTACAACCTTGATACTTACAGTTTTATTCCATGGCCATTGGCTCTGGCGCTACGGTCAGCCAAAGGTGTGCAAAATTTTGAAACATAACAAAAATGTCATATTATTTTCGGATTTCTCAAGGTTATCTATTGATTTTTCGCTGAATTCTTTAAGATGTCACGATGAAAAAGAAGAGCTACTGAAACTATTGTGGACTTCTGCTGCCATCATAAGAAAAGATGTCGCAAGCTTTTGAAACAAGTGCATTTAGGTTTATATCTAGAAACCCAATTACAATGAATGAATTTCAATTTTTTTTTTTTTTTATTGAGTTACTTACATCAAGAAGTAAAAAGTTTACAAATTAAAAGTCACCGCTTTTCATTTTCTACATTTCTTTATTCATTTTTTCAATCTTAAAAATAAATCAATTTTTATTTAGACTATTCAACAGGTACAGAAAATTTCCTTGGCTAATAGATATTGAACTATTTCAATAATCAAAAGTTCACTCTATTTGAGAAAAAACAAAATATTTCTTGAATAAAGTGAATTACCGATTTTTTAAATTGTTCAGTATTTATTTTTCGAGGACATTTACTGTACCTGTTATATTAATTTATTTATCCTTGGCAAAAATCCGCCATCTTCTGATTCCCAGTCTCTTCAGGATGTTCTCCACCTCAAGTGTGTTCTTCCTCTGCCACGTCTTCCACAATACCGGTTTGGGTATTGCTTCTCTGGGCATTCGTGACAAATGACTTAACCATCTGATCTGGCTCCCCCTCACAATTGAGACCAAATAAGGTTTCGCATACATTCGGCGCAGCTCCTCATATCTGTTGTATAGTCTAGGTCAAAATAAAATTCTTTTTTAAGTTTGAAGAAAAAATAAAGGAAAAAAAAGAAAATCCGATACTTTTAATTAGTAAACCTTTTACTTCTTGATGTAAGAAACTCAAGGTTTTTTGGTTCTAAGGACTTGGAAAAGACACACACCAAGGAGGTATTGCCGTCGTAAGGTGACTTCAACTCAGTATTCCAACAAGAGACAAGAGCGCGTAAAAAATCCTGAGATGAATCATATGAAACCATTCGAAGTCGTTTTTTGAAAAAGGCTTAAGGCGAAAAATTCGAAATTTAGGTTTCAATTGATTTTGGGACGTAAACAACACCTCTGTCGATTCCTGCTCACTATATATCGAGAAACAAAATTTGGAATGGTCTAAAAATCGAATATTGATGATGTAAGCATCAAATACTAACGACTCTCAGTCGCCAATCTGGCCTTAACCAGTGCAAGAATCCTTTAAAATATATTGCAATTATACAGGTTTTGCCAGGTTAATAAACTCCTACTCTATACAATAAAGAATAAAATATAAAAAAAAAAAAATGTTATTTGGAGAAAAATCGTTTTATGTGTTTCCTGTAAAGTTTGTTTAATGGCGCTTACGCCTTTTTCAAAAAACGACGTCGAATTCATGTCACCAGTCTCATGCTCTAGCCCAGCAGATAGCTCTCCGTACAACACCGTAAACCGGATTACCGAGCGCATCCGAAAGGAGACGGATGCTACCGAACCTCCTCTTACCAATCCGCCAATCTGTTGTCAATAATACCGTCTGTAATAATGTAATTTAAGAATACAAAATCCAAAAATTAACTTAATAATTTCTACTTTTATATTATTTAATGGAAACAAAATGCTTCCATAGAAACTAAACCGAAACTTTTAAAATATATTTTCAACTTGACAAACTTAAAATCAATAAGTTGTATACAGAATTATCGTTTAAAATTGTTTAAAAACTGTTTTATTGTACTTATATAGGGGAAGATGTGAAGAAGTGAATGCTGCCGAGTTTATTTCAAGTATTGTTTATATGAACTCTTTAAAATTATATTTTAAAGATAATTATTATAGGGCAGTAAGGGAAAGTTTTGTGATGCGCGCACCGAACCAGATTTTTTTTTAAAGCTGTAATGATATTAAATGAGTGATAATCTATATATTATTCCTTGTCATGTTGATTTGTTCTATAAGCTCTTCTATCAATTCTCAGCTAATACTTATTTGACATTTAGTGAATGAATCTGGGAATTTCGAGCCTTGTTCAAAGCGTCAAAAAGCGCATTACATGAAGTTAGTGCAACATTGTTATTTTTAATAGTAAGCAATCTTTTTTTCTTTTTCAGATGTGTCGTAACGTGAGTGTAGAGTGCATGCACCTCAATGTGCTCCAGCACATTTGCTATTTGTGTCATATCCGTTGTAGTAACTGCTACTGTGCTCTGCACCTCTGCCATGAAGGTTAGAGTAAACTAAAAAAATAAAACTAAGAACATCAGTAAAAAAAAAAGAAATAATAATAAAGGACTTTATCATGGCCGAATGTTCGGTAGATCCGGATTCCGACAGTTCAAAGGTTTCGACCCTGAGGATGGTGAAAGGGTTGGCGACAGAAAACGCTATTCGCTTGGTATTTCCAATGACAATATAACTTCCAGCATCCGTTCGATAGGCAAATTAGTTTTCACTCTCTCCAGGAGAAATTCGTGCCGACGAAATCGCTAGTTATTAGGATTGCTCAATAGACAATGATCTCATTTTGGTTTTGATTACTGAGTTTGAGAAAACAGAAAGGTCGAGTCGATGGTGCTGTTACAAAAACGACCGTCCTATATTAAGTCAAATATCTGATGTGGACAACATATGACTTCCTTGTACGCCTATTAAACTATAAATCGGCGTACTCAAAAAACGTCCCTGAATTTGGTTGCTAGTTTCCGAACATAGCAGTACCTCAAAAACGACACTCGGCGTCGCGACGTCCATCTATTGACACACACAAGCTCTTGTTTATTGAGGTCTTATTCCGTTATTATATGTCGTTTTCATTCAGTTCCCAAGTTCCCAAGATATTTCTTCGTGTTCCTTAACAACATTAGAACTGTCTATTTCACTAGATAAAGCATTGGAAATCGACGGTTTTAACATTTTAATCGGAAGAAACCGCTTAATTTATATCTTATTCTCCTACTGCAGATTTGTTCAGCTCACAAATGGGGAGGAAAGCGAGTATTTTACACTCAATTTTAACGCTTAAAACAAGTAATAAAATTATTTAACTAGATTGGAAAAAAAATCGCGCTCATAGCCTTTATTACCGAAACATACGATCTCTGTAATAAATTTCAATATACCTTCAAAATGTTCGCACCTTCAATTTCAACCAAAATCTATTATATTACTTATAATGATACAAGAATCCAATTTACCAAATTTGAGATGTTTTAGATTATATTTTAATACACTTTTTGATGAAAATCAAATATGACCTTCAAGTAAAGTACCATTTCCGATTTGCCAATGTTTACCAAAATTTAGTATGTTGTTTATATTATTATGAAAGTCTTAAATACCAAATTTCAGAAGTTTTTTCATTTTATTTTAATATAATTTTTGATGAAAATCAGTAATAACATTCAAGTAAAGTACTACTTCCGGTAATCATGCAGTAACCAAACGGGAAGGTTCACAACTAGATTATATAATAATATTAAATACGAAATTTTAACTTTCTACGGCTAACCGTTTTTGAGTTATGCGAATTAACGAACACACAACAGTGAAGACTTTAAGATATACTTTTATTGTCTAAACAAAATGTTACAATGACATTTTAAATGCTTCTTACAAACTAAGTTACAATATCTTAGCTATCTTACATCATAGCTTACTCTGATATGGAATGTGTCTATAGTAAATTTAGAGAAGGCTTTATAGGGATGAGAAAGGGAGAGGGGATGAAGTTGCAAGGAGCAGAGGGAGGGAGATAATTTCCTCTACACCTAAATTCTGGGTGGCCTATTTAGGAACAATTCTTGGAAGCTCATGTGAACTTCTTGTGAAGGCTGTTCTGAAGGTTCAGTTAAAGTATACAATTGACATCTGAACTAGAATATGGTAGCAATAAACTGTTGAATATAAGAGAGAGCTTGACAGGCTTTCCGGTAGGAGACAAAATATCTTTTGTGAATGGTCAGTCGACACTGACAGTGACAAGGTGTTACCACATGCTAAGGATTCCCATATGTATGGTCTAAGACGTTAGAGAACCCTGAGAAAGACAGTTAACTGATATTAAACTAATGTTTAAAATTATAGTTATAAAAATTGTTAAATATAATAGTCGTCTGATAATTTGCGAGATAGGTACGAACGTACGTACAGACGTCACGACGAAACTAGTCAAAATGGATTCAGGGATGGTCAAAATGGATATTTCCGTTGAAGTCTGAAAACCGAAAATTTTCACGATTTCAATACTAAATTTACTGCGTACAAGGAAGTAAAAACGCGGGGCTTTTTATAAGGTTGTGAAATTTAATTATTATTTTATTTTGTCATCTCTTTCAAAAAGTTGTTTTCCTGGATAGGGGGAGTATCAATTCATACCACTTAAGGCCAGTTTGTTTATTTCTGCTAGGAGTACTTAGAAAGCTCCTCATTATCCTTGCAGTGTTCAACAGCACATTTTTCTGGGATACATTTATAACTGTATAAGACTCCGAGGCTAATGAATAGTTCCGTTACGTTCATCTTCAGACTTCCGAGACAGTCTCATGTCTCCGATAACTACATCAAGTTGAGATGGCTTTACTTTGCTTTTCCGACGGCAATACTTTATTGGTCTAAATCCGGACAAAGCCTTGGTTTAACTCTCACAAGACAGATCTCTCACATTCAATGAACAAAGATAGAATATAAAGACAGATATATTTATAATGAATAATTCTGATTTGAAGATTATGATTTTAACCAATAAAAATATCTGATGTGGACAACACATGACTTCCTTGTACGCCTATTAAACTATAAATCGGTGGCTCAAAAAGTGACCCTCAATTTGGTTACTAGTTTCCGAAGATCGCAGTATCTCAAAAACAACAATCGTCGTCGCGACATCCATCTATTGACACATACACACAAATAGGGAGGAAACCCAGTATTTTACACTAAATTTTAACACTTAAAACAAGTAATAAAAATGGATTGGAAACCAAATTGCGTTTGTAACCTTTATTACCGAAGCATATGATTTATGTATTTAATTTAAATATAATTTTTTATGTAAGCTTATTATGACCTTCAAGTAAAGTGCCGTTTTCGGCTCACCAATTTTAACCAAAATATAGTAAATACATTCACATCAATATAAAAGTCCTATTTACTGAATTTAAGATGTTTTACATTATATTTTAATATAATTTTTGATGAAAGTCTAATATGACCTTCAATTTAAGTACTGCTTCCGGTTTTCCAATTTAAACCAAAATTTAGTATGTTATTTAGACCAATATATAAGTTATAAATACCAAATTTGAGAAGTTTTACAAAGTATTTTAATATAATTTTTGATGGAAATCAATTATGACCTTCAAGTAAAGTACCACTTCCGGTGATTAAGCAGTGATCAAAAAGGAAGGTTCACAACTAGATTTTACAAAAATCCTAAATACAAAATTTCAACTTTCTACGGCTAACCGTTTTTGAGTTATGCGAAATACGAACGTACGTACAGACGCCACGACGAAACTAGTCAAAATGGATTCAGGGATGGTCAAAATGGATATTTCCGTTGAAATCTGAAAACCGATAATTTTCGCGATTACAATACTTCCTTTACTTCGTACAAGGAAGTAAATATAATGAAAATGAAAGTCTTCTCAATTTTAATTCTTATTGACACACATCAAGAAGTTTCGAGGTTCTGTTCCATCAGCAGGACCGTACTTATTATACGATACATATCTATAGAACACAATCAGGTGTTTGAAAATTTTAATTTAAAAATATGTCAATAAGCTGTATTTAAATACTTTGTCAACTAAATTTTATTTTATAAAAACACTCTACACTAAGCTGTTCTATATTCAATGGGCTCACATCCTTTTCACTATCTGTTTACTGATTAAGAACAGATAAAGAAAAAAATAAAATAATTTACAAAATATTTTTACATTTACAAAAAAAAATGTAAACTAAGCCTCCAAAATAAAATTATCATGTACAAATCAGTCATCCGACCTCCGATCACTTATGCCTCACTCGTTTTCAGTTCAAGTTCTACAACTCATCATTGAAAACTTGGACCATTCATAATTAATCCATAAGAATCACCAATAACTGTCCTCTCTAAACAAAAATAACAACCATGCTTCAATAATTGTAGCTTCCTAATGTATTAAAATTCTTCTTTTAAAAAAAACTGAGAAACATATTTTAGTAAAACAGTAGCTTCCAATAATTCACTGGTAAAAGAAATTGACAATTACGACAAATCTCTTGGTGGTTTCACTCATAAAATAACCATGTACGTGTTGTTAAGTTAAAACTGTTCATCATTTGGCATCCTGTTCATTTATTTATTTTCCTTCTTTTTTGTTTTTTGGTATAATTTTTTTTTTATACATAAAATGTCAAATTTCTTTATAGTGGCGTCGTTTTTTGAAAAAGGCTTAAGCGCCAAAAATTCGAAATTTAGATTTAAATCAATTATGAGACGTAAACACCTCTTCTATCGATTCCCGCTCACGATACACCGAGAAAAAAAAATTGGAAATGATCTAAAAATCGAATATTGATGACCTAAGCTCAAAATAATGACTCTCAGTCGTCACTCTGGCCTTAGCCAGTACTAGAATCCTTTGAAATATATTGTAATTATAAAGATTTTTCCAGATTAATAAACTCCTACTATACACAATCAAGAATAAAATTTAAAAAAATATATCGTTATTCGGGGAAAAATCGTTTCATGTGTTTGCTGTAAAGTTTGTTAAATGGCGGTTACGCCTTTTTTTTAAAAACGACCTCTATATGTTAAATTTATTAATGAATCTAAAATTTGTTTGATTATTATTATCTACTTCCAAGATATTCATTTTTTCAATACTTTAGAACACAACGGTCTACCTACAAAATTAATCCTCCTCTATATTAATCCTTTAAACACCATTTATCTCTTCACATACTCCATCTGCAGTATATCGTACAAATGTAAACAATATTTATTTATGCTTTAGCTAATAACCATCTCTAACTATCCCTGTATCTTGTAATAATTATTTATAGTTAATATATAAGTGAAAAATATATTTTGGAATATAATCAGACGAATATACATAATATATCAAATTATGTAATTCTAAGGTGAAATATTTTCCAAAATAAAAGTTATATTTGAGGCGTCTAACTATAAATATACTTTTTTTCATGAATTCGATTACTGTTATTCAAAGCTCTATACCAAACTTTTTATAATGCTTGCCACAAAAAAACTCCAATACTGAGGGGTGCCGAAACTCCACCCCCATCCCTGTACCATACCACCATCACAATAATTATTCTTATATAGTATAAGCACAGGTTTTTAAAAATATTTTTCCCTAATGAAACCATTTAATAACTATTTTTTATGCAATAAAACTTTGATCCACTTTAGTTTGGATTCCTGGTGGTATAAGGCAGAGGTGCCCAACCCAAGGCAAAATAGTTTTTTATTTTTTTTTTTTTTCAAATAACAAAATTAAGAATACAAAATTTAAAAATCAACTGAACGGCCGCGTGCCTTGGGTTGGGCACCCCCGCTCTAGATGGTTCTAAAATAGTTATTTCCAAAAAAGTAAATATTCAGTAACAAACATTTTTTTTTGGGGGGGGGGGAGCGAGATTTTAGAATTTGGAGTTATCCCTTTTTGTTACAACATGCCTCATTTCATTGATTCATCAGATCATGATGGACTTTTACTATGTTGTGGAACCGGGGATTGAATTGCGAACTTCTCACCCTTTAGGTTGGTAACCTGTAGGACAAACCGTTCAAGCTCTAGCTAGAGTACATAAGGACGTTTAATCCAAATAAAAAATAATAACAATGTTACTGCAGGTTTTCTAGATATTAATAAAAAATAAGAAGTGTTGTTCTGACTGCTGAGTTTGGACAATGAGCGTCAAAGACAATGGAGGTTTGGTCAATGAGTAGTATTGTTATGTCACCACTTCTGTTACTACAGAGTAATTGGCTGAGTAATGGGCGCTTTTACTATTCGTTCGCTAACATTTGTCGGTTGCATTGATAATGTGAATAGTAATTAATGTACGATACATTAAACGAATGCATGTATGGCTAACACAACTATACGATTTAATAAAAAAATAACAATGACAAGGAAAATCCGAAATTCGGAAAAACCATCGATCTTCAATCAAAAGCAATCCTCCCACCTACGTATCAGCAAATATATATATATATATATATATATATATATATATATATATATAAATCCCAGGTGAAAAAAAAATTGGAAGTGGTTCTTTACTTGAAGGTCATAATTGATTTCCATCAAAAATTATATTTAAATATAATGAAAAACTTCTCACATTTAGTATTTATAATTTATATATTGATTTAAATAACATACTAGATTATTGTTAAAATTGGTGAGCCGAAAGGGGTATGTTACTTTACTTGAAGGTCATAATAAACTTACATCAAAAATTATATTAAAATTGAATACAGATGGTTCGGTAATAAAGGTTACAAACGCGATTTTTCCTACTCAAATTAAACATTTTTATTGCTTGTTTTAAGTGTTAAAATTGAGTGTAAAATACTGGTTTTCCTCCCCATTCGTGAGTTGAACAAGTCTGCAGCAGGAGAATAAGATATAAGCTAAGTGGGTTCTTCTGCTTAAAATGTCGAAACCGTCGATTTCCAATACTTCATCTAGTGACATTGACAATTCTAATGTTGTCACGGAACACGAAGAAATCTCTTGAGAACTTGTTACCTACTGAGAGACAAGAGCTTGGTTGTTTGTGCCGATAGATGGATGCTGCGACGCCGAGTTTCGGTTTTACTGCAATCTTCGGAAACTAGTAACAAAATTCAGGATCACTTTTTGAGCCACCCATTTATAGTTTAATAGGCATACAAGGAAGTCATGTGTTGTCCACATCAGATATTTGTTATTCTGAAGGGACCTAGTCCCAGAATAAAGCAAATTTTCTATCTATCTATCTACTACCAACAACTGCCTATTCGTATCAGAATGTAAACACCAAACGACAATGCAGCCTGTAAACTAACCTATCTCTACATCTTCTGCTCCAGTCGGAAGTATGTCGTACATGCTGGAAGTGATCTATGTTACAAAAGCATTCCTTTTTGCCACGTCTTTTATGTAAGTTGATGCATTTGGCTTGTGTAATCTTCCAAAGAACGCAGTGCAATTTTGTCCCACCTCAGGTGCAGTGACATAACCCTCCTCTATAGCCGATTAGATTTGGAATGTAGGGAATAAAAGCCGTAATACCCTACCATGTTTCATAATTGTCTTATGTCAAAAAAAAAAAAAAAATATTTTGAACTGTTTTATTATGGATTAAATCATTTAGTTAATCATTGGATTGTAAAATAAGTTCGTAGTATTTTCTTCTATTAATTCCATCACTTATTGGCTCAGGCAATGAGATTAACATGAAAAACATAGTTTTCCATTCTGGTATCTTTCTTTATTTGAGTATTTTTTAAAATGATTTTTTTTTTTTTTTTTCAGGACAGAAACCTACAGAGAATTAAGAAAAATTTATCACTTTGAGTAATCACGCATTGGGAGAGTCTCAATTTGAAAGGCTAGCTAGTTAAATTAAAAAACAAGATGACATAAATGGTTTATGGAACTCCAAATTTGTCGGTACGTGTTTCATATTGTTAAGTATTTTTTTTCCATCCTCTTTCTCCATATTTTTCTTTCCTTTTATGTTTCTATCCTTATTCACTTTTCATCCACTTATGATATTAACTCATGATTATATAACTGTATCTTAGAGCTTACATAACATTATCTTACTACTTTATTTTATTTTTACTTAAATTTTTTAATGTATTTTATTATATCTTGCATATAATTCATTACCTTTATTTTCATATTATTTTAATTTCCATGTAAATTCCAGCATTTGGTCTAGTGTTTGCTGTGTGTAAAGGTCACTTTCACGTTGCTTTTCATTCTGGAAGATGAATCATAGTATTGAATTAATCTTTACGGTTATGTTTTATTTGTTTATTTTATATTGTTGAATTGTTTGATGCTTTTGATTCTAATACTATTGTAAATCTTTACAGATTAATAAAATCACTTATTAAAAAAGCTTAGAAATTAAATTACCCGTTATCAAGCAAAGATAGCACAGTCTTAATGTTAAAGTATCCTTTTGATATAACACTGAGTTGACCAACAGTTGGAATTTACATAAATTATTTATTGATTAACGTAATTTTTTTTTTGTAATCATAATAATCTTGATATATTTTTCATAATCCTATAACTTCATACTAGTAGTTATCTTCTTATATAACTGTTTGTTACCATATTTTGTTACTGGTACTGTTTCTGTTGTCTTGTTTTTTTAGCCCTGATGATGGCCTAGAACCGAGGCCCAAATTTCGGCACACATTAAATAAGTGCCGACAATAATATATATTTGTGCGTTCTTCTGCACTGACCTAATTAACTTCTACGATCTTTTCTGTATTTTTAAAATATAGCCAAAAGTACGAATTTCGTAGTAGTTTATTTTTTCAACTCTTTAGATTCGAGCTCCCTTGAATGTATGATCATAAATACAAAAAGTGGATCACTACAATTACAATTAACTCATTTTGACTAAAAGTGGACTTATACCCTATTAAAAAAAAAAATGGTTCGTTCATAGCAAACTCTAAAAGGACTAATAGGTGTTATGGTTCTTTGCCTCACTAAGTAGCATGATCTTTACTTTGTATCATTAAATACCATGGTATAAGAGTAGGTTACTCTTGAAAAGAGGCGACAACCTCTCCTTTGGAGGACTTGATAAGGCCATCAGATAGCTAAGGACTTCCTTTGTTCAAGAGACTATTATGATGAACTATGGTTTATGTAACCCCACGGCGGAACTGTAATTGTGTTGATGTAAATGTAGTCGTTCAAGTCTCATTACTTTTCCTAGGCAGTTCACGCCTTATCTTTTTTTACTTCAGCATATATATATATATATATATATATATATATATATATATATATATATATATATATACACACATATATATATGTGTGTGTGTATTAAACCTGATTAAACCTGATTCATTACTTAGTAAGGACCGTACTGTTTCTTAGTCAACGATTGTGCAAGGAGGTGATTTGGCCATGATCACGCTTAACCACCAGATTTTCTCCCCCATTAAAATTTACTCAATTTATAGAGTCTCGGGGGGCCCCTTGAGGGTCTCCTGAGTGTTGATCCACGGCTGATGCAACAGAATAAATAATTATCTGCCACAGCCGGACTCGAACTCAGATCCGGGAGATACGAGCATAATGCCTTACTAATGCCAACCCGTTCCTCATATATATATATATATATATATATATATATATATATATATATATATATATATATATATATATATATATATATATATATATATATATATATTACCCCTATAACTGTACGATTCAATAACCAATTATAATGGTTTTAGTCAACTTCGATGCAGTATGCTATGAACTATTCTGGTAGTATCAATATTTCTTGCTAATATCTTTTTTCTTAGATTTTTTTAATCCCGTGGGTATTGTTGGACATTTTTATTCAGGTTCAAATTATCTAAAAATTAATAATGTCTAATTGTAATATTGGGAACAAGCATTAGCTAATTATTTTAATGAGTGGCACTTATGATGTAGCCCATCTTCCTCTGTTGAAGGAAATGATAAAAGAAAATTTTGCATATTTAAATATAAACATCTGTTTCCTGTTTTGCTGATTTATTTTTTAGTCTGATGATGGCATGGACGCTAAACTCTTAACACCTGAGTAAATAATCTATTGTGATTAGATAAACGTTTTACTTTTCAGTTGGAAATTTTGGCAATCTTCCAAATTGGTAACTTTTATTTTCCAAGTATGAAAAAATAAAATAATATACTGGAGTTCTTCTAAATGAGTTCAAAATCTTACTTTCAAGTTTTTCATAAGGTATCAAGTATATAAGAATATTTAAATTTTCGTATCTTAGAAAATTATTATCCGTTTTATACTCAATTATCCGCTCAATTTTATTCAACTATTTATAACAACATTTCGGACTAATCTTTACCCATTTTCAAGTTATCTTTATCTGCCACTTTTACATCAATATTTGTCAAATATGTAACATCATTATCCCATCACTACTACATATTATTACGGTAGTATAGATCCCTTTTCCGGCTCTTAGAAGCGATGGATTTTGACGAGTGAGGTATCAAAAGAAAGAGAATTTCACGGCGATGTGACGAATTCCAATTTTGTTTCTTAAAATCTTACAAGGGCTTAAATAAAAGTGATGAAAAAACTGGAAGGTTTCAAACTTTGACGACTGAGAGTCGGCGGATCGAGAAGGGATAAGTTGGGTTTTAAAGATTTTGACGCGGGCATCAAGACTCATGCCATTTTGCGTATGTATCGTTGTCATGGCAACTTTATATCAATTTGAGTCTGTTTACAAAAACTTTTAAACCCTAAAGGGCACTGCTATGTACGAATACTGCACATAGAAATGGTATAGCTGAATCTAATTGCCTAACTGCTAAATTGAAGAGATGTTTTCCAGTGGGGTAAGCTAATTAATTACTTATTAAGTATGAACTGTAACATCAACATAGTCATTACAAACTATGTAGCTTCACCAAATATGTATGTTAAATAAACTTTTTTGGTACATTATATTGTTTCCCTAATATCGCTTATACCTCGAATGTATTAGGGATTAGAATAAGCATTGATATCTAATGCGAGAGTTCTCGCCCGGGTATATTAGTTATTCTATATTAGCAAAAGAAGAAACTTATTTGTCCGTAACAGTTCTACATTTCTTATTGGACTGCTCTAATGAGTTATATGACCTAGTTTTCTTATACATGCCCTGCTCTTATTAGAGCAGAGAAATAAGAAATGGAGAACTATTATGGACAAATAAGATTCTTCTAAGCAAATATGGAGTAATGGAATAATGATGTTACATAGTTGGCAAATGTTGATGTAAAACTGGCAGACAAAGATAAGTGGGTAAAGATAAGTCTGAAACGTTTTTATAAATGGTTGCATAAAATTGATGAAGAATAAATCAAATAAGAAATAAATTGAATAAGAATAATTGAAAAAGAAATTGAATATAATTGATCCATCATGCCAATATTGTTGTGACTCCATTCTTACGGTTAGGCATATTTTTGAGGAATGCATTCACTATGTCTCAATAAAGAATAGAATAGGACTGACCACAAATTTATCTAGTGCTCTTAAAGACAAAGAAACTTAAGTTTTTGAAAGCACATCGCCTCTTGTCAAAATAATAGCGCTTTCTCCATTTTTTTTTATTATTTTTTTTAATCATATATTATTCTTTTTAATAATATATTTTTTAGACCAACTATTTTCAGCATCTGAGAAGTTCAAACAAACCATAGGCGTTGATGACCTAAGCGTTTTATGCCTTAAAACAAAAACAAACAAACAAAATTGATGAAGTTCATAAGGGCTAATAATTTCCTGAAATATAAGAACAAGTTATTTACTATTCCACTATATATATATATATATATATATATATATATATATATATATATATATATATATATATATTTACTATACATATACATATATATACTATTTTATATATAGCTTTGGAGGCCATCTGATTTTTTAAATATAGAACGAATTTATTCAACTTTAAATCCTTCAAAGTCGATGATTTAAAACCTCACCAACAATACTTTATAGGAACTTAATAATCTGTCCATTCTAGGCCTCATGCTTTGTAAAGTTTCAAAGTTCTTTAGAACTTATCGCAGTTCGAAAACTAGGTCGCTTCACTGATAGGGAAGCGAGAAAACCTGTTTTTTCTAACAAATGCTATATCTCACGTTAATTATCGATATATAGGTATATATATGTGTGTATATGTGTATAGAAAAAAAAAATACCACTGCCTATACTCCATCTTGTATTCAGTACATGTTAAGAAAGAACTGTTCTTTCTGTTTTGTTGTTGTCACTCGACGACCAGGTTTCTTCCCTTCAATGAAGAACCAAGTACCCTGTTTATCCATCCGGAAGGGTATCCAGACTCCATATTCGATCCACAGAAAAGTTGATATAACAAAAAATAAACTTTCTGACGTAGTATTTCGGTTTCTGGAATGTTACTGTTTTGTTCCACAGGCTGATGAACGTCAGCAGGCCAAGTAGGCTCTTTTAGAGGGCAATTAATTTCGAAACATCGAGGCAACAAGAAACTCCATTCGATTCGCATGAAAACACTATTACACTTTGAAATCAAATTAACAGAAGAATTATCTCAGTTACACACACACATAAGAAAGAGAAACGCCTAATCCTAAACTAAGGAGTTCGATCACTGTATAACCTTTTTGATAAATGATCTATATTCAAAATTTGACGGTTTTTTAAAATGAAATTTGGAATATTTTGGTACCAACTTTTTCTGTTTTTCATTTTTGTAATGCATTGGTTCCTCCGCTTCTACTTACAGTGCTATCAGGAAACTGAGAGCTTACTTTCACTGACTTACGACATCGAAACGTACTCTTAGCTTAACAAATCGTCGCATTCACTTCTACTGAACAGTATTGGAGAAAGTGAGGTAATGGAAAATAAGAATCAATTGGACAATGTTGGTGTATGCGATCTGAAAAAAAAATAAAAAATAGTTTTTTCATAGGAAAAAGAAAATGTGTAAATAAATATTTCCTTATCAATATTACTACCTGCCTAAAGTCCTTCTTCCGCAGTCTGAGGGATATATTGTGAGAATAATATTTGTAGAAATACAATTGGTTGAAATCAAAATTATTTCAATTTTATTGAGGCTCTTTCAATATTGTTGAAGAATATATTTATTGAATATCACCTTCATTTTTTACATTTCTATAATATTCGTAGCATACCTAAGTTGCTGCTCTGGTGATGGCAAAGTTTCACCAAACAATAGTAAGTGATTAATATATTAACATAAAATAGTAAATAGTAAAAAAATACATGTATAAAATAACAAAATAAAGCAAAGTTTGACCTTACAATAGTAAGTGATTAATATATTAATATACAATAGTAAATAGTAAAATAACAAAAAAATATATATAAATAAAATATCAATAACAAATAAAATAACAAAAACGACTCGTTTGTTTTTTTTTGCAGTTTAATTTCCCAACCATTTTTATAATATTTCCAAGGTGAGATTCAACGAAGATCCAAATCAATGTGAAATATCCCTGCTTGTGGATTTTTTTTTTTTAAAGTAAAAAATATTTTTATTGTTAAATATTATTGGAAAATTTTATTGTTAATTAATGCACCGTTTTTATTTACTTACTTTTTTTTTGTTGCAGAATTACTTTCGCACATCTGTAACATTTTAATTTTATGCCAACGCTCATGTTGAAAGAGCATTCTTATGTTTTCCCAACAGTTGTGAAACGTATCTGGTGGCATTTTTCTTGCCATTTCTCGACGTGAGTTAATGTTACAAGAGTTATCCCATCCTTAAGAGGTTTTTATTTTTTCTTCTATTGATTTTTTTTTTTTTATGTAGGAATTTCTTTCTAGCCAGGTTAGAAAATAGTGAAAGTAGAACGTTCATGAAATAAAGTTGCCTAATTACGTTTAGGCTTTTATCGGTGATCGGTTCTTACAGATGCTATTTTTTCTTTATTTCTTATTTATTTTTTTTTTTTTATTTTTTTTTTTTATGGCTTTTCAGTTTTGTGGTTGTCTGTGCTAAACTCATCCCAGAACTCACGACGGTAGAAAGGGTAAAGCCACTTCAACTCTTCATAAATCGGGAGACAGAGGCGTCCCTCGGGATCCCGAAGATGAATCATAAGCAATTTATCAAACTTTTATTTTTGCCTCGAGGCCCTCAGAGACGCCCCTGTACACCGCACAGCAGTAATCAAAGTGGGGAAATATTACTGGTACTGGTATTGGTGGAGGAAACTAGTCCGGCAAGTGGGCCTTGTGGTCCTTTTTGCCAACTCCTGACGGTTACTTTTACGTCACCGCCGCGTGCTAACCAGAGTGGGAGTGTCAAGATTCATTTCGCGGGATCGCCACGAAATAAATATTAACTGACCCTGGTGGGAATCGAACCCACAATGTTCCGAACAGGAGACTCTGGCAAGCTCGCCCCACCGTACTAGGCCGTCACGTACTACGTAATATTAAGGAGGTAATTAGGTAAAAATCCTTATTATTAATATTATCATCAATAAATCCTTTTGGAAGACTTCACAAAGCAACTTTCTTTTTTTTTTATCGACTTAGGACTTTTTTTAATCTTAGTTAAGGTGCTCACTTTTTTATTAGTTATTAAAAAAAAAAAAAAATGTTCGAACCTTTGTTGTAAATATGATTAGGTATCGTTAACCAGTAACTATTGTAGTTTTGAATTATTCAGGAATTCTATCCGATCGCTTCCGGAATTTTGTTATTTATATAATAATTAAAAAAAAAAAAAGTGTACGAAATATTTATATAGTGCTGTTTATCTGAGATCTTATTGCTAGTCCATGGCTAGAAAATTATAAACCAGGCAATATTGCCAATCAGACAATTGACAGAGGAGCTTCAGGAGGCCAGGAATAATTTTTTTTTTTTTGATTTTTGGAAATTTCGGTTATCTCACTCACAAAAAAACAGATTCAAAGAAAGACGTTTTGCACTCATTTTATGACATCAAATCATAAAATGATTACTACATTTCCCCATCAAAATCAACCATAGTTGAAGACCTAAAACCGAAAACGATAAGGTTTTTAACATTTTAACATGATTATCCTGGCTGTTACAATACAACAGAAGAGATAGATTCCGATTAGTTATGACATATTGAATTATATTGTACTTATATAATAATGATACTGATATTATTATTTATTATTTATCAAGAGAAGTACTTACACAGTACCTAAATAAATTGGTACGTATTATAATTTGGACACACTTTTTTTAATTTAATTTTTATAAATTTATTCCAATTATTTGAATTTTATTTTGTAAATTATGTAGATAAGCAATTTCAAACCACGTTTTAATTTTTTTTTTTTTTATTCAATGTCACCAATTTATTAATATTTATAATTATATTTATAATTTTATATTTTACAATAAAATACTGAATAATGGCTTATCGAGCCGTGACACTTTCCATCTATAATTCATAAAATAAACCTACATAACACTTATAGGTCTAAAATATAATTATGTTCTGTAATATTTAGATAAATTAAATAATTATATAAAATAATTTCTAATTAATTGAATATGGACGACTACTTATTTTTTAATTCGCTCCATTTCCCGGGTCGCACAGTGGTGTGTTGAATAGTGTGTTTGAGGATTCTTGTAGGAAATGCCATCTTTATTATGAATATAACCCATAAAATGTGTCAAAAATGACTATTTGACATGTGGTAGACAAAATACCCAGAAAAACAGTTTTTATTAGATTTAAAAAAAAAAAAAATATATATATATATATATATATATATATATATATATATATATACTAGGAAAAATGAAATGAATAATGTAAATAACGAAATTTCAGTTTGTTTTTTTTTCATCAAACAAATCCCATTTTACAACGATTAGTTATGCTATTAAAACAATTTAACATTGTGCTAAATTCGAGACGCGTAATGCTCATGAAATGTTTGACGGTTCTTAGCGAAATTGTCCAATTTACTGTTGAAAGCCTGGCAAAATAGCCGATTAAAATTCGCTAATTCTCTTCGGCATTCTTCATTAGACTCCGCTTGCAATAGCGAAAATAGTTAATTAAAAACTATTAGTATTCGATCGCCCTTTACATGAAGGAAACATATCTCATCCGTTGAAGAAAATTATATAACTACGAAAGTAGCATGCAAACGCAGCAAAACTGTACTGCAAATTAAAGCTAGCAACAAAAATATGCATAAAGTAAAAAAAAAAAAATTATATTTTACGATTTTTTTAAAAGCTTCTTCAAAGTTAGAGCTTTAGGTAAAATTGATTTATCACACTTTAGAGGCGTGAAATTATCTTTAACGAATGAATCTTTCTAAATCAAACGTACTGTTTTAAGGTTCATTTCTTGGTCAGTAAATTTCATGATTTGCGATTTTATTTTTTATTTTTTTCCAAGAGATGGACTTGGAACGAGAAATAAATTTAATGTATAAAGTATATATTAATAAATTAATTTATAAAGTTTGCCCACTGTATTAACTCACAAAGAAATGTGAACAAGATAGGAATAAATGGTTTAAAGAATTAGTTTAAATAACCCAGCGAGCTTCATAATCCGTAATCACCAATCGTAGGAAAAACAGATAATTTTTTCTAAATATTTATCATTCAAAAGGATTCTCGTACCATGATTTCTCTCAGTTCAGAACTATAAGTTTCATATCGTGGAAATCCCCGACTTTCCAAATTACGGAGAAAAGAATCAGGAAGAAACGGAGCAGAAATTTGGTATTTGGAGGCTGCAGGGACACCCAAGTCAAGAGAAAGCAAAGAGATTGGGAGTAATTGTGACGTGACATTTGATAGAGCGTAACGCTTTGGGTGTATTGCTGATATTATGTTGTTTTTTTGTTTAGTGTTGTTGTTTTGATTCGGAAAATGCTTCCTGTTTCGGCGAGGCAGCTGAGTCGCGTGAAAATTGTGACGAATCATGGTTCTGGGAAAAGCGAAGATAACTTCATTAGGATAATTTTGACAACATGTCAAACTTCTTACTCAAATATATATAAACAAAAAAAAAGAGGGGGAGGAAATGATAAAAAAAAAAGTCATGAAAGGAAAAAATGCAATATTTATAATCATACACTAAAGAAATACGTTTCTGTAGAAAGAAAGCGGAACTTCAGTTGATTACAGTTGGTGCACTTCATTGTTTTTTTAATTTATTTAATATCTTTGTAATTAGTATTAAGTATTATAAAGTTATGCATTTATAGTTATTTTGTTGCATAATTTGTTATTTATTGTTATATTTATATTATGCACTATTTTGTAATGTTTTACCACCTGCAATTGGGCTTTAGCCTGCTGTTGGATCCTTTCCATCAATAAATAAATAAATCTCGTGCACTTATACTGTTTTACTATTAGAATTTTTGATGTTGTTCCATTAAAACAAATCATATTTCTATTTCAACATAACCTACTAGTAATGGTACAAGGGAACAAGCATGGATCTTCCAGATAATTTAGAATCCTCGAAATAAATTCCTGTTGACAGTTACCGAAGTTGTTGGGCAGCCCACTTAAGAGGAGCGGCTTTCTACGGCCCACGGGAGGTGAATCAGAACTGCATATTCTCGGAGGCACGGACCGGTTGTCTTGTTTCGTCTTTCACCCGGGCTTCCCAGTGGATGCGGTGACCGATATGGTGGGGAATGTGGTACGAGTTAAGAGTTCTGGACTCCCAGTTTGTATGTAAGAACACAACTTTGAAAATGTCAAGCATATGTCCATATTTTTATACTCTAGGCTCAATTTTTACTTTTATTTACCTACATATGAATTATATAAAGGGAAATATCGTGGAGAAAATTTCGAATTCCAGTTTTCAACGGAAATGCACATTTTAAGGCCCCTCAGTCAATAACCAAGTCTCGTAAAATGGTCTGTAAGTAGATCTGCGTGTATATGAACAGCCTATCTAAAATATCTGATGTGGACAACACATGATTTCCTTGTACGCCTATTAAACTATAAATCGCTGACTCAAAAAGTGATCCTGAATTTGGTTACTAGTTTCCAAAGATCGCAGTATCTCAAAAACGAAGCTCGGCCTCGCGACATCCATCTATTGAAACACACACACAAATAGGGAGGAAAACCAGTATTTTACACTAAATTTTAACACTTAAAATAAGTAATAAAAATTTTTAATTGGATTGGAAACCAAATTGCGATTGTAACCTTTATTACCGAAACATATGATTTATGTATTTAATTTAAATATAATTTTTGATGTAAGCTTATTATGACCTTCAAGTAAAGTACCGTTTTCGGCTCACCAATTTTAACCACAATATAGTAAATACATTCACATCAATATAAAAGTCGTATTTACCAAATTTGAGATGTTTTACATTATATTTTAATATAATTTTTGATGAAAGTCTAATATGACCTTCAAGTAAAGTACCGCTTCCGGTTTTCCAATTTAGACCAAAATCTAGTGTTATTTAAATCAATATATAAGTTATAAATACCAAAATTGAGAAGTTTTGCAAAGTATTTTAATATAATTTTTGATGGAAATCAATTATGACTTCAAGTAAAGCACCACTTCTGGTGATCAAGCAGTGACCAAAAAGGGAGGTTCACAACTCGATTTTACAAAAATCCTAAATACAAAATTTCAACTTTCTACGGCTAACCGTTTTTGAGTTATGCGAAATACGAACGAACGTATGTACAGACGCCATGACGAAACTCGTCAAAATGGATTCAGGGATGGTCAAAATTTATATTTCCGTCGAAATCTGAAAACCGAAAATTTTCGCTATTACATACAATACTTCCTTTACTTCGTACAAGGGAGTAAAAACGGCAACTTTATCGCTAAAATCTGCTTACCGGAAATTTGGAAGTTCACTTTATATAATTGATTTTACATATTTTTACAATTTTCTGGAAGATTGCTCTAATCATTTTGATTAAACTCGATTTTATCGATGACAATTAAATGTTTTTAATTTCAGCAAGGTCTTACCTTCCTTCAAATAGTCTGGCAGGGCTTAAATGCCGAAATTTTTTTTTGTAATAATGACCCGTCTCTCATTGTTAGTAGTAATAAAAAATGTATAAACATAAACTATGAAAGAATTTGGTGATTAACTAAAGGAGAAGAAAGGTGAAATATTATCCTAGATTTAAAACAAATTTCCAGAAATAAGAGTAGTAATTTAAATGTATAATATATCGTTGGAAAGCTAAATATTTTATAAAAATTAATATCTAGCATAAAAAGCCTTGGAAGGTGATGGATAATGAGAAAAAACGCGTACATTTAAGCGGCTGTTGTAGATAAAAATTTGTATTATTATATTATTTAATAGGAAATAAATGGAATTTTCATGGAAACTAAATAGGAAAATTTAAAATTTTCTAGTAGGTAGGTAAGTAAAAGTTGTGTGATGCGCGCACCAAATTTTTTTCATTTAGGAATAAAAATGCACTAACATTTTCCACACCCTAGTATGACATACTCATAGATGTAGATCACTATTGCTAAACTTAAAATTTCAGAAAAATTAATATCTTACACAAAAAGTTGTAGAATGTAATTGAAAGTGATGAAAAACACATAAGCATATATATATATATATATATATATATATATATATATATATATATATATATATATATATATATATATATATATATATATATGTGTATAATTTAATAAATAGCGTTGATCACCAAAGCAGTTTTACGCCACAAAACACGAACGAACGAAACACACAAGTGATTGCTGTACTAAATAATATAGTAGAGCGTCGATTATCCGAACTAATGTTGTCAGTGGTGGTTCGAATAATCAAAAGTTCGGATAATCGAAATTCACATACTCGCAAACACACACACACATACACACACACACACACACACACACACACACACACATATATATATATTTATATATATCGTTTTCTTTTTGTTGACATATTTTAATTTAAAAAAAAAAGTGATCACAAATGCGGTATACACCTCACAAAGAACGGTTTAAAACTGAAAGTAAGCTATCTACAACCAGCCAAATGAACGGAAAGGGTCTCACAGAAACAAATGCAATGAACTAATTAGGTATACAGGTTCTAGATATACAAATACGATTTAACGAAGCAGTTTCTGAGAAATAATTAAGGATGGCTTCCTTTATAGACGTTCTGGGAAAAATAATTTTATTTTTCGTTTAATTTTATCCAAAATAACAATAATTTTAACAATGCCAATAAGTAATTTACATGATCAAATCAATTAAAATTACACACATAAAAAAATAAAATAAAAACCGTTCCGATAATCGAACGTTCGGATAACTGACGTTCGGATAATCGACGCTCCACTGTACTTTTATATTATTTTATGGAAACTAAGTGTTTTAATGAAAACTAAATAGGATTCCCATGGAAACTTAAAATTTATTTCAAGTAGGCTGGCCCAGGAAAGTTGCGTGATGCGCGCACTGCACCAGATTTTTTTTCGAGAACTAGTTCTGTACGGGGTACTATACCATACAACGTTGTAGCATTTAATATAATAGTCTTATTAAAATAATCGAGCATTATTATAAATAGCTAATAATAAAATGTAATTATTGTTGAACTTAGAGAGGCTATTGGGCCTAACGGGGCCGATCCATATTGATGTAGAACAGTGCCTACATGCCCCTACATTCCAAGGTCAGTGTCACAGGCCAAATTGCTTCCTAGCTCTTGGTCACGGCCAGGGCGAGGTCGAAGCCTTGCTCCACCCGTCATATCGTGTCATTACAGAGACCGGTATTAAGGTGACTCGATGCAGTACTTATGTATATTATTGACGTGCTGTAAAATAATTTTATCAAATATGTGTTGCCTCTTTGAAGCCATAACCCGACGACTAGTGCATGGAGTATAGAGGATTTGTAGGTTAAAAATCTATTGATTGTGGATTCCTAGAGGAAATCCCATCCTGATCATGATTATATTCCAAAAATGACTATTTAACTAATAATACCCGGAAAATCCAGAAAAAGTTTTTAGTCGATTTAAAAAAAAAAAAAAAGGATTATAAGCACAAATGATATGAATGATGCAAATAACGAAATTCCCATTTATTTATTTTTTCATGTAAAAAAACAAGTTCTGCTATTTAGAACAATTAGTAATTTTATCAAAACAAGTTAATATTCTTCTGCAAAGATTGGAACTCGTATTTACAATATGGGATACAGTTCTAAGTCCTTTAGTAAATAAAAATTCCTGTCTGCCAAGGCTCAGAACTTTCTACCATTAGACCAGCCTTAGCAGGAGTACCTCAGGTATCAGTAATTGCTCCACTGCTCTACATCATATATATATACTAGTACACACGATATTCCAAACAGCTCCGAAATTTTGGCAGTGGCGAATGCAGACGATACAATTTGAACAAAAGATCCAACACACGTCTCACAGACTTTGCATTATCTAACAAAACTTGATGGACTTGTGCAAACTTTGGAAAATTCGACTTTACCTTGACAAATCCCAACATATCACTTTTATTCGTCGACAAGAAACCTGCCCTCCAATAAACCTCGGCAAAATTCGATAGCTTGGCCTGACATTTGACACAAGAATGACATGGGGCCCACACAAAGCTAAACTAAAGACTAAAACTATTATACTGACTTCTTTCAAAACACTCAAAATTGAAGCTTAAACATAAATTGAACACTTGCACTTATTTACTGAAGTCCATCTGAACCTACGCTTCACAGATATAACGGACAACCAAAAGGGCATGCATACAAGAATTTCAAAATTTTCAGTTAACAACTTTTAAGACTATAACCAAACCCCCTTGGTACATCAGCAACATTACCTTACAAACAAACGATTTCACGATAACTTACATGGACATCCTAACACACTCATACACGCCATGACTTACCATGGCCATGACGCCAAACAACATACCTAAAAACACTCGCAGAATACTGAAGAGGAACTGGATGAGGGATCTCCTAGCATAGCTATATCCGATGATCACGACAGGAAGAGGTGCCGTTGGGTACTCTCTATCATGCCTTTCATGCCACGATTACAAATTCTTAACCAACAAATTCACTAGTTGTCAACATTGCTAGGTGTGAATATAAAAAATAAATCCATTAAATATATATTCTTTTAAACCCAATTGAGTGGTTATATTTATTCAACATTGATTTAATTTTTATAGTGAACACGTTTATTTTTTGTTGTTGATCGACTAAGGAGTTGTGGGAACTCGTGTGATCTTGCCAGTCTGAGTGAGAGAGAGAGCAAAACATTACCACGATCGAATGGTGCGAAAAAAAAAACCCTGAGAACTATTTCGTAACAGAAAAGTGAAAGACGAAGATGGTCTGAAAAAATGTTGTTTCGAAATGGCCGTCGAAGAAGTTCAGATTGCATTGGATGATGACTGGGTAAGGTGTTGTACAATACGAGTAGTAGGAGGGGTGGGGGTAGGCAATAATAGTGTAAGTAGTAAATGTTAAAAATTGTGTTGTTGCAATATGGAAAATTCATGGAATTTTATTATGGAAGTTCATAATAAGCACAGATATGTTCCAATAATTTTATTTATTTTTTTTTTTTAAGACTGTTTAAGTAATGGCTGAATAGAATTAAAATTAATTTAAAGTGGATCTATTTTCATTCATGAACACTAAGCATTAGAGTGGCTATAAGATAAATAAGAGAACAGCGGAAAGTGTCAAAAATAAAAAAAAATCCATTAGCAGCAGAACTCCGTCACTAAAGTCGTATTTTCACGAAAATAAAAATATAAAAACGGGGGTGTGAGAAAAAAGTTCAGACCCACAAAATACAGTTCCCTAACATACCGAAATTTTCCCATACTTTTTTCATATTGTTCTGCCTCTCAGCTGACCTTCGATACAGAAAACGTTTCATACCGAATTTCAGCTCATTTGGCTTAATATTACATATAAATTTTCAGCCCTATAAACTAATATAGTGTAAATATAGAGATGCGAATAACTTTAAAAACGTCGAAATATCAGGTAAACATAACGAAGTTTTGACTGGAATTTACCCATTCAGTTTCAGAGATATTTTGGTTCTCTAGAAAGTTTACTTGAATAATTTTCTAAAAATTAGTGCTTTCCTTCAGAGAAATTTAAAAAGTTTGTGCGAAAACCGTTTTTTGCGATTATCGCCCTCAAAAAAGTGCTCGATATGAATCCGTCTTAAAATTTCATTTCCTATCAGAATCCATAAAACAAAAAAAAATACCCCATATATACTTTTAATAAGTTTTTATAATACAATAAAATTTTCTTATTTGTGTGTTTATTCATCGACCGCACCCTCCCCCCCCCCTCCCCCCATCCAAGCTTCTGTTACATATATATACTTTTCGTTATGTACATAAGTTCAATTTTTGGTCTAAAATAGAAATAGATTTGTGTTAAGACACTTAAAGTTCAATGGCAACCTACCCTCCCTTCCATTAAATAGCATTGCTATTTTAGCCCAGCCTGGAGCCCTGCCAAATACGAATGTCTATCTAAAGATTGAAGAACTAAAAAATATCATTCATGATCTTTATTCGAATATAATCCTCATAATCTCGTTCTTCGAGATGCTGATGCCTCCAAGGTAACAGCCATTTAAGGGACCCTTTACCAAGAGACGGTCCAGATTGCGAGGAAATGCGATTTCCCTAAGTGGAAGAGGACTAGCTGAGCGGAATGAGACCATTCTACTCATGAGAGGCGGTAATTGTGTTGTGTGATGGAGTCGCGAATCAATTTCCTTCGGGCTATAACAGGTTCACTTTCTCTTCTAGGACTCCGAGAAGGAGGAACCGGTGCCAGGAAGTTGTCTTTGTCCGTTTCTAACTGAAGAGTCTACCTGAAAGGAATATATATCGATACGCTATTGTACGTGCCAATGCTCAAGCAAAACATGGTAGCACTTAAACAAGATGAAAATAAATCGGACAGAGGCAATATCTATCACATTCCCGCGGGGTTTTAAAGGTGAAGATTTTCTGGCGAAAAAGAATTTACGTTACTGTTGAAATAAATTTTATTCATTGAAGGTAATGGAAAAAACAGATAATAGAAATTCTGACGAGATGTTTCTTGTAAAAGAAAGATCTATAAATCTATTGCCTAATGCACTAGAATGGTTATTTGGTGTCATGATTAAAATGATGTTTAAAACACGTTATAAATTGGTCAAATTTACTTGTTTACTGCACTTCCGCCTCAAGGCCAAATCCAAAAATTCTTTTTTGGATGTCTGATGGCAAATTTTATCCGTTATATGATACCAATTCTTACTTTCTAGCATTTATAAAGGCGTAGCTGTGAGGGTTTAAAAATGGCACCACAAGCGTCTGAAATATTTTCTGTATTAACACCTCAGATGTGTTTATTGTATGTTTAAAAATTCTTAATCTTCTAAATAAAATAACACATTTAATTTACTAGAAGACTAAAATCGAGAGATGCCTGTCCATTATTACAGCTTATTTGGCTGTTTTACGCGGAAAAAAAACAAACTAAAAAAAAAAAATGAAACTTTTTTCGAAAAACCTTAAAGAGGGTTTAATATCAATATCAACCTACCGTCCACCAACTTGAAGCAAAATGGCGAAGGATTAAAAACCTAGATATTTTGTCTGTTTCTTAAACAAATACGGCCCAACCAATTTAGATCAAACTTCTTATTATTGTTATTTACAGCCGTAGAAAGGTTGAAAAAATGATTCTAAAATTTTATTCTATTTTCCTAAAATTCAGTATAATTTGGGTTTCTTTTTTTAAACAATCATAATATTTCCATGCCTCTCTGGAGTACATCAGACAGTGGCGTAGCCAGAGGAAGAGTCCGGATTCTCTCTCCTCTCCTCCCCCCGAAATTACAAAATGCTCTTACTTATTCTTTATATGTAAACAAAAATTATATAAACCTATTTGAATGTTATTTCATAAATAATATTCCTAGGCATAGAAAATATTATATTTGAAGAGGGCTCCCTAATATAACCGTTGGGGTAGGTTTCTTTAAAGTCGATCCTTGGGTGAATTCCTCCTTCCCCCTCCCCTCCGAAACGAAATCCTGGCTACGCTACTGACGCCAGAGAAACTAGATACTAACCACATTAGCTTCTGGACTTCGTTTATCTATATCGTTTAGTATAGAACTTAGCTTATCACGTGGCCAGCTGTTCGTGGTTTGATCCAGGGTCAGGGGATCCAACGGCTAGTTCCTCAATGCCCCATTTGAGGGGACCCAACATATCTTATCAAGAGGCTCTCAGATAACACGAAGGAACGTGCTTAGTATTATCATTTCTGCACATAGGGCGGGTAACCAGTTAATAGTAGTTTACAACTGTAATTATGATACAACTAATAAATATATTGATACAGATTACTTATGGCAGCACCCTAATGACTATTGGATAACATACCGGGACATTCTTCTTAATGGTTACTGGATAGAATTTATGGTAAAAAATATTATTACCTAATGATATATATATATATATATTCATAAGAATCATTGATCCTTGCCCGTTAGGAACCTTGGGAAGCTTATACAACGGCAGCCTTTGCAGCAATGCCTTACCAAGTGGAAGGATGAATGAAAACCGCCAGTGACCGAAAGTAACTCGTGGCCCGGAACGTTACAGAAACCGATGTTGCGTAACTGGTTCCACGCTCTGTTATTGTTCAGATTTGTAATGTTTTGGCAACGCCTACTATAGTTAATGTTCGGTTGGAAACGGCCGGACCCGAAGAGGTTATATTTATTAAGAATTATATTTAACTTGTCCGTCCCGAATGGAAAACTTAATATATATTGACGTCGTTTTTTGAAAAAAGGAGTCAGCTCCAGGCAGCAAACTTTACAAGAAACACATGAAATGTTTTTTTCCCCAAATAAGAACAAATGTTTGTTCTTTTCATTCTTTATTGTATACAGTAGGAGTTTATTAACCTCAAAAAGGCCAGAATGACGATTGAGAGTCGTTAATATTTGATGCTTACGTTATCAATAGGCGATTTTTAAAACATTTCCAATTTTTATTTGTCGAAATATCGTGAGCGGAAATCGTTAGAGGTGGTGTTTATGTCCCATAATCAATTAAAAGCTAAATTTCGAATTTTTGGAGATTAAGCCTTTTTCAGAAAACAACTTCAGTTAAATAAACTCAAACTGAAAATGACTTTTTAAAAAGATTTATTTTGAATACAACAGAAATATACGGTAAATAATGTCTAGTCTTAGGTCTATGGCATCTGATAAGAGAGTGGGGCTATCTTGGGAGGAGCAGGATATATATAGTAAAAGTAAAAGGAATTAAGTCTAAATGTAAATAAATATAGTTAAGCCTATAACAATAACATAACTGTCGATATATTTACTGATTCGATCACCGTTTCTCAATATCTTTAAATCACTTCTGAATATCTGAATCAGTTTATATTGTCCATAATTCCAGATTAAATCATCTTTAGGTTGAGTTATCAAGATGGATAAAGGAACGCCCAACATGGAGGAGGTAATAAAAAATCAAGAGAATAGTAAACCAAATTTAAAGGTGGGAAATACTTGTTATTTCTCTGTCGGAAAAATACTGAGTTCGTTGAAAACTGAAAATATGAGTTTACAAAACGATTTTACTTTGGACCTAATGCTCCTTCGAAATATAACCCATGTGTTCTACATCAAGAAAACAACGATCCTTTAAAGTTTTCGATAATTGAGTTTAACTAAGAATATGGGGACCGTAGAAGGATGAATCAACTGGAATATATAGGACGTCCGTCGTCAGTAGCTTTTCTGTAAGACTACTCGGCCTATTTTTTTTAGATTTGGTACCGTAGTGAACTGTACTCCAAGGATGATCATCGAAGCACGACGCTACCATTCAACGTTTTGTTTAAAAAATGTAGCCGATTAAGCCCTAATCTCGGCCATTTATGAAGTTAGTAGACAATTGGTATGTGTTTTGGAATCATTATATCAAATCCTAGTCTATTTTTTTAAAACTTTTTTAGCCCAGTCAAGGAATCATCGGAAGAGGGTGTAGGTGGAAATGGAGGGACGGCCAAAATTGACTTTGTTTGGCTATTTAAGAAGTAAACATACTCAAAGTCCCCGGATCTAGGAGCAGAGGAAAAGAGAGGCGGGAGGGAGAGGAAAGGGGAAAGAGAAGGCCAGAGTTTTCAGTTTTTTTGATTTTATCTCGAAAACGGATGGCTCTAGATTAAAATATTTTATACAAATAATTAAAGAGTATTAAATTTCCTATAAGAATGTTCCTATTATTTTTGTCGTATATATTATAGTATAAGAAATATGCGATCTTCAAAGGAACAAACGGTAAAGACGATAAAAGGAAAAGATAATCCAGTATAGTATAGAGTCAAAAATGATTTTTTTTTTAAATGTATCAAAAAAAATTGATTGAAATTGGTATATACAAATTTCTTTTATTACCCGAAGGTATTTTAACCCGAAAACATATACACCCAATATTTCACATTTATTTATAAATTTTTGTAGTAAATTTGCTCCCACCAGTATGAAGTCATGGCTACAACACGTATGCAACTTTATCACTTTTTCTCTTAGCAATTTATTAATCACTTTTTTACAACACCTTAATTAAAAATCGATTGTATTATTGGTAAACTTGAAGATGATGTAGTTAAAATTTTGTAAAGATTGGTTCTGTCGTTTTCGCGGTTAGCATTTACAAACGAAAAACGGGATGTCCTTTTATATAATAGTATGATGTTTTTAAAATATAACTTTAAAGTGAAATTAAACATAGAAATAGATCATTCCGGGACTAGGTCCCTTAAGAATAACAAGTATGTGCAAGAAAAAAAGAAAACAGAAAAAAATGTCTGGCCAAAGACTACATTAGTAAAAGTCAATTGATATTTACAATAATTTCAATTATAACATATAAGTAAAGACAAAAAAACAAGAACATTCTTCTGGAAAAAAAATAAAAATAAATATAACTTTACTGATAAAAAAAAACTGAAAAGAAAAAACAAAAAAAGAAAGAAAAAACGAAGAAAAATAAGATATAAAAGTAATGAAACAAACCAGATTTAAAGCATATTCGTATCTCTAGCAATAGTAACTATACCAATGATTGAACAGTAAATCGAAAAATATATTTAAGCACGTTTGCAAAAACTAATAATTATTTAATACTAAAATTTTCCATACACGTATGTCATTTTTTATGTACTTAGTTAAGGTTGAACAGCTTAATAATATTTTAAAAGCATGACAATATCGATCGTGTGGGCAGTAACCAGACCCTTAAATTGACTGGAAAATGTTTGCCCCCGAGAGGGAAACCTTCTAGTGAAAACAACCAGGAAAATATTTTCTTTCCTGAATCTCATAGCCAATTTCTAACAAACAAGTTTCTTCAAGGAAGACATTTTTCAAATAGTCATAGTTTGTCCTGAAATCTAACATTTTCCTTTTACTTATCTAATATGAAATATATAGTAATGGAAAGCTATTGCGACGTTGAAAAATTTCGAATTTGAGTTTTAAACAGAAATATATGTTTTAAGGTCGCCTGAGTTCAAACAACCAAGCCTCGCAGAATTAAAATGGTTTCTGATTGTGAGCTGTGTGTCTATGTGTATATGAGCAGTTTAAAAAAAAAATATCTGATTTGTACGCCCCATGACTTCTTTGTACGCCTATTAAACTATAAATCGGTGGTTCAAAAAGTGACCCTGAACTTGGTTATTAGTTTGCGAAGATAGCAGTATCTCAAAAACTACACTCGGCGTCGCGACGTCTATCGATTGATACATTAGACACAAACACATCAGCTCTTGTTTATGAAGCACATATTCCGTTATTAAATGTCGTTTTCTTTCAGTTGTAACAAGTTCCCAAGAGATTTCTTCCTGCTCCTTGACAACATTAGAACTGTCTATGTCTCTAAATAAAGCATTGGAAATCGACGGTTTCAACATTTTAAGCGGAAGAACCCGATTAACTTATATCTTATTCTCCTGCTGCAGACTTGTTCATCTCACAAGTGGGGAGGAAAAAATAGCATTTTACACTCCATTTTAACACTTAAACCAAGTAATAAAATTGTTTAATTATAGTGAAAAAAAAATCGCGTTTATAACTTTTATCACCGACCCATATGATCTCTTTATTAAATGAACTTAAACTCGTTATATAAATGTACAATTTAGTTGCCTTTAATATCAATTAGGTCTTTATTCTCATTGAAATATTTTGACAGGGCGTAAATGCCGAATTTTCATTATGGCTTCCTCTGACGTACCTTTAATTTTTTTTTGTTTTTAAATAATTAACCGTCTCTCATTTTTATTAGTTATAAAAAATGGATAAATATACACTATGAATGAATTTGATAACTGACTAAAGAAGAAAAAAAAAGAAATATCTTCCTGTAATGAAAACAAATTTCCGGGTAAAAAAGTGAGTTATCTAGATGCATAGTAATACCGTTAGAAAGTTAAAGATTTTAGAAAAAAATAATATCTAATCCATACAATTAAGTGAATTTTGTTTTTAATAATATCTACCTGTATACAGGGTGTCCTTTTTGATGGCCCGGCTGAATTTCTCTTGAACCGATAACGTTATAAAAAATACGTATTTAAGATTTTTCAGTCTAGTTTAAAATTTAGACCTGTTTTTGAAAAAAAAATAAACGGGGTCTCTCAGATTCATTACAACTTTAAAATTTCAAATAGAAACCTATGCCTTCCGATACATCATTTTTACGGATTTTTGAACCTGAATTCAATGGTGAAACCAGATTTTAAATTGGTCAATAAATTACAAAGGTTTTAAAAAAATAATGCATTTTGTTATCTATTTTTAATAATTAAAAAAATCCATACTACATACAACCAGAGGTTGGTGAACCTACATTTTAGTTCGAACTGCCTACCCTCTTCGACGATGCAAAGGTTGGCTCTTCTTAGCCACTCTTCGCTGGTGCTCAGTGCGATGTACTGACTCGATGGATCGACAAGCATTTTCCACTCTTTACTACAGTTCTTCAACTGATGTTGCAGGGTTATGATTGGCATAAACGCTGCCAATCATATTATTTCTGTTTTTTCACTACATCTTTAAAACAAACCTTTATTATGAATTACAGCTAAAAAGATATGATGTGACCCAATTAATTCCTGTGTAACAAAAAAAATTGTAAAGGCAATTTAAAAGAATTAATACCGAAACAAACAAAATGTATTTGTACCATAACTTTGTAATTTATTGACCAATTTAAAATCTGGTTTCACCATTGAATTCAGTTTCAAAAATCCGTTAAAATGATGTATCGGAAGGCATAGGTTTCTATTTGAAATTTTAAAGGTGTACTGAATCTGATAGACCCCGTTTATTTTTTTTTTTTCAAAAACAGGTCTAAATTTTAAACTAGACTGAAAAATCTTATACGTATTTTTTATTACGTAATCGGTTCAAGAGAAATTCAGCTGGAGCATCTTAAAAGGACACCCTCTATAATATAATGGAAACTATATGGATTTTAAATGGGGTGATAAGTTATAGCTGTGTGATGCGCGCACCGCACCAGATTTTTGTAATTTATTTTATTTATTATAATTTTATAGTTTATGTCTAATCTTAATTCTTGATGTCTAACCTATTTCCCATCTAAAATTTTTCGAATTGGGCACAATAAATACTTATCTTCAACTCTCCCATAGCTTTGTCGTTAATAACAAAATTGGCACTTTGATAGAGTTGTTAGTTCAATTGAATTGTAATTATTGAGAATTTCCTAGCGTCAAGCGTGACCTGGGAGATAGGCTACCTTGACCTGTGACAAGAGTCACTGCCTTGCGACATCTTTGTCATCCTTCACTAACAAGATTCCTAGTATATTACTAACAACTACATTATTTACTCGCTTATCTCCTAACTTATTATTTTATTTACTTATTATAACAGCTGTGTAATACCTATAAAAATCGGTAATTTTATGTTGAGTTTTCTGATAAAATGAGAGTGGCGAATTATAGGTTGTTAAATCGCTACTTATGTATTAAACGGTCGACCACATGTTCAGTTGGTTTTGGTTATAACCTAAACCGCAACCTTTGTGATCATTTCTCTGTTTTGTTTATTGATATAATTTGCGTCTTAATAAGTTCTCTGTTTTCTGGTATTTTTCGGGTCTTTTCCGTTTCGAGTACCGCAGTTACCAACCGGTGATTTATGTGAACATATGATGCTAAATTTTGGGTTATTAATAATGCAGCGAACAACAAGAATAAACATTTATTTACATTGTTAAGCCATAAAACAAATATGCAATATAAAAAAATTTATAGATCCAAATCCTCAGGTTTCATTTGTAACTCCTTTTCGCACCACTTAATTGTAGAATACTCGTTTGCCCAAGAATATATAGACCATAGTGACGTCTTAAATGGTAACTTATAGCCTTGAAGCTACGTTCCAGATTATAGAGGTATAGTAGTCGTATAACATGTTCTTCTTCTATACCTCCGAATTACAGACGAAACTCCGTTGATGGGGAAGCTCCTTATCGTGTACATTTGGACACAGTTTTCTATTAGGTTATGGTCCATTTAATAGCGAACGCAACTATCCTCGGTATTAAAATAAGTAACAAGTGTAGAGAAATTTATTTTACCCGAATTTAGAACTTCGTAGTGTAAACAAGGCAGGTAACGAGGTTAGTTGGTAATAACAACAAATGTTTAAAATTAAGCATGCAAAATAATATACATTATCAAAGAAATCACCGGTTAGTTACTGCGGTACTCCAAACGGAAAAGACCCTATTTTTCTCCTTTTTTTTTTTTTTTTTTGGAATTACCAATTATTGAAGAAAATGCAGTTAAGTATTTTCAAAGTTTTAGGCATGATATTTCCATTATATAAATAACAAAATTTCTATTTTGGTACGACCCCGGCCTCAACTGAAAAGGATCCAAGGGATTTCTTTATCTCTTGAACGAAAGGTAGTCGACAGCTGCGATCTAATTAAAACAGTAATAATTTTAATAATCCCAAGAAATACGAATTTTTTTTCGCTGTCAGATAGATTATAAGTTTTGGAGTTATTCCTCTTTTTACTTTCCTATATATGAAATATATTTAAGAGGAAGTATTGCAGTCTTAAAAAATTCGAATCAGAATTTTCTACGGAAAAACTCGTTTTTGTGTGTGTCTGTGTGCACGTCTAATCTAGCTCAAAAACGGAAAGTTCTATGAAACTGGAATCACGTATTTAAAGTATCCCTAGGATGTTACAGCAACTTTTTTCCTAAAATCGACTAACCTGAAGTGCCACATTATATTATCGACTTTACACTTTTCTGAAATATGGCTCGATTTTGATGTTACTTTCCAAAAGTCTTCTCCTTAAAGCCTTTGAACGTTTCATATAGTAGATCAACGAGAAAATGCAGGAAAAAATTTCTGCTTAGCTCAACAAATATGCATTTTATAGCTAATTATGTAAAAGATCATATGTAAGGTAATTCAATTTTCTAAAAAACAAAAAAAATATCTTAATCGTGCCATTATTGGAAAAGATACAGCGTATCTTATAAGGACTAGAAGATCCTAGAGTAGTGCCCTCACTCAGTCTCCACTGGTCTTCAATACCAGTGACGCGACTGTGTGAGAAGCGCTGGGATCTCCTGGAGCCCGGTTCTGCCATTCACATGTGGGGGGGACAGAGCTTGGTTCGGAGTTCCCTGGGCAGATTGTAAATATTGTATATAGGTATGAATGTGTTTAAGATGACTTATTTTATTTTTATTTAACTTATTTTTTCTTTTCTTGGTTGTTTACTTATTTTGTTATTATTTAAATTGTCTATCTATTCATTTTTACTAGTAATTTACATTTTTTTTATATATGATATTTATTATTTTAATTTTATCTCCTTATGTTTTTTTGTTCTTTTTTTTTTCTTTATCTTGTTTATATGGTTTGAGTGGATTCTTATAGCCCTAATACCTATTGTCCTTGAGCGTGGCAGCTTGTATTATTTTTCAAATAAAAAAAATAATAAATAAATAAAAGAAGACCCTAGATTGAAAGCTGAGTGGCCGAAAGCAGACGGATGCGACCGAATCTCGCCTCATCACGCCCCCATTCTGTTCTCAACATACGATATGTAATAATATAATGTAATTAAATAAAAGTAAAAATTTCTATTTAATAGAAATTAAATTTGTCCATGTAAATTAAATGGAAACTTAAAAATTTATTTTCAGCACTTTAAAACTTTAAAAATATATAGTGCACAGAATTGTCTTACTGCATTGTTTAGAAAACTATTTTATTGTGCTTTTGTGAGAGAAGATGAAGAAGTGCACGATGCCGAGAATATTTCAAATAGTATTTATATAAACTCTTTAAAATAATTTTTTTTAAATGCATTATTATTATAGATTTTGACGCTCTAAATTAAAAAATAATAATAATTTTAGTAATGAATTGTAATTTAAATTTATTTTTGAAATGAATGACACCTAATGGTGTCAGGTTATAACCAACAACAGAAGATATGGTCGACCGCTTAATCCATAAGTACCATTAGTAGTTTTATTGTGACATAATTCGTTATAAATTTTATATATTTAAAAAAAAAATATTAAATACCATATAAAAAATAATGATAGTATCCATTAAAAATATCTTTTAATGGATGCTAGTTAAAATAGCTTGTGACCATACTGCTGTAGATCACTGTAGAGTCTTTCAATAGATCCTTCAACTATCTTATTAGAAGTTGCAAAAATAATTTGTAGTTTCTCAAAGTTCAGTAAACTGTAAAAAGTTATTTAAAAAAAATCTTTTTGTTTTCGCTTGTTATCTTTAAGAACCTCTCGTTTTGCCAAAGTGCAAGTTTTTATTCGACTGCTGAGATATTATAAAAAAATAGCAGTTCATGAGAAATCCTTGGTCCATGAGAAAAATTGGTCTAGACCCACGGATTATGGCTGTTCAAGGTCAGCAGGCGCACGAGGACCTATATTTCTTTCCCCGAATCAGACCGTCCAAGGACCAAACCTCCGGACGGCCATTTAATATCCTGGAAGACCACAACGCGATTCACAATTTAGGTACACGGGATAAGGTCATCACTCCTACGCCCGGTCTGTGCGAGTTACCTCCAGTAGGCTGACGAGCCTCGCATACCCGGGGGAGGGGAGATAGTGGCAGGCTACGTGGATTTTCCCCGGTTGGCGGTCACCCATCCAAGTACTAAACACGCTCGACGTTGCTTAACTTTGATTACCTATTTCAAGCGCCTTAGCCCGCTCTGCCCCCCCTATATATATATATATATGTATATACATATATATATATATATATATATATATATATATATATATATATATATATATATAATGAATTAGAGTACCATTAATGTAAGTAATTAATTAAAGCAGATTTTTTATAGATTTAATTTAATTACTGGATTGAAATTAATCATCGCCGTAAAGATGATAAATAAATATCTGGCACCAATATTTTTAAAATATGACGTTAAGAAAAATGATATAAAATAATCAATTGAAAAACGCGTTAATAATTTATTTTAAATCTTACCTTACATTTACTGAAACCCAAAGATAAAAGCAGCTACTTACCTGAAAAAAACACATAATAATTAGAAAAATTAATCAAGAAACAGTCATCCTTTTTTTTTTTTATGCCTGAGAAGTTCAATTGAATTTACATGTCCTTCAAGTGTAATTTTAATCATATAATCTGGATTGTTATTGGAAGTATAATATAAATTTGAATAAGAATTTCACACACAAAAAATATATAATTATATAAAGCCATGGATTGTTGAGAATGCGCATTTAACATTTTAAAAATAATGTCTTGCAATAAATGGGATGCTAATTGTACATAAAGTTAAATATTATCATCCAATTATATTTAAGTTTATGTACTCAGTACTGTGTACATATGTATATAATATCATTTATGATGTTTTAGATTTTTTTTTTTTTGGTAAAACCACCTCTTTTAAAAGCAGTTTGATTAGCGGGACTTGCAAATATGTATTTTTTTAAAGGTATTGCAGACAAGGGGAGATATTGAGGTCTATAAAGATACAGTTTAATGGAGGATTTGTATTAAATGCAGATTTTTTTTGTTTTTTTGTTAGGATGGGAGTGTGTATTTTTTAGTGTAATTTCGGATTTGAACTGAAGAGATTGGATAAGATGTTTGAAGGAAGCAAGAGAGTACTTACGGAAATGGTAAAGAGAAAGCCACTTCAACTCGTAGTATCATCACGGAGTACTAGAGGGGGAGGGGGACACGTGCCCCCCAAACTTAAATCAAATTAAAACTTGTTGAAGAGATTTTATTTCCTTTGAGGGGGGTTTTCAATTAAAAAAAAAATTATATTTCAATACGTGTTGGATGGTCCCGACTGTATTAAATTCGTAGCATTGTGAAATGGCAGAATCTCTGAAAGAACCCTCTCTATTAAAAAAAAAATCGAAAATTTCACGAATCACTTTTATTATTATTATAGGGTTTTATTTACTTTTTTTACTGCGATTTATTCTTCCTTGGAGCAGAGCTAAACATCTTTTATATTTTGCACTGACGGGTTTTCTTCCTCCAAGCTCGCAGTAATGCCACCTTATAAATTCAGATTGAATGCTGTGATAAAGTTTCGTATTATACAAGACAGTGACTCCACTCCGAAGCAGGTGGGTGGAGGTGGTTGAACTCCAACTCCTGCCTTAGCCCTGACAGATGGATTTGTCTTCTTAAGTCCTTTCTTTTAGAAGTTCGCACGTTCATTTTGTCTGTCGATTTATTCATTACATCTTTTTTCAATTGTAGTTTAAGGAATATATTAACCCTTTTATCAGGGTTGCCATCAGGGAGGGCCAGAAGAAAAGGGGGAGGCAAATCCCGGGTCTCGGGCTTCCGGGGGGCTAGATAAGAGATGACTAAAAAAATTTATAGAGGCAAAAAGTTTGTTAAACAAATATACGCAAATAAAAAAATCTTATCTATATATAAAGGAGGATTCATGGACCCGAAGTAACACAAGAGGGGTATAGGCGAAAATCCAACGAAGAAATATACAGAAATTTGGAAGATCTTGAAACAGTCATCAGGACCAGGAGACTGAGTTTCTACGGCCACATAGTCAGAATGAGCAATAAGAGGATGAACAAAAAAAATTTCGACAGAGTCTTAAGCTATAAGAGTATAGGTGGATATATCAAACAAATAAAAGAGGAGCTGGATAGGCTAAAAATCAAGGATAGAGACTGCTTGGATAGAGAGCTTTTCGGAAAAAAACTAAAAGAAGTTGGGATTCTTGCAGGAAGGAAGGAGAGACGATTGAGAAAATGGACTAAGGAAGAGCGAGAGGAACAGTCCAGGAAGATAAGAGAGTATTGGAGTAGAAGGAAGGCGGAGAGTGTGAAGAAGAATATTAAGTGATCTTCGCGTGGCCCTTGCTGGCCGATTCGTGTAAAAAAAAAAATAATAAAAAAAATAATATTAAGTACTTTTATTATACTCTGACTATGTAGCCTAATTTATAAATATTTTTGTTGTTTATAGTTTACAGAAAAATAAACTGTTTCGCATAAAAGACGGCAAGAAGAATGTGCAAAAAATAGTTCAAACTCTACTTGTGTTATGGGCATTTTACTAAATTAATTATTATTAAATTATACTATCATTAATAAGTAATTTTGTAAATAAATTTGTGTTGTATTTTATGTAAAACAATAAACTCTTGTTATTGTAATGTAGTAGTAATTTTCGCTTTCAAAATATTTTAATCCATATAACAATATTATTGACGAAAATAAAATGTTGAGAGAGACGGGTCCTGCTGTATTACTCTGCCCGAGTTTATATGCCAATTTTCAAATTCACGATTTTCGAAAGCAAATTATTGCACATCCACATTATGAGATACTGCTTTAAAGAAAATAATAAATTTGGAACTATCTTGAAAGTAAATAGAAACGTTTTAAGAATAAATTAAACGTTTATATGAGGTGCCATTTTCAAGTTGTCTATTTTTTAAAACAAATTATTGCACATCAAAATTATAAAACATTATATGAGGCGCTTCATAGAAGAAAGGTGAATTCACCATGTCACAAACATTTTTTTTCTTTATTTTTCGGAGGATATGATGTACCAAAAAAAATCATTTCTATCTATAATAAATAATATCAAGTGCTTTTTATCATACTCTGACGGTGTTGGCTAATTTATAAATAAATATATATATATATATATATATATATATATATATATATATATATATATATATTTATAATGCGCACTTTTGCAAGAGCGTTAACCCGCTCGGCCATCCCGACCCCTAAGCTATATATATATACCTTATAATGTAATTTTATATATGTATATATATATATATATATATATATATATATATATATATATATATATATATATGTATATATATGTATATATATGTATATATATGTATATATATGTATATATATATATATATATATATATATATATATATATATATATATATATATATATATATATATATTATGGTGACATTCGCCCTTCTTCTCTGGAGCGCCTCATATAATGTTTTATAATTTTGATGTGCAATAATTTGTTTTAGAAAATATACTACCTAAAAATGGGCAAATAAGCCCGATACGTTGTAGTTATTCATGGAATAAAAGAATGAATTATAGTAGGATTAACTTATTTCATACTGAATAAATTATTTTGCGAAAACCTGGTATTTTTTTCTAATAAAATAGGAGGTAAAATAAGGTAAAAAGTAAATAATAATAAATAAATAAACTGGGAAAACGTTAAACCTTAATGCCGTTTAGAAAAATTAATTGTCGTTTTGACGCTGGTCAACGAAGATAACTGCAAGAAATGAGACTGTTTTATAGGTTATTATTTTAAAGGCTGTTTTCTATTTTATGGAGGTTAATAACCTTTAAAAATACGTGTTATTATCTGTATTGTCATTGTATTACATTATGTTTTTTGCAGCTATTATTATCCGCAAACTGTTTCCCATGTTTTTTATTGAAAGAAAATGGAATAAATAACTAAATATTAGGTTTTATATTTTTCCCAATAATTAAAACCGTCCTTGAATTAATTACACAGGCCAATGAAAAAAAAATTTTGAAAACTTTTTTAACTTTAATAGTTGATCTTTATAGATTTTTATGTGCTGAATCTAAATCTGACCTTAGTTTTTTTGTATCACCCATAGTTTTCCGTAGGTTTCAGGCTCATCAAACATCCTAACTTTTTAAACTTCTGTAACATGTTAGCTACAATTGAAACATGCTCTGGGTCTTTTTCATTTCCCAAGAACTTTTTAACGACTTGCTTGAATGATACCCCTGCTTCTTTCTCATTTAAGGTCATTGTGGATTCAAAGTTAACATCAAACATCATTTTTCTAATGTCAGGTCCGACAAAGACGCCCTCTTTTAGTTTAGCTTCTGAAAGGCGTGGAAGCTTTTGGCAGAGATACTTGAAGCATGGTCCATCTTTAGGCAAAATCTTTACAAATTGTTTCATGAGGCCTAACTTTATATGTAGGTCTTCCTTTTTCAGGAAGACTGAAATCTGTTCAATTCTTTAATTTAATAAATTTAACTATAAAATGTGAAGAAATTATGGGTTATACAGCTTTTTTTAATATCATATTTGGATTCAGCACCTTAAAAACTATAGGAATAAGGTATTTTCAGTACAAAAGATTTTCCATCGTTGGCCTGTGTTATTGGCTACTTTGTTGAATATAATTTCTTTGTTAATTGAATAAACAACAATAACTTACCCGTTGTACAACAATAAACTATCTCGGCCTTCAAAACTACTCCGAGCAACGAAAAAAAACACATCGGAAAAAAATGTAGAAAAGTAGATGATTCCATGATCAGATGGCAAATATGTAAGGATGATCGACGATGTAAACATAATTTTCCTTCTATCTCATTTTCTAGAGCGCGAGAAATGTTGATACCATATCGAGTGATATGTGATGAGCTGATGAAGGGTGGACCTAGTTTACTTAGATAAGTAGTTCGGTCTTTGTATGCAGAACTGCAAGAGGTTGCTGCGTCTAACTTTGTAAGATGATTAAGTAAAATATTTGTTCATAATTTTAAGAAAAAAATTAAGGATGAGTATTATTGAAAAAATGATCATGCATGCTTCAGAGAGGTGGGTCCTAACGAAGACCATAGCATCCTCATCTTTGAAAGAAAGATTCTCCTAAGAATGTTTGGTCCTGTCGACGATTTTAATGCACCAAAACGTCTGCCCGGAAACCTTTACCGAGCCAGAGATAGAGGACGCCGTAAACTCACATGGGAGGACTGCGTAACCCGAGATGTTAGAACTCTACTTAATTAGGGATTGATAAATTATTTGCCACTTCTATGATTTACTTTTTATTGAAAACTAGTTTCGAATGTTATACATTCATCTTCAGTTCTTAAAAAAAACACAAAAATTCAAAAATAAGCAATTCAAAATACAGTTTGGTATTATTATGCATATTAAATTAAGTGTAATATAAATTAGTATTATAAAACATTTACGAATTATGAATTTTATTAAGACAAAAATCAAATACATGTTGGTATTCACCAAGGTTTAAGTAGATTGTATCAAATAGAAAAGTTCTTATTGGTTTGTTCTCGCACTGAACTAGCAATGGAAGAAAGGCGGGGTATTTATAGGTAAACGTTTCAAGGGTCGGGGTTTTTCCACTAATTCCGGTGAGTAATTGTTTTTATGTGTCATAGATGGGAATAAATTTAAGATAGGACTTATTTGGTTTATTTATAGATATTTATTTGGCCATTTAAGCAACTCTACTTAAAGTCAGAGATTGGAGAACAGTGGCAAGACCAGGGCTTTCGGGTTATAGCAGGATGGAAGAAGGAGATTATTGAAGAAATATATATATATATATATATATATATATATATATATATATATATATATATTTATTAATAACAATTTTTATTAAAGCATAAGTGGCTGGTGGACGAGTTTGTGTATGTTTTATTAGATGCAGATAGTGAAAAAGCATAGTCGCTTAATGCTGCCAACACAGGAGGAAGGCCGAGTAAATCCTTCAAGAAATCCAGTAGCAAAGTACGAAAATATGAAATTCAAAATCTGAGAGTGGCTAACTCAACTCAAATTGTAAAAAGTGACAATTAGGGATTGATAAATTATTTGCCACTTCTATAATCTTTTTTTTATTAAAAACTAGTTTCGAAAAATCTGTATTGGATTTTGCTTAAATGACCAAATAAATATCTCCAATAATCCAATTTTAAATTTATTCCCATCTATAACAGAAAAAACAATTACTCACCGGAAAAACGCCGACCCCTAAACCGTTTTTTTATAAACACCCCACCTTTCTTCCATTACTAGTTCAGTGCGAGAACAAACCAATACAAATTTTCTGATTGATATAATCTACTTAAACCTTGGTGAGTACCAACATGTATTTGATTTCTTGTCTTAATTAAATTCATAATTCATGAATATTTTATAATACTAATTTATATTATTTTTAATTTATTATGTTTAATAATAACTGCATTTTGAATTGCTAATTTTTGAATTTTTGTATGTTTTTAGAACTGAAGATGAATGTATAACATTCTAAACTAGTTTTCAATAAAAACAAAATTATAGAATTGGCAAATAATTTATCAATCCCTAAATAGATTGATCCTTCTATACCATCATGCGGATGTTAGCTGAAAAGAGACAATATAAATAAACCCATTAATCAGTAAATGTATATTTCTACTGTTCCATAATAATAATTTCTCATGTGTCGAAGATTGAAAATGACTCAATAAACAAACAATATGCCATAATAATAAAATATGATACTACAATTGAAATTTCAAAGCTATGTAAATGTAGAATAAATCTGTTAAAAACACCCGTAATTTTCAATTACATTATTCAGATTTATACAAGTTTTTATATTTAATTTTTTTTTATAACATTAAAACGGTTACTTTTAGGCATTTTGTTTTTATAAGAACTTTTTGATTCTGCGTAATAACGTCAATAAGAATCACACAAATTTACATTTTTTTTTTTTGTTCCGAAATTCGGTGTTTTCGCCACACTGTGGGGCGCAATTCCAAGATTATGTTATCCTTCCAGACAGTCCTCGCAATTTCCAGAAGATTCTGGAAAGGGAGAAACTACGTGATGGAAAGCCGGCACATTGTCTCCTCCACAGCGGGCCACTTGCCATTCCTACAGCGCACTGTAACACTGACCCGGCTCCGCTGACACAGAGAACGAGCTGTTCTTTTCTGATCGGTATGCGGCTGCAGCCTGAGGGAACAATGTTCGAAAATAATTAGGCTGTAGCAACGAAGGAATAGTTTTGTGAAGTTAGCTACGCAATATTTGTAGGATCCCGAAAAGTAGATTACCGTGTTATATGTAAATGGAAGTTACTTTCTGGGGATTACGTTCCGAGAGGCTGCAACCAGAGAAAGGGATCGTAGGCCTTGGTAAGAGAGAGATGAATAGATAGGGTTTACCTTGTTCCACTAAACGGCTTCATGTATTCAGATCTTTTCTATTCAGCTGGACAATCAATCAGCTAAGCCTTGCAATAACATTTGTGCCATGTGTGAAGATCATATGATAGTTACAATTAATGAAAGGTAGATAGCAAAAGAAAAAAAAGAGACTAAAAAAAAATTAAGGTTGAGATATAGTTGGAAGATTCCAAAACTACGGATTAATCTCTGAATTACCAGTAATAACGAAATAGTCAACGTTTCGCCAAAAAAGACATCATCAGGACAGAAAAATACAGGATCTCTTAAATGAAGACCAAATACCGCACATCTCATATCAACAGTCCAAAAAAGATCCCAACCAGAGATGTGTTGAGTTGTCTTAGAGTGATATTCTGTCTCTTGTTAATGGATTATTTTGGACTATTGCATATGGCCATGCAATGGAATCTGGATGTATAAATATGGAAGTCTATATGTATAAATATTATTTTTGTGCGTATCTGTGGTTAATGTATTCTGATACTTGAAATAATCTAACCCACTACAATACGTAATTCCCGCGATACTAAAGAATTGTATAACTGATTCCCGTTTAACCTCTGAGATGTGGTTTTGTATAATTTTTATCTAAGAGCTTACTAAGGGATAAGGTTGCTTAAATCTAACTCCTGACTCAGCAGTTGGTACTAGACAACGTAACTTATTTTATTAAATAAAATTGACATTGTTCATGCATTGAAGCACAGAAATATTTAAATTAAATAAATTTAATTGATTTTAATTTATTTTTTTTATTGGCCAATTCCTATTCCTGTTTTGGCAAAAAAAACGTGTTATTCCTACAGGCCACCAAACTATTCTAACCAGAGTGGAAAACTCGAGATTCATTACGTGGGTCCGCCACGAAATAAATTTCAACCCGCCCAGACTGGATTCGAAGCGACACCGCAGGAGTCTCGAGGTTGCTAATAAATTAATAAATTTGTTTCTTACGTTGAGTAACACATTGATATATAAGTTGTCATTCATTTATAGAGCAAAAACTGACATATGAATTAATCTCTTTATTTACAAATAGCTGGGACTCGGGTTTCATACGCGTTAAATTTGGATTGACCCTAAAATAAAAACTAAACTTTAAAAAAAAATAACGTATAATATGTTTTTCATTTCATTTGTTGCGGAAATTTTCAAGGTACAGGGTCAAAACGACAATTAATTTTTATAATCTATTATAAAGTTTCACGATTTCATAATTTTTATTTCCCCCCTACCTTCCCACTTTATTTACAAAATAACGTTTTCACACTTATAAAAAAATTTGTGTAGTCAACTTGCTTCCACAGCCATGAAGTTGTCATGTCAACGACACGGACTCAAGTTGGACACTTTTTCTCTTAGCAATTTATTTATGGTTACTGCTCCGTTCCTGAGAGTCGTAGCGTGATGTTATAAAGCCTAAGCCTTCATCAATAAACGGTCTATATATACAAAATAATTTTTCAAATCGAAACGGCAATTCCTGAAATTAGCGCGTTCAAACATACAAACTCTTCAGCTTTATATAATAATATAGTAGATACAGAAATATAGATATAAATTAAGGTTATAATATTGAGATTAAAGGCTTTTGATTGGAGAAAGGAAATCTTGGATCCTTATTTCAAATTAAACCATGATTTTTATAAATATTTAGAGTATTCATTTTCCAGGACCGTAGATTCAACTCTAGAGGACTGACTGAAAAGCCAACCGGAAGAATATATTGAGTAGGAAAGTTGCATGGCATTAGTATTATTTTTTCTATCTTCTCTTGAATAGAAATTATACAAGTTACATAAAATTGACAGCTGCTAACTCATATCGCTACTAAGGTATCGATTGCTTAGCATAACCGGTTCTAGGATAGGTCCAGAACCTTCTTTCGGAATTTTTATCAACCTAATACTCAAGGTGGTGAGTGAGGTTTCAAGTTGGAGATGTTGGAAAAATATCGATATACCGAAGATAATCGAACGTAAAATAATCGGGGAGAGGATTATTACTTACCATCTGAAGTACATCATGAGTTTTTAATTATTCTGTAAATAATATTTCGAAGCTCGAAGATTTCTGAATAATATATTTCATATTTTCTAGGGTATGAATATATCAGTAATAACAATTTATTAAATTGGCCACGTTAATCGAAACATTTATTATTATTGTGCTGAACTGTGTGAAATAAATTGTCTCTTCATTTTTGTTTATCATTTTCAATAATAATTCTTTTTAAACAACCAAATAAAAAAAAAAATTAAATTTAACCCTCTTCAAATGTGGGCTTTTACATTACAAATATGTAGAATCCGAAAATCGAATAAAAAATACGATAAAAATTACGGATCGATTTTTTTAGATTTGTATCGAAGTCAGTAAGGCTGTTCCTCGTAACATCGATATTACTATCCACCATTTTGTTTCAGAATGGCGGCCGATTAAAGGTTTCATTCGCCTATTCATGAAGATAGGGGAAAAATATAGTGTTTTGGAATAATTATACCAAAGCATAAAATAAAAAAAAATAAAAATATATATATATATATATATATATATATATATATATATATAATAATAATAATAATAATTAACTATAGTGTAATAATTTGCAGCGTTTTTACTTCCTTGTACGAAGTAAAGGAAGTATTGTAATCGCGAAAATTTTCGGTTTTCAGATTTCAACGGAAATATCCATTTTGACCATACCTGAATCCATTTTGACTAATTTCGTCGTGGCGTCTGTACGTACGTACGTTCGTATCTCGCATAACTCAAAAACGGTTTGCCGTAGAAAGTTGGAATTTTGTATTTAAGATTGTTGTAAAATCTGGTTGTGAACCTCCTTTTTTGGTTACTGCTTCATCACCGGAAGTGGTACTTTACTTGAAAGTCATAATTGATTTCCATTAAAAATTATATTAAAATACGATGCAAAATTTCTCAAATTTAGTATTTATAACTTATAAATTGATTTAAATAACATAATAGATTTTGGTTTAAATTGAAAAACCGGAAGCGGTACTTTACTTGAAGGTCATATTAGACTTTCATCAAAAATTATATTAAAATATAATGTAAAACATCTCAAATTTGGAATATAGGACTTTTATATCGATATGAATGTATTTGCTATATTTTGGTTAAAATTGGTGGGCCGAAAAGGGTACTTTACTTGAAGGTCATAATAAGCTAAAATCAAAAATTATATTTAAATTAAATACATAAATCATTTGTTTCGGTAATAAAGGTTACAAACGCAATTTGGTTTCCAATCCAATTAAACATTTTTATTACTTTAAGTGTTAAAATTGAGTGTAAATTTCTGGTTTTTCTCCCCATTTGTGTGTGTGTCAATAGATGGATATCGCGACGCCGAGTGAGGTTTTTGAAATACTGCAATCTTCGGAAACTAGTAACCAAATGCAGGATCACTTTTTGAGCCACCGATTTATATTTTAATAGGCATACAAGGAAGTCCTGTGTTGTCCACATCAGATTTTTTTTAAATGTTATATTGAATATTAAATACTCAACAGTGTATGCTATAATGTAATATAAGTATAAATATATAATATGTAATATAACTGCTGTAAGTATAAATATAGTATATGAAATATAAGTATTATAAGTATAAATATATAATACTAAACAGCTTTAATCTTTTTAACAGATCTGTTCGGAACCCGTTCACGTGGAGATGAAATACACGAGAATATTTCGATTAATATCCCGAACCTTTCCGGGCATTAAGCAGTCCTGCGCTGTTGTGAATTCTGATCGAGCTAAATCGTGGGGATCGTGAGTCACTCATTGACAGTCAGCTGGCGTCTAAGTGATCCTCCTACCGAGCACGACGAACCCTTCTGGTGTCCTGATCGGGAACTTGGTGACTCCGAGGAGTACGTCCTACCGCGAAGACATCCTAGATATCCACGCACTGATTGCCATCTGTGCTGTCTTCACCTGATAGCTGCCTGGAGAATGTCACTTGTCCTCGATAGCGAATTGTGCTCTATAAGTGTGCTCGTTAGCCAATCCAGTAGTTGGAATAATACCGGTAATACTGATGGCAAGAGGATTGAATTTGTAAAATAAAAGTATGTCTTGTTCTTTGTTATCTGTACCAGAAGAATATCTAGTGATAGTTGGTCACCCATCAGCTCTATAGATTGCCTTGCTCCTATACGATTTTTTTTTTTTTTTTTGGTTATGTTCTGTCGTATAAACGTTTTAGATATTTCAATTTGCTAACAAGTTATTGAGTTCCATGAGTTTGGTAGTCATACCCTATTTGTCAGGATTTCTAGTTTTCATAACCTCAACCGCTTGTTTTCTTTGAAACCTAATAGCGTTAACCTATGTTGACTTTTTAATAATTAAATTTCTGTCAAACCCCATATTGTAGGATTTAAAAAAAAACAAAAACTAAATGGGTCTTTTATGAATATTACTCCAGCTGCTAAATAAGGATTAAAGAAATATAAGATAGGAATATTTTATAGATGAATTGGAAAGTATGAAATCACATTAACTGAAATTAGTTGACATACGCATGATGGTATAGAAGGATCAATCTAATTAGGGATTGGTAAATTATTTGCCACTTCTATAAATTTGTTTTATTGAAAACTAGTTTCGAATGTTATACATTCATCCTCAGTTCAAGGTTTAAATGGATTATATCAAACAGAAAAGTTTGTACTGGTTTCTTCTCGCATTGTACTAATATTAATTCATATTATAGCACATTAATTCTAGTATTAATATTAATTCAAGCACTGTCATAATATTAGTACAATGCGAGAAGGAACCAGTACAAACTTTTTTGTTTGATATAATCCATTTAAATCTTGAACTGAGGATGAATATATAATATTCGAAACTAGTTTTCAATAAAACAAATTTATAGAAGTGGCAAATAATTTATCAATCCCTAATTAACTGGAATTAATCAGACATTTACACAACTCAATTCTGTCTTGGATAGTGGTCAACCTTTATATTTGAAGTATTGCATATTTTATTACCTTTTTAGCTTATTTATGATATTTATATTCGAAAAATATGGCAAGACCAATGCGAATACGACAATAAAATCAAAATCAGCAAAAATTGAATTAGTTTACCTCTGGCGTATAGAATTAAGGGTACAACTACAGAGGAGCGGCGCACTATCAGAAGAGTCTAGAGACTGAATCGAGTGTCGTCTCACTAGCGATCTCTGGGTCCATTCTTGTTAACTACGTGCCTCCTTTTTCAGCACTTTCTTATAAATTGGTTTTATGCTCATTGCTTAAAGCTGTTTCACAGTTTGCAAATTGATTCTTATTTGGATATAACTGTTTGCTTGTTTTTTTTAAAGAAAAAGGTTACTTTTTATTTTAATGTACTTAACATCTTCCCCTTTTTCGCATAAGAATATAAGTATTTCACTTATTTTTATACAATTAAATAATAATTAATCAAGTAATGTTTTTTTTAAATGATCTTCATAATTCTAGGCCATGATTAATAAACATTTGTAATAATTAATTTCATTAATTTAATTATCTAAAAATAAGGTAAATGAATATGTTCATAATTAAAAACCATAAAATTACCACTTTACTATCGCAATTGAATTTTTTAAATAATTAATTTAATTTTCTACAAAAATAAATACTGTTAATATTATCCATTATGATTATAAATGATTAAGTTCATAATTAAAAAACATGAAATTACCCAGTAACTATCATAAATAGGTGCAAACTAGAATCTAACAAAATTAAATCACAATGGATGTAGCAACTCGGAATAAAATGTGTGCGACGTAACAAAGCGGGGTAAAATATTTTTTTTAGGGAGAGACAAAGTTGATATTCGTTTTTTGCACCCCCCAAAACTACTAAATACGAATTTTCATAGCAATCGAAAAATTGCTTGTAAAAAAACAGCTTTAAGCGGTGAGTATAAAACCAAATTTATAAGAAAAAGGAGGCACGTAGTTAACAAGAATGGACCAAGAGATCGCTAGTGAGACGACACTCGATTCAGTCTCTAGACTCTTCTGATAGTGCGCCGCTCCTCTGTAGTTGTACCGAATTAAGAAATACATAAAAAATATGTTGTAGGAAGTAGGTGTGTCGGTTTTTGTGGAAAAAAAAAAGGTTAACGGTTATTCCGGTTATTTTACCTTTACAAATATTAAATTTTAGCCGATACAAATAATTCGCTTCTGAAAAATACAGAGAATTTTTTATTATATTTATAATATATTTATTTCATTTTAAATGAAATAACTTCCCATCAAAACATTTTTTTTTATGACGTCAAAATAACAGCTTCTAGATTTATTACGAATAACTGGTCATTAGCAAGACCTTTGATTCAATTAAATTTCGCATTGATCTTTGATAAATAACCTAAAAAACTTTTACGCAAGTAAACAAATAGCTAAAATCCTGGAAATAATTGATTATGGTACAACTTCACTACGCCGCACGAGCACCATTTTTTCTAATTTAACTAATTTCTTAGTATTCAATTGTAAAATTCATATTTATTGGAATTATTAAAATTATTACTGCATTAAATAGATGTTATTGAAAATTATCAGTGTTGTCGACTTCCGGTGGTTTGGGGAAGGAAGTGGACAGCACTAAGAATTTTAAATAATATCTAATTAAAGCAGTAATAATTCCAATAAATGCGAATTTTGGAATTGAATACAAAGTAGTTAGTTAGCACAAATGGCGTTAGAGAGCGCTAGTGCGGCGACCACTACTGATAAAGTACACCCTGCTTTATAAAGTACACCCCCCTTTTTTTTTTTTAAGGATGGATTTCGTGTCTTGTGTTTATTTTTTCTTAGCCTGTAGAGCTAGAATACGATTTTCTGATATTTTTTTTTTTTTACATTTCAAAGTAGAAGTTATTTTTTGTTGTTTTTGCTAATTTATTTTCAACAGGTTTTTCTTTATGTTTTTTTGGATTTTAAAAACAAAATGATTATAACCGATAGTGTAAAATAAAGGTTAAAAACCTGTTATTCGATAACAAAAAACCGATTATCTGTTATAAACGACCGGTTTTTGACATCCCTGATAGGAGTCATATTGTATATTTTTTTAATAGAACCGTAGATATAGAACAAATAGAATTTTCTTTACCATGCATATTGTCATTGGTAGATTATTTTTCTGAAGATAAGAGAACCTAGAAAAATATAGTCACTAAACTCTTGGATAGAATGACCCAAGACACTAACACGATAAATAGGTTACACAGCCTGCCTTTCACGGGCCAATTTCACGAGTTGATATTTTGTATACAACCCTTCAGGAGAATAAGGAAGAAGGTTAATTCCTAAAGTAATAGCGGTACACGGCTACGTGATATGAAAGGGATCAAGCCACGTTCGCATGCACACGCATCTTGGCCGTGGTTCAATTTCAACGTCAGAACTTGGCCATGATATTCGTTATGAATCGAATAATAACAATTTAAAAAAATGGTGCGTGTACTAATTTAAGCGCGGTTGATGTTATATTTCTTTACCTTAATTTCGATGTTATTTTCAAAAACTTTGGTTCCTACATCATATATATGCACCTTAATATCGAAGAAATCCGAAATGTAAAAATAAATTGATACGTGAGCTTATCTATCTTAATATAGATAGTATTTTCAAAAACTACGCATCCGATATCATAATAATGGGCTTAAATATAAAAAAAAAATCCGAAAAATTCAAACTTCGTCCAAACCAAGCCGAATGAATATATTAGTGGTGTTAGTGAATATGTAAGTTAGTGGTTAGTCTATTCGATCAATGCTTCTTAATGCACTACCTACTTAAAGTAACTAATAGAGCGATTATATTATACTATTATTGTATAATTACTAAAATTAACATATTATAATTACTGTTATATTGTATTATATTATACTATGTCATACCAATATCATATCATACATTATATCATTAGAAGAGTTTATAACAAAGCCATGGGTCTGAAAGATCAATAAATAACCATATTAGTAACTTTAAAAAATAGTAAGTTTCGCCTATTCGGGCAGCATGAGGGCTGAAAAACATACTATCATATAAATGCATACTTAGAGATAGCACATCTCAAACCAACAGCCTAAAAAACAAGACTAACCTATTAGAGATACTACATCTCCCATAGACAGTTCAGTATATACTGTTGTTTTTTTGCTCTCCTTAAATTAAAAGGATCTATTTAAACGATACAGCAGCCTAAATGAAATAAAATACAAGTATAAATTAAAAATTATAATAAATGCACATTAAGTCGAGGTGATTTATGAAACGAGGTATTCAAAAGATTTTTATTGGCCAAAAAATACTAATGGAAATTTTTTCAAAAGTATTAACCGATTGTGAGACCCATTCTTGCAGGAACTCCTCAGGGTTCAATTATATATCCACTGTTATATAACTTTTTTCTGAACGACATTGCACTGCCATTGTAGATCATAGTCATGTTCACTGACCATTAAATGATCATACCATATGTAACCACATATTAATTTCACGGTAGATATTTGTATTTATATTTAATTTATATATACATGAATACAATCAGGTTCTCTATTGTGAGATTTAGACCAAAAAATACACAGAAAGTCTTCAGTTCTGTCCTTGTTAAGGAATTTACTTCTTCGTGATTCAGGTGTATCTCTGTAGTTGATGTATGTCAATTTAAACCTTGGCTATTACACAGTGTTCAATTTACGGCAGATTCTAAAATCAGAAAACGATCCGAAGATCCAGTTTCACTGGAATAATAATTATAATATCTCATTGATTAATAATTATAGCATATTATACTCACTCGAATTTCACTCTTAGAAATAAGTTAAGGGGTTTATTTCCGATCACCAGGTGATCTCTTGGAGGATTATTCCACTAGAACGATTCGATTTGAAGCTCAGGTGGAAACGAATCTGCTTTGAATCTGAGGCGGGTTCATTGGGCTACCGTTTTCGTTCCAACTTTAAGATGTCAAGTTGAAAATCCATTGAAACGTTAACGAAACTGATAAGGCTATGTCGTTCACATGGAAAAAGTGTGCCACGATACGAATTTTGTCTTTTTTATTTCTTGTACTTGGAAAGCTTTCAGTGACGTCTATTTCTTTGAGTATAAATTTTAGTTTCAATATTTACCTCAATAAAAAATAATTGTTAGTTTAGCTTTTATGAGTTAACTAGCCAAACATAATGGCTTCCTTTATACTGTGATTTAGAGAGCAACTTTATAAAGACTGTCTTCATAATGATAATAATAATTTATTTTTAATAATATTATTATTATGTGTATTATTTTAGGTGGCCAAAATATATTAGTATTTTTCTTCTGTGTTAATGATTGAAAACGTCATTATTTATGTTAAAAATATTATTTCGTGCTTTAACACATTTTATAAAATATTTTGAGTTCATCTTATTTTTTTTTATATATTTTTTTTTTATCATGTCTTCATTATACATAAACTCTAAAGAAGATTTTTCAATGAAATATTGCCACTATTTGGTTCATGGTTCATGATTAAAAATTGAAGAATTAATCAGTTAAACGTATTAAAGTAGTACCATACTACTAGTAGTATACCCGTGCGAGAACTCTCGCATTAGATATCTTCTAATCCCTTATACATTAGAAGCATAAGCGATATTAGGAAAACATATTTATTCGTATAAACAATATAATATTATCGAGAAAGTTTATTTAACACACATACATTTGATGAAGCTACATAGTTTGTAATGACTATGTGGAAGTTCCAGTTCATACTTAATAAGTAATCAGCTTACACCACTGAAAAACATCTCTTCAATTTAGCAGTTAGGCAATTAGATTCAGCTATACTATTTTCTATGTGTAGTACTCATATTAACAGTACCCTTTAGGGTTGAACATGGGAAACAATATATAATTTCCCACTAATTAAATTGTTTGTAAACAGACTCAAATTGATATGAAGTCGCCATGACAACATGTACGCAAGATGGCATGAGGCCCGTCCGGTCCTATATCGTGCATTATCTCAAAAACGGTAGGTTTTTGAGCTTTAAAACGCTGGACCAATACGCTCCGTCGGAGCGTACATGATCTTGATGCACGCGTCAAAATCTTTAAAACCCAATTTATCCCGTCTCGAACCGCCGACTCTTAGTCGTCAAAGTTTTGAAACCTCCCAGTTTTTTCATCACTTTTATTTAAGCTCTTGTAAGATTTTAATAAACAAAATTGGAATTCGTCACATCTCCGTGCAATTCCCTTTCTTTTGATACCTCACTCGTCAAAATCCATCGCTCCTGAGAGCCGGAAAAGGGATCTATACTACCGTAATAATATATAGTAGTGATATGCTAAGAAAATGTCAGTGAATTCAGACAAAATTTAAACGGTTTTCCTGTAAAATTCCTCTTTTTCGTTCGTATTGTATCCACTCTTCATCCTATTTAATTTCTCATGCTCAACATTAAATAATTTTATTTAAAAAATAAATAACATTGCTTAATAGTCCCCTACTGAGTTAATAATCGTAATTAAGTTCTCACAATATAATAAAATATAAATATAATATATTATAAATAACAGGAACTCCGTTGAGTCAGCGCTATGCAGGATATAGCGAGCCCATTTTCAGCCTTCCGAGGATGATATCAATGAATTGTTTTCAAAACATTTTTATCTCGTTGAATCACGATACATGAGTCCATTTCTTTATTTAATTGTTCTTAATTGCAAATTTATAGATATTTTTTGGATAGATTCGATTTAAATCTAATGGAACAACCTCATTCTTATTTAGTGGTTGGGCCCAAACACACAAGAACAAGATTGTGAGGTATGTGTTTCGCCGGAAAACACAAACTTGTTTTAGAATGGATTCGTGTAGCTATATTTGTGTCTCAGTTCAAATAACAAGCAAACAAAGGTAATTTGTGACACCATTTTCAAACCTAATGGTGTCACAAATTACAAACCTGATAAAATAAGCTGTTAAAATCATTTCCTAATCGTAGCATTTCCTAAGCTAGCTGAGAAACATAAGAGCCTAAAGTCAAAAATGAAACCAAAAATAGGTAGTTAAATTATTTTTTCAAATATGGTTTTGTACCTGTATTATTAAGGATTGACTACCATAAAATAATTCTTAAAATGATGAATAATGAATGAATAACGATTTTCGATGGGTCTTATGGTAATAATGGAAAGTGGATGTGACCTTCACCTCTTTTTTTCTATTTAGATTAAGTGAAAAAAAATTATTTTTATTAAAAAAAAATTTTTTCCATATACCAACACATCATTCTATGCAATGTGAAACTTTTCCTCTCGGATTTCCGAATGCACCTTATCCGAAAACCAGATTAAGCTACGGTTATTATAACTATAATAGTGGATGCGTATTTTCGTCAGAACTAGTTGGTCGTTCAAACCAGTTTGATTTTTCGAATTCGTTCTTTCGTTCATATACTTGTTGCACAACGGGGCGAAAGGAAGGGTTTCGGGCTGAAACTACCACCACGAACAATTAATTTTTTTTTTTTTCCATTTTTTCATTTTTGTTTCTATGAATGATCTGAGTGAGCTAAATAATTAAACAATTACAATATGTTCTCTTTTTTAATCATGACGCATAAAAATATAGCTTGCTATTTTATATCCCTAAGCACTCCTAAAAACATTATTGTTCCTATAATTACTGTTATTAAAAAAAAAAATTGATTTTCTAATGATTCACTGCTTCAACCGGTGTGATAAAAAATTTCCCGGTGAAGGACCCCCTCCCCCTCCCCTGTTGCAGTGAGATATCGCTATTTCCAGACCTCCGGTTTTAGCCCCCAAAATTGAAATCCTGGATCCGCTACTGACTGGTTAAAATCGATATACAGTGTAAAGGTAGACATTCACTGATACTAGCCATGGTTGCGGCTGGCAGAGACTGCTGACAGTTGACAACTGCTTTGACAGAATAGAAAAGGACATATGGTCTAGGTATGACTTCATACTGCCCTGACCGTTCTAGGAGTCTGTCGGTCGGCAGTAAGACGATTCTAGGTTATGTTATCATTACGGAGCCGAATTTTGATGATAGCGCTAGCATTCCGACGGTTCATATGTTACCTTTATTTATTTTTTCGTTATGCGAGACAAAATTAGATGAAATATTGTTAAAAATTTAAACAGAACTACATCCAATCAATTTTGTAGGATTGAAGTAAAAAGAGCGTTCATTACATTTTAGATCTTATACTAATTAAGAAAATTCTCTTTAAAAAGGGATTAAAATATAAATCCAATTAAATTAAGAAATTTTCATTTTAAATAAATACTCAAATTCAAATATTGAAAAATCGAAATGTCTTTTTTAATTTTATCTACTGATTTACTAATCATATAATGATAAAACATTATCTATCGTGATTTCATTACAAATACATAACATACGTATATTACGTACTTGTATTTCTGCACTTGCGATACAAATGTAAACAATTAAATTTAAGCCTAATATTTTTATTTATCAATATTTTTAATTAGGATATTTAAGTGCGAGGGGAATTGGCTGCAACGGTGACCAGTTTCAACGAAATATATTTTCGTATACCTCAGCATTACTTTCCAACCTTCTGGTGTGTTTTGTGGTCCTAATATTTTCCTTATAATTCACCTTTCTAGGACTTCTAACTTATCTAAATTGTAGTTTAATGCCAGACATCCACACGCATATAGGCATTCTGGCTTCACTACTGTATTGTAATGCCTCATTTTTACATTTTGGATAGTCACTTTTTACTGTAGAGGTCTTTGGTGATAATATGCTCTACCCATTTTATGCAACCTTTCTTCTATTGCAGATTTTTCCAAAGCATTTTCTTGGATTATCTCCCCTAGATATTTAAATTTGTTTACCCCCTCTATTTGGCCAATACTACGTATGTTTATTTTTTTTTTTTTGATCGAATGAAAATAAACAAAAATAATAACTGGATAGAGGTAGTAAGTTAAGGTGCCAACAGACCTTTTAGGTCTTAATTTATTATTCTTTTATTTAGGCTGTTGCGTTGTCTGGTCTACGTCCAATTTCATCTTAAGTTTTTCATTCCTGATGATTGGAAACCCTGGTTTTTGCCATGTTTTTTTTTTTACTATTTTGAGTTTCTTTTCTCACATTATTGGAAGGTCCCTTTAATTCAATTAGACTTTTAAGCAAATGCGGGATCTAAACGAGAGCAGACTCGACAGACAATGGCCCGATAGTTTAGATCGTGGAGGAATGTGAATTACCCACGAGGAAGTTATTGCTAGTCAAGAACCAACCGGTTATCCATATTGGACAACACTGGTGACTGGTCATCTGGAAGGTCTTCTCCTCCTTCAGCGTCCAAGACAATGGAGTGACGCAACTGACGCCTAGGGAGGCTAATTTTATGTACATTGTACATGTACATCGAAGGCTGCCCGGGAGAACAATCAAATGAGGATCAGTAGGCGTATCTCGTTAACAAAGAAACTATCCATTGCCCAATCGCTGTTAATGACTTGTAACTTAATTGACAAAGGACTCATAAGGTACATCCTTCTCCAACCTAAGGCTGGATAAAGCTGCGAAATGTATGGATTCCTAAATGCATATAAAGTAGCTGACCCGGCAGCCAATTCTACGCTATTGCTAGATTATATATATATATATATATATATATATATATATATATATATATATATATAAATGCAATTGAAAGTTGATATTACTGTTAAAATTATATATTTACATAATAGTATATTATACTATTATTTTTATTAATCTATAAAAACACCTTCTTGCCGATTCTCATATAATCAAGTGAATCTTGGTCTCTCACCACAAAGCACAAGAGACGACTTCAAGTCATGGAGATTCGGTATTTAAAAAGAATGGAGGGAAGGGCAAGAAGAGGCCGAGTGCGAAATATAATAATCGAATCTGGGACATAGGACAGCTGAGGATATTATCGAAGAACATCAGCTGAGATGGTTCGGCCATGTTTCTAGAATGGGAGAAAACAAAGTGGCGAGGGTCATATACGAGACAAAGATGGAAGGGCAGAGACAACCAGTTGGTGATGTCAATGCCACTCCTAGATCTTCCTCATCGCAGCTTCTTCTATAAAATTCATGCCATAGAAAAGTGAAACAACTTCCTCTGAAAGAAAAAATGTTCCTGAAGAAGATGAAACCAGCAGCTACTCTCACTTTTCCATCCCTTGTGGAGAACCTGATAGTGATTTCAATATTTCAAGAGTTGAATGCTGGAGAAGTCATAAACATTCCAGAAACCGGAACCTGTGGTATAGTGGAGGCTAAAACTAACGACATCACTGCATACAACACAAAAACCAGGCAAGGAAGAGATTTTATGGTAGGAGAATGGTGACCTACCTTTAAGATGAATTTACGGAGGGTTTCTTGGTTTAAGAAACGTTGTTAAATGTTTCTGAAGGTGATTAGGTGAGATTACCTCACAACATTTCTTAAACCAAGAAACCCTCCGAAAACTCTCTTTTGATTGAAATCCCTATCAGGTTCTTCACAAGGGATGGACAAGTGGACAGTAGCTGCTGGTTTCATCTTCATCAGGAATATTTTTCTTTTAGAGGAAGTTGTTTCATTTTTCCATGGCATGAATTTTGCAGAAGTAGCTGGGATGAGGAAGATCTAGGAGTGGCATTATCATCACCAACTGTTGTCTTTTCACCTGGGTTCTTCACTTCGTTTTCATTGCCCTTTACTCTTTTTCTTGGAGGAGTTGCTGTAATTTCTTTTAGAAAGAAGCTACTGATAAGCGAATCATGAGTTTGACCCTAGTCACAAAGTTACCATTCATTTTGGCCATTTTTTTACATTTTTATTCATTTCTCATTTGAAAAACAATATTTCATAACAGATAATGCTGATGATGATAATGATCTCAGATAGTTATAACAAAAAAATACTTATATGGCAACAGAATAATTGTGGTTCACATACCAAAGATTACAGAGTTTCTGATGAACTATATAAGTTATAAATTTAAATGAGGTTATCCGCTTCATTTTACGGAAGACCTTCAGCCATGAGAAGATCGCGTTAGGGTCAGCAACCCTAGAGGCTCATATCCTACTTGCAAGGTATCATTTCTGTAGCTAGTTTTCGGCGGAAAATTTAAAAAATACGAAAAAAGCTCTTGTCACAAAATTACCCCACCTGTCAAAAAGTAACCTCGCCTTATATGAGATGTTTTACATTATATTTTAATATAATTTTTGATGAAAGTCTAATATGACCTTCTAGTAAAGTACCGTTTCCGGTTTTCCAATTTAGACCAAAATCTAGTATGTTAATTAAAGCGATATATAAATTATGAATACTAAATTTGAGAAGTTTTGCATAGTATTTTTATATAATTTTTGATAGAAATCAATTATCAACCTTCAAGTAAAGTACCACTTCCGGTGATCAAGCAGAGACCAAAAAGGGAGGTTCAAAACTAGATTATACAACAATCCTAAACACAAAATTTCATCTTTCTACGGCAAATCGTTTTTGAGTTATGCGAGATACGAACGTACGTACGTACAGACGCCACGACGAAACTAGTCAAATTGGATTCAGGGATGGTCAAAATGGATATTTCCGTCGAAATCTGAAAACCGAAAATTTTCGCGATTACAATACTTCCTTTACTTCGTACAAAGAAGTAAAAAGTATCACCCTCTCCCTCCTCCCTTCCGAAAAAACAAAACAAATTTTTTGAATGATTTTCTATCATTTTCTATGATTTACTTCCTATTTTCAGCTTGTTCTTGGTAATCCTGAAGAACGCCTGAAATATGGGCTGAAACGTTGGCCTGTCACCCGGACCACCTTATACGGCCATCTGTTAAATCCATAATAACTATCAAAATAATAAAAAAGTACTATTTTTAATTTTTCAATCATACTATGGTATGATTAGCGATATGGAAATTTGATGGCTAATTCTAAATTACAAATATTATGCAGAGATTCCACACATGGAAGTGTAAAAGGTAAGAAGGAGAAGAAGAAATTGTCTTAAAGGGGCTGAGAGATGAGTCAGGAATGCGTGGTTGAGAACAAACAGACACAATAGGCATCCTCGGATGCTCCTTTCTATGTTTTGTACATTGCATGCATAATTGATCAAAAACACAATACATGATTTTTCGTGGACCTTGCAACATCCCACGGGTATTAAAAGTGCCTACTAGACAACAGACTTAATGGGAATTGATATTTTATAATACCAGATTTAAAAGCAGGAGTTTTTAACAATTAAAGCGTGGGCATACAAAATTGTCTAAGTGCCTTTATTTCTCAATTTTTTTTTTTTTTTTGCAGATTACAGGTCTATATGCCGAATTAATACTTTTATAAATATGATTTTATTACTTATACAACCATTGGTAATCAGAAAAAATATTTTTATTTTAGTTGAAACTTGAATGCTCACAAATTTTTCTAAAGGCACTTGGACCCTTTTGCGTTTCAATGCTTCAGTTTTTGTGACTAAAATAGGGAATTTGCAAGGTAAAAAAATAATTGAGGTGGTAGAAGAAAAACGGGAACTTACCCTTATCAACGTTTCGGAGAATTTCCTCATCCTCAGGACAACCCATTTATTGTCTTAATCCTCCACTATTTTAGTCACATTTTTTTATAAAATTTTATTTTATATTGTCTTATAATAGTCACTATTTTTAAAAAAATTAATAAAAAGAGTGTAAAACCTTCCGTTACTATCATTGTCACTTGAGTTGTCCTGAGGATGGAGAAATTCTCCGAAACGTTGATAAGGATGTTAGTGTAAATATGTGATAATCATTTTTAATAAAACATAATATATCAAAAGGAAGAAAATTGACTTCATACCCAAAATTAAATTTATTTTTTAAATAAGATTCTTCCATAATAACAATAAAATTCAGTAATTCTTTATTTATCTTATATTCTTACTTTCTTGCTATGTGTATTTCATAATTATTATTTCCTGTATCTTACGTAATATGCAGTATAATTATGTCCAGTAATATTATTATTTCTCACATTTTTATTATCCTACTTTATTTTTATATCTTATTCTGAATTACATTGAATAAACAATATTTTTTCTCTACTGATTAATTACTTATATATTATTACTTTTATTATTTTATTTCATATATATTTTTTATTGTTTTTATTTTACGTACTTTTTGTTGTTGCATAATAAATTAATAGTGCCTTATTATATCTATAGTGCTCTAAATTCTTATTATTTTCTTATAATTAATTTAGCAGATTCTATAATAATCATGTAAAATTATTATCAGTTGTAATTTATATGTATTACCCCTCATCTTTCGGCTATAACTTTCAAATTGTATTCATATTATTAACTTTGCAACCCCACAATACCCGACTAATTAAAATTGTGTAAAAAATACCATATTTTATTTTTGCAATTTTTTAGATGTCTTTTATTCGGCACCGATCGATAGGTTTTTGCCATCTGGTCGGAAAGAATTGTTATTCTTTGTTAAATAAACTCTATTATATAACAAATAATCTTTAATATAAATGTAAAACATTATTAACAATCTATTAATAATGAAAGGCAAGTAAATAAAACAATTGCAATATTTATCAAAAACTTAATTTAATAAAAAATTGAAAAGAAGTACAACTAAACAACTTTACGAAGGATCTTTTAGTGTTCCTGCGACTAACAATAACCTTTTATTATTGAAATAACAATCAACTTACGAATTAGTGCACGCGATTAAAAAAATATAAGACAAATCAAAATGTTAAAAAACAATTCAAGATGTTATATTTGACAAGATAGCTCTCTGAGGTAATGCAGAGGAAGAAGGCTTTCCCCTCCTTCAGCATAACCTTTCGGCCCATGCTCCGTCTATAAGGTTCTTCCTTAAATTCTTGGCCTGAGTGTAATTTTTGGTTGAATGACGCTTTCTAATTTATAGATTGCATGTCAGTCTGATGATGGAGAAATATTGACTTTAAAATCAGACCAACAATTATAAAGACAATCTTTTTTTATTACTCCATGATTGTAAATAAATTTTAAATAATTAATAAAAGCCTGCACCATTTATTCCAAGAAAGGTCAGGTATTAAAGGCAATACTTAATTACTAAGTATTGATTCTTAGCCGAAGTTGGAGGCCAACTTTAAGTTGGAAGTGAACGAAGTTGCATGACCTAACAAAACAGGTTTCTCAATATATCGATACCCATCATATATCATATATTTATATATCGATATCCAAGGTATTTATTTTATTGATTCCTACAACTGGTTTATAAAAAAGGAATAAATAACAACAAACAATTTCCAATTTTTGAGTTGGCACAGTTTTGATCAAGGTATTTGCTGTGTTATTTAATTCAACCATCTATATATAAAGTTATTTGACTAGCAATGTGTTAATTAGACAAGGGGAATGTTAATTAATTACTTTCTGTGCTATATCAAATCGCTTTTCCTGTTTTCCCAACATCCCGGGATCACCTTTCGCTTAAACCATGCTTAGTGCCTGTCGTGTAAAAGTTTCAACAATGTCTGATGTTATTAATTGGAGTTTGAATCTTAATGAATCAATTTTAAAAATATTTTCCGGTTTTTAATTTATGTACTAGAAAATCATATCCTTTCTAGAACTTGGGGAAGGATTCGTGCTCGAAAATTATTTGGTTTAATTAGTTTTTCTTTTAATTAGTTAGCGTGGATGAAAAAAATATAATAGTCATATATTTTACAGCCATGTACTTTACTATAAATTTAATATTTTATTGAAAACACGTCAATATTAAATACTAGGTGTCCAATATATATCGGCTCAAATTCTTTTCACGGGCAAACGGATAATATAATAAAAAAATGCCAGAGTTAAAAGCTGCGCCCCCCTCCGGAAGATGATTTTTTTTTTGTTTCTTGAAAACTATTTTCTATTACATATACGTTACAAAAGGCGCTTTTATTGATAAAATAATTGAATTTTGATTGATTAATGTGGATTTTAAAAAGGGAACAATGCGTTTGATGCTTTAAGTTTTCTAGGGGGGAGAATTGATGTTCCTTTACTTTTGGTTATTGAATTCACCTTGTACACATGTGCATCCCCCTCCCCCCTCAGAAAATTCCTGGATCCGCCATAGTTCCTGAGGGCTCGTTTCGAGTTGTGCGTCTTTCATTCTGGACGTGCGATATGTCTATTTAGCTTTAATTTTTTTAAAGATAAATATTTCAGTTATTTATAAATGTATATATAATATTAATATTAATATGGAATCAGGACTTCGATTTTATTTTCAGCTTCAAATCAATATAGCCTATTTCTTTTGCAAGAGCTCCAATACTCCTTTTTTTCCCAATAAAGTACAAAATATTATCCTCTTGTAACTTTTGCCGTCTTATCTGTTGATTAAATTCTATTTTTATCAACATAAAACGAGCCCTATTACGAGTATTACAAAGGATTCTTTGTGAAGATAGAGGCATCTCAATTATTTTTATTCCGCTTGTGTCCCTTCTTTGATTCAACTATTGACATTTATAAAAAAAAAAAAAAAAATCTCTGTCGTAATTTTAGCTATCATTAATCATTCATTTAATAATCCATTCATCGCTGAATGTTTAACCATGGGCTCAATTATGAGTTGCGTAATTAATCTTAGAAAATAAGATGCTGTAGTTTACAGATCTGGAATGGTTACTGTGAAGAACAGATTTGCCGAAGGTGGTTTTAGAAAGGTATCTTAATGCGGTTTGACTAGTTATTTCCCAAATGGGTCCGACATAACAACCCTCTTGCTCAGAAGTAACTGACGTACGAAAGCTAATCAAGCAGACTTGAGAAATTCATAAATACTTCCTCAGTCCTTATGCGTTCCTCCATCCTACGTCATGAGCGGCGTAATCTAACAAATTGAGCCTTGCATTTGTTTCCTTCAAAAAGTCCTTTCTTATTCATTCTTTATCTATTTATATTCGTAAAGATTCTTCTCTAGTTCCCTTCAAACATAAGTTATTCCTTTACTTTCTCAAAAAAAAAAAAAAAAATATATGTATATATATATATATATATATATATATATATATATATATATATATATATATATATATATATAATTATATAAATCTGTAGAGTTTGTATGTTTGAACTCGCTAATTTCAGGAACTACCAGTCGGATTTGAAAAAAAAAAATAATCTGTTTGCGTTACATAGACCGTTTATTGAGGAAGGCTTTAGGCTTTATACCATCATATTATGACTCACAGGAACGGAGCTTAGAGAAAAAGTGTCAAACTTGAGTTTCGTGGTCACCACAACTTCATACTCAAGTTGACCAAGGAAACGTTTTAATTTTGGTCTGGACGTAGTTGACCGTAGATGTCATTTAAGATGTTGGTATAATATATCTGTCTACCTATTTTTATTTACTTGCTTTATTCTACTAAATTTTCGTACTTTATTACTTTTTATCATATTTTTTTATACATATATTGTGATGCCCCGTTCTAAAAATAAAAGATAGCTATGGAGAGAATAGAGATCCTTCAAAGGTCCTTATTTCAAAAATAGTTTTAACGTTGATACAGGCTTCGATAGATACTGGCTATTTATTGAATCCTGCAGCAAATCATATTTATTTATTTATTATTTATTATTCATAGCTATTTATTCATCATATGCAGCAAAAGAGACCAAAACAAAAAAAAAATTGTTAAAAAAATTAAATAAAATAAAACTATAACAATATGTCGTTTTTAACTACATAAAAAATAATGTAATTTCTAAACATTCAATATTCACAGTAAAAACTACAGAGAGAAATGCTTTATTAACAGCAATGCTTCCCAAATACCTTGGGTTGCTGCATACACAGCATAATCATCAATCTTATGCTAGACATAATATAAAAAACTTTTTTTTGTTCTTTCATGTTAACTCTAAATATATTATTCTCATCGCTACATTACCACATTATATCTATTCTTCCCCTCCCCCCCAATTTTGTTTGCTGTAAACCTTATATCATCCACTAATCTATTCCATACTTCTCTTTTCCAGTGACCCTCAACTATTACTTGAAATAACGGCTTTTTTTTCATACAAATAAAAACATAATAGCTAATAAAATAAACTACTTAAAAATTAACTAATGTTCACATTTTAGACACCTAAGCATCAAAATTAATACAAGAAATAATAAATAAATAAAAATATATGGATAAAATAAAACCAATCTGTTGGTTACGAGAATATTTTTATAATCTTTATTTTGCACGAAATAATTATTTCAATAGAAATTGCTTGGTTATAAAAATTTCTTTAAGACATATATACAACAAAATATATTAAAAAAAATTAGAATACTAATTATAGTATTACTAAATCAATCTGATAAGAGAACTGGTTACCATGTTTCAAAATACCTGAACGAAAAAAAAAAAGTGATGTAAGTATATAGTTATTTTGTTCCTAAATTATAATTATTTTATATTTGAAGAATGTAGTGCTGCAGCAGTGTGTATATTTGATATCAACATTAGAAAAATAAATTAATATTTTATTGCTATCTTTCATTGTATTTATGTTGTATAACAAAATTACTTGAATTCAAATTATAAATCCTCAAACAAATAAACTGGCAAATTTTGAGCCGTCCACTGAATTTTCCGAATAGGTTAGAGCACAAGAAATCTATATGCTCGCCACACTGCGTAACGTTTCGGCCTAAGTTTTAGCCCTTCACCAGAATTTAAGGAAGTAAGATACAATACCATGTCTAGGCAAATCTTATCCCTTTCTCCAAGCTTCAAGATAATCAACCCCAAAAGATTTTCTTTTTCTATTTCAAGGAAAATAACTGGAAAAAGTTGCATAAAGATAAAATATTCTAGACGGCTTGCAGGCTAGCCATTAAAAACAACTCAGATGCTGTAATGAGGCGTTTGACCAGTGAACGTAATGTCTAGTGCAATTGGGTCATCCTTCCTTATTACTCTTGTAAATGTCTTTATAACAGATTTGTAATGGTTCAAAATAACATGGATAACAACTTTTTTTCTTTTACATATCTTTCTTAAACATTGCTTATTTTCATAAAATTTTATACACTGTAATGATAAGAACAAAGAAACATCAGGATAAAAAAAAAAAAAGAAACAAAAAGTGAGAAAAAATAATAATACTTAATATAAATCAACTAATTGGATTATTTAAAATTTAAAAAAACAATAATAAAATATGTGTTTGTATGTACTAGTGGATAAGATAAATAGAGAAAATTATAGTTAAAAAGTTGAAGGTAAAATATAGTTAATAAAATAAGGAACCAAATTTGTTCATTGATGTTTAATACATAAAACGCGACTGAAAATGTTGAATTCTGAGGGCATTTTTTTTTCTTTATGCATGGATGCAGTTTAAAGTTTCCTACAAAGTGTATTAGGTAGTGAGGAAGAAAAAACTATATTATTCTTTGATTTAATTAATTTGTGAAGAACAAATTCCCATTGATATTTAATTTTATATTTAAAAAAACATTTTTATAATATTGTTGTGGACGTTTCGAAGTACTTCTTCGTCTTCAAGATCTTTATTTTCTACAATCCAACATAAAACAATTAGAACTAATAAACATTCACAACCTCAATTTATAGCATATCTTGTTATTTATTATCATTTTATATTACCTTTAAAATACACGATACCCTCCCTCTGTTCCCCACATCTGTATAATTTTACTTCGTCAGTAATATTTATTTGTCTTTATTCTGAATTATTATAATTTTTTCAATATTGTATGCATAGTAAAAAAAAAAAAATCAAATTGTTTTAAAATAATTCAAGCAGTATTTAAAAATGTAATCAATGCCCATTATTTAAAATTACCCCCCCTCTATGCTAAATCGAACATCTTTAATCAGGTTTTTATTTTTGAATTATATATAAAATAAAATATGCTCCGAGACGTAAAATAATTTTACAACATCTAATCTCAAATCGATCCAGCCATACGAGGGGATTGAGTGATTAACATTATCTTTCAAATTCCGTCTAATTGCTACGATTTTCTCACAAAGTGGGATAACTATCGCCCATTTGTTGAACAAGTGTTGTTGTTGGCTTCAAAATTACCAGAAAAATATCAGTTGCTGTTCAATTATTTTCAATTTGGGAGTTTCCATTCGATTCAAGAGAAATTTTTAAGACTGATGTATGTCTCAATTTATCAAATATGCTTTTCAATATTAATTAAAACACGTATGCCAAGTAGGCAGTATAGCAACATCACCAAATAAAATAAGGAATGAATGAATGAATACATGAATATATATATATATATATATATATATATATATATATATATATATATATATATATATATATATATATATATATGTATATATATATATATATATATATATATATATATATATATATGGATCTTGATGAAATTGATTCTGCCTCATTTTCACATCAGGGCCAATTCGGACGAGCCATTTTTGAAATATAGGCACGCCAAAGAAAATACGTTAGCGCATATGTTAGCGAAAGTCTTGATTGGATTTTATTTATCTTTTTTTTATTTTATTTATACTAAATTATTTGCATACTGGTCCTTAAACTTTCGTCCAATATAAAGCTTCCTTACCTTCGGTTGTATGGAAGCAGAACTAGATCTGAATAAATATAAATTACGGTCCATCCAATCATTTACCCTATTTTGTTCTTGTATAAAAATTTTAAAGACTTCCTTACTTAACAAAAGCATTTTACTACCTTTGTACGTCACTAACAAAACCGTACACACTGTCTTACACCTTCTCTCAGACAACCAATATATAAGGGCTCTTCACCAACTATTTCATAATAACTTACATGGACTAACATACTGATAGGAGTTTAAGGTACAGCTGACATGTCCATGAATTCCAGGAGGAGACTAGAAAGGTGCTGGATGAGAGATCTCCTTCTTAAGGAAGGAAGAGGTACTGGTGGGTACTATACTTCCCCATGACTGACATGTCATTATTTCCTATAATTGTCAAAAAATGTAATTCGAAAATAACCCTTATTGGTTCTTAACGCCTAAAAATCATTATGATAAATAATCATGAATTTTAATGACACACATTTTTAATTTTAACATAAAGAGTACTTTACACCTTAGAGAAATTTTTTTTTTTCTTCGATTATTAAAATACTAATAGTCTCAAAATCTAGCAATTTCCCTGGTATACTTTAAAAAATCGAAAAGTCACACTCAATATGAATCTCACATCACATTTCTAAATAGTTACGTCTAAACATTAAATTAGCTTTTAGCCAATCCTATGATATTTGAATCATAATATAAAATCCTCTTCCTGGGTTTGGATGACGGAAGCTCTGCCTTCCAAGAGAATTGAAGAGCTGAGGGCAGTTGATTGTGTAACGGAGAGCTGGCGTTGCGAATTCAATTTGCTTTCACGGTTTTGTATTGGAATTGAATTGCCTCTGAAGGAAAGTTATTCAAAAGAAAAAAGATTCCCTTTAAAAAAAATGTTATTTAATTGATTACTATGCCGCTGAGAATATGCAATACCAGAAAATATATCCAGAATTCATGTTAATGAATATCATACTTGCTGCGGACAAACTTAGTTACAAACTCTGATTAAATTAAAAAAAAAAAAACCTATGTCCAAATGACTTAATTTATTCCGCAATTACTTAACACTAGTGATAATATATTTTGATTTTTAACTTCCAGATAATTATTTGAATCAATCATAATTATAATAATAATTGACGATCGAATAATTCCCATTATTGATTCTTCCTTTGGCCACGGAAGATCTCCCATGCAGCTCCTTTTCAGTCACCTCTTGTTGTGCATGTCTACTGCAGCCATTTCTTTTATTAGTCCGTTGGTATGCCCGTGCAGTTTATAATGGAAGCGGAGATAAAGAGACCATATGTGCAAGTCTAAGATAAATTACCAAAATTGCATTTTTTTTTTTATATTTTTTTTTTAAGTGAGTTTATTTGAGGAATTGTATATTTAGGACGGTTATGTCCATATGGGCCTAAGTAAATATTTGTCTGCATGATTTACTTTTTTTCTAAATTTACTTTTCTTTATTTTTGTGATTAATTTGATTTTTATATTTATTGTGGGTAATTTTGTGAAGAAATTTCTTCCAATATTCCTGCACCTTCATTGGAATTTCTCTTACATTTTCTTTATCAACGTTTCGGAGTTTTTCCCCATCTTCAGGATAAACTTTTGTATTATAGAATATCAATAGTAATTATTATTCATAATAACTTAGTATACCTTATAACCATATCTTCTGGTACAATTTTACAATATTATTATTGACTCTCTTTGTCATCCATAAACTCAACAGTTATAACGAACACTAATTATTATTGCTGTTCTATAATGCAGGAATTTGTCCTGCAGATGCGGAAAAACCCCGAAACATTGCCAAAGAAAATATAAAGGAAATTCTAGAAAACTGATAGAAATACTCAAAGAAATGTCTTCACAAAATTACGCAAAATAAAATTAAATGTATAATTCTTCCAAAAACGAAATAATAATGAAATAAAAAACTACTGATTTTTATTATTTTTTGAAATGTGTACTCAAACCTTACAAACCACAAATTAAAATATTTTGTAAAATTCAATGATTAATCTAAATTTTCTTTTATTAAAATTTGTTTTATTAATTTTTTTTTTACTTTATTTTGTTTAATTAGAGCAAGAATTCAGAGAATGAATTTTGTGTTTTTTAAACCATTTACCCAACAAAAAAAATCGGGTACAGGCTAATCCACATACCCGAAAAGACATGGAATTACTTAAGAGTGCAAATAATGAGCATTGCAAAGGAGAATATACATATATCTATTATGTAGTCATAACTGTATCTCAAAAACGCGTTATGCCTATAAAGCTGAAATTGTTAATGGTGGTTTCCCTTACATGGTAGATGTTCTGTAAGGCTGGTTTTGAAAAAAATCTAAGTAAGTACTCTAAGTGGTTGAAAAGAAAAAATTCTAAAATATAAAAAACACGGATTTTTCACTTTATACAGACGGAAGGCCTCATTTATGCTGCAAACGCGTTTCGAGGGTATACAACGGATATGTTTAGAAGCTAAAACGCGTTATATCCAGCGGCCTCTGGCCATTATAGCCAAGTCATCTGCCGCCGGGGGCGAATTTCAAGATTGCCGCACCCAGAACCAGAACTAGAAAGGGGGGAGGGGTAAATAGGGCACTTGTCCTAAGCGGCTGAAACTGTAGAAGTAAAAAAATATTTGTTTCTTGTATTTGATAGTTTTGACCTCAATTCAGTCAACATAACACAAGTCACTGTTATGATATGATGATATTTATGTCGAAATATATTACCTAAAGTACTGTTATAAAACTGTTGGCCTTTATTGGACTGGGATGAAAGAAAGGGGGCAAAATTAAGTTTGCCCTCATGTTAAAAATCCTATTTTCGGCTCTCCCGCCCCGTCACAATTCTACGTTATCTGCTTCTAGTGATATACGATACCGAAAAAGTATCGATATTCATTTAAGCATTTAAACCTAATATTCGATACCATTAAGGTACCGAAAGGAATATTGAATCAGCGGTAAGTTTTGACTGAAGGTTCCATTTTCGGTCCAAGTAGGTGTTACATGTATACCGTGGAGGGCAGAACCTCACACACGATGTGAAACACAATTATTATATGCATTATAGTTATCCTTACCATGTGCATCTATAATTATAGATTATAATATAAATTAAAACAAAATGGCAGAAACGGAATATTCGCCGGCGAAACCGTGGCTAGGAGCTTGTATAATTTTAAAATAACAATCTGGTGAATGAAGATCCAGTCATATGTTGCATTACAGTCATATGTCATATTACATATTATGCCATATGTTTCGAGCGGTGACGTCATCAACTCAACAAACACTCAAATTTGGAAAACTCGCTTACTGTACTTCGCACTTAAGTAGAAATCCAAAAATTCAATATAAAATCTTACGAGCTATAAAATTTATATTAATTTATTATATTAAACAAATGTCTTCCTTCTTATTATTTTAACTTACTTCATTGCCCTCATATGCGAGTAATAACAACGCTAAGCATTTACCAAAGTCTATTTTTTATAATTTCAATAATAATAGATATTTATTTCATATAACGAAATAAGACAGAAGATTATACTTTTTTTTTTTTTTTAATTACGAACAGAAAATTAAAAATTATATTAGAATATGAGGTATTGACATTAATAACAAACATGCAATAATACCTCTATTTTAGTGATTGTAATATTAAACATAATCCTTACGAGATAAACGTGCGGTTATTGGAAATATTAAGCGAATGACGAAACAGTGTTTGACGATTCATAAGTTATCAGTTTCCTGGCTTAGATATCATAAAGGATTTGTCTGTGAATTCTATTAGAAATTGATAATGGCTGTTATAAGAGACTCAATTATTCCTACCTTTTTTTTTTTTTTTTTTTCTCCTCGATATTCCTAGAAAATGCTTTATGCTGATAAAACTTCGGCAAATGTTACCCCCATACGCTTTGTGAACTACGAAACTTCATTTCTTTTAATATAATTTTATTAGATGAAAAAAAAAAGTATATTTTTCATAACGCCTAATGTTCTCCAGGTTGAAAAAAAAAGTCTCGAAAAAATTGGTCCAGTAGTCCCGTAAAAAGCCGCGTCTGGCAAACGGACGGATTTTTTTTTTTGTATCTTATACGTACGTACAATCTCAATTTTTGAGGGAATATTAAAAAAAAACAAAAAAAAAACAAACAAATATTCTCGGTCGATTACAAAGTCTAGAATTAGCGTGATTTAATTAATAGATTTAAAAATATATTATTAGTAATTTATAAAAACTATTTTCCTGTAAATTATTACACAATGGTTTATTATTAATATATAATTATTTATGTGTGTTAAATTTATTATTAATCAACAAAAGTATTTCATTATACCAAGAATAAAGTAAAAAAAATGTAATATGAACTTTTTTTTGTGGGAGGGGGCGGTTAGGTATAATTATTCCAAAACACTTTTTATTTTGACTATATCATACTAAATGGCCGAGATATGATGCAATATGAAACCTTTAATCGGTCGCTATTTAAAAACGAAATGACAGTAATTTCGAGTTCCGAGGATCATCCTGTGGTTTGGGTGACAAATCTCGAAAAAATTGGCCCAGTAGCCGGAAAAAGCTGCGTCTTGCAAACGGACGGATTTTTTTTTTGTATTCGATTTTTTTACCTTATACGTACAATCTCAAGTTTTGAGGGGATATTAAAAAAAAAAAATTCTCGGTCGATTACAAATGTATTAAAAAAAATCAACCAAAAAAGAATAAGAATAAAACAAAATGGCTTAGGAAAAATCATTTTATAAATGTTGACATCTATGATGTTTAATAAGATGAAGAAAAAAATATTAGTTTTTAAAAAGTCTCCAAGTTGAATAAAAATATATTCATTTTTGTTCGGCGTTTCAAAAAATTTATTTATAATTTGTCATACTTTAATTTCGCTCACAGTAAGTCTAGTTAAAAAATATTTTATACAATCCAGAAAACGGAAAGCATGTCATTTAACAATTTTTTTCACAATGGATAACCATTATACTACAAACAATAAATATATAAATTCTTTTCGCTACAAACAGGCAACATATTTTTATTACCTAATAATACCATGAAAAGTTTTCTTATTCGGATAGTTTTATTTATGACTATGTAGTCATAAATTTATTATTTTTTACTTCCTTGTACGCAGTAAAGGAAGTATTGTAATCGCGAAAATTTTCGGTTTTCAGTTTTCAACGGAAATATCCATTTTGACCATCCCTGAATCCATTTTGACTAGTTTCGTAATGACTTCTGTACGTACGTTCGTACGTTCGCATAACTCAAAAACAGTTAGCCACAGAAAGTTAAAATTTCGTATTTAGGATTATTATATAATCTAGTTGTGAACCTCCCTTTTTGGCCACTGCATGATTACTGAAAGTGGTACTTTACTTGAAGATCATTACGGATTTTCATAAAAATCATATTAAAATATTATACAAAACTTCTCAAATTTGGTATTTAAGACTCACATATTAAGGTCACATTAGACTTTCACCAAAAAGTATATTAAAATCATATGTAAAACATCTCAAATTTGGTAAATTGGACTCTTATATCAATATAAGTAATTTAATAGATTTTGGCTGAAATTGAAGATCCGAAAGAGTGTACTTTACTTGAAGGTCATAAGAAACTTACATCAAATGGTATATTGAAATTTATTACAGAGATCATATGTTTCGGCGATAAAGGTTATAAACGCAATTTTTTTTCCACTCTAAATAAATAATTTTATTACTTGTTTTAAATGTTAAAATTGATTGTAAAATACTGGTTTTCCATCCCATTTGTGAGATGAACAAGTCTGCAGCAGAAGAATAAGATATAAGTTGTGTGTGTTTTTCGCTTAAAATGTCGAATTTCGAAAAATATATCAATTCATTTTAAAAAACGTAAGACGTTGATCGTTTAAAATTTTTTAGAATCATTGAAAATCTTCAGTTGACGAATGATCTATCTAATTTGGGATTGTTAAATGATTTGCCACTTCTATAAATTTGTTTCTATTAAAAACTAGTTTAAAATGTTATACATTCATCTTCAGTTCTAAAAACAGACAAAAATTCAAAAATCAGTAATTTAAAATACAATTTGGTATTGTTATAGATAATAAATTATATGTCGTCAAAATACATGTACTTATACACATAAAATTTAGTGTAATATGAATTAGTATTATAAAACATTTATGAATAATGAATTTAATTAAGAAAAGAGATCAAATACATGTTGATACCCACTAAGGTTTAAATAGATTATTTAAAAAAAGAACAGGTTACTTTGGTTCGTTCTCTCACTTGATAAGTAATATTAAGTAATATACTTTATATAATATATGATATTATCACTTTATATTAATAGTTAAGTGGGAGAACGAACCAATGTAACCTGTTCTGTTTGACATAATCTACTTAAACCTGGAGTACCAACATGTATTTGATCTCTTGTCTTAATTAAATTCATAATTCATAAATGTTTTATAATACTAATTTATATTATAAGTATAATAATATGTATAAGTATATTTATTTTGACGGCATATAATTTATTATCTATAATAATACCGAACTGTATTTTAAATCCCAGATTTTTTAATGTTTGTGTGTTTTTAGAACTGAAGACGAATGTATGACATTTGAAAATAGTTTTCAATAAAATAAAATTTATAGAAGTGGCAAATCATTTATCAATCCCTAATTAAAAATCTTATGGAACATTATTTTTTGATAATATTTTGGCAAATTAAAAATTGTTTTCAAAATAGTTTTTCTAAATTACTTAATAATCTTTAAACAAAAAATAGGTACAACTGCTAATAGATCATGCCAAATCGGATATGGGTAAAAGAGATTTTAAAATGTGTCATCTAACAGTTATTTTGATTTTTTTTTTCTTTTGTTCCTTATGTCTCTAAGATTGTTAAAGGAGTGAAATAGTCTACAACTTGGTTGTTTTGTCTTGATGCAATTCGACTGTCGGACCGTACAGAGTTTCAGCAAAGTTACATTCCATTAAGGAACTTGGCTGCAGAGACTGACAAACTTGTGACCGGCGAGGACTGATTTGTAATGACTAAAACTTCCATTGATTTCAGTCACCTTATTGGCAGATAAAGCTCTAGGCTTTTGTTTTTTTATTGAAACTTCTTTTACTATTAATTATTTTTTATTACTTCAGTTATATGGTAAATAAAAAAATTAAATAAAAAAAATTTCCTTACAATAAAATGGCATAACCTCGATTTCAAGCCTAAATCTCACAAAGCTACTCTTTTTTATTAATTTTTATTCCGGCACATGTCACTATGAGATGTAAAATATGCCCTTGCACAGAAATTTAAAACAGTACTCAATAAATATCTAATTATAGTATAAGTCTATATGTATAATGACAATTTTTATAACAAAATAATGATAATAATAATAAAATTTCAGTTCATTGCTGGAGTCCTTACTTTATGTTTTATTTTATTTTTTTTTTGCAAGTAACATTAAATTATATAAAAAATTATTATTTTTTAATTGTTCACAGTAAAAACTAGCTACATAAAATTTAAAAAGTAATTTTGAATTATTTATTATTACTACTTATCACATTTCTCTTCGTAATACAGTTGTAAATCTCTTCAAAGAAATAAAAAAAAAAATGTTATTATTGGGTGGAGAAAGCGAATGGAGTTAGCCATAATTTTTATGTTTTATTATTTAAAAAAAAAAAATTATTTACTTTATTTTCATTTACTTTTTCTTACTAATTATATCGAGAGCATGAAATGGAAAAAAAGTAGGAAGCTTCTATTTTTTAATACATATTATTATGATGTAATAATAATTGTAATATGTGTCAATAATTATAAATTTTCTTAAATGAGGTATATTATAACATGTGATATGTGATAACATTGACTGCTAATATTTATTAACTCAAGTTCAAATTTTTTTTATAATAATATATTTTCTTAATGTTTCAATGGTGAATAATCTATAAAACACTGAGTATGGTAAACATTTTTTTATTATTATAGATTAGATTTAATTAATCATGCCTTAAAAAAATAAATCAATAAATAAAAGCATTAGCACCAAATCTCCGCCACTAATGTCGTATTTTCAATAAAATACAAAATTAAAAATACCAAAATAGTGGGGATTGTAGAAAAAAGTTAAAACCTCCAAAAGATACTTCTCTAACACCAACTCAATTCTCATACAAATGTTAAACCTCATCCCCATAATCTTGTTATAGAGGTTATGAAACGGATTTAAAATACACTTCCTCAAACATCCACCCCCGTATGATGGCCTATTGTTTTCGAGGTAACATACAACTGAATAAAATTGTAGGTACGATGATTTCTGTATTTATTAATTTTTTTTTTTAATATTTATGATTTCTTATTTAATATTTCTTACACTTCCTATTTGAACGTTTAATAATGTTAAATAGTCGTATATTTCAGATTATATAATTCATTCAAGAAAAATTATATTATAGATATTGACAATTATTTTTGTAATTATTATTATTATATCAAAATAATATGTATTAAAAAATAACATTCTTCTCTTCTTTTTTTTTTTCGACAGGTTCTCGATAGAATAATAAGGAAAATTAATTAGAATACTAAGAAAAAAATTAATAAGAAAAAATAAATAAAAAATTATGTTTATTCAAGCATTATGTATCCTTAGAATTAAATGTCTTACATGATTTATTTTATTTTTGGTCCACCCATTTTCAAAGAAAAATAAACTTTAGTGAGAAAAAACAAAAGAAACTTGTTTATTGAACAAAAAATATGATTAAAAATTCTGAGATGTTGGGCTTCAGAATGGTTCAGACGTTGCGATATTTTGATGCTATTTATAATCTTACGTCTTTGTTTAACTATACACCAATCAAGATAAATAATTTAAAAAAATTTATTATTATTATTATTACTATTATTATTGCATACATATTTTAATTTAAGCCTTACATAATCAGTTAATAGTTACTTATATTTTTAAAAAAATTTATTTTTAAATCTAGAATTCATTCTTTTCATATAATTCTTTTCAATGAATTCCATCATGATCCGGGGCTGTAAAATAATAAATATATAATATTATATAATATATATTATAATATTAAATTTTTTTTTGGAAGTTTATTTGAGAATCTGGTCTGGTGTATAGTTATTTAAATATGAAAAGTGAAGCGTATGATTTACGAATTACTAAAATTATTTTAAATGGAACCGATCAAGACACATACTTCTTGTCTCATTCAAGGGCATTTCGACACAATTTATTATTTTCAAATACGATAAAGTTATAACATAGTACAAGGACAAACAATGTCAATTTCTTATCAGAACGGCTAATGACTAAAATTTGAACTTGTGGAGGTTCTAAAGGGACCAATGTAATTTTTGTGGTTATTTAAATTGAAAATTTACTTTTAAAAAAACTTAATAAAATGTGTCTTGAAAAGCATGACAGACGGGCATCCTGTAGAAGAGATTCCTTAGGGGTTTGATATATTAAACGATAAAAGAAGGGACGGGGTTTGTGAAAAAGAGAGAAAAGGAAGACGGAAGAAAAAGAAGATAAAAATTTAACTTCAGGAAGTCCGTCATTAAGTTCTTTTTGAGTATTCCTCAGAAAGATGTCTGTCGTGAAAATGTCCTGTATTAGTGGGTTTTTATTTTGTTGTTAAACGAATCTACTGTTGCTGTATTAATGATGTTGATTTAATATGATGTTTCTGAAATATCGTTGGGTTACAGGTGAAACTCACTAAGAAAAAATTATCAATTTTCGTTTTATCAGCATTTCTTCACCTTAAAAACGAAATCTTTCAACTGATGAAACTCACTGAGTCTTGGAATTTTTTTTTTCAAAGTTTTATAATCGCACTATGTATTTTATTATTTTTAATGGCATACCATATCTATACGTGGGTAATTAATAAAATAAGCATACGAGAACTAAGAATCGTCCACGGTCAGAAAAGAAAAAGTGCAATGAATTAATTTAAAAGTAATCTAAGTACCAAAGAAAAGCAAAAAAACTTCAACCAGAGTTTTCTCAAAACCATGTGTTTTGATTTAGTGTGCTTAACTTATAACCCTTTGACATGATTGTGTTCGTACGATCATGTGTAAAATCTTTGACTGACTTCATTGTTTAAGTAAAAATTTTAATTTCGTTCTTTCATAAATAGTATGTATAATAACAATTTATGACATTTTATAAAAAAAAATTGCACTTACTGAATATTCCAAGAGCGATCATGACGATGAAACCTGCCATGATTGAGAGCAGCTGAGCGAGTCCGTACCTGGAGTGCGACTTCTCCCTTCGGAGGACTTCGAAGAAGACGACGTACAAGAGAGTACCGGCTGCCATCCCCTGGAGGATGACAGAAGCTAGGGCTAATGGTGGAGAGTCGAGCGGACCTTCAGTGGAAATGATGAGGCCAAGGCCGATTCCCAGAGGAGACACCAGGGCGAATGTGGCGATGTACACCAGGATCAGGGTCGTCTTCGTCCTCGAGGATACCAGCTCTATCCCGATACAGAAGGCTATGACCAGCTTGTGGGTAGCTATCGCTGCACAGAGATACCACACATTAGCAGCGTTCTTCTCAAGACCTACGGCCAAGCCTTCGAAAACCGCGTGAAACGACAGAGCCATCACGGCGAGAAGCCCGCGAAACGATTTCACCACTGACACCGGTTCGGACGAGGAAGAGGCCGTCTCTGAGGGCTCGGTCATGACAGGCTCCAGCCTCGAGTTCTTCTTGTTGTAATCCCTGATGAGGACTTGAGTGGAAGCCGTGATAGTCGAAGGTGGCGAAGTGTTCTGCGACTTGTTCAAGTTTATCCTCGGGATCATGTTGCCATGGCACCGCCTCACACTCAGGGTTCTATGGAGCACTTCTTCGTCTTCCTCTGGGTGGGTCTTGTCCAAAAAGGTGTGCACCACTTCCTCGATAAGGTAGACGAAGAAAAATCCGATACAGAAGATGAGTTCGGAGAGGTTGATTCCGGTCTCTACGATGGTTTCGGGTATGATTCCAGTCTTCAGGACTGACGTCATGGCCTCCCTTACTTCCGGCTGGAGGTGCATGAAGGTGGTGTAGAGGAGAACGCCGCCCCCGAAGCAGAGAAGGAGCGAGATGACCAGGGGCTGGTGGCCCTGATGACCGTGCCCCGGAGGATTTTTCCAGCGGAGGCAGGAGGCCAGCTTGATGGGGAGGATCCCGAGGACGAAGGAGGACACCCCGAGGACCGCCATTGCTGATAGCTTGGCCACGACTAGGCCATCGGCCCCCTCGCCCCGGGTCTGATTCTCGAACTCTGCGAACTTCATGGCTGCGGGCCGACTGACTGTATTTCTCTCCAGCCTCGGGCTATATACCTCCCCCCTCCACTCCCTCTCCCTCTCCGCCCCGCGCCCCTTTAACTTCTCTTATATATTTATATAATATATTATTTTACCATTTTGTCCTCCATTAATACACTTTTTCTTTAGATAAAACATATGTTTTCTCTAAGTTTTACTACAACTTATCACATTCATGAATGGTATTTCTTTTATTAATTCAACATAAAGTTTTGGGTAATAACACGGCTGCGTTAATTATTTATTAATTTTCTTAAATATCTTCATGAGTAGTTCACCAAAAATTTTACACTACATGTACACACCAATATTTAAAAAAAACTTTTTTAAGATCTGTTTTAGCTTTTTCCGAATTATTGTCATACCATGACCTTGACTGCCTATATTTGAAAAACATTTTCTCAATTTTTCTCTGTCATCTTTAAAACCAGAAAGCAATGTTTAAGAAAATTTTAAATTTTCAAAAACACTCATGAAATATACTAAGAAAGTTTAATAATGTTTTTATCAATCCAAGGAATTTAGTATGCATTTTAAAATTTAAATACATTTTAATTCGGACACTTAATTTATTTCTTAATTATTCATATAGCTCGAACAAATTTATTTTCTAACTTATGGTTTTATTTTTGTCTAAGCGTATGATCACTAGGAGAAACTTTTTATGTATATATAAAAAAAAAACCTACTTCAAAACGATACAAAAAAAACACTAAAAAGAAAGAAATAACTTTTCTTACAAATGTATATTATTAAGCAGCAGAAATAACTACTACAGAACAAATATTTTTAAAAATTTCAAATATTCTTCACTTGCGATTATTTCATATTATATCATGTGTTAGTTCATTATCATATGTAATAAAATACAAATAGACAATACTTGATTTTTTTTTAAATTGACTATGAACCCTTGTGATTAAAAAAGTTTCATTGATATCGGTCCAAGAATGGCCAAGTCATTAGTAAATATGCATTAACCATAAAGTCAAACTGATAAAACCTCCTTTTTACTTCCTTGTACGAAGTCAAGGAATTATCCGTCAAGTCAAGTCATTATTAAAGTCAAGAAATTATTATAATCAACGGAAATATCCATTTTGACCATCCCTTAATCCATTTTGACTAGTTTCGTCATGACATCTTTACGTACGTACGTGCGTATCTCGTATAATTCAAAAACTGTTAGCCATAGAAGGTTAAAATTTGGTATTTAGGATTGCTGAAAAATCTAGTTGTGAACTTCCCTTTTTGGTCACTATATGATTACCGGAAGTGGTACTTTACTTGAAGGTCATTATTGATTTTCATAAAAAATTATATTAACATATCATGCAAAACTTCTCAAATTAGGTATACAAGACTTTCATATTAATATAAATAATATAATAAATTTTGGTTAACATTGGCAAACCGGAAGTGGTGTTTTACTTGAAGATCATATTACACCTTCATCAACAATTATATTAAAATATATCGATATATTATATTATTATATCGATATAAATGCATTTATTAGATTTTGGTTAAGATTCGTGAGCAGAAAGGGTACTTTACTTGAAGGTCATAATAAGCTTACATCAAAAATTATATTTAAATTAAATAGATAAATCATATGTTTCGGTAATAAAGGTTACAAAAGCAATTTGGTTTCCAATCCAATTAAACATTTTTATTACTTGTTTTAAGTGTTAAAATTGAGTATAAAATACTGGTTTTCCTCCCCATTTGTGAAATGAACAAGTCTGCTGCAGAAGAATAAGATATAAGTTGAGTGAGTTTTTCCGCTTAAAATGTCGAAACTATCGATTTCAAATGCTTTATCTAGTGATATTGACAGTTCTAATGTTGTCATGGAACACGAAGAAATCTCTTGGAAATTAGTTACCTACTAAAAGAAAACGACATATAAATACGGAATAAGACCTCCAGAGACAAGAGTGTGTGTGTGTGGGTGTGTTAATAGATGGATGTCGCGACGCCGTGTCTTTTTTGAGATACTGCAATCTTCGGAAACAAGTAACCAAATTCAGGACCACTTTTTGAGTCACCGATATATAATTTAATAGGCGTACAAGGAAGTCATGTCCATATCAGATATTTTGAAGTTTATTAATTGAACATTATTCATTTTTCTCTAAAATTTTTCATTCTTCAAGACTAGAAGACAAACTTTATCATTTTTTTTTTTTTTTTAATGTCAAACATTCATAAACACTAATTAAATAAACTATGAAAGTTTAATAATGTTGTTATCATTCCAAGAAATTTAGTAAACATTTAATAATTTTTAATGTTAATTTTGTTTTTCGCTAAAAGCACATGATTTTGAAAATCCATGTAGTAATAAAAATGATCCCAAAAATATTCATTGAATTTTAAGAGTAGGCAGTTTAAAAAAATAAAAATCCATAAAGCTTTTTGAGAAATTTTTACAACAAAAATGTTGAAAGGAAATATATTTTATATATATATATATATCTATATATAATATACATAGATATATTTGGTGCTTGAGGAATTCCTTATTCGATCCACCCAAAAAAATTATTTCAATTTTTTTTTTTAATCTTCGAATGATTTTTTTAAAACCAAAAAATTACAGTAACAAAAAAAAACTTGCTGATATTTAGTTTCTTTACTTTATCATAATCCGATTCGTTTCACATAACCCAGAAACAGAAAAAGGTGTTTATATTCTGGTGTTCTTCACGCTCGGGTTAAATTCCAGTTGTTTGGTTGCACACTTGGTCAAGCATACACGTAAAATTTTTATCATTGCATTGACGAAATATTTTATTATTAAATATATTAATAAAGTTCTATTATCAAATACCTAAATGCTTAAAATATGATTTTTTGATCGCGCACATGGTCAATCATCATGAACCATTTTTCTATATAATTAAAATACTTTAAAGTATTAAGCTTAACAGAATAATCTTTTTTTTTTTTTTTAGTATTTTCAGTTAGGAACCTTTGTTAGAAATTCGAATTGGACGACTTATTTTTTTAATTCGAATTTCGGGTTATGTTTATCTTGAAACGTAAAAACTCAAATTTTGAGTGGTAGGATTAATTTCTTCTTTTTTTTTTTTGCTCTCAAAAATAACAAAACAATCAAATTTTCTTTATTTCTTTTTCTTGGTCTACTAGAAAGATTCATTACTGAAAATAATATTTAAAAAATTATTCTGTTTTTTTACTTCCTTGTACGAAGTAAAGGAAAAGTAATCGCGAAAATTTTCGGTTTTCAGATTTCGACGGAAATATCCATTTTGACCATCCCTGAATCCATTTTGGCTAGTTTCGTCGTGGCGTCTGTACGTACGTACGTTCGTTCGTTCGTATCTCGCATAACTCGCATAATCCCTTTTTGGTCACTACATGATTACCGGAAGTGGTACTTTACTTGAAGGTCATAATTGATTTCCATTAAAAATTATATTAAAATACTATGCAAAACTTCTCAAATTTAGTATTTATAATCTATATATTGATTTAAATAATATACTAGATTTCGGTCTAAATTGGAAAACCGGAAGCGGTATTTTACTTGAAGGTCATATTAGACTTTCATCAAAAAATATATTAAAATATAATGTAAACCATCTGAAATTTGGTAAATAGGACTTTTATATCGATATAAATGCATTTATTAGATTTTGGTTAAGATTCGTGAGCAGAAAGGGTACTTTACTTGAAGGTCATAATAAGCTTACATCAAAAATTATGTTTAAATTAAAAGAGAAATCATATGTTTTGGTAATAAAGGTTAAAAATGCAATTTGGTTTCCAATCCAATTAAACATTTTTATTACTTGTTTTAAGTGTTTTACAGAATCTCCCCATTTGTGAGATCAACAAGTCTGCAGCATGATAATAAGATATTAGTTAAGTGGGTTTTTCCGCTTAAAATGTCGAAACTGTCGATTTCTAATGCTTTATCCAGTGATATTGACAGTTTTATTGTTGTCATGGAACCTGAAGAAATATCTAGTTGCCTACTGAAGGAAAACGACATTTAATAACGGAATGAGACTTCCAGTAACAAAAGTGTGTGTTTGTGAGTGTGTGTGTGTGTGTGCACTTGTGCGTGCGTGTGTGTGTGTGTTTGTGTGTGTGTGTGTGTGTGTGTGTATGTCAATAGATGGATGTCGGGACGCCGAATGTCGTTTTTATTGCAATCTTCGGAAACTAGTAACCAAATTCAATATCACTTTTTGAGCCACGGATTTATAATTTAATAGGCATACAAGGGGTATGCTATGATGTGTTGCCCACATCAGATATTTTTTTCTGTTTTTATGTCTAAAATGTAAGTTTCTTGGTCATCGCCTCTAATTTCTAACGGAAAATTCTGCGAACTTCTCAAAGTTTGTCAGTTTTTGTATTTGAGAGTTTAGAATTTGAAATCAAGTCATTCGTTCGACAACATAAATACAATAAAAGATAATAATGAAATATTAGTTGACGTACACATGGTGGTATAGAAGGATCGATTTAATTAGGGATTCATAAATTATTTACCACTTCTATAATTTTGTTTTTATTGAAAACTAGTTTCAAATGTTATACATAAAAAATATGTCTTGTCTTAATTAAATTCATAATTCATAAATGTTTTATAATACTAATTTATATTCCATTTAATTTAATATGTATAATAATATCAAACTATTTTAAATTGCTCATCTATTTTTTTAATTTTGTGTGCGTTTTTAGAACTGAAGATGAATGTATAACATTTGAAACTAGTTTTCAATAAAAAAAAAAATTATAGAAGTGGCAAATAATTTATTAATCCCTAATAAAATATTAATTATTTTTTAATGGTGAATTCAATTAATCCTACACGCTCTAAAAGTTTTGTTTAAAACTCAAATTAGTAAAGATAAAATATTGAATTTAGCATGCTGGACACTTCTGCAGCATCTCCTAGTGTAAAATTCCTATAATTTAGAACGAAATAACTATTTTTTTTTTTTTTTTAAAGGGGTTTTTAACTTCACTCTCAAATTCATTTTCTGAAAGAAATCTTTGACATCTGTGACATTTTTTTTTTTTCATACACCCGAAAATATTAAAAAGCAGTAAAACCCACAAGAGCACGGTCGAGGCAAGGACCTTTCTTGCTCCGAAGGCACTGTGACATTTTACGTTCAATCAAACTGCTAGACTGAGGTCGCTAACTTAATATGATGGGATCGGAATTGATTAACAAATTTTTAATCTCTGCTCTTATCGATTATAGACTAAAATAGATTTATTGGGACTAGTAACGTTTCAATCTGCCTACTCATAATATTCTAAATATTACCAATTTTTTGAAGTTGACTATCAAAAGCATAATATTACATTCTGACATTTCCAATATTTGGAAGACTGCAATCAGTTCTATTCTGCAAATGTATTGTTTTTCTATTTTTCTTTTGTCAACAACATTATAACTCTCAAGACAGACTAAGCAATGTCTTTTTAAATAATTATTACATGTAAAATAAATATTGTAAAAATATTCTCGTTGCCAATAGTTATAGTATTGTTAATATTGCATTGTTTATAAATTGGATTATTTTTTTATCTTGTTAAAAACGACGTATAATTATAGTATAATTATATTACGTATAATTATAGTATAACTATACAATAATAAAAAATATTTTTTCAATATACTCTTTTCCATACTCTTTGTTAATTAGATTTAGATTTATTAATTATATAGACGCCGTTATTTGAAAAAGGCTTAAGCGCCTAAAATTCGAAATTTAGGTTTCAATTTATTATGAGACCTAAACTCCACCTCTATCGATTGCCGCTTCCGATATATCGAAAAAAAAATCGGAAACGTTCTAAACCTCGACTATTAAGACTAAAACACCAAATACTGACGACTCTCAGTCGTCAATCTGACTAGTGATAAAAACCTTTAAAATGTATTGTAATAATAAAGATTTTGTTCTCTTGATAAACTCCTTCAGTATACAATAAAGAATAAAATTAAAAAAAATATATACATTCTTAATTTGGGAAAAAACGTTTCAAGTGTTTCCTATGAAGTTTGCTAAATGGCGCTTACGCCTTTTTCAAAAAACGACGTCGATATAATCAGGATTAGCTTAAAAAAAAATTAAATAAATAAGAAATAATTATAAGTTCAACATTCGCACGTCTTAAATCCTCAATTGCAAACGAGGTGGCTGATTGAGGCGAGATCTGAAAACTGTTAGAAGTTCAATGGTTTAGTAAAAACGGGGGGTAATTCGGGTCGGAGTAATTCTATAATTTTTTTAAAAACCGATGTTTCAGATGTCTTATTAGGATTCGCTAGCAATTTCGTATTCTGCCCATCACATACTATTAGGTTTAGGAAAAAACATATGGAAACCAGTTCTCAAGAAGAAAAAAAAAAAAAGATGATTTTTCTTCCTTCAAATATATTCTGATATTAAAGTATTATTAACACGACTATAATGAGGAAAATTTTTAGGTATGACCGAGAAACTATATTAGTTTGTCTTTATAGGAATCAACTTTCCAAATTTTAACTTTCGTTTCTTTCTCCCAATCTCCAACTGCACTCAACGCTTGCCCCACTGTGTGCCATCCGTGGGTTTTCTCGGAGATTTCTGGGCCTATTTTGTCAAGATTTGGCACCAAAATCACAGGTTACCGCAGGATGACATTATTGTCCCTCATTTCATTTTAAAATGGCGACCGATTAAATCATACGTTCATGTCTCGGCCATTTATGAAGATAATAGGAAAATATACAGTGTTTTGCTATCATTATACTAATAAAAAAAAAATATATATGTATAATTATTTGAAAATAATAGACCATAGTATAATAATTTTCGGAGAATTTTTAAATACATAAAAACACATTATCATTTTATCTTAAAAGAAGATAGTTTAAAAAAATATTGTCAGATAGGAAATATCTTTATTGTTTATTGTAAATTAGAGTCAAAACGATATCTACAAAATACAGCGTTGACATTTTATCTTAAACGACTTTAGGATTATAGTTTACTAATTTTTGGCGCTACGGTCCTACGCTAACCTGGGCCTCGCATGCCACCCTCCTCCATTCTCTCTCTGATAACCATCCCCCACCTTCTGATTCTCATCTTCTTCAGCATGCCTTCCACCTCATCCATCCATCTCAGGCGTGGCCTTCCTCTACCATGTCTTCCACCAGGTCGGTCCTCGAGTACGCGTTTGAGTATCAATTTTTTGAACAAACATGCCTCATGACTTAACCATCTGATCTTGGGTCCCCCTCACGATTGAGAACAAATCCAATTTTTAGTTAAATTTTCACCAAGATATAAAAAAAAAAAAAAAAAATGTCTTTCCTTTTTATCCCACCTTCGTCTCAAGTTCTCCTGGACACGCATTTGGCGAAAAGTTGTGCCAAACCATGTGAGTCGTTTATTTCTAAAATGAACCCTAAAAGATTTTTTTGGAAAATGCGATCTATTTAAAATTTAAATGCTGTTTAATTAACGTTAATATAATCAAAGATTTTCGGAAATATGTGCTAAAATGAAGATTTTTCTAGAATATTAAAAAAAAAATGGTTTTGATATAATAATTAGAATATAAAGTACAGTTTTTCGTGCTACCAGAAAAATTTTCAATTATGATTAGGATTCATTTTGGAAATAAACGACTCATGTGTTTCTTTATATTTTTTCTCAAAACTTCGGAACTAAATTCGAAAAAAAAATGTATAGCTTAATCTATAAGGTTATTTTTTTGGGTAAATAAACTTTAAAATACTGGTTATTATTATCTTTATAATCATTTTATTTAATTATGTCCGTGCAGCTGTTATTTTCACTTGCTGTTTTATATATCTCCCATATTTTACTGAAACAAAGTGAAATAAATATCACGTTTTGTGTTTTTTGATCCTTTGGGACCGGCCGTCCTACTCGTTAATAATTTAACTCGGTTAAATCCTATCACAGGTTATTATTTTATTTTCTCTTCTATATTGATTAATTTATTAATAAAAACTCATGGTTATGCTGAATTATTCTCCGACGAAATCACCGTTTCTTTAGAACCGCAATGGTCATTGTCGCACAGCAATTGACATCGCATTATTTCAGTAGCATAAGTCATCAAATTTTACATTATGATCCGTAAAACTAAATATTTATTTATCAATGGCCAAGCATTTTTTTGTTGTCGTTCCGATTATCCCTCCTATATACATAATAGAGACAAAATAGATGAACCATTATCATATAGGTATTTATATCGTGTAGATGTGAACAAAACAAAAATCATGGAAATCGGACCATTATTAAAACATCTGTGGAATGCAGTGTCTAATCAGCTCTAACGATTTTGATGAAAGTTGCCTAAAGTTTTCTCCCCATAGCTCTTCTCTGGATAAATACTTATAGTTCATACACAGGAAAAAAAGTTATAACGAAAAGAATATTATATTTATTCATAACTCGAAAAATGTACCTTTTTTCGTAGATTATATATATATGTATTGAAAGCTAATTAAATTCTCTTAAAAAAAAAAAAAAAAAAAAAAAAAAAATCAAAATAAGACGATTATTAGGAAAGATACGACGTATGGAACTTTGTAGCTATGTTTTAACTTTCCCAATTAGAAAAGGATTGCAATCGTGTCAATTTTTCGATGTGCGGTTTAGAATTAAATTTTAGAGCGATCTGAAGGATCCATTGAATTATATGTAACAGTATTCATCTACGGAGTGAAGTATATTAAAAGCATTTTTTCATTAAAAATTGATGTCAGATTTGCCTTCTAAAAATTTCCTCCTGTGCTTACCATCAATTTTTTTTAAATATTTTAAAAATCCTCCATAAATCAATAAACATTTGAATGATTCAAATCAAATCTGGAGCGTCATTAAATTTTCTTAAACTATGTGTTTTGCATTAACCGTTGTGTTCCTACGTGTTTTAGAACTAATTTCATCTGCTAAAAACCTTAATGTATATAAATAAATCACAAAATTGAAATACCATTGAAAATAAAGGCAGATTGTTGCTATTTCACCAATTTATTTATTATGATGCAAATTTTCCGCCTACAAGCCATCCTCAGGCATCTCTGTAAAAGGCCCTTATTTAGTTCAATTTATAACATATCACAAAATTAATTATACTTAAATATTCTAATAAATACCATATACATACTAAAATTATTTAAAATGCATATACTGTCATATTTAAGTCCAATTCTGACCAAGCCGAAATATACAGCGTCACTGAAAAATAAATAAATATAATAAAAACTTGCATAATGAAATTTGCATCATAATAAATAAATTGGTAAAATAGCAACAGTCTGCCTTTATTTTTATATATTAAAGTATTCACCTAAATCAACAAACATATATGAAATACTATTGTTTTTCTGGCCGAATTTCGACTACTGGGCGATCCTGGTTATTATTAAATTAAATCTGGAATATTCATTCATTTAATAGGTTATATTATAACCTTTACAAAACGTCAATAACTCCACAAAACGATTGTCGAAATTAATAAAAAAAATTGATACCTCAATTTGTGGTTAAAAACGTGTATAGACTTTATTTAAAGAATGTTTAAAACGTTATTTCTGAATGTCTTAATGTAACTGGTTTGGAGATGATATGACAGAATTTTAGGTATAACATGGCGAGACCGCTTGCAATAAGGATTAGAGAGGATCTTGTTGCGAGAAAGGCCATACGTAGAAGATTAGCAACTTCAGTTTGCTCTTGTATAAAGGATCGGTGACCCAGAGAAAGGTCCTTACTTATATACAGTATTTCCAAGTCAAATAAAGCCCTTTCCAAATCAAATATGATCCTGTGATCCTTTCCTAACCAATAGAAATTCTTTGCAAATATATTGCGGCACTTTCAAACTGAAATTTAACCCATAGGTATTGCAAATGTACCTTCTCCAATCAATTCAGAAATTTATATAAATTTTATCACCACTGCCGATTTGTTTTGATATGGGGCCATACAAATTAGGTTTTTGCGGACGCTTAAATGTATTCCATATTTATGTTTTCATTGAGATAGTTATTAAAAGGTAAAAGATTACTATAAATTAATTATAATACAATGCTTGTTTTCATAGTTCGCCAATGCTTACCAAATAGTCAGCCTGGATCTCGCACAGCCTTCAGTATCTGCATAGAAAACTTCTCTGTTAGGTGTATATTTGAAATAGTTATTAGAGACTTAGAAACAGTTACTTTTTTGTTCTCTTCACTATAAATTCTAGCGAAGGTAAACATCATGTGGACTCCATCTACATGTGATACATATTAAGGTTATCTAAAGTAATTTTCGTTACAAATTAGTCGTATTTACGGTTTCCTAACATAAACGTTAACACAATGACAACTTTACCATTGTCCGTGTTAGTAGACCCTTTGAAGATAGAAGAACTATTCCAGAAAATAGAAAACAGAAAGAAGCTAGAACAAATGCTCATGGACCCCCGAGTCATCGAGATGTCGAGACAGTCACCACAGAGCAGGCAGGCGCTGGCAGCGGTAGTTCGGAGACTGCAGGAGGAGAGGGCTAGGAAGAGGAGGATTAAGAACGTAGAACAGAAGGAGGAGCTGCCGCCTGTCGCTAAGTGGTTCAATTGCATCAACTTCTTGAAGAACTTTGCCCCGCCGAAGCAGAATACGCGCCAGACACTGAGATCTTCTCAACCTATGCTGAGGCAGAGAAATAAACTTACAAGGAGTACACCCAACCTCGAATCTACCGCTCTTCCCGACGTTGCTACGGAAGAATCACCGACTTTTTTCATGAGTTCCCAGCCGATGAATACAATCACCATGGCAGAAATGGCTGTCTGTATCCCAAATATCAATAAAGACAGTTCGCTTCCTCTCAACATCATGGAGTTTTGCACTTCGGAAAAGGGTAGGGCTATGATAACTTCTCTTATCAACAGCACCGATTTAAAACAGTTGTTTGGATCAAAATCGATTCTCCCTACTCAATATCATAAGTTGTCACAATGTATCGATTGTCTTAATTGCTCCGATCTACGCTGCATTCAATACTACGTTCCTAGGAAAAGCTCGTGTCAAAGATTTATAATTCTGAGATCGCGCGCTTCGAAAAATTCTTCAGAGCTTTCTCGACTGACTTTCGATGGACACAGGATCGGGTTAAGAACTGTTGTATCATCGTCGACCCAGACCGCTTACTCAGGAAGTTGTTCCCAATGCAGTATCAATTGCCTCTCAACCGACAGCTTCAGCAGCTACAACGATGCGATACGTAATAAGAATTGCAAGCAAAATCCTTTTCAGCTTTCGTTATGTAAAAGAAATAACATGGTGAAGGGGTCGAAATCACAGTCGGCCATGTTTACAACCGATTATAGTGAGTGCGATTGCGATGATTTTTCATCTCCAGATGAGTTGAGTGGTGGTAAATATTTATCTCGAATTCTCACGAACGCAGTTGTGCCGAACATCGATTATTTGACAACACCCGACGTTCTGGTCACTTACTCGGGAAAAGGGCATTCCAGTGACAGCGGTTCATCGATGAGCTCTTGTAAAGCTTGCAAAGGCAACATTTCCAGCGAGTCTCTTCAACGCGAGCCTCGGGAAATATGGACACAAAAGAGACTGAAAACGTCTTGCGAATCCTGTTTAAACACTTTTAGAACGGAATACATACGTAAATCGAGATACTCGAAAGAATTGACCCAGTCAAGTAATAGAAGTGGTTCTTTTGGATCATTAAGTTCTGACGAATCTTCACAAGGGATCTTTAAGGACATCCGAGGGATAGGTGAGGATTTTTATGTTCAGGCAAAGTCAATCCTGGATAAGGTCGGAGAAAAAGACAAGAGAGACGACTTTGACAGGCGAACGGGACTTGTTATGAAAGATGTTTCAGTCTACGAAGAACGAATAATACAAGAAGAAAAGTATGATGTTGATATGAAGAAGAATAATTGTTTGAATTCCGATGGAATTAATGTGCCTTCGATCGAATTCGAAGGGAGACTAGCCGATTCGAATGAAAAACAAACAGAATCCGTTTATGAATCCCCAGCACAATCCCTAGCCCCAATGATTGAAAAAAATCTTTCATACTCGAGCGTGGAGAAGGACCGCAATGCAACTATTGTTGGCTATAATAAGACCCAATTTGATGAAGATGATGATGAAGCACCGTCGAGGAACGACAGCGTGGGCCTCCAATCTGCGCTCCCAAATAGGAACCGGTTGCTAACCAACGATATTTCCCCCAGTTGCAGTTCGGGAGAGGACACTACCTACACCGGGAGCTTCGTAACGCGCACGAGGAAGCAGCGCAAAAGAGTTAGAAATAAATGCGGCTCTGCTTCGTGCGCTAGCGACTCGTCTTCGACTTCTTCTTTGCCACAAATGAGAAGCTTTCCGAGGAGATTGAAGCCGAAGGTTGCGCCGAATCAAAACCCATCAACAACGCAGCAGAGCCTCCTTCAAAAGATAGCCAAACAGAAGTCGAGGAAAAAAAATTGTGCTATAATGTGATTTGATAGCAATTTCAGGCTTAATATCAGTCGCTCTTTAAGTAAAAAAAAACAATATAAAAACAATTTATCTTATGAAAAAATATCAAAGTATTCTACAATCAAAAATGTAGAATTGAAAGTGACTATGAGAGTATATGTTAGCATCGTAACCTTTCCTTTGTGAAATGTCACTATACTTACTGTTCGAATAAAATGCCATGACTTCGATATGATAATAAATACATGTTTTTTGAAATCAAAATCATATTTTCTTGTTATTTAAAAGAAAATAAAAGTTTAAAAAAATCTTTCCTGGCTATATATCTTAAACTAGCTGTGCCCCGCTGTATCGCCCTGACCAAATTTTGATTAACAAAATAACCTTTAAAATAATAACCTATAATACGTAGTTCAGTCTTATTTGTTGGAGACAATCAAGAAACTGAATCAAAATGGCAATACAGATTTCACTTAAATAAGTTTCATGTTTTCACTTTTTATTTTTCTTTAACCTCCAATTTACAAAATAACGTTTTCACACAATAATTTCACTGCTATTAAAATATCTGATGTGGACAACACGTGACTTCCTTCTACACCTATTAAACTACAAATCGGTATACAAGGAGTGTACAAATCGGCTCAAAAAGTGATCCTCAATTTGGTTACTAGTTTTCGAAGATTGCAGTATCTCAAAAACGAAACTCGGCGTCGCGACATCCATCTATTGACACACTCACACACACAAATGGGGAGGAAAACCAGTATTTTACACTAAATTTTAACGCTTAAAACAAATAATAAAAATGTTTAATTGGATTGGAAACCAAATTTCCTTTTTAACCTTTATTACCGAAACATATGATTTATGTATTTAATTTAAATATAATTTTTGATGTAAGCTTATTATGACCTTCAAGTAAAGTACCCTTTTCGGCTCACCAATTTTAACCAAAATATAGAAAATGCATTCATGTCGATTCAAAAGTCCTATTTACCAAATTTGAGATGTTATACATTATATTTTAATATATTTTTTTATGAAAGTCTAATATCACCTACAAGTAAAGTACAGCTTCCAGTTTTCCAATTTTGACCAAAATCTAGTATGTCATTTAAATCAATATATAAGTTATAAATACTAAATTTTAGAAGTTTTCCATTATATTTTAATATCATTTTTTATGGAAATCAATTATGACCTTCAAGGAAAGTACCACTTCCGGCGATCAAGTAGTGACCTAAAAGGGAGGTTCACAACTAGATTTTACCACAATCCTAAATACAAAATTTCAACTTTCTACGGCCAACTGTTTTTTGAGTTATGCGAGATACGAACATGCGTACGAACGTACGTACGTACAGACGCCACGACGAACTAGTTAAAATGGATTCAGGGATGGTCAAAATGAATGTTTCCGTTGAAATCTGAATACCGAAAATGTTCGCGATTACAATACTTCCTTTACTTCGTACAAGTAAGTAAAAATATATGTAGTCAACTTGCTTCCAGGGTATGAAGTTGTCTTAGCGACGTCACATACAAGTTGGACTCTTTTTCGATTATCAATTTATCTATGTTACTGCTCCGTTCCTATGGGTCGTAGCGTGACGTTATAGAGCCTTCCTCAATAAACGTTCTATCTAACGCAAAAATAATTTTTCAAATCGGACTTATAGTTCGGACCTGAAATTAGCGCGTTCAAGCACACAAACTCTTCACCTTTATATAATAATATTGGTTAAGTATGTATTACTAGTGTTTCCACTATTACTTCATCAACTACCCAGTCACATGTGGGATACCCAGCCCTCTCTGTCCCGGGTATACATCCGGGAAGGTAAACGAAATAACATAAAATTTATGGAGGAATTTATTTATTCGAGTTGATGTAATACAGTACACAAACTCTGTAAATCACAATTCGCCATCGCCACGAGGAAAGGAATTCCAGCCATTATGAGAGCATTGGTAAGAAGGTGATAGAGGAAATCTTAATTGAATTTATCTTGATGTTATAGATACACACGCACATGCGCGAACTTAAATAGTAACTTTATGGATACCAATAAAGTTGGATTTATTTATTTCAATTCCTCGAGATTCTATAGTTACCTACCAATAAACTACCATTATCTTATCGAGTCAGGGCAGCAACAGATCCGTTATCAGCCTCCTTGATTTCGGTACATTATCGAAAGGAGGAAATCAATATCCATATAATATCAGGAGATAAATTCGATAAGTTCACTATCATTTTATAATAATTGTACGCAGTAAAGGAAGTATTGTAATCGCGAAAATTTTGGGTTTTTAGATTTCAACGGAAATATCGATTTGACCATCTCTGAATCCATTTTGACTAGTTTCGTCGTAACGTCTGTAGGTACGTTCTTTCGTGCGTATCTGGCATAGCCCAAAAACGGTTGGCAGTAGAAAGTTAAAATTTTGTATTTGTGGTTTTTGTAAAATGTAGTTGTGAACCTCCCTTTTTGGGCACTACATAATCACTGAAAGTGATACTTTACTTGAAGGTCATAATTGATTTCCATCCAAAATTACATTAAAATATAATGCAAAAGTTCTCAATTTTGGAATTTAAGACTTGCACATTAATGTAAGTAACACAATAAATTTTGGCTAAAATTGGCAAAATGGAAGTGGTACTTTAATTGAAGGTCATATTAGACTTTCATCAAAAATTATATTAAAATGTAATGTAAAACATCTCAAATTTGGTAAATTAGATTTTTATATCAATATAAATAATATACTTGATTTTGGTTAAACTTTTTGAGCTGGAAGGGGTAATTTACTTGAAGGTCATAATTAACTTAGTAAAAAATTTTATTAAATTTGAATACAGAGATCATATGTTTCAGTAATAAAGGTTACAAACGCGATTTTTTTTTTCACTTTAATTAAACATTTTTGTAAACAAGTATAATTACTTGTTTTAAGTATTAAAATTGAATGTAAATACTTGTTTTTCTCTCTATTTGTGAGCTGAACAAATCTGCAGCAGGAGAATAAGATATAAGTTAAGCGAGTTCTTTCGCTTAAAATGTCGAAACCGTCAATTTTCAATAAATCTATTAGGGCCATTAACAGTCATTATGCCATGGAACACGAAGAAATCTCTTGGGAACTTGTTACCAACTGAAAGAAAACAACATATAATAACGGAATGATACCTCCAGAATTAAGTGTATTTGTGTGTCAATAGATGGATGTCGCGACGCTGGGTGTCGTTTTGGAGATACTGCAATCTTCGGAAACTAGTAACCAAATTCAGGATCACCTTTTGAGCAACCGATTTATAGTTTAATAGGCGTACAAGGAAGTCATAATGTGATCACATCGGATATTTTTTTTAAGTCGTGTGATGATACTTGCTGAAGCGTTAGATGAACTTAGAAGATTTTTTTTTTTTGTTTATGTTTAAATATTAAAATGTGTATTTGACAACTTGAGCCGGCATTTTGGTTTGCCTTTGCCTACGGCCTACGGAATAGATCTCGAATTTCGCAATCTCTTTAGGATTACCCGTCCTTCATGAGTACATCAAATGAACTGTAGCGATGATGAAAGACGAATCGCTCGTCGCCCGGCGCATCAAGCAGTGGACAAAATTCTGAATTTTTAATTGTTTATATTTAATTTTTTATATTTAATTTTTAATCGTCTAGTTGCATTAAGAAACCGTTCTAGCAATTAGAATTGTATAGAAACAAAACATCATTTAATCAACAAACGCTATTGTAGTATTAAAAACAATGTAGCTTCTGCTAAGGGATTCCAAGAAAATAATACTATAGAATAAACTATAAAGCTATAAAATAAAATATTAATTACTATTTATTTTTTAACTACTAATAATTCATTATAGGTAAGTTCCTACTTTCTTATAATCCTCTTTAAGTCTGATGTTTTTCTTTAAATTTATAATTTTGATGGACCATAAAACAAAAATTTCACAAAACACCTCTCCTAGTTTTTTAGAGCATAAAGTCCTATTCCGCTGCTAATGCATCTTCAAAATTCAACACTTCAAAAATCAAAAAATCTTTACCTGCTCTTCAAGCATTTGATTTATTCTTAGTTTTAGGAAATATAAAATTTTACGTTCAGCTATAAAGAGCATCTCTAGTTATTATAATTTAAAATTTATAGATGTGTCTTATAATCGTCCTGCAGTAAATTTGCAGAAATTCCTTAATAAAACTGAAAATACACTGTCGGTTCCTTTGGCAAAGATTGTGTCATTCAAATTAATATGTAAGTGTGGATTCGATGGAAGTTGTATAAACAGGGATAGAATGGAAGCATGTATAAACAGAAAAATGTGTGGTTTGGAAAGAGCTGTGTTAGAGGAGGGACGAAGAGGGAATATAGTAGTGTTAGAGGAGAGACGAAGAGAGAATGTAGTAGTGTTAGTGAGAAGGAAGTGACGACGGTGCTTCGCCATTGGCCTGGTTTCTTCAGTTTACTCGGTTTTAGAATCTCGCAAAGCAAACAAAGGAACTAATATAGTGTGATAAAAACATTAGTTTGTATGATTCCCTTTACCGCCATATTCCTTTTGAATTGCTTCTTTGTGTTACATTCATCTTTCATCCTTTATTAAACTACAGTTTTTCTTTCAGTAAACTAGATAAAAGCGGAATTTTTAATCTTCCCTTTGATATGTTTTTTATTTATTTATTTTTTTATTTCATTTTTTTTTTTTTTTGGCGCCCTCCGAGGGTTGTTGACTAGTTGCTCGACACCAGTGCGCCCATTCAGCCCGGCCTGTGCCTATAAGACATAAAAAAAAAACATCATACAGGCGTAGAATTACAATTCTATTGCAGGTAATATATAGTATTTGACTGTGTTACAATGCTCATTGATATTCAGAGAACATATTTTATTCTTGCTTAATTAACCATTTATTTTGTATAATTTTCTTTCTATAATTAATTAGAGATGGTTACGGAACAATTCTAAAATGCTAATAAATACAACGGTCTATATATTTCTTATGCAACTTATTCAATTGAAGGCATAACTTAATCAATATAATTGCAAATTACTTCCTTCATTATTACGACATTTTTTGCATCGGTTAGATTCCAATTGTAGTCTTATAAAGATAAACTTATAACTTTATCTGTCGTGTTAAGTTAGGTGAGTCATAATCATTATTTCTTCCTTCTACTCTTTGATGTTGAGCCTCATTCTCTTATTTTTTTTTTTTTTTTACTATATATCGCTGCTGTAGTGCAGAATTATGCAATCTCCAAATTTGGCTTTTTCTGTTTTTTATCGGTGAAGATAATTAGACTAAAATTTAAATTAGTTAGAATGCGGATTTGGTGCAGAAGTAGTCTATCTCTGTCTGCAATACTTAAACCTAAACTTGGCAACGTGACCACACATGACAGGATTCTTTTATTCACTTATTGTCATGACACAGTTCTATTATTCAAATTTTCTGCCAAGTTTAGGGATAAACATTTTTTTTTTTGTAAAAAATATTAAATTTAAAAAATGTTTTGGAAAGATTATTTATTTTGTTTTTTTTTTAATTACAAAAATGTTCTATCAAGTTTAGGGCTAAGCTAGAAAGTCGAAATTTTGAATCATACATTCATACCATGAAACGCTAAAACAAAAAGCGAAAACCCCTCTTCTTACTAATTTAATTTACGGAGCCAATCTACTCTGAAGCGACAAATATAAAGGCGTTTTTTGGGGGTTAAAGGAAAACAAACTTGAACGACCAATAACACTTATTTGAAAAAAATGCACAAATTACATCTGTGATTGCAGTTTTTTTTCCAAATGTGCATTTATAATTTATTAAGGACATGTATTAAAAATATGCGAACATAAATTTTTATTTTTATTGTTTTTTTTTTTCGGGAAAAATAATTTCTAATGTCTATTTGTGTATAATTCATCACCGATTTAGACCACTCTCACATTCGTATCTCACATAACTGAAAAACAGTTGACCGTAGAAAGTTAAAATTTTGTGTTTGTATTTAGGATTGCTGTAAAATCTAGTTGTGAACCTCCCTTTTTGGTCACTGCATGATCCCCGGAAGTGGTACTTTAGTTGAAGATCATAATTGATTTCCATCAAAAATTCTACTAAAATATAATGCAAAACTTCTCAAAATTAGTATTATAATTTATATATTGATTTAAATAGCATACTAGATTTTGGTTTAAATTGGGAAACCGGAAGCGGTACTTTACTTGAACTTCATAATAAACTTTCATCAAAAATTATATTAAAATATAATGCAAAACTTCTCAAAATTAGAATTATAATTTATATATTGATTTAAATAGCATACTAGATTTTGGTTTAAATTGGGAAACCGGAAGCGGTACTTTACTTGAACTTCATAATAAACTTTCATCAAAAATTATATTAAAATATAATGTAAAACATCTCACATTTGGTAAATAAGATTTTTATATCGATATAAATAGCATACTAGATTTTGGTTTAAATTGGGAAACCGGAAGCGGTACTTTACTTGAACTTCATAATAAACTTTCATCAAAAATTATATTAAAATATAATGTAAAACATCTCAAATTTGGTAAATAAGATTTTTATATCGATATAAATAGCATACTAGATTTTGGTTTAAATTGGGAAACCGGAAGCGGTACTTTACTTGAACTTCATAATAAACTTTCATCAAAAATTATATTAAAATATAATGTAAAACATCTCACATTTGGTAAATAAGATTTTTATATCGATATAAATAGCATACTAGATTTTGGTTTAAATTGGGAAACCGGAAGCGGTACTTTACTTGAACTTCATAATAAACTTTCATCAAAAATTATATTAAAATATAATGTAAAACATCTCAAATTTGGTAAATAAGATTTTTATATCGATATAAATAGCATACTAGATTTTGGTTTAAATTGGGAAACCGGAAGCGGTACTTTACTTGAACTTCATAATAAACTTTCATCAAAAATTATATTAAAATATAATGTAAAACATCTCAAATTTGGTAAATAAGATTTTTATATCGATATAAATAGCATACTAGATTTTGGTTTAAATTGGGAAACCGGAAGCGGTACTTTACTTGAACTTCATAATAAACTTTCATCAAAAATTATATTAAAATATAATGCAAAACTTCTCAAAATTAGAATTATAATTTATATATTGATTTAAATAGCATACTAGATTTTGGTTTAAATTGGGAAACCGGAAGCGGTACTTTACTTAAACTTCATAATAAACTTTCATCAAAAATTATATTAAAATATAATGTAAAACATCTCACATTTGGTAAATAAGATTTTTATATCGATATAAATAGCATACTAGATTTTGGTTTAAATTGGGAAACCGGAAGCGGTACTTTACTTGAACTTCATAATAAACTTTCATCAAAAATTATATTAAAATATAATGTAAAACATCTCAAATTTGGTAAATAAGATTTTTATATCGATATAAATAGCATACTAGATTTTGGTTTAAATTGGGAAACCGGAAGCGGTACTTTACTTGAACTTCATAATAAACTTTCATCAAAAATTATATTAAAATATAATGTAAAACATCTCACATTTGGTAAATAAGATTTTTATATCGATATAAATAGCATACTAGATTTTGGTTTAAATTGGGAAACCGGAAGCGGTACTTTACTTGAACTTCATAATAAACTTTCATCAAAAATTATATTAAAATATAATGTAAAACATCTCAAATTTGGTAAATAAGATTTTTATATCGATATAAATAGCATACTAGATTTTGGTTTAAATTGGGAAACCGGAAGCGGTACTTTACTTGAACTTCATAATAAACTTTCATCAAAAATTATATTAAAATATAATGTAAAACATCTCAAATTTGGTAAATAAGATTTTTATATCGATATAAATAGCATACTAGATTTTGGTTTAAATTGGGAAACCGGAAGCGGTACTTTACTTGAACTTCATAATAAACTTTCATCAAAAATTATATTAAAATATAATGTAAAACATCTCACATTTGGTAAATAAGATTTTTATATCGATATAAATAGCATACTAGATTTTGGTTTAAATTGGGAAACCGGAAGCGGTACTTTACTTGAACTTCATAATAAACTTTCATCAAAAATTATATTAAAATATAATGTAAAACATCTCAAATTTGGTAAATAAGATTTTTATATCGATATAAATAGCATACTAGATTTTGGTTTAAATTGGGAAACCGGAAGCGGTACTTTACTTGAACTTCATAATAAACTTTCATCAAAAATTATATTAAAATATAATGTAAAACATCTCACATTTGGTAAATAAGATTTTTATATCGATATAAATAGCATACTAGATTTTGGTTTAAATTGGGAAACCGGAAGCGGTACTTTACTTGAACTTCATAATAAACTTTCATCAAAAATTATATTAAAATATAATGTAAAACATCTCAAATTTGGTAAATAAGATTTTTATATCGATATAAATAGCATACTAGATTTTGGTTAAAATTGGTGAGCCGGAAGGGGTACTAGGGGTGTCCACATCAGATATTTTTTTTAATACTATTGTAAAATAACTAACTGCTTTTAAATATTTGAGCATTGTTTATTTTAATCTGTAAATGTATATTTTATTTTTATCTTCAGGGACAGTTTCATTTCACTCTTAATTTCGGAGTTGTTTTGATTAATTACCAGATATTTTTTAAGTAAAGTTGTGTTTTATTTCATAAAGAAGTTGTTTACTCTGTATTTCCGTGTTATTTTATCGACTTGAAACAAAGCGAATTTTACTCTCAACATACTTCTTTGTAGGGGAAACCTAAATTCCACCCCACAGTTGTTGGCAAATCAGATGCCAATTCTAGACCAATCCCAAAATAAGCCTCAACTCCAGTTATGCGAGATAAAAGCATAATATGAGGATGAGTTTTCCTGAAAGTAGGGTATCTGTAGCCCACAAAAACATTCTCAATTAAAGTGCGATTTTAAAAATAAAATAAAACTTATCGCTATTGGTCCTCTTGAAGGCCTCCTATAATGGATTAAGTTAAGCCAAACCATGTTTCTCAGGGAATATTAAAAAAACCATATTATCAAAGGGAATTGTATTTGCTTTAGGATGGTGCAATTTGAACTTAATTACCTCGAATAGTTTTTTAGTTATCGCTTCCTATTCAACAAAAAACCTGTCTTGGCTGAAGTAAGACGAAACTTAAATTTCTTACTTTTCTGTGAGAATTGGACCAAAGTTCGTATGAACTTTTTTGTTGCTCTTGAGGTGTAGAATCAGCCTCTGAAGTCTCCTAGTTCTTATGATGCATGCTCTAAATATATACTACTAAATATATATATATATATATATATATATATATATATATATATATATATATATATATATATAAAAATAAAGGTAGGCTGCTTTTATTTCACCAATTTATTTATTACGATTCAAATTTTCGGCCTACAAGCCATCCTCAGGCATCTCTGTAAAAAAACCCCTATTTATTTCAATTTTTAACATGTCACAGCATTAATTATACTTATATATTCTAATGAATACCATATACATACTAAAATTATTTAAAATGAATATACTGTCATATTTAAGTCCAAACCGGACCAAGTCGAAATATACAGCGTCACTAAAAAAAAAAAATTGAATAAATAAATAATTACAATAAAAACACAATAACAAAATTGAGGTTGGATCAAATTTCATTACAGTTTAAAATGCAAAATTCCTATTAAGTTGATATCAATAAAAGACTTACAACTTCAAAAATAAAATAACAATACGGGAGCCATCTCAGCTATCATTAATAATTATGCACCAATTAATTTACATACATTGAAACCCTCCAAAATACAATCTATTAATTTATAAATCTAATATCATATTAATTTAAATAAATCAAAACTTCAATTTAGTAATTATATTAGCATATGTGCTATTCAAACCATTAGTATCAGATTTAAAATAGCACACTCTATTCAAATTTTTTGTTATGTATATGGACTCAAGTATTTTTCTTTTATGATTATTATTTTCTGTTGCAATAATCTTCGTATTAGTAAAATCAAAATTATGCTTGTGTCCATGGCTATGCGTGAAAAGACCTGTAGCTTTATTATATTTTTTAATTTTGGAATTACAATTGCTTATATGTTTGAGAATTGGACCAAAGTTCCTATGAACTTTTTTGTTGCTCTTGAGGTGTAGAATCAGTCTCTGAAGCCTCCTAGTTCTTATGATGCATACTCTAAATATATACTACTATATATATATATATATATATATATATATATTTTTTTTTTTTTTTTTTTTTTTTTTTTTTTTTTTTTTTTTTTTTAGGTTTTTACTATAGTACCACAGAATTTTCGGTAATTGGGATCAATTGGTTGGGAGGGGGGGAGGGGAGGGAGAGAAGGTGCGGCCAAAGAAAAAACACACAGCTAAGTGTAAAACTTATTTTTAATGTCTGCCGACGTTTCGGCCGAAGAGCTCGTCGCTCTGATGAAGACCTGCAACTTTCGCCCAATAGTTGGCAAACATTAAAAACATCTTATACATATCTGTGTGTTTTCTTCTGAACCGAATAAAATAAATTTTTCCGAATATAACTGGTATAAAAAATTTCAACTGTCAAAGAAATAGTTCAGATTAGTAATATTGCATTGCATAATTTGGTCTTGTTAAAAATATATGTTTCATTTTATCTTTTTGTTAAATATGTTTACTTTTTATTATTTGGTTTACTTTTAATTTAGTTTTGCTCTTTCTTCATCTCGCTTTTCAATAATGAACCGTTGAAACCGATTAAGAAAAATAAATTTAATCTCTCTCAAAATATGATGTTTTGCGTTTCAAGATAAATAGAATCAAAAAATCGAACAAAATAAAATAAAAACCTTCCAGCGGACGGCGGACATACTGATTTTATTTATTCGTAAGATTTATTTATTTATTAGAAAGAATTAGCATACGAGAATATCGTCTTGAGCTCAAACTTTTATCATTGAAACGTTTTATATCCATCTTAGCTATTAATATCTAACAGTTGCATGAATAATTCAAAACTAATCCCTACATCTCTTTTCGTTGCTTCCTTGTACGAAGTAAAGGAAGTATTGTAATCGCGAAAATTTTCGGTTTTCAGATTTCAACGGAAGTATCCATTTTGACCATTCCTGAATCCATTTTGACTAGTTTCGTCGTGGCGTCTGTACGTACGTTCGTATCTCGTATAACTCAAAAACGGTTAGCCGTAGAAAGTTTAAATTTTGTATTTTAGGATTGTTGTAAAATCTAGTTGTGAACCTCCCTTTTTGGTCACTGCTTGATCACCGGAAGTGGTACTTTACTCGAAGGTCATAATTGATTTCCATAAAAAATTATATTAAAATACTATGCAAAACTTCTCAAATTTAGTATTTATAACTTATATATTGATTTAAATAAGATACTAGGTTTTGATCTAAATTGGAAAACCGGAAGCGGTACTTCACTTGAAGATCATAGTAAACTGTCATCAAAAATTATATTAAAATATAATGTAAAACATCTCAGATTTGGTAAATACAACTTTTATATCAATATGAATGTATTTACTAGATTTTGGTTGATAATGGTGAGCAGAAAAGGGTACTTTACTTGAAGGTCATAATAAACTTACATCAAAAATTATATTAAAATTTAATCAAGAGATCATCTGTTCTGGTAATAAAGGTTACAAACGCGATTTTTTTTTCAAGTAAACATTTTTATTACTTTTTTTAAGTGTTAAAATTATGAGTAAAATACTGGTTTTCCTCCACATTTGTGAGATGAACAAATCTGCAGGAGAATGAGTGGGTTCTTCCGCTTAAAATGTCGAAACTCTTGTCGATTGTCGAAAAATGTCGATTTCCAATGCTTTATCTAGTGACATTTACAGTTCTAATGTTGTCAAGGAATACGAAGAAATCTCTTGGAAAATTTTTACCTACTGAAAGAAAACGACATATGATAACGGAGTGAGACATACAGAAACAAGTGTATGTATGTGTGTGTGTTAATAGTCGCGAGGCCGAGAATCGTTTTTGAGATAATGCAATCTTCGGAAACTAGTTGAGCAACGGATTTATAGTTTAATAGGCGTACGAGGAAGTCATGTGTTGTCCACATCAGATATTTTCCTTATAGCCGTCAGTGGTTTGGTGAAACTTGTTTTTCAGTACCGGGCAAAACCTGAACCGTGTGTTCAGGAATTCCCACAAGGAAATCTGTTTCTCCTGGAAATACTTTTAATGATTCAGTTTGTAAGAATATATTTAGCTATCGTACATGATAAATGTTAATCGTTCTTCGGCGCAAAATAGAGATAAAGCATGTAGGCTGTTTCATAATCTATGCCACGAGTAGAATATTTCTTTACCTATTATCTCTAATGTTTCTTTTGCATTTCTCATCGAATGAGTCTCCTTCCTGTTATTGACTAGTTGCATCACATAAAATATCACGTAATAAGTAACGATAGTAGAGCGACGATAATAAATTAATAATAATAACAAATTAATTACAATAAGTTACGCGAAACCGCTAGAACACATATTATTTAAATGATTTCATTGTAGAAAAATCACGAAAAATTTCGAGTAGCTGCTCGAATGTGTTGAGTTGACGAACCACACAGCATACCTGATCGATCCGGCAGACAAGGGACATTAAAAACCAAAGAAAAGGGAGATCGATTTATGGGAAAAACATGGTGCAAATGAAATCAACAGACAAGAAAATGGGCCACAACCTGATAAAACAAAGCCAAGGCCTAATGCAAATGTTAGTTTATGATTCTCAGTGAGTCCAGAATTTGGTATCTGTCATTGTCTGGAACTGATTCCTTTCAATACCACAGACCTTCTCTAAAAAAAAACCTGTTGCAAGCGGGATGGTAGCCCTACACCCGAACCAAAGCCCCTCCACTCCGCCGAATTCCTCTCTGAAGGTCTCTTCCAGATAGAGAATACACTTAGTATAAATTTTTTCCTTCTCTGATTTAATAAATAGCTGGTAAATAAATAATAATTTTTTTTATTTTGTAGAGCGCATTATTCTGGACTCACTTGGAATCCTACATCATCATTTGTATAAATCCTATGTTTCTTTTTTAGTCAAATCTATGGCCGAAACTTGAATATGTTTATCTGTTCTAAATATTTATTTAGATTATTATTATAACACTCTCGCTCTCCCTCTCCCTCTCCTTCTCACTCTCCCTCTCTCTCTCTCCCTCTCCCTCACCCCCTCTCTCTTTCTCTCCCTCTCTCTCTCTCTTCCTCTCCCTCTCCTTCTCCTTCTCCCTCTGTCACTCCCTCTCCCTCTCTCTCTCACTCTCCTTCTCCCTCTCCGTCTCTCTTCCTCTCACTCTCACTCTCCTTCTCCCTCACCCTCTCCCTCTCTCTTCCTCTCCCTCTCACTCTCCCTCTCCCTCTCACTCTCCCTCTCACTCTCCCTCTCCCTCACCCTCTCCCTCACCCACTCCCTCTCCCTCTCCCACTCCCTCTCACTCTCACTCTCCCTCTCCCTCACCCTCACCCTCTCCCTCACCCACTCCCTCTCCCTCTCCCTCTCTCTCTCTCTCCAAAAAAGTAAATACGATTCAAAGATCAAAAAAATGTGAGACTGTTTCACAGACTTGATTCAGTATGACAATCAAATCATAACTAATCCATTAAAAATGTTGATGCTTTAAAAAAAATTTCTCTTCCATGTCGAAATCAGATAACTATAATTCAGATTTCTTGCAGTATAAAAGTAAGGAAGAGAAAATTCGATCGAATTCCATGCATAAGATTCTGAAATTTATAATCACCCATTTAGTCTAGCTGAACTTAAAAATAACATGAACATTTGTAAATATAAATCCACTGCTGGACCCGATCAGATTTTTAAAGCATTGATTATGCTTTTTAAAGCATATATGCTTTAAAAAAAAAAATCTGTATTTAATTGCTCAATCATTTCTTCTTTCCATCTATAATAGAATTTGGAAACAGGATTTTTTACTGAAACATGGAGGAAGGCTTTAGTCATACCAATTAAGAAAAATCCCAAAGATGTAAAAGTCAATAACTATCGGCCTATATCCCTACTTTCGTAAACTTTTTGAAAAAATGGAAGCAATAGACTGACATATTTGGACGCACAAAACTTTTTCTCAACTTCTCAATGTGGCTAACCCTAAATGAACATTCCGTATAAGTAAGGTTGGTTTGAGTATCTCTTGTGGGCATGCGCAGCGTGCGTGAAGTACAGTCAGGTCTTCAAATCTAGACCGGACCAAGCTCGTTTAGAGCTCTACTGTTTTACCAATAAAAAAAGACGTGTTTTAGGAAAAACAAAAATGTGCATTTTCTCCCTAATATAAATATTTTGGGATTTGATAGTTGCAATTTCTTTGTGCGCTTGAGTAGACCATTCGACCCCTTGAATATTGTTACCTTCTTATGATACACCCTGTATAATTTACTTTATACTCTGTATTTTATTTTACCTATACATATACCTATACCTTATAAGAGAAAATTGCATAGTTAAAAAACAACTAATATTTATCATTTTTATACTCGTAAAAAGGTTAGTACGACTAATTTTTTATTAGTGTTTAACGACCTTTCTTACTCCTATTAAGGCAAACGAGATACACTATTAAATTACGATCAAGTCACAATTTATTCAAAAGTGATTTAATTTTAGGGGGAAACTATCAAATTTTAGGGGAAAATTCAACTGAGTTTAGGGGGAAGAACTGGGCTTCCCTGGCAACACTGCTCGGATGGTTCGTTTTTGTTTGTTACAAGCTAATGGTTAGGTCTGCTCTTGCGATTTGGTTGAAACTAATTGTAAAATGATCCCAAATATATACTCTGGTAAGCAAATATATTTTATTGGTTATAAAACATGCAAAGATATTTACCGGTTAAGCGATTTCATAGTGTGGAAACTAACTTCTCTGTTTATGCGTAATTCTCAGAAATTATAAAATCGTGTCCCTCGTACATTACATTTAGATGATGAATATACAGTGTTTTTTTTTAAATCTATTATGTTCATTCCGTTTCCCGATTAATTGATAAAAATACTAACTATGAGTTTTAACTAAATTATCCAATGCTTTGTTGAATCAAACACCTCATTACTCAATACCACCACGTGTACTGTAACACTTTTTTTTTTTAGTTAAACGCAGTTAAATCTAATTATTCCATGGTTTTCCGAAAGTGATGAGTTCTATCACTAAAAGTTGATGGTAATACTATTCAAAACTGGTGTCTTCTGAGTTTCATTTGACTTTTGTTGACTATACATTACTCTAAACTTTTTCCCTGGTGTTTGTTATCATTACTGCCACACAATTGATTTTTCTCTATGCACAGAATTATAATTTATATTCTGAGGGATTTTCTACTTTAATGATAAGTCCCTATAAAGTACATAGACCTCTCTCCTTGGGCCATTCTTCAGTTCCTCTACAACAGTCATGAAATTGAGGTAATTATTGGGATCACACGCTGCTTTATCAGAAGGGGGCTTGGCCTGAGTAAGGTTATGCACCCTCAGGTCACCAGTTACAGAAAAAAAGTAATATTGGAGAGGATATTGTACAAACACTGCAGAAATACCATAGCAGATTAATTACAGCAGTTCAGAATACTACCCTTTTGGTGTATACAATAGTTAACCCTTTTCTTTAATTGTTTGGGGGTCCCTTCACTTGAGGATTTAGATGATCACTGATCAATTAATGATAATGAGTTTTGTTTTTAGGTAACTTCAGTTTTGTGGTAATACACCATTATGAACTATAGCATGAGTATAAAATAATAGAAAAATCATCCAGTTGCAAGACCGATTAAAATTTATTAAAAATTTTAATTCAATTGTAGGCTAAAAAAAAAATTACCAACTACCAATTTATTTATTAAAGCCCTACTCAATTAATTAGTAATTAATAAATAAATAATGAATTTAATCAATTAAATTCCTAGCTTCGTAATTTTTCTTATTCGTAGTAAGTGTGATTGATAATCCAGAAAAGTACAGAATATCGTGATTAACGCGATGGGGAACATCAAATTTGGTACAACTACAGAGGAGCGGCGCACTATCAGAAGAGTCTAGAGACTGAATCGAGTGTCGTCTCACTAGCGATCTCTGGGTCCATTCTTGTTAACTAGGTGCCTCCTTTTTCAGCACTTTCTTATAAATTGGTTTTATGCTCATCGCTTAAAGCTGTTTCACAGTTTGCAAATTGATTCTTATTTGGGTATAACTGTTTGTTTGTTTTTTTAAAGAAAAAAATTATTTTTATTTTAATGTACTTAACATCTTTCCCTTTTTCACATAAGAATATAAGTATTTCACTTATTTTTATACAATTAAATAATAATTAATGAAGTAATGTTTTTTTTTAAATGATCTTCATAATTCAAGGCCATGATTAATAAACATTTGTAATAATTAATTTCATTAATTTAATTATCTAAAAATAAGGTAAATGAATATGTTCATAATTAAAAACCATAAAATTACCACTTTACTATCGCAATTGAATTTTTTAAATAATTAATTTAATTTTCTACAAAAATAAATACTGTTAATATTATCCATTATGATTATAAATGATTAAGTTCATAATTAAAAAACATGAAATTACCCAGTAACTATCATAAATAGGTGCAAACTAGAATCTAACAAAATTAAATCACAATGGGTGTAGCAACTCGGAATAAAATTTGTGCGACGTAACAAAGCGGGGTAAAATATTTTTTTTAGGGAGAGACAAAGTTGATATTCGTTTTTTGCACCCCCCAAAACTACTAAATACGAATTTTCATAGCAATCGAAAAATTGCTTGTAAAAAAACAGCTTTAAGCGGTGAGCATAAAACCAAATTTATAAGAAAAAGGAGGCACGTAATTAACAAGAATGGATCCAGAGATCGCTAGTGAGACGACACTCGATTCAGTCTCTTCTGATAGTGCGCCGCTCCTCTGTAGTTGTGCCTCAAATTTTATTTATTTTAACTTTATTATTGTTAATATTAATAAAAATGTGTTCATTTCTGTGTTTACTGTATATAACTTTTAATTTGTTTCTTCGATGTAAACATTATTAACCTCAAAACCATGTAACCTCAATGTCAACAATGTGAGCCACGCCCTCTTTTGTTATCAGCAGCGTGTGATCCCAATAATTACCGAAATTGGTGTGTGTGTTCAATGAGTATTTCTTACTTTACAATCTGGCCGCATTATCACTGGCTGCTGTCGAAGGTCGGTCCGTCTATCACTCTCTAGCGCCATCTATGTTAATTAACTGTTTTGTATTTAATTGTAACATTCGTATTCATTTCAATTATTAAAATTATTACTGCCTTAATTACATATTATTTAAAATTGTTAGTGCTGTCGACAATGAACACGAATGCTACAATTGAATGTAAAGCAGTTAGTAAGCACAAATGGCGCTAGAGTGTGCTAGTCCGGCGGCCTTCGGGTAAGTTTGGGAGAAACCTGCGATAACGCACCCTTATTTTAAAGTTGTACCAAAATTATTTGTGCTGTTGACTTCCACTCACTAAGTTCACTCAAGAGATAAATAAACCCCCAATGTGTCCTTTTCAGTTGAGATTGAGGCCTTACTGTAATTTCAATTATTACGGCTTTAATTAAATCACAGCTGTCGACATCCACCGTTCAAGAGATTCAAACTCCAAAAGATCCTTTTCAGTTGAGGTTGGACCCTTGCCTTAATTTAAATGATTACAGCTTTAAGTACAACTTCCCCATACCAATGGAAGTTTACAGGATTAATAATTATAATTATTCAAATGAGTACGACTATTAAAAGTGAATACAAAGCAATTAGTTATCACAAATGGTGCTAGTACGGCTACCTTCAGTTGCAGGCAGTGATAATGCGTTCCGATTGTAATGTTGTACCGGTATTTCTTTACCACACCTTAATGCTTTGAAGTTTTTAACTTTAAAATTTCAATGATACTTTATTTTTATTTTAAAAAATTGATGGTTTTTGAAATTTAATATAATTAGTTAAAATGAAAAAGCATTTAAAAGAAGCAGTTGGAATTTTTCTTTCTTTGTCCCTCCAAATAACGGGAGGTAAAAGGGTGTTTCTTATTGTGTGTTCATTTATTGATTTATTGATATAAAAAAGCAAACATTAAATTGATTCTCAGATGATATCATTACTGATTTCAATTTTTCTCGCAGACTGCTTACAATCTGCAAGTTAGCTAGTGAACATGATTACACTGAGAGAGTTTACTGGCAGTTAGTGAATTCACCGGATAGTAGCTTGTAAGCTAGTTCAATGTAATCAAGCCTTAATATTAGGACAAATGATGTATTAAATCAATTTTACAAGCAATTGGATATATGTTTTTCAGGAATGCAGTGGCTATTTCGCGAAATAACTGATGAGGACCAGAGGAGTGCCTTACATCGTGCTGCATGGAGAGGGAATACTGCACAGGTAACAGCACTGCTTAATGCCGGAGCAGCAGTAGATATGAAAGATCAGGATCAGAAGACTGCCTTACATCATGCAGCATGGAGGGGATATACTGCAGTGGTAACAGTGCTGCTTGATGCTGGAGCAGCGGTGGATATGCAAGATCAGGATCAGAAGACTGCCTTACATCATGCAGCAATGAGTGGGCAGAGTCAAGTAGTGAAATTGTTGCTTGATGCTGGGGCAGCAGTGAATATTGATGGACAGGACCAGTGGACTGCATTACATCATGCAGCATGGAAAGGGCACAGTCTCGTGGTGATAGCACTACTTAAAGCCGGGGCGGAGGTAGACAAGAAAGATTATGACCAGAAGACTGCCTTACACTGTGCAGCATTGAGAGGAGACTTTGAAGTGGTGGAATTGTTGCTTGATGCTGGGGCAGCAGTGGATATTGATGGACGGGATCAGTGGACTGCCTTACATCATGCAGCATGGACTGGGCACGATGCAGTGGTGGAATTGCTCCTTGACAATAATGCAGCGGTGAATATGAAAGATCATCACCAGAAAACTGCCTTACATCATGCAGCATGGAGAGGGCACACTGCTGTAGTGGCAGTGCTGCTTAAAGCTGGAGCGCTAGTGAATATGAAAGATATTAGCATGAGGACTGCCTTACACTATGCAGCAGAGGAAGGGCACACTGCAGTGGTGACATCGCTGCTTTATGCTGGAGTATCAGTGAATATGAAAGATTTTGAACAGAGGACTGCCTTACATCATGCAGCATGGATAGGGCACACCGCAGTGGTGATAGCGCTACTCGATGCCACAGCATCGGTGAATATGGAAGATAGTGACCGGAAGACTGCCTTACATTATGCAGCACAGAAAGGACACACTGCAGTTGTTATAGAGCTCTTGAACCACGGGGCATATGATCAGGGAGGTTCGGGCTCCGAAACTCCACTAATATCAGCATCTTGTGGGAGCCACTTGGCTGTGGTGAAACTGCTCGTTTACCGTGGTGCTTCAATCAATGATCGTGGCACTTCTACTTGGGATGATAATAGAAGATGGACTGCCTTGCGTTGGGCTAATCAGTTAGGGCACACAGCTGTAGAATATTTCCTGAGGTCCAATGGCGGGGTCGAGTGATGTCAACAGCCTTGTTGTACTTTGTGATAGTCTGCGTAGAACTTTTGTGTGAATCGTTATTGAATTTAATTTGTTTTTGATTATTAAAAGAACTTCTAAACATTTACTTACTCTATTTTTATTTTTGTAAAAGTGTCTTTTTATTAGTGATAAAATAAATGAATAATTTTATGAAATTTTATTACTGCTGGTGTTTTCATTATTTTTAATATTATTTAACTGTTGAGTAATAACAATCTTATTTTTTTATAATGAATTGTACATGTCAGTTGACATCCGCATGATGGTATAGAAGGATCAATCTAATTAGGGATTGATAAATTATTTGCCACTTCTATAAATTTGTATTATTGAAAACTAGTTTCGAATGTTATATATTTATCCTCAGTTCTAAAAACACACGAAAAATTCAAAAATAAGCAATTCAAAATATAGTTTGGTGTTATTATACATATTAAATTAGATTAATATATATCAGTATTATAAAACAATTATGAATTTAATTAAGACAAGAAATCAAATACATGTTGGTACTCACCAAAGTTTAAATGGTTTATATCAAACAGAAAAGTTTGTACTGGTTTCTTCTCGCAATGAACGAAAGGTAGGTAGTATGTTTTTAGGTAAACGGTTTAAGGGTCAGGGTTTTGCCAGTAACGTCAGCATTTTCAATAAAACAAATTTATAGAAGTGGCAAATAATTTATCAATCCCTAATTAAATTGTACATGTTATTATAACCTTCTATTTTGTTGTTACCCATTATGATTGATTGCCCAAATGATAGAAGGTTGGTTCATGTCATCTTTGCTTAAAAAGCATTAACTTAATTTTTTAAATCTTCTTTGATGGCACTACAACTCATGAAGAGTCTTGGTCTCCCACCAACCAATTTATAATTTCCAGTACTTTCTTGACATATCCTGCCACACAATCCACCCAACGTAGTCAAGGTCTTCCAACTTTTCTATGCCTGAAAAAAAATTTCTTTAGGAGCCTTTTGGGGACTTCATTATCATTCAGTCGTGCGACATGCCCTGTCCATCTCAGACGTCTTTTATAAAATGTATGATGTTGTGGTCATTTTTGAAATTCATAAGCTAAGAGTTATTCTTCAATCTCCATACACTGTTGTTACACGCATAATCATAATGTCCCATAATCTTTCTTTCAAATATCAATAGAAATGATACTAAAACTTTCATAAGCATCCAGCACTCTGAGGGATATGTGAGAAAAGACCTGATTAGGGTGTTATATATTTGTATCTTGGTTGTACTAGAGAGGCTTTCTTGTTTGATGCTTCTGAAGCCCTTAATAGACTTTTATAATCCAATACTGAATATCCGATTGCATATGATTGGCAAAATTCAACTGTGTTCCTTAGTAAATAAATTTATCTACACAGTCGAAGCTAAAGTATCCAATTTTTACTACCCTCCTAGGTACCCTCCGCTTTTACGATTGCAGAGCATATACATACTTTGTTTTAGACTCATTTACAGCAGCTGCTCTTTGAAGATTCAGAAAGACATTCTTTATGCTTAAAAAACCGCGTACAACAATACCCAGATCATTGGCATAAATTAGAATTTGTCACAATTTGTTGTGATTGTAATTGTAATTGTAACTCAAACCTGAATTGCTGACTCTCTGATGGCACATTCCAAGACAATATTAAACAGCAAGCATGCCAAATAATCAGCTTGTTTCAGTCCCTTTTGTCTATGAAAAAACTCACTGAGCTCTGAGTAGCCTTTATTGTTATTCTTACAAGGCAGACTGGCTTCAGAGGGATGTCGGGAGCAATCATTCCACTCGAATCACATCATAGGTAACACGGAATTCCACAAAAAGGTGGTGGGTCTAGATATTTTATTCAGCCGTTCTCTCCATCATCTTTCTCACCAAGATTTGGTCTGTCTTAGCTTTGCCTTTCATTAAGCCAGCTGATATTTTGCCTTTCAACATAAGGGAGGAATCTATGGAATAGAACATTGGAAAATATCTTATATCAGGATGTCCAGCAGCCTTGAAGATCGGGAATTATGCTTGAAAAATAGTCAGTCATCAGGAGTTTTTAGTCTAATAATTCCATTTTTTCAACAGTACTCCTCGCCCTTGAAGACAAGGATAACAGGTTACCAGGATTTATGTTATTCCTGTAATTATGACTATTTTTTTTTTTTTTTTTTTGTGTAAATTAAGTATTGTATAAACTGCATTTTCTAGTTGTTTTGGTTTTTGGCAATGCTTTGAGCCAGTGTAAGAAGTTAAGAAAGAATAATATCAAACAGACATACAACCTTTATAATTATTTAAATTCATTCTCAATTCCAAATTGAGTCAATCCAGATCCAAGCTGACCAAATACAACATTTTATGGTTCCAATTTTGTTTTAAATTCAATCCACTAAATTGGCAAAGAAATCCTTTAAATTTAAATATAATATAAATTTTTTGCTGCTATATCTCTGTTCACCCTGTATATGAAGATAGAAGGAGGAATATTGCTCTGTAGGTCTCACAGCTAAGAGGATCCTCCATGGTTTCAAAGCTCAGCTGGAATTCCTTCCACTCCTGAGGCTTTATTATTCCTCATGCAATCTACGGTGTCCTCAACGTCTTCATCTGGAGAGGTTCAATTCATCATCATTGATATTGGTCTCTTGGTACTTGCTTTCTATGGGTTTTCTATTTTTAACAATTTAATCTTTACTTATAATGGTTGATTCCACCAAGTGATAGGAATTTATGTCCCAAGGTGATTATGGCTAAATAAATACAGAAATAAGAAATTTATTTTCTTTATTACAAGCGACTTATTGGAACAATCTAAATAACTTAAAAATAATTGACATATACATACAAATCTTATTATTTCTTGGTGATAAATTGACACCTAGTCATTTAACTTTTTAATTCTCAATCTTAAGTTTTGGAAGCATTTCAATACATCAGTTTGTAGCTTAAAAATTGTTGTAAAACGGGAAGAAAAAAAGTCTTAAAATAATATCTGATGAATTGTTGTAATTAAAATATTTATTTATCCTGTATAAATAATCTAAAATACTTGATAAAGTATATCACACTCTGTATATGATTTAATAAATTTGTCCTGGAACAACTATTTTAATTGAGGTCTTTCTCCCTAAGGCCTAAGAGGTTTTTTATCCAGTGAGCGGGTATCTTTTTATCATCTAAGTTCTACACCTTCATATTTGTATATTGATATCTTGAAAAATTTAATATATTTGATACATTTACAGGGTCCGGCAGTAAAACTGGATTATTCCAAAATTAATTTTTTTATCAAAGACTTGTTTTTTCATGTATGAAGTACAAGAATACCTATTTGACATACTATATAATAATATTTTTTTTTTTTTTTTAAGAAGTGAGAAAACACTTTGTCATCAAGACAGTGGTCGCTGTCCTGATTTAAATTGGTGACAGATTTGCATATTTTTTAACTGGTGCAAACAAGAAGCTATTGTACGTTTGGCATTAAATTTAAAACTTTAATAATGATTTTTATTTAACATTCAACAACTAAGGCTTATAAGTGTAAGAAAATCTGCTCATTTTACAATCATGTTATCATTATTTATAAATAAATAATTAAAATTACCCACATTTGCATATAAATCATTCCTATTTTTTTAAGAAGGAATACAAACGTGGGTTCAGTATTTTTATGTCTTCGGTAATAATAAAGGTGTAATATTTATTTATATTATTATTATCAGCATCTACACAAGCGGATAATAATTAGAAACATTTACCGAAGGAAACATTGAATTTGATAACTGATCGTTATAAAAGTGTGAAAAAATATTTATTTATTTTTCAAATTTTCTGAATAGGTATTAAATCACTTCAAATGTTAAATGTATTAAATATTGTCATTAAAAGATGAAGTAATAAGTTGGCTTAGTTTCAGTTTATCCAGAACCCTTGCTGAAAGTTTTTTTTTATGGGGGTACCTAAAAACTAAAGTGTTTGAGGCCTAACCACTCAGAACTACCAAGCCCTCAAGCAAGGCAATCAGGATGAGATTGAAGCAATACCCTTCCTGATACGACTCCAAGAATGCATAAATCTCAATGATGCATATCTGGCAAATGTAGTGTTTAGAAAATAAGTATTTTTTTTTTTTTTGCCGTATGTAAATGGCTAATCTTATACTTTATATTTATACATGAAAAATTAATTCTTTATTATATAATTCAATTTTGGAATCATCCTGTTTCATGGCCGGACCCTGTATTTGGGTGATTATCTGTAAAGTGTGTTATTGATGAACAAATTACAAATGAAACAAAATAATACCTAAATTGGAAACTGACCAAAAAAATTAGTAAGTCAGAATTTTCAATTTTATTTTTAAAAATGTTTCATCATTCCTCTGGCATTTCCCATCTCAATACTACAAAACTAATGAGTAATTTATTAAAAAGTTGTGTTGAAACAATTCATAGAACATTATGTTATGTTTGTTTATAAAGTGGATGGGAATATAGGTTCTGTAGATAAATACAATTTTAGAGTACAGATCAGTTTTACAAACAGTTTTCTAATGTCCCTTTGTATCTATCATTCCCCTGGTGTGAGTTTTGAATCGGAAGAAGGAGAAATTACCAATGGAAGGAATAAGGGGATTATTGTGAGCATGGATAAGGTACACCTTTTTCCTTAATAGCAGGTGGTTATTTTATTCTTTAGGCTTTTTTTAGTTGGATATTGAGAAAAACACTTGATCGCATAATTTCTCTGATAAGTATATTATTATAATTTTATTTTTTTAAACCTTTACAATTTTTGTAAATAATACAGATAGTGCTTAATACATTCACAAATTAAGTGTATTACTGTATTTATTGGAGTAAAATGCAAAGCCTACAAGTGAAAATATTCCTTTGGCAAGTATCTGGCAGAGAAATGATAGTTTCTAAACACTCGACATATAAATAAAAGTAGAACCTTATGGTTAATTTTTAAAGTCAGCTCTAATACCTCATTAATATGATTAATACTTGAGAAGAAATGTTGTTTTTAATAAGTCCTCAATAAATTTCTATAGAAAAAATATGTCATTGCTTAGTGACTTTTCAATCATCGAAATATATATATACACACACACACACACACACACACACACACACACACACACACACACACACACACACACACACACACATATATATATATATATATATATATATATATATATATATATATATATATATATATATATATATATATATATACACATATACACACACACACACACACACACACACACACATATATATATATATATATATATATATATATATATATATATATATATATATATATATATATATATATATATATATATATTCATTTAACTCGATATCTTACATCATTAACACTTGGAACATTGTCTCAAGTTTCGTAAGTCGGTTATCGCAAAGCAGCAGTTCACTTATCTTTATAGTTAACATTCCGATTCGTTATAACCATTACAAAGAATGTTTTGAATTGACCATCAGACGAAGATCATGCGTCTTCGACTATTCCTAACTCTCGAAGAAGTAAAGAAGAGTGAGCATGGCAATGAACCCAACTAGGGTGGCGATGTAGTTCTTGATGGAGCCGTTCCCTTCTGGGCGGAGTACCTCGAAGAAGATGACGAAGAGGAGGGTCCCTGCCGCCATGCCCTGAAGGATGAAGGAGGTGAGCCCCATCGCGGTGCCTCCGGACAGGACGATGCCCATGGCGATTCCGACGGGTGTGGCCAGGGTGAAGATACTGATGAGCGTCGTGGCGCCCCACACCGGTGCGCTGGAGAGTTCTGCGCCGATGCACAGTGCTATCACAGCCTAGGAAATATATAATAAAGTTATTGTATTATACTCGTAATAATAATAAATACTATAGTTAAAATATAAAGACATGATATTTCGTTGCGCACCGAACAAAGGTTTCATATCTCATCCATTTATGAAGATAGAGGAAAATTATGAAGTATTTTGGAATTATTTTACTGGAAAGATTTTGTTTTTCCGTTTCATAGCATGGATGTATAAAATAAATTCTTTACTAGTGATGCATTAGTGGAATAATTTCCTCTTTATATCTCCATATTCCTTTATTGGTACATATTACATAGTTCTACCAAAGTTTCGGGGCACTCCGCCATTCTCAAGGTATTTTTTTCTACAAATATTATACAACAATCAGAATGATTTATATAACAATATTGCACATAAGTCATTTAACCCTATAAATACCTCTATACTCCCGTGGTCTAGATATATCCATATTAATTTCATCTGTTAATGGATACAAATAAACAAACAAGAAAAAAATGAGTTTTATATGATTTAAAACCATTGCTAGGAGTGTGTACTATATATGACGAAAATATATGTAGTACACACTCCTAGTAATAGTTTTAAATCACATAAAACTTATTTTTTTTCTTGTTTATTTATTTATATCTATTAAGAGACTGAAATTAATATGAATATATCTAGACAATAGGATTATAGAGGTATTTATAATATGAAATGACTTATGCGCAATATTGTCATATAAATAATTCTGATTGTTGTATGATATTTGCAGAAGAAAATACCTTTGTAATGGGGAAAACGTTGATGGAACTATGTAATATGTACCAATAATGGAATATAGAGATATAAAGAGGAAATTATTCCACTAATACATCACTAAAATGTTCCTTCTTCTCATTATTAGTATTAATTCTTTACTTTCTAGCTTAGGTATTATATTATTGATAGATACTTTTGCATCAAATCCGCAGTTGTCTGAATTATGTTAAGTGATTAGATAAAAAATAAAAAGCCAAATTTGGAGATATTATAATTCTGCTCTGAAGTGGCTATTTAGTCCTATATGATATATATATATATATATATATATATATATATATATATATATATATATATATATATATATGTATATATATTTAAATATATATATATTTTATAAAATATATATATTTTTAAAATTTCAGTTTAAAATAGTTTAGTATTACTGCATATATTTCAGCTATAGTGGATTGTAGGATCTGCAATTCTGAAAATCCAAAATGTTTTAGCTTGATTATTAGTTAAAATTTAGTAAGCTGACTCCTTGACTTCATCATAATGAAATTTAAAAAAAACCTAATTAACTTGGTAACATCATCATCATCACAACACAAGATAAATTGAAGTTTGTAAAAACACTTTCTGAAAATTCCGACCTTTTAAGCTACTGAACTTAACATAAAATGTAGGAAATTTTATTTAGAAAAAAAAAAACAACAGTTTTCGATATACAATGGAATCAACAACAAATGTGCCAACATCTTTACGGAGGAAAAAGAAGGTTCCGGACATAATATCTATCAGCAAACCTCAGATTCGTATTCGACTACCCAAAAAAGTGGGGTGTACCAAAATATACGACTACAATAAAACTTTCCCATGTATTGACTAGACTACTAATATCCGTAGAATTGTCGTGAATGTTTTCATATAAAATCCTTTCCTAATCTTTCAAAGTATTGATATTCTTTAAGTTTTTGATTGTAAAGTTTAATTTTTCTGAATATGCCTAAGCATATTATATATTTTTACATATTTGATGCGTGGGTCTATTAAGAATTTTTCGATCTACACTCATTTCAGCTGGAATGGAATAATAACACATTTCGGTAAGTCATTGTGGGCGGCAGCTGGTGACTTCGGTATTACCGGCCGTACTTTTCGTAACGGTAACCTTGGACTCCGACCGCTACGTGCACATATTGGAGACTATTCTACGCCATAAGTTAAACGGAATAGAAGCAGAGGATGTTTGGTTCCAACAAGGTATAGCCATCATACATCTTCGACGTTCGCTTTGAGTTTTGAGTGAAATGTTCCCTAAAAGTTTGGCTTGAGGTGGCCGGCACATCCATGCGAGTTTTCTCTCTGGGTTTTATTTCGTTTACAGGGCGGTTAAACATCGATATCATTCTCTGGATGCTTTAAAGGAGAGGATCAGGCAAGAATTGACTCCAAGGGCGATGGAAAATTTCCGGGAACGTCTTTGGCAATGCGTAGTCAATAGCGGTTAACAATTGGAAGATATGACTTTTAAAATCCACTGAAAGAAAACTATTTTCAATTTATTATTTGAAAATAAAACATTGATTTGTGTTTTACATCCCATAAAAATGTGTCAGTTATTTCTACCGTATGCATTAAAATTCAGTGTCTGCCTGGTTTTGAGTGAATTCAGTTACGTTTATCTCTTGTTTAATATTGGACGCTATGTTTCCCCAGGTATCCTTCCTATTTATCTTAGCTGAGTTCTGGGTAATGATGTTTAAACCAGTGGCGTACAAACGAGGATATATCACCTCCCCCTCCCCGAAAGTTTTGAAAACATATGAATTTCGTTTCCACCAACATAAGTTTTGTAATTTTAATAATAATTATTGATTCAATTTTCATTCTTATCCTTAAAACCTACGCCCAATTTGGTGATTTCTTGCCTTCTTCTAATCCAATCCCCCCTGCCTAAAAAAAATCTGTTTATTCCCCTGGTTTAAACCACTGTAAAAGTTGTAATATTTATTAAGACAACTAGAGATCTTTTATTTCTTGTGAGAAGATAATAAAATAAAATAAATATATATATATATATATATATATATATATATATATATATATATATATATATATATATATATATATATACATATTGGAGTAGGAGTGATGACCCTACCCCGTGTACCTTAATTGTGAATCGCGTTGTGGTTTTCCAGGACATAAAATAGCCGCCCGGAGGTTTGGTCCATGGACGGTCTATCTCGGGGAAAGAAATATAGGTCCTCGTGCGCCTGCTGACTCCGAACAGCCATAATCCGTGGATCTAGAACGATTTGTCACTGTCCTTGAACCCGAGTGAGTCGGTGGGAAGGACACTGCCGAATTGGCCCCAAAGGGACCAGTTATGGAGCAATGGGCAGCCTGCCGCTACACCATGGAAACCATGGTTTGCTGCAACGTGAAGTTGGGTGACCCCCAACTTGGGTGAGACCCCCAGGCTCTCTGTGCTCCCGCAAGCAATAAATGTCTGTAAGAACACCACATCGCGCGGCCAAAGATCTACAAGGTCTATAGAGCCAACCGAAAAAAAAAAAATATATATATGGCTTCATACAGTATTACCTTATGTGCCGCTATTGCTCCAGTTAAGATCCACACTTGGCTGTTATGCGCTTCCAGTCCAACCGCCAGCCCCTCGAAGACCTGATGGACGGATATAGCGAGGGTGATCATAACAGCACGCAGTGGCGTGCCCTCGGTCCAGATGTTGTTCAATTCACTGCGAAAATATCGAATATTTAATCAATGAATAAAAAAAAAAATCGTCTAAGATTTTTAAAATACAGTCGGTTGAATCCAACTCAAAACTTGTTATAATACTCAAACCAAGGGGGCCGGGACTTTTTTTGAGTAGCAGACATACTAGGAAAATTCCGGTGGATTCTACAACAGAAACAACTTCTAATTTAGTGAAATTAAATATATTTGAAGTTATAATATACAACATATAACCGTTATATAATATAAAATAGGGAGCGGGGTAGCTCAGTGGGTAAGGTACTGCGCTACTAATCTCAAGGTGTCCCGGGTTCGAGACCGGCGGAGGCAGATAATTATTTATTCTGTATTCAGCCGTGGATCATCCCTGTGGGATCGGGAGACCCTCCCGGAGCTCACCCGGCCTCTTTAAAGTGGGTACCCTTAATTGGGGGAAAAACCTGGCGGTTGAGCGTGATCTTGGCCGAATCACCTCCTTGCACAACCGTTGGCCTAGAAAACAGTATGGTCCTTACCAAGTACTGAACCAAAGACCCTTATCGGGTTGTAGTGGTACAAGTTTTTTTATAATATAAAATAAATGTGAATTTATAAAATTATAACTCGTTACTTCTATAATATTTTTATTTCCAGATAGACTTGGTGGGGCTTAAAAGGATATTTCAGTTGATAATATTTTTAACAGTTGGCAAAGTGAGGGTACAGTCTCACACAAAAGGCATTTCTAACTACTCATAATACTTATAATTATTGAATAACTGTAATTTTTTGATGTAAGTAAATAATAAAGATAAATTAAATAAAACAAAAAAATCAAAATAATGCTGATAAAATGAGAATAAATAAATAAATTAAAAAAAAAAAGAAGAAAAATCAATAAAATATATACAATAGTAAGTAATAGAAGAAGATGGAGAAAAAAAAAAAAAAATTATTAAAAAATAATATTAATTATAAATAAAATGCAATATAATCAATAAATATAAAAAAAAATAAATAAAATAAGTACCTAAATAAAGAATGATAAGTAAAATAAATTAACTAGGAACACTAATATTTACTAGTAAGTTATTTGCTGCTATTTGAAAGACAGGTTTTTTTTTTGTTTTTTTCCAATAGCATATAAAATTAAGTTTAGTCTCGTTTTTTAAATCTCATTAATTAATAAATCCGACTAATTAAAATTAGAAAGTAACGCTAAATACATTGATTCCCTAATTAAAATAAAAGTATAAACAAACAAAAAAAAAAAAAAACTCGAAATTTTAGGACTTTTTGTTTTTTACAATGTCATAGTTCTTGAACGGTCCACTCTATCGAAAAAGTTAAAGTATGTTAAATTAATTAGCATCAAATTGTGCGTCTAATGAGTACCACAACATAATCATTTGGGCAACTGGTGTGGTCTAAATCTACGACTCTTCGGAAATTTAAATTTCATCAATTACGTAACTGTTTGTCTTAGCAAAAACTATTCAAATTTTGCATTTGAAGTATTTGTAATTAATTTATGTAATTATCGATGCCTGAATATCTGGGGTAAACACCTCAACTCTTGAGATTTAATTATATTTTAATACTGCCCACTTGTCAGTTTTTTTTTTCTTGTTTTTTTTTTTAAGAAACTGCGCATTAATAACATAAATGGTTAAATATATTTCTAATATCAGATATAAAGCATTACTACTAATATTTTTCAAATTTGGTTGGAAGTTGTTACTTATTAATTAATTGAAAATTATATAAAATAATTTTCTTTCTTATTTAAGAAAAAATTCAATATTCAAGAGAAAAAAACTAGTAAAGTAAAAAATAAAATATAACAAAAAGATTTATTAAAGTTTGCAAATAAAAAAAAGTATACTGTAATAAAGAATAGATAAAGGGACTAAGGAGCAAGAGGGATTATTTTAAATTGATTGATATTGCGCATTTACTTCTTGCGTTGTTTTTTTTTTTAGCTTTTGTAAATTTCAATAAATGGACGTTACAGGAAATGAAGAACCGCTTACATAACATTTATCAACCTTTTTTTTTATATAAAAACGTAAATTTAATGAATGTATATTTATTATATTCACTTATAAGCCATAGTGTAATAATTTTCAGCGTTTCTTTTTTTTTTCAATTTAAATTTCATCAATTACGCAACTGTTTGTCGTAGCAAATTTTGCATTTGAAGTATTTGTAATTAAATTATGTAATTATCGATACTGAATATCTGGGGTAAAAACCTCAACACTTGAGATTTAATTATAGACCTAATAAAATATTTTTTTTAGATTTATTAAACTTCTCTCTCGATGTTTGCTCGATACACCAGACAAAAAAAAAAAAAGAAAAGCACGCCATATCTCGGAAGTACAATCATACTCCAACAACAAACAATATTTATAAAAGTAAAAAAACTCCTTTTGCCTCTAAGATCACGTAGAGGAGATTACAAGACTTATACGGGTCACGTCCAAAGACCAAACACACCAGCGCCTTGTTCTTCCAGTTCTTGGAGAAGGCACGTTTTGATGCGCGCGTGGTATCTAACTGCGATTAATATTTATTTGCACTGGAGTCAGTTTGACATTTCAGAGGTCCAATAATTGCATTATATATCTCTATATGATCAAATATAGTTATTTATAAATTAATTATATTTTTATTCGTACTTGGCTGGAATGAAAAAAATCTGGTGTGGTGCGCGCTTCACACTACTTTCCCTTACAACTCTATAATTATAATCCATTTAAAAAAATAATTTTAAAGAGTTCACATAAAAAGGTACTTGAAATATTCTCAGCGGTAAATACTTCATGATTTCTCCACAAAAGTACAATAATAGAGATTTTTAAACAACTACAATTCTGTGCACTATATATTTTTGGTTTGTCAAGCTGAAAATAAATTTTTGAAAGTTTCCATTAAGTAATTATTATGTTAATTATTTCAACTATTATATCATTAATGAAATTATTACAGAGCAAGGTCGGCGGCGTGATGGTTGTACGTTCGATCGCTTCCATTTCCTTTCGGACAAACTCGGCTTTCTATCTAGGGTCTAGTCTTGCAGTCTTTACAAGATACGCTGTATATTTGCTAATGCTGGCTCGATTTAGATAATTTTATTGCCTTTCATATGATTCTATAAATAATTTAGCATAAAATGCATATTTTTTGAGGTATGTGTCAATGGTATTTCCTTTTCGTCACATTTTTCCCTGCATTTATTCGTACTACAAATATAAAAAGTTAAAGGGCTTTAAGGATAAGTTAAGGGAATCTTTCTATAAGTTTCATCAAAATCGTTAGAGGCGATTTCGAGAAAATTGTAAACAAGTTTAAAATCCACATTATTGGCACTTCCGGTAAGTGCAATATGCTGTATTTTTGCTATCGTGCAAAATCCTGGTCCGATTTCGATGATTATTTTTTTTTTCTTTTTTAGAGAATTTAATTACCTTTCATATGATTTTACATATTTTATCATAAAATTCATACTTTTTGAGATATGTGCCAATAAAAAAAAAATTTCGTCAACTTTTTTCCTTGCATTTTCTGGATGATGTACTTCATCTATAAAGTGAAAGGGCTTTGAGGAGAAGACTTCAGGCAAGTTTCATCAAAATTGTTTGAGCCGTTTTGTACAGCTTTTCGTTTTTGAGCTAGATTGTTCACATTAACACAGAGGGAGAGACACACACACAAAACTTAGGGGACCTTAAAACGTATATTTCTGTTGAAAACTCGAATTCGAAATTTTTCCCGTTTGTAAGGACACTTTTCGTTTAATTTTCAAACAAATTGTATTGATATAAAATATTTCATATTACTATTTTGTAGTCATTATCTCAACCGTGTTTATGATCCATTAAACTATCTTAACATTTTTATTAGAATATTATAATAGTATTTTTAACAACTATATTCTCTACTTAATAACTCATAAACAAGATATAAATACGCCTGTATCTATGTCAATAATAATATTACTACTTCTAGGCAGTAAATCATTGATAGTAATAAATTATCAAGACAGAAATACGATACTGACAAAGATTTTTTTATACGTAAAATTACGTTCCTCCTTCTGGGGTGTTAGGACAGAAAAATTTTAAGACGTTTTTGGTTTCATTTTTAAATTCTCATAGCTCCAGTTCTATTCTAATAGCTCGGTGATGGTATCATTGGTATCATTTAATAGAGAAAATGCGCTCTAAGAGATTGCTAAAAGAATTTTTGTATTTGGAAAGTTCAGGAAGGCGCAAGTTACAGTAAGCAAGTAAAGTTGACCAATTTTGACTGTTGAGTTGATATACTGGATGTTCATTAACGAGATTCCTATTTCATAATTATATATTCTTCTTTGCCATTCTCATAATTTGCCCTCTAAGTAATTCTGCGCCTTTAAATCCCCGAGGGTGTATGATATACACAGCCTCTGTCCAATTTTTTTATTTTTTTTTTTTAGTTTCGATATCGAAATTTATTTGAATCGGAATTTTAATGTTCGACTCGAAGAGTGGATACACACAGAGCCATTTATGTAATTATAATAAAATATTAAAATTATAACTGGACAAAAATTATTTGAACTTAATACTGAATAAAAACTTTTGAAATTCGAAAAATACATTCGGTTAAAATGGCTATTCCAGTGATGAAGTTTTGAGTAAATTATTTAATTAGTTTATTTAATTATTTAAATTTAAATAAGAACATGAAAAATAATAAAAAAAAAGACAAAAAAAAAAATCATTTTGCAATAGTCGATATATATATATATATATATATATATATATATATATATATATATATATATATATATATATATATATATATATACGCCGATTTTTGATAAAGGCGTAAGCTCCATTTAGCAAACTCATGAACTGATTTTTCCTCTAATAACAATATTTTTATTTTTTATTGTATACTATAGGAGTTTTTTAAGGTAGTAAAGCCTTTATAATTATAACACATTATTAGTTCTTATAGCACTGGTTAAGGCCTGGGAGACGACTGAGAGTCGTTAGGATTTGGTGCTTAAGTCATCAATAGTAGATGTTTAGACCATTTTCAATTTTTTTTTTCTCGATATATCGTGAGCGGGAATCGATAGAGGTTCTGTTTACTCCCCATAATAAATTTAAACCTAAATTTCGAATTTTTTCAAAAAACGACGTCGATATATTATTTTCAAAATATAGAATAATGAATACATTTATTTACGAATAAACAATAAATATGAATAATCTGTTATTTGAACTAAAGCTTCCCAAGTGTAATGGACTTTATTTGAGAACTTAAGAAAATAATGTTTATAAAAAAAATATATTTATTCTATAGATTAATAGAGAGCGGAGTAGCTCAGTGGTGAGGCACTCTGTTACCATGCTCTCGGTCTCGGGTTCGTGACCGGCTGTGGCAGATAATTATTTATTCTGTTATCAGCCGTAGATCGATCCTGTCGGGTCGGGGGACTCTTCTGGGGCTCACCCATCCTCTATAAAGTGGTATCCGTAATTTGGGGAAAACCTGGCGGTTGAGCATGATCTCAGCCAAATCATCTACTTGGACAGCCGTTGGCTTAGAAACAGTACTATGGAGTGTAGTAGTACAGGTTTTTTTTTGTTTTTTTTTATATTTATTAAAATAAGAAACCATAAACAATACGTGGAACAACAGCTCTTAGGCCAAATACTTTCAAGGTCTATAAGATTTTAAAGTTCTAATAAACGATCTTTGTTGTTCTGTGACTATTGGAAATTGTTGAGAGATGTATACGTTGACCCACAACTGACAGTTTGATTACATTCACCTCTCTGTAAGATCCTCTTACAAAGATACGATACACAATATTATCTCAGCTCTGAGGAACTAGAAAGCCGTCCGTATTATTTTTACAGATAAAGGCTGAGAGAGCCTTTGCAATTATGTGGCATGCTACTTTATCTTCTCCATGGTCCCTTGCAAGCTCTGTCAACTTCTCTGCGTCTTGATAAGACTTTATGGCACCTCTCTAAGCAGTAAATTCGGACATAATTCGATTGTTTCAAATCCTTTTATTTTGTTTCAGGGCCAATATATTTAATTTTATAATAATCATTAGCAAAATAAATTTTAAAAAATTCTTTTATATCTAATTCAGTTTATTTATAAACACGAAAATCTTGGTTAATTATTTTTGGTTACGATGAATTAAATGAATATTCTGTTGAATGTATGAAATATTAGGCCGTGGTTAACTAGAACAGTGTTTCCTTAAGAGAATGGTACGCGTAAACCCAGGGATACGAAAAGAGTTTGGTGGAGATACTCAAAGAATGGAGCTTTGAGCATGGAAAAATAATTTTCATAATTCGTTACTTGTTAGTATCGTAACTTTTTTTTCTATCCATTTAATATTAATATCTGTAATTTTCTTATCTACGTGAAGTTTTTTTTTCAGCAAGGAACTGCCTCTTGCGATATGGAACCTCATCTCAGATTAACAACCAGGAAACCAAATTATGATGATCTTTCATCTCAACATAAATAATTTCATCCTTCTTATTGATCCTAATATATGTTATTTATAATATAATTTTTATTTATATTTTATTATGAATGAATTTTATTTTTCGCTTATTATTATTTCTTTTTTATGTACTGAAAAAAAAGAAGGAAAAAATAAATATATTTTGATTGCTATTAAAGAATATCCTATTTTATTTTGACCAGGAGTAAATCAATGTTACGAAAATTATAGAAGAGGAATTCGAATGTGGTAAGTTTGGGAAACACTGATCTAGAAGGGTGGAGGGAGGGGTGTTCCAGACTAAACAAAACAAAAATTGTGTAAAATTATCTAATGCATATAAAAAATAAATAAATGAAAGTACATAAAATACAAAAAAAGGACAATAAAATGAACTTAGCACTAGAGCAAAAGAAGTGTTTGATTTTCTGTTGTAAACTTCTCCAATGATTTTAATAATAATAAAATATATATATATATATATATATATATATATATATATATATATATATATATATATATATATATATATCTGTTGTGGAATAACAGATATTTATAGTATAGCCCTTTATAATTTATAGTAAACTATAAATAGGTGGCTCAAAAATTGATCCTGAATCACTATTTGCTTACTAGATTCCGATGATAGCAGTGCCTAAAAAACGACACCTGGCGTCGGTTATTTGTGACGGTGTCTTGAGTCGTAATTCTGGATGTGGTAGACTCAGAATTTTATTTTCTAAAACTTCTATTTCTAAAATTGATAGAAAACAACTTAAAAAATCTATTATGAATTTCAAATAAGGTACTACTTCCGGTTATCCAATTTTAACAAAAATCCATTATGTTATATATATATTGACATAAACGTTTCTTATACGATTTTAAAATTTTTTATTATATTTTAACATGAAACTATTAATGAAATCTATTATGACCAAGTGACGAAATGAAAATCTATTATGACCTTCATGTAAAGTACCACTTCCGGTGATCATGTAGTGACCATAAAGGGAGGAGCTCGACAAAATGTTACAATAATCCTAAATACAAAATTTCAACTTTCTGCGGCTAACCGTTTTTGTGCTATGCGAGATACGAACGTACAGACGTACGTCACGAAGAAACTAGTCAAAATGGATTCAGGGATGGTCAAAATGGATATTTCCGTTGAAAGCTGAAAATTTGCACGATTACAATACTTCCTTTTAGTGCGTACAAGGAAGTAAAAATATCTGATGTGGACAACACATGACTTCCTTGTACGCCTATTAAACTATCAATCGGTGGCTCAAAAAGTGATCCTGAATTTGGCTACTAGTTTCCGAAGATTGCAGTATCTCAAAAACGACACTCGGCGTCGAAACATCCCACCAACGTTTCGGTCGTTTACCAGTTGGCTCATCGTTTATCATCTTTTTAGTGATTCGATTACTATGCGCAATAACTTTACAAACCCATTTCAATCTCATAATTTTGTTGTAATATTTTTACATTTTCATTGTATTCGTATGGCCGTGTGTTTAATAAAGAAGTAAAAATATTGAAAAGTACATGACTGTACAAGATATAACTATTGATTTTTTTTAATCCATATTAACTAATTAAATTTGTTAATTTCCAAGCATGGCTCGGTCCCTCGGGAACATAAAAATAAAATCAGCAACTAATCAAATTATAATATATTATATGGTATTTATTTCCTTATTTTAGTATAGTTTTTTATTACTATATAGTGTACCTAAATAAAATCAATTCCATATGATTGTAACCTTTTACTTTAAATTTATATTTATTCACCCCCACTTATTCCTTACTATTACCACTCGTCATTTCTTTTCTTCATATGTATACCTAACTATATATTTTTTTTTAAACTATGCATTTATTTTTGATAATTTTTTTCATCTGGGATGCTGTGACAGAAAAATCTTAAGCCGCTCTTGGTGTCATTTTTATACGCTGATAGCTTCACTTCTATAAATGACAAAAAGCAAGAATTTGTACCATTTAATAGAGAAAATGTGCTATTAGAGATTGCAAAAAGAAATTTTGGGTTTGGACTCAAGGTGGAAGTATAGTTAGCGATTAAAGTTGACCAATTTGGAGTGATGATTTGATTACGTAACCACTCACAAAAATCTGATTTGCAGCATATGACTCTTCGTTCACGTGATGTCTATTTTATTAATATATGTATATATATATATATATATATATATATATATATATATATATATATATATATATATATTTATAAAATATATATATTTATTTATCGCGACAAAGGCCAGCTAAGGACCACGCGTATATCATTTCATTTAATGGCTTTCATTTTTCTCTCAGCCCACACCTTCCTCATCTTTTCCCCCATTTCCCTTCTACGCTCCTCTGTCCACCTTCCCTCCCCTCTTCTTCTCCTCCCCACCGCAAGGACCTTCTTTCCATCTATCATCCTTCTAAATTTCTCTCTGTCCTGGTAGTCCTCTTCTCTGATCCCCAGTCTCTCTATTTCTTCCTTTATCTGCTCGGGGTATCCTTTGATGTTTTTAAGTTTTATCACCATGTCAAAGATCTGCTTGTTCAATCTGTCCTTGTCCATCCTCTTCATGTGGCCGTAAAATTTCAATCTCCTTTTTCTCATTGAGGTCTCTAGGTCTTCAATGCCTTCGAACAGGTCTTTGTTCTTTTTTGCCCAGTACTCTTCTTCCACTTTTCTTGGCCCATGGATACACCTCAATATCTTTCTCTTTATTCTCAGCAGTCTCTCTGTGCTGGTAAAACCCGCTGGTTTTACTACCGTCTCGTAGTGTCTGACTTTAGCCTTTCTGGAGAGGTTCTTCTTGATGTAAATGGTTTTTACTAAACATCTCAATCTGTCAAGCTTTATTTTTCTACTTTTTGTCGTCTGTCCGTCTCCTCCATTGTAGTTCAGCATTTCTCCCAGATACTTAAACTTTTTCGATCACTCCATACTTGGTTTAATCTTTTCCCCTATTTCCTTATTGTTGGTCATCATCTCTGTCTTCTTAAACGATATCTTCAACCCAGTTCTACCAGCTATCTCTTTCAGTTCATTGATCTGATCAATCGCCTCTTGTTCACTCTCTGCTAGTAATGCCAGGTCGTCTGCAAAGGTTAGGCACTTCACTTCCACCCCTATATATATATATATATATATATATATATATATATATATATATATATATATATATATATATATATTTTTTTTTTGGGGGGGGGGGGGAGGGGGAGGGATTCTCATCATTTCATTTCATTCTCATCATTCAACGTCTTTAAAATCCCACGGGTATGTGATAGATAAAGTATTTTAGTATTCAGTTATATCACATGTCAGCCCTTATGATGTATAATAGATTTGAAAATAAAATTATGTCGTTGAAAATTTAATTTTACTGTTATGATTGGTAGAAACAGACATCTTATCTGTGCCTCATGGGTCGTTTACTGAGCATTATTGATCTATGACTGATGTTGACTTTAGAATAGTTATTTAACAATGGCTTTTCCTTTGTAAGCATTCACATGAGTAAACATTTGTTCAAATAACACACGAGTAAAATCGATTTTGAAAAATAATCTCAAAGGCGGCTCACTTATCGGAACTTTGGCTAAAAATGTTGAAAAATATATCGATATATCGATATTTTTTAAAACATATATCGATATATTTGAGTTTCTACTACTATTTAGAACTATTATTTAAAAAAAATAAATAAATAAAGGAGAAACAAATTTAAAAAAAAAAAAAAAATCTAGATGGACGGCGGATTCGACGAAGAAATATCGACATGTATTGTCCCTTTAAAAGATCCTCTAAAAGATTAAAAATATCGATGTATTTTTCGATATATCGAACTAATATTTCGATATATTAAAAAACTATCTATACGGCAAGTATCGATATTTTTTTTCAATATTCAAGTCCATGCCTTTTGAGTTAAGAAATTGAGATTTTATTGATATAATGTTATGTTCGCAACAGGTAAGTGAAAAGTTTAAATACAGAAAAGTTGGGAAAAATTACTACGATATTTTATAATATAATTGAGAAAATTAAAATATTTATTATAGGTGGGAAATTTTAGATTTTGTCCTATCCAACAAATTGAAACATAGTCCCTGCCTAACATTAAATTCAATGTAAATCCTTTTCCCCTTCTTTTAAAAGTTAAATAAAAATAACGATATTTTTATTGATATATCGAACTGCTATTGACGATGTAGTTGAAAACGATATATAACATATACGATGTTCAAAGCCCTAAGCCCCCTTTAAAATGCCCTTTAAATTATTAAAAACAAATCGAGGCCCAAATTATCGATGCATAACAAATGTAATCGATGTAACTACAATTTCAATACATTAAAAAATATCGATGCGATATGTATATCGATATATTTTATCGAAATTCTCATTACTAACTGCGGCATCCCCATTTCCTCTTGATATTATCAATAACATTCAATATAATGAGTCTTTTTTTCTTTAATTCTTTCTTTATACTTGTACAATATATCGTCGGTTTGGTGATGTAAGTTATCAACTGCATTTTTGTGAAAATAAAAGTTTGTTATTATTTACGTGTGTCTGAGCCAAATTTACGCTTCATTATTGACATAATTGTGAAATCATCAATAATTATTGGTAATTTCACAATTTTTTTTCATTTTCACAAAAATACATTTGATTAATTTTATTTCCAAACCGATGATTTAATCTTTACGCCAGTAGCCATACCACAGTCTATGAAAAAAATACAAAAATCTTTGTATGGAATGTGCGCTCTACAGTTTCTACTTGCGAGGAATCTGGTTGTTGCACGCATGCGTACATAGGATGCTGCACGCGAGGCTGCCGGGAGGAAGTGCTCTGTCAATCTCAGTTCCTACCCTTATGTGTTGGTGGAAGATAATTTTTTTTTTTTGCACCGCGTTTGTTGTGCTTAGAAATCTTGTACCATATTCTTGTTTATGATAAGATCTAGAGCTACATTATCCTACTTCTAGCTAATCTATTTGATTAATTTTTTTGGGGGGTTTTATTTAACATGTTTTAATTTTCTTGCATCACCATCATTTCCAGCAAATTAAAACAAGAAGAATGGATTTCATATTTTTAATAAATTGATCAAGCTTGAACTGTAGCAATTTATGGTATAATAAAAACAATTTAGAGGCATGTATTCGAATCCCGATAATATGAATTTTCTCCAAAGAGTTTAAGTCTGAAAAAGGATTCTTTCAGCTCCATTACGATAACTTAGTAGATTTGTAGATTAGAAAAACTTTGTATTTGTAATGTGTTGTTTTGTTTATCTCTGGACGACCTGATTTTAGAGATAAAAATATCAAACCATAAAACCTAATTAGGTATACTTCAGATTCCAAATTGGGATCCCAAACAATCTTAACCTAATTAATAAAATTCAGGCCAAAGTATTCATGAAACAGTTGAGCTATTAATAAATTAAATGAAACGACTGGTTAAGGATTTCTTTATATGGAATACAAGGACAATGTTTGTATTCGCCGGCATTTGAGATTATAAAGCCATGCTTTTGAAAAGACGCTCAACTTCAAACTTGTTTTTCGGAAAAACGATCTGAGAGAAAAATGATAAGGGAAAAATAATTAACAATTCTTTCCAGAATATACCCATTATTTGATACATAGAGCCCGCGTACAAACTGCGAGATTCACAGATAACCTCTATATAGTGTTTACCATAACACTTTATTTATTATTTTTCCCAGATATATTACAAATTTTTAAAAGTTTATTTTCTAATATTTTTCCTTGGAGGTTCCGAAATTTAAATGGCGTTCTAATTGTAAAATTAAGAAGCATACTTTAATAAATAAATAGCAGATGTAATTTACATGCATTATTATTTTATTAAAGTTGTTATAGAAGTCGGCAATTCACTTGACAAAACCAAATATTTTCCCCCTTTATAATATATTGCGATTTCTCCTTTAATTAATTAAATCACTGATATTTAATTATATTTTATTATCGTGAATGTTATTAATGTATCAGTAAGTAATATATGTTAATTTCAAATATTAAAAAATCTTCCTGGAAAGCCAGCAATTTTTGTACAAGTACCAATGTTTAGCAAACATTCGAAATTACAAAAATATGGGACGTAATTCCTATTTGTTTTGTATCATTATATAAAAAAAATTTCGAACAGAATTTCCCTGTACGCTAGTTAAAAAAAAAAAAATTAAATTTAAAATCCTCTAACGTTTTTATTTATTCTAACAATTAGATTAAGACTTCATGGTCATAAACATGCATAAAATGAAGAAGATTAGGTTAACTACGCCTATGGTGACAACGTCCAAAATTGGCGTAGATAGGTGTCTTCGGGGAAGAAAAGGACTGGTTCTTCTAAGGACCTGCAGAGCATCCCCCCATAGGAACTTACTGGGCCCCTCCTCTAGAAAATATGATTAGCTACGCCAAGGAATGCTAACAGAAAATTTTTAATTTGAATTACGTATCTTAAGATGCTTTAATAAAAAAAAAAATATGTGAAGTCCCGAAAAGTGAGACGTATGCATTTGCTAGAAAAGACTAATCGACTAATTACAGTTCTTATGAAAATAGGGATAGTTATTTCTCTTAAAAGCCTTCTCTCCGGTCTATCTCTTTTCTCGTACGCATTTAAACTAAGAATTCAGTTCATTGTTCCCTTTTGTACTGTTAATTTATGTTATAATAATTTATTGAATAATTAATAGTTGGCTGTAATTTTTTTATAAAGGAATGAGATGGTCCGGGAGGCGGTCCAAAAAAAGTAGGCCACAAATAGTAAAACCTATTTGTTAGGAACCGACGTTTCGACCCAATTTGTGATAAAAAGAAGATATCGACAACAAGTAATTGGGTCAGAGCTGTAAGCCCAAGAATTTGTGTAGGAAGGATCCAAGGAAAATTTTATAACTATTCCATTTTATAATTCTTGCGGAAGTTTCGGAAGATGGAGGAAAAGAAGCCTTTTATTAGCTCTTTGAGAGATCTGTGGATGCCTGTCCGCATATGATTTGAAAATTATTTCAGGTGACTATAATGCAAAAGTGGGGAAGGAATCAAGTTTTCACCCAAATATTGGTCGACATAGTTTGCACTAGTCAAGCAGTGACAATGGAGTAAGACTTATAAATTTTGCTTCCTCTCGATATCTTACTATCGGCGGTACTCTCTTCCCTCAGAAAATCCACAAAGGAACTTGTAAAACACCTGACGGGTCAAAACTGAACCAGATCGATCATATCCTAATTGACCCGAGGCACATATCCAATCTCTCGAATTCGACCAACTTTTCGTCAGGGCTGAATAAACAAGATGCAAAAATAAAAATACAATAATGATATATACAGTGAATGAATTAAAATAAATAATTAAAAATACATAGTGAGAAAAAATAAAAGTGATGAATTTATAAAATGTTGTAAGATGAAACTGATAGAGTAATAACAGCAACTAAAAATAAATAGTTAATACTAATAGATTAAACTGATTATAATAATAATAATAGATATACTGAAAGTATACAAAAACTAAAAAAAAAAATAATAAATGTATTAAATAAATAAAAAGGGAAATAACTTACTATATTACTAAGGGAAATAACATTACTTGGTAAGGGCCGTACTGTTTCTAGGCCAACGGTTGTGCAAGGAGGTGATTCGGCCAAGATCACGCTCAACTGCCAGGTTTTTCCCCCAATTAAGGGTATCCACTTTATAGAGGCTGGGTGAGCCCCAGGAGGGTCTCCCGATCCCACAGGGTTGATCCACGGCTAAATACAGAATAAATAATTATCTGCCTCAGCCGGTCTCGAACCCGGGATCTTATATTAGATTAGTAGGACCTTAGATTTATTAGCGCAGTACCTTACCCACTGAGCTACCCCGCTCCCCGAAAAAAATAAATAAAAACTACAAAAACAAATTAAAAAAACTACAAAAAACTGCAAAAATAAATAAACAGACAAAATTTAATAACTTGAACCTTATTTCCCTTTTTACTTATTTAATACAGTTATTAATTTTTTTTTAGTTTTTGTTATTACTCTTTCAGTTTATCTATTATTATTATTATAATCAGTTTAATCTATTAATATTAACTATTTATTTTTTATTTTTGTTATTACTCTTATCAGTTTCATCTTACAACATTTTACATATTCATCAGTTTTCTTTTTCCTCACTATGCCTTGTTAATTATTTATTTTAATTCATTCATTGTATATATTATTGTTTTATTTTTGTATCTTGTTTATTCAACCCTGACGAACATCTGCAAAGTGGGTGGAACATCGGCTCTTAATAAATAGTTTTTACTATTTGTGGTCCACTTTTTTTGATCGCCTCCAGGACCATCTAATTCCTTCATATAATAATTTATATTATAATATACTAATTAACTAAGTTTTTTGTTACTTTTTGTATTTTATTTTGATCTAAAAAAGTGTGTTTTGTGATGGTTTTGCGTGATATATAAAGTTGTAAATGACGATATGTCTGTTAATATGAAGGATGCAGTAATCCCTAGCGAGCAAATTTTTTTTGAACCCGCATTATGGTGAGGTGCCAGAAAGCTGCCTCGTCGCCTAAATTCGTCCCCCCCCCCCAATTATTTAGCGTGGATCTTGCAGCTACCTGCTGAAATCTCTTGAAATTCTTCCGTACAATCCAGAAGACTGTGATAGTAAAACAGTTGTGACTGTGTTTTGGCTCAGTATTTTTCAACTACAGAACGAAGAGAAGCTGGTTATATTTTTATATCAATTTCAGAACGCTATTATAATGTACTAAGGAAATATATTTTTAATTTTATCATTAATTTTCGTAGACCAGAGTATTGTTTTCATGTTGTCCGAGACCCGAACGTTCTCTCGTTAAGGTAGGTAAAGATGTCGTTTTCATAGGCCGAGACCTGAATTCGTCCCCCTCAAGGTTTTTCAACTCGTCTGATAGCAAACAAGTCAATTATAATGAAGTTAAATCAGAATAAAAGTGGGCTAAATGCACATGTGTCAAATGGTGTCTCGAATTGTGTGACTCCTTACCGAAAGTAGAGAAGAAAAATTTACTTAGAGATGAATAAATTATTTGCCACTTCTATAATTTTGTTTTTATTGAAAACTAGTTTCGAATGTTATACATTTATCTTCAGTTCTAAAAACACAAAAAAATTCAAAAATAAGGAATTCAAAATACAGTTTTGTATTATTAAACATATTATATAGTACATATTAAATGATATGTAATATAAATTAGGATTATAAAACATTTATGAATTATGAATTTAATTAAGGCAAGAAATCAAATACATGTTGGTACTCACCAAGGTTTAAGTAGATTATATCAAACAGAAAAGTTTGTATTGATTTGTTCTCGCACTGAACTAGCAATGAAATAAAGATGGGGTGTTTATAGGTAAAAGGTTTAAGAGTCGGGTTTCTTCCAGTAATTCCGGTGAGTAATTGTTTTTTCTGTTATTGATGGAAATAAATTAAAGATTGAGCTATTGGAGATATTTAACGTGATGTATTAATATAACTACTGAGTCTTTGATGAATTTATGTTTTTTTTCATTTAAATGAATTGCAGTTCGAATTCTCTGTTTTAACTGCAAATAGTGTGCCTACGTTAAAGATTTTACGTTTATTTTATTTTATATAAGTTTATTTATTATTTCTTGTATTAAGTTTATTTTTTATTTTGTTATTACTTAATTTTTTGTAAATATGGTAGGAATGATTTATCTTATCACTATTATCATTGTCCCTGCTGAGATAGAATGTAATATTACTCTATAAATAAATAGTCTCTCTCTCACTCTGTCTTATTATTATATGCACGTATATGTTCCTTTAATCTCTGATATAGTGATCTTCCAGTTATTCCCGTGTATTTGGCTGAACAATCATTACAATTTAGTTCGTATACGAATAGTCCAATCTTAAATTTATTCCCATCTATAACAGAAAAAACAATTACTCACCGGAATTATTGGAAAAAACCCGACCCTTAAACCATTTACCTCTAAACACCCCACCTTTCTTTCATTGCTAGTAAAGTGCGAGGACAAACCAATACAAACTTTCCTGTTTGATATAATCTACTTAAACCTTGATGAACCAACATTTATTTGATTTCTTGTCTTAATTAAATTCATAATTCATAAATGTATTATAATACTAATTTATATTACATTTAATTTAATATGTAAAATAATACCAAATAGTATTTTTGAATTTTTATGTGTTTTAGAACTGAAGATGAATGTATAACATTCGAAACTAGATTTCCATAAAAACAAAATTATAGGGGTGGCAAATAATTTATTCATTCCTAATTAGATTGATCCTTTTTTACCATCATGCGGATGTCAACTGAAGAGAAATTTGTTTGCTATTTTTGTATGGATGGATAATTATTCTAATTTTTTAACGAAATAATCAATAATCAAAATTAAATAAGTTCTAAATATTTTAATATAAATAAATTTCGTTTTGGGAGGTTATTTGCCTTTATTTGACTTCAAGTAAACCGTAAATTGTGAATTAAATTGGGGTACGAAAATTGGAGTTACTCTAATAAAATCCCAACTCTTTGTTAAGTATTGTTTTTGTTTACACAGAGGAAAGGGTATTTAGTTCTGCTTAATAAGGATGCCAACATTTGTTGGTATAGAACTGAGATTTTTGTTTCAATTTTTGGGAATTTTTAACTTTAGTTTAATATTTGGAATTTTGAATTTGGCTTAGGGGGGGGGGGGAGAGAGCGATATTTTGGCCCCGTCCCTTACTTTAAAAAATGCCCATCATTTATCCGAGATTTTGCGTTATCCGGAATAACCACATTATTCCGGATAAACGGGGTTCTACCTGTAACGGTACTACAATATTGAAAAGTTGCTGATAAGTTCCACGCTTGTTTTAATTCATAAGTTGTTTTAACTATTTATTTTAGTCATCATAAATAATATTTTATGATAATTTTCAAACATTTTCTTCGTTATTTAATGGCAACAATATATAACAATTGGCATCTGAGATCTAACTCGTTCACCTTGATATTGTATACATAGAAAGTATCGCCAAGATCCGTGAACCTATCGAGCAAGGACGTCTGCTTGTAAAAGAGGCAATGGTTTTCATTTTATAAACTATGAAATATTATATGGAGAAAGTAAATCATTTTAATAATACAATATAAAATAATAATAATAATTATTAGTAAAAATAAGCAACAGTTAGTATAAATATTGATGTATATTTATAATTTTTTTTTAAATACCTCCGACTAATAAATCGATATACCTATAAAATATGTTTGAAAATATCACTGGGGTGAAATAATATTCAGTTTATATTCGATAGAGAAAATACATATTTTTCATTCTAAAATCCTTATATATATATATATATATATATATATATATATATATATATATATATATATATATATATATATATATATATTCCAATTTATTGATTGAAATAACTATTCCATAGTATAGGTTTTGATCTTTATGACACCCCTCACTTTTCTGTTAATTTTTTTATAAATATTTATATTTTAGAAGATTATTGCTAAATTATTTATCAGTATTTCATGCTGGTGCGGAAAATATAAATAAGAAGCTTCCATTAAAAAAATAATTTTATAAATAAATATTATACTATATACTCTATTTTATTAAATAAATAATTATATTTATTAATTTATACAACTACAATTTTTCTCTATCTCTGACTTTTTTTTTTTTTTTTTTTTTTTTTTTTTTTTTTTTTTAATGTGCTGTCCTAATTTATTGCATTTATACTATCTCTTGACAATATAGTCATAGTTGAAACTGATAACTTCATATAGCGAACATTCTTCTTAGAAGAGTATATGGCGCAGGACAAAGATTAAAAGTTTAATATTTTTTAATGGAGTCCTTACACTTTAGTATGCCGTAAAAATAATTTGTTAAACTTTTATTAAGAACTTAAAGTGTTAAAACAATTTGATTTTTCAAAAAAATAGATAGATATATTACCTACTATAAGAGAGTACAGCTAATAAACTTTATTTATTTGCTCTATTACCTTTAGGTAAAATAGAGTAATGAAAAAAACAAAACAAAAAATGATAAGATTCCACTTGTTTACAATATTCTTGAGCCCGAAATAAAAATATTTTAATAACATATTGAACCGTTTTCTTATGCAAATTTAGCAATATAATTTGTTTATATATGTACATATCAACCATTTTCGGTTCATTTCTCATGGAGGTATTATTAAACAAAAATGTTATTTTTTTTCTTGTTTTTTTTTTAGTCAAAAAAATTTTTAGTAATTTTCAACAAATTATTTCTCAGTCAACATTGGAAAACTTTTATGTTAAATGGTACTAAAATATTTGTAACAAAATCGCCTAAAACAACTATTTTATTTTTATTTTTATTTATTTTTTTTTACAAAGAGAATCCTATAAAAATTCAAGGTCATTTTGATAAAATTGAATATCAAAATCATATAAACATTCAACAATGCATATGTAAATAAAACACGATCTTAGGCGAATTTTAGAAGTTTGTCCGATTTTGCATGTAGACTAAACTTACCATTTTTAATTTCTTTTAATCGAAATTGCTAATAACTTATTTCCCTTCAGCTATTTTTGAATGCTCAACATATTTATTTTATAAATTACAGAAAACATTTTTTTTCTATTATTTTTAATATTATATCGCTAATATTTTTAATATTAAATTGCTAATAATTTATTTCCCTTCAGCTATTTTTTAAAATGCTTAACAGATTTCTTTCATAAAATATAGAAAACAATAATTTATGATAATTTAATTATTAAAATGATACACCAATAATTATGATAATGATACAATAAGAATAATGATAATCATAATTTATGATAATTACTAATAATAATTTTTTTTTTATTATTTTTAATAATATGTTACAGTGACCGTCTTTAAATATCAATTCCCTGCCCGCCAAAAAAGAAATATATATATATATATATATATATATATATATATATATATATATATATATATATATATATATGTCAGTTTTATTGTAAAAAAAATTTCACTTTCTAAATTTTTTTGGAGGTATAATTTTAGTAATTTATTTGGTTCACAGACAAAGTGTATTTTTTTCTAACACAAATCCTTTCTAAAATGTCATTTTTTAAGTGAGTAAATTTTAAAAATCGAATTATAAATAAATTGATACTGATCGTTATTACCTGTGACCCATTGTTTGAAAAATAGATTGATAAATAATTATATTTAAATGGATGATAATTCAGTATCTAGGTATTTGGAAGCATGGATCTAATGTAGACGACTAACTTAAAATGAACTTGATCTGGACTGACTTACTGGTCTTCGCAGAGCCTCCTCTTCTCGGAGTCCGGGTGAAGGTGTTGGCCACTTCCTAGCAACATGTGACCCAGCTCCTCGACGAAGTACATCAGGAAGAACCCGAGGCACATGAGGAGTTCCGGTAGTATCTCCGGCAGATCTCCCAGATTGCTGTTTTCCAGGCCCTCCCGCAGTTCGGGCAGAAGGTGGAGGAAGGTGGTCGCCAGGAGGACTCCGCCCCCGAAGCGGAGGAGCGGCTGTGTGCCCCAGGAACATCGCCGGGCCGCGACTAGAGGCAAGAGAGTGAAGGCGAGAGCCGTCCCTCCCAGGGCCAGCATGGCCCCAACCTTCGCTGCCGCAGTGTTCTCCATTTCTGTTCCGGCGGATCTGTGCCTTCTGGATAAATAGCGCTCCGCTCGTGGGGTATCTGTAAACACTGGGCTCCTATCTACTATCTCTGCCGTACACTACAATCACTCAATAAGCTGCAATATCAGTAGATATATATTACAATATCTATACAGATATACACTTCAATATCTCAATAGACGTACCCTTCTAGAAGCCTTGTTCACGACTGAAAGCACTTATCGTTGTAGAACCTATCTTAATCTAAAAATACAACTCAAACAATCCCAGATCTGACAGTAATATTTCCTGAATAGAAACGACATACTGATATTCGTGCTCTTAAAACAGGGTTACATATTAATAACAAACAAAAACTCGATTAGAATTATATTGTTTATTATTTATATATCTATATAACTAGTTTACTGTCATTTTTTTCATTTACTTATATTACTGAATACATAAAATGCTACGAAAATTAAATCATATAAAAACAAACATCGATTTCTGTTTGCAATTCCTACTCATGTCTCACATATTACTATTTTATATTTTATAATGCTATTTAATTCATTATAATAACCAATTTTAATTTATCTGTCCTATTTTATTATTTTTTTTAATACACTTTACTATTATTAAGTTTATAAAAAATTCTAATGTGTATTTATCTATGTAAAAAAGTTGTAATATGCGTGTAAAAAATGGTATAGAAAATGTTTAAATAAGCTCTCCTTTCAAAGCGTTCATCGTAGGTTTGAAAAAAATGAAACAATTATCTTCTTTTTTTTATACCTATTTCTTTTCTCATTGATTCTTTTTCTTTCATTCTCAATTGATACACTATTAGAAAATTTTCATAGTACTAAAGGTTTTGAGGACCATGAACCTACGACGTTTGAACTAGAGTGAGCTTACGATAAATAAACGTGTAATTAATAATAATAATAAATTAATAAGCAATAATAATTAACAAATTTTAATAATTATAATGACTAATTAATTTATATTATTTGTCCAGTATTATAACCCTTTTAAACTCTACTTTTTTAAAACTTTTTTTATTTTATGACAATAGTCGTCTATAGTTCTATATTTCAGGCCACTTTGCCCAATTCTCAAACCTGTCATCTATGAAGCAATTTAAAATATATTATTATCATTTAACTATATTTCATTATTAAATCACATACAATTATTATTAAATCAATATCACAACTAATACAACACAATAGATTGTTACAAATTCCATGATATATAAAAATAAAAAAAAAATAATAAATAAAAATAATTTAGAAATTGCAAAAACCAAACATCAGACTGCTATTTTATTAAATACCTTATTTGGTGCTATTAATTGCATTCCACACAGTCATAAAATTAAACAACAATTCATACAGAAGTTTATACTTCCTCAAGTTTTGTTATTAATATATTATACAATAATTAATAATATTAAGAATAAATAATAATTATAATTATATATATTTCAAATATTATTAGTTATTTCAAATCTCGGACGCTAGAACCTAAAAATACATAAATTTTTCAGAAACCTCTAAATACACGAGTTTAGGCTAAATAAGTATTTTTAACGAAATTAATTTTGGTTTATTATTTTCAATAATGAACATTTGTAATCGATTAAGAAAAATAAATATTTTATCTCCTCCTCAAAATTTGAGGTTTTACTTCTCAAGATACGTAAAATCTACAAATCGAATTTTTTTTTTAAATCACTCGCTCAATGGGCAGAGTCGCGATTTTAGTACGAAAAAATTCAAATCACGATTTCTGCTCAATTTTTCAGTTACAATGAAGTTATAAAATATGTACTTATAAAAAGAAGGAAACAAGTATGAATGTAAAAAGTTTATAATGGCCAAAATAATAAAAGGAGTTAAAAGTTTATAATTAAAAATCTCATTATAACTAAAAAAAATAGAGTCTATAAAAATTAGAGAAGTTGAAAAAATTCAATATAATTATAATCTAATTTAAAAAAATATAATATAGCATGATAACAGACAAAAATAGTATCAGTAAGAATTAAAGAAATTGAAAATATAATATATTCAAATAAATATTTTTATTTTTTTTTGGTCGTAATGTACATTATTGAAAACAAGAAACCAAAATTATTAAAATAAACTCGTGTATTTAGACGTTTCTCAAAAATCGATGTATTTTTAGATTTTAGCGTCCGAGATTTGTAATAAGAATATTTATAAATATAATTATTATTTATTATTAATTATTATATAATATATTAATATCAAAACTAAGGAAGTATGATCGGCATGAATTGTTGTTTATTTGTATTTTTGTTGTATTATTATTGTTGTTTATTGTATTACTTTTATAAAAAATAAAAATATTTAATCCCGAATTAAAGAGGTTGAAAATATAAAATGTTCAATAAAAATATAAATTAGCGGTTTGCCATCTTTTTACCATAATTATCACAACACTATGCAACTTTATCTTTATTTTTCGTCCATAAACCCATTACGAAGTTAGCACATATAACCTAGTTTGCATTTATTCAACAATATCCTATCGCGTTCAATTATTTTTTAACCCATTTAACAAACACAACGGAATATTTCAGTTGACCGGAAATCTCTAAGCAAAAAACAATGAAGAGCTTGTTTGTTTTAGCAGCTGATTTTATTAATTAAAAATTAGGCAATACATTTAGAATGTAAATATAACAAATACAAGACATGCAATTGTGTACAACCATTTCTCTACCTCTTTTAAGATCAATGTTGCGCTATAATTTACTTGAACGTACCATATCATAGTTACATAACTTTAGCAACTTCCAAGTAAGTAGGATACTTGCACTCACTGACGAATAAATACATAATGAGAGAAAATACAAGGATTCATTGTTTTTGTTTTGTTTAGTCTTATTGAATCCTTAGGATAAACAATCGAGAATGATCTCTCGAGTTCAATGTCATCAGGTAGTCTAGTTTTGATACGAACAATTTCCATTTCAATATTGAATATTCAAAATTTTTTTTTTTTTTTTTTTTTTTTTTTTTTTTTTTTTTTTTTTTTTTTTTTTTAGATTTGGCACCAAAGACACACCACTCCAGGATCGACATTCCCATCAAAAAGGCCCATTTCTCGGTTGCTTATGAAGATAAAGTCTTTTGGAATTTATACATTATACCAAAACATCTAAAAACAAAACAAAATAAAAACAGTGTTCCGGAGTTTTAAGCCGCAAAAACCTACCGTTTTTCGAGATAACGCACGCTATAGGTCCGCACGGGCACTATGCCAACTTCCATCCATGCGTGTCGTTGTCATGGCAACTTTATACATGTAAAAGAAAGTTGATTATATACAAAAGAATTTTAACAAGTGTGAAATTATTCTGTGAAAACAAGTTATTTTGTAAATAAAATATTTTAAGGTTTCCATGAATGATAGAAGAGATTATATATTCTTTCTCATATCTAACCCTAAAGCACTGTTAAACATGAAAACTACACATATAAAATGGCATAGCTGAGTCTTATTGTTTCACTGTAAAATTGAAGAGATATTTTCCAGTGAGGCAAGCTAATCACTTATTAAATAAACTGTTACTTAAACAAAGTCATTATAAACTATGTAGCTTCACCAAATGTGTGTTAAATAAACTATCTAGATAATATTATACTGTTTATGCAAATACACATGTTTCTCTAATCTCGCTTACACTTCGAATGTACTAGGTAGAGGAAAGATAGAAAGGTACTAATGCGAGATTTCTCCATTATCCTAGTTATTTATCAACGCTACGTGCATACATGGGAAAAAAATATTCAAAATAAAATAATCTTAAAAAAAGCACGTATACCATGTCCTTCTAAACTACTTGGTCAGACATATATATATATATATATATATATATATATATATATATATATATATATATATATATATATATATATATATATATATATATTATTTTATATATACATATATGTATGTACCGTTTATTTGGAAGAATAAACACTATACTACATAAAATAACACTACGAAAATTTTTGTTGTTTTGCTTGATAAATTTCTATTAACGTATATTTCTTAGTGAAAAATTTTCAGATTTTTAGTTTCAATATTTACTGCAATAAACAATTATTATTGGTTCAGCTATTATATGTTTACTATTAAAGCATAATTATTTCCTTCTAAATAGAGAGTAATTTTATAAAGACTTTCTTGATAAGGATAGTAATAACTTATTTTTAATATTAGTCTAATTAAGAGGCCAAAAAGTTTAAATAGTATTCTTCCGTATGATTAACTGAAAACATCATTATTTATGTTTGTAACATTATTTTTTATTTTAAAACATTCATTAAAATCAATTGAGTTAATTTTTATTTTCAAATGCAGGAAAACATTTTTTATTTTATTTTTTCAAAAATATGTCTTTATTATCCATAAACTCTAAAGGAGCATCGTTTTTTCAATAAAAAATTGCCACAATTTATTTCAAAAACACCGACAAATTTTGCAAAATAATTTCAGATATTAAAATTTAAGATATAATTCTAAAGATTTTTAATTTGATAATACAGATTTTAGATATTTTAATTAATTCATGGGTTTTTTTTTTTCTGCAACCTATTTATGTTTTAAATGTTCAAGCTGTTATAAAAATGTTCCTGCGGGAAATTCGGGTTATACCAAGTACTGGTTTCTAAGTATATGGGATAGCAGAGATAGAAACTCTCATTACATAAAAGGTAAATGGTCAGCAAGAATCCTTAAGATTGGTTTGAAAAATGTTCGAAATGAGCCTTTGGTCGATGCGAAAACTGTTCTTCTCCCTGCCTCACACATCAAGCTGGGATTGATGAAAAGCTTTGTTAAAAATATGACGGAAAAATTTTCAAGTGCTTAAGAGGGAAATTCTCCAGATTAAGTGATGCTAAGGTGAAGGAAGAAATTTTCGCTGGACATCGAATTCGTGAAATTTTGAAAGATGCTAACTCTGGTCGAGTACTAGGAAAAAGAAAAGGCAGCTTGGGAAGCGTTCAGAGGAATGGTGCATGGATTTCTTGAATGAGAGAGACTATTCAGTTGATCAAAGAACTCGAAAAATACCATGCTATGGATGGCAAAATGTCTCTAAAGATACATTTTCTCCACTCCTAGTTGTATTATTTACCAGAAAATTGTGGAGCTGTAAGTGATGAGCATGAGAAGAGATTCCACTAAGACATTTCTTCGATGGGACTGAGATATCAGAGCCGTTGGAATGAATCAATACTAGCAGACTACTGCTGCACTGTCTAGAAAGATGCCCCGGTGTTGTGCAAGATCAAGCTGCAGAAACTATTCTTTGAAGTGTAATTCCACATTTATTCGCAAATACAGATAATGATTTTGTGCAAGAAACTTTGCAAAACTTTGTCCATTTCCTTAGGTAATAATGTGAACAGGCCATATCTGCCGTGATAAGCTAAAAGACGCTAACTCCAAATCATTTTTTTAAATACATCTTCGTATTGTACCTGAATTCCTTTAAAAATTACACATTTTTATGACATTAGAAAGCTCTAAATTCAAAAGTTAGATACTAATCATTAGTTTTAGGGCTTTAAAGGTATAGTTTTTAGAGCAATTCGAGTGCAATACAAAAATGACGGCAGATATGTATGTATCAGGTCATCCCATAAGTAATGTCGGTTTTTAAAAATCTTTCTGTTTATGTTGATATTACTAATCCCTCCTTTGCAATTGAATTGTGTTTACATATTTTGTTTATTATAGCATTACGTATTTTTCTATTCATCATGTTTTTATTGGAGAAAGTTTGTTAGTCTGTGATGAAATGTAAATTAATATGGATCCTTTGGGAATTCGATAAACGAGAAAATGCTGCTTCAACTTATCGGAAACTCCCCAAAAACCACTTACGCCATGCCATTTTGCACAAATATAAGGAGAAAACATCATTAGTGAACGGCAAGTGCAGAGGTAGTATAGAATTGAAAAGTTTCGAACGAGAAACCGCAAACTTGAAGACGAGCCTCGGAAAGGTCGACCAATAGAGCTTGACCAGGAACTCCTGCAGGCTACTGTTGAAGAAAATTCTGTTGAAACAGTTGAAGAATTGACAGAAAAACTTGGATCGACACATTCTACTGTCCACCATCATTTACCATCAGATCCATTTTAATTGAAATTTCATTACAGACTAAATTAACTTTCTCCAACAAAAACATGATAAATAGAAGAGTGCGTTATCCTATAATAAACAAAATATGTAAACACAATTCAATTGTAAAGGAGAGATTAGTAATATCAACATAAACACACAGATTATTAAAAACCGATATTACTTATGGGAATACCTGATATTATGTATGTGTATAAAGTATCTTGGAAACAGAAGCTAATAAAAAAATTTCATTAGGGGTTGATAAATTATTTGCCACTTCTATAAATTTGTTTTATTGAAAACTAGTTTCGAATGTTATACATTCATCTTCAGTTCTAAAAACACACAAAAAATTCAAAATATAGTTTGGTATTATTATACATATTAAATTAGATGTAATATAAATCATATGATTTAATGATTCTTCATATGATCATATGATTTTCATATGATGTAATGATTTATATTACATCTAATTTAATATGTATAGTAATACCAAACTATATTTTGAATTGCTTATTTTTGAATTGTTTGTATGTTTTTAGAACTGAAGATGAATGTATAATATTCGAAACTAGTTTTCAATAAAACAAATTTATAGAAGTGACAAATAATTTATCAATCCCTAATTAGATTGATCCTTCTATACCATCATGCGGATGCCAACAAAAAATTTCATTGTTATATTTGTTTTTCTACTTTCCAAGACTAATATAATAAGAATTAGAACATTATGGCTAGCAAACATTCAGACATTTTTTTTTTTTGTTGGTCTGTAATATATCATAATCACTAATAAGTTAAAATTTTAAAATACATTTACTTAATGTGCTCAAAAATAAAAATATAAACTTCATGGAATAAACAATCAATGGAATAAGTTATCTCAAGTATTTTTCTTTATCTTCATCGGTAAGATAAGGCCAGAGGCTTGACTTGTAAAGATCACTTCTTCAAGATTTATTATCTAGTTGTGAGAAAATAACTTCACAACACATCACAAATATCCTAATTGATAACAGACTGACTCATTTATGCCTCATTACTTAGTAAAAGGAATTATCAATACTAAATATTAATCTTAATACGAAATTAGTTAATATATAAACAAAAATATAAAAATAATCTGCCATTACTATTACAATATTTAGTTCTAAACTATTTAGTGTGGAAAAGGTCATTGTTTCCAACTGATCATGAATTCCTGTTATATTAAAAATAAATACAATTTTCAGGCCCACTATGTAGACTACACCTTCAACACTTTGTTTTTGAATATTTAAAAAAAATATATAGTATTTATTATCCTGTCAAAAAAAAAAAAAAGTTAAGAACGAAAAATTATTAAAATTCATTTTAAAGATATATCGAGTTACCAAAGTAACGATAAATTTTCATGAGAAAATCAATAGTGTTTGAAATAATATTTTATTTATTTATTTGAATTATATTATAGGTTTTTCCTGATATATATATATATATATATATATATATATATATATATATATATATATATATATATTATATATAAATATAAATATTTTAGAATGGCCAGATATGTCAATGGAAAATGGTGCTTAAGCCTTTTTAAAAAAACAATGTCGATTGGATATTTTACAAAAATATCCAAAACTTAATAAAAAAAGAACACATTGGTCGATTTACAAGTGAAGTAACTGCTTGAAAGCTAGAAGTTACTGTAAACCTAAAGTAGAAACTCACCACCATGGATGGTACAATAGAACAGAATAGAAGAACCACAGAGCGTGGACTATACCTGAGGATCACCCGTCCCTAGGAAATACTGAGTGTGTTAACATAGAATCTGCTAACATCATTTAATCACTCGGTCCTGTTTAACCGGCGAATCTTGTGAGTTGACTCATGCATTGCATAGGGACACAACCAAGATAGTCAATCCTTTGACATTTCAAACCTCTGAAAGAACTCATCATTTTACCAAACCTGCTTATGGTTTCAAAAGCAAATTTCATTTGATACTTAAACATGATGGCGACGATTTCCTATTTTACTGTTTCACATTCCAATATGTATTCTTACATTATTTACTATTCTTTTTTCTATAACTGTTATATCTTCTAAGATTCTTTTGCTTTGTGCATAGTCCTGATGAAGGCCTCTAACTTAGACTGAAACGTTCAGCAAAACATTATTACATCATACTGCGTTTCTTTTCTTACCACACCCCCCAACCATCTTCTCTTTAATTACATCTATGCTGAACAATATATCTAGCATTATAACTATAGGAGTATAAGCAATGTGGTTTGTGTATGTGTTTCAACTTTCTTTATTAAATAAATAAGGCATTTCTTTACAATAAATAATTATTTTTTTAGGTTTAAAGTATTTCGACAATATACCAGCAAAACCTGGTAAGTCCCATTATTATTAAAATAAAGGTTTTTAGCATCTCTATAACAAAACAATAGGTTCCGGATAGAATAGAGTGCGTAATTTTTAAATTCAATGACAAGTTGTAATAATCTTTAAGCTTGGAAGGCTTCAGAAGGGTTAAAGTTTTTTTTTTTCTCTCCTGAAAAATTATGAGAAGCACTTATAAGTTTTGCAGGTATACTGTCGATTTGTTAAAATTTCTGTTGCATGAAAAAAGGTAAAAATTGATGAATAAGAAAAACACAATTATCAAAGTAACATATGTAATATATTCTGTAAGTTATGTGAAGCTACAGAAAAATTAAGTAATCAGTATTTATTTAAATTGTGTTAAAAAATAAATTAACTAAATCTCTATTATCAACTAATAAACCTGTAAATATTTTAATGTATATTGTAAACAATGTAACTTTACATTAGATAAGTATAGATACGTTCAACCAGGTAAAATAAATAAATAAAAACTTAAGATTTCAAAAATGCATTCTTACAATTGATTAAACATGACTAAAGTGTTTCTTTCACATTGAAAAAAATAAAATAAAAAAAATTAATCCACACTGATCTAATGTGCTCAGTAATCATGTAGTTTGTACATCTATAATAAAATATTTTAGTCTAATATAGTAATAAATTATATTGTAAAATTATTTATACAACTATTTCCAGAATAATAATTTTAAATAAAACAGAAAGACATAACTGAGATTGATTGTTTTCAAATTCAAAGCTATTTTCATTAACAGTAATAGTAGCATAATTTCAAGAAGCTATGATGGAACCCAGATTAAAGATAATGTTGTACAGTATCTAGAAATTAAATTTTTTTAAAATTAACTTTTCTAAAACTACCGCCAGAATTAAAGCTTTATAATCCAGATGTTCTAATGTTTATACAGTTAAAAATAACATAGATAATGCACATATATATCGATGAATAGATCACTGGTTCACTACATAAATATATTATTTCTTTTACTTAAGAAAAAGTTTGTATATGTACAATTATTATCTGTATAATCCGTAATAATCAGTAAAATTAAAAAAAAAAAAACCAAAAAAAAAAAAAGAGAGCGATAGTAACATTAACTTATTAAAATAACAATACATATAAGTCAGTTGAGAAGCCGACTGTTGGGTGTGATCTATTTAGAAGCGCTGTAACTATCCTATGTCATGAACATAATACATAATCTTAAACTGAAAAAAAGTTTATAACAAAAAAAAAATTGACGAAAAAACCACAGAAACAACCGGAGACCGGGTAATAGTGATACACTTTCTATAAATAACATTTTAAAAAATAATGAATAAAAAAACAAAGGCAGAATACAGTAGCAACAAGTATCAACCTTGAAAAAAGTTTTTCTAAAACTTAATAAGGTAAAGTAACTTCTTTTTTAAGTGGAAGGTTAAGATGACAACATTAACATATGCAATTTCACCACGAAAATCTATAAAACGGGCTATGACTAGCATTAATGACATTACAACCGATCTTCAAAAGGTCCTTAACTACAGCCTAACAATGGCAGAAGATAACTGCCGTCACCATCAGCATCAAAAAGTACGACTTCATAAAAATTAACACAAAACTTTTCACATATGTTTAAAAACATTCTGCACTAGGTTAACCATACATTTTTAAAATAATTTAACATACAAATGTAACATTTTGTACTCGTTTCGTGCGCATGGTGTACTTTAATTCTGTTACTTTATTCCATATATTTATTAACTTCTTAATTGATGGAAAAATATATCGATAATACATGATTACATTTCTCTCATCTTAACGATGAAAAGATGAGCGAACAAAACAAAGATTAAGAATATAATATGTATGAAAAATATTTATTTACACAATTATAACAATTTTTCTCTTTTAAAATAATTAACCACAAAAAAATACTCGACTTAACAATTTACAATTAAAAACAATATAGTACTTTTAAAATCTTTAGAAATATAAATTATATTTATATATTTATATATTAAAACTATGTACAATTTTATAATATTTAATAATCAATAATAATTCTCGTAATGCTTTCGGAAGACACAGAAAGCAACATTTTTATCTACAAGAGAATTAACAAAAACTAAAACATTTAAGCTCGAAGAGAGAAATTAGCAATACGATATATACAATTTGTTGCTCTATGATCAACATTGTAATAAAATTGGTTTGACCAAATTAAAAATAATTACATAAAACACTCATAATCTTAAACGTATCGAGAAAAATACCTACAAAGTATAATAAATATATAAAACATGACACAAATGATTTGTACCTTATAAATATCAACAACTTTTTTCTTATTTTTTTTTTTGCGTTTTTCTAATTATTTATTTTTGTATGTACAATATACATATCAATAAATACTAATTACAATGAAACAATTTTAAAAAAGGGTTTTTGTATGGGAAGGAGATTACATAGTATATGTACATGTTTTAAGTTTTAACTAACTGCATTGAGTGGTAACAATGGGTTATAGGAGAAGCCAGTCTCATGATGCCAGCAAAGGAGGCTTTTTGCGCTGCCTTCGTCCAGGTTCGAGAAGATAGGAGAGGTCCAGGGGAGCTTTAGACGGCAGCCTAGCCAGCAGCTTCAGCAGGTACCCGTTCAGCCGAGTTTTCTGCTTCTCTCTCTGAAAAAATAATAAAATTACATTGAAAAATAGAATAAATTAAATGTTCCGTTTGTCTTTAAAATGATATTATTAATAATATTTTTTTAAGTATTTAATACTAATAATTATGGGAACGTTTATGGAAACCTATAAACGTTGGTAGAACTATGTAAAATATACCAAAAAAGGAATATCGAGATATATGGAAGAAATTATTCCACTAATACATCACAATAATAATTTTTTTTTTTTTTGGCTGATATAACACATCGAATGGAAAAAAAAAGAAAAAAGAAAACCTATACCACTACAACTCATGAAGGGTCTTGGGTTCAGTACTTGGTAAGGACTGTACTGTTTCAAAGCTAACGGTTGAGTGAGGAGATGATTTGGCCGAGATCACACTCAACCGCCAGGTTCTTTTCCCTATTAAGGGTACACACTTTATAGAGGGTGGGCGAGCTCCGGGAGGGTCTCCCAATCCCACAGGATCGATCATAATAACAGAATAAATAATTATCTGCCACAACCGGTCTCGAACCCGGGACTGGAGCATGGTAATACAGTGCCATACCAAATCGAATAACAAAGCACTTTATCACTCTTATTCCATAATTTGACTAAATTTAGATTAATATCACATTATATTTTGAAGAAGCTATAAAAATAATAAATGGAGAAACATGTTGCTAGATTACAATTATAAAAAAATATTTTTATTATTATGTACTATAATAGCTTTGCCCCGAAGTTTCACAAGCATTAAATTTTGATTAACCTCTAAAATAAAAAATAACTTTTAAAACAATAACCTACAATACGTTGTCCAGTCTCATTTGTTGCAGACATTTTCAAGAAACAGGGTCAAAACGACAATAAATGTTCACAAATTGCAATAAAATTTCATGTTTTTACATCTTTTTTTCCCTTTGCTCTCCCATTTTATTTACAAAATAATGTTTTCACACTTGCTAAATCAACTTGTACAAATGTATCCATATTGCTTCCACGGGTATAAATTTGTCATGGCAATGACACATGCAAGTTGGAAACTTTTTCGCTTATCAATTTATTTATGGTTACTGCTCCCGCTACTAAGGGTCGTAGCGTGATGTACAGCCTAAAGCCTTCCTTAACAAACGGTCTATGCAACACGAAAAATAATTTTTCAAATTGGACTGGTAGTTCCTGAAACTAGAGGATTCAAACATAACAACTCTTCAGCTTTATATAATAGTGTAGTATACTTGAAAGAATTCAATTTCATTTTAAATATGTTGTTATCTATATTTTTTTTTTCGAGCTTTCTAATGAGTTTCCTTTATTAATACGAAAAAGGATTGAGGTAATTCAACAGTTTGAATACTGATTTCTTATGTTGCATGAATGTGGTTGAATTCTTGGCTGTGGCACACTAAATTTTCAATTGGTTGAAAAAGAGTGGAGTTTAAGAGTATGGGAACAGTGGTCAGGCAGAAACTTCTTCCTGAGCAGGCTTGGTCCTAAAATGAGTACCTCAAATCAGTTAAACAATAATTCACACTATTGGAGCATAGTGCTGAACACACTGAATCTCAAGATTTTCCTTTGGTCAAGAACCATTGCCTGTCTTCATCAAGAGCTTTTGCAGGACTGATTTTATATTTTATTTTTATAAATACAAACATAAGGAAACATGGTAGTCAGCAAATCATTAGGGTGTTTGTATAAAACAATCAATGCCACTGTAATTGGTAAGAGATTACCCGAGAAACCTAAAACTGGATGGTCTCTTAATGTAAAATAGATACCACAGAACCACAAGCAAAAAATTGGAAAAAAAAGAACACAAATTAGTGTCGCAGGCTGGATAGGGCAGTAAAAAAAGCAGCAAACTATCTATAGAGACAAGGAATAAAAAAATATATATATATGAAAACTTTAATTCTATATTGTCAGATATTACATTCACTCTGTCATATCAAATGCAAAGTCATACATACCTTAGCTACAGGGTCTTCTTCTTGCGGAGATTCTTCGGGCAATTGTTGAGGAAGGGTCGACGCACTAGGCTCCTCACTGTTGGCATTTTTACATCCACGTCCGCGATTGAGATTAATACCTTTCACCAATCCATGAGGCTAAAGAAGAAACAGTAATAGTTAGAAAAAATCAATTTAGAATTTTAAGATCTAAATAAATGAACAGTTGTTATATTACAAAATCAAAACCTAACTTACAGCATAGTTCCTTTGAGGTTTCAGCCTCACATCATAGGTTTCGAATGCATAGCTCTTGGTACAGATATTTGACGACTTGGGCTTCGGTATTTTGGCAAATATCCTCGCATTTTTATCGACGCGATATTCGCAAATGTAAGTATGCTGTGGAGATGATCCAATGGGCCTGCCTTTGCAATAGGTATTGAGATCGAGGACTGTGCAATGCCCCATGACTAGGTCGACGGGAACAACCTCGTACAGGGGTACTCTCATAAGTTCGTTAGGGAAAAACCTTCTCGTCGGCTCGTGGAAAGTTTCATGCGGTCGCAGGTAATGATGGCCAAAAGCAAACCTGTCTCCCCTAAAAAATATCAAAATAAAAATATTATAGGCTGATATTGAAGATAATAACTAAATGGATTATTTAATATTAATTTTAAAACAAATATTTTTCTTTTAGCAAAATTTACGTACTTGCTATCCTTCCATAACCTCTCGATTCGGAATATATCACAATCGGTATATTTCCAGTTCTTAATGGTCTTGTATGTATGTTTTTCTTTAGGCACAGTTTTGCTTTCTTCATTGACAATGTCTCGTAAGACGTAAACAGTATCACCTGCAAACATCACAATTAATAAAATAACAAGTATATAAAATTATTACATTCCCAAATCGAGTTTTAATAACATTAAACTTACCCTGCTTGAGCTGAAGTTCCCCTCTGAGAAGAGTTATATAATTAACTTGATCTGAATTATTGTCTTGATGTTCAGGCTGGGCAGGTACTTCCAAGTCCACGGACCGTGGTGAGCACCTCTCACACAAATATTCTTCAGCAGAGGTATTCGCTCGGACACACCACGAATGTTGCCAAACGAGACATCGTTCACACTGTATCATTACACCTTCATCTCTAAATAGTCCGCAAATACATCGAATCACATCCTCTTCTTCTGCTCCTATAACAAACAAATCATTGATAGTCTACAGTTTTGTATATATTACATAATATGGCTAAAACTAATTTGAAGGCCCAATGACAACTTAATTGAAGAGTATTATCATACTAATTACACTTCCCTCTGTCAAAGATTTATAAACAAAACCATAACAACAGACTTAATGTTATGGCCTAATTCTCAGCCAACTTGATCGTATAGTATTTATTTTTACCAATACAATGGACCCTCATTGTACAATGGCTTGTTATACCAAGAATTCCTGATTCCAAATCTGACACAAATGATGAGGAATATACAAACGAAAAAGAACATTGCAAAAAATATTATTTCTCAATTGCCTGGTTTGTGAGGAAAGGCAAAGACGATAGGTAGCAACCACAAGTCTATTGGCATTTGGAATATTTTTTGTGATAAGGATATCATTTTGGAAATACTTTTATGGAGGAATATAAAAATGACATTAGAACAAAAAGCTGAAATTTTTGTGTGAATAATGTATATTTATAAGTTATCATGAATGAATAATATATCTCTTGCAATGTTTTTTATTTTTATACATGAAGCTCGAAAATGTGGTAAAGTAAAATAAAATAAAAATAAATACTAAGTTAAATATTATAAACCCATAAAATGACCCAAAATCCCAGAATATGGTAATGTAAGAAAGAAACATAAAAATAACCTAAAATGTTATTAACTCATTAAATGATGGGAGTAATATTTACGGATGGCCATAGATAATGTAAGGAAGATTAACGTCACAGGTAGATGGTTAATGTGTGCAAAAAATAGATAAATAATGATTAAATTAAATCATCAGTTATTATATGAAATTTCTTCAGTTCATTTTCTCAAATTATTCATTCTTTCTAACCTTGCTATGGCCTGGTTCAGTCCTCAGCACTGTAATATGCATTTTTTAATAACATTATAATTGTAATCATTTATCCCCAGGCCTGCATGCAATATAATGACGGTCCAATGCATTTTCAAATAAATTAATAATCTTGGATTTTTTTTTTTCGTCATAAAAATAAAAATCCCACTTACCAGGATCTTGTTTCGGCGGAATGAAGGAAGGAGGTGGCGATGTTCCTAGTATTTCTTCAATACTTTCCAAACAACCAAGTTTTGCGAGATTATAGATTTTCCTCAACCTCGCGGCAGCGATGCCCAGATCTGTTGTCCTGCCGTGCCATCGGACAGCATTTTTAAACACAGTCATCATGTCATCATCGAAGGATTCGACAGTTTTATAAACTCCCGTCGTGATATTTGATTCAATCATTGTAAGATCAAGAGGATTCTGAATCCTTGTAAAATAATCAGCACATTTTTTCTTAGAAGGTAGGTTCATAAAAGGTGTCGATAGAGATTCTCCTTTCTCATCTAAAAAGAGAGAAAAAAAATAATTAGAATTCTGAAACCATAAAAAAATAAGCACATGATTCAAGTACACATAATAAGTTTAAAAATGAAATAATTTAAGCTAAATAAAATTCTATTATTCAACATTCATTAATTCATTCATCACAAGTACAACTGAACAATACTTTGATGGATAAATCAAAGTCCTACAAATATTTAACATGAATACTGGTAAAGTAATGAATTTAGTAATGAATTTTCAAATTATTGTTAACTCATGAATCACAATACTTCTTAAGAATATGATAAACTTATTAAAATCATATTATTTGCTAAAGCTAAAACATATATTCCTCTGGTTATTTTATTAGATAGAAGAGCTGTTGTGTGTGGTGATATGCTCCTTAGAAATACTTTATATTTAATACATATTTCATATCAAAGAAGAGTGTCACAAAACCAAAATTTTTCTTTTTCCTTTTTTTTTTTGGCTTGGAAGCTTCCATTGTCATATATCTATTTGAGAAAAATGTCAAATATGTAGTTTCAATATTGACCACAATAAAAATGTATTGTAAGTTTAACTTCAATAAGTTTACTAATCAAACAAATAGATTTCCTTCAAACTTTGATTTGAGTTTAACTTAATAAAGATTCTTTTGATAAAGATAATAAATTATTTTTAATGCTGTAATATTATTATTCTTATGCTAGTTAGGTGACCCAAAAAGTATCAATTTTCTTTCTGCATGAATAGGTAATTGAAAACATCATTATTTATGTTAAAAATATTATTTTGTACTTTAATTGATTTTTAGTTTCAAGTTCAATTTATTGTTTAATAATTTTTGTTGTTTTCAAAAATGTTTTTATTATCCATAAACACTAAAGAAATTTATTGATAATAAAGACTTTTTTTTAAATGCCTGGACCGAGGCACCTCCACGCTGAGAGGTAGTACGGAGGAGGAAGAAGATGAAGATGAACTATTTAAAATATTTATTTTTTTTTATAAAGATATATTACTCACTATTGTCTTAATTCTAATCAATAAAGGTATAGAATAAAGTTATAAGGAAGAGTTTTTAGTTCACATTAACCTTAAAAAAGATGATAAATATTTTTTATAGAAAATCTACTATCCATCAAGTATTAATTAAAGATAAAAATCCTACCTTTAGCATTGATTACTTCAGCGTAGAGATTCTTAAATATACAGGCCAAACGAGCAGTTTTTGTCATCTCTGGATTTTCTTGAGCTTGAGCTAATCGCCTTGTTCTGATGGATCGTGGGCAGGACAGGGCCGTGAACTGAGTCAGGAAAACTTGCTGCTGAGGCGGAGCTGCGGGACTTGGAGCAATAACACTCGGTGCGACTCCTCCTTTCACCACTTGCTTTAACCGTTCACGCAAAACTCGGACCTTAAAAAAAAATTATTAGAAATTAAATCATAAAAATAATGTAAATTAAAAGATGATAAAGGTTGTCAAACTGATATATATTATTTATTCAAAAGAAATTACCTTTTCTAAGTTTCTGATTAAGAAACATCTATGGGCACTGACAAAAGTTTTCTGTTGATGAGATAAAGGTTTTACAGGAGTCAAATGATTCAGTCTCGCCGCAACAGTAGCCAAAGCGTTAGCACCACTACAAGATTCCTTTGAAGAAGCCTGCAATAAGAAAAAATAAATCATATAAAATCAATGCTTCAAAAGCTTATAAACCAACAAAATAAACAAGTTGCTTTTGTTTCTTTATGTTTAACAACCAACATTGCTAAGATGTGGCTATGAGGGTCATCTTCAGGGTTGAAGTAGAGAAAGCCAGTGTTTAATACAAACAGTGTTTAATAGCCAGTTTTTAATACATTTATATAACTCTAATAATAGTAATAGTATAATAATAATAAAAATTTTAAAAATACGTATTGTTGTCGACGTCTTGAAAACTACTAAGTGAACAAACACGAGTTTCGTGATTATGATTTCATTAAATTTAGATTTTATCTCATATGTGCAGGTGAAAAGCATTCATGTTTTAAAAAATCGTAACATGATTTAAATTGGTCAAAAAGAATCCTCGTATTGTTAGTGTTCAATCCATGCGGAACAGTTACCGCTAGTAGTCACCCATGTGACACTGCCAAGACAGTCCTAACGTAAGTAGTTTCACAGTTATTTAAAGACAATCCTTACTTAAGTGGTTTCACAGTTATTTAAAGACAGTCCTTACTTAAGTGGTTTCACAGTTATTTACCTATCATGTTGGAATGTTTATGTATAAGTTCATAAAATTATATTTTATAACATTGTTTATAAATCAGTTTTAGGTTTGTCCTGTAAAACATGTTTTTGACGCATAGGATGTTTCAAGAGGCCAACGACGATATGTATTTTCTCATTTATCTAAATCACTGAAAATCAACACGGTTTCAACTAATAACTAACCATATAATTTGTTTTGTCCGTATTAATTTTGTAACATAATTCTTTATCCTCACAGCTAAACCACTTTTAATATTATTACCTTTACATATTTCATAGTTGCATTAAATTAAAAAAATAAAAATCATATATTTTCAAGTTTAATTTAACCCTTATTTTTAGATTTCTTTCTTGGTCAACATTTTGGACTTTTTGTCCATTTTCAAGAAGTTACATTTAATCTCAAAACAAATTTAAAAATAGTGACATTATAGCCAATCCTTTTATATACTTTATATAATATGTAACTACATCAAAATGATTGTATAAATATATCATTGTCTATTATATAACAAAATTTTCTTTTATAAACATTAAAATTATACTAAACATGAGAAAAAAAAAACTAAAATTAATTAATATATCTTTACTTATTCTTATAATTTTGTATTTATATAATAGTATAGAAACATTAATTGCCATTTTTTTTTTCAGAATCCTATATAACTCGCCATAATTTTAAAATTTCTGCAATTTTGATATTAATATAAGATTATTAACTTTATCAAGTTCAAAAATGACTTAAATCAATTTTAAAATTAAAAAAACAAAAACAATTATCTTACATTTTTTCGTAGACTTCTCTCTTTTATTATATCTTAAAGACTGTTGCTCTATTCAGCTATACTACCTGATTCTCCTTAGCTCTTACTATAGTTTTTATATTTAGTTTTGATTAGATTTTTAAATAATCCTATGTTAATTTTATTTATTATGTCTTCATAATGCTGTAAACATTTTTTGTATGTCTATTTTATAATAAAAAAAATTATAAAAATAATTGAGGATCAATTAATTAATTGTTGGCCCAATTTTTTCTCATTTTTAGTATAATTTTAATCTTTTTAAAAGAAAATTTTATAATATATTAGACAATGATATATTAGAGAGAGTTCAAAAATAAACAGAAATTTTCGAGTGCTGCTCAACTGTGTTGAGTTGCCAAACCACAAAGCATACCGGATCAATCGGGTAGACAAGGGAGATCAAAACGGAAGAAAAGGGAAAACGATCCATGGAAAAAAACGTTATAATCATTTTGATGTAACTATAAAGTGTATAAAAGTTTTGATAATCATGCCACTAATTTTAAAAATATTTTTAGATTAAAAGTAAGGTCTTGAGCATGGACAAATAAACCGAAACATAGACCAGGAAGATGATATGAAAGAAGAAATATAAAAATAAAGGATTGATTCTTCTATATCATCATACGTACAACAACTGAGTAAAAATAAGGTTTAAATTATACTTGAAAATATATGATTGATTATTATGAAACTCATTTTACCCTTGAAAAGTTAAAGATGACTTGTTAATAAAAAATATTTTTTAATTCTAAGACAAAGAAAAAATCATGAATCCTCACCTTAGCGTCTTTAGCGGGTTTAGTCTGTTTTTTGTCGATAACAGCTGTTTTTCTCCTACTGCTGTTTTTCCTGGGGCGTCCAACTTGACCAGGTTGTTTAGTCTCTTCAGTAACTACCGACACAGACACCGATGGCGTGCCAGAGCTCTGCACAGCAACACGTTGCCATTTTCCTCCAATTACACCACGGCACTTTGAAGAACCACACTTGCATGGCTATAAACAATTTTATCATTCGTTATTTACCGTTAGATATAGAAAAATAATTAATTTCAATTTTACAGTAAATAATACATATTACAACTATTGCAAATATTTAAGGAGGGTAATATTATATTGAGCTTTTAAAAAAACTGACGAATTATCCACCACTAGTATTTTTAACCTGCTATATGAAATTAAATTTTGAATGCCTAATATTTATTCTGAAGATATTGGCAATATTTTATATTTATATTTTTTTTTTTTATTATTCAGAACAATTGAGAAAATCTAGCAAAATTGGAATGACAAAAAAACAGCAATTAACTCGGAAATAATTTTGGAGGAAATTTTACCTCTTCGATGCAAAGGAGTAAAGTATTTAATTAATCTTATAACACTGATAAATTCAGTGTAAGAAAAAATTGTGACTTTTAGTTGAAGGTTATATCCATTGCTTGAATTTTAAATACATTTCATTTCATTTGGCATAACTTATCATGCCTATAAATGTAAAGAATGCCTGAAAATATATTAAAATTTTACCTTTGTATTTCAAATTTTTTGCAATTAGCATCTTGTATCGAAAATTTATTAATACAATAATAACAGAAAAATGCCCTAAACGAAACTACTAGTAACTCAATACTGATTCACCGTTCACTTCAAATTTAAATTATCCAGATTTGATTAAACAAAAATATATAATTTTGAATAAATGTATATTAATTCATTTAATTTAATTTGTCATAATTTACCTGTCCTTCAGCTGGATTAAACAATGCAAAATTGTAATCATAACTGAGTTCTTCATTTGCATCAATGTCACGGAGCGCAAAAAGAGCCATCCTAAATAGGCCGTTCACACACCACTTTTGCATTTCACAGTTGGGTTCACACGAGTGGTTTACGAACCGACCTAGGTCAATTTAAAAAAAAAAGTTAATAAAATAATGAAAATAAAATGCCAAAAGTAAATACATTCAATAGGACATACAATTTAGCTCAACAATGATGAATAAAATGACACTTTAAAAAGTAAGTCCTAAATAATTGGAAATAAACACACTTCAATAACATCAAATATGAATACATGCATCGATTACATTAAAAGTGGAAATCAAATTTTTGTTTTGCATAAGTTAAAACAAATTTTTTGTCTTATAGTGAAAAAATTAAAAAAAAAAAATTTTCTTCTTCTGATGTACAAAATTAAGGACAGCTCAGCTCAGTATAAATATCTTAAAAAATTAAATGAACAATAAAAATGAAAATTTCCTACCTTCTCCTCCCATTCTATGCCCGTCGATGACAAGACCTGAATCAAGATTCAGACAGTAATGATGGGTATCATTTTGATAGCGAGATGCCATTCTTGCTTTAAACTCTCGTTCAGATACAACTTCTCCAACATATTCCAGAATAAAATCATCCTTCTTAATACCATATTTCGTTTTGACTCCCCACCCCTAAAATATAACAAAAAAAAACCGAATCAGTAAAACAATATTGCACAAAAAATCAGTATCTATAATGAAATAAAACAGAAACATTACCTTATCTTTAGTCATAAACTTGATCAAACCAGGAGCCCATTCGTGCTTTTGAATTTTTTGATTTGAACAATTATCCTTACAGGGACAGAACTGTGGTGAACATTCTGCAAGGACCATGCGGTTGATGCACTCTTCTCCACAACCAGACGAAGGCTTGCAGCTGCAAGATTGCGCTTCGTAGCTCAAAGTTGGTTTCACATCGTAATAAACATCTGAAAAGAAAAATTGAATAAAACATATTTTATCAAATAAATAAATAAATTAATCAAGTTTTTGGTGATCACTGAAGACAATACAGTATCGTGAGTGCAGTACTCCGTTGATCCAATGGGCTAATACCAGATATGTTAAAAATATATAATTAATGAATAAGGAGCAGGAAAATTGTTAACTGTTCTGATTAAGAAAAATTGATTACTTTTCTAGCTCCAAGATTTAGTCCGTTAATATAGTTCATTCTGATTTAATAACTAGCTATGATCTATCGAAGCCTGTATATTAAAACCAACTATTTCTTAAATAAGGACCTCCATTCTCTCCACAGCTAGTTATTTTTAGAAGGGAGTGTCACAAGTACATGGATACAAATTTAAGAACCTGTGCACTACATAAAAAAAAATTATAACTCAAAAAGTAATCATTTAGATTATTCTTTTATTACTCCATTTTTGTTGAATATTTATAACACGTGATTTATAAAATTTACATTTTCATGTTTAAACAACTAATAATTTATTTTTTTAATTCTTTTTCATTGAAAAAATAACTGAAATTTTCTAATACTTTCCTAATACTTGGCTATTTATTTTAATTTTCAAAAAGAACAAAACTTAAGTCGACAAAAACAACCAAATTTTCATTCACAAAAATGAATAGTCAGTTAATTAATTATAAATATAGAACTTACATCCAAAAAGTAAAGTACTTTTTTTTTTTAGCTTCAAACCTGCTCCATAAAATAGAATGGACTGAATTACTGCATTAAACATCCAGTATTTTACTGAAATAGGAACTTTACTGTCTGAAAATACCTTGGACCACACATTATTTCAGACTAACTTAGCTGTTTTTATTTTTTCCTTAAAATGATCGTTAAAAATTAAAATAGTTCAATTTAGGGGTTATCCAAATAGATATCCATTTAAAAAAAAAAACTGAAAATTTTTACTATACTCAACAAGAAATAAAAATGGAATAATCTTGGAATGGCACTTATTTATATTTTCAATCAGCATATAATTTAATTTCATTCGATTCAGACACACTACCGAACCTTTCCGACAATAGTTGAATTGCCTGACTAGTGGGGATTAAAGCTACATTGAATTCCAAGTTCTGTACACGGCTTGCACACTTTATAAAACAGTAAACTATACACTTATTCAAACATATGTCTATATGGAGAACAGACCCCCCAGAGGTATCCTAACCTGGGAAGACCCAGATTAAGTGTTCTTCCAGTTGTCATGGGGATACGGGGTCTCTAGCACTAGGTTAATCATCCGGCAAGAGTTTTATTCAACCTGAGATATGGATTTGATTATTTATTATTCATTGTGTAGACAAAAAGACAAACTTACTAGTCCTTATTTTCTTGTAGTTCCAGGATGGAACGGAATCTCTTCCAGGAAGTTGATTATTCATATGTAGCCACCAAAGATCATAAGGAAGTTGGAAGTGGATCTTTCTCTGTCGTACCCATTTCGAGCAGTAGGCAGGTGGTGGTAAAAGGCCAAATTCGTGCTCGGCACGATTGTATGTTGTACGAAATTTAACGGGATCACTCATGCTCGGTTTCCTAGGCCTAAAAAATAATAAAATTAATTAAAAGTGACATTAGACAATACAGTATTTACAATAAAAATAAAACACAACCACTTACTCATCCTCTTTAAAATAATCAGACAAAAGCCCAGCAGGTAAATATTTCTTCTTCCATCTTGGAGGATGTTTTCTCCGTAGTTTGACCGAATCAGCATCACTACAATAAACATTATTAACTACTATTAGCAGTGGACAATCGATGGAAAAATATTTAAAATATCATAAAGTATCAGATACAAATAGTTAAAAAACTAAATTATACGGGCAAACCTCTATATATCGAACATGCAGGTTCCTTGGAAAAAAATCGATACTTACATAGAAATTTTGAAGAAAAAAATATTGCAATATTTATACTAAAATGCTAAAAACATTACAATTTTTTTTAAGGGTTAAAGAAGGATCAAAGGCAATTATTTAGAGTATCACATTTCAATACTACTTTATTAATTTTATCAAAATTAAAGGATTTAAATTGTTTCTGATGTCCGCCAAAACTTGCAAATGTTTTAATAACCAAATCATGGTTTTTTGTAAATTGTTGATACTGTACTTGTAACTTCATTTTTTTTTGCCACATCTATATTTTTATTCCGCTTTTTATATCGTTTATTATATTAAACTTTGCACTTAATGATTTTCGTTTAGGAGCCATGCTCACAGGAAAGACAAAGTTAAACTGAATTTAAAATTAAAATTTCATTCTATTTTAGGATAGATTCGGATAGTCTCACTCCTGTGGGTACCGTACATGATTCCTTCTTCTTAAACAAGATCTTCCCCGATTTTTTTTTTTTTCTGATTTAATTATTAACCATTCTTATGAGCGTTAACTAAGGGCACTTTTTGATTAGAATTACATTTTAGAATTTTTTAAATGTGACTTTTTGTTTAATATATAGAGATTTCGATACATTGAAGTTTGATATACATATATATATATATATATATATATATATATAGGTTCCACTATATTTATATTTAGTTATTAGAACCTACCTATCATCTTGTTCCTCCTTATGCCGCCTCAATCGTTTGGAAATTGACGTTTTGATTTCTGAAGTAGAAGATATGGCAACTTCATTTTGTTCATTTTCTGGTTCTTCTGTTGTGCTTTTCCTTTTTCTTCTTTCACTAGCAACAGTTTTTGATCTAAGCTCCATCGTCCTCTTATTGGAAGGTTTTAATTCTAATTTTTCTTCGGGAGTAATGCTTTCAGTCGGTTCTGATTTTTCAGCGATTCTTTCTTCTTGATCTTTAGTATCATTTTCTCTTTCCTTGGTCTCAGGAACTGTAGTGCTATCAGGGATTGATTTATCTTCAGGAACTGGAACTTCAAACTTTTCATCTTGAACTTTAATATCGATAGAGCTCGGACTCGGCTGACAACTTCTACTCTCTTCTTTCACCAAATCTTGTAGAGGTGTTATAATGCTAATAGGATTTAATTCTTTTGTATCATCGTTAATATCTACTTTTGGTTCGTCTTTTACTTTCTGGGCTTCTTGTTTTGTAACAGGAGATAGTGCTGGAGTGGACTCATTAACAGATGTAACTATAGACAGTTTGGTCTGGTCTTCGAGAACTGGTGGTGAAGAAGGAATCCTTTGCTCTCCAGCATGTTCTAACAGAAGTTTCTTCTTCTTCTTCTTTTTGACTGGAAAACCTGTCCTGTTTATAGACTTTTTCCTTTTCATTTTCAATCTGTGTTTGCCCATTGTGGACAAAACATTTTGTAATGGGAAATCAGATTGGGAGAGTTTCGTCACATGAACTCTAACATCGCAAATAACTCTCCTCTTTTTCGGTTTTCCTATATCATCTTCATCTAAGTTACGTTTTATCTGAACTGGTTCAACCTCGACACTTATCCCTTCCAGATCTTTTACAGGTTGAAGTCTTTCCTTTATTTTTGAGATTACATCTTCAACACATTTTACAGGTAATTCGGGATTTTTTATTATCTTTTCTAAAGCTTCCGCCCCACCTACTTTAGCAGATGGCTCGAAGACTCCAGCTGGAGGTTTTTTCTCAGCTTTGACTTTAGTTGTTACACTTTCTGTTACTTTCGGTTGTGGAGTAGGAGCGACAGTGGCTGAAACTGGACTTGCAGTAGCAACTTTAGTAGCTGAACGTGTACCCAAGGCGACAGCAGATGTGCTTCCGGATGTTGGAGAAGGCTTCATTAAACTACTCTTCACAGAAGTGATAACTGTCGGGGCATTCTTACCAGAAATAATTACACTTGGGGATGCTTTCGGAGTAGTTGCTAATGGCTGACAATTCGCTTTAGATCCACTAACCGAGGTTGGAACTGAAGTTTTGCTATTACTTGCATTATTGAGATTCGTACTTTTATTCGAGGAGGGCTGGTTTTTGGAAATATTTTTTTCACTAGACTTTTCAGTTACAGGAGTAGTAGTTTTTATCGAATGTCTGGCATCAGATGGGGAAGCAACTTTGGCTGCTGAACGAGTCATCAAAGCAGCAGAAGTAACTGATTTGACCAAATTACTTTTAACAGAAGTTATCACTGACTGAGAATTTTTACCAGAGGTAATAACACTTTGAGAAACCTTGGAGGCTATGGAGGGAGACTGTGATCTGTTTCTTAGTGACGGAGATTGGATATGACTTTTTGCAATACTGAGTGATTGGGTACTGGTTACTTTACTGGCGATATTAGCCTTAGAGCCCTGTAATTTTTCAGATGATTTTTCAATGACTGGAGCAGCCGGCTTGACAACTGTTTTCGCTTGGTTGATCTCGATGGGTGAAGCTGTTTTTGTAGCAGATCTAGTACCCAGTGCAACTGCCGTGACAGCAGATGGTTTGGGAGAATTGCCCTTGACAGAAGCTATTACAGACTGATTGCCTTTACCCGAGGAGATGACAGCTGTCGGGCTTTTCAAGTTATTGAAAGATGCCTGAATGTTAGCCTTAGAAGTATTTGTAGCAACCTGAATATTTTTTCCACTATTTGTAGTTGGAGTTGCGTTCCCTTTAGCTGAAATTTGGCCTTTGGTGCTATGTTTGTCTAAAGGTTTATCTGCAGGAGGAGGATTAGTTTTAACAACAGTTTTTGATTGATTTAGCTCAACTGAAGAGTCAGACTTTTCAGCAGAGTCATTATTGGTAGGTGTAGCACTGGACATATGATAATGCCTCTTCTTAAGAGGTAGCCTTTGCTCATTGTTCGCAGTTTCAGTTTTTTCTCTATTCTGTAAAAAAAAAAAAAAAATAATTAAAACAATATTTTACAACAATGAAATAATTTGTTTTTTTAATTTTTAAAGATAAATAAAGAAATACCTTTGGTATTTCAACAGTACTCTTCTTAATCCTCTTTTTAGTAATAACTGAAGAATGTGCAGGAGAAACAGCGACTGCAACAGTCTTCTCCCTCTGTTGTACAGTTTCTTCTTTTATAATTTCGGGACCAGATTCTTTATCACTTGTTTTAGGTCTTTCGTTACCTTTCTTTTTCTTCAAAACCTTTTTAACACGAAAGACTGACGGGATACCACCATCAAATTTAGGCTTGAAGCCAAGACTAATACTACATTTTTCAAACTCATTAGCAAGTTTGTCAATTTCAGCGATGAATTTAGGATCGAGCGTAAACTCGCGTGGCCGATGTTTTCTCTTCTTGTGCTTATGCTGTTTGACTCTCATCAGACCTTTAGGTCCGATGGGAAGCCGAGGGCAAATGCCTTTTTGTTTTACTTCCTTTTGAGGAATTATCGGTTCCAAAACAGGCGGAGTTTTCTTCGGCCTGCCTCTTCCCCGTTTTGAAATCCCGGGAAGACTCGGGATTTGAGTAGCCTGTATTGAACCAGCAATGTAAGGAGGTACTTTTAATTCAGTCGCTGCTGGAGGTAAAACGACAGGCTTTTTTATTTCTGCAGGTTTTCCACGCTTCTTTCTCATTTTTCCTGAACCTTTTGGCCTTCCTGGCCCTCGCTTTCCGCCATATTCAAGCATCAGCTCACCCTTGGTTGTTTGCATTTTTGTGATTTCATCCTACAGAATAAGAAAATACATCAATTTATTACATATAATAACATTTAACACAACTGAAATAATTTTGAAAACCCAGAGTTTTAATTTGTTAATAATCATAAATATGAAAAAAGTTTAATAATTAAAAAATGCTTACATTGACTGCTACTGGGGGCTTACGCCTCAAGTGGGGATTAGGCGAGGCGACAGGTGAAGGGTGATGAGCTGGTGAACCAGCGACAGACTGAATCCCAGAATCAGGAGATACGTTGCTCTGGGCAGGGTATGCTTCAAGTTCCGAAGGAGGTCGTGGCTTCGGAGGCCTCCCCCGCTTTCTTCTTGCTGGTGCTGTGCCAGCTTCTGTTTTCTTATCTTCGCCACCACCTCCAGAGCCTCCCCCTCCACGTGATAACATTTCAGTCTTTTCAACAAAATCTTCAAGGAGGTTTGAAGAATATCCTCCACCTCCCTAAAAAAAAAAAAAAAAAAAAAAAAAAATACAAAACATGAATTATTTTATCTGCAGTGTTAAGCCACTTAAAGAGTAAATTTTGAATTTAAGACAAAAAAAAAAAAATTATCAAACAATGTCTTCTGTGAATGAACTTAATAATTATTATATTTTTAGTTATAAATGAATCAACACAAAATCTATGGCTCTATATAACTTTCACAGATTCTCAGATATTCTGATAACCGGACTGTTTATAATTACTATTATCATATCAATTATTATTAATTGATTCGGACAGTGATTTTTAGATACTTTGTTAGAGAATCAACCTAACCCTCTAGATAAAGATAGATATTGATATTATGGTTTCCATTTTTCTCAAAGTTTGACATTTGAGTTTTCAATTTTTTTTTCACCATACAGGAATAACTGCGTATACTGCTATAGAAGCAGCAGTAATCATCCATGTCGGCAAACAATACAAAATAATTTATTAATCACATGAGTTTTCTACAAAATAAATAAGAGCTCTAAGTAAATGGCAGTGAATGATGTAGAACACTTAAACAAGCAGTTAAATTACAACAGACAAAATAAAATTACGTTATAGTATGTGCTTTGCCATTCTTTAAAATAAAGTGAATGAGCAAGCTGTGGAATTGTCGTTCGGCAATGAGGGAGGAAACAGAGCTCCTAGGAATCACTAAAAACGAACTATAAAATCAAAGCATTTCCATACAATGCTGCTGAAGATTATCTAGGCTGTCATATAGGCTGTAAGTAGCCATTTAGCGGTTTTAGTCCTGTATACTCATGAGGAGGTTATTACCACGACTGTTGCAGTAATATTGTTAACTGGGCATTTTTACAAAGTTCCTCAATAATATTTCCACTTAAATTAACTGAAATATTACAGAATACATGTTCATATCAGTAAAATACATGACACATTTTTCACTTTTGTTTCTTTTCAAAATAGTCACAATAGACCTTCAGGAAAAAACCCTAAATGTCTTTTTAATAAAAAACAAAAAAAGATTGCTATTATGACTATTATAATTCATTTAGATCTTGTTAAATTAACTTAATTAATCAGATGAAATGTGTATACCTGAGGTAAATTTTTGTTTAGTCTAATTTTGCTGCTTTTGTTTTTATTATCATATTTACATAATCCTAGCCATATTTTCATAGTATACATATCGTAAATAAGCTAAAGCGGTAATAAATTATGCAACACTTCAAATATAAAGATTAACCACTATTCACAAAGTGTTCATTATAACAATCTATTTGTTATCTTGAATGTTTATATAATTTGAAATAAAGCTTCCACTGTATTGAAAAATTTGCAATTCACAGTATAATTTAATATAAACCTTGCAGAAGTCCGATCTTTATGTTTATTTTAAATAATTTATATTTATCAGTAATCTACTCGGAATACTTTCTTTATAAATGAAATTTTGAGATTTTTAACGATCCTACCGAAAACAGACTATTACTGTAATAGTATTTCAAGTTCTTTCTTTGCAATTATCTGAACATAAATAACAGTATCACAATGCATCTTTATATATATATATATATATATATATATATATATATATATATATATATATAAATGGTTAAAAAAATGAAAACCTTTAAAATGATTAAAATGCTGATTTATTTTAAAATAATACATCTAGATAATCAAAATTAATAATTGATGGAGAGAGAGAGCAAATAGTATATAAAATGTTTGCACTTAAACACAGCTGTATTTAAATTTCTGTCATCTACTAATCATTCACAATCTTCCGAAGTAAATAAAACAAATGTTTAAAATAATTACAATAGAACATACATCAAAATAAAAAATAATAATAAAACAATGGAAATACCTTGCAAAATAAACTTATTAAATACATAATCACAGATACAACAATCACACTCAAATACACCGCCAGGACATCTTGCTCTACACATGGTTTCTGATTTTTTTTTTTTCCCCTCCCGTTGCGACACCCCCCTTTAGCTTGCCATATGTTATTAACTGTCAGACAACTCAAGCTTAGCGAATAATAAGAAAAATATTAAATATTTTTATATTGTTACTTCACTAAAATGCAAATTACTACTTTAATCATTATATACAACTTAATTTCTATGTGTGACATTAATGTATAGATCATGCACATGTTATAAATCTGGTAACAATATAAGCTAAGACTTCAAAAATTTATTTAAGAATTAAACAGCATTCAACATATTTCATCAGATATTGGAAAACAATAGACCAACTCCATTTTTTCTCATTTATTTGCCATCTTAAAAAAGATATTTAGACGAAAATGATTTAATGAGACTACTGCAGCTTGGGCACATTTATTTACTCAAAAGGATATTTTCAATAAGCCTATTTCATTAATTTAAGTAAGTCTATTTAAAAATTAGGTGTGGTATTATATCAGCACTTTTTATTTTTAATATATAAATTACCTCTTCTCTTTCGGAGTCATCATCATGGGTTGAGTGGTGTGATGAAGGTGGTGGCTCTTCCCTGCCGGGGTCAGAATCTATTTGTATCCTGGATATAGCATCCGACACCACCTGCTCAGGGAGGAGTTCCGTATCGGAGGAGGAGGGGGACAAGGAGTCGGGAGGAGCAGGTTGCGCACTTGCATCAAACCCGTCCAAAGAGCCTGCTCCCACATCTGGCAAGATCGCAGCGAGGTCTTCTTGATTTATTACCTATAAAATAAAACCGATTAAAGAATAACCATTCAGAATAAGTAAATACATACATTTATTTTTTGACACAGAGTAATAGAGTGGAAACAAATTCATAATATACTTTAATATATTTAATGCATTTTCAGAAAAATAATGTACCTATAATCTGTAAACATTTATAGGAAAATGTTAAATTTCTTAACAAATAAATAATATTAATAAATAAATAATGTTAAACTACTAAATAAACTTCTTCTCTCTAATGACACGGATTTCCATGGCATACAAAATCATTTTATTTATCTTTGCGCATATATGTATTTTATATCATGGGTTTTGACGATACAATTGAATATATACTCCTTATATTTTGTGTCTATAGAAACAAGATGCAACCAAAGGATGCAAACATGAAATAGTGCATACATACAAATTTAAATAAAGCAATTAAATCATTTAAAAAAGTTAATTATTTCTATAAGTATACTTCTATTAGAAAGGTCATTAAACACATGGCGGAGCCAGGACTCCTAGCAAGTAGAGAGTTCCAAACTGATCTCACTCCCTTGGTGCCTAATTCTGTAGTTCTAGATTATAGTATCATCACAAAGCGATCACCCTCTCATACAGATCATTTCTGACTATTTTAGATTAGTGCTTTAATGAACTAGCATAAATTAATTAATTTGAATGCATGAAAAAGTTATCCCTTTTCCTCTCCTAAGCGAAGCAGATATTATCCTTATCTGTATTTTCCAACTCCTGACCATGAACGTCAGAAAGTATAAAAAGTGCTTGAGTTTTATGGCGCATCTTAACTCGTTAAACCTGGCGCAAGGTATGTTAACGCTTGGTCACCCCTGCTCAACAGTATAGTAAAAATTCTAATTATTCTAATTTAATAAGAAGATTCAATTTTTTTTTCATCTATTATTTGTTAAACAAAAAACAGTTCTTATGTTACACCAGCCAATTGTGAATGTTCTCCAATTTTTGAAACCATAATAATAATATATTTTTCCAATTTCTTTATGCTTTCTCATCCCTTTGATAATATTTACCAGGTTTTTTATTATCATACCAGGTATTAATATATTTATACAAGTATTTCTGATGTGTAACATAACATACAAATATTTTTTTCAGACATTTTGCCTTAAAAAAATCCATTGAACTAACCTAATTGTATTAATTGAGTCAGCTGATAAATAATTAAATGGCTCATTTTAAAATAAAACACTATTTACACAATTCAAAAACAAAATTAAGATAATTGAAAGTGTAGGTTCAATTTAATTAAAATTAAAGATTTAAGGAATTACAGTTGGTTAATCAACATATGTGTTGTTGTTTATCATAAAGAACGATTCAATAAGTTAATAAATGGCACGGAAATTGAAGGTGAGAGAAAATGAACAGATATTATTATTATTATTCCCTTTCACTTAAAATGTAATCATTAATTTGAATATTATTTAGTTCAATTATAACCTGAAGGTGCTCCGAAATAGGTATGGGGTGCTCGGGTGCTCCAAGTTGTTGGGCAAGTTGTACGATGTCATCGCCATTCTTTTCAGGCTCTTCCTCTTCTTCGTCATCGCTCTCTGATGATGATGATGAAGTAGAAGACGACGAGCTACCACCTCTCGCTCCACTGCCGCTTTCCTGTAAACATAAAAATTAAAACGTTAATAATAAGTATGTATAATAATAAATTAGCTCTGTAAATGTATATGAATTTAAAACAAGTAAGCATATTTTGTAATGTTTATAGAATGCATATGGACAAAACAGATAACAAATAATAATAACAGAAAGGAACATTATTCTGGAAATTGAAGAACTAAATGAAAGATGCTATATTACAAAAAATTGAATTTAATGATTTTTTATTCCTATTTTAGACTGGAACACTCTATTGTCAACTTCTGAAAACTACCACAATTTAAGGTTTGGAAAATTAAACAAGGTTCTATGTAGAAAAGAAAATCGTTTCATCCCTTCCACATAGTAATTAATAGGATTACAAGATGCTGCTACCAACTTAGAATCCATAACACAATACTCATTTTATAAGTCTCCAGTACTTTACAGTATGTTCAAAGATTGCTAATTCTGTTTTTGTTCAATTGAATTTTTTTTTGAGCATTTATTTATTTAATTATAGTTTTAGGTGCTTTGTACAACAATTATATAGTCAATAGTTAATGAATCCGCTAGATTTCAGGGAACTTGTAACCTTTCAAACTTCTTTACTTTCTTTGTTGCTTAAGTTAATGACGTTTAGGACAGAACCAGTCCACTTTCTTGTCTGCAAAGATAATCTGCATATTGTCTTCATCACTTTCTATCTGATTCAAATCTGGATTATTGCCATAATTTTTCTAATAAAATATTAATTTTATATGTCGGTTGCATCCCTCCTCCTTGTTTCTTCTCCCGCAACGGACATATAAAATTAATATTTTATTAGAAAAATAATGAAAATAATCGAGATTCGCTGATGAAAACAACATATTATCTTTATAGACTTGAAAATGGACTAGTTATGTCCGAAACGTCGTTAACTTAAGCAATATTGAAAGTAAAGAAGTTTGAAAGGTTACAAGTTCCCCGAAATCTAGCTTAAAAAAGATCCTTGAGGCACACCACTGTGTAATTCAAAATTGTCTGAAAAACTGGGCCAGTACGACAATGAAATTCCGATAAATAACAAAATTTTGGATTTAAAAAAACAATTATTTAAAGACTAAAAATTAAAAATTCAATATTTAAACACATCGCTAAAGAATGATAAGCCTGATTATTTTAGGCTATTAAACATATTTTAAAAGATTATAAAGAGATAATTTTATTCATTGTTGAGGGAATCATGAGTCAAGCGGTGAGTGTGCCGGGTCCTGTTAACGGTAACAAGATAACAATCCTTTGAATCATTTATCTCGCACCTGCCACTGCCTCTTGTATATATTACGCCTAATTAGTATATATATTTTTTCTGTTATGATTAACAGCTTCCTGGAGTATGTTTAATTCTTGCGAAGAAAAAAAAAAAATGTTCATATGTCTGGCTGTAATTAAAGAATAATAGTATCCGACACACGAAAAAATTATTTTAAACAAAAAACTATCTATACTCAAATTAAGAAAAATATTTTTAAATTAATAATAAATTATTTAAATTTATAAAAAAATATATAGTCCGTTTTACTACGCATCTTTAACTGGTAAATATGATTAATTTCAGAAGTGATCTGAGATTGTTTTCTATGATTTATAATGATTATTATTGATAAGGATCATTAAATGACAATCATAATAAGTAAAAACAGTACAATAAGTTTTTGTCTTATTTATTCTGACAGCCGACATACACAGTGCTCTGAATTCTGCCATCATGATGCAAAATGTCGAAAAAACGAACTTTTTTTTATTTTTAGCTGAACTCTGTTAATTGATGTAAGTCAATTTCTATGCAAAGAAGTTTATTTGTTTTGTTTTCTAAACTCATTTATAATATGGCGCCCGAACGAATACCATATCTTTGGATATAATAGAATGACAAAGTTCTAAATTGAGACATATTTTTTATCGCAAATTTGAACTTCAGGAAAGTACGAAAAATTTTCCTCACGCTTTCTAACGAAGTTATTTATGCCAAGTTGTCGGTATACATGCCAGCAACAAAATATGCCTTATTTGTTTTCAGCCACATGCAGACGTGATAATGGGAGTGTAACTTGTGAGAAAATCTAGAGTGCCAAACAGTATGACTGACATTACCTGGTGACTGGGGCACCTAGACCCATTTTGTCGACTACTGCTCTCCAAAGATCCAGTAATGCAATCAGCTCTCCCACTTCCAAGCAAAAATAAGAGGAAACTCGGTAAAGACTTGGTAAAACAAGTTTGAAGCTTAATTCTTCCCGAAGATAAAGAAGAGAATAAGAAAAAAAAAGAAGGAGGGTACAGGAATGAAGGGACCACCCACCACAACGGACGATTACAATTTTTAGATTATGATTTATTTAAATTTATAAAAATATAGTGAATGTTCATTAGTTATACATAGTAGATATATTTTGTTTGTTTCGTAGTAATAAATAATTGTTATCATATTATAAAATTTTATTAAGCATATGTAAAATAGAAACTCTATTGTAAAAAATTAATTTTTTTATTAAAAAATAAAACAAAAACTGTTAATGCGTTTTAAATTCTGAAGAGCATTCACAAACACACTCACACACACAAAAACGTCTTTAATAATTAATTTCATAACTTTATTTTTATACAATTGGATAATTATTATTATTCATCATTATAATAAATAATTGAATTCATAAAATGAGTATTTACAATCGTACATAGTGCAAACTAAAATCTAACAAAATGAAATCACAGTGCAAAGTAAAATCTAACAAAATGAAATCACAATTGATGTCACAACTCGGAATAACAATCGCGGTAGACTTTTTTGCACCAATGAGAGAGAATTCATGCCATTCTGCGATCTTTCATTGTAGTCTTGAAAATGGCAATCATGCTTAAGCCGAAAATTTGGATATAACAATAATTAAAACGAAAATGTATGGTTTTGTTTTTATGTAGACTAGCCATCAAATGACTCCCAAAAATCAATAATCATTACCATTAATTGTTTTTAAATGTATACCCTTTTTTAAATTATATATTTAAATTTTTAAAAACACTAATGAATTTTTCTCTGAAAGTGCCAAGTAAGATAAGTATAGTTTTAAATACTTAAAACTATAGTTATATAATATATATAATGATTTTTATATAATCTATATAATAATGATTTTTTTGTTTTCATTTTTCTACAAACATACGACCATCTAATTCTTCAAAAGAGATATTTGGAGGTTGGACCGATCAATTCAAAAGGACTATTCCTGGATACGCGATTCCAGATAATCCTGAAGATGAGGAATTGAGTTCAAACACATGAGATAACTCCACATACATCTATTAAACTATAAATCGGTGGCTCAAAAAGTGATCCTGAATTTGGTTACTAGTTTCCGAAGATCGCAGTATCTCAAAAACAACACTTGGCGTCGCGACATCCATCTATTGACACACACACACACACACAAATAGGGAGGAAAACCAGTATTATACACTAAATTTTAACACTTAAAACAAGTAATAAAAATGTTTAATTGGATTGGAAACCAAATTGCGATTGTAACCTTTATTACCGAAACATATGATTTCTGTATTTAATTTAAATATAATTTTTGATGTAAGCTTATTATGACCTTCAAGTAAAGTACCCTTTTCGGCTCACCAATTTTAACCAAAATATAGTAAATACATTCACATCGATATAAAAGTCCTATTTACCAAATTTGAGATGTTTTACATTATATTTTAATATAATTTTTGATGAAAGTCTAATATGACCTTCAAGTACAGTACCGCTTCCGGTTTTCCAATTTAAACCAAAATCTATTATGTTATTTAAATCAATATATAAGTTAAAAATACCAAATTTGAGAAGTTTTGCAAAGTATTTTAATATAATTTTTGATGGAAATCAATTATGACATTCAAGTAAAGTACCATTTCCGGTGATTAAGCAGTGACCAAAAAGGGCGGTTCACAACTAGATTATACAACAATCCTAAATACAAAATTTCAACTTTCTGCGGCTAACCGTTTTTGAGTTATGCGAAATACGAACGAATGTACGTACGTACAGACGCCACGACGAAACTAGTCAAAATGGATTCAGGGATGTCCAAAATGGATATTTCCGTTGAAATTTGAAAACCAAAAATTTTCGCGATTACATTACTTCCTTTACTTCGTACAAGGAAGCAAAAATGAACAAGTTATCATATCCACATATGTTTGAATAAAGAAAGTTTGATCAGTCTAATTAGGAATTGATAAATTATTTGCCACTTCTATAATTTTGTTTTTATTGAAAACTAGTTTCGAATGCTTATACATTCATCTTCAGTTCTAAAAACACACAAAAGTTCAAAAATAAAATAAGCAATTCAAAACACAGTTTGGTTTATTATTATACATATTAAATTAAATGTAATATAAAATATAATTTAATTTAATTTAATCTAATATATATAATAATACCAAACTGTTTTTTGAATTGCTTATTTTTGAATTTTTGTGTGTTTTTAGAACTGGAGATGAATGTATAACATTCGAAATTAGTTTTCAATAAAAATAAAATTATAGATGTGGCAAATAATTTATCGATCGCTAATTGAATATGTATTGCATTGAAAGTTTTGAATTGCCCTTTATTTATTGAATTGAAAGGACTTTCTAGCAAATTATAACAAAGAAGACATAGTTTTCGGCTATCTTAGATGTTCATCGTCAAAATATACCCAACGAGTTACAGAAATATAAGGGAAGACTAATAAAAAATAAATAAATAAAATAACACATAAAATTATAATTTGATTAATCCACTTTTAAAACTGAATGAAAGAACGTTTGAGAGACTGTCAGCAACGGAGCTTCCTTTAGAAAATAAAATGTGACTTCATCAGAGAAACCTGTCCCTCCTAAACCGGAATCTTGAAATTGTGAATAATAAGGACCAGCATTATAATTATAGAGGATTTAACAACACAGAAAAAAAAAAAAAAATAAAATAAGCGGAGATGAAAGAGAGAAGTAGTTTACATAATGTATAAATAAGAAAAGAGTGTAATGGGAACCAGAATCAAAAGAGAGGCGGGAAGAAGGACATTCTCTAATTATGTGACCAGTCAGCATTCCTCCTTGTTCCTACCTTTCGACATGCTCCTTCCTTTCTAGTCCAAGATACCACTAACTACTCCTTATATTTCAATCCACAACATTTGAATAATTCCCTTCAAGATCTATCAGGTACGCGTTCCCGTACACACCTGATCGCTTAGAAGGGGTAAATCGATAAAAAAGTGGTACTGGAATAATATTTTCGACCAAAAGTTATGGAAGTAGCTTGATCAAACGAATCCAAAACGGGTAATGGTGCAGGCTACTACCAAACCAGCCTTGCCAACCCTCACGCCCCAAAAATCGAAAGAAAAAAATTTTAAATTGTAAGAACGAAAAAAAAAAATCTGATGTGGGCAACACATGACTTCCTTGTACGCCAATTAAATTATAAATCCGTGGCTCAAAGAGTGATACTGAATTTGGTTACTAGTTTCCGAAGATTGACAATCGGCGTCCCGACATCCATTGAAACACACACACTCTTGTTACTGGAGGTCTCATTCCGTTATTATATGTCATTTTCCTTCAGTAGGTAACTAGTTCCCAAGATATTTTTTCATGTTCCGTGACAACAATAAAACTGTCAATATCACTGGATAACGCATTGGAAATCGACTGTTTCGACATTTTAAGCGAAAAAACACACTCAACTAATATCTTGTTCTCATGCTGCAGACTTGTTGATCTCACAAATGGGGAGGAAAAACAGTATTTTATACTCAATTTTAACACTTAAAATAAGTAATAAAAATATTTAATTGGATTGGAAACCACATTGCGTTTGTAACCTTTATTACCGAAACATATGATTTATGTATTTAATTTAAATATAATTTTTGATTATGACCTTCAAGTAAAGTACCCTTTTCGGCTCACCAATTTTAACCAAAATATAATTAATACATTCATATCGATATAAAAGTCCTATTTACCAAATTTTAGATAATTTACATTATATTTCAATATCATTTTTGATGAAAGTCTAATATGACCTTCAAGTAAAGTACCGCTTCCGGCTACTAAATTTGAGAAGTTTTGCATAGTATTTTAATATACTTTTTGATGGAAATCAATTATGACCTTCAAGTAAAGTGCCACTGCCGGTGATCAAGTAGTAACCAAAAAGAGAGGTTCACAACTAGATTTTACAACAATCCTAAATACAAAATTTCAACTTTCTACGGCTAACCGTTTTTGAGTTATGCGAGATACGAACGTACGAACGTACAGACGCCACGACGAAACTAGTCAAAATGGATTCAGGGATGGTCAAAATGGATATTTCCCTTGAAAAACCGAAAATTTTCGCGATTACAATACTTCCTTTAATTCGTACAAGGAAGTAAAAAGAAAATTAAGTCGGAGGAAAAAAGTCTGGGTAGACCATTTTTACTTCAAAGCTCGAACTTAATTTTTAAAATTGATCCAGCTGAACGATATCAGTTTTAGGATCTTGCGAATTCTTTTGGAATCCTCGACTAACTTCTAGTTATAATGGAATCCTCAGGCTCAACTAAAATAGACCAATCACATCATTAAGAAGTTAACAATTTAAATGAACAAGAATATTATGCGTTAAATGATACTTTTACTCCGTGATATCAGATATCCTCAGGGAACCAAACAGCTGTCACAGGAACTTCTTGTTCATTGGCGAGCATGTGCTGAGATCACGATAATGAAAACCGTAGCATGACCTCGTGAAATTAAAATGAGCTGAATTCTGCTCCGGATAGCAGAATTCAAATTAAAAATTCTCGTCAATTTTTAAAAAATATTTCTTGGAAACGGATATATCAAAACGAGCTAAACCTCCGAAAGGTTCGAAATCTCGACAATTCGCGTCCAATTATGAAAAATATAACGAGTTCTGCCCCAGAAATCCTCGAAATTCCCAAATTTTATTCATTTTTAAAAACATTCTCGAAACTGGCGACATTAGAGCTAAATATTCTGCTCTAGAAATCTTCAAAACACGCCAATCTTCGTCCATTTGCCATCAATTTTCGCAGAAAGAGCGAAATTATAACAAGCCGAATCCCGCTCCGAAAAGCCAACATTTCCGTACGATTTCAAAATAAATTTCTTTGAACAGGTGAATAATAAAAAGATGAATTCTGCTGAAGAAATCTTAGAAACAAAAAATAATAGTCCGATTTTAAAAAAAAAATATATTGAAACCGGTGAAATTGTTATGAGTGGGAATTCTATTCCAAAAAGCAGCAACACGCTCAAATTTGCGCCCGATACTCAAAAATTGTCTTTAATAAAGGCGAAATTACGAAAGTTAGCTATATTTCTCTAGGGCCCTCCTGAAGAAATTTCTGCCTACGCCCTTGCAGAAGGCACATAGCGTGAGCCGACTTAGGCGGAAAATTGTAAACAATGATTTATAAGGGAGTGGAAGTGCGATCTGAAATAGACGTGGAATGAGGCCATAGTGATTTATTCAAGGAGAGACATAATACCAGGAAAGGCACCCTAACGAGCCGGCCAGGCTAGCCTAGGCTAGTTAGCATTTATAAACGAATCCTCCCCCCTCCTCTCATTCCCTTATTTTAAATGGATCTTGACTTGATAATGTTATTACCCTGGAAAGTGGGCAACGGAGCCACAAGGGTTCGTAGAATATTTGAATGAATGAGATATCATTCATCGTTGATGAATACAATACTATTTGAATGTTTCAAATTAAATCTTTAAATCCACAGGTTAATGTTATTTTTTTTTTCACGACTTAAGTATAAGTATATAATAGAAGGCCATTTACAAACACGGTATATTTTCTTTACACGGTATACATGAAATTTTTACAAACAACTTAAAAAAAAAAAGAAATATATTTAAGTTTAACTTTTTATTTTATTTTTAACACATTAATTATGCATTGCACATACCATCATATTTATTGCAATATGAAATTAAAGAGAAAGTAAAAAAAAGTATTATAGCGAACACAGATTTACCGAGGAAACCCATCATTCAATTCAATACCCTGACTAACTTTGCCGTGGCTACGTAGGAATGAAAGGAAAAGAAGAAAAAAGATGTATTTTTACAAAAAATCATTTTTTTAATTATAAAGCTAGCACTATTATAAATGTTATTTCATTACTCATACAACCATAGGTTATCAGAAAAAAATATGTTTTTTTTTTTTTTTAATTAAGTCATATTTCTTTAATATTTTTCAAGTTGAAACTTGAATTCTGAGAACATTTTCTAAAGACACTTATTTTGCATTTCTATGCTTCAATTATTAAAACTCTTAGGGACGGCTACCAGAACTTTAAACTAAACAGCCGGTTACCAATAAAAATTTTTATTGTAAATATTCCTAGGCCATAGGGGTGAAAATTTTTCTCAGTAACCTACTGCATCGTTAAGAACAGTCTCATTTCATTTAGACGTTTTCTAGGAACAGAATCAAAATTATAATAAATTTGTCAAAACGGTAATAAAGCTTCACGTTTTTATACTTTTATTTTTCCTTAATCTCCGATTTTATTAACAAATGACGCTTTCACACAATAACTTCACTCTCGTTAAAATATTTTCGTAGTGATCTTGCTTCCACATGTATGCAGTTGCCATGACAACGATTACAAAACTACCTATTTTTTCCAAAGTTTTTTCCCATTCCTCCCCTTAATGGGAGCATTTCGAAATATATTATATTTAATTCAATATGTATAATAATACCAAACCGTATTTTGACTTGCTTGTTTTTGAATTTTTGTGTTATTAGAACTGAAGATGAATCTATAACATTTGAAACTACTTTTCAATAAAAACAAAATTATAGAAGTCGAAAATAATTTATCAATCCATAATTAGGTCGATCCTTCTATACTATAATGGGTACGTCGACTAAAATTTGTTTGCATTTTATGGTAGATTACGTATATAATCATATGAAGACAGTATACGAACGCAGAGGGATGTGACTGAACAGCGCCTTCCCCTACCAACCTAAATCTGTCCTCAGCAATACGCTCTGTTAAACTTCACGTTTTTTTGTTATTATAATACGCTTCACGATAATTACTACATAGTGGCAAGTGAAAGCTGTGTGATGCGTGCTAATTTTTTCTAAATTAAACGGTTTTTTCATGCTCCTGGAAAATTTTGCAAAATGAAATTTAGGTTTCAACTTATTATGGGACCTAGACACTGCCTCCATCGATTTCCGCTCACGATATGTCGAAAAAAAAAATTAGAAATGGTCTAAAAACCTACTACTGATGACGTAAGCACCAAATACTAACGAATCTCTGGCGTCACCCTGACCTTAACCAGTGCTAGAAGTCTTAAAAATATATTGTAATTATAAAGATTTTGCCACCTTAATAAACTCCTGCTGTATACGATAAACAAAATGTTATTTGGGGAAAATCGTTTCATATGTTTCCTATAATGATTGCTAATGGTACTTAAGCCTTTTTCAAAAAACGACGTCGAACTGATACCTCTAATTGGGTTCCATTTCTGTTTACAAAACTACTTAAAGAAGAAGTATAAAATTGGAGTTTTTTACAGCAAAAATATTAATTAATTTTTTACACTAAAACTGAACATTAAAAAAAAAAAAAAAATTGAAAACGGATGAAATTATTGGACTTACACCACTGTCATTCATATTCAAGTAAATCTATCAAATAATTTTAATATTTATTTATTTGTTAATAGAACTAGTGAGTGATTCCATCCCTTTCATTCATAAGGAAAGTAAAAATGAATTTATCACATTTTTTATAATTTGTCGACTTGCGCCACTTATTAACAAATCCCAACCAGCTGATATTTAAGATAGCGTACTGAAGAACGATAAAAACAAATTTAGCAACTCTAAAACACAAATATACACAGACAACAAAGAAGACATTGCACAGACTGACTAAACAACAGTTCAAACTCACTGACGCAAGGACTGTTTACAAAAGAATCACCAGGCGCACGGGGACGGTGTTGAAACAGCTGGGTTAGTGATCTGCTAAATTAACATCAACTATTGGCCAGGCATCTCTTTAACGGGACAAGGCTAACGGTTCGCTGTTGGGTACGATGACAGGTCGCACGAAATTTCTTGAAACTTCAGAAATTAAAGGCTTGAATTAGAGACTGAGTGAGCCAAACGCTCTACGATTAGTAATTGAACCTCTAACCACTAATACAGAAACACAATTAATGGATAAGTGAAAGGTATAATATATATATATATATATATATATATATATATATATATATATATATATATATATATATATATATATATATATATATATATATATATATATATATATATAGGTTTGTACGTGAGTTGAGGAACAGTGGTTAATATGGAATACCTCGCCCTTAGAGAGTTTTCAAACTCCGGTAATTATCGGATTCAGATCCTTCAGTCTGAGGATCCCTCGATGCATCCGGCAATCCGACAACCGATCTATCGGACCGTGTGAAAACGCCCTTACGGTGATACAACTTGGCGGGAACGCCCGAGCCGTTTTAATTAGGTCCTATAGACAAATGCTAGTTACCTCTGCGCCAATAAGAGTATTCGTCGAATTATTCAAAATTTTCAAATTTCTGACATTTTGGGAGGCAAGTTTTCTTAGTTATTTAATATACTAACGAAATCGTAATGTCTGGTGGAAAATATCAAAAAGGGAGGAATACACCTAGCTTAATAATTAAAAAATACAATATAATAGTTGTAAAAATAAATAGAAAATATTTATTAGAGATTGAGTTATTCTCAATTACAGAAACGGAACGCCTTCATTCTTACTGAAACTACCTCCGCAGCAAATTTGAGCTCCATGAGAAGTGCTGGGAGAAGGAAAGAGAGGGGATGGGTGCGCGTTGGAGGGGGTAATGTCTGCTATGATCGCCTCGTGTGCACACTTAACTTGGGCACCATTACGCCGCGGAGTTATAAGGGCCTTTAACAAGAGCTAATTTAGCGTATAACAGTTAAATTCATTTCCAATTTATGTATAGGTTATTCATTTTCATTGTATCAATAAACTCGTTAAAAAGAAATAAGTTGCTCCTTATTTCCCAAATAACATAAAGAGCACCCTGCCTGCTCTACAATATAAGTGTTCGTAAAATATTTCACCATCATAATTTCATTTGTGTGAACCAGATTGCCAATAACGAAGAACCATTACTGAACTGGTGCCATTCCCTCTAAGGAAGTTGAGGTAAGTTTATTCTTCTTAAGATGGCGATTCGGCCACTATGGAGTACCCCATTTTAACCATTATATAATACCCCACAAGAGGGGTTCAAAGTGGAAGTCTAGAAAAAGAAAACTGAATAAGCCCACGATCTCCTAGGAGGACAGAGGAAAAAACAGATAAATAAATACCTAAACATAAATAAATAAATACTATTCGGATTCTTACCATTTTTATATATCCTCTAAGATGGATTTCTTAACAGTGACATCACAAAAAAAAAACGATTTTGCATGGTTTTCTTGAAAAATACAATCCATTCCATGTTATCTAAATGGGAATAGATATTCCATATTCCCCTTTATCCTGTTCCATATTTATATACGATAGCTTTTGTTAACCGCAAATTCGGCCTTAAAAATTTTTTTGATAGGCATCAATCGTGGGACATAAGGTCATCAAAATATGCGAACATTACCCGTAAGTTTGCTACAGTTAAATTCAGAATGATCTAGAATGCTCCTGTTTCTTCTGGGAACGACAATATAAATAGTATACTATATAAATAAATAGTATAAATATAAATAGTATACCACATTCTCATCCGCTCCTATATATATATGTGTGTGAGTGTGTGTGTGTGTGTGTGTGTGTGTGTGTGTGTGTAAATAAAATCCCAAGTATATACTTAATTACATAATCACTATAACAAACTTTACAACCCCAAGTTTTAAGTTCAAAATATAAGCTCAAAAATGAATTTATAAAATACGTATCTCTAAAACTGTAATAAAACTAGCTAAAATGATAATTATGTTAAGACTGGAGAACTAGAAGAGATATAAGACCATTAATATCACAAAGGGATAGGCTGCTAAACGCTTAAGTCATCCTGATTGCATGGACAGATACGGCCGTACTCCAGACCTTCTGGAGAATTTATTTAACCTATCTCCAGCTCCCTCCTCATGGAGAAGTATGGCATTCCTAATACGAGAATGTGGCTACCGGAGGAATTCGTCCTCAAGTGGATATTACTTTAAGCGCTCCAGTTACACTCCTTCATAAATCTTTGATCTGATATGGTGTCGTATTACATTAGTAATATTCCCTCTTTTTCTAGAGCATCGGATTTTTTTATTTTTTTTTGTGTATTTCGTTACTTTATTTTACTTTTTTGTATTCCTTCATGTAATCCTACTTTATTTATTCTTTTCTATTAATTATTCTTGTATCTTGTTTTTCTTAGCCCTGATTAAGGCCTAAGACTTAGACGGAAATGTCGGCAGACATTGAAACAGTATATTACCATACTTTTTGCATCATTTCTGACCACACTACCGAACATCTTGATTTCATCTATGGTCAACCATGTCCCCATCATTATAATTAAAAATTATAATGGTGTATAATATTGTAAAACATAGATGCAATTCAAGAAGAAGATGTGGTCAAAAGAGAAAACACGCTGAGTAGAACTTAATTGCTACAATATATATATGATAATATGCTTATGAATTTTTTTAATTGAAAATAATAATAATAATAAGAAATAAATAAAATAATAGTAAATGAAATATATAATAGCGTATATCTATAGTAATTCTACAGTGACGATATATGAATTTTACTTTACTGTAAGAAATATTTTAAGATAGGCTACATACACCTCAGGAATACTGACTAATTAATATTATTATGGTTGGTAATATATATATATATTTTTCATTCGCTATCTAAAATAGAATATCAGAAGCGAACTATCAGAGAGATGCTGAATGTTAAACCGACGATGTAGTGCACCACGGCGTAGACGGGAGGATAAAATAAATTTCAGTCTAAAATAATAAGAGACGACACACAACCCTCAACCGTGGGGGAGGGACAGCTGATAGCAGAGGAAGTTCTCTTTCAAAAGAATTCTTCAACTTCCTGCCCTTGGAACAAACATTACTAATCCATTCGAAGACCTCCTGGCCACGAACATCGGAGGGTAAATACAGATTTCGGTTCCGTCTTTGTGTTTATATTTTTAAATAAAGTTCCTGAACAAAAAAATGTACACCTGCGTTCGCTCCGATAAAAGCCGTGAGCTAAAAATTGACCGAGTTTAATAGCCCTGAGTTCAGGGCATTCGCAACATTTCATACTTCAGTCGAATGAAAATAATTTGGAGCAATCAAAGAAAAGTTTATGGAGTGTTCCAGACAAAAAATTTGAGCTATTTTCCAGAAATAGCCAAACTTAAATTAATGTCGGTTTTGATAAGCAATGCACTGATTGTCAATTATTTAGATTAGACAGTCACATTAGACATAGATTTATTAATAAAATTAAAAAAAAAAAATTAAGATTTAATGGCACGTATTTCTTTCTTTTTTATTTACGGGGTTTTCCACCGGTCTGTTTAGGGGAATGTCGTTAGAGTTGGGCCACTTTTAGGTTTTCCTCTGTATCTTTTTTATATACTTGAATATTTGAATGATTTTTTTATTTTTTATTCGAAAGTTCAAACCTTTATCTTTAACATATATTTATGGCAACACGCTGCGACTTCGGGAAAAAAAGTTATCCATGAAAGAAAAAAAAAAGTAGTTAGAGTTGGGCCATTGCAGTCAGTGTTGGGCCACCACTGAAAATATATGAAATATGTACCGAAACAGTTTTCTATGCAGTGATTTGCAACATTTTATTGTTTTTTATACATTTTTTCGAAGAAAAATTAAAAAAACTCATTCTGACTCGCAGTTTTGACATACAAAATAACTTTTCGTGATTTTCGCGCACTTCAAGTGCACTTCTCTTCCGCAATCGATCGAATTATTTTTTGTCAATTTTTAAAATTTTGTCAAATTTTTATATTATTTGTTATTGTAAAAATGGTTATTCATTCATTTTTTAGTCATGAAAGAAGACATTTTTTATCTCTACAATTTATTATTCTAATGTTTAGCGGTGCGAAAAACATGCTAAGAAATAATATTTCACTGTTGGAAAAAATAAGGGCGTGCCCCAACTCTACACGAGTGACCCAACCCTAACAACATTCGTGTTTTTTAATCGGAACTCACTACAGCCGAAGAGGTTGAGGAATCAAAATTTCCTTTTGGAAACTTGTTAGTTGACCTAACAATGTAATGATGTACTTACTTCAATTGCGACATGGTTTTTTTCCGAGTTCTGGGCACTTTTTTCCGAGTGTTACAAAACTTTAGAAACTATCGAAAACAAGTCAACGGCATGAAACTTTTTTGAAATAATTTCTGCGACTGTCAATGTTTCTAAAAGTTAGCTGTCATCGGGACGAATCCATGCATTTGTAACGATGGCAGCACTTGTTATATACGAAATACAGTGGTGGCCCAACTCTAACGACATTCCCTTATTATTGATTTTTTACTAAATAAGAGTTTTCTTGGGAGTATATGATAACGGCAAATTGATTTCTGAGGTCTAAAAAGCCATATTGTATAAATTTAAGCAATATCCATTTTGTAGACAGACAGAAATTACTTCTATCCGAATATAGGATTTTATTGTTGAATTTGACAGGCAGTCCACTGGTTGTCAATTACTCAGACCAAACGGGTGAGGATTTATTAATGAAGTTTTAAAAAAAAAATCAGATTAAATATCACTACTGTATATTATTACGGTAGTATAGATCCCTTTTCCGGCTCTCAGGAGCGATGGATTTTGATGAGTGAGGTATCAAAAGAAAGGGAATTTCACGGAGATGTGACGAATTCCAATTTTGTTTCTTAAAATCTTACAAGGGCTTAAATAAAAGTGATGAAAAAACTGGAAGGTTTCAAAGATTTTAATACTAAGAGTCGGCGGATCGAGACGGGATAGGTCGGATTTTTAAGATTTCCTACGGAGCGTATTGGTCCAGCGTTTTAAAGCTTAAAAACCTACCGTTTTCGAGATAACGCACGATATAGGTCCGCACGGGCCTCATGCCATCTTGCGGACGTGCCGTTGTCATGGCAACTTTATATCAATTTGAGTCTTTTTACAAAAACTTTTAATGAGTGGGAAATTATATATATTGTTTTCCATGTCCAACCCTAAGGAGCACTGTTAAGTATGAATACTACTTATAGAAAATGGTATAACTGAATCTAATTGCCTAACTGCTAAATTGAAGAGATGTTTTCCAGTGGGATAAGCTTTAAGTACTTAATAAGTATGAACTGTAACTTCAACATAGTCATTACAAACTATGTAGCTTCACCAAATATGTGTGTTAAATAAACTTTCTTAATAATATTATATTGTTTATACGAATAAATATGATTCCCTAATATCGCTTATACTTGAAATTAGGGATTAGAAGATATCTATTGCGAGAGTTCTCGCTCGGGTATACTAGTATTAATTAATTTGTAGTTACAAATCAAAATCATTTATTTTCGTACCTAAAAATTAATTAAGGTACAATGAATACAAATCCTAATTCATGCCCGATGGAATACTGTTTATTGGATTTTTTTTATAAATGCTTGAGATTTTTTTAGTGATTTTAAGATCATATACGATTTATTTATAAATTTTCTTTTACAATATTTTAAAATTTCGCATTTATTAGAGCATGGAAAGTACTGAAGGGTGAAAAATCCAAAGTGCTATAATCGACAATATCGCCTTTACATAATCGATAGCGCGTATTAAATTTAATTAACGGCTGCCAGTAAATCGATCTTCTGGTTTATTGGGAACCAAACGAGCCGCTCTGGAATTGGCCAGACTTCCTTATTACTGAGATAGGAGGAGGGGAGTCTAAATATTTCTAAGATGGTAGAGAGAGAGGCTTAAAGGTCAAAACTTGATCTGACGAAACGTGTTTCCCCTCAAAAGAGAAATATCATGGCCTCTGGGAGCAATGGGATTCATCATGACGGAATATTCAGAATTTAGAGCCAATTGATAATTTTATTACTAATCAACTAAAATACAACCACTCATCTGTCATTAATTAAAGGACATTAATAGACAAGGTAAAACGAACTTGATGATCAACCATTATATGCAGATACTAATCAGAGATCCCCTCATCTTAACATGTATTACTTGAAATGTCATTTTTTATACAATTCTGATTTTGTTAATTAATAAAAATATACTCCTTGGCTTAACAATTAACATTGACTTAAAATATCTCGTCTTAACGTGTATCTCGCTTTATTACTTGAAATGTCAATTATATATAATTCTGATTTTATTAATTAATAAAAATAAATATACTCCTTGGCTTAAAATATCACGTCTTAACATATATCTCGTTTTATTACTTGAAATGTCAGTTTTATATAATTCTGATTTTATTAATTAATAAAAATATACTCCTTGGCTTTAATTAATCAAAAAAATATGGTCCTTGGCTTCAATTAAATTATATACAACCAAATCCAATGTCATGAAAAGGGAAAATTAGCCCTTGATATCACTAACAAAAAAAAAAGTGCATCTAAGTACATAATCATCACTTTATCCTATCTTTTTTAGACGTCCATATATATAATTATATATATAACATAAATAATACTTTACAAGACCAGATAGGTTTGAAATTTTGAAACCAAAAGTATATCGACGTCGTTTATTGAAAAAAGGCTTAACGCCATGTAACAAACTTTACAGAAAACACATTAAATGAATTTTCCCAAATAACAATATATTTGTATATGTATATATGTATGGATAATATAACTGTGTATATTTTAAATTTTATTCTTTATTGTACATACAAACATGGAACCCACATACTACACTTAAAGACAAGAACTGAATCGACGATTTGGCCAAGTATATAGACTGCTAAACAGAAAATCTCAGCTTTCAGCTGACAACAGACTGCTAACTTAAAAGACAATTCTGAAACCTGTCTGGACCTACGGACTCGAATTCTGGGGGACAGCCAATTTTTCGAACACCAAACGCATCCAATCCTTTCAGTCCAAAGTCCTTCGAACAATAGTCAATGCTCCATACTATGTAACCAACGATACCCTACATCATGACCTCAATATCCCTTTTGTCTTAGACCTTATTCCATCCAAATTCTCCAAATTTCACCAGAACCTTGCTCACCATCCTAATCCCTTAGCTCAATCCCTATCAAGTTCCACCCATCCCTACAATCCTCCTCGAAGATTGGAACCGCAGTGGCCTCGAGACCTGGTGTAAATATATTGGAGTTGTGACAATGGCCGGATTCTCCACTCACGTTCTGTATCTCTGCGGCTATAGCGCCCTCGCTCAGTCTCCACTGACTTTTAATGCCAGTGACGCGACTCAATGAGAAGCGCTGGGATATTCTGGAGTCATGCTTTTCCATCCATAAGAGGGAGTCCCAGGCTGATTTTAAATAGTGCATATAAGTGTGCCTGCGTTTAAGATGTTACGCTTATTTTATATAAGTTTATTTATTATTGACGATATTCTTGTATTAAGTTTATCTTCTATTTTGTTATTATTTCATTTTTCATAAATATGGTATGAATGATTTATTTTATCACTATTACTATTGTTCCTGCTGAGACAGGATGTAATATTAATAAGGATCAATAACTTCTTTATTGTATATAGCATTAAACACCTGGAGAGCAGCTGCAGAAGACCGAACGACCTGGTAAAAGCTCAGCGAGGAGGCCATTGTCCAAATTAGGTTGTAGTGCCATGGAAGAAGATTATATGTAGTAGGAGTTTATTAAGGTTGCAAAACATTTATAATTACAATATATTTTTATGGCTTCTAGCACTGGTTAAGGTCAGTGTGACGACTGATAGTCTTTAGTGCTTACGTGATCAATATTAGATTTTTAGACCATTTCTAATTTTTTTTTTTTTACGATATATCGTGAGCGGGAATCGATAGAGGTGTTTATTACGTCCCTAAATAAATTGAAACCTAAATTTCGAACTTTTGGCGCTTAAGCCATTTTCAAAAAACGACGTCGATATGAGGCGCTCCATACAAGGGCGAACCCGCCATCTGTGCCACTATTTATTTAATTTTGTTGTTGCTCTAATAATATACCGTGTATTTGTGATACATATAATATGATCTTCATATGTTATTACCAATTATACAAACCATATTTTACCTAACCAATATCTGTGGTATTTGGGTAAAGAGATGTGCCATTTTTTTTGCGTTATTAGGTTTCTATTATATTAGACATACACATGATGATATAGAAGGATCAATCTAATTAGGGATTGATAAATTATTTATCACTCCTATAATTTAGTTTTTATTGAAAACTAGTTTCGAATGTTATACATTCATATCAAGTTCAAGGTTTAAGTAGATTATATCAGATAGAACTTTTATATCAACCAATTATTATTACCTGATTATATCAACCAATACAAACTTTTCTGTTTGATATAATCTACTTAAACCTTGAACTGAAGATGAATTCATAACATTCGAAACTAGTTTTCAATTATAGAAGTGGTAAATAATTTATCAATTCCTAATTATGTTATATATCTTCTTTTCAATGGCCTTCAAGTTTGAAAAAAAAGGAAATAAGTCGATGGAACATTATTGCATTCCGTGTGGACACAATATTAAAAAAGAAAAAAATATAACTATAGACAAAACCCACTGACGCAAGAAAATGATATCAAAAATACCATGCATATATAATATTATACGAGCCGCCAAATAAAATAAAAAAAGATTGGAGATAAGGTGGATTCCCCCTTCTTGTACGGAGCGTCTCATATAAGAAAGTTATATATTATCATCGTGGATATAAAATAAATTATGGCGCGGTAGATTTAATACTTCTGATATTTCAATATCAGTAAGTACATATACCTTTTATCTTATTATTTATTTATTATATATTACTGTTCACTTTATCTTATTACAATCTTAGTATATAGTTTTATCAACATTAAGTTTCAGCAGCTGTATTTATTGTATTTTTAGCATGAGATATTTTAGTATGATAATTGTAAACTTTCGGCCAGACCTGTGTTTTTCAAAGTTTGGTATACCGTATACCGTAAGTCAGGTTTTTTTATTAGAAAAATAATTTAAAAAACTTCGTTACTAAGGTAAAGTAGCTTATTCAATATTTGTAGACATTAAGGAACAGCCTTTAGGATGTGGAACCGAATCTCAGATTAATATTAACAAGCAGGGCACCTAATTATCATAATTGATGTGTAATCTCAACATAAACAATTTCATTATCCTCATTAATCCTAATAAATCATTAACTGATTTTTATATTGTAGTCTTATGGTCAGATATTGTTTCTGTTTTATTTGCTCAATTGTATTATTCTTAAGGTATCTAGTCCCAGAATAAAGTTATTCTTCTATAATATTCTAAATGTTTTTTATAAAATCACTTTTAATTCATATCCGCATGAAGGTATAGAAGGATCAATCTAATTTGGGATTGATAAATTATTTCTCACTACATATTAAGTTAAATGTAATATAAATTAGTATTATAAAACATTTATGAATTATAAATTTAATTAAGACAAGAAATCAAATGCATGTTGGTATTCAACAAGATTTAAGTAGGCTACTTGGTTACTTGACTATTTAAACCTTGGTGAGTACTAACATGTACTTGATTTCTTGTCTTAATTAAATTCATAATTCATAAATGTTTTATAATACTAATTTATATTGCATTTAATTTAATATGTATAATAATGCCAAACTGTATTTTGAATTGCTTATTTTTGAATTTTAGTGTCTTTTTAGAACCGAAGATGAATGTATAACGTTCGAAAATAGTTTTCAATAAAAACAAAATTATAGAAGTGACAAATAATTCATCAATCCCTAATTTAATAACTTTTATTTATATTTTATTATGAATGATTTTTTTTTTCTATGTACAACAAAAGGAAAAAATAAATATTTATTTTTATTGTAATTTTTTTTTTTCAACGAGGGATGCTCATTTTTACCAAAATGATAGAAAAGACACAGTTCTGGAAAGTTTGGGAAATGCTGGAGTCTAGAGAAAGTAAATTAAATAAATGCTAAATAAACGCCATCAGGGGATTAATTGAACGTTTAATAACATAAGTGGCCTCATATCAGACGGACATCTGTCATATTGAGAAAGTGATGAAAAAGACAATTTTTTGTAATACAGCTTCAATTTGAACCAATTCTGATATTTCATAATTCATAATTCAACTTAAACGTTTTTTATTTATTCTGTGAAGCATTAAATCTGCAAGACATATATATATATATATATATATATATATATATATATATATATATATATATATATATATATATATATATATATATATATATATATATATATATATAATATAAAAAGTTAGTCAAATTCAGCATTGAAGATACTGGAAAGCTGTCCGGTCGTGAAACGAAAATTGGCAGTTTTTTTAAGGCAAATACTATTGTAGAAGTCCGTTTTTTGCCAATCTGTATGCCAATCAGTTATCATGTTTTTTGGTTGTTTTTTTTTTTAAATAATAATTTCATTATTATAATAATGAAACATAAGTTTGATGATGTATCACAATAGACCAGTCTCTACACTAAAAAACTAAGAAATAACCAGCTAACTAAGAAACTAAGAATTAATAAAGGATTATACCAAACAAGCTATATTGTATATTGTATTGATAAAATTGGCAATCATTACAACAAATTAAGTAAGGCGATCAAAATTCGGTAATCCCATTGGGCTCTTTGGTTAATGTCCACTTTTGAAAGGAACTTAAGCTTCAGGAGTCCAATTTTTTAAATGAATCTGTAACTTTAAGCTACATTTTACATATTTACGTCTGTTTTTTATGGGAACTGATTGCTTCATTAAAACGATGCTGCCAACTCAATTTTGAGTAAGGTGACATATGTCCGCCTTTGATATCAAGCCACTCACATTTTCATTATAATTATTAGCTAATTTTTAATAGTTTTAACGAATTTCTTTATGAAATATAATGAGACGAAAGGGAGAGCATCCTTTATCATTAAAAAAAAAATGCTTTGCGTTAATAACCTCTAAATATGTACATATTTTAAATACAAATGTCAAACTAAGAACCTCCTCTTATTTTGAGGATGGCTAAAAATGCATAACTGCTTTCCAAAAAAAAATCAAGACAAATTATTAAGGTTTTATTTTTAATTATTGGACTAATTATACCGCTGTCACGTTAAAATTCATAACATTCGGTATTGCCTGTTACATTAAAACATTATAAAACTGGCGATTAATTGAATCGTAAGCCTTATCATCATCGGTCATTCGGAGACTGTAAACTTCAACATACAACTCTGCAACAGTTGAAATACTTTAGGAACTTGGTATTGAACATTTAGCCTTCAAGATGTTCCTTGGCTTACCATAAGGGGACGAGAGGGTAAGTCGCGGAAGATATGACAGGGACAGGCTCCAGTGGAGGGATAAATATATTACATCAATTAACATTCCAGGAGAGCCACCAGTTTCCCACACCGCCTCCTGCCGCACACTTCCAGTCTTTCTCCTTTTGCTCGAGTAATTTCATCCAATTTATTTCAGTACTCCAGCGAAAATGTCTATCATAGGCGAGGTCTCCAAAAAACAACAAAAGAACTGAGAAGTTAATTTTTTGTTACTTATCGGAGAAAGATCCTAAATTTTTGCCAACAAGAGTGACCAAGTAATAGGGAACGTACCTTTTAAGTTTTCATTTTAGGCCTGAATTTGGAGTCAAATTTTAAAGTATAATGGTACATTGTCAGTGGATGCGCATTCTTCGTCAGAACAATCACATAATGAGTATGAAATGAAAGTTACTTCACTTGCAGATTACGCACGAACACGTCAGAACTAGCTAGCCGTTCAAATTAATTTCATTTTTCGCATCAGATGTGACGTCCATGTTCTTGTAAATTATAATCAATAGTAGATCATAACAGTGGACGTAGAAAAATTAAACAGTCTTGGATCTGAAAATAAGTGTCTATGAGATATTCAAGAAAAACTTTACGTCAGAGATATTTCTCGCCAAAGTGGGGCATAACTGCCGCAGAAATGAACACAAGAAATTAGTACATTTTTAATGTTCCCGAAGGTACATATTTTTCTTTTTTTTTACCTTGAAACTTTAGGTCTAGTATTTGATATTCTCCTTTATCTTCTTTTGCAGCCAACAAGTTTCTGCATTTAGTTGTGTTAAAAATAATATCTTTATTTCTGTATTCATTTATTGGCATTTAATAAATAAATATTGCAACTATTTTATATATATATATATATATATATATATATATATGTGTACAGCACTTTTCCGTTTCTGAAAAACTATAGTATATATATATATATATATATATATATATATATATATATATATATATATATATATATATCTTTTTTTTTTTGAAAAATAAATTCGTACATACATAATAAGATAATCATAACTACTGAACACATATTACATTTTATTCAAAAAAGAATTTGTATGTAAGTGCATAGTTAATTGATGTGAGTGATATGTGCCTTCCAGACAAATAAACTAAATGTACTGAATAATAGAGAAGTAAGGTAATGTGGGGTAAGTACGCACACTAAGGTCAACTTAAAACGACTGTAAAATCTTTATTTTTGAAGAAAGATTTTTCCTCTGTTTTTAAAAATGTTACATTGACGTTTATGATTAATTATTACATTCAAGCCATGTTTCTATCACGTCTATTTCTTTGAGATTGATAATTCTTTAAAATAAAAAATTATAGATTTTTATGATAAAATTACGGGGTAAGTAGGCACTATGTATTGGAAGACCCATTATTCAAGTAAAAGCGGTTTTGGCGTTTGAAGTTCAAAATAGTTCGGTTTCCGAAGGAAAATAATACTGATTTAATCACCGAAAAAAAAATTAAAGCTTGTCTGGAAATCACATTTTGCAATCTTCATTGGGTTAGGAAAGGGGGGGTTTTGAAAATAATTGAATAAATGCCTCGATGAAACATGATATTAAGTGTAAGTGTACACCAAGCACACTTGACACACAACAGAGGTCCACACTTGCCCTCCCCCCTCCCCTATCATCATGTTTTGCTGGGACAAGCGCTTAATAAAAATAGAAAACTGTCAGGGAGAAATTAAAATCTCAAAGTATTTTGAAGAACAGCTTTTGAAGGTTCCGCTTAAGAAAAAAAAAATGATCATTGTAAATAAACACCAATACAACTGTACAATTGTTCAACTGTATAAAAGTTGAAAGGCACAACTTTATCAATAGGTTGGAACTAATATCTTTACAATTACGGATTGATAATTTTTTGCCACTTCTAAAATTTTGTTTTTATTGAAAACCAATTTCGAATGTTATACATTTATCTTCAGTTCTAAAAACACACAAAAATTCAAAAACAAGGATGTATAACATTAGAAACTAGTTTTCAATAAAAACAAAATTATAGAAGTGTCAAATAATTTATCAATCCCTAATTAGATTGATCCTTCTATACCATCATGTTGACGTCAACTAATATCTTAATAACTCGTTATACATCAGTGTTAAGACTTCATGCTCAGTAGATAGCAACTCTTACCAGTTGAGGGTTTGATATAACGAGAAAATTACGCACTTATCCCGCATTACCTGATATAATTATTCTTATAAAAAAAACTATAAATGCAGAACATTACAAAATAAAAATTAAACCCAGGGTACCCTACAACATGAAAGTTTAATGAGTTGCAGTATCGTTTTTTTTATCATTTTTTTTTTTTTACATATAATCATAAATCCAACACCTTAGACAGTTGTGGAAGCAATATGAATATAGCTTAGGCGCGAGTTGCACTAATCAAACAACGCATAAGAAATTACACTATATACGGAGAATAATATTATTTTATGGTGTTGTTAGCAGGCAGGCGACCAGCAGGTTGTAAATATCAGAATCCTGACGAAAGGCGACAGGATCGTCCTTGGATTTCCACATTTATTTGTAAGTAGTGATGAAGTGGGCTGTACTCGTTCGTAGCAATTGTGTCAACCCTCTGTCGTAACCGCAACCCACATAACTCTCCTCATCTTAACAGTTTTTCTTTCAGTTCTTATTTATCAGTAGTCAAGCATTTTTCTCCTTTTAATTTGCATATTACTATTTTATCATTTTTTATTATTATTTTTTCAATGCATTATTTGACTTGATAAACATTTCCTTGCTTTCCTCCCACATAAAATATAACGATAAAAGTAGACTACGATATACCCTTAGGTAAACAACTTAAGGAAGAATAAAATAAAATATGAAAACATTAAATTAGGGATTGATAAATTATTTGCCACTTCTATAATTTATTTTTTATAGAAAACTAGTTTCAAATTTTATACATTCATATTCAGTTCTAAAAAAAAACACAAAAATTCAATTAAATATAATTTATATAATGTAATATAATTTAATTTAATATGTATAATGATACCAAACTGTGTTTTGAATTGCTTAATTTTGAATTTTATTTAAAAAAAAAAATCAAAAATAAGCAATTAAAAATACAGTTTGGTGTCCGTATACATATTAAATTAAATTTAATATAATTTATTTTAATATGCATAATCATACCAAACTGTATTTTTAATTGCTTATTTTAAATTTTTTTTTTTTAAATAAAATTCAAAAGTAAGCAATTCAAAACACAGTTTGGTATCATATAAACTCTATATCTAGAAAAAGTAAAATTTGACGTGGTCAGTTTTAGTTGTATGCCACCGATATTATTCATAATATAAGGTAAAAAAAAAATAGAACCAAGAATCAGAAATAATAATCGATAAAGGAGAATCACAATTAATAAGGATCCAAAATTACAGAGCGAGGGTACCGCTTAAGGTCAAATCAGGGAATTTGTGGGAAAATAGAAAATCTAGAAACCGCTGTACTAAAAATAAATCTGAAATTCTACGGACACATGGTAAGAACGAATCCTTCCATAAGCAATAAATATTTTTTTGAAAAATTATTCAATACAAAAAGACTGGGGAGGCTGCACTAAGCAAATCAAAGAACTACGAAAATTTAAAATTGATGATAGAAACTATTTAAATAGAGAGAAATGTAGGAAACGCATTAATAAAATAAAGGTTCTTGTGTGAGATGAGAAAAAACACAATGGCAATAAATGGACAAAGGAAAGGTAAGCACTCCACTCTAAAAGAATGAATGACCTCTTGAAAAGGAGAAAGGAGTAAGAAATAAATGATAATTGCGTAGTTCGCACAAAAAAAAATAAACCAAGGAAGGCATTAAAACAAAAGTAGGAATAAAATTGAAATGTTTTTACTCACAGCACATTGAACCTCACAAGCTGTTTTAACTCTTACCTGAAAAAAACAAAAAAACAAACAATTAAAATATATTCAACTAGTCCTTATAAGAAAATACATTTTAAAATAATAATAATATAAAAAAAAACCTTTTTAATTAATTATTTAATTAATTAAAAAAATCTTGTTAATCTTTACTTAGTAGACGTACGCATGGTAGTATAGAAGGATCAATCTAATTAGGGATTGATAAATTATTAGCAAATTCTCTAATTTTTTTTTTTATTGAAAACTAGTTTCAAATGTCATACATTCATTTTTACTTCTAAAAATACAAAAATAAGCAATTCAAAATACAGTTTGGTATTATTATACATATTAAATTAAATGTAATATAAATTAGTATTATAAAACACTTATGAATTATGAATTTAATTAAGACAAGAGATAAAATACATGTTGGTACTCACCAAGGTTTAAGTAGATTATATCAAACAGAAAAGGCTATATTGGTTTGTTCTCCCACTGAGCTAGTAATGGAAATGACTGTAATGGCAAAAAACTGTTTGTAGGTAAATGGTACGGTTTAGATGGAAGGATCGGTGTTTCCCCAGTAATTCCGGTGATAATTGTTTTTTTTTTGTCATGGATGGGAATATATTTAACGTAGAAAACAGTCTCAAATAAATAATATATGAAGCACTTGAAATAATAAAATCCTTCAAATCCAATCCAGATTTTTGCTTAAATGACCAAATATATATCTCCAATAGTCCAATCTTAAATTTATTCCCATCCTTAACTTTAAAAACAATTACACACCGGAATTACAGAGGAAATCCCGATCCTCACACATAAACCGTATTGTACCATTTACCTACAAACACCTCAACTTTCTTCCATAACAGTCATTTCCAATACTAGCTCAGTGCGAGAACAAACCAATATATGCGGATGTCAACTGATTATTAATTATTAATTTCATCTAGCTCAAATGCATTCGATAAATAAGATATATCCTCTTTAGGCAACGATTCCCAAAGCATCATTTTTAACAATAATCAAATTAGTTTTTTATTTGTTATTTATGTATTTTTTAATTTTAAGATATTATTTAAGCCTACAATAATAATTCTGCAGCGATTATATTTACGACTGGATTGCTATTCAAGACCATTGCACCCTACCACCCCACCCTACTAAGCGATGCATACTTTCTCCCGAAGTGCCGCGTGGGCTTCGCCGCGTCCCATGACAGAGGACTATTGTCTTGTCCGACCCGATCATCCTACCAACGCTCCCTTATTACTCCGATTTATTCACATGTCACGCGAGTGATAAATCGTGAAAGCGTGAGAATAAAACTTGCCATCGTTTCCATCGCGAGCTAAAGGGAATAATTAATAGTTTATTAATCGGACGCCTACAAAATATGCCATTTGAACAATGATCGATGTCACGAAGATTTTGCGAAGGAATAACAAGCATATTATGCAATAAAAATTAGTATAATGATGCAGTGAAGTAAATTCTTGTTCTTTTGTTTTATACACTCAGTTGATTTAAATTGTGTTATTTAGTGACCCATTTGCCGCAAACCCTGCAGTCACACATCACAGCCATTGAAGAATGGTGCCAAAACTGGAGAATTAAAATAAATCCCATCAAATCAACTTTACCCTACGTCGTAAACCCACTACATCCTGTCCTACAGTATCCTTTAATAATATACCATTTATCCCTGTCGAACAGATCCGCTACCTAGGACTCCATCTTGATAAACGCCTTTCATGGAACCCTCATACAAGACTAAAACGACAAGAAACTGCTCGTAGATTCCGATTACTACAACACCTAATTAACAAACGCTCCAAATTACCAATTTTCTATAAAAAGCTCATTTACATCACCATTATGAGGCCTATTTGTACATACGGGATAGAGCTTTGGGGTACCACTAAACCATCAAATTCCTCCCGCATCCAATCCTTGCAATCAAACATCCTCAATGCTCCTTATTTTGTAACAAATACAATTATCCATAAAGACCTCAATATCCCATTTGTTGCTGATTTAGCCCGAAATAGATATACCTCCTTTAATTCCAAACTCCTTACCCACACCAACCCTCTTGGTCGTAGCCTTTCATCCCTATATATTCCTGATAATCCTCTGAGGCGTCTGAAAAGAAGGCCACGAGACCTTCTAACTTAAAATAGTCATTGAAGTGCTACAAATGAATGGCTCCTTCACAAGTCATTATTATGTCTTATACTCTAACTTCACATTTACTTGTTGTATTATTGTAATACAGTTGTAAATTTCAATAAAAAAATTGATTTAAATAGTAGAAAAACGCGGTCTGACATTCTGGTGAGACATCGCAAATTGAATGACTAGCAGGTAGAAATTTTCTCCTTCTAAGGAGCTTCTATTTTAAGCTCTCTATTTCCTACAAATTTCCTGATCCTCTAAAGCTTCTAAGAGGACGAGAGGTGGAAAGATTATTGCGTCCCCGTTGCTTGATTCTCGAATACATTTTTTTCTCAATGTTTGGTCTCGTTTGATTCTTTTCGCGGAAAAAGCAGAAACCGAATTTATGGGTTGTGCCAAATAAATAGGATTGTACTTCCTTTTTTTATGTTTCGGCCTCTTTGTTTATTTTTCGTTTTCTTCTAATCACTTGATCGCAAAAAGTGGAAGCAGTAACCATAACCTTTATAGCTGTCGTAGAGATAGAAACGAGAGCAGTCATTGGACTGGAATTGATTATGACCTGAAGTTTCATTCCTTCATTGGATGAAGTTACTTCAGGTCGACTGCCCAGGCGCCGGTCTCGGAACCATCTTCTTGTTCACTTACATTATGTCAGAGGTTCCCAAACTTTACGCCATTTCGTACCACTTCCACGTTTCAAATAATTGGGCGTACTACTATCTGATCTTACGATATTAGTTTTAAAGATTCGCCTTCATAAAAAATATATAAACTGATTAACAAAAGTTTATTTAACAAAAAAAAACAATGTATATATTACAGTAAATTTGTTTAATAAAATAACAAATTGAAAATAAAGATCAAAAATCCAAAATCAAAAGTTTATCACTTACATATTGCAACAGTAACAGTAAGATTCGCATAACAACGCCAAAATTCTGCTAGTAAAAGTGTGTTCATCAAACGTAAGAAATTTGGACATTGTGAAGAAAAGCGTTATTTTATTTCAGTTGGAAGCATGTTGTATATTTACAATCATGCAGAGTTGGGCAGTAATTCATTTATTTATTCATTTATTATCATCAGTTACTGTAATTGTGTTAAGTATTTCAATTACTATTATTTCATGAAGGTAAGTAGTTGCAAGAACAATTTCAATTACTTCTTGACGGAAAGTAATTGCCAGTAGATATAATTACAATTACATCTTGACGGTAAGTAATTCCAGCTACAATTACAATTACTTCTTGAGGCTCAGTAATTACAATTACTATTACTTAAAATTCGAGCCATAACAATATTTAATTTTGTCGCGATGTTTGTACATTTTCATTCGATGCATTGAAACACGCCATTTTGAAACGCATTTCTTACCCGCATTTGTATATAATAACTTTTTTTTGTGGAATTTCGGCGTTAGTGCTTGCAGTTACCAATTTCAATTACAAGGAATTGCAGAAATAAAATTACAATCATAAATAATTGTAATTGCAATTGAAATTATGTTTTGCCCAACACTGTAATCAGATCATCAAATCACGCTTGATGGCACTCAACTTGATTCTTAAGTCCTCTCCAACACAAGAGTGCTTTCGTCTCTATAACGTTAATTATACTTAATTATTTTTATTAATTAATTGCATCGTGTTTATTAATTAATTGTATAACTGTAATGTTCATTTTTTTTTTTTTAATTTCTATCCTCATTGAAAGGATAGGAAGAAGCTAAAATGTTATTTCGATTTTCAAATCATTTATTATTTTTTCTCCTCAACGGAACCGTAATGGTAAGCTGGCTGCTACTTAGCGATTATTTATTTGTCAGCTATATATTATTTATACATACAAAAAAGTGCAAACACCTGAAGCTTCATCACGAAGTTTCCTTGATATTATTAATAATAAATATCAAAACATTAAAATCGTTCTGGTTTAAAACCCTATTTCCTGAGGCAGGACTCGGGCGCACACCTTGTTGAGCAGGTGAAGGAGGTAGGAGGCAGGTGGTCCCAATCTGGCGTTAATTTAACGGGCGCAGTCAAATAACGTTGGGTCAAGGTGCACGCCGATAATAACCTTCAGAGCAACACAAAGAAGTGTTATTAAAATAACTCCTCCAAAAAAAAAAAAATAATAATTTTTTTTATTTTTTCTAAGCGTAAGGTCCTAGGTATGAAAGGAATAAACTCAATCATAAGGTGTTTATAATTAAAAGTAAAATAATTATAAAACATGCAAGAAACAAGCAAAAATCCTTTAAAATAAAATAAAATTCTAAGCATAAATGTTTTTAGGTGTGGAAGGAATAAACTCGAGCATAAGGTGTTTATAATTAAAAGTAAAATAATCATAACTATAATAAAATCTGTAAGAAACAAGCGAAAATTCTTTAAAATAAAATAAATCAGCTTACGTATGCGTGAGAGGTAATTTAAATAATTTATAATCTATAATCATATATAAAGCTGAAGAGTTTGTTTGAACGCGCTAATTTCAAGAACTACCAGCTCGAATTGAAACATTATTTTCACATTTAATATACCTGTTATAGAGGAAGGCTTTAGGCTTTATAATATCACGTAACGACCCACAGGAACGGAGCAGTAACTATAAATAAATTGCTAAGAGAAAAAGTGTCTAAACTGCGTACGTGTCCTGATGCAACTACATACCTGTGAATAAAGTTGGCCATCCAATTTTTTTAATAATTGTGAAATTATTGTGTTGTAACGTTATTTTATAAAAAAAAATGTGTAGACTGATTTAATAAATAAAAAATATGAAACTGATTTAAGTGAAGCTTTATTGCCGTTTATAAAACCTATTAAAGTTTCTTGAAATTGTCCGAAACATATGACTGGACAGCATACTATAGAATATTATTTATTTAAGCGAGTTCCTTTTATTTGATTTGATTAAGATTTTTTTAATGTAATAAAGTAAACTTCATCCTGCCTAATCAGTATAATTGAAAATAAAAAAAAAAATAAAAATGAATATGAGAAGTTATACATATATATTTTTTTTTTCTAAAGAAAACATAAATAAATACAATTAATCAGGATAATATTTATATAATAAAGCAGACTACATCAGCATTTCAACATAACGATAAGAGAAGTAGATTAATAGCCGGAGAACAGCCTGCCCATGTTCCCCGCGCAGTTAAAAAGATATATAACAAAACAAAGATATAAAGCATAACAAAGTGCGCCAGAGCCTAATAAGGCCTTGATGAACCCCCCTCTCTCCTCTTTCATCAGCTATCATTAAAACAAAGACTCGTAATAAACACCTGCTCTTTCCGAACTCTGTTATAATATAATGATCCCTGTAATTACCTACGGATGGAGAAACATAAAAAAAAATTAAAAAAACTGAATATCATTTGCTTAGAAGAAGTGTGCCACAATAGAAAAAAGGAGAATTTTACATAAGTGTTTGAAGTTAGCATTTTTAGGTTTATCGTTTTACATCGATTCGCTTATAAAACATCAGCTACTTTTTTTTTTTTAATTTATCTTCATTTTCTGATCATTAAATCATGAATCATGAATCAAATTGTGGTAGTTTTTCATTTAAAAAAAAGGACAAGCTCCTTAAGAGTTTATAAATAATTACAACACATTTTTGAAAGAAAAAAAAAAAATTGTCACTAAAAATAAATTTAATTTGGAAATAAAATTTAAAATAAAATTTTTAACATATATAATTAAGTTTTCAATTATTCATACATAAAAAAATTATTTAAATTTTTTAAAGAATATTATTATTAAAACATTAGTAATAATTTATTATTATTTTTATCAAGAGAGTCTTTATAAAGTTACTCTCCGATCAATGTTTGAATGAAGTAATTATACTTAAAAAATAAACTACTATATTCTCTAGTAAATGAATGCTCAAAAGGTTTAAAAACGAAAACGGTTGGTCCTAACTCAAAACACTTTTTGTAGAAAAATAAAGAGCATTGAATTTCCTACAATAATGTTCCTATTATTTTTTTTCGTATCTGTTATAGTTTTAGGAATAAACACTCTTCAAAGTAACTAAAATTAAATGCGATAAAAGGAAAAATATAGTTCAGTATAGTATAGTAAATATATTTTTTTTTTTCAAATATGTTACTCTGAAAAACATACTTATGTTTAATTACATGAAATATTTTAAGCTACGACTAACAGCAATTTTTTTTTTTTTTTTTTGCGGTAAATATTGAAAAGAAAAATCTCAACGAAATATACGTCATTAGAAGTTTTCCGATCTAAAATAAAAATTTTCGTAATGTGGCAGTCTTCAGAGTAAATTATATGTTTATTTTGAACAGATGGGAGGGATAGGGTGAAATACACACGACGTGAAGGAACACCAACTTTATCGACCGCTTCATCAATTATTCATAGAACTATTTACGCAGAGGCGTTTCGTCTGATCGTAAATAACACCGAATAACAATCCGGCCTAAGGATGATGAGAAATAATCTTACCGAGCATCGGGGCAACAAAAGAGGATCTTCCACTCCTCATCCCAGCAACAATGGTAGAACCTCTTATGTCTGAATTAAGGAGTGTCGAGAGGTTTGGCACAAAGTTGAAATTCCAGCCAGGCGATTAAGTGAAAAAAGAGGATTATTTTATTTTATTTTTTTTTTCTTCGTCTTAAAGACTACACGGAATACAAAGTCTTGCTAATTCTCTCTTCTTTTTTTTTTTTTTTTTTTTTTTTTTTTTTTTTTTTTTTTTTTTTTCCGCGACGTTTAGTCCAAGGGCCAGTGTGGAAAAAATCGATTTATCAATACCAAGCTAAAATTTCTATAAGAGCTCCATTATACCATTTTTTAAAAGAAATATGTAACCCACTATTAAGGTCCCAACAATTTTTAAAAATCGTAACTTTAAAAACATAATCGGATTAATAAATACCAACCCGTTTTCCTAATGTAAATCCATCAAGAATAATTATATATTCACAAACATATAGTTTTTATTTTCGAAATTGCCGACTCAGATAATACATTATTTTTCAGGATAACTACTTACAATTTTGAACCAAATTAAGAGGATATTTTTCTAGTGCATTTTTTTTTTTATTAGTAAATTAACAAAATTCAATAAAAAGCGATAAAAAAAAATAAATAATAATATGAAATTCTTTAGCCAAACACCTACTGCTGGCTGAAAAATAAAATAGTGAGTAATCATAAATAAATATAACACATAAAAATAAAAAATCGTTTAAAAAGCCACAAAGGCCAATAAAAATATTATTCTGTTTCTTTCTCAGTTTAGAAGAAAATTATGTCAGATGCACTTACGAGGTTTTGCAAGTATAATATCGGTAGATAATAATATATCAACGCTTGAATCTGATTTAAAACATTCAATCAACAACAAACTAATAAAAATAAAATAAGCATGTAAAAAAACAAAAAAAAAAAACAAGCGAGTAACTATTGTCATACATTCGCAACGAGTCAAATATTTAAATACTGACAAGATAGTGCTAATTCAAAATATGTTCCTAATACTTAGCAGTTAACGGAATATTCGGAATGTAGAAATGTTAGTGCAGAACAGGGGTATTGAACTGAACCTAAAATAGAACGCAATCCATTTCTATATTTTTACTTTTTGTGTGGGTGTGCCAGCGCATCGAGGGTACATTCTAGGATTTTTGGGGGAAAAATCGCTAACAAAAATATAATGAAATTCTAACAATTTACAAGCAATAAAACGTACTATAATTAAATTTTGACACAACAATTAGACAGTAAATTTGAAAAATTTAGTATTATAAAGTTTCAACTGTTATGAAGTTCAACGACATTAAAACAGTTTATAATGTTATTTTTCAATCTAAATAGCAGTTACCAGAAAATAACTGCTTAAAGATAATAACATTTTACTTGTTAAAAATATTTCTTTGAATGCAATTTGACTGGAATGAATTTAGTTAGTGAAATAGGTGTAACGACACGGGTTTCGTTCATTTTCAGTCACGTTTTACAAAATATGAGTTTTTCTGGAGTAAAAGATTATCCCAAAGGATTTCTGAGACCCAAAAACCCATATTCAAAGGGTTAAAGAAACGTTCTTACGAGGAATTTCGAGATCCATATTGCTTGTATTAGAGTATACGATAGTATTATTTAGTTGATAATGAATAATAAAGAAATTAGCCTGAGCTATTAAATACAAAATTATTTTTTTGTAATTAACAGAAAACTCATTAATCGCAAACTAAATATATCGCACATCTAGAATGAAAAAAGGCATAACACGAAAAATGTGTCTTTGTTAGTACGAACATTAGGCAGGTTACCATCTACATGGAAGCACCCAGGGTATTTTCTCTAACACATCTTTCTGGTAACGTAGACTTATTATGCCCAGAGGCTTGAGCCTATATTTTGGGACGGGCTGGCTGCCCTTTGGGATGTAGGGGCCAACTAAAAAAATTTATTACTTTTGAAATTTTGAGTTGTGCCACTCATTCTAGATGCTCTAATTGTTTACTTCCTTGTAGGAAGTAAAGAAAATATTGTAATCGCGAAAATTTTCGGTTTTCAGATTTCGACGGAAATATCCATTTTGACCATCCCTCAATCCATTTTAACTAGTTTCGTCGTGGCGTCTGTACGTACGTTCGTATTTCGCATAACTCAAAAACAGTTAGCCGTAGAAAGTTGTAATTTTGCATTTAGGATTGTTGTAAAATCTAGTTGTGAACCTCCCTTTTTGGTCACTGCTTAATCACCGGAAGTGGTACTTTACTTGAAGATCATAATTGATTTCCATCAAAAATTATATTAAAATACTTTGCAAAACTTCTCAAATTTAGTATTTATAATTTATATATTGATTTAAATAACATAATAGATTTTGGTCTAAAGTGGAAAACCGGAAGTGGTACTTTACTTGAAGGTCATATTAGACTTTTGTCAAAAAATATATTAAAATATAATGTAAAACATCTCAAATTTGGTAAATAGGACTTTTATATCGATATAAATGTATTTACTAGATTTTGGTTAAGATTCGTGAGCGGAAAAGAGTACTTTACTTGATGGTCATAATAAGCTTACATCCAAAATTATATTTAAATTAAAAGAGAAATCATATGTTTCGGTAATAAAGGGTTCAAACGCAATTTGGTTTCCAATCAAATTAAACATTTTAATTACTTGTTTTAAGTGTTAAAATTGAGTCTAAAATACTAGTTTTTCTCCCCATTTGTGAGATCAACAAGTCATCATGAGAATAAGATATTAGCTAAGTGGGTTTTTCCACTTAAAATGTCGAAACTGTCCATTTCTAATGCTTTATTCAGTGATATTGACAGTTTTATTGTTGTCATGGAACATGATGAAATATCTTGGAAACTAGTTACCTACGGAAAACGACATATAATAACGGAATGAGACCTCCAGTGACAAGAGTGTGTGTTTCAATAGATGGATGACGGGACGCGGAGTGTCGTTTTTATTGCAATCTTCGGAAATTAATAACCAAATTCAGTATCACTTTTTGTGCCACGCATTTATAATTTAATAGGCGTACAAGGAAGTCATGTGTTGCCCACATCAGATATTTTTTTTTGTGTGTGTTTTTCGCTAAACCATTCCTATTGTTAATAATCAAAATTACTTTAAATTTATATATAAAGTTAAATTTATCATTATTAAAGAAAAAATGTTTTAGGTAGAAGTGTTTAAGATACATGATTATATGATATAGTTATTTTGTAATTGTAAATTATTTAATAAATTTTTATTCATTTATGTATATATTTTATAAAAATTCAATGGTCATTTGTCCGTTCTGATATGTTAAATTTCAGGGTAAAAAACGCAATGCCTTACTAATATTTAAAATCTTATAAATTTCCATAATTATATACCATATTAATTCAAATCTTATTTACAAAAGGGGCTTCAGCAAAAGAACATTAGAGCAATTTAAGACGATTACTTGAACGCTGATGTATCAGTTTGGCTGGATGCCAGGCAAGAGAGACCGCTAATATGAATACATTAGTGGTTTTGACCACAAAAAGAACTTGAGTATCAACAATAAATCAGCGGCGCTCTAAGCTGACAGCTATCGCCGATAGGACAACGGCCCGCCTGAGTGCGCCTCGCCCACAACATTGAGGGGGTGAAGAAGCGGAGGGAGGTGCATTGAAACCTCCAAAGCCCAAAATGTAACATAATCTTTCCAACTACGCCTCAGCCATCATGTTTGTGAGGGTTTCATATATAAACTAAAAATTAATTAAAGAAGTAATAATTTTTTTTTTTTTAGCGTCATTTGCAAAATATATGCAATTTCACTCAGTTCATGAATAATTTTTACCAAATACCACAATTTGTCTTAAATTATCAAAAACGCATAGTGGTAACATTGAATTATTATATTCTAGTTTAATTCTCTGAGTCAATGTGATTTTTCACAGGCCTACCCTCAAAATTAAAAAAAAAAAAAAAAAAAATCATTTTTTTTAATCTAAAAAAAATCACGAATCATTTATGAATAGAGTGATATATAAATTAAGAGGTTGCGGCAGTGAACAACGCCCAACAAATTTATTTTCAGAGAAATAAATAAATTTATATTTATTTTATTTCTAATAATTTATTTATGGAATTTGCATTTCTGAATCCTACTAGGCTTCAGATTTAATTAAAATATTTGATTTTAGCACCCTATTGTGTTGTGAGGGGGTTTATTGGGATTTTTCTCATTTAATGTAACACTCATGACTAATTAACACTCTTTTCAAATTGAGTTTGAACGTTCTATAAAATGTTAACAATGTGGATTGGCATTTTCAGATTATGCTAGATGAGTTTGAATTGTAAGCTCTAGGAAACTAAATTGACCGTATGTTCAAATATTAAATTTAAAGTAAATTATTAGAGTAACGCTCATGATAATGAATTAAGATACTAATCACGTTATTCTGGTATTCTAATTTTTCTTTCCCTTCAATTAAACTTGGTCTAGAAAACATACATTTGCTGTTAATTGTAAACAAAATGGCTACTCTTCACCAACCTAACAGAACATATATTTCAAATAGATCCCTTGCAAACCCAGACAAGACCTTAAAGTAACACTATGACAGATTTTAAGGACAGTACTAAAACGTGATAAACTGACATTATAACAATAATTTTTATGGTATATCTTGCATTGCTCTATCTTACTAGTTCTCCTAATAGTACATTATTACAATATTAACCCTTAAATATTTTTTTTTATTAATAAAGATGTTATGAGATGATTAATGTTTGAAAAAGACATATTTTCGACAAAAAAATATACATTTTTTTTTTTACTGTTTAGCTCGAATGTTACAGTTTAGTTATATGGTGCCAATTTGTTACAATTACTTTTGCTTTGTCTGTATAATTCAAAATCATCTCCAAAGTGACACAGAAAAGGGTTAAAAATAAAGTGAAACCTATGGACTGCAATGTTGCATACATTTTAAAAATAGCTCTTCAAACATTTTATGGCCTCTTAAGATCGTTAAATTCATGATTAATTATTTGATAGGAACGTCTGTTTGCGGTGCAAAGGATTTATACTTTAGAGATAAACTCCCTAACCAGAAATTTCCGTTTTATCGATATCTTATAAATTAAATTACGTAATCAACATTTATTTGTTTCATACACATAAACATTTCTTAATTTAATACGTTTCTGAATATTTATGTAAAACATTATTTATGACGCACCAAGTCATGAGTTAATAAATAGTTTTCTCGGGGTCATTTCAATCGAATTTTTCCTAAATCAATCATGAATGTGGACGCTAGGATTAAAAATTTACTAGCATTTCGTAACCTGTTATAACAAAAAAAAATTGAAGAAGACACTTTCTACTAAAAGAAAAAAAAAACTAATAGAAGCAATTTAAGAAAATCAATCGCATTAAAAATTGAACGGTTCTAGAGACGAAACAAGCTTCATAGTCGTATTAATAAAAGACCCCAATACAAAGAACTATCAGAAACATCCCATAAAAAATTAAAAAGGATGTGAATTTCAGAAGGCAACAGCTCGCTTTAACAGACCTTCATGTCAAACAAGGCGATGATTAAGGTGAAATTGGCGTTGAACAACCTGAATAATAGAAACGCCAATACATAACTCAAAAGTTAAACCGAGCTCAACAACGGAATGGGTTCGGGAAAAATTAATCACCTGACCGATGAAAGAACACACAATCTAGATATCCTATTCATCGGGGGAAAATAGCAATAATATTATTTTTTTTAAAAATTAAAATATATAATTATATTTTCGAGATTTCTCTAAATGTACACGCTCTAGAACCCCGTAAGTACAAAAAAAAGTGATAACTAACTATTGCCATGTCGTCCTTCATTCGTTTCTATTTTGTCGTCTTAAAGCCACCTTTAACCGGACAATGTTATTGAACCAATATTATTCGGACATTATATATATTATGTGATATACATATAATCACGCGTGTCAATAGGAAAAACCTCTCTTAAATGGCCAATATATTGACAAAAATCGATATTGACTCAATTATATGACCGCACATTCTTCTGACTTAGCACCTTCGGATTATCAACTTTTTCGCATTCTCCAAAACTCATTAAGCGACAGGAACATGAATTCAGTCGATGAAATGATAAACTTCCAAAACCTTGGCTTTTCTTATTAAAAACCAAAGGATTTTTTCAGAAAAGATATACAAAATTTGGTTTCATGAAGGTAAACTGTTATAGAACAAGATGGTATATACATTTTAAATTGAACGAGTTTCATTAATTTTTTCCTATCCGTTATATCACGCAATTAAATACCGACCTTACTTATGGGATGACCTGATACATTGAACACATATTATATCTATGACAGTTACACAAGCACTGAATCCAATTTCCCACCTGGCCCAGTGAGGGGAGATAATAAAGTCCTCAAGCCTAAATAAGACAAGATAATCCAGCGCAAGGCTTGATGTAACCGTCTTCAAACTTGTTCATCTTGAAACCGGTTCTCGTAGACATCCTGTTCTAAGGATACTTTACTTAACGTTCCATCAAATTCGATTCGATAATTACAATTTGTAATAAATATATAACTTGAAGTGGATACGAAGGTATTGAACCCTCTATGAATGAGGAGACAAGACATTCTTAGGCAACCGGTTCCGCCTAGCAGATGGTCCTATGCAGCGCAAACAAGGCGCTTCTTTTCGGCTCCCACACACACGACATATGTTGAAATTAACTCTTAGTCTCGTTTTATTTTTTTTTATCTTTCGGCCTCAGAGACAAAAAGATTACAAGAAACTCGAGGGAAAAAATTGTGTTGAAGAGGCGGCTCCGTGAGAAGGCTAGAGAGATAATTGGGCAGCGGGGGCAAACCTTGTTAATAATCATTCCAGGGGCAATTAGCGACTTCACACCGACTGGTCCACGCAACCATTCTTATATTATTATAACGAATATTTCTTCAAAATTATTATTATTATTTTTTTACTTGCTGAAATTTACAACTGTTAACCCTACGAATGTAATCTGGATGAGCTGCCTTATATTAAGGTAATGTGGGTATATATTTTATTAGGAAAATACAGAGGAAAAAATCGTGTAACATCAAAATCAAATAGGATATTTTCTTAAGTAAATATAAAGGAAAGTTTTTGTATGAATTAAATATTCATAAAAAATAAAACTTAAAGAAAAATTATTACGTTTATTTCTAAAGCATCGGTATTTCACATGTATCTTTGATCTGTATAATTAAATTTTCTGATATTAATATCTTTGTTTATATAATTTACTATATTATTATTTAAATCAAGGAATGAATTTTAGTCGAGGTAGTTTTATCTCTATATTTATTATATTCTTCTGGAGTGTTCTAAACCGTTGTGAACCTTCTAATGACCAAATATGTCCATTCTTGCCTAATACAGACATCGCAGGTGGTGTGAAACCGTCATTTTCTTCTTCATCTGACAGCACATCTTGCTATGATTCTGTGCATGAAGAACCTCAATATTATCCTCAATTTTCAGATGAGTTATCGAGCATATAAGAGTCAGAAAAAATCAATTTAATAAGGTAACTGGGGTGGCTGTTAATCCAGGAGTCGGGCAAACAGGTAAACAACTTGTAGGATAACTGTGAATATATTAGCAATAGGAAGAACCCACGGAGGAAGGAGACTATTAGAACAAGAAAAGACAGGGCATACTTTGCTCAGGCTTTCCTTGATATCTCTCTGGGGTGGCTCACAACTCCTGTTATCTTCGTAGGATTAAAACTTAAGGGATAAGGAAAAAAAAAGAAGAAAAAAAAAACCAGCAGCAGAGCTCCGTCACTAAATATGCGTTTACACGACCCTAGTTGACTGGCACGACAATAGGCAGAACAGTCAACTTGTATGTTAGTGATATTTATTTTCAAAATCAGGACATTCGTTAAACAGTGTTGTGGTAACCTTCAGCGTTATAAAAATCTTATGTCTATAGTGTTGATGTTTGAAATTCAATATAATTGCTTCCATTTCATACAATTCTATGAATTTTAACGTTCCATTATTATTCCATTTCCGATTAGTTTTCCACATATTGTTTATTCACTACCGCGATTAAAACTTGGAGGGTAACCTAGTTTACTAAGATGATCTCTTTTTTTTTAATAGATAGAAACTAAAACCTCAAAAAAATAAAAATGAAAATCGTCTAGCTTCAATAATCAAATTTAGCTGTTTTGAGTAGCAGTGCCTTGTTTTTGTTTATTTTTAGTAAATTATACATAAATTAGAATTTCCATTTTGGCACATCGTGTGTTAATTTGGCAAGGGGCCAACAACAAGCGTGAATGCAGTTATACGATGTTTGTTTGCAGGTGCGAATTGGTTTAATTTCTTCACTTGAACATCACATTTATTTTATAAAAGGATGTTTAATTATATTTATAGCAAATTACCTTTTTTGCTATTTATTAGTAATAAAATTATACATCGACATGGATTCTTAATTACTAAAAAACTTATATAACAGTCAGTGAAAACTCTGACAAGCTCATCATCATAAGAAAAATACTCTTTTTTTTTTTAAGTCAACTGAGATTTTTTAGACGAAAAAAATCTTACTTGACTTAAAATTTTCAACTTTTTTGAGTTGAAAATTGAATATGAAAATAACCAAAAATGTACATTATATATAAATAAACAGCGAATTTTTGCGATAATCAAAATGCTCGATCAAAACACTTTAAATAAATAAATGCGAAAATGTTTTACTTATTATAATGTCGACTTGGAGAAATGGAGAAATCACTGCTTCAATAAAAATAAATAAATAATAAAAATTAGCCAAAATAGATCTAAAAAAAAAAAAAGACATTTTTTGGGCCGAGTACAAGGAGCCATATTTACATTGAAGTCTTTTCTTAGTGGAACTTGGTATACGAAAACAACCACAAAAGATTTTTGCACGATATCGAAAGGTCAAATTATTCCATGACAGCAACCTAAGTAATGGCTTCAAGCCCCGCGAAAGGTATTAAACAAATTAATACGCGTTATTTATAATGAAAAATAATTACATGTTGTTCTACTAAAAATAAATAAATATATGTGCTAAAAATTCGGCGGTTCCCATAATTTTTTTTTATTGAAGCAGTTATTTCTCCATATGTTTAAAGGTCTCCGTATCTCCAAGTCGGCATTATAATATGTAAAACATCGTCAGATTTATTTATTTTACGTTTTGATCAAGTATTTTGATCATCGCAAAAATTCGCTGTTTATTTATATAAAATGTACTTTTTTGATTATTTTAATGTTCAATTTTCATCAGATTGTGAGACTTTTTAGACCAAAAAAATTACCGTTGAATTAAAAAAAAAAAAACTATTTTTCTTATGATGATGAGCTTTTCAGAGTTTTCACTGATTGTTATATAAGTCTTTTAGTAATTATCCATGTCGATGTATAATTATTACTAATAAATAGAACAAAAAGGTAATAAGCTGTAAATATTACTAAAAATCCTTTTATAAAATAAATGTGATATTCAAGTGAAGAAATTAAATCTATTCGCACCTGCTTAAGACAAACATTGTATAACTGCATGCACGCTTGGCGTTGGCCCTTGCCAAATTAACACACGATGTGCCAGAATGGGAATTCTAATTTATATATAATTTACTAAAAATAAACAAAAACAAGGCACTGCTACTCAAAACAGCTAAATTTGAACATTGAAAGTTAGACAATTTTAATTTTGATTTCTTCGACTATTTGAGGTTTTAGTTTCCATCAATTAAAAAAATAATAATAATAAAATAAATCATTCTAGTGGACTAGGTTACCCTCCAATTTTATGTCGCGGTAGTGAATAGACAAAATGGCGAAACTTAATAGTAAATGGAATAATAAATAATAAATTATTAAAATGGAACGTTAAAATTCATAAAATTGGAAGCAATTAAATGGAATTTCAAACATCAACACTATAGACATAAGATTTTTATAACGCTGAAGGTTACCACAACACTGTTTAACGAATGTCCTGATTTTGAAAATAAATATCACTAACATACAAGTTGACTGTCCTGCCTGAGTAGCCTCGCGAAAGGTATTAAGCAAATTAATAGGCGTTATTTATAATAAAAAATAATTACATGTTTTTTTAATAAAAATAAATAAAATATATGTGTAAAAAATTCGTCGGTTACCATAATTTTTTTTTATCCCCGTTCTCCTCAAAAAACAAGTTCGAATAGTTAATTTTTTTCAAACACCTGTCGTATTTTCGAAACTACTTTTCTAATATAACTGTATTACGAAAGCCAGTGTCAAAACAACTATAATAGCTAGGTTTACAAGGGGCTCGGCCCTATTGGTTTATAACTAATGCTCCACTTATCCCTAATGTTGCTTTCATCTAAGAGAAGTGTGGACTGGAATCAAATAATTTATAACCGGTTTGGGTTGAAATCGTGTAATGAAGGTCGCAAAGAGGAATTTCTGCTTTAATATCCAGGCCCTTCTTGTGGGGGAAAAAAAAATTCCCTCAAAGACGACCTGTCTTCTAGTTTTTTTTAATTATAATTTACATATTTATATATTTATGTTACAAAGTTCGTTTTCATTCGTTTTACTTTTCATTTACATTTCTAATAGTTTTAACATTTATTTTAAATAATCCTGAAAGAATTCCTCTAATAAAACATTTATAAGTACAAGTAATTATAAGTAGATTAGAATTGTTTGGGTTTTACATAATTGGTTAAGTGAATATGGACACTTTTTACTTTCCTTACCGTATAGGTAAGGAATGTATAGTAATCGGAACAAATTTTTGAGTTACAACGGATCAATACGTTTCAGAACTCAAAGTACTTAATTTTTCTATATAGCGTATTCCCGAGGAAAAAAATTAAAAAAAAAAAAAAAGGTTAAGAAGAAAACAAAACTTAATTCGCGCATAACTCCTGACCAATACTAAATCATTCGAAAGAAAATTAAATTTCCTACAAAAGAAAAAAAAAAATATCCAAATCGGTTCAGTATTAACTGAGATGGCGTTTTGAACTTTGTACATATGTTAAAAATTAATTTGCACACGTTCTTATGTATACCGGTTCACCCTAGTTATTGATAACTCGAAAACTAAACATATTCTAGAATATTCCAGATGTATGCATTTGAAAGATAATTTGTAATGGAGAGACTATGATGGACCGAGGAACATCTACATAGGAGAATCTTGGTTGGGGGTGCGGTCAATAAAGACACTAATAAAAAAATTATTATGTGTACCAACGTTTCGGCCTAGGTTTTAGGCCATCATCAGGGCTAAGAAAAGACAAGATAACAATAGATGTAACAACAGTGTAAGTAGATATAATAATAAGAAAGTAAACAAAAAGTAAGATGACAAAATATAAATTATAAAGAGAAACAGATAATTTGATTGTTTACAAAAATAAACATCAAAGAAAAAAAATTAGTCGGACTAACAAAAAGGAAGATTTAGCAAATATATTTTATTTTGACACAAATGGATAAGGAGGCACCAGATATTTCAAGTTATGCGTATTCTTTATTATTAATTTATTATTCAAACATTTAAAAAAGCTATTTAGCAACACCTGTAAAGTCATCTACCATTCATATAATTATATTAATAGAGATTCATTAAATAAATAGGGGTTATTCGAATTATTAATTATATTTTAATTGCGTTATAATTGATATTAATATAATGATGCAATTACACATTGATAAATAATATAATCAATAATACTATGTGATAAATTAAAATAAAAAATTGATAAAGTTCAGAAGTTATAAAATTTATAAACAAGTAATAAATAAAATTCACTTGCATTGAAATTATGATTTTTTTTTAAAAAATCACTATTTCGAGGGCGTTATTTTTAGTCTTGTTATCAATCTTGATAGTAGAGCGTCGATTATCCGAACTAATGTTGTCAGTGGTGGTTCGGATAATCAAAAGTTCGGATAATCGAAATTCACGTACTCGCACACTATATATATATATAAATGAATTTATTTTTTATTTATTTATTTTTTTATATATAATAAGGAAAAGGAAGATCTAAAACAACAACTTTGTAGAAAAAACATGCTTGTTTATTTATATAAATATAGTATGTATGTGGATAATGAAAAAACCGGTGTCATAAAGTACATATAAATTGTTTAACTTAGTCACATGTACATAATGAAATGAACAAAAATATGTATTTACGTGTTTGCAAAAAAATAACAAAGTGTATCTAACCAAAGCTTTATAAAAATTAATGCTGCGACATATAAAATGTCACGATCAAATTAATTAAAATTAAACACATATAAAAAAATAAAAAAAACAGTTCCGATAATCGAACGTTCGGATAACTGACGTTCGGATAATCGACGCTCCACTGTACTTAAATATGTTAATGACTTTTTTGTTTTAAATTTGCGCTTGGCATCCCTAGTGTGAAGAGAGAGAGAGAGACAGTGGTAATTCTTACTTAAAAGCCTATTCGTTACAATCCTTACACCCGCCAAAGCAACTAGTTGAATCAACTACACCGCCTCGTGTGAAACAGGCTTTGTGTTTGGAATATTTCATTTATATCCAAAGCAATTATTGTTTGTCCCTTTTTGAGTTTATTTCACTCTTTTATATAAATAAACAAATGCTTCCGTAGCCGAAAAGGATCTCGAAGAAAGATCCTTTTAAAATGTTAAAGAAGGTTTGTGATTAATCGGAAGTCAGAAAAGCGAATTGATAATGAAGAAAAGCGGGACGGTATTAAAAGTTAAACCGGGAAAGTTTTCCGCTCTAATCTGGAAGGATTCGCTCCAGTTGGTTCAAAAGAGACCATTTTCTTCCAGTTCCAGAACATCATTAGTGGCCCTTCTCCCGTCTCTTCCTTCTCTTTTAGTATCTTCATCTAATTTATTTTTCAAGCGGTGGCTTGCTTAAACTTCTATAAGTCTAATTAAGTGACTTCCTCTTCTAATTATATTCAGATTGAGATGGATTTGATATTTAAAAGATGTAATTGGTTATGCGTTGATTAATAGGTAATTATTAAATTAAAAAATATTAATAAACTCCAAGCGTGAATTGTACAAAAAACGAAATCTGATGTTATCCAATCGAATCTTTGGCTTATCTAGCCATAGTTGACAATCATAACAATAAATCCATAGAACTACAATAGTTATATATAAATAATAAAATAAAAAACAATTTTTTTTAAAAAATTTTTACGGTTTAAGTATGATTCCAACTAACCGAGATATGGGGTAAAAAAACCCTCTAAAAACCTATAAAACCTTTAATCGGCCGTAATTTTGAAACGGAATGGCGGATGGCAATGTCGAGTTCCGAGGATCAGCCAGGATCATTAAAAAAAAAACAGACCTCCAGTCAGACGATTTTTAAAAAAAAATTTTGGATTCTACGTATCTTGAAGCATAAACTCTCAAATGTTGAGGTGGGTTAAATTTTTATTTCTTGTTCGATCGCAAAGAATCTTGGAGCTTCAACCCCTGAAGAAGACCTGCAAAGTGGGTGGAAACGTCGGATCATTAATAAATAGTTTTTACTGTTTGTGTTCCACTTTTTGACCGCCTCCCGGATCATCTCATTCCTTTTTAAAAATAAAAATTACATGTTTAACGTGTACCAGTGTAAGAAACGAGAAATTTCGCCTTACTAAGGATAATGCACGAATGAATGAATAAATAGTGAATGAGGGTGTAAAACCGCTCCAGGTTCGAAGCGGTTTGGGCTTATTCAACAACTTCGGTGAGATGAGCAAATATATATATATATATATATATATATATATATATATATATATATATATATATATATATAGTTCCCGTGAAAGCAAACTCGTCATTCCTTCTATCCGTCAAATGGGCGACAACCTCCCAAACTGGGTTAGCAAATAATCTTTACTGCTAACTTATAATAGTGACTGCGTGCTATACCCGTAATTATTATGTTATTTCACAAAACGTTTTTACATGAAACGATAATCATAGTTTCTTCTGTGCTCCTATTCTTAAATTATGTGCGTAGTTGTCATGGAGTGAGGTAATGTCTCTCACTGATTTTTTTTTTTTTTTTTTTTTTTTTTAAGGCTGTTGATGTAAGATGTGCTGCATATATCTATGGTCACAGGAAATAAGTTGGTATGTGGAAAAATGGTCCTCCTGAGTTATGTTTATTAGGAACATCTCCCAAGCCTTTTTGCATACTGTTAAGAAATCTTTACGAGTATAGAGAACTATGAGTTGCCTACCATCTTCTTCACTGTTTGCAGAAGACTTAGGCGATGCTCAAGTGAGGTAATGTCTCTCACTGATTTTTTTTTTTTTTTTTTTTTTTTTTTAAGGCTGTTGATGTAAGATGTGCTGCATATATCTATGGTCACAGGAAATAAGTTGGTATGTGGAAAAATGGTCCTCCTGAGTTATGTTTATTAGGAACATCTCCCAAGCCTTTTTGCATACTGTTAAGAAATCTTTACGAGTATAGAGAACTATGAGTTGCCTACCATCTTCTTCACTGTTTGCAGAAGACTTAGGCGATGCTCAACTTGCACTTAACCCAGGAGAACCGTTTTTCGGTTTAGAATCTTCTATTTACACCCTAACAATTATTTCATGTCTCTCTTTAAGTTTTCGCTCTTCTATATTAACCCTAAAAGATTTTTTCATATTAGTAAAAAAATTTTTTTTAAATAATAGAAATAAAATAATAATAAAAATAGCAACTATTTTTTTAAAATAGTTATGAAAAAATAATTATTAAATTTTTTTACAAACTATATTTTCTAGAAGGTTCCAAAAAAATTTGTATTAATTTTTTATTTTTGGAAATTTTAATAAACACGTCCATACTTCACTACTCTGAATTTATCGACGTTTCGGACTACACTCTGTCCATTATCAAACAATGAAGGACAATAAACGAAGTGTATTCCGAAATGTCAATACAGAGTAGTGAAGTATAAAAGTGCTTAATAAAACTTCCAAAAAATAAAAAAAAATTATAGAATGATTATAGTTTTTGATGTTTTTATTTATTTATATGAACGTTTATATCTAATCCTAAAATAGTCTTCCTAATTTTCTATTATATTATTATTTTTTATGTTTATTTATTCTCAATTACTTTTCAATTCAGCCTAAGATGATAGGGTTTTTTTTCCCCCCGCTATGCCTGCGACTCCTACGAGATCGGTATTAAGCTACCGTTTTTAATTGGCCGTCAGAGCGATCGAATGGGAAGATAGCAGAGCCCTTATTGGTGAATGAAGAGGACGATAAGAGGCCATTAGTGAACCGAGTTAGGAATTAGAAGCCTTCGGAGTCGTGAGTATGTGCGGGACGAGTTTATTTATGGCGAACCATCTGACCATTGTCGGTGTGCTTTCTCTTTCCCACACGGTTCTTACATCGTCTCTGACTAAGGCTCGTATTTGTATTAGTTATAAAAGACATTGTAGTTCTCAGCATTTTCGCACGCAATGGTCAACAATTTTCCTGCGTAAAATAATAAGAATTATTTTAAATCTAAAAAATATATAAATATATACCAAGAAATGCTTGTTATTCCTCTGTCGCGAGATAACTTAGTTCGCGTCAAATGTTCAGAAATCCAAAAGGTAAGAATTAACAAAACTATTGTACTTCTTACGGCTAATAATTGCTAAGGTTTTTGAAAATATTACACAGAATAATTATTGAACATCAATTATAATTGATGAGTATTTTATCAAAAGCCAAAATATCCATTTTACGATAATTTTTACGAAATTAAAAAAAGTGTAGTATGAACTGTACTATTTTATTTTTCGATGCAGTCCCCGAGGTACTAAATATTACTCAAATTATCATAATTTTATTATTAGTTCAGTTTGAGTAATTTAGGTAACTATAAACATCTGAACATTTTCTGATAAATCTTCTTTTTACATCCATATTTCAAGTCAAGCTGTAAATATATATTTCCATATGTTTTTACAAATGTAGACTAAGAAATAAATCAATTGACATTCGCATGATGGTATAGAAGGATCAATCTAATTATGGATTGATAAATTATTTCCCACTTCTATAAATTTTGTTTTTATTGAAAACTAGTTTCGAATGTTATGCAATCATCTTCAGTTTTAACAGCACAAAAAAAATTCAAAATTTTAAATTGCTTATTTTTGAATATTTTTGGGTTTTTAAAACTGAAGATGGATGTATAACATTCGAAACTAGTTTTCAATAAAAACAAAATTATAGAAGTGGTAAAAAATTTATCAATCCCTAATAAGAAATAAATTATACTACGATAACACAAAATTTTATCATCAAAACAATATAAAATTTTTCGCACTGGGTCTTATTCCAAAAAGGCATTCAATTTTTGTAAACCATTAAATTTGGCTTTGTATTATAATTCATCTGTTTATGGATTTCTACAAGTGCTCTTATTTGTTGGTAGCTTAAATTAAAAAATGAAATATGTAGTTCATCTGAACTAGTTCTGTGAGAAGAACTATTACAAAAATAACTTTTCGTTAAAAAGAACGACTTGTCCATCTTTTGTCTGCAGTGAACTAAATCTATTTCTTCTTTCACTAATAGTCAAATGTACATAGATGGTAAAATCTCCAAAACAACTATTCACCGAAAAAGAATGATTTCTCCCACCTCTTTTCAATACCTCTCTATGCAACTATCTATATCTCTTATAAGTTCGGCTACAAGAAATATAACTGTTATATTTCATTTGAATTTTAATTTATTATGAGGAAGAGTCTGTCTACACAGAAGCTCGTTGGTCAGCATGTCACAAAATGGCTCGATAGCAAAGAAAAATAATAAATAATAGAAACTTTTAATTTATTAAACAAAAATACTATGATTTTAAATAAAAATGCAAACATGTGATATATGCAGCCAATCTTGAATTTATATATATATATATATATATATATATATATATATATTAAAGTGAGTTTCGTCTTATCTCACGAGAGCAGATTTTAGTCTCTTAAAGAATGGCTGCGTCGTTTCTAGGTTCAAGATAACATGACAAGTCAAATCTAACTAAATCATAACTTATTTTAGGATAAGGGGTGTTTTGCAAGAAATGGGTAGCGTGAAACCAGAGGAGGGGGGCTTAGGATAAATCAAATTTTGAATGAAAAAGTGAAAAAATTATTATTATTTTTTATAATTTCATGTTCAAATTACTTAGGCAAATTTCATGTAGGTATGTTCAGTTTTGGTGGAATGGATGATTTTGAAGCCCAATTTGACAGGGAAAAATTAGGTTTTGAAAACCAACTGAATAACCTTTAGATGCAGTTTCGAATAAAATATTTCAATTCGTCAAAAACTCAATTTTTATGAAAATTGGATATATCGACTTATAGAATACTCCTATTGGATAGAAGAAGGATGATTCGATTGGGAAGTTTAGTAGGCGTGGACGAATTGCGTGACCGCCGGCCGGTAAATATAATTGATAGCAGCGTGGCCAACGAAACGAGGGTGTGAAGTCGGAATTGATAAGGAAGGAATAACAAAAAGTGTAATAAGCGCTAAACCAAAGGGTAAACATCCGAAACGTAGATTGGAGATGTTTTCTTTTTCGGCCTGATCTTCAAGATTGGCAATTTGACAGGATTCAATAGAGGATTTTCTAATCGGCATCGAACTTGCGAGTTGGTTAGACAATATTGTTAGGTATTAAAGGCACCCAAAATCTTTCATTTATCAAACTAAATCGTGCTATTCGTTATTTTTTAGCAATATCATAGATACCACAATATGAATAATAATAAAATGCTTTGTGATACCGAAGGTTCGATGCCAATACGACCAAACGCCGTATACACATCTTTTACTGCCCACCATCCAACACTAAATCAGTAAGATAAGCCTAAACGCAATCTTCCCATCTACGTTTCGGTTACCTCGGACGTTTATAAACTTGTTAGAGATTCGTTGGATAGGATACTCCTCAATTGGATAGAAGAAAGATGATTGATGATGAATGACTGAGGAATTCAGTAGGCGTGGACGAATTGCGTGACCGGCGTCCGGTAAATATAATTGATAGCAGCGTGGCCAACGAAACGGGTGTGTGAAGTTGTCAGAATTGATAAGGAAGGAATAATAAAAAGTGTAATAAGCGCTAAACCGAGTGGTAGACATCCGAAACGTAGATTGGAGAATTTTTCTTTTTCGGCCTGATCTTCAAGATTCGGAATTTGACAGGGCTGCTTATAATCCAGAAATTAGCATGCTAAATAAGACTTTGAGAAACCTTATAATATTATTTAATTAATTGCTCATATTAAAATGGTATATATTATGAACACGACAATATATATATATATATATATATATATATATATATATATATATATATATATATATATATTGGGAAAAAACAAGAGGTAATTTCTTATAAATAATAATAATAATCAATAATAACTCCGATTGTAAATTTGAAATTTAATGTTTATTTTTTAATATATCTTCGTTGCCGCCTTGAGACTAAAAATCTGTTATGTGATTTTGATTTTATTAGAAACTAGATTTTACCTCCTATTTGCTAGTGAAAAGCACTCATATGTAAAAAAAATCGTAACATTATTTAAATTGATCAAAAAGAATACTTTTTTGTTAGTGTTTATGGTATAGGCAACAGTTGTGGAAATCACCCATAAGACACTTTCAAGACAGTTTTCAGACTTCCAAGACAGTCTTCAGACAGGTAGTATTACAGTTATCTATTTAACATGTTGGAATGTTAATGATTATTTTATAAAATTGCTTCTAAATAGTTTACTCTATAAAATCATTGTTTTTGACACAAAGAAGATTTCATGGTGGCAACCGCGATATGTTTTTACGGTCAAATATTGAAATATTGAAAAAAAAACAAAGTTTCTACAAGATTGCATTTTCCCGTGAGTAATTTTACATTAAAAAAAAATCTTTAAGAATAAAAAAAATTAAACTAAGCTATATTAGTTTCGATCCCCCCCCCAAAAAAAATATATATGGTATGAATGGATAATTAGAATCTTAATACTTTTTGCTCTTAAAAGTGGCAGATTGTATTATTATTCAATAAAAACATTTTATTTAAATTAAAATAAATAGTTTCCCAAATCCTTAAAGTACAATAAGACAAGCCGAGTTAGGGCAGAAAGGGCTCAAATGAGGAAGCTGATGACTTGATACTTGACACACTATCCACCTGCCAACCTCCCCCCCAGCTCCTAAGACCTGCGCCGCACTTAAGATTGATCCGACCTAAAAATGCTGACCCCGCCTCAGTTCTATTGACGTAGGTTTATCTTTGTTGTCTGTTTATAGTCCCCCTTCTTTATCCCCGCTATAACCTCTCTACTCCGGATTTTTCTCCTTTTTATCCTGCCTTCTTTCATCCTTCCATTCTATAAAAAGTTGCTTTAAAAGGATATCATTATTATCATGAGATATTTATAAATCACGAATATGATTTTTATCGCCATAAGATTGTGGACTTTATCAAGGAAGTTTAAAAAAAAAAAAAAAAAAAAAACTTATACATTTATTTTTCTAATTAGGAATTGATACCTAATTAGACTGATCCTTCTATACCATCATGCGTATGTCAGTCAACTGATTTTTCTAGTTTAATATATTAAATTTATCCAATCATATAATTTTAATAATTTTATAACTGAGATTTAGTACAAGAAAAATCAATGCTAATTTTTTATATCAAAATAGGGTTGATTTATATATTTATTTTTAACAACGATTAAAGCCTAGAATGAATCTTGGGAAACTTTTGTTAAAAAAACAATAAAAAAAACGTTATTTTTATTTATTATTATCATCCTAAATCTTAATAATTGATTTTGAAATAACCAACTTCTGACCACAACTAAGAAATTTAAAAATATATTTTTACAGCATGGAGAAATAATCGGTCTATTTTAAGAAGTTTATTTTTATGGAGTTTATGAAAAATTTTAAATCTAGTGGAGTTCAAAAAAAAATTAAATCACTTTCACTGATTCCAAACTTAAAAAGAAAAAAAAATCGGAAAAAAAAGTGTTAATGAATTAGTCAACAAAAATAAAAACTCTAGGAATTATTACACAATAGTTTATTATTAATTATTAATAACATTATTAAAAGTGTTTTGGAATCATTACACCAATATTTTCATTTTTTTTTTCTTTGGTACAATATCTATTTTATTTTTATTTTATATCCATTATTTATTTTATTTTATATATATATTTTTTATATAAAACATTAATTTATACTTTTCCTTTATCTTCATAAATGTCTGAAATATGAATGTGTAAAACCTCTAATCCGTCGCTATTTTGAAACGAAATGATGGATAGCAATGTTGAGTTCCGAGGATCATGCTGTAATGATCTGACTTCGGTGCAAAATCTGACGGAAAAAAGCGGCTCTTAAGTCTCGGAGACATCCGCGGACGGAGGACGGACGAACTTATTTTTAAATCGATTTTTTGATTCTACATATCTTAAAACGTAAAACCCTAGATTTTGAGGGGAGAGCGGGTAATTTTTTTTTTTCTTCTTGGACGATTACAAAATTTCATTATAGAAAATAATAAATTAAAATCACAACACTGTAATAAACAATGCTTCCAGAGGCTATAAACTAAATGAACCTGGTCACTGGCATTGAAAGCGAGTGGAGGCTGAGTAAGTGCGCTCATATACAAACAACCGCTAATTTTCCAATTTCACGATCAGAATTATCCAAATTTCAAACAAAGTAAGTCGTTACACGAAGAGGAAACAAACAATCTCACGCCCAGTGATAATTTCGGACAGGGAGAGCAGATGCTAACACAGATATGAGCTTACTAATCCACGTGACTAATCGCATTAAAACAGCTAGCTCAAGTCTGAGTCAGAGGACGCCTTGTGGCGACGCGGGATGGCGTGACAACTCTGAACGATTAACAACTCATAACGTGATTCTTATCCCCACTATCTCAAACGAATAACCGAGCATTCGTGAAAATATTTACGCGTTACACTCGCACTTCCTCTTTTGTTAGTATGACGATGATAAAAACATGCCAACATGAGTTAAAAAAAAATAAAAATAGCAAACACGCGACATGTCATTTTTTTAAGTGACATTAACAGAATATAAATCGATAAAATAACAATTTATTAATTTACTTAATTTTGATAAGTGATCATACACGGATGATTGTCCGATTTAAAAACCATAAGACATACTATCACCTGTTTCCAGACCTGGGATTATTAGTGAGACTAAGTATTTAAAACAGGACTAAGTATTTAAAACAGAATAAAGACTCTTTTATCAAGCTTTTATAAAGAGGTAATTAGAAACATAATTAGGAAATTTTTTTAAACAGGATATCACCGATTTTTAGGATTAAGGAATTCACTGGTGGCGAAAATGTAACAGTATGTCTTAAACTGTTTACGATCTGTATCGCGTGTGTCTTTTAGGCTCTTGAAGTGAGATGTACTATTTCTGATGTGCATCAATGTAGTTTTGTTTACAGTTTATTTATAAATTTAACTTTATAAATATAACTTTTGATGTAAGTTTATTATGACCTTCAAGTAAGGTACCCCTCCCTTTTGGCTCTTCAATTTCAACAAAAATTTATTATATTAATTATATTGGTGTAAAAGTCTAGTTTACTAAATTTGAGATATTTTACATTATATTTTAATACAATTTTTGATGAAAGTCTAATATGGCTTTTAAGTAAAGTACCTCTACCGGCTTGCCAATTTTAACCAAAATTTATTATGTTATTTAAATTATATGTGAGTCTTATCTATCAAATTTGAAAAGTTTATTTGAAACATTATATTTTAATATAATTTTTGATGAAAATCAATAATGACCTTCAGGTAAAGTACCACTTTCGATAATCATCTAGTGACCAAAAAGGAAGGTGCACAACTATAATAATCCGCAATACAAAATTTTAACTTTCTAACGGTTTTTGAATTATGCTAGATCCGAACGAACGTACGTACAGACGTCACGACGAAACAAGTCAAAATGGATTCAGGGATGGTCAAAATGGATATTTCCGTTGAAATCCGAAAATTTTCGTGATAACAATATTTCCTTTATTCCGTACAAGGAAGTAAAAAAAAAAGATAGTGGTGAGTGATGAAAAACGCATACACTTTGTTGTAAATAATAATAATTACTTTTATATCATTAAGCTGCATGTTTCCATAGAAACTAAATGAAATCCCTTGAAAACTTTTAAAATCTATTTCAATTAAGGAGGCTCAGTGAAAGTTGGTGTGATGCGCGTACCACATTTTTATTACTATAATACTAATCCAGCCAAAGGTCTCAGCATGATTTTATCATTTTTAATAATGTATCACCAACCTTTCGGCAAAGATGAAGTCATTTTTCGAGCAAATTTAATTAAATCAAAAAATCATGTTTTATACTGAACACAGAAGAACTAGAAATATGTTAATAACAGGCAGAGAAAAAAGGCGATTGTAATCAAGAGAAGTTATAAAACGAATCATATAATTTACGATTGAAATGAAAACGGGAGAAAAAAAATCTAATTAAAAACACAATCAAAGGAGAGGGGGAGGAACTCACGTTATGAATTGCTAAATAAATACAGGTAAGATTGTAAAATTTTTGTAATTAGCATTAAGTTATTATTATATAATTTATTAATGTTTTTTATAGAAAATTAAATAGTTTACGTAAGTTCTAATAATAAAGAAATAAACATATTACTACTTCAGATCCTTTTAATACGAATACATTATGAAATAAACTCTTCCAGTAAATAAAAAAAAAAAAATAAAAAAAAAAACGCAAGCTTTGTTTACAGCACTAGAAGAAATTAAATATTAAAAAAAAAAATTAACAGGCTCACGAAATGCAATACGGTTCAATTTATGTTTAACATTCAGTAAGAGAATAAAATTAGAATGTTTTAATTTGACTGTTTGTAATACAAATTGGTCAGTTGCCCGTACTGGTTTTACATTAAATGGGACATAATTACGCATGCGAGCGCGTTTGGCAGGATGTGGAGTCTGTCAGTGCGCCGCATGGTGATAATCGCTTGTACTCACAGCTAATAAAATTATAATAACATCCATTACTGATTTAATTACAAACTCGAAATGTATATTCGTTGTAAAAATCACAATTATTTGAAAATCAAGACCGCGATTTGCAATTAAAATAATCTAGTAATTAATATTAAGTCTTTGAATATCAAATTCTTATTAACATAGAATCAGAATAACAACAAATTATTTTTCTAAGCAAATGCAGTGCTTAAGAAAAATAGAAAATCAACGAGAGAGGAACCAATCTGGCAAAGTTCTGATTTATTTATTTAGTGTCTCGGGGCTTCACTCGCGTTAAATTTGAATTAACCCCTAATAAAATATAATAATAATAACCTGTCGTATGTTGTTCGGTCTCATTTCATCCATAATGTATTATTATATTATTATATAATATATATGAAGCACTTGAAATAATAAAATTCTTCAAATCCAATCCAGATTTTTGCTTAAATGACCAAATAAATATCCCCAATAGTCCAATCATAAATTTATTCCCATATATAGCAGAAAACCAATTACTCACCGGCATTACTGGAAAAACCCTGACCCTTAAACCGTTTACCTATAAACATCCTACCTACCTTTCGTTCATTGTTAGTTCAATGCGAGAAGAAACCAGTACAAACCTTTCTGTTTTATATAATCCATTTAAATCCTGGTAAGTACCAACATGTATTTGATTTCTTGTCTTAATTAAATTCATAATTCATAAATGTTTTATAATACTGATTTATATTACATCTAATTTAATATGCATAATAATACCAAACTATATTTTGAATTGCTTATTTTTGATTTTTTTGTGTGTTTTTAGAACTGAGGATGAATTTATAACACTTGAAACTAGTTTTCAAGAAAACAAATTCATAGAAGTGGCAAATAATTTATCAATCACTAATTAGATTGATCCTTCATGCAGATGTCAACTGATTTGTGCAGGGTGTTTCAGAGTTAAGTGACCTAACTGAAAATATGAATTAAGGATCTCAAAATATGAAAAAAATTTCCTATGAAGGTATGTCCGTTAACGCTTCGATTAGGAGATATTCACGTCTAAAGATTTTCATTGTTATGAATTATTAAGGCTATAATAAATATATTAATATGTGTTCCAACTATTTTACTGATGAAATGAAACCATTAACATTCATATTAAATGTTGTTCAAAGTGATTACCTTGAGCATTAAGACAGGTTCGGCGTCTTTCTTTCACACCAGCAGTGGCCGAACGGTAGTGGATATGTGTTATTGTTCCGTAAGTTTCAATCATCCATCTTCGTAAAGAATTAAGGTCATTGGCGGGATAGATTGGCATAGAGTTTTCATTAGATGTCATCCTAAACAGATCTGAGGAGCGTGCAGACCAAGCGTGCTAATCCTGCGTGGCCTATCCATCCATTGGGATAATTAACACTTAGCCATTGTCGTGGAACTCTTAATGTGCAGGACAACCGTCTAACTGGAACCACAAGTTCCTTCTCAGCTGTAATTGAATATCTTCAACTAAATTATAGTAATCATTATTAAGAAAGTTGAAGAAATGTGCCCGCATTGAGCCGAGGTGGTAAGAAATGAGTACCTATCAAAATATTGCCGCACATTGCACTGAAACTCATGCTGAAAATGATGCTCAAGAATCGCATGAGGATTTTCGAGCAATCAGAGATGATCATTTTTCTGATTGAAGATACCACTTCAGGTGAATGTAGCTTCGCCTGTCCAGAAACTTTATCGCGAAAATTGTGGATTATGATCAACTTGATATAAATACCAATCTGAAAAATTTCTTCTTCACCGCTTGCGGTAATAAATTTTGTACCCATTGATAAATGATATGGGTGACGTCTTTCTGCAACTAGAGTTCTCCGAACTATAGTCTGCGTAGTATTTGATTCTGCTGCAGCTCTTCGATCAATGCCTGACGGATGATCATCAAAATATGGCAATATGACCGCGCACTTTTGTTCATACCGTGAAGGGGCGAAAGGACCATCAGCATGTGGCATTATAGCAAATGTAACAGTTGGAACGTGAATCTATAGATAGACTTGTTTGGTAATCTTGTATTCGGAAATCGCACGGAATATTCACGCATTACCATTCCAAAAACCGTTCGCAAACACCATATCGGCATATTCAACATTTTTATAAATGCAAGGCATAATGATGAGTACCCTGCGAAATCGTCAACAAACTGATAAATGCCACTGAGAGTTCCCAGTGCTAATTCCAAATAGTATTAATCCTTGCATTGACAATATTTCAAGTACATTTAGGTCATGTTAGTATTTTTATCTTATTTTACTAATACCTTCTAAACAAAGCGTTGACGGACAAACTATAAAAAAAAAATCTTCTAGTTTTGAGATCCTTAATTGATTTTTTCAATTAGTACACTTAACCCTGAACACACCCTGTATAATTGTATGGATAGATGAAGTTGCCATGAAAACAGAACGTACGCAAGTTGGACACTTTTTCTCAAAGCAATTTATTAATGGACATTGCTCCTGGTGTTATTAAGCCTAAATCTCGCTCTGTTCCTAAGGGTGGTAACCAGCGAGCATAGATGGTATTAGTTAACTTCTCACATTATAAATATTTTATATAATAATAATTAACCAGAAATATAAACGATATATGATAGAAAAAACAATCGAGTTTGTTTTTCTGTAGGGGATAGGGGCATTTTTTTTACAATTGTAATTATGGTGGTTATTTTTTTTTTTGTAAAAAAATACGATAAAAAATCAATTTTCAATTCCAAAAATACTTAATTTGGATACCGTATTTGAAAAATTACATGTGGTATAATTAACTAATACTACCTAGTTCTATAAATAATTCTATTGGTCAATTCTATAACCGCTGGTCGTAGTGTGATATTATAAAGCAAAAAGCATTCATCAATAAACGGAAAAAAATAATTTTTCAAATCAGACGAGTAGTCCCTGAACAGTGCATTCTTACAAACAAAATATTTAGCTTTACATAATAGTATAGATTTATTTTTTTAATAATATGAGTTACGTCTACAATATCTCAAATAGTAATTATAATTATATATATATATATATATATATATATATATATATATATATATATATATATATATATATATACACAAATTAGTTTTCTAAACAAATGCAGTGCTTAAAAAGAATAGAATATCAAAGAGATAGGAATCAATCGTAGAAGCCTCCAAAGCCCACCATTGTATTACAAATGAGACTAACGGGATGCCAAGTGTAGGCGTTCCCAGGTTCTAACATCGTATATCAAAACTGTCACACACCTTGCACTGTGTCTATGTCACTTTGGTCTTGTATACATTCGTAGGCGTGATGTCACATCGTGACTGTTTCGTAACGGGAAATATTAAGGAAATACTTACACGCATATAAATAAAAGAAATATCGTAAATAGAAAGAGCAAATAATGAACATTACAATTCAGATATCTAACATATAGTAAGTCCTAAATTTAAAACTTATAACATAAATCCTAAATTTAAAACTTGTAACATAAATCCTAAATTATTATTATTATTTAAATTATTATATCATTATTTCTTCCAACCAATCATGAATGAATCAGAAGCTGCTTAAAAACTTAAATAAGATATCTTGTTTAAGAATAAAATTGCACTGTGATAAGTATTTGATTTGTTAAGTAAATCCTTTAGCGGCCAATGTTCCCAATTGCGAACAAATGTTTGGAAATTTTTTTAATCTGTTTATGCAAACAATTTCTCTACAAAGTCATGAAATCCCTCTGTCCATCGTACATCTTCAACCGCCTTCAATTCAAATCCTCTGTTCATTCCCGCCATACCCGTTCTCGGTCTTCAGATTTATATATAACGGCCCACCGATCCGCAGGTTTTGAAAGATCTTTTCTTATCCGATCCTCATCCCTATGGATTCCATTCCTTCTTCCATCCGTTGCTCCAATACTTTCCCACCTTCAAATCCCGTCTATTCAGTCACTTCATGTCCATGCAGTTCCACTTTAACAGTAATTATTTTTTATGTATTAATATTGGAAGTTTGTTTTTGTTTAAAGGTTTAAAAGTTATGTCATTATGATTTATTATTATTTCATCGTCCTTTTTCTTATTCGTTAATTTATTTTATTATTTGCTAATTATCTTGTTCTTTTGTATTCTCCTCTAAGGCTCTAAAGCTCTACTGGTATTACCTGTAATATTATTCTAAAGGTTAATATTATAATATTATGTCCCAGAATAACTAAATTTATTAATATTATTATTATTTTTATTAATATATACTCATTCAATATTTTTATTTGCTTATATAATAGCAATAAATCAAGATGATACTGAACTAAATTTCTTACTCATTACTTTATTATGTTTTTTACATTAAGTTCAACGTATCGTGGCCATTTGCTTTATCTTATTCAAGATTCACATTTATACATTTTTGCATGTATTTTACATTTAAAACTATGTATCCATATAAAAATATTTTATGTTATGTGATAGTGAAAATTAAAATGCATGTACTAAATATTCCGTTGAAATTTTAAATGCGCGTTTAAAAATAACATGACAAAATATTATTATTATATGGATACATAGTTTTAAAAGGAAATTCATGCAAAAGTGTATAATTGAATTATTTTCTTTTAAAGTGGCAATCGTTATTTATAATCGTTATATGGAAAATTAGAAAGCCAAAATCGCGATCATCATCAACAATCATTCATTATTTTAATTTTTTATATATATATATATATATATATATATATATATATATATATATATATATATATATATATATATATATATATATATATATTACAATTGTATAAAAATTTGTAAAAAATCTAATAATTTTCAGAAAAAAAGTCTTCTTTTTAAGAATGTTTGTCGACAGATTTGAATTTATTAAGACCCTCGCGTGAACACTTTATCTGTATCTCGGAAGTAAACTGCTGAGCAAAAAAAACTTTCAGATAGAATTGTATATTGCTAGTATGTATTTTTATATGTATATTGTATATTGCTAGCTTTGGATAATAGTCAATCATTATATTTGAAGCATATTTTACCACCTTTTAAGCTGATTTGCGATACTTAAGCACAGAAAATATGATCAGAATCATGCAAATGCGACAGTAAAATCAAAATCAGCTAAATTGGACAATAGCTTACCTCTGACGCATAGATTTATATATCTAAATATAGACATATATTCTCTAAAGTCTCAGAGAAAAATAAATTACCATAGAAGTGTGGGGCGACAACGACAGAACGATATTTTATAATAATATCTTAATTTACCTATTTTATTTTCAATTAAACGTTTAAATTATATGAGAAAAATTCTAGAAAATGGCCATAATTCCTCAACCTAAGACAGTTGAGGAATTAAAAAATATTCTTTGAGGGAATTATTAGAATAAAAGAAATAATCCAGTTAAACTATTATAATAAAATCAAGAAATGATTAATGATAGATTATTATAGTAAACAAAATATTGGTCATTCACTAATTTAATGAAATGCATAATTTATTTTTAAAAAGTGCTGCCCAATTGCGTATTAATACATCCATAAATTTAGTAATAGCTCTGACTTGTAGAGAAATCGAATTAATTAGCTCTAAAAAGTTATCTTGATTAATGATATTTTTATTTTTTATTATTATTATTATTATTTTATACGTGCTCAGAATAATAAGGGTCTTCGATAAAAATGCTATGAAAAATAAACCAAGAGACCACATTCCAAGCCCTGCAGGTCCGGAGGACGCAGGGCATCCGTGTTGTGCGGGATGAGCATCACGGCACGCCCTAAAGACAGTCCAGTTTACAAAAAAATGTAAACTCTAAGTTTAAGAGAATTAGTAAAAGTAATTATTATACAGACATTACTGAACTTTGAATAAAATATACAAGTCCTGGATGATAAATTAAAAACTTATACAATCCGCTGAAAGGACAAGAAGGATTTTCCGATTTCAGGTATATATATTCTGAACATTGGTTTATTCCAACAAATTAGTCAAAAAATAATTTATAATATTCTAACTCCAAAACATCGTTTTCATCTACAGTAAGAAGGAAAAAAAATTCTTTATTTTACAAATAAAAAATCAATAACACCTATTCTATGCTTGAGTTTATTACTTAAAAACAAAACAAAAAAATAAGAAAAAGAAAATTTTTATCTTCAACATAAATATAAAAACTGAGGTCTCAACTACAAAATAATTGCATTAATTTAAAGTTAACAACATAAATAATATAACAAACAAAGATTTTTTTTTCATTATTGATTGTGGATATCAGTCCAAAATGGGCACTTTCCAAAATTGTAAGAAAATCGTAGCAGATATATATATATATATATATATATATATATATATATATATATATATATATATATATATATATATATATATATATATTCAAATAAGTGATAAATCAAACTAATATGTTTTTTCAACTTTTTTTTTTTTATAACAACGTTGTTTTTAATTTATTTTTATTTTATTTCTCTTATAATTTAATGTTTTTTGTTTAGCTTTTCAATAAAAATTTTGTTATTAATTTGATGAAAAAACGCCAGCCAAATTATATTTTTGAAAAATTGTAAATGTAAACACAGAATTGAGACAATCGAACCGCATTCAAGGTATCCAAATTAAGTATTTTTTGGAACTAAATTTTTGTTAGTGATTTTTTACAAAAAAAAAAGTAATCACCAAAATAACAATTGCATTAATTTAAAGTTAACAACATAAATAATATAACAAACAAAGATTTTTTTTTCATTATGGATTGTGGAGGTCAATTTTTTTTTTCAAATACGTAATAAATCAAACTAATATGTTTTTTCAACTCTTATTTTTTTTTGTGTAACAACGTTGTTTTTAATTTAATTTAATTTTATTTATCTTATAATTTAATGCTTTTTGTTTCGCTTTTCAATTAAAAAATTCGTTTTCAATTTGATGAAAAAACGCCACCAAAATTATATTTTTGAAAAATTGTAAATGTAAATACAGAAACTAATTTTTTTTATTGATTTAAAAAAAAAAGTAATCACCAAAATAACAATTGTAAAAAAAAAAATGCCCATACCGCCTACAGGAAAGAATTAGATTGTTATTTACTACTACAGCATATCGTCTATATTTCTGGTTAGTTATTACGGTATAAAATATTTATAATGTGAGAAGTTATAAACTAGTTACCAAATAAAAACGATAACTGTGACTTTAAAATGGTATTTGAAATTATTAGTAGCAGTTGTATGAACTAGTTTGATTCGTGCATTTGTGATTGATAATACGTTTTATACGAAATATCAACCACGGGAACCTGTTTTGATTAATGCGACAGAAAAAGGAAAATGACAAACAGTTAGGTCGGATCAGAAAGCTCGCGCCGGCTGAGGAGTTGTTACGTAACTAACTCTAAAGAGCGCTGCCTACACTCGAGGCAAGATTTACTGGCCACCAAACGACATCCAATGCACGTCTATATACCAGAGACCTTGCGCAATACTACACTCAAACGACCAACTACAACACTACTCTTTAATTGTTAATTAACCATTAGCCACGGTCTGATGTAAATTGAGTACTATAAATCAGCCGTTCTCTTTTATTTCCTTGTAATTGAAAGAACTTTACAGACTTCAAATTTAATCTGTCGCCGGGTTCTGGGTTATGAAACTGCGTTGGATAATATGCGCATGAAGATGTCTAGCGTTATGCAATGTCAAAACGATTATTATTATTGCGGTAGAGGTACCAAATGAGCCAGAAATATAAATTATTGGTGCGATGTAATAGTTAAGAACACTCGAGACAGCTGCAACAGAGGTTCGGTGCTATTTTTTCTATAATGTGATTTCGGAAACTTTTATTGGTTAAAAAATGAACTAAAAAAATAATATATCTAATATAAAATAATATATCTAAAATAAAAATATCTCTTTGAGCTTCAAGCCCTGATGAAGACCTGAAAGTGGGTCGAAACGACGGTTCCTAATAAATAGTTTTTACTATTTGTGATCCACTTTTTTTTTACCGCCTACCGGGCCATTCCTTCATAAAAAAAAAATAAGTTAAATTTTAGTTTGGAAAAAAAAAAAAACGCTGAAAATTATTACAGAAAATTATGGTTAATATTTTAAAATAATTATATATCCGAAAAAAAATGTCATGTAACTTTTTTTTTAATTTTTGTATTTAATTTTTTTTTTTTAGTCTTTAGTATAATCCGCCGCCATTGCGGGACAAAACTACCGATAGAGTTCCGAGGATCATTTCAGGGTGACCTGTAACATGTGGCAAATTAAAAAAAAAAAAAAAATCGGTTCTGCAGTCTCGGAGAAATTTTTTTTTCTCTTATTTATTCATTTTTTTCTTGAAACGTAAAACCTCAGATTTTGAGGGAATAAAGGTTAGAAATTTGTTCTTCTTTAAACCAAAAAACAAACTGTTTTATTTTAAAAATTACTACCGGTTCGATATTCTGAATTTCTGTCAGTTGCAAAGTGTGTTCCCAAAATTTTTTTAAAAGTGATTATAGAGGCGTTTTTTCATCAATTAAAAAAGAACTACTTAAAAAAAGAAGGAAAAAAGGCAAATTAACCAAACAACCCTCCTCCCCCGAATAAAGAAAAATAGCTTTAAATAAAGAAAACGTTCGGAGTATTAGTAAAAAAAATTACTCGTTTATTTGAAAAATCATGTTTGTACGATTTTCTTATTATTTTAGTTATAGCGCCCTTTCAGAATTTACCAAAAAATAAATAAACAAAAAAAAAAAAAAGCTTTGGTCCATGTTTGTTATAATAACGTCCAAAATGGTTCCTAGTTCGAGAGGATGAGGGCTTACTTAAGAATATGAAATGAAGAATGATCATTTTTTTACCACCTTTTTTTTAATCAGAAGAATCTAAAAGAAGCACATTTATAGAAATCCCTAACACTATTTTTTTAAATTAATTACTTGGTCACCAAATTCTTTCAAACTACTTCGACGTTTCGGCCATCTTGAGCCATTCTCTTTTTTTTTTCATTATTATTATTGCAATATATCCATAAAATTTATCATTATTTTATCCCTTTTCTGTTATTATTTTCGGTTAAACATGTCCTATAATTTGCAAATAAATAAAATGAAAATCTTAATCATATAATTTATCTTTGGATATTCAAGCGCCTATAATACTCTGTAACTAATAGAATAATAGACTTATTAATTATAATTCATATAATTAGTAGATGAAATAGTGTAATTATAGAGTAAAATCTGCATAGCATGTAGTACTACTAATAAACGAGAAAAGAAAATATTTAAACACAAAAAATAACTTCATTACTCACAATTATGACGCTTATGACTTAATTCCAACATACCTGAAACAACATAGAAATTGATTAGTTATAAATAATTGAAGTACATGCGCATACAAGTAAAACAAAAAGATATATATCAAAACTGATTCAATAAAATACAATTTACATCGTTCATTCTATTATAGAATTTATACCATACTTAATTACAGTAAACACATCAAAAAGATTATCCCCTCCTCAAAAGAATTAGAGCTTACAGAAGAGATACTAAAACAAAATTTTCATGATCTTGATAACTTGAAAAATAATTATTTTGGTCAATGTTCCGAGGAAAAAACCTATTGTAAAAAAGATGAAACTTTCATCCAAACTTTCAAAGATGAAAATATTTATATCTAATTTTCTGAATATTCCTATCAATTTATCACGAGTTTTGTATTAATAAATAAACTTATAAAATTAAGTCATACTTAGTTACTTTAATGCATTGTAATATTCTAAAACTAATCTGAGCAACAAACATCTGAAAATTGTTTATATAATAAATTTGCTTGATATAATGCAGCCCGGAGAACCAAAAAAAGTTGCAAGGAGCGAACCTAAGTAGCAAACAGAGAACCAAACTATTTTATATGACTTATTAAACTAATGACTTATTAAATCAGTTGACATCCGCATGATGGTATAGAAGGATCAATCCCTAATTAGACTTATTAAATTACTACAGCAGATAAATTTCAATTGTGACAAAATAAATAATAAAAATATTTTATTTAAAAGTAGTCTGTAGAATTGATTGAGGTACGTTTTATTTACAATAGTTATTACCACCGCAGTAAAAAGAAAAATATATTACCAAAAAATGTATTAAACTAAAACTAACTTCAATACTATGACGAATAATAACGCTCGTATTCATTATACAAAACCAAGCTAAAACTATATGACTGAACTTTATAAAAAAAATAAACGTTGGGATATTGCATAATAAAAGTGATTGATCAAAGAGACCATTGTAACGATTTTATTACCACATTTGAAATCATAGATAAATCAAATTATGTAACAATTTCTAGTGACAAAGATAGGCCAGGCAGTCTGTCTGCCATAACTCTTACTACAAACCCTCTACCCCCATCCTTAATACGAATTTTACACAACACTAAGATAAGTATAATCGCACATAACGAAATAGAATAATTTAGTTATTAGTAAATAATTTATATAAAACCTCAATATTTATTAAAATGTAAATTAAATATTTGATCGTAGTGATTGAAAATACAACCCAAGGATACAAAATTCTAAAAAAAATTTCCATAATTATTTTTTACCAATTATTTGATTCCACAATTAATAACAAGGTAAACAGTCAATACAACACAATACAATAAATTCCAAAAAAAAAAAAAAAAAAAAAAAACTAAGCTACCAAATCGCCCTGAGGGTTGAAACTTACAGTGAAGGACTTTACAAAAAAATGTAATTAAATGAGATTAGAACTACTTCGGTGATAAAATAGGAATAACATTATATCAATATAGTCTATTTTTTTTCTTCTCTAGGCTCCTAAATAAAACTATTGATTTTGCAGATTTATCTCTTTACGAAAATACTCTATTTACTGTCACAGCGTAACATTTTAAGGCTGTTAACGAGGTAAAGGATAATATTGTGAAGTCTTCTGTGTTTTAAATGATAAAGGTGATGGGTGACATTGTTTTTTCGAGTCTAAACGATTAAAGTAGTAAAATAAAAGTTATATGTTCATAGCAAACTTAACTGATTGAGAGAGATGCAAACAGATAACAAAAGAAAGAATCTGAAAATTTTGTTATTTCATAGTTCATTCCATATTTCATAGTTTCTGATCTGCGTTTAGAACTCCGAATCGAATTTCTTGTATGTACCTTGCTTACTTAATGGATAACGAAGCAATAAATTAATTCATAATGAATTAATGAATAACGAAAGGAATCACTTAGGGGACAATCAAAGCTAATTAGGGGAATAACCGTCCAAGGACTCAACCGAAACGTAGGACTTGTAGACTTGCAGGTTTCGACGCGGTCAAATGGAGGGAGATGTGAAGGCATAGATTATAGGTGTATAATATATATATATATATATATATATATATATATATATATATATATATATATATATATATATATATATATTTATAACTTAAAAATTTATGATAAAAGACTAATGTTTAAAATGATCGTTGGAAATCAAAGCATAAATTTTCATTTGTTAGTAATCTATATTGATGTCATTATTTTAAAAAGAGATAAAGCACTAAAAATTTCAAATTCAGGTTTAAATTTATTAAGTTAAACCACCACCTCTATCGATTTCAGCTCAAGATATAGCGAAAAAAAAAACAACTGAAAATGGTCACTCTGGCCTTGACCAGTGCTAAAAGTCATAAAAATTTATTTATTTATTGTAATTATAAAAATTTTGCCATATACTCCTAATGTACACCATATAGAATCAAATTAAAAAAAAAAATTGTTACTTGGGGAATAAATGTTTCATGCGTTGCTAAAAAAAAACGACGTCGATATATAAATGAAGAATTTTCTAAGGTTAATAAATACACTCTATGAAAATTATTACGAAAAAAGTATTAGGGGCGGACATCTCATGGAGATAAGGCGAATTTTTATTGAAAATGTTTACGTGTAACACCTATTTGTTAGGGAAGAAATTTAATATTTGAAATAAGCATCATAATTTTTGGGTGTAGAATATTACTTCTTCAAAAAAAAATCTTTTTATTTTTGAGAAGTGGATATATTAAATATTTATATATAAATATATTTTTATATATTATATATATTTTATTATATAACATTATATATATGTGTATATATATATATATATATATATATATATATATATATATATATATTGAATATATTGAAGATAGAGAACTCCTCAAATGTATAGATACATAATACCATATATATCTATATATACAGGGTGTCCTTTTTAGATGGCCCGGCTGAATTTCTCTTGAACCGATAACGTTAATAAAAAAATACGTATTTAATATTTTTCAGTCTAGTTTAAAATTTAGACCTGTTTTTGAAAAAAAAAAATAAACGGGATCTCTCAGATTCAGTACAACTTTAAAATTTCAAATAGAAACCTATGCCTTCCGATACATCATTTTAACGTATTTTTGAAACTGGATTGAATGGTGAAACCAGATTTTAAATTGGTCAATAAATTACAAAGTTATGGAACAAAGTTTAAAAAAAATAATGCATTTTGTTAGCTATTTCTAATTTTTAATATATATATATACACACACACACACACACACACACACACACACATATATATATATATATATATATACACACACACATATATATATATATATATATATATATATATATACACACATATATATATATAGTATATACATACATAAAGTTAGTAATAACGATAAATCTAAGCTGAATAACTGTCGACTATTAAGCAAATTACAGAACATTTAGAGACTTAGACAATAAGCACCGAAGGCATTTGTGAAAGTCATCGCTCATAATTCCTGGGAATAATGACTCGGGAGGAAACTCGAAGTGAATGGAGTCAACGCTCCCGGACAATTATGCCAGGGGGAAACAATAAATCCACGGAAAGCTATGGCCCAAAGGCATAAGATCAACAGTATTCTAGATGAGAGCAATAAAAACGCACCAAGAAAAGATATAACGTTATTTCTAATCATATTTCAAAATGCAGTCGTATCTCTCTTTTAACGTTCAAGATTTCTTTCTTTCAACATTTCCTCCAGTTACACAAAAAACAATTTACTATTCAACTGACAGAATAAATTGCTTTATACTCATATCAAACACTCCTGAGAACTATAAGTGAAAAAAAAAAAAAAAAAAAAACGACAACGCTTAAACAACTGTTTGTTATACTTCCACCTAATTTGCTTTGGAAATGAAACAGCGGATGAATGATTAAGAAATCACAGGCACTAGTTGAAAACCTTGTGGATATCTACAGGATGGTTTCAGCTAAAATGATTTTATTAAATGAAATGAGGACGATTTTATTAGAGAATGATAAATTATTTGCCAGTTCTATAATTTTGCTTTTATTGAAAACTAGTTTCGAATGTTATACATTCATCTTCAGTTCTAAAAACACAAAAATTCAAAAATAAGCAATTCAAAATATAGTTTGGTATTATTATATATATTAGATTAAATGTAATATAAATTAGTATTATAAAACATTTATGAATTGTGAATTTAATTAAGACAAGAAATCAAATACTTCTTGGTAATCACCAAGGTTTAAATGGATTAAATCAAACAGAAAGGTTTGTACTGGTTTCTTCTCGCACTGAACTAACAATGAAAAAAAGGTAGGTAGGATGCTTATAGGTAAACAGTTTAAGGGTCGGGGTTTTTCCAGTAATTCCGGTGAGTAATTGTTTTTTCTGTTATAGATGGGAATAAATTTAAGATTGGACTATTGGGCATATTTAATTGGTCATTTAAGCAAAAATCTGGATTGGATTTGAAGAATTTTATTATTTCAAGTGCTTCATATATATTATATAATATATGTATTATGTATAATATATTAGGAATGAAATGAGACCGAACTACATACGAACAGGTTATTATAATTTTTTTTATTATTATTATTATTATTTTATTAGGGATTAATTCAAATTTAACGCGAGTCAGGCCCCGAGACATTAAATAAATAAATTAAATCAGAACTTTGCCAGATTGATTCCTCTCTCGTTGATTTTCTATTTTTCTATAGGATTTTATTATTTCAAGTGCTTGATATATATTTATTTTGAAGCTGTTTTCAAAGTGATGTATTAATTTAACTCCAGAGTCTTTGATGAATTAAATTTTATTTTTTTTCATTAAAATGAATTGCAAAGTTGGAATTCTCTGTCTTATTGTTAAATGCAGATATATGTTCCTTTAATCTCTGATTTAGTGATCTTCCAGTTTTTCTCCTGTACAATCATTACAATTTAGTTCGTACTCTCCGCTCTTTTTAAAAGGGTCTATTTTGTCTTTTTTGGAACTGAAGACGAATGTATAACATTCGAAACTAGTTTTCAAATAAAAACAAAATTATAGAAGTGGCAAATAATTTATCAATCTCTAGTTAGATAGATCCTTCTATACCATCATGCGGATGTAAACTGAGGATGATTTTAATTATGCTAGAAATTCATGGAGGATTCAGCAGTCTCCAGTACTTCACTAGAAATATGCTCAACGACTACTCTGCCGTCATAAGTTAAATCAATTTTTTTAAATACATCTTTAAATTGCTGTAAAAAGTACACCTTTAATATGATATTTAGAAAGCCCTAAATCCAATAGATAGATCCTAATAACTGGTTTTAGCGCTTCCTAATCTCATAGAAGGATTTAGTTTTTAGAGCAATTCAATACAAAATGTATTTTAAAAAATGATTTGGAGTTAGAGGCTTTTAGCTTATAACGGCATTACTATGAGCAGTTATTAATATTCTTGGTTCATTATTCTCAATAATACACTTTTATGGAATCGACAAAGAAAAAAATATTTTAACATCCCATCAAAATTTGATGTTTTACGTTTCAAGATATGTAGAATCCAAAAATCGAATTAGAAAAATCCGTCCGCCTGCCGTTCATGGATTTTCTCCGAAAGTACAGAGACGATTTTTTTATAGATTTGGCAGCAAAGTCACAGGCTAATCCAAGATGATCCTCAGAACTCGACATTAACATTCGCAGTTGACATCCGCATGATGGTATAGAAGGATGAATCTAATTAGGGATTGATAAATTATTTGCCACTTCTATAAATTTGTTATATTGAAAACTAGTTTCGAATGTTATACATTCATCCTCTGTTCTAAAAACACACAAAAGATTCAAAAATAAGCAATTCAAAATATAGTTGGTATTATTATACATATTAAATTATATAAATCAGTATTATAAAACATTTATGAATTATGAATTTAATTAAGATTTAATTAATTCTTCAAGAAACCAGAACAAACTTTTCTGTTTGATATAATCTATTTAAACCTTGGTGAGTACCAACATGTATTTGATTTCTTGTCTTAATTAAATTCATAATTCATAAATGTTTTATAATACTGATTTATATAATTTAATATGAATAATGATACCAACTATATTTTGAATCGCTTATTTTTGAATTTTTTGTTTGTTTTTAGAACTGAGGATGAATGTATAACATTCGAAACTAGTTTTCAATTAAAAAAATTTATAGAAGTGGCAAATAATTTATCAATCCCTAATTAACATTCGCCATTTCTTTTCAAAATGTTGGCCAATTAAAGGATTAGTACCCCCATATTTTATGAAGATGGAAGAAGAAAAAACATAAATTGTTTTGGGATCATTATCCAAAAGTCATCAGAATAAAATTGAAAAAAAAAATGCGAACAAATTTGTATATGGATGTATATGTATTTGGAAATAATAAAATCAGAGCATTTTTTTTTTTTAATATTTGCTATCTGCCCAATTCTTAACACATGTTTTAGTATACCTTAAAATTTAGTACACCTTTCTAGCCTATATTCTTTTAAGAATGTACGTGGTTGTTAATGGCTTAAGTTATTCACTATCCCTATTAGCTTTGAAGTGAAAATTACCACCTCTACATCCTATTGCAATGAAATCGATAGAATGCATAAAAAAACTTTCCTAAAAACAACTTGCACTGGTAAGTCAAAACGGTCCAATAATCTTATACGATAATGCCAGAAGTCAAGTTTCGAAACAAAAAATGAATAAGAACCAATTTAAATTACTGTTAAAATATTAAAAGAACACGCTATGAAGTAAGAAAACCACTCGATATGACCCACCAATAATGAATGGGACAGTTAAACAATTATTAGCGCAGTTTCTATAAATTACCCGTTTTTCGAAAAATTCTAAGGTTTTGTCACAAAAATGGTTACAAGAAATAGTTTTCTCCCCAAATTCATTCGATGAAAATTAGTGTGGTATATTGAAAAAAAGAAACCATGTATGATAAAAAAAAAAAAAATTGAAGTTTTTACTAACTAACCATCAGTTTCTTGACCAGCTGCAGAATTCATTACTGTTTTTTTTAAATTAAATAAATGTAAAAAAAAAATAAATTAACATATATTATGATTGTATTTGGCGGTAACAAAGTCACGTAACACCAAGAAGCAACGTTTTTATTTTATAATTTATTCATTAATTAGTAATTAATTTGGCAGAAACAGACCAAAAATGCCAAAGAATAGATTTAAACAATATATATTATGCCGTGTTTTGAAGTGAGTTTATTTATTTATTACAAAAAAAAAAATAAATAGGCAGTAAATCACATGGTAAACAATGACAACACAAGAAGAAACGTAGTAAGGTTGAAACAGATCGAAAATAGAACATTTTATAGCCCCACATAAGACGGAATGAGACAGGAAAAAAGGAAAAAAAAAAGAAAGAAAAATTTGGCGCCCGTCTGGATTCCTCCTTCAAAACGATCCGTCTATATTTACACATGAGGCATAACGCAACAAGCTTGTTGACAAAATAAAACAACATTAAACAAGACGGTTTAACAGCGGATAATGAAGCTGGGATTGGCAAAACAATCATCGAAGATTTAAAACTGTTTCAACTGGGCGATTTACGCGGGGGAATGCGGGAGAAGGGGGCATCACTCAGCCAAATAATGATGGGGCAGTTTTCTCTTTAAATTGAAACGAAATGGCTCCGGGAACCGCTTAGAGGATTTGGCACAAGTGAAAAAGTGTAATGGGACAAGAAATCATCTTGAAGACCGCCATTCGGAGAAGGATGGGAATATACGATGGTAATTGTAAAAACTATTAAGTATATGTGAGTGTTTCTTCCCTTTTAATCTTTAAAAATACTTTAATTACAAAAGTAACTGCGCCCAATTATGTATAATTGGAAAATTCCATTCTTAATTTATCTTAATATAACATATCTGGCATTATCAATATAGTCCAGTGCATCTTGGATTATACCTAGAACTCAATTGCAATAGATGGATATCAATTTTTTTATTTATTGAGTTTCTTATATCAAGATGTAAGAAATTTACCGATTAAAAGTTTCCGCATTTTTCCTCTTTCTTTGTTTACTGATTTTATTTTTTTTTTAATTCAATTTTTACCTAAACTATACACCAGATAAAGGAACGTCGTCAAAGATAGATATTGAACTATTTCAGGAGTACAACACCGGAAGTTCATTTTATTTAAGGAAAAAAAAAACCTAAAATTTTAAATCCACTGCTCAATATCTTGTCAACAATCTAGAGAAAAACATCATTAATACGGGAACTATTTGACGTATAGATGTATATTACTTCTCAAATTAGAGCTCGTTAATTGCATCCTAAAATAGTTTCTTATGATTATCTTCTTAGGAAGAGCAGTTTTCATAATATATGCCAAAATAAATCCACAAAATGATTTCACGTTTTTCGGAGGAACAAAAATTGTTTTATAGAAAAAAAATTTCTGGGGAGCTAGTAAACAACATTGGGCTCTATTAGGACTAAAATTGTAATTAATTTACTTTACTTTAAAAGGGCATTTATAATGTTTTTCGAACGGTTGGTAGTTTTCAAGATTCTTGAAAAAAGGATTGAGCAATGAATGTAAAATGATTGAAAATTTTAGGTTTTTTCTTGAATAAAATGAAGTTCCGATGGTGTGCTCCTGAAATAGTGCAATATCTATTTTTCAAGAACATTTTCTGAGCTTGATGTATATAGTACAAGTAAAAATTGGATTAATTACTAATTAATTGCTGGAAAACATTTGGAAGATTCCGAAAACACAAAACCTCAAGTCTCTAAAATATCGGTAAACAACTAACCAGTCAACGTTTCGCCAATTCAGGTATCATCAGATTTTGTATCTAAGTGATGAGACGAGAAAGTCAAGAAACTTCTCAAATTAGGTATAAAAGATTTAAATATTAATATAAATAATATAATAAATTTTGGTTAACATTGGTAGACCTGAAGTGGTACTTTACTTGAAGGTCATATTAGACTTTCATAAAAAAATATATTAAAATTAAATACAGAAATCATATGATTCGGTAATAAAGGCTACAGACGCGATATTGTTTCCACTCCAATTAAACATTTTTATTACTCGTTTTAAGTGTTATAATTGAGTGTAAAATGCTGGTTATCCTCCCCATTTGTGAGATGTAAGCTAAATGGGTTCTTCCGCTTAAAATGTCGAAACTGTCGAGTTTCAATGCTCTATCTAGTGATCTAATGTTCTAATGTTGTCACGGAACACGAAGAAATCTATTGGAAACTAGTTACGAACTGAAAGAAAATGGCATATAATAACGGAATGAGACCTCCAGAAACAAGAGCGCGCGCGCGCGTGTGTGTGTGTCAATAGATGGAGGTTACGACGTCGAGTGTCGTTTTTGAGATACTGCAATATTCGTAAACAAGTAACCAAATTTAGGATCACTTTTTGAGCCACTGATTTATAGTTCAATAGGCGTAGAAGGAAGTCATGAGTTGTCCATATCAGATATTTTTTTTAAAAGTTTAATTGTTCTTTTCTTTCCCTTAATTCTAATGGGATATCAGGTTATTTTGCGTTTCTTTTTTACTGAATTTACTTAGATGGTTACCTGCTTTGCAATACACCAACTCTTAGTGTGATAGGGTAGTCAAATGACGGAAAAACTGGCAAATTCTAGACTACACTGAGGCGAAAAAACAAGACGAGTATCAGGGGCAATACCCAGTTCCAAGTAAGTGGTTCTCGAGATAATTCGGTTCTCAGTAAGCTTTAGTGGGATCTCTTTGGCGTGCTCAATGTCAACCCGGCGATGGGAAAAAAAACGCAAGGCCGTGCCCGCCCTGACCATCAAAACAATTGTCACGTCCTATTACTTCTCCTCCTTTTTACACGGGTCCTTCTTCTTTTTCTTCTACTTCATAGCTTTACCCACTCACTCCAGAAAAGCGTGGTCACTTTCGAGCAATAAATACGAGATGGGCGATATATCATGGCTACCTTCTTATTGCAACTCGAACGGGAGAACATAATTGCTGTAAAGAAACAAATCTAATCGGCGGGGAATTTTAAAAGAGTTATTTTCTTCTCAACTTCTCGTCTTTTAACTAAACGTGATATTCTGCAAAGTGATAATATTACATTAAAGTAACTATGAAGAATCTATTTCGAGAAAAAAAACAATTTAATGTTTATTAAAATAGTTAAAGTTTGAAATAATTAATGATGACAAAAAAAATTACTGGAAGTTTGGAGTTAAAAGCTGTGGACGGCGGACGGATTTCTTTATTAATATATTTTTAAATGCTACGTATTTTGAAACATTAAAACTCCAATTTTGAAAGGGGTATTTTGAAAATGTAGAATGAAACTTATTCAACATAGGTATAATTTGTTTACTTTATTTAATTCATTGTTTGTAAGTGTAATACCTAAAAGAGAATAATAAAAATAATAAATAAAGTAAAAAAGCACATAATTTTTTTTATTGTTGCATTTAGGAGATTTAGTAAATTTCAATACACCTTGATTTAACATGCATACACAGTATGTGTTATAATGTCTTGGAGTGCTGGGTCTAGCTGATGGTTTATTTTTTTCTGTTAATGTGAGATGTGCTCTTTTTAGTCTGTATTGATATAATTTTGTCTTATTCAGAACTGATGAAACCTAAAGAATATAAATCCAAGTTTTGTCGTATTTTATATCATTAAACGTTTCCACACTGTTTAGCGTCCTCTTTAAGGTAGACACATAATTTTAACCATGCATGTTATAACCATAATTTTTTGCCTCTTTTTTTTTAGTTGGTTTTAATTTATATTTTATTTATTTATTACAAAGTAACTTATTTTTTATTATAAATGAACCAAGTGCGTTCAGAAAGCAAATAAAAATCACTGGAGGGGAAAGGCTCCAGAGCAAAGAATATGTTTTTTGCTACAGAATAAAAAGCAACTTAATAAAATAAAAAAAAAACAGTAAAATAAAGAAAACTAGGAGAATTAATTTGAATTAATTAACATTATCACAATGGTCTTCGCATCCCGACAACAGAGTGTAAACAGATACGCGTTATAAACCCGAGAACAACGGACTAATGCTTTTCGCTCAGCGATGGTTACACGGTCTGATGAACAAGAAGAGAGGCAGGAAAGGGACAAGAATTACAGGACTCTAGTTATCGAAGGCTGCGAGGGGATGGGGTTGCTAGGGAGGGGATGAGCGAGGGGGAGGCAAATCTTCATAATGACTCTTCAACCCCCTTCAGGGGCACAATAGGGAGGGGGTGGTGTAGATGGGCTTCTGCAAAGATCAGCCCGCTGTCTTCCTTAACACTAATTACTTCGAGGGAGAAATGCCAGTACGGGTCGAGAAGTTTCGCAAGTCCAATAAATTCTCTTCTTCAAGTTAATCAAGAGACAGAGATAAGTTTCAGAGCTTATACAAGGGTATGCAACATTCATAATCAAAGAATAAAACCGAAGTTATATAATGAAATACAAATTAACAAATAATAATTAGAGATTGATAAATTATTCGCCACTTCTATAATTTTGTTTGTATTGAAAACTAGTTTCGAATGTTATACATTCATCTTTAGTTCTAAAACAAACAAAAATTCAAAATAAGCAATTCAAAATACAGTTTGGTATTATTATACATATTAAATTAAGTGTAATATAAATTAGTATTATAAAAATTTATGAATTATGAATTTAATTAAGACAAGAAATCAAATACATAGTCTTAATTAAATTCATAATTCATAAATATTTTATAATACCAATTTATATTACATTTAATTTAATATGTATAATAATACCAAACTGTATTTTGAATTTTTGTGTGTTTTTAGAACTGAAGATGAATGGATAATATTCAAAACTAGTTTTCAATATACACAAACTTTTTGGAGGACAAATAATTTATCCTTAGTGAAGAAAGTGTGTGAAGAAGATGAAAGAAGTGTGGCGCCTTAGAAAATCTCACATCAAGTAGACGCTTCGCGTAGTCCATTAGTATAGAATGAACAGAATAGAATAGAATAATTTATCAATCCCTTATTAAGGGATTATTAATCCTTCTATACCATCATGCGGATGTCAACTGATAGCAAATAATAGTATGCTATAAATGTATAAATTATTTACTTACAATTTATAGCAATGCTCGGAAATTATTTTATTTAATTAGTTAAAGTGGATGAAAAAAATATAATAATTATATGTTGTACAGCCATATAATTAACAATAATATTACTTCTTTACTAAAAACACGACAATATCAATACAATAAAAATGTAAAAATATTACAACATATTTATATTTATAATCATTAGAAGAGTTCAAAACAGAAAACAAAACACTCCCTGTGCTTTCTTAATCGTCAAAAGTTCATTTTATTGTCTCTTCATTTGTAATAAAATATTTAAATTCATATTATAGTAAAAACAAAGAGACAATAAAATAATGAAGGGTAAATCGCTAACTTAGTTAGAACTAAGTTAGCTCCATAGTTAACTTTCACATTATTTCATTCATATTTTTCCTACCGGCCTGCTTATTTTTTTAAATAAGGGTTACGCCAATCGAATTCGAATACCACAAAAATAAATCCGCTCCGGCCCAAAATGGTACTAGTTATAAGTTTACCCCATTTAATGGTATCAATCCCTTTATTGTGAAACACAAATCCTATTCGAGTGGCCGAATAGTGAATAAATATATTAGAATGTCCATGCCCACAGACGGACAGACAGAAACCAGAAGCAGAAGACAAAATCTCGCCAATGTCAACCTAATAACGACGAAGGCCAAGGTCTTCCTTGGTCCGACGGCTAGGGCCGACGGCCGTAGCCTTGAGGCGTTTCCTTTTCCAACCATCGTCCAGTGAAAATAAGAAGAATTGGACCCGCTCTGCCGCCTCAGGGGAAGGAGATTACCTCAAACACTTGAATAATTCAAAAACTTTGACGAGGCTAGAAGATGTGGAAAGGAACAAGGGAAATAAAAAAAAAAAAAAAAAGAAGAGAAAACATCTTGTGAGCACCAAGACAAATAATTTTGTACGCGAGTAGGAAACAAAATAATGTTGATACAGAGAGAGAAATGAGTGCTGCCCAATCATATTTAGTTGCTATAATACACAGCATACAAATCAATCCATAGTGGATAAAATATTTCTATATACACAATTTTACATTTATTTCTTATTTTTTTTTTTCCATTCATACAAATATTTCATAGACTTTTCTTCAGTATTCGATTACACACCATTTTCTTTTTCTTTTTCTATCCCTTATTTATTTTCATCCATCCAACTACCTTCTCACCTCTCCATAATTCTCTCTTCCAGTTAACAATCAACCCCTTCTTAATCCAGTATACAAACTCTAGACAATCTGAAAATTTATGAAACTAATCAACCATCAATGTCCGAACGCACACATATATAGATCAACAGTACAGGAAAATAAATAAATATATATACATATACAAACAATCCCAAATGATAAATAGACCGAATAATAACTCAAATAAAAATCATAATGAAAACCAAATCATTAATATTAGGATATTATTGGATAATAACAAAAACAAAGTAAATATAAAAAAATAATAATAATAAGTCAACGTCAATCTATAATTCATCAGGGTGGAAAAATAGAAGATCCTATAAAACTGTATTCTTTTTTTTTTTAAATAAAACCTAGCGTTTTCTATAACCTATAATTCAGAGGTAAACTGCCGTTAGTGAAATTTTGCTGAATTTGATTTTACAATAGTATTTTCATTACTCTGGCCACCTTTGCCGAATATCGTAAATAAGCTAACAAGATTGTCAAATATGCGACACTTCGAAAATACATATTGACAATTATCCAAAACAAGCCATGTGAAACTTCTTTTTGCACAACGCTAAAACTTCGAAAATGTTATTTACAACAGTTTATCACTGAGGCACAGAAATATGCGTTTACAAATAATACTGAACAAACAATGTATAATTATTATTATTAATAAAAGCAATTCACGACAAGGTGATGCCCAGCCTACGCTCAACTATGTCGAATTTCAATGATTCACCGATTCATACTGCATACTTCATACTGCACTGCAAATACAGTTGGCACATAAAGTAAAAATATATATATATATATATATAAAATATATATTTATATTTTTATTTTATTATATTATTATTATTATTTTATTATTATTATTTTTATTATTTATTTATTATTATTATTATTATTTTTATTATTATTTATTATTATTATTTTATTATTATTATATTATATTTCTATTTTATATATATATATATATATATATATATATATATATATATATATATATATATATATATATAATAATTTAAAAAAATAAGATAGGATTAATAATTATAATAAAATAATAAAAATAAAATAAAAATATATAATTAAATTATAAATAAATAAAAATAATAATAACGAATGAAAGAAAATAAACCAGTTAAAATAAAAGAAGAGACCTTGAAATAAAACATATATATATATATATATATATATATATATATATATATATATATATTTATATATACATGAATAATTATAGCGGAAACAAGGTAAAGATATAAGAAACTTAGTATTATATATCTATAATTATAAATTTCGATTTTTTTAAATAATCGAATATTTTGTTAATGAGTGGACTATTATCATTAAGTAAAGTTGCTAAATGATATAGGAGACCGGAATAAATCAACTGTCTGGAGTCAGTTACTAAGTGGTCGACAGTCATAGGTACGTTGCACTGGGCACATATTGGTCTAGGTGTTCCAGTCAGCAAATATTGATGGGTGAAGCGTGTGTGTCCGATTCGTAGTCTTGTCAGTACGGCTTCTTCTAGTCTGCTATTTTGAGTTAATGTTTTCCATGAAAGAATTGTAAAATTACTGTAATGAAAGTACTTTTTAAGCTCTCTTAGACAAGCAATGTATGAGTATATCGTAAGACCAACAGTTTTACCGGATTTCCCAACTAAATTGAATAATTTAATTTTCCAAATCATATACCGAAATATTTGTTTTTTGTTGCACTGCACAAAATTTTACGAGATAAAATTAAAATTAAGCAACTTTACATTTTGCTAATGAAAGTGGAAATTACTTTTCTAATAAGTAAGTCTTCTCTTAACTTCGTAGTCTAAACTCTCGCCTCAAATCAGTAGTAGGGGTTAAATTTATAGCTATGATTTATTTAGATATACCAAAATCAAATTGTAATAGAAAACTTCTATGGTTAAATATTGTAAAAAACTGTTTTCTTTTTGCTTTTTGTTTCAATAGTTTTCAACAATTGCAATAGTTGAAACCTACAGAGTAAGAGATTTTCAGATATTGATTTTTTCTTATGAATGAAGGTGTTATATGTTCATCTCCGTCTTGTAAAATTAATAATCCAAGATTCTTGGTTAATTGAATGATTTATTAGTGGATTGAAAAGATCACGTCTTTAAAAAATTACAAAGAAAAAAACTTTATTGGTCATTATCTCAAAATTTTAAATTTGTATCACAACACCTGAATCCACTCGTCTTCAATAATAATTTGTTGTTAATTGTTAATTACTTTCATAAAGCAACAATTCGAATTTCCGGGTGTTGTTGAGTTGAAACGTTCCCTTCCTTCTCATTACGCTGACTGTTAATTGTGTTGCTACTAGAACTACTTACGACAACGTCGTCTTACAACTTTCTCTTGTAGTTATTTCCTCTTCTTAATCATTTATTGGAGTGCCTCTCACTGGAACGATTCGTGAAATGCCCCCCTTCACATAACAAATTACTAATGTATGGTTATTCTACTCGCATCATGTTTTCCAACATAATTTTAACCTATCCAAGCTTCCTGTACTATCGGAAGTTAAATAAAAACAATTAATTCTTTTTACTTTTAAACATAAATTATAAAAATCGATGTCCACTGACTCACACTTTTGTAGTTATTTGGTTTGAATGTTGCAGATATACAACCTTTGAGGATATTTCACACATTACTAAAAATAGAAAATTTAAAAAAAAAAAAAAAAAAAAAAGAATACAAAGTGGAATAGAATATATATATATATATATATATATATATATATATATATATATATATATATATATATATATATATATATATATATATATATATATATACATTTCATTTTTTAATCTCTACTTTACATCCTTGGAAGCAGTAAACGAAGTATTGTAATCGCAAAAATTTTCGCATTTCAGATTTGCAATATAATCATTTTGGCCATCCCTGAATCCATTTTGATTAGTTTCGTCGTTACGTCTGTACCTACGTTCGTACGTATCTCGCATAACTCAAACACAATCAGCCGTAGAAAGTTCAAATCTTGTTTTTGGGATCGTTGTAACACCTCCCTTTTTGGTCACTACAGTATTACTGGAAATGGTACTTTATTTCAAGGTCATAATAGATTATAATTAAAAATTATATTAAAATATAATGCAAAACTTATCAAATATGGTATATATGATTTATATATTAATATAAATAATATACTATTTGGGTAAAAATTGGATAACCGGAAGTGGTACTTCACTTGAAGGTCATAATATACTTTCATCCAGAATTATATTAAATGCAAAAACTCTCAAATATGGTACCTATATAAGACTTTTATATCAATATAAATAACATACCTGATTTTTGTTAAAATTGGATAACCGGAAGTGGCACTTTACTTGGAGTTCATACAAGACTTTTTAAAACGTTTCTTTATCAATTTTAGAAATAAAAGTGTCAAAAAAAGTTTTAGAAAATAAAATTCTGAGTCTAAAGCCTATCTACCTTACACGTTCAATATTATAGCGTTAAATAATATTACTTTTTGAGCCACCGATTTATAGTTTAACAGGTTATATAGTAAAAGGAAGTCATATGGTGTCCGCATCAGATTTTTTTTATTTTCTTACCACACATATACTACTATACTCATCTTTCCTTTTATATTCATGTTTTTATTTTTAGCTCATTCGTTTTAATTCGATGCTAACTAAAATATTCATTAGTTCTATATAATTTACTATTCCACTTTATATTATTTTTTCTTGCAAACTCTCTATATTTTTACGCTTATTTTTATTTTATTTTTTTCATATCACCTAATGTAATTTATTATGGTTTATAATTATCAATACTGAAATTTTGCAATCGACCAAGAAAAATAAATTACAGCCCCCTCCCCTCAAAATTTGAATTTTTACGTTTCAGGATGGGCAGGATCCAAAAATAGAATTAAAAAAATCCTGCCGTCCGGCTCTACTCCAAGACTACAGGGCCGATTTTTTTTTTTTTTATATTTGGCACCGAAGTCACAGATCATCTCAGTATGATCCTCGGAACACGAACCACACTATTGGCCATTTTTTTCCAAAAATGGAGGCCTATTGGAGGTTTCATACGCCCATATCTCTGATATTTACGAAGACAGAGAAAAAATATTAAGTGTTTTGGAACCATTATAATCAAAGGCTTAAAAAAGAAAAATGTATTTATATAATATTTAATGATAAAGTTTTACGAATTAATCGAAATTAGCATACATACAATTCTTCCAATAAACAAAACACTCTTGGTGAAAGGAATTTTGCAACACATCAACAGGTTTTAAATTTTTTTAAAGAACTACAACATGTAAATCTAGAAATCAGTTGACATACCCAGGATGGTACCGAAGGATCAATCTAATTAGGATATATAATTGATAAATTATTTGCCAATTCTATAAATTTGTTTTTATTGAAAACTAGTTTGAAATGTCATACATTTATCTTCAGTTCTAAAAACACACAAAAATTAAAAAAGCAGCAATTTAAAATATGGTTTGGTATTATTATATTTATTAAATTATATGTCGTCAAAATACATTTACTTATACATATTAAATTAAATGTAATATAAATTTTTATAAAACTGATAGAAAATAAAATTATAAATTATAAAATTATATTATATAAATTTTATATAAAATTTATAGAAGTGGCAAATAATTTATCAATTCCTAATTAAATCCAGAAACTTTTCCACGGTTAATTTAATTGGAGATGGTAATGGTATTAATGAATAATTATAAATTGATCAGGATAATTGGCAAACACATTTCAAAATGAACGTTTCAATTATTCATTACTAATTACTGATTTAATTACTTATTTATAAGCAATTTACTAATAAAGAAATTGCGATTGAATTTATTATTATTTTGTTAATTCAGATCATCATTATTTATCAGTTATCATCATATCATCATTATTAATCAGTTAATACTGATATTTCAAGGGATATCCATAACCAGATAAATAAAACATGCTCCATCAGAAATCGATTACATACTATTTCAGTACATATATTGGCCTGCCTGTGCGACACCTCGCAATGACCCAGGGCCGCCAACCCAATGAGTTTTTCCCTTATCTACTCCCATTGGGAATGGCCACCCTGTTCCCTATCTAAATAAGAAAGAACACGCGAGTATATAAGTCACGATTTTGTTGCTCACGAATCTGATTTACAACTTATCAAACGGAAACTGTTTTCCTTTTCCACATCTATAATTTTTCCGGTTATAATTCTTAAATATACGACAAATATAAACCTTCTTATTCTTGCATGCACACAAATTGTGTAAAATTAACCGTTTAGAAGAAGGAAAATAACCCTTATTCCTTGAAACCTAGATAATTTTCCGTATGATAAGGATTTCCCATTTTTAAAAATAATACTTAATACCTGTTCTATGATTAATTTCAAGATGTAATCATAAAGGCTGGTTTACACGTGTAAGTTTTTTGATCAAACTCACTTCGATCATAAACAGAAGGTTAAACGAGTAAATGGTACGTTTACACGATTAAGTTTTTTATCAAAGTGAGTTTGATCAAAGCTATGATCAAAAATCTTACTCGTGTAAACCAGCCTCAATTTATAATACAATGAAAGTAAAATACAAAAGGTATCTATGATATGATAATATTTATTTAATATTGATTTCACCACTTTAAAAAAATAATAATGAGATAATCACTTGGATACTTTGGGAGCATATGGTATTGATATAATTTATTATTGATCACTATCAATTAGACACACTGTAATAGATTTTTGCAACTGTCGCTACCAATTTATTGAACACATTAAACATAGCTCAGATCCAATCAACGTCTAGATTTCTAAATGGAGCAAGTGGTTAGAGAGCCATAACAGGATCAGCCACTTACGATTTCTGAACACGTTTTTGACCTCGCATCGGGTGCAGGAGGGACGGAGGCTATTCCAAAAAGGGAAAACAAACTAATTTATGACTGTTTTTCTGTTATTAATAATATTCAAAACAGTCTATAATATTCCTATTAGTCAAGTGATCGAGTTGAAGAGCATATTCAAAACCACGCGTTTTATTATATGATAAACATGGTATCCAGCGATATAGCATGAAAAAAACCAAGTAATTCAAGCGTTCCAAGGCTGTGAACTGTAAAATACAAGGCGTTATTTTTTTCCCGCCACGAAAAATTCAAGCAGTATTTTCTCGGTCTTCAAGGATATCAATGCTGCTGGACACCCTATATATAATATAATACTAAACTTAGCAAATTTATATCTTATTTTATATGTTTTGTTATTTTATTTATGTTATTTTGTTATAGTCTAATTTTATATAAATATCATATCAGGCTGCGAATGGGCACCATCTTGATGAAACCTGTTATAACTCCTTTCTCTAAGAATTACCTTTCGTGAAAGTGATCATCGTATTTTTTCCCTTTACAATCTCTTTTCATTAGTTGCTGATATGGGCCCGACGACAGACATGATACATAAGATATAATGTATTTAAAGCTATGTATATGTATATATGTATATGTATATGTATATATATATATATATATATATATATATATATATATATATATATATATATATATATATTGTCGTGAAATTCATTCCAATACGTAAATTTTATTTATTAACACTTGAAATTGTTTTTGTACTATAGTTTTCTGGGTTGTTTTTATTTTTGACGAACCGTCAGTGTTAGAAGTAAAGAAACAGTTTTTCATTATCGAACAGAAATACAACCTTTTTAATTATTCGAATTAATTCTCAAGTCTGAATTGCACATTTTATTATAAGCCGACCAAATGCAACATTTTAATGGTTCCAATTTTGTTAATAATTTAATCCAATAAATTGACGAAGAACGCCTTGAATTTTGCAATTCACAGCCTTAAAACGCTTGAAACATATATATATATATATATATATATATATATATATATATATATATATATATATATATATATATATATATATATATATATATATATATCAATCTTTTCAGAAAAGACTCAAGAAAATTTCTAGATAATTTTTATTTATATATATTTTATTATATATTTTTCTTATTTTTTTTACCCAAGTTGTAATATTCTTTGTTTAATTTAAATCTGAAAAATGTTAAAGTTGTAACTTATAAAAGAAAATGCTTGAATTACTTTCTTCTGTCATTTAAATTGTATATTTGTAAATAACATGTAAATAAAGAATTAAAAACAAACATATATATATATATATATATATATATATATATATATATATATATATATATATATATATATATATATATATGCCCATTTATAAAACAGAACTCCATTGGTATTAACGTGTTATTATAGAATAATTTTATCAATAATGAATTCAGCATTTCTGACTGCTGTCACTAATTTAAATGCTATTACTGATAATGACAGGGATGCGTTATAGAACACCTGTCTATACTTTGCCGGATTAAACAAATAAATAACTACAAGCGCTTTATAGTATAATATACATTAAGCTATAATAATATTGTGAGAATAGAGAGCAGAAGGGTCCGCGCGGTGAATAGAATTACGACAAAAAACGTAAGAGGATACCCAGAAGCCACCTAATACACTCACTGACCTTTACCTGCCCACCGCTAGGCATGATCACATACGCAATTCCTTCAAGCCCGTCGAGCTTATTATGTAAGCATATTCCGCTGCTAAATTAAGTAGCCAATTAAGTACAAAATTATAAATAAAAATGTTGAAAAATTGTTCTTCACTAGCATTAAAATGTTTGTATATTTAACTATGCATATCACTACTATATATTATTACGGTAGTATAGATCCCTTTTCCGGCTCTCAGGAGCGATGGATTTTGATGAATGAGGTATCAAAAGAAAGTGAATTTCATGGAGATGAGACGAATTCCAATTTTGTTTCTTAAATTCATACCAGGGCTTAAATAAAAGTGATGAGAAAACTGGGAGATTTCAAAGATTTGACGACTAAAAGTCGACGGATCGAGACGGGATAAGTTGGGTTTTAAAGATTTTGACGCGGGTTTCAAGATCATATATGATCCTTTGGATCATATTAGTCAAGCCTTTTAAAGTCTTAGAACCTACCTTTTGCAAGAGAACGCACGATATAGGTCCGCACGGGCCCTATGCCATCTTGCGTACGTGTCGTTGTCATGGCAACTTTATATCAATTTGAGTCTGTTTATAAACACTTTTAATTGTTTATAAATATTGTTTTCCATGTCCAACCCTAAAGGGCACTGCTAAATATGAATACTACAAATAGAAAATGTTATAGCTGGATCTAATTGCCTAACTGCTAAATTGAAGAGATGTTTTCCAGTGAAGAAAGCTAATTACTTATTAAATATGAACTGTAACTTCAACATAGTCATTACAAACTATGTAGTTTCACCAAATTTGTATGATAAATAAACTTTCTTAATAATATTATATTGTTTATACGAACCCTAAACCCTCAAAACCGTTTTCTAGGGCTTATGAAACGGATTTAAAATGCACACTCATCCCTCTCCGACAGTGAAAAAGTCTGTTAATTTCGGGAAAAATACAACTAAAAAAACCCAAAAGATCAGAAAAAATAAAGTAAATAATTAAAAGGCTTAGTGAACCCGAAGGTTCGGTGCCGATACCATCTTGGATTCTATCTCTGGTAGATTTTGTAAATACTAAAAACTTAAAACTTCTCCGAGTAATTTTGCATAAAATCATCACCGTTTATTTGCTTGTGGTCAAATATTTCATTGCATTCCTACTAAATTTGAGACCTAATATTTCCGTGGCGTTATAATTATTTTAGTAATTACCAAATTTTCACCCTACAAGATCAAACCATAAGCAAATCCCAGCACGAGTAAATCAGTTCTAAAACGCTATAACTTTATACAAAGGAAACAAGTATATAGAGTAATTACAGAATTTAAAATAAACTGTCACAGGGTTTAAATAATAAACTCCATTCCCACGCAAGCCCATCTAAGAAATCAAAAAAGGAGATATCCCTAAAACCGGAAATTATAAATACGACCAATGGGCAATTTTAAAAAATTACAAATTTATTTATATACTTTTACGATTTATTTTTTAAATGCAGTTACCATTACGAATATTTTTAAATACATCAAACTAACAGAGATGCGACACTATTTGCAATGAGACCTTGAATTCTGACATTTCCTTCGAGATAAGGGAGCGGATACAGATAAACTCAACTGATAAGTGACTATGTTACGGAACGTAACAATATTTTGGCAAGTAGCTCATTTTACAATCACATTCAACAAATATCTACACAAAAAAAATTATATATATGTATATATATATATATATATATATATATATATATATATATATATATATATATATATATAAGGTTCAAAACCAAATGTAAGGGTGTACCTTAATGTTGCGTCGTCTATACAGAGTGTACAACATAAGAACCAGGAAACTTCAGTGGTTAATTCGGCGCCTTAAGAGGTACAAAAAAGTTCATATGAACAATGATCCGTTTCCAGAAAAGAACAAAATTTAAGTTTTGTGTTTTTTAGATGTCATGTTTTTATTTTCAGACAGCTTTAATTCACATTTAATTTCACAATTGTTCTGGTTAATCAACAGTTATTTTTCCGGGAAAGTTTTGTTTTGTTTCACAAAGAAGCATTTTATTCTGTATTTTCATGTTATTTAATTGACTATTACTAAAGAGATACAAAGTGAATATAATAAGCATACAAAATACCTCTTAGTATAGTATTTATATTGGGAAACAACATAAATTCCACACCACACATTTTGGCATATCAGCTGCCAGTTCTTGACCAATCCCTAAAGAAACTTACAACTTCATGCATACGAAGGACAAGTTTTCCTACAGGTGGAGTATCTGTAGCAAAGCAGGGGGCTGAGAAAAACATTCACAGATGTGATTTAAAAAAAAAAATTAAACTTTTTGCTATTGATCTCTCCGAAAGCCACCATACAATAGATTTAGTCAAGACAAATCGTAGTCTTAAAGGGAATTTTGTCTATTTTACGTTGGTGAAATTGGAACTTAATTACCTTGAATAGTTTTTGAATTATAGCTTCCTATTCAACAAAAAACGTGATACCTAAGATTATACAAAACTTAAAAAAAAAAATGTTTTCATTTGGGAATCGGGCCAAGGATCATATGAACTTTTTCGTTGATCTTAAGGTGCAGCTTCCTAGTTCTTATCTTGAATACCCTATATAATTGATTGTCTTGTGTGGTATGTATTTATGTAATATTGCCATTTACTGGTGACGTCTGAATTGGCGAAACGTTCACTGGTTAGTTATTTACTGCTGTTTGGGAGACTCCAGACTTTGTTTTGGAATCAACCAATTATACACTAACGACTAGATCCTACTTATTTGTTAAAAAAAAAAAAAAAAAAAATCCAAAATATACTCTATTTGTAAGTATTTGTGTATGGCATAAAATATTATACCTCTAATTTATATATCATAAATATATTTATATCATTAATGAATATATTTAAGATATTTAGCGATTTTCGGAAGTTGATGAAATAACTGAAAATGACTTTCCACGCCGGTGGACTGCAAAACTATGTACATCACAATGTGAAAAAAATGGTAGTAAGGAGTTTGCAGTTCACACTCTCATTAAGATAATTCCAAATTAGTCAATCCAAAAAATAAAAAAAAATCACGCATTACAAATAATTAATATTATTAAAATTATCCGAGACATCAGTTTATAAAAACGCTACTTCAATGAAGCCCTTAAGCAATATTTTAACACTAGTTTTTTTTTTTTTTATTAAGCGCTTTGATAAGCATAAAAACAAAACAAGGTACTAATTTCGGTGTGTTATATCGCATTCACGCAAAAAATAAATGGGTGTTTCCACTCAGATCCGATCAGCGGACTCAATAAACAAACTCAACACGCAGGGGGGGATTGTAGCCGCCATGAACGCCACAATATTCTTTTTAGTCTCCGAATATACTATAATAAAGAATATACTTTAGCACTATATCGTATGTCATCGGATGGGGTAGGAGGTGCATTATAAATCCATTAAAAACATAAGCGAACTAAATATATTCCTCTTTAATCATAATCCAATGTACCAATAATATATAATAAGCATAACATAAACAGCCTGTATTATATTTCACTCTAAAAAACAGAGTTATGTGTTTTTTTTTCTCTTGTTTATTTTAACCAATAAATAAAATATATTACATATGATTCAATAAATGGTTTTAAAAAAAAAAAAAAAAAGTATTGTAGAAGGGTAAATTCCGAATCAGTTATAAATATAACTAGTTAGTTGACGTCCGCATGATGTGGTATAGAAGGATCCCTAAATAAATATAACTGTAATACTATTTATGAAATAAAAGAACATTTATAAAATTAAAAAGAAAAAAAAAAGAATGGTTCAATGCCTACACACCATCTATCAATCGATAGGTCCTTACACCTGGGCACTATTTCATAATAAATTACTAGTACAAGTGGAAAGGTTCGTGTTCTAAGGTTACAAGTTACTTATCGTTATTAAATAATAATAATTTTATTATTTATTTTTTTAACTTACTGGCTTTTAAATATAACCATTTGAAATGACATCGTGTTTCAAGACTGTAACAATGTTTTAACACTATATATCAACTATATAACATGTTGTACTTTACTTAACAGACAGTTTCCGAAGATCGCAGTATCTCAAAAACAACACTCGGTGTCGAGACATCCATCTATTGACACACACACAATTTATTACTTAAAACAAGTAATAAAAATGTTTAATTGGATTGGAAACCGAATTGCGTTTGTAATCTTTATTACCGAAACATATGATTTATGTATTTAATTTAAATATAATTTTTGATGTAAGCTTATTATGACCTACAAGTAAAGAACCGTTTTCGGCTCACCAATTTTAACAAAAATATAGTAAATACATTCACATCAATATAAAAGTCATATTTACCAAATCTGAGATGTTTTACACTATATTTTAATACAATTTTTGATGAAAGTCTAATATGACCTTCAAGTAAAGTACCGCTTCCGGTTTTCCAATTTAGACCAAAATCTAGTATGTTATTTAAATCAATATATAAGCTATAAATGCCAAATTTGAGAAGTTTTGCAAAGTATTTTAATGTAATTTTTGATGGAAACCAATTATGATCTTTAAGTAAAGTCCGGTGATTAAGCAGTGACCAAAAAGGGAGGTTCACAACTAGATTTTACAGCAATCCTAAATACAAAATTTCAACTTTCTACGGCTAATCCTTTTTGAGTTATGCGAAATACGAACGAACGTACGTACGTACAGACGCCACGACGAAACTAGTCAAAATGGATTCAGGGATGGTCAAAATGGATATTTCCGTTGAAATCTGAAAAACGAAAATTTTCGCGATTACAATACTTCCTTTACTTCGCACAGTAGGCACCAAAGGAATGCAAGTAGGCTGTGATGTAAAATGATACAGAGGAAATATTTGAAGTGCTCTTCAGTAGGAAAAAAAAAAGTATAGATTAAGGAAGCTAAAGGAAGTGCAGAAATACAAGGAAGGCAGAGAAATACGAGGAAGTCAAAAGCCCAACAGATAAGATAGGAGGCCTAGGGCCACGATGACTAGCTGTCCGGAGAATCAGTCAAAAAAAAAATTTTGAGGACGGATTTTTTTTTTTGTTGCATTCGATATTTGGATTCTACGTACCTTGAAAGGTAAAACCTAAAATTTTGAGGGAGGTTACAAATATTTTTTCGTTGGCCGATTCCAAAGGTCTATTATTGAAAATAATAAACCAAAACAGTAAGTTATAAAAAATTTAATTCAATTATAATTATTTAATAACGATAAGTAACTTGCAACCTCGGAACACGAACCTTTCCAATTGTACTTGTAATTTATTACGAAATAGTGCCCAGATGTAAGGACTAAGTTATATTAAAAATAGCAAATAAAAAAAAGTAATTGATTACAATTATTATCATCTAATGACGATAAGTAACCTGTAACATCTAAAAACAAACATTACAACTTGTACTTGAACTGGTTTTATTATGAAATAAGGCCCAGGAGCAGTCTTTTCCGAATTGAAGTTCGTCATTAGATCTTCTACTTCTGTTAAGAATGGAAGCGGAGTGCAACTAGTGAAAGGTTTCCATCAGAAGTCAGTGGAGATGGAAATAGATTGTATTAGAAAGCGGACTAAATATGAAACTGATGATTTCAGTTCCCTGGTCCCTAGTATCGCATCCAGGAGCCAGGCCAAAGAGAAATTGACATAAAATTATTAAATGGTTCTCGGTTCGGTTAATTAATGGGGTAAGTTACGCCTTTTCTCATACGAGCTCGAGATGTGAATGCTTCGCTTACCACTTCTTTGTCTTGAAAAGCATAAGTCACATATCATTATGATACATGCCTCATAACAGCAATTGTACTTCGTTCCTACCAATGATTTTCCGATAGATATCGAAATTTATTTACCAATATAATATTAATATCATAGCCAGGGACGTCGCCATGGGAGGGATAGGAGAGAAGGGTGTCATCCCTCTGATCATTCGAAAACCCAAAAAGTTGGAAATTTGAAAAACTATTTAAAACTGCGAAAATTGTGATAAAACATTTTACTCCAAGAGTTAATAAAATTTGAAGCCAATACCAATATCTTCAAGTTAAGTTAAGAAATTGTGATTTTATCGATACAATGTAGTACTTTAGCAGAAAATAATCTGGTGCGGTGCGCACATCACGTATCTTTTACTTACTACCCTATTATAATAATTTTTTTAGCATAATTTTAAAGTGTTCATACAAACTCTACTTGAAATGAACTAAGCAGAATGCACTTCAAGTCTTCTCACACAAAAATAGAATAAATAAGTTTTTTAAGCATTTTTGGTACGACAATTCTCTTACGTACACAATATATTTTTTGTTGGTAAAGCTGAAAATATATTTTAAAAGTTTCAGTTTAGTTTCCACGCTTTTATATTGTTTAATAGTATAATCCCATTAAATAATATAAAAGCGAAAATAATTAAGTTAATTTCTACCTTGATATTATCATATTACATTATTACGGAGCGTATTGTTGACAACAGATTGGCGGCTCTGCGGGAGAAGGTTAGGTCGCATCCGTCTCCTTTCGGACGCATTCGACTTTCCATCAATGGCCTTGTAGTCCTTATAAGATACGCTGCATCTTTGCTAATACAAGTCCGATTTGTATATATATATATATATATATATATATATATATATATATATATATATATATATATATATACATACATACATATATCTTTTTTTTTATAGAGAATTTAATTACCTTTCATATGATTTCATACATAATTTACAGAAAGAAATGCATGCTTCTTGAGTTATGAGCAAATAAAATTTTCTCTTAATTTTCTGGAATGGCTTTAAGGAAAAGGCATTAGTTAAGTTTTATCAAAATCGTTAGAGCAGTTAAAGATGTTATACGAATTTACATAAATTGTTCAGATCGAAGTTAAGAGTCCCACTTTACCTTTAAGAGTTCATTTCGTTGTCCATTTAATTTTTAATAAATTAATTAAATTCCTGGATTATAACAAACGTTAATTTTAAATCATTATTCGAAATCTCCTTAATCCTTTCAGGAATTTGGCAAGTTAAAATATTATTATAATTAAATTAAACGTTATTTCTTTAGAATCACTGATTGGGATTTCCTTTACCTTCTCAAAAATTCAGCTGTTTTAATAGTTATGATAATTATTTTATTACTTTTTTTATTGTCATTATTTTGTTTTGAATTAAAAATCATTGAAGATAAAATACGAATAGCGAATCGTTTATTTAAAAAAAAAACACATTTCTTTGAATGAGACCTGTCTTGAATAAATTACCGCAGTCGTCAGTTCGGCTTAATGACACGCATTTCGCTATTTTTCATTCACTTTTTTCAAACCGGTCAGCTTGGCTTTTATATGAGGCTCTCCATGCAAGAAGAGCGAATCCGCCATATCGCCAATTTTTTATTTTATTTTATTAATTGACGGCTGGTATAACATACAATATAATATATAAAAACTTTATCACACACACACACACACACACAGATATATAAATAGATATATATATATATATATATATATATATATATATATATAAACCATATACATCAGTATATCAAGAATACCACATACATGTAAGGGAAAGTGCCCTATTACGAGATTGTCTAATAAGAGATACCCACTGTATCTCCTCTTCATTCATGAGTTACTTACCAATTGCGTCATGAACATTGAGACACTGGGAAAGTAAAACTATTCCAATTTTTCAGCAAGTGTTAGAAGAAAATTTTTGTGATTTATGTTTGAGGGCTGATTGGCTTACAAGCTAAGTTTAAAAAAAAAAAAGTTACCGTTTATAACACGCTTTTCATATCACTAGTCACTAGTCCTAATTTTATGGGATTAATTGGATCTTGTAATAATAAAAATCGCTGTGCCAAATATGAGACACAAGATTTTTTCCTTTTATAGATTTTTTTTTTTTAGTTTTTGTTTTTTAAGGTAAGCAAATTTATTTATTAACAATTTTGGGCTCTTCAGCCACATGGGTTATTTTTCCCAGTACTAAGCTTACAGACGTTGGTAACTTGGTAATTTAAATTTTGGTGTAAATTTCAACTGGTTTGAGAAAAAGTATCAATTTTGCCACAGTGTTGATGCTATTTTTTTTTTTTCAAAATCTCTGTCAAGATGTGCGATACTTTCATACGACATACCCCGCAGGAAACACATTGAGGCGGTGTCATAACATACTAGTGGGTAATTCTTGTTATTTAACAGTCATTTTATTGTCACTTAAGTTTTTTTTTCCTAATAAGATTGAAAATACATATATCTAGTCTATATCTAATCAAAAATGTAAAATTTAGGCAAGATTTAATTGGGGCACTAGTACAAATAGATAATCAAAACTGTATGAAGCATTTTTATCATTTTTTATTTTATTTTTTGTAAACTCATAAAATGGTGACTAGGCGGATTCAGCCATCATGCATGGAGCGCCTCATATTAAATAAGAGCTTTTCTGGAGTAAAAAATACGCCAATCGATCTGAGACCCTGAAGTATAAGCAAAATCCTTCCTCCGAGACAGATATTGGTCGTATTTTTTTATTAGTAGTAATAAATAATTTTTATTAGTAATAATTAGAAATTTTCCTCTCTATACTGCAAGATGGTTCTTGATATTTATTTTGAAACATACTCCGAATAAAATATACTCTTGCACTGGGTGGAAGGTCAGCGGAGAGGAGTGCATTTTCTATCCGTATCGTACGTAACCCCTAGAGCACGATTACAGAAGTTTTGGAGATGTTTGATATATGTATATGTGTATATACATATATATGTGTGTATATATATATATATATATATATATATATATATATATATATAGAGAGAGAGAGAGAGAGAGAGAGAGAGAAAGTTTATGATGTTTAAGTGGACATTTATTTATTATTTTAATTTTTCTCAATTTTTTACTTTGTTTTTAATACTTGTTGTATATTTTTGTTAAGGGAAGAACTCATTTTTTGTTTACTTATTTTTATTACTACTGACGTAAAAACATATCTACTTTTATTATTGTAGTTTATTGGCCAGATTTGGTGTACTTTATATTTGTTCATTTTTGTTATTCTGAAGGGACCTAAGTCCCAGAAAAAAGCAAATTTTCTATCCTTTTTTTTTCTCCCCCCCCCCTACATTTGAGCACCTCCTTCGGTCAATATTTCGGTATGTTAGTGTTTGTCACAACTTTTTCCTCCCTCTTCCGTCATTGTAATAGCTTATATTGTTAGAAATATAAATGCGACCTTAAGTGCTCATTTTTTTATTTAACTTCCAGCAATAGCCACTCCAAGTTCGCATTGTCCTAAGTGTCGATGTCCTCCCCCCAGGGGAGTATTTAGGTAGGGTCGGGAGCCGGCGGTGAAAGGAAGGATAACGGCGGTCGTGAGAGCTAGCGCCCCGTGACCCGTGACTTTCTCTTGCCCGGTCACCACAAGTCTCGTCATATACCACACAACTGCATCACCGTCACGAAGATCCTGAAATATATTTAAGACTGATTTACGCCGAGGCTGCCCTGGTTTATTTAGCCGGTGTATTTTCTACTCCGTGCATTCATAACATTTACTATTAGTTCAGGAACCGTGCCAAACAAGATTTTTATATTCTTAGCAAATTAAAAGCGTGGCCAAACAAATTACTACTTTGGTAATCTCTTGCTCATGCCGAGATTAATAAATTAAAAAACACATTTTTTATTTTATTTTTTTTATTTGTAAATTTAAAGAGTGGGACCCTCCACCGAAAAATGAAACGGAAAGACCCTAAAAAAACGGCATAAATTTCTGTAGGCTCTTTTTCCGAATCGCCAAAATTGATAATTAAACAGAAACTGAATCATACACATACCTACTTATAACCATGTAGATAGACGCTTCACAAATTTAAGGCTTAGCAAAAAAAAAAAAAAAACTACGATCTTTTCAATCCATAATAGGGGTGAATGGATAAGAAGGTATGTAACATTTTTGTACAAATTGAGTTATTGTCAGTGATGAAGGATCTATGCGTTGACCTATTTTTCGATACTTAGATATCTTGAAAAATAAAATCTCAAATTTTAAGAAAGGAGGGTTACATTTATTTTTTTCTTCATAGATTAAAAAGGTTCATTTTTGAAAATAATAGATCAAAATACAAATTTTGTGAGTGGAAGAAGATGGAATGTAAAATATATATTTTGTTTTAAAATCAAATTTAAACCCCTAATAGGAATAGTACATTTTAGCGTAAGAACTTAAAAAAAAAATAACAAAAAAGTACCAGGATGACAACTTTAAGGTTAAATATCTCAAAACAAATTTGCTGTTGCAAATCAATCAATCTAATTAGGGATTGATAAATTATTTGCCACATCTATAAATTTTTTTTATTGAAAACTAGTTTCGAATGTTATACATTCAACCACAGTTCTAAAAACACAAAAAATTCAAAAATAAGCAAATCAAAATATAGTTTGGTATTATTATACCTATTAAATTAGATTAATATAAATCAGTATTATAAAACATTTATGAATTAATAAATGTTAATTAATTAATTAATAAATTAATTCATAAATGTTTTATAATACTGATTTATATTAATCTAATTTAATATGTATAATAATACCAAACTATATTTTGAATTGCTTATTTTTGAATTGTGTGTTTTTAGAACTGAGGATGAATGTATAACGTTCGAAACTAGTTTTCAATAAAACAAATTTATAGAAGTGGCAAATAATTTATCAATCCCTAATTTCCTTTACAGACATCTCGGAATTGTTACCAGGACTCGATAGGGGACCTAGTTTAGACTAATGTAAGTGGGAGAGAATTTATAATATAAAAAAAAAGTATCTATTTCGCGCTTCATCCATAGCATATGACACATAAGGACCATTATGAATAATTTTATTTGTGACAAAATTGAGGATTTTAAGAAGGATTTTGGATTGCATAAAAGATACAGTATACCACCTTGAAGAAAACAGAAGGGTACTCAACACTTTAACTGATAATTTTGAATAATAGCTAAGGTTAGCAATGCTTTTTTTTTTTTTTTTACTACTAAATATTATTTTAATATACAACATAATATAATATATAAAAATATGTACTTTGTGAGTTATGCGCTTTTTCAGCGCACTAACTTTTTTCAGCTTTTTCTGAGAAACGTACATATGAAAATTTAAAGGTTTTAAAGAAGATTTTACGTAAATTTCATCAAAATCGATGAAAAATACGTTTTTGCCTATTTCGCGCAGGATTAGGATTTCATGAGCCGAAATACTAAAAAAAAAAATATATGTACATACAAACAACCAAATCGGTCAATCGGTTCAAGAGGTAATCATGGCACAGACACACCATTTGCATTTATGAGCATTGGCATTGGTGCCAAATCTCATAAAAAAAATAAAAAAAAACGGTACGGTAGTCTCTGAAAGTCTTTTATGTTCGATTTGTAGATTCTACGTATAACCTCAATTTTTTACGGAGAGAGGGTATATGTTTTTTTTTTTGGGCAATTAAAAAGGTTCATTATTGAAAAAAATAAACCAGAAATCTTTTTTAAACATATAAAAATATATCATATTAATATATATCTTATTAATATAAATAGTATAAGAAATATCATAAAAATATGTGCATAAACGTAATACCGACAAAGCAATCAATGACAGCCAGAGATTGCGCGGTTCACATATAAACTGGTCTAATACCTATAAATCCTTAGCCAAGACATTTAAACCCACAAGAACTTTTTTTCTTTTTTTTTTTTTTTTTTTTTTTTGCAATACTTCGTGCTGAGATTGAACCTGGGGAATAATGGATGTACAAGCACCTACCAATCATCCTGTAACAGGTGTTTAGGTCAATAGTGTTGAGAAACCAGGCTTCTTATTGCAACATGATTGGGATCTTTTCTTAATGGAATTTCTCCCCCTCCCCCTCCCCCAAGCAACAAAAAATTATGATGAACTCTTTTTAAACTTCAAATTATAATTACAAGTCGAACAGCAAAATAAATAAAAGAAACCTAAATCAGGAAGGGAATAGTATATAGTCAGTCGGTGTGAATTAGATAGCTTTAAATGTAAACAAAACAATAAAATAAATAGGCCTCAAATTAATAAACGCATGAACTAAATTGTCTATAATATTATGGACATAGTGCCATATATCAGATAAGATAGAGGAAGAAAAATAACGCGAAACGCATAGATAAACAACGAAATTTCATCTTATCAGTGCGTAAGTCAAAATAGCACCAAATTTCAAGAGGACGAATTACAAAAAAGGATTAATTTATACTAAGTTTTGTAGCGGTAATAATACGAAAATAATTTCTAAATATATAATTCCACATTTACAAAGCTAGACTCAAAGTAAATTGGTAGAGTATTTTTTTTTTTTTTTTTTACAAAATAAGAATATCAAAAAAGATAAAAAAAAAAAAATAGAAAATAAAAAGATACAAGGAAAAATATTGATTTAATTAACAATTATTAATAAAGATTATTAACAAATTAAAATGAATAATCACAGAACAACCACCCTTTTAGTCGAGGACACACGTATGTAAAACGGATACAAACGTTTCTAATTCCCATGCACAATATTTTCCAATATCATCTTATCAGTGCGTAAGTCAAAATAGCACCAAATTTCAAGAAGACGAATTACATGCTAAATATTATTTTAAAAAAGGATTAATCTATACTAAGTTTTGTAGCGGTAATAATACGAAAATAATTTCTAAATATATAATTCCACATTTACAAGGCTAAACTCAATGTAAATTGGTAGAGTATTATTTTTTTAACAAAATAAGAATATCAAGAAGATAAAAAAAAAAAACAATTGAAAATAAAAAGATACAAGGAAAAATATTGAATTTATTATTTTTTTTAATTAACAATGAAAATAGATTATTAAAAAATTCATCATAGAACAAGCACCCTTTTAGTCGAGGACATACGCATGTAAAACGGATACAAACGTTTCTAATTCCCATTCACAATATTTTACAATACCATCTTATCAGTACTTATCAAGTAAACAAACACCTACAAAGTCAACAAGTTTGGACGGAAAATGAAGAGAACACTTCTTGTAATTAATTAAATCATGACGAGTCAGCTTAAATTTAAATATTAATTATTCAGTCTTGTAAATCATAAAAAAAAAAAAAAAAAAAAAAATCAAAACATGATATCACGCATTACATAAACTACTTTATTTTTTAACTTGCATGAATTCAATTATACTTGAGTGCTTATTTGGAATTGAATATTTTAAGCAATGATAATACGAATGCATATTTGCATATTATGCAAGTCATTCTTTCCCAACTGAGACATGTTAATCTGTTTACCAACCTTCGGAGACTGATTTATAAAAAAAAAAAAAAAAAAAAAAAAACAGCAGACAGAAATTATTACAGCTATAAAAATAAATTGACTAAAGTACTGACAAAAATATTAATTTCAACCTATTAATAAATATTAATTGATTTCTCACTAAGCAGTCCCTGGAGAGCAAGGAGTATGTCATGATATTAAATATATATATATATATATATATATATATATATATATATATATATATATATATATATATATATATATATAGAGAGAGAGAGAGAGAGAGAGAGAGAGAGGTACAAACATAACACATTATTATTGTTTTTATTATCATTAAATTTGTATTGTTAATTCTGTTGTACCTATATTATTTATACAATATTACGTACTTAATTATCAAAGTCAGTACTAATATTTATTGCTCCTAAATGGCGAGTTGATATTTTTTTTAGAAATGCTTAATAATTTCTTTTTATAGTATGTTTATATTTGTGATATAATACAGTAAATTTCTTATCTTAATTTTGTATTAATACGAAGATAATTTACATTATTTCCATATTTAATAAATTATAGGTCATTTCCATTTGTGGAGGAAGTAGTTTCTTGTATAGATAGTGGTAAATAATAAATTTAAAATATATATATATATATATATATATATATATATATATATATATATATATATATATATATAAGACAATACGCAAACATCGCAAATAATACATAGAACATAACATCTAATACAGAAAAATTGGGTCTAATCAATTTCAGAAATGCCTAGCTCCTGACAATGATCGACATGTATTGGAAAATATAATAGATAGTTCAAAATATAATTACATAGCAGTTGAAATTTTTGAATAATAAATCTTTGTAATAGACCAAGAAAAAATAAATCAAAAAATAACCTCCATCATCAAAAATTGAAGTTTAACCTGTCAAGATATACATATAATTCAAAAATTTTATAAAAACAAAAATTATTTAAATTAATTTTTGTTAAGTAATTTATTTTACTAAGTTCAGTATAGTAATTGTAACCAATTTACATTCAATTAAGACCATTTTAATTAAGAGAACATTAATTTTTAATAGAATAATTTTTTCAATAGTATTGTTTTATTTAAAAAAAAAATTGGAATACCAACATTATTTTAATAATTAGTTTATTGATATATTAATGAATCACTATATGAAAAAGATACGGTAAGGTATTTAGTACTTAATCTATGATTAATAATTTATAATTAATATAAATATTTATGTTAATATAAATATTTATAATTAATATAAATATATATATGTATATGTATATATATATATATATATATATATATATATATATATATATATATATATATATATATATATATATATATATATGTGTGTGTGTGTGTATATATATATATATATATATATATATATATATATATATATATTATAAACATATTAATAATAAAATGGACATACACTTAGAACTGTCAACAATAATACTAAAAATGATCATCGAGACATCGGAGATGAATCAGAGTTTCTAAGAACTCTTGATTATATGACATATTTATTGTCATAACCCTGAGATGTTATTTCCAGATCTGTAGAATACTAAAAAGCGAATTATTCCCATGGATATGAAAATAAAACGAAAGAAAATGAACACGAAAAAGCACCGATGCCAATTAGATACTATGTTTTACATTCGAAACCAGTTATGCAAATTTAAATCAGATTATAAATTTCCTTTCGTTCGACAAACGAAAGTGAACTAGGAAAATAAACAATTTTTTTTTCTCTCTCTCTTCTTATTTCAGAATAATCTCCGCCCATGAATATTAACAAATCCGGATTTACATAAATGTAGGAAAACAATGGCAGGAATAATTTGTACAAGAAGTAATTTATAGATAAAAATTAATGAGTCTGAAATAATATAGCGTCATTATCTACTACAAAATTACAAAAATGTCAGGCAATTTTAATTAAAATTGTATCAATATCAGTAAATTCCTAATGAATATTTCATTTCAATACCATACAATTAAAGTAATAAATTTAATTAAAGTATTGTTATACAGTTAATGAACATACTTCAACGAATTATATTCCTAATATGAATCATTAAAAATACCAGCCTACATAAAAAATTAAATTATAAAAAATACAAAACGAAACCTTTCTTTTCTAAGCGTAGGTACTTATTACTTATTCAGTGTAAAAAAATAACCTTTAATAAAAATAATTAATTTTTTTTCATTTATTTAACCTATTTAACTAATGAGATCATTAGAGACGATATATTTTTTTAATTTCTGCGATGAAGTTTATAGCTTTGAATTTTTGAAACTTTAATTGTTAAGTAACAAACTGGTTACTAAATTTGCCTCGTTTAAATTCATATCGAGTCATATTTTGAAAAAGGTTTAAGCACCAAAAATTTAAAATTAAAGTTTCAATTTATGTTAATATATTTTATTATCGCAAAAAAAAAGAAAATTGGAAATGGTCCAGAAATTAACTATTGATGATGTAAGCACCAAATACCGACGAATCTCAGTCGTCACTCTGGTTTGGTGACTAGAAAATTTAAAAATATATAGTAATTGTAGATAGAAGTTTTGCTATCTTAATAAACTCCTACGGTACAGAAAAAAGAATCAAATTAAAAAAAATATATGTTGGTATTTGGGAAAAATGTTTCATGTGTTACCTGTAAGGTTTGCTAAATGGCATTTACACCTTTTTCAATAAACTAAGTTGATATATATCTATTAATTATTACTTGCGAAAATATGGAAATATACCTCAAAACATGGAATGAGTTTAAACATTTATGAAAATTTCAGTGTCTTCGAAAATTAAAAAAAAAAAAAAAAATTCATAGAGCATTTTTTCCCCACATTTTACAATAAAATCAAATTAAAAAATTAATTTATTTTTTAACATTTCGTAATACAATTATTATTATGTTTTAATGATTTTCTTAGTTTCATTTCTATATTTACATCATAGATACATATTCCTTTAAAGCAATATTCACCAGCATCATATTCGCATATCCAGAATGAAAGATGCACAACTCAAATTTCTAACGTCAGAAATTTTAAATATTAAAACCTTATCACTTCAAAGAGCAACCAGCCTTCATATATCAGGCTAAACCAATAGAAACAATAGGACAATGTTTCCCAAACTTTCGACACCTGTGTACCGCTTCGATTATTTTCGTAAAACTAAATACCTATTGGTCCAAAAAAAAAAAAATCTATTCTTTAATAACAACCAAAATATACTTATTTTTTCTATAAAATAACATACAAATAATATTCATTTATAATAAAATATAAACTAAAGTATATTATAAATATGATTTCTTAACATCAATGAGAAGGATGAAATTGTTTATATTTTTATGACGACAGATCATCATTTTCTGATATTCCATATCCAAATGGCTCTTCTTTTTTTTCGACTCAATGTCTACAAATACTGAAAAAGTAACTGCACATAGATACTGATTTTCGTATCACACACAATCAAGCAGGTAACGTTTTTCTGTACCCCACTTTAGGAAATACTGCATAGATCTACCAACATGTGTCAGAGGAAATACCCTGGGGGATCTATGTAGGATTTACCCTATGTCCGTTTTCACCATAAGTTCTAACAAAAACTCATCTTTTGAATTGTGCCATATAGCTTAGGTAATACAATACTATATTTTTACAAAACCATATTCAATTGTAAATAAATATTGTAATACTTTTATTGATTTATTATAACATATTTTAATTGGCATGTTGTTATTTCTTGCAGTACTTTTTAATTTAATATGATAATTAATTTTTAAAAAAAAAATCGCCCCCATATGAATTATATAATTTTATGAAAAATATCGTCACTTATGCTGTGACAACTCGGAAATCAAAAAAAAAAAATAAATAATTTTACAGGAAGAAGAAATTTTTTTCATTTATATTATAATTATTCAAAAGTATAACCAATAAATGTTTGTTATATTATATGTAATAAATGCAGTAAACATATGTTAAATGGAACTCACATTAATAATAGATTAACTTTTTAGAAATCTGAAGATTATTATTTTTTTCTGAATAATAATATCAAATTCGAACTAGAATAAAAAAAGTTTAGTAAAGTTTTACTATGTTACTTACTACAACAATAATTGATGACTCTGGCTTACCTGAAACAATAAAAAAAAAATTATTAACTAAAAAAGTAACATTGCATAGACAACTAAAAACAAAATAATAGAAAATCGAATACACAAATCTTAAACTAAGGTTATAGCAACAGTTAAATAAAAAATAAATAAATAACCGATTGCTTTATCGGAACCTATATCTTCCAACAACTAAAAACAAAGTTCTTTTGATTAAATTAAATTTAAAAAAATAAACAAACAAAAAATAATTGATTGCAGTACTCGCTTGTGAACAAGCCTTTTAATTAATGAAGAAACTTTTAAAATATTTCCTAATTAGTGAAATAGTAAGTGATCATTAATTCTGCCTCCGTTCAATCTATCAAGTGACCACTTCAAACCAACCTATCTCATACCTTTATTTTTACCTCATCCCGTAATTAATCCTACAGCTAGAAGGTTCAAATATTAATCAAATTAAAGCACCTATAAAGAATAAATTAGGTAAAAAAAAGAAAACCGGTGCAAATTATTAATTGTTTTTTCTTTATTGATTACGAAGGTTCATTACTGAAATAATAAACCGAAAAAATAACTAGCAATAAGAATATAATAATCAATCTATTTTTGTCATATTGCCAATCGCAGGTTAATAATAAACTATATATTTATAATACTATATAAATATATATATATATATATATATATATATATATATATATATATATATATATATATATATATATATATATATATAAAGCTGAGAAGTTTGGTTGTTTGAATGCGCTGATTTTAGAAACCACCAGTACATAGACCGTTTATTAAAGAAGGCTATAACCATCAACACAGAAAGTGTTCAACTTGCGTAGGCATCGTTATGATGACAACTTTATAAACGTGGAAGCAAGTTGGCAACACAAACTTTTTAATAAGTATAAAATTATTGAGTGAAAACATTATTTTGTAAATAAAATGGAAGGGTAAGGAGGAATAAACCTGAAACTTATTAAAGTAAAACATTATCGCCGTATATAAATTTTTTTTGCCGTTTTGACACTGTTTCTTGAAAATATCTGTAACAAAAGGAGACTAAATAACATATTATATGTTATTATTTAAAAGATTATTTTGTATTATAGGGGTCAACTCAAGTTTAACGCGGGTCTGAGATTCGCATTTTACAATCTTAATTGAGTAATGAAAGTGGAATGTGGGGTTTAATTGAATAAATATTTTGAAAAAACAATTTTTATTTTAATTCGCTATTCCGTAGATAAAGCTGTACAGCAAAAGTTGAAAGATACAACTTGATCAACAGGTTGGAACTAATATCTTTAAAACTCGTCCACGAACGTGCTGTTCGATTTCTGGTACATCAGTGTTTAGACTTCTTGACGCGTGAAGAGCAGCCCTTGCCAATTGAGGGTCTTGATTTAACGAGACAATTATGCACTTACTGGGGTAATGTAGGCATTACTTTACATATTTTAGCAAAAGCATATTATAGTAAGACTTATTGTAATTATTTTATCATGGGGTTCTCCATACTCAGAACTTTATATTAATGAGTTACGTTTTTTTTATAGCTGAAACAGAAAACTATGTTTCTTTCAAAAGTTATAAACAAATATTTATAACCATCTACCAATGTTTCATCATTATATCATTGTTCCAAGTAGATAATAAATACAACATAACTATTTTTTTTTATGAATCGATAAATAGTCTGTTGATAGGTCAATTAACATCGAATTGATTAGCTATTCATACAGTTAGCCCCAAAATAAATTACTGCGGTTCTTGGACAACAGACGGGCCGAAATGTATTCTTGTAAATAGAGATAGTAGATATAGAAGCTCTTTACGGTGGGGTGAAGAGCTGTTCTCAGGGGGCTGACGGTGGGAACTACAGGGGATCAATTCGACCCCTGGGGAACCCCTAACGACTTCGGCATCTCTCTATTACTGATCTCATAATGTCATTCCTATACTCTTCAACGACTTTGTGAAGCTTCATATTACAGATATATTTTAGTCTTATGAAATATTTATTCGGAAAATCTTATCACATCAATATTCCATAGAATTTCACAAAAATATACACAAACAGTTGAATCATTATGCATCTAATTTTCATATTTTTAAGCTTTATATATATTAATAAATTTATTTATTTCTTCTGAAGAATGAATATTTTCATTTGAAAAAAAAAAACTTTTTCTGTTATTAAATAAAATTAAAAGTTACATTAAAATTAAATTAAATTAAATATTAAAATAAATTTTAAAATTAAAGTTATATTAAAAAAAAGTAAATATATATTGAACGAAATGTTTTTAAATTATGTGTATGCGTGTACATACATATGTAAATTTGAAAAAAAAAATCATTTTAATGAAAAAATTCCAACCCTACCCAAAAAATAAGAAAAACATCGGCGTACAATTTTGTTTACTCACATAGATATTGTATTGTACAAGCCATTATAAAAAAAAAAAAATTTACTTTAAAATTATCAGAAATTAAATGCATAATTTGTAGATATTTCTTCGATGAAAAAAATAAATAAAATAAGTACTTTAAACAAATAATACGTACATTTTTAGGTCAACGAAAAAAAAAAAAAAAAAATGTCTATGCAAAATTTTATCAGGGGACTTTCGAATTCGACATGCATACATATAACAAATATTCTTCGCAATTTCAATTAAACCTGAGACTTTAATCTATTGTGATAACTTTTCATTTTTTATTTCTTAGCAGAGTTATTGTCGAAAAAACCAACATCCTCCCCTCCTCTGTGGCCAAAAATCAGACTGACCCTTCCATACCATCATGCGTACGTCAACGGATTTTTAAAAAAATTGACTATTTATTTTTTTATCCTCAGATATGAAGCTTTATAGCAGCTTTTATTATGTTTGTTTCTTTGCTAGGAAGTTACCTGTTTCCGGATTTTTCATAATTACCGGAAAAATGAACACGATTATGAAATTCTTCCTATAGATTGCTTTTGTAAATAGAGAATATATAGTCGCATAATCATACGTCACACAAAGAATGATATTAAATAATTTTACTTTGTTTAAATAAATTAAAAATTAGTAAATCAACTGATTAATACAGTAAATGAAATGTATATATTTTTCTAGATTAGTAGAAAATTAAAAAAGAAATGCTAACACAGAGGGTAAGGCATTGGACATCTACCTCCCTGGTCCAGGTTTTTGTTCGGCAAGAGCAAAATATTTATGTTTCATCAGTCGAGGATCAACCGCGTCATCAAGTGACCCCTCAAGTGGCACGCCATCCCTCTATAAGACGGGACCCTTATTCTCCACCACGTTGGATGAATAACCAGGTGAGCGGGCGTGAATGCAAACCACAAAATTTTCTTATACAAACGTTGACCGAAAATCATAACCGCCTTATCTAAATATTACTGACTGTACAGTTGCTATGGTATACGTTTTTTTAATTATTTTTTTATTTGATTTAATAACATTTCATTATTATATATAAAGAATATTCCTTATACATTGTGCCAGCGATGATTTTAAAACATTAGAGACACAAACAAAATTTTAAAACATGTTTGTAATTAAAGGACATTGCATAACCAAGGTGATTTTAATTACGTTTAGATGGGAAGAGAGAAACACAAATATAAAGAAGATGCCAACAAAATCCGCTGAAAAAGTCAGTGGAAAAGAATTCCATCATTTACTGCTTTTAACCAATTTACTTGTATTTCGATTTTTAATTAATTTTAAAAAAAATTATAATTCCAAATATGCATTGTTCCTTAATGATTAATTAATTAGATAATGATTTGAAAGACTTGGGGTGAAGAAATGAATCTAGAATAATAATCAGGGAGGAGGGAATGATATTTTTTTTTTCATTTTTTCATCAGTGACCCCCTTAAATTAACTAAGCAAAAAGTGCAACATTTTTTTTTTGCCGTCCATTGATTGCCATCATCATAAACATCCATTTAAAATGGCAATTAAACTTGACAAAAGAAAATAAAAATTAAATCGTATTCCTTCACTATACAACTTCAATTTACAGACTACGCATAAACAAAATTAATCGAAAACAAATACGCTGTACTTTGTACTGAATGGTTTTAGTTTATTTTGGATATTTTAATTTATAAAATATGCAGTTTGCTTGATAAAAAAAAAAAAAAAAAATTAAAATTATTAACTTAGATATTTATTATAAGATATTTTATTATAAAAATATAATTTCATGGCATGACAAAACGACGTTTCATAATTCATTACATTTTCTGAAACAATGCTCTGATATTTAATATTGTGCTTTATGACAGATTGGTAAGAAAATAAATACTGTTTATTAATATAAATATATTGTACATATATGTAATCAGAGATAGTAATCATCTGTTAAGGCGAACAAAAGAAAAAAATAAACAGTTTTAAACATGAAAAATAATTATACATAAAAAAATTTCATAGAGGGTTACTGTAAAAATCTCAAAACAAAAAAGTATTTTTCGTTAAAATAATAATAACTAAAAGAAACGAGTGTTCCTTTTAAGTAAATGTTACCCAACCGTACAAACAGTCAAAACATCTTAAAGAAGATATCATTTTTCTTTTTCAAAAGGAAATTCATAAAGAAAAAAAAAATTAATCGGCAAACCTACCACTTTGAAAACAATACAAAAATAAATAAAAACGTATCTATTACTATAGTATTGTTAACATCATCTTAACTAATTAAATAAAATAATTTCAGAGCATGGTCTCCAGGTACTTCATCTTAGGAACGACCCGACTAATTTTCATTTATCATGATTCAGCCAGGGAGAAGGGGAGGGAGGGAGACAAAGTTAATCTTAATTTTTAAATCATTAAATCATGAATCAAATTGTAGCACTTTTTCACGAGAACCAGTGCAAACTCCTTTTGAATGTATGTATAATAAATATTCATTTTTGAAAAAAAAAAACTTTTTTACTATACAAAAAATTGATTGTAATCAATTTTTAAAATAAAAAATGATATTTTTAACATGAATAATGATGTTTTCAATTTCACAAATACATGTTTTTTTTTTTTTTGTTTTTTTGCATTATTTGTCGAAGAAATTCATCGGTTCTTCAAAACCACAATCAAAAGTAACACTCTTATTGAAAGGCCATATTGAAACATTGTAGAGCCGTTCAAGAGGGGCCAGCACACCACTATTTCGTAAGCGATCAACTGGCCGCCAGGTTTCAAATTACAACGGACACATCGTGCGCTTAATGTCGGGGAGGGGAGGGAGGGGGAGGAGTACAATTACCAACCGAGGTGATTACAAGCCGTTAATTACTTCACATAAATTATAAAGACAAAGGTGCCGAGCATATCCTTAAGAGCGGCCGGGCTCTTTGACGGAACGCTCGCATTCACAAGATCTTATCAATATTGGCACAGATGTCTCCATTTCGCTCTACGAATTTTATAGGGAAAAAAACTTTTTGCTAGGAAATCTCATTTTAGCTTTTCCTCACCTTTATATTAAATATATAGTAAGGGGAACTATTGCGATCGTGAAAATTTTCGTATTCGAATTTTTAAGTATAAGAAATAAATACACATTTCAATATCCCCAGATTCTAAACAAACAAGTCTCGCAGAATGGTCTGTAAACAGCTCAGCTCAAAATCTAAAAATTATACGAAACAGAAATTTAAGGTAGTTATATAGTTATATGGCTGGAATGTTAAAGTTTTTTTTTTCCGCTAAAATCGATTTACCGAATATCATCGATTTTATTCTTTTTTACAATTATCTACAAAACGGCTCAAACGATTTAAAGTCTGCCCTAACGGCCGAAAGTCCTCTGCTTAAAGCCCTTTAGCTGTTTATATAGAATAGAATAGAAAAATAAACTTTATTCTGGGACTAGGTCCCTCAAGAATAATAAGTATGTGGAATTAAAAAAGAAAGCAGAAAAAAAGTCTGGCCAAAGACTACATTAATAAAGGCCAATTAATATTTACAAGAATCTTAATTATAATAAAAAGTAAAGAGAGAAAAAAAAAAGAGCATTCTTCTGATAACAAATAAATATAATTTTATTGATAAAAAAATAAAAAACAAAAAGATTAAAATATAAAAATAATGAAACCATCTACAGTAAAAACAACATCAAAAACAAATACAACGAAACAAGATTTCATGATTGAAGGATACAAAAATGATATAAATAACGAAATGATTCACAGAGTTGAAACATTGTTTGATTGTTGAAACATATATTTCCTACTAATCAAGATGTTAATCCTGAATTTGAATTTAATGATTGGACAGCGATATATATATATATATATATATATATATATATATATATATATATATATATATATATATAGTATATCACCGAGAAAATGCAGGGAAAAAAGTTATGACGAATAGAAAATTTTATTAGCGTATAACTCATAAAAAGTAAGCATTTTAGGGTAAATTATGAATAAGATCATATCGACGTCGTTTTTTAAAAAAGGCCTAAGCTCCATTTAGCAACTAATCATAGGAAATACATGAAACGATTTTCCCCAAATAACAATATTTCTTATTCTTCGTAGTGTACAGTAGGAGTTTATTAAGGTGGCAAAACTTTTATAATTAGAATATATTTTTAAGGCTTTTTAAAGCTGGCAAAGGCTAGTCACGACAGAGAGTAGTCCGTATTTGGTGCTTACTTTATTAATAGTCGATTTTTAGACTATTTCCATTTTTTTTTCCTCGATATTTCGTCAGCGGGAATCGAAAGAGGTGGTGTTTTACATAACTCCCATAATAAACCGAAGTATAAATTTCGAATTTTTGGCACTTAAGCCGTTTTCAAAAACCCGACGGCGATATGAAAAGTAATTACATCAATTCTCGTAAAAAAAAAAAAAAAAAACGAGAAAAAAAACCTAAATCGGATCAGTATAAGCAAAGATACGTCGTATGTTATGAGGACAACAAGACTAAACCCTAGATGGAAAGCCGAGTGTGTCCGAAATCAGGCGAATGTGATCGACCTCCACCTGTCACGTCCCCAATCTGTTCTTAACAATACGCTCTCTATGTAATAATACAAAAGTAGAAATTATTAACTTAATAATTTCTACGCTTAAAATTTCTATTTTCACTTTTTGTTTTGCAAACTAAATTGTAACTTTTTAAATTTATTTTCAACTTAGCAAATTAAAAATATATAGTGCAAATAATTTCCGTACTGCGATTGCATAAAAAGAATTTTATTTATACTTTTTATACTTATGTTAGAGAAGACGATAAGAAATACATGATGCTGGAAATATTTCAAGTTGTGTTTATGTGTATTCTTTAAGATTATTTTTTTAAAATTATTATAATTATAATACTTTGGAAAGGGAAAGTTGTGTGCATAAGATTTTTTTCTATTTATTTCGCACAAGAAAGAGTATAATATGACTCACTGGAAGTCGGCACAAACCGATCCAAGATCGTGAAGCTTTCACTATCTCAAATCACGAATGAGAAAAACTTTTCAAAATGGAGATTTATTTAACATTCTTACCGGAGAACTTTGACATTCACCTGAAAGGTTGATTTTAAATCCTTGAAAATAATAAAGCGGCACAAATACGAAGTCATAATTTGCGTATGACATTGTGTCTTCTTGTTTCAACAATCCTGTACAATATAATTATAATTTTTTATATAAAATGAAGGTATCCTTAAATATGTGATAAACCATGTTAAAAAAAATAAAATACGCCTGCTATAGCCCAGACCAGTTTGCGCAAATTAAGCCAACTACAGATCCTAATCTTACAAATATCCATTCTTCCAGCAAAAGGTTTAAATAACCACTTCGTCGAGAATAAGATTAAAGTAAACAAACGATAAATTTTCAACTAGCCTGTCAGGTTTCTAATCTGTCGGCTTCCTTAAAGCCGAACCCACACTTCAAAGTTATCGCCTCATCTTAGATTCAGATCACAGGGCGGAACCAGTCAGAACTATACCGAAAGTGGACAGAATCTACTTTCCCAAAACTTTCTAAAATAATTAAGACTATAACCATCCTGGTCTCCTTATAGAAGGCAGAATAACAGAACTTCCTGTTGAGTAAGAGATGCTGTGGCGGAGGACACATTTAGAAAGCTTGAGGATTCAATTCACTGCAGCTCAGATCTACTAATGCATTGCGATATAATTGAGGAACCTTTCCCTCCCCCAACCGGTGATAAAGTGGCCATTAACAATAACATCAAATTATTCCGTAAACATGTGTTGTTATTTTTTCTTTTTTGTTAATTTATTTATTTATTATTAAATAAAGTAGATTGCCGTAAGACTTTCAAATTCATACATTTTATTTTATTGTTATTTATTTTTATTTTTTTTCTCTTAAAATATTAATTGCACCTGTCAACAGCATGTCGACAATCAGCAAATGAGCTAATAATATTGGTGCCAATATCATGTGAGGCATTAGGAATGATAGTACCCAGCAGCACAGCACCTCTTCCTCGACTTGGATCTCTCACATTTGATGGTTAAGAAAGGAGAGTGATTGTGGTCACGGACATACCATTGTTATCCCACACGCACACAGTTTAAAAATTCTGAAAATATAAGAAGCATTGCTGAAAACTTACTGTAAAGCACCTGTCTTAAGTCGAAAAGTACCAGTACAACAACAGGAAAACTCTAATTTTGGCCATTCTCAGCCCGATTGACGGTATCAATGATATAAAGGCATAAAGGCTTTGATTTTTGCATATAATTTTCAAAATTTATTTTTATATCATAATATTAAAAAAAAAAATTATTTCACTTTAAAAATTTTGTGTTCACAATGTTTATAAATTTGTATATTATTCATTATTATGTAATTCTGTTCATTTGAGGCTCTGCTTCCCTACCGGGAAGCCCCTTCAAAAAATTTTTAAAAATAATAATAAATATTCTCATCAATTTAAAATACACGAGTATAAAATTTAGATCGAGGTGGATGGATGGTTAAGGCAAAAATATGGGTAAAAAATCTGTTATGAAAAATAATACAATAAACACAGTCTGTACATAAAAAAGGCCATAAGAACATTTGAGCAAACCTCACGCATTAAATTCCTGTTTTTTCATAATTTTTCAAGATAATAAAAAACTTTAATACAAATTTTGTATAAGAACATTTAAAATATTGTTAGTCACAAGGAACAAATTGAAAGCTACAATAAATTCTAGTAGGAAGCATGTATATAGAGCTTATATATCCGACGAGAGAAGTATTTACAAACAATTGTTTACAGGAATTGTTGTAAATGCTACTAAATTTTTAACAGACAAGCCAATTCAAGATATGGCAAACCAATACAAATGCAAAAAATGCAATGCAAAAAAAAAATTTTTAGTAATATACTAAATTGGTCCACTCGTAAAATATAATACTTCATTAAATTTATTGATAAGAATATAAATTTATTGTTTATTTTTTTCTTTAATTGTACCTAATGAAAAGTTATCGTTGATTTTTTACGGCAGTTTTTTATTTAAAAAAATGTATTATATTCACACACTCATATAACTAAAATCTCAATAGTCCAAATCAGCGGCGTCAAGTATACCATGCCGCATAACAAACTACACACGACACATTACACCGAACAGCCTACATACCTCTAGATCAGAGCTAAAGTATGTAATTCTAATTTTGCTGATTTTGATTTTATTATCGTAATTGCATTATTCTGGACATATTTTCCGATTGTAAGAATCGTAAATAAGCTAAAAGGGTTATAAAGTATGCAACAATTAAAATTTAAAGATATACCACTATCCACAACTAGCAATAGAGTGGGAGCGGAAACTTATTTTCCTTTCCAGTAAAACTTTTAAAATTTCCCTTAATATAGTTAACATCTAACGTACAGATAGGTCAAATTGGTGTCGATCCAAATGACGAACCAAAATCGTATTATAAGTTCTTTTCCCTTTGTTTTGGATGTTTAATTGATGTCAAAGCTTAATTGTTATTCATTCATTCCAGTCTTATCACTCAGGAGTAAAAATGTATTTGAACTCCAAGTTAATTACGTAATTTACCTGTATAAATAATAATTTAGAAAAGTTATGATTAGTTTATTAATTACTTAAAATTCTAAATAAAGCCTTTAGTCTTTAAAATAACAGTTATTAACTAAATAATCTAAGTGTCGCATATGGAGGCATCATCGTAACATAGTGAAGGTATTCAATTTCACCCATCAGACAATTCTGACTCACTAGTGCAGGGAATCTTCATCTTTAGTTGCGGTTTCCCCTTCTCGTCGTAATTTGTAGGTCCGTAACGGTATAACTCAGAAGTAGATGTAAGATCCTGATGACCGATATCGGCCGGGGATTGGTGATAAGAGAAACAGAGAGGTTAGAAAGGTTAGAAACATTTGTATCTGTCAAATGTTTAGTTATGTTAGTTAAGTCAATGTCTTGTTCTGTTTTTGAATGATAACTTCCGAATCGTTCAGGTCTGATTTAAAATGATAAAAAAACATTCGTTTTTGCGTACGTAAAGCTTTATTAGATAAACGTATATTAACTCAATTTATTAGGTTATTTTTTTGTCTTCTGTTTATTAGGTTATTTTGTATTTTAGAAGACTAACCTTTAAAAAAGCGGGTTATTACTGCGTCCATTGTCGTACATAATTTTTGTGCAGCGATTGTTTGCACAATTAAACAGACCCTAAACGAGCGAAATCCATCTCAAACGTTTCAAAATTGAAAATGCAAAATCGGGTTGCATCAGATTTTTAAACAATTGCATGTGGGCAAAAACGATCCAAGAAATGACAAAAAAATACCAGATTTAAGTGCAAGATTTGTGCTAAAACTTTCACTGTTTGTATACATCTACATACTTCCTCCTTCAGTGAAGGTTTAATTTTCATTACAATTTTTTACATATTTTTAAATAATAATTTTAACATTTCATCCCTGTTTTTTTTTTTAATCAACTCATAAAACTGCATAAAAAAATCTGATACAATAAACAAAATTTACAGGATGCAGTGCTATCACACCTAAAATTAGCTATAATTTTTAACTAATTTTTTCTTCGCTTTATTTGGATGCCCAACAGATAAAAAACCTAGGTGAAAACCAAGTTTCAACTGAGGATGAAATACAGGAGAATTAATCTAACGCATTAGTGCAAACAACATTTATTCAGGACTAAACAAATATCAATTGCATGGAGCAATTATTTATTATTAATTAATAACTGACAGCATATATTTTTTAATATAGTCAGACGATTGTACCAGTAATTTATACAATCCATGTTTTTTCCAAGAGGACGAAAAGTCCCAGAATAAATGTTTTTTTCATTCATTAATTAAGGCGATTTTGTGGTTGTCAATTCTGATCAATCTTGGATCGGCGAAACGGTGACTGGTTAGTTATTTACTGATATTTGAGAGACTAAAGGCTTTGTTTGGAATTTACCTGATCGTCGCAAACGGCTTATCTGAAACGAAACAGCAAAAGAGGAAGGGCAGGTGTACAAGGTAAAACTGATTTAAAAAAAAACTCATAAATAAAATAAAATAGTCTCACCGTAAAAGGATGAGTCGGGAAGATGTTAGGAGGTAGGAAGCATGGCTGACTGAAGTGCTCTTCCTCCTCCTGGAGCTGGAATTCCTGCTGCTTCCCGATGATGCTGTTGAGTATATCCCATAGATCCATGTCCGCCGGGCCGACCGCATCGCTCTGCCCCTCCGACAACCCTTCAAACAGACATCCCACTTCGAGTACTCTGTCTGCACACCCTTATGAACGTCTCTCTCTCTCACTCTCTGGCTCTCTTGCTCCGATAGGAACCGTGTTCGAACGTCGTCGAGATAGCGGAATGTCAAATGAGAACGGACGGGCAACGAAGCCAAGGACTCCGACACCTACTGCTCTTCTAATGTACCCAATTAGCTCGCTTGATGAATATTCAACAAGTGCTCCTACCAAAGGAGCCGCCAAGAACAGGTCGGCTCTAGGGCGAAATATCGATCGTCCCCCACGATATCTTCCCATCATAAATTGAATACTGATGAGAAAAATAAATCAAAAAAAAAAAAAAAAAATCAAACAAAACCTACCTAATCTATAAATAATAATAATAAAAAACAACAACGTACAAACGAATCAAAAGATATATCGGTGAAAGTACAGTTGATCGTAGAACTAATTGTAGGAGAAGTTAATTGGGAATGTATGGCCATAGTATGTGTGTTTATATATATATATATATATATATATATATATATATATATATATATATATATCATAATTATAATTAATATCATTATATATCTTTAGAGACGTTTAAATCTATGCAACTTCTAGCAATTGTCATTGTCATGTGTGTTTATATTTTAGGGCTACTGCCATTGCCAAAAACGAAACCAATATTCAAATATTTTATTTATATCAAAACGAACGATACAAAAAATCTGATACATAAGTGTAAAAATAGGGTGTTGTTTGGAATCAATACTAAGCACTATATTAAATGAGAAGGAAAAATAAAATATATATATATATATATATATATATATATATATATATATATATATATATATATATATATATATTTTCGCATATTATACATATATTTATTTTTTTTTTTTTTTTTATACCCTTGTTACATTAAAGATTAGAAATCGAATCCGTTTCCAATTCAGTTTAATTTATTTTTTAAATCAACAAACGTATTGTGACGATATCATAAAAACTGCGAGATGTCAATAAATAATACTTACAGAAATTTAAAAAATAAAATAAAAAGATTTTTTTGTATCACTAGGACAAAGACAACATACTGTGTAGGGCACAGATCTCAACGAAATAAATAAATTAAGAACCACAATTTATCTAACTTAACCTCCAATTACTTTATAATTTTATGCCTTATAAAATTTATAATTCCAATTATTTTATAATTTTCAAGTTATTAAGACCAAACTTTTTCTATAAAATATCCCTTCTAAAACGAGAAGAGGGACAGTAAAAGTAGTTTGTGCACATCACATAGGATTTTAATTTAAATGCCTAAATCGAACAACTTCACATTTATTGAAAACCAAAATTCATTTCCATAAACATTCCCAATTCCGTTTCCATGAATATTCCAAAAGACAATACAAGTTCACAAAGGTCAAAGCAAGAACAATATAAACAAGACCTAAATATTACTTCAATTAGTATAAAGGTCTATATTATTGTTCACTAAAACATGCAAATGCACTAACGCCGATCACTTAATATTTCCCTACGTAGAAATTGGGAATGATCCAGTGCAGCCGGGAAAAGGGTATACATTTCCCGGGACCGTATCAATTCATCTGGTACAATTAACGTTGATGTTGTGAACCGGATGAAATGAAGCTACATCCATTACGGACGATACTGAATTATTTATTAATAACTACATCCGAGTATGGTCAATAATTAAATTACTTCGTGATTTCCAATTAAAAGGGGCATTCGTCCGACAGCGAAAATGGAAACTGATACAAAATTTACTTTATTAAATACATTTGCGTTGAAAATCAATTTATACTTGTCAGGCTGACGAAAAGGTATCGGCAAAACTGTTGAATTTTAAATGTATATTGCATAATATTATAATTCCACCAAACTCTAACTAAATAGCACCAACCGTTTTTAATTTATTAAATTCATTGTTACACAATGAATGTATTGAATTTTGACATTCAATTTGTTCACCCCGAATGAATTTTTCTCGATACTCGACATTGATGAGTATTAGGACAACCAAACGACAAATTTATTTTTTCTAAACAATCATTTCTGCTTGGAGGACCCCTAAAGTTATGTAAATCAAGTCAGATTTCCAAAACTGTTGTCTTGTTTTAACCAAAACCATAGCTTGGTTTTAGTTCGGTTCTATAGTAAGTAAAATTGTTTCTAATAAATATTAACTAACGTATTTTTATAAATATAATAAAAATCAGCGGGGAAATGCAAATCGTGAATGATCTTCTACATTAGTATTATTTATTCATTTTTTTTTAGTTTTATTGACGAAAAATTCTAAATTTGATACATGACGGATATAAGCCTCGTAGATGTGTACAGATAAAAGAAAAAAAATCAATAATCAAATAAATTAAATGAAAACGGAAGAAATTATAGTACATTAATAAAATACAGGGTGACCGGAATTATCTTATTCACTCCTAGTTTTGAAAATAAAAGAAAAAAAAAAAAAAAGAAAATAGATCAAATAAATAGATCAAAGACATATCAAAATAACGGATGAGTTGTGAATATTAAAAGATAGATCTCATAGGCTAAACATTAATTCAAGTAAACTTTAATTTTTGATTAACATTATTTTTCTACTATTTCATTAGTAAAATTATTAAGGACTGATAAATTATTTGTCACTTCTATAATTTTGTTTTTATTGAAAACTAAAACCAACATTCATCTTAAGTTCTTAAGAAAACAAAAATTCAAAAATAAGCAATTTAAAATACAGTTTGGTATTTTTATACGTATTAAATTAAATGTAACATAAATTAGTAGCATAAAACATTTATGAATTATGAATTTAATTAAGACAAGAGATCAAATACATATTGGAACTCACCCAGGTTTAAGTAGATTATATCAAACAGAAAAGGTTACATTTTCAATTTGATATAATCTACTTAAACCTTGGTGAGCACCAACATGTATTTGGTCTCTTATCTTAATTAAATTCATAGTTCATAAATGTTTTATAATACTAATTTATATTGCAGTTAATTTAATATGCATAATAATACCAAACTGTATTTTGAATTTTTGTGTGTTTTTAGAACTGAAGGTGAATGTATAACAATCGAAACTAGTTTTCAATAAAACAAAATTATAGAAGTGGCAAATAATTTATCAATCCCTAATTAGATTGATCCTTCTATACCATCATGCGGACGTCAATTAACCAGTTAAATTATTCTTTTTCTTTTATTTCTTAATAAAATAATACATAAGGTAAATGCTGTGAAAAATCGTCTCGCAAAAGCGAAATCCTGAAATTGCCACCAGAGTTCACTAAAGTGAAGTATAAGGACTTGGAAAGATATGAATTTCAACTAAAATTATAAAATTATAGTGATGTTAAGCTATCAATAGGCCTTATTTAAAAAAAAAAAATGACTGTAAGTGGAACCTTCAGAAACTGTTCTTCAAAATATTTTGTGATTTACATTTCTTCTTGACAGTTTTCTTGTTTTTAAGCGATAGTGTTGCCTCCGCAGAACATGGCAGTAGGGGTAAGTGCAGATCTCTGCTGTGGAAAAAATGTGTGTGGTGTAAACTTACTCCTGCTATCATGTTTTGCCGGGGTAACTGTGGATTAACGCATTGAAATAAAATCCTTTTTTTTTTTTTTAATTTATTCAATTAAATTTCAAATAACTTTGCATAAATGTCACTGAAGATTGTAAAAAGTAATTATCGGACAAGTTTTAACTTTTTTCGATTATTTCATCGGTATATTAATTCTACGGAGACGCACTATTTCGCACATGCCCTACAGCCGCTACTCCTTGAATAACGAGTCTTCCAGATACCTCGTACGCACTTACCCCTTAGGGTAGGGGCAATTGCGTACTGAGTACTACTAAATTGAATTGTCAATCTCATAAAAATGAGCCTAATTAAAACGTGGGATTGAATGTAATAATTAAACAAAATCGTGCAACGAACATAAAAAAAAACAAAAAAAAAAACAGGAGAATTATTGCTTCAAAAATAAAGATTTTACAGTCATGTAAAGTCGAGCTTTGTAAAATATAGTGCGCACTTACACCCACATAACCTTACTTCAAATTTCACTGTTTCACAATGTCACTCATTAATTTTTTATATCATATATACATTTTTATTTATATATATCATTTTTAAATTATTCCCGAAATCATTTTCTAAGCGGTATCCTCTGATAATTTTAAATTTTAATGGCTAAGGAAAAACCCTTAAAGGGCTTTGGTAAAACTACATTCCATCAAGAAGGAAAATCAAGTCTGTCAAATCAAAATAAATTAGGTTTAGGTTGAAAAAATTATTTCTATAATTGTAAAAAAAGTATCTGAAATCTAGTAGTTGAAAAAATAAATAAAGGCTTATTTAAACCGAAAGTTCGATACCGATGCCGCATGGAAGGGATGATTACAAAACTCGCCTTCACTTCCCTCGAATTATGTTTTTTCTACTTATTGTCTACCCTAAACACTTAAATTTGTCTACGTATCCAAACGTATTACCTTTTATATCTATATAAACAAAATCATAGCCATTTCTGTTACTAATCATATATTTTACTTTATCCGTGTTGCTAATCATATATTATGCTTTATTAGTGTTACTAATCATATATTTTGCTTTATCCGTATTTATTTCGAGACCTAATTCTTAACCGGCATTCATCAACGATGTTGCATTTATATTTTAATAGTTGCCTTACATTCAACAAACAATAGCAAATCATCAGCATACCCGAGCTCAGGTATTTTAATACCTACAGATAAATTTTTCTCGGTACGAACTACCTTTCTGTAAGGAAATTAACAAGGATTAATTCATGGGGTGGATACTACAACTAGGACAGTACCGATTTTCCAAAATATTGATAAATGCTGAAGAAGGTTACATCAGGTTAGGTCTACAACGAACAGCAACGTTGTAAACGATTCGGTCAAATCGATCATCAGGAAAAAAATCTATTCTATAATTAGACAAGTTCACAAATCTAGTTGCAGGATACACCAGAAAGGAAAGTTAGTTTAAATTACATAAAATTTATAAATGTTCCTAAAATGGCAGTTACTCAAGTTCAATCCTTCTCACAGTCATGAAACTGCAATAATTTATTTATTTTATTTATCAAGTATTTTTCTCAAAGCAGCTGAATGTTAATTAGCTATCGTATTAGTAGTATTCACATCACGAATTAACAACACAAGTAAATTCGGTTGTAATTTTTTTTTTTTTTTTTTTTTTTTTTTTTTAAATCATTCTGCCTTCTATCTTAGATAGACATTTTTCAAAATATGTGGCCACACTTTAAAATTCCGCAAAATATTATAAATTACGACAATAATAATTAATGTATTGTTATTAAAATAAAAATAAAAACTGTATAGAAAATACAGAGACGAGGAGAACCACTACAGACAAGGTTTGTTGGTAGCAGTGCGGATTAACCTCTGACCTCCCCTAATACCAGCTCCCCTCGTCCCTTTTGTTCTCAAGGGCTCGCTACCCTCCCCTTTGCGATCCCTACTTGCCCTATTCAACAGATCTTCACTACGGTAACAACTACAGATGATGACACGGATATGTTTCATATTCTAACGCAATTCACATCACATGAGTTATATTTTTAAAAATGAAATAAAAATATTTTAAAAAATTCTACTTCTTCCAATGATAATAAAAAGTTCGCCTAGCCAGAAGGTTCGATGCCTATACCTCTACTAATCGTTGCCCACGCCCCTTTAGTGGTTAACCATAAAACCCATAAGCCTAAATCCACATCATGGCCCCCATAGTCTTCCAATCCAAGTATCGGTTTACCCTCAACTATAGAGTTGATTTAGTTAACCTTAGCTAACCAAACAACTCTCAATTCGCTTCATCCTTCTTAGGCCCAAATGATATTCTACGCAATGCTTTACTTTCTAATACTTTAGAGCTTCGTTCTATCCTTAAAATAAAAAGCCATATTTTTCTAAAGAAATAATTGAAATAAGTCAATTAGTCTAATAAGTCTTTTCAGTTTTATTTCCCAATCCGCGCCTGCCAAACATATAACTGACAATCAGCAAATCGGCTGAAGCAGTCAACTATAATACTTAAGAAAATGGTGGATGTTACGTTTGAGGAGAAACATAATCCAAAGGCGCTCTTTCCCTGGATTTGCTCAAGGTGTGTTCACAACTATGGCAAACCTGTAAAAGGGATTTACAGAAGCTTTGCAAACTATCCAAACGCACGTGTCCCGGCTATTGCAACATTTGTCGACTGTTAATTTCAGTTTAAACTATTTTTATTTTATAAAGAAAAAATTAAAAATATAAAATAAATACATATAAATTTATAATTTGTATAAATGCACAAACATATGGATCCAACACAAGCGCTATCAACAAGAATCGGATCGGACTAAAACACCGACAAGTCAAGTCGAGCCAAAAGTACCCCCTTTACACGTTTGATTTGGCAAGATTTGGCAAAGGTGTAAATGCACCATCAAGAGGGTAGTTTAGCTTGACTTGTCTGTGTTGTCTGAGTCCGATACAATTCTCGTATGAAGCACCACAAAAGCATCCACGCATTTGTCCATTTATTATACATTACATATATATATATATATATATATATATATATATATATATATATATATTTATTTTATGTTTTTAATGATTTCTTTATTAAATAAATATAGTTTAAACCGAAATTAGTCGGAATAGCCAGGACAGTAGCTTCTGTAAACCCATTTTACACGTTTGGTTTGGCTTGGGACTTGCCATAGTTTGGCAAAGTTGTGAACGCACCTTTATATGCTTATGCAAGTAGATCCCACATCCCGAACCATTTCTCCTGAAATTTTCTAATGAGAATCGAAACCATTTCCTCGATAAATTTATTAGGATGTCTCTTCATCATTCATCATGAAACCATCTGTAGTTCGTCCGTATACGTTGGTATGTGTTAATCAGTTCGTTAAGTTTATATTCCTTTTATTTGTGCCTGTTCAGCGGTACCGTATTTGCCGCATATTTGTACAGCGATAGTCATAAAAGGTTTTAGTAGGAGTGTGTAATTAGCTAATTTCTAACTTTTGGTATATTATTTTCAATAATGAACTTTTGTAATCGACCAAAAAAAAGGTAAATTTTAACCTCGCTTCCTCAAAATTCGAGATTTTATGTTTCAATAAGTAGAATCCAAAAATCAAATAAAAAAAAAAAAAATCCGACCGTCCGTCGTCCACGGTTCTTTTCCAAGACTTGATTTTTTTTTTTTTTTTTTTTTTTTTTTTTGATATTACAACAAAGTCAGAGGTCACCTCAGCATAAGGCAGCAGATTAAAGGTTTTACGCGTCTATATCAGGGCCAATTATGACGATGAAGGAAAAAAATATAAAGTGTTTTGGAATAATTATACCAAAGCCTTTAAAATATAAATAAATAAAAAAAATAAAATTCAATCCGAAGAATTTTTAATTATTTTTTTTGGATATATTGTCTCTATCATATCTATCGGATATGCAAGAATGGGATACTCATATTCGTCGCTTTAAAACGCGATAGTTGAGGCACACTTGGCAGTCTTTAATCCCTAACCTCCAAAAGGCATAAGACGTCAATCCTTGAGGATTACAAATTCAAGACTTTTCCACAATGCGTACTAAAATTAGAACGTTCCAAAATGACGAATATGAAAATCACATGTTCATTCCATCACATGTCACAAGGGACGATATAACTATTTGGAAATAATAATTAAGCAGTGTAATAATTTTCATTAAAAAAATCGTATCAGAAAAATAAGCATTACCCATCATTAAGTTTGATGTTATATATCACATAGAAATTTGTTTCTTCTAATAAAAAAAAAAAATCAAAAGCCTTAAAACTTCTCATAAGGAAATCAAATATTTGAAATTATTTTATCATATTATGTAATTAAAATATTGTATAATCGTTATGCAATTTTGATGTTGGGAAATTATCACTTTTTTAAGACCTTCATATTTGATGTTTCCTGTTCTCAAACACTATTCATAGCACTTGTTCATACGAGCACTTAATAGGGAAAAAAGAGAGTTAATTTAGCGACAAAATTCGTGTTCAGCTCGTGTGTTTTTTTTTGTTTCCGAAACCCTTTCCTGTGATGGATCTTGGAATTTATTGATGTTTCATGAGCAAAAGCGTTTATCCTCGAATTACGGGGACGGTCGTGTGATATGGTTTTATTGCTCAATGTTTCAATTTATTAGTACTTAGTACGCACTTACCCCTGTTTAAGTGCATACGAAGATGTAAGTGCGTACGAGGTATCTGGAAGACTGATTATTCAAGTTCTTTTCCTGAGAGACTATTATGCTGACGTAATCATCGAAAAAAGTTTAAACTTGTCTGAGATTCATTATGCAATTATGGACTAGTGCACAGATACAAAATTTCCTTTTTTCAATACATTTATTCAATTATGTTTTACATTCCGGTTTCTTGATCCACTGAAGATTGTATAATGTGAATCTCAGACAAGTTTAAACTCTTTTCGATGATTACGTCAGTAAAACAGTCTCTCAGGAAAAGAACTTGAATAATGAGTCTTCCAGATACCTCGTATGCACTTACCTCTTCGTATACACTTAAACAGGGGTAAGTGCGTACTAAGTACTAATAAATTGAAACATTGAGCAATAAAACCATATCACACAACCGTCCCCGTAATTCGAGGATTGCTCATGAAACATCAATAAATTCCAAGATACATAACAGAAAAGGGTTTCGGAAACAAAAAAAACCACACGAGCTGAACACGAATTTTGTCACAAAATTAACTCTCTTTTTTTCCAAGTGAACCACAAACAAAAGAATCGCGTATCATTCGAAAATGGCAGCCTCACGACTCGGCGTGACCTTCGCTATAATCACGCTTTTTTGTTTAGGAAAACAATTGATATCCTTGTCAGTCGCTTCAGTGGTTCACATATACGAATGCGTTTTATTTTAATACAGATACACAACTCTGTCATTAGATAAACGTCTATTTCATCGTTGTACTACTAAGATGAATTGAGAATACCTTAGTCTGTAGGAACAAGTATACTAAGGTAGGCCAACGACTTATGAATTTCAAGTAGTCCGGATATATTTTGTATTTTTATAGGACAAAACCCATTAATGTGAGGTATTAGAAAGATGATAGGGTTCCGATCAGAGAAATGCATAGTGTAGAAAATGTAAAGAAAAAGGATAGTTTAAAGAAACGTATAGGACAGGATGGGATTGGTTAAAAATTGAGTGAGGACCAACTTAAACAAGAGTTTAGGAAAAGATTCGTTAATGTAAAGACCAAGTTCGGTTTTGAACAAAAGATGTAAAGTCTTATATTATTTTTTTAAATATTTATGTAAACATTCCAACGTTCCTTTCTCGCTCGCCCCTCTACCCTCTGGAATTCTTTTCCTTTTAATATCCCTCATTTTCCAATACATTCTCTCTTTCTAAAATGGTGCTCTCTAATTACGAAATTTCAATTTAAGATTAACATCTAGATCAGAAGTAAATAATAGTTTTTAATGCACTAGCTTCAACATTGCTAACAGCCCATTATTCTTGTATTTTTCATTTTCTCTCTTTTTCTTTTCTTTTTTTGTTCACATTAATTATTAATTATTAATTATTCTTTTCAAGATGAGAATCTAAATTGCTTGCTTATTATTTTATTGAAAATATTGTACACATTAATTGATCTTTATTTTGTAATATTATGGCCAGACATTGTTTCTGTTTTCTTTGTTCGATTGTGTTATTCTTAAGAGACCTAGTTCCAGAATAAAGTTCTTCTTCTATTCTATTGTATATCTGTAGATCAAAGGTTAACTGTTGTAGCCAGGGCCGCTGACAGAAATGTCGGACTCCCTTCCTCCTCCCTTCCACCTCAGTTTTAACGAGGACCAAAAGAACCATAACTATCGATATTATTAACAAATTATCACTTGAAATAATCAATAAAATAAAGAATATTTAAAAAATTAATGAGCCAAGTCTCGCTAACAGTTGAGTTTCTTCAGTGACGGACCCTCCCATAGTTGTCGGTCTTCAGACCTTATGGGTGGTCATGGTCGTAAGTAATTTTCAGTTTTATAGGAGAGCACAAAAAATTTCCAGATTGAACTGTATTGCTCTTTGAGGATAGTAGTCAAATTGATATTTGAATAGTTGCATATTTTATTAATTTAATTTATTTTATTAGCCCTTTAAGCTTCATTACAATAATTATATTAAAATAAAATAAAGCAAATACAATAATAAAATCAAAATTCACAAAATTGGACTATGACGTTCGACTGTCAAAGTATATACGTAGGTCGAGAGTAGAAATTACTTATTTTTTTTAACAGTTTTCGCATTAAAATTTTATAATTATGTCATTTCTTTTTAAAAATACTTAAATCATTTCGTGGGGTTGTTATCATTTGTCCATTCCCCCCCCCTCCATTTTCATCTTCAATTAGGACTCTAAAGGATTCATGCGCTGGTTCCAGACAGTGGACTGTTCCACTGTGGGAATATTATTGCACTGCACCTGCGGGCACGAACCTTGCATTAGCGTAAAGGTCACAACTGCCTCTTTTCCTCGTTTATTTCCGTTTAACACTTTGTTGCATGATTCGATCCATCAAGATGTATTTTATTACTTTCTTAATGATTTTATTTTATTAGAATTTATAATTTGATCAAGCGATCGAGTACATGTTATGTGTATATTTAATGAGAGTGCCTTATACATGTGTTCCAGGGGAAAGTCTTAGGTCAAAGTACAAATGGAAATACCGCACATAATTTTACGTATGTAGGCATGTAACTTCCAGTAAGCTTAACTTTTTTTCACAAAATCCTATGATTAGTCACTTAAGCCTCCAGAAGTAATTTTTTTTTCAAATAACTTCTTTTCTCTTCATTCTTCATTTTTTTTTTATTTCTATATTTACCGCGTTTTCCATGCTTCAATTATATTGAAAGATGTTAAAATTTCAATTAAATGTAAAATTTTATTATTACCATAGAATTGGGCGATTTCAAAAGAAAACCTCAAGTCTCTTAAATACCAGTAAATCACTTGTCAGTCAAAGTTTCGCCAACTCAAGCATGATCAAGAGAGAAAGAGGTAAGATAACATAAATGCGAACCAGAGATAGCACATCTCACATCGACTTTCTAAAAAAAACTAAGAACATAGCGATAGTGCGTCAATCCACGTCAATTCAACACATTAATGCGCAAAATTTGGATGTTGCCGTAAATTTTAAGACGCAGTAGAAATTGGAATTGGTTTTATTCCGAAAAGTATTTTAGATAAATCTAACAAGATTGCAAACTATATCAATTTTAATAAGGGATTGATCCTTCTATACCATCATGCGGATGTCAACTGTACATCAATTTTATTAATGGTGTATAAAATTGTAATTTTTGATTCTACTGATCAGCGGTTTTGAATATAACCTTTCTCAGCGGTACCATTTTTAATTCCATTTTTCTTGAGTATAGATATACTTCAAACTTTTTTATAATAATGCAATTAATTATTTTTATGTCATTTTAAGAACATTTTAAATAGTGTGGAATGCTTATTTATTGGTTTAGCTAATGAATATAACATATCCTTTTTTTTTCCTTAGTTGTTTTTATACTAGAAGATCTGAACGATCCAAATGGTCCCCGGGCCAGTTTAAAGGCGCATAACGTTATATCTCGTTAAACATACTTCAAAAAAATATAATATAAATAAAAAAAGAAATATAAGTTTATAATTATACTATGATTCATAATAATTAACTTTCGAGTCTTAATTAATGAGATATTTGTATACTATTCCTTTCATTCAATTTTTCCGATTCTTTTATTAGCAACTGGGCGTTCGTGGATATCAAAGGTAAAACTTGAGTTCGTAGGAAAACTTGAGTTCGTAGGAAAACTTGCTCATTATAACATTGAAACATATATATTATCAATTATTTATACAGCACACCTTTTTAGGACATCTCACATCAACAGTCTTAAAGAAAAAAACTAACCAGATAAGTACATTACTCCAAAATATTACAACATATCGTCGTTGTCGCCGTGAAACCTCTTAAGGGTCAAACATAACTTTACAGGACAAACGAAAAATTCATTTATAATGTTATGAAATATAATTTTATAAAACAATTATAAACATGGCAGGTAAATAACTGTAAAACTACCTATGTAAAGAATGTCTTGGAAGTGTCTCATGGGTGGGCGACGTCTAGCGGTAACTGTTGCGAATGCCATAAACACTAACAGTAGGACGATTATTTTTAATCAATTTGAATCATGGTACGATTTTTTAACATATGAGTGCTTTTCATGAGGAGATAAAATATTGTTTCCAATAAAGTCAAAATCACATAACTGATTTTTGATCGCATAGGTTTGTTTAACGATGGCGTCATGCGGCATATTGTCATAATATACCGAATGAGAAGATACAGGCACATAACTAGAAATATATATGTATATTAAACTGTTTTGGAGTGGTAGGTTGTCTCTAATTGCTTAGTCCTTTTGAGCTGTTGATGTGAGTTGAGCTATTTCTGCTCTGCATTTAAGTGACCTAGTCGTTTTTTTGTCCTGATTATGTCTGATTTGGCAAAACGTTGACTGGTTAGTTATGTACTTGTATTTGAAAGAGTTATGGCATTGTTATTTGAATCTTCAAATTATGAAGATCCTAACAATGTTTTGTTTCTTTTTGAGTTTTCGCTCCTTTGTATTTTTTTTTTAACTCGATGTCTAATATAAAATATAACGTTTAACAGAGTAAATTTGAATTAAACTTCCTGGACAAGTTGAAAACCTGACATATTTATGAATCAGGAAAGTCCAAGGTTTTTTGTTTTGTTTTTTTGTATTTTTCATTGCAGTATTAATTTATTTACCTTATTCCTCAGCTCCTGTAAGATGCTAAAAAGAAAGCCGTTCTCCGATAAATCAGCCGCACGCCGAAGGAAGCCCAGCGCCCCTTCCTTGTTAGGAGCTGACACAGGGTCCCGTGATTTATGTCGAATGGCTCTTAAAGGTTATCTCTCAGTTGTTGGAGGATAATACTTGATTTATGTCGATTGTGTCATCCACTTCCAATCCTCTCTTAGGAGTCTTTTATCTCCACCAATTAGTACGCCTCAGTCTCCTATGTCGTAGGATCGAAGAGATAGACGTAAATAGCCGGAATGGTGGATGCGTTCGGAGAAAAAATAGACGAAACACGAGATAAAAAACGTAACGGAAAAGGATTTTACTAAAATATGTCGTATATATACGGTGGAGAGATAACGCCGAATTATATGAAACAGATTAACCTACATAGTTCTTTCATATCCTATAATGTTTCAACAGATCCGGACCTACTAACAAAATTGTTATAATCTTCCAAATCGTGTCCTCCTCCCCTCCCCTCCACCCCCCCCCATCCAAACAAGATTTTCTGAGAATAAAATTTGTTTTTTCGAATAATTAAGTAATCGAGAGTCGAATGTATTCTAAACAAGATACAATCTAGGAACACGGTAGTTTGCATTCAGGATTGCTTAAGCGACTCAATGCTGACAAAGTAGTTTAAGAGCCCTAAAAATGTCCTTTGTATGTTCTTATTGCGGCAGAGGCGAGGAACGACCCTCGGGGTTATGGCGGGTAATATATTTGTTTACTAATGCGACCTAGGGCCTTCCGCGGCCTTGCTGAAGGCTCTGACCATGGACCGGTTTGGAGGATATCAGCCACTCTCGTTTTCTATAGGACCCTGGTCAGCGGGTTCTTGGAGGTTCCAGGGGGACTCATGGGAGGGGGCGAAACGTGTCAATTTGCCACCTAGGGAGTTCTCTATACAGAACAATTGAGGAGCTTACTTTCAAAACGACGCATATCCATAAAATAAATGAAAGTTACATTAATTTCATTTGGATGAGCTGAATGGAACCCTCCAATCATTCCCCATCAAAGCTGAATAAACTAACCCCTTTCTATCGAATGGCTTAAGTTAGGATAATTATTTAACTAGTGCACTTATTAATTTTTTCACTGTACTGAAAAAATGTCCATATCGGATATGCGCCCATTCGAAAGCTTTTCTATCAGTTTGTTGAACAATGCGCATTTCCTTTTTAATAATTCTGGTCGGCTTTGTAAGCTATCGAATTCTTTCTATAAAGCATCTAGATTATTCAGAAAGATAAATAGCATCTAGATTGTTCAGGAAGATAAATAGTTTTCGAAATATAAAAAAAAACTAAACAAAGATAAACATGTTTCTAGGATAACAGGTATAAACTACCGAGACTAATATACAAAACATGTGTATAAAGTTCAATACGCTATACCTTCGCTAATACTAGTCCGATTTCGATTTTTAGTTTTGCAATTGCGCACACAATTGTGCGGGAAGATGATTGAGAAGCAATATTAGACACTAGTGGTTTTGCGTAGGAATGGAGCTCGCAATTGAATGATAGGTATTTATAACCAACAAATTGGACATTAATGTCATTATGGATGATTTTATTTGTACCATAAAGAGCACGAAGTTTTTTAATTGTAGTAATTAGATACGAAAGGAATCCGATGGATTAGTAGCGTCCCAAAGCTCAACTCCGCATATCCTAAAAGGGCTGATTTTAATCATGATAATCGCAAAGTGAATACAGGAGTTCGATGCCGATAATACCTACAGTCCTTAACTCCAAGCCTCCCTCCAATGCATTCTATCAAAATCAAAATGGTTCTAGTACGTTTACCATTTAATAGTAAAATTCATAAAAATAAATTGAACACAATTACAGAAGAACAGAATAATGGAAAAAAAACAACAAAAGAAAAATAAGAATTAGAATTACTATTGTATAATATGATGATATGTATAATGAATAATTAGCTTGTTTAATCTTGATGTTTATAAATAGAGATGAATATAGTGCTGGACACCGAAAGCTTCTCACATTGAAATAAAATATAATGAATTGAGATTGAGTTTGCTTATCTACCTTTATCAATTATTATAAAAATTTGCTTTAATAACAATTTAAATAAATATTTTTAATATATTGGCCATAGGAATCAATTATTATTATTCAGAATTAAATTGTCACAAAAAATACCTTTTCATTCATAAAAAATAATATTGTCGTTTAACTTATTTTTATGCAAACATTATAAAACTAATCCACCAATTAAAAAAAAAAAAAAAAAAAAAAAAAATTAACCAAAAATCTAATTTAAAGAAAATATATTTTCTGTTTTTCTCCGATACTAATGGGCCAATTTTTTTTTTTTTTTATATTAGCAACTTAAGTCATAGGTCGGTTACTCTCGGAACTCAACATTACCGTTTAAAGGTTTCTCGACCATTTGTGTAGATAGAGAAAAAAATACATTCCTTTGGAATCATACAAGAACCTTAAAAAAAAAATCCAAATATTTTTTTTTTTTAATATAGGTATGTAATATATATTTTTTAATATAATTACAAAATGGCTTTAAAAAATAAGCCATAGTGTAATCGTTTTCAGTGTTTTTAATAACACTAAAAAAAAAAAAAAATTATAAAAGTAAAGGAGAAAAATGTATTACAGATTTTATTCGAATTTCCATTTAGACGTCAGTTCAAACACGAGATAATAGACACTAAATATAAAACTGAAGGAAACAAGACGAAAATTTTCACAACTGGTTACAGAAACAATAGCAAATTATTCCGTTCAACAAATACATAAGTGGATTATGAGAGACGAGCGTTGCGAAAAATTGGCGTATGGCCAAACGCGTTGAAAGGATTCAGCGGGTCGGATGGACTGTTTAAACAATGCCCTCCTTTGATTTCTAATTTTAATAATGAAAAAGAAATTGAAAATTAAATAGATCTTTTGTTAAATTCTTTGTTTCTTTGTTTTCTGTTTTTACTCGCAATAAATCATGTTACTCAGAGGAAAGCAGGAAGCTATGTTTAAAACGGATATGTAACACGGTAATAAATTAAGCATTCAAAAGAATAATTCAAGCCGTTGTAAGAATATTTTTATAACATATTTTTTTTTTTATAGCTTCACATTACATATGCATTTTTAACTTTTATTTATTACCTTTTGTGTATTGCTTAATACATAATAGGACATAAAATAATTTATAAAGAATATAAAACGTATTATTTTGATGTTAACGACGGCTTTCTTTACGGAATTAATTTCGTTTTACCTTATTTGTAATGCAATAACGTTTTATTAAGGCTACTTTATTACTCTCCTCCAACTAAAACTAAATGTCAATAAATGATTAAATAAAATATCCAATTTCTAAAAGGATTTTCTTTAGTAAAATCATTCTAGAAATTGGAGATTCTATGTAAAAGAAAGTTGAAATAAACAGAGGATAAGAAAAATAAAATGATTTTCTATTAACAATATCATTCTTATAAATTGTTTTTAATAAACATATATTATATTAATCTAAATCTATTTCGTTATTTATTTTATAGTATGATAATTTCTGCAAAAAAAAAAAAAAAAAAACGATTTTTTAGGTAAGTTATCACAATTTTTATTTTAAAAAAAAATAAATAAAGAAACATAAAACGAACGATCGATTTCATAATTTCTTACGTGAGTTATGACAATTTTTGTAAAAAAAAAAAAAAAAAAAGGTACCTTTCGATTGCAAATAATTTCAAAAACTAAGAGAAATAAGAAAATAGTTGGGATTTTGAACAAGGATCTGTGATGAAAAAAAAAAGGTTTAAAAATTATTAATTTTTTTTTTATGTCTTAGAAAAGTTATTTTAAAAATGAAATTAGTTGCACATACTAATCTCCAAGCTTAATTTTTCTCGTTGGCTTCAGTATGATTTATAATATTGTTCGGTATGATTTAGAATAATAAAATCTAATAAAACAAAAAAAAAAACTATCCTTTTTATTTATAAAAATTAATCATTTTGTTTACTTTATAAAAATAGTAAGTGTATCAATTACACACTTACGTCTTTAATTTCATTTTTTTAAAAATCTTTTATAAGCCATAAAAATATAAAATGTTTATAAACCTTTTTTTATTATTTACTACAGGTCTACATAGAACCTGAGTTGTCCAAAAATACAATTTTATTCTTTATACACTTTTTCCTTCTCTTATTTTTTGTTATATTCGCAATTGGAAAAGAAGTGCCTTTTTGCAATTGTGATAACTTACGTAAAAAAAAAAATCATTTTATAATTTTTCGATTTTCGTTGCGGTCCGCAAAATCATTTGAAGGGGAGTAGTGTACCTATTTTGACAACTTTACTCAACTTTATTTTAATTAGGTAGTTAAGAAAGAAAGCTAACTCTCAGCCTAGATACTTGTAGCTATCGACAAAGTGACATTATTCAGGTAAGCCGAATTTTTAAACTATGCCTAATAACTTACGGCATATTCAAAACCAGTCAGCATGACCCACCCTTACCGTTTATGTGAAAAAAAAAATTGTTTTTTCAGGAGTTGAATACCTATTTGTTTTTATATTTTTTTTAGAATCACAATGTAACGACAATAGCTATTTACCACTCCTGAAGAGTTTTTTCGAGAGAAATGCTCCGCCAAGTGGAAGAATCAGAAGATGAAGGAAATACTAGCTTTGAAGATTTGAATTCAGAGCTAGAGGATGGGCAAATATCAAATTAAGGCTATGTGAGCTAATTATTTGGTACAAAAGAAGGAATAATTGAAGCTACAGATCCACCAGGTTTTGACGTAAATTTGATTTGGGAAAATATTGTGAAACGATATGGTCAGATCAACTAATCAGGTCAGATCAAATACATTCGAAATATTAACGGATCCCATGTAATTTCTTCTAAGGAAGTTTCGGACCACCATAATGATGCTTACAAATGCATATAAAGTACTTCCTAAAGAATCGCCACAAAGAAAAAAACGGAGGTGGTGCGAACTGTGTCTGCGTATTATTGTAATTTATGTTTTCCTACTGTGTAATTTTTTTTTTTTTTTTTTTTAAGACCTACAATCATTTCAGTAATAAAAGTTCTAGAATATATTTTGTAGTTGTATTTTCTCAAAAGTCTACTAAAAACCCCAGCCTTATTTACCATTAGCGTATCACCCGCAAACCTTTTAACCATTGCAGGATTAAAAATGGGAAAATTTCATTCTTTTGCATTCGTGAGAACACATTCAACCGAATCCTACAAATATGGAACAAATCGATCAATGATGTATTATAAATAGACCTTTATAAATATCATGTATGTACATATAAATACATGTCTACTTAAGATAGACATACAGACAGACCCTACAAGATGTGCAGAGTGAACGGTCTAACAAATTCCTGAGGCGTCCTTCTACGCAGTTGCTAGATCTCCCCTCCTTCATTCAAGGCCAGGCCTCCCTGCCAATAATTAGTCGTCCTACCTGTTCCACGATTTATATGTTCCAGCTTCCTAATATGTAACTTGGGCTCACTCAGTATTTAAGTTGAAGCCGCCAAGGGAAGAAATTAAAAGAAAATTGTATTGGGCGAGGATGCGTCGAAGGCGCACTTAAATCATTACAACACTCAAGGATAATTTGTAAAAGATCTGAAACCATTTTACTCTCTCTAGCAACTAATAGAAAGCAAGGACACAATTTTTTCAAGTATTTTAACGTTAACGTATTTATAAAAATATAAGGAATCTTTCAAACTACAATTATTTTACGATACCCTAGCTATCTTAAAGAGTATTTAGAGAACACTTCAGATTTACCAAAAAATATATAATATGATATGTATCACTAAATCTTCGCAAAACGTATCTTTCTTGTATATCCTCTCCAGCTGAACTGAATTTAATGAAATTAATGAGGTGCATTTTTTTTTTATTATAAAATTATTTTAAAAAATGTATGAGAAAAAAATTATTAAAATGATAAACTTTTACATTTTGTAAAGATACATATATTTTAGAAATTCATACTTCCATTAATGAGTATTTTGCAAAATTTAAAAACAGCTGAAAGGAAAAAAAAAAAGAAGATGAATTCAAACATGTAGATACAAGTTCGTGATATCTAAGTTCTTCAATTGCATACTATGTGTATTTTGTAGTTGCGGAATACAATTGAATACAAAACCAAGAACAGAAATCCAAAATCGAATAAAAATATATATAAATAGTGTTTATAATATATATATATATATATATATATATATATATATATATATATATATATATATATATATATATATATATATATATATATATATATATATACTGTATCTTAAAAGGATATTGATCTTGCACATTATTATACAAAAGTTTTAAGATTGGGGTTAAGGAATATATATATATATATATATATATATATATATATATATATATATATATATATATATTACTTAACCCCAATTTTAAAAGTTTTGTATAATAATGTGCAAGATCAATATCCTTTTAAGATACAGTAAAAGGATATTAATCTTGTACAAAAGAAAAATTAGGAATCTTTCAAACTATAAAATTAGAGTAATAATTTCATAGGTAATCATCAAATACGATAAAATTATTATTGTTATTCTTAAAGCACATTATTTCCCTTTTTTTTAGAATATATGAATCCACCTTTATTTTTTTTAAATAATTTTATGAATTAAATTCTAAAATCTTATACTCTGGTGAATATGCATTATTAAATCAACTTCCTTTCCAAAAAATAAGTTTTATTCGAATGAATGAATAATAAAAAAATGAAATCAGTTTTAAGGGTCCCCCTTAATTTCATTTTAATTACTGATGCTTATTCAGGTTTAAAAGTACGATTAAATTTTGAAAATTTAAATGCATATTTAGAAGCTGGGTGTGGTAATGAGTGGAAATTAATTAACGAAGAGGACTGTATTCATAAAATTTTGAAAGGAAAAAACTACCCTAATTTATTATTCATTCATTCAAATAGAACTTTTTTTTAGAGAAGGGTGAGGTTGAATTAATTTATTACAGCAAATTGATCCGAGCAGACGCGTGTAGTAGTTAATTCATAAATTATTAAAAAAAAAAAAAACTGAATAAAAGATATATCATGCATTCTATAAACGAGGTAATTATGTGCTTCAAGAAAAGCATTAATTATTTCATTAGATTTGATTAATTATTTAACTATACTTTTTGTTTTGAAAGATTCTTAATATTTTTTTAAAAAATTCGTTTAAATTGAGAATTAAAAAATTAAAAATACCATCTAAATAATTTTAATTCAATTATTGATTTATATTTAATACACATATAAACCCAAGAATTACAAAATATACATATGATAAGTAACAACGCAAATAGTACCAGATTGAATCTACGATCTTAAATATATCCTTTTTTTTTTAATCAGCACAATTTCGAAAAATTCTCATTAATGCAGATTACGGATTTCTAAAATATGTGCGTCATTACAAAATTTTAAAGTTCGTGATTTCAATATTTTTTTCAGTTTTTGTATAATTTTGATTTTTTTTCCTTTTTTTAAATCACACTTCGAATTAGTTCTCAGCCTTTTATATTGATTCGTTGTCATTCAAAAATAATAAGAAAAATGTTAATTCATAAAATTATAAATGAAAAAAACAAACTAGCGGGCAATTTATAAAAAATAAACGGGCAAGTAAATAAATTTATAAATAACAGATTATATAATTATATTTTCTGTCGAATACCATATGAAACATTCCTTCAGACTGATTATCATATCGCGGCAAATGCTTAGGCGGTCGCACGACACGAAAGCCAACGTATGTCCCCGATGACGTGTAGCCTAGGCGATCGGTGCATACCAAAACGCTCAACGCAACGGACAAATCGTTTGGGAAAACTCGAGAGGAAAAAAAAAAAATGACTCACAAGAGCCATAATGACTCCTAGAACCTTTTGAATTATTCATAAAGATAATGTTCTTGCCCTCCTTTAAATAAAGACTATTTATACTGAATTTTACATGAAGCCTTTCGGCCTCAAAGCATATGACAACAGCTCATTTTGCGTACCTAAATGGCGGTTGTAGAAAGATTTGTTTGTAATGTTATTATACGCAACTGGGCCCTATTTTATAATAAAGTACAAGTGGAAAGGTTCGTGTTCAGAGGTTACAAGCCACTTATCATCATTAGATAATAATAATTGTATTAATTTTTTCTTTTACATTACTCTTTTATAAGATAACTATTATAAATCCAATCGCGTTTTAACATTATAACAATATTTTAACAATATATATATCAATTATATAACATCTTGTACTTTACTTCATAGACAACCCTTATTTCATAACAGAATACAAAAGTACAAGTTAGTCTCTGACTTATTACTTCTATGACTAACACAGTAAAATGTTAAAATAAGATAACATTTAAAATAGTTATATTAAAATAGTAAATACAAAAAAAAAGTAATTGAATACAATTATTATTATCTAATGACGATAAGTAACCTGTAACATCTAAAACGAAACATTTTCACTTGTACTTGTACTGCTGTACTTTATTATGAAATAGGACCCTTCTTGATGAACAGCAAAATAATAAAATTTTTACAAAACAAGTATTAAAATAGGCATAGTTAATAGTTTGCGAAAACAATGGAAGAATAAAATCCTATCAATTGACACCCCTTCCACTTAAGTCCTCTGTAGTGGCGTACGCAGAGGGAAGGGGATATATTATCCTCCCCGCCCCCTCTATCTCCGAAATGTACAAAAAAATACTAATATTTTCATACCCACCAACATAAGATTTGTATTTTGACTAATATTTTTGGTAATTTTAACGATAGTTTTTGATCCAATTTTCGTACTTATCCTGAAATCTTACACCAAATTTGGCGATTATAGACATTTAGGTGATTATCTACCACCTTCTTATTAAATTTCCGCTTCCCTCGAAAAAAAAATGTAAATACCCCTTTGATAAAAAATTCTGCGTACGCCCCTGGTCCTCGAGTATCCTTTACTAATACTCCACCAATCCCGCACCATTCAGACAAGCATTAACTTGGAATCGTCATAAAGACTGAAAGGATCTAAGTATTTTTCGGCTACTTAATTTTTTACAAAAACAAAAGCACTAAACTTACAATTTATCACGACAAAAAGCCCCATTCGGACATAAGATCCAAACATGGCCACGAAACGTTATAATTCTTCCAAAAAAATCCTCAATGATCAACATTACGTCTTAAAAAAAAAAGAAAATTATCAATTTATTCCTTGATAACTCAACAGATGTGGTCCGAAACAGATACCTATCCTTCCGCTATCAACTTCATTCTCACCAAAACCAATTTATGATCTAGTTTTCCATCGCGTCTGAAAAAAAGATGGTCTCGGGACCTTCTGACCCAGAACCGTCAAGTGCTAACAATGGTTGGGTAGTTTTTCAAAAATTAACCAATATTGAAAAAAAAAATACAGGTTTATTTGAATTTTTTATTCGGTTGTAAATCTAAGTAAACAATATTTTTATTTAAATAAGAAACTTTTTAAAAAATCCGTTTAAAATAAATCTTTGAGGTCTACAACTTAGTTGATACATGGACCAATTTCTTTTTTTTTAAAACTCATTAATCAACGCTTGTATTGAAACAGCTTAGGTTCCCTTCACTCATCCGATATGTTAACTAGAACTATAGGGCTGATCTAAATTCTTTATTTCTTAAATTTTAACCAAAATAAACATCCAAATTTGGACCAACATCTAAGTCATAGTCAGGTTAACAAAAAAAAAATACAAAATTTAATTCAGTAAAGAAGGATCAACTTTACGCTGGCATAATAATTAATTCTGTTCAAGATGGTTAATTTATTTTTACTTTGCTTAATCGTCTTTATCTTGGTTGTACATATTGTCATTGTAGTACATTTTAATTTATATATCTTTTTATTTATTATGTACATATATGCAATATCTCACTTATTTTCATCATTATTATTTTTTTTTTCTTAAGTCTGTATATATCCTGTTAATGTATACTTCAGCCCTAATATCTATTTCCCTTGAGTGTGGTAGCTTGAATTATTTTTCAACAGAGAAACTATTAAAAATATAATAATAATAATCAATCAATTTACAATATGTAAACAAAATATAAAAATCAAGCAAGATACCAAAACAAACAGAACTGCTTATCAGTTTTTGAGTCGGTAGTTTTCGTTACACTAAGAATTTTTCGAGAAAAAAAAAATATATTACTCTATATAATTTAGAAGATTTTACTAGAAGCACAAAGCGTTTCATAGTAATCGAAAATAACAGACAGAAGAGTATGCTTATTAATTATATTAACAAACATAGAGATATAATAGAGATAAATCGCGTAGAATTCGTCTTTAAAAAAGACATTGAGGGCAAATTGAACTTAAGTCAAACACATCCTTAAGTACTGATGCACAGCCAACCACAGCTTGACGATGCGTACGTAAGTACTTCGGTATTAATTCTGCAAAGAGGTTCTTTTTAACAAAAAGAACCGACAATAACTTGTATGTGTTTAGATACGTTTTTATGATACGTTCTTCCACCATTGTTAGTATATAGAATTTAATTTCAAGTCCTTGAGTTGTACGAGTTTGCTAGGTTCTACTGAGATGTCAATAGGATTGTTATCTTGATTATTATCAATCTTAGTAAACAATTGTGGTTTAGTTTAGAAATAAAAGATAAGAGTTAAAAAGAGTTGAGTAAGCCCTTCTCAAAGCTAAACTCGGTTCTTCCCACTTTCAAAGTGTAAACTCTCAACAGAGACAGACCCAAAAGTACGAGTACGAGTATAGACTAATGGCAAAGTTGTGAGCAGTATTAAGTATTTTGAGGGTTGTTTCAGAAGCAGAGTAAACACCTACATTCTTCTTAAGTTCAAACAACGATTCGGTAGTCAAGTAGGACAATAGGAGCATATAAATAAACAAGGAACTTTATTTTAAAAATTACCTTTCGGGATCTAGGAATCCCTAAAGCGAGTCAAGTGAGATAGCGAAAAAAATGGTATAACCTTTCATCCACTTACGTAGTTAAGGAAATTGATAGCATGATTATCCCCTATATCAATCACATAATGTCGCACCCACACGTACAAATATATAAAAAAACAAATCCAATAAGGAAGTTAAACATGTCAAGAGGACAAATACATATCAACTTAAACGATAAATTATTTAAAAAAAAAAAAACCTGCGCGTTAATAATAAAATTAATAGTTACAACCGAGGAAAAGCTACAGATCGAAAGGGAATTGAAAGGGCCAAGGTTAACAGCTAATTCGGCCATTACTAAGGGAACCGGTGTTTTCCATTGGAGGGGTGGTATAGGTCAGTAGCGTGGGGTGCATTACGAGGGGTTAGGAGGGTTCGTTCCTGTCAGGGAAAACGTATTTATGCAGTTCTGCCAATCGATTTAGCTCCGACCCCGTCATTTCACCGCTTCACGCCTTGAATCGTTCACAATAAACACAAAGCTTTTTACGTTGGCGTCCCTGACAGGACTCCCGCCTTCATTTACGTAACTACAATTTCCAATCTTTCCCTTCGCGTTTATTTCTAGTAATATAAATTTATAATGTCAATACAAGTAACCTTGTGGGCAAAACAGTTAATTATTTTATAGTTTTAATAAAACTAACGAATAATTAAAACTTGATATATTCTTAGACCACGAACTTAAAACTATCACAAACGTAAACAATCCAAAACTATATATATTTTTTTTCCTATCGGGCATCAATAGTTCATTAACAAAAATTAATATATAATATTCTTGATAGTAACAAGGAAAACTCGAAAGTACTAGATATCAGTTTATATCCCTCTAATTCCAAAGAAGTTAAAAGTAATCTCTAATTGCGTTGTCTTCCTATCACGTTTGTTTTAAACTTAGCTATATTAATACATGATAATGAAAATTCGATGTTTACAAAAAATTAAAACACAACTTAAAAACAATTCTTTCATGTAAATTAATAAAAACTTATGAATAAATGGGTACTGAAAACGTAAACAAACAACCATGGATAAGTTTACGGTGTTAAAATGGTTCACGTTGTATATAAATACAAATTTCCATAATATAAACACAAATTATCATCATGATACGGTAATAAATCGGTGGCAGTAACATTTATGTAGCTCTAAATACAAAAAAAAAAGTACAAGATGTCCAAAAGATCATGGAATTAAATTTATTATTATTAGTGATAAATAAGTTATTTTTAAACCGCATTATTATTTTTTGTTTCAAGTATTCCAACGATATCAACAATTAGTTGCATATTCTTACGTTTTCACAAGTTAAAAAACAAAACACGTAATTCTGAAAAATAAGTATAAAAGTTTCGATTTTGTTTTTTAATTAATGTTCCAAAGGACAACTAAACAGTTTTATTTTAAAGTATGTAAAGTTAGCTATTTAATAATTTAATGATTTTATTTTTTATTCGTTCTATTAATAGCATAAGTATTTCACTCGATAAGTAAGAATCCATTGAGTTTATATAAACAAAACATGATAATATCACATACTATAAGATAAAAAATGAAAAAATACCCAAAACCCAATATTACTGTATTTTGGAAAATGGTGACTAATGGATGACGGACTTTTCTTCTTTATTGTAATTTTTCAAATTAAAATTTTTTGTATCACAAATAATAACAAAGTTATCTTTTTTAAAATAGAACACGGACTTATTATTTTCTTCTACTGTAATATATGAAGAAAAGAAAAAAACAATATAATTGTAAATAAACACTCTGAAGAATTAAAGATTCTCATATTTGTAGATAATCAAAATTTATATTTAAGAAAATACATAATAACATATGCTGCAATATAAAAAAGTAGTAAACAAAACGGCGAAGGACGCTAGAGAGCGAGAGAGCAAGAGAGAGAGAGAGACAGAGCCACTAGACTAGATTGATAAGAACGCAGGTAAGTGATAAGACGCTACTGACCTGAGCATGCGGTGTCCTGGCACGCTTCGAAGCTTGCACCACCACTTGCAACACAAGACACAAACTAACAACACACTTTGGCAGAGAGAAGGCACAGACGAACCAAAACGCCGGCACAGAACACTCACAAAGAAGGCACGCACAAGAGCAGAGAAGGACAGCACATTATAATAAATTCATTTCATTTTGATTGCGTGAGGGGAGCGACGGGTTTGTGGCGGAGCGGCAGCCGGCAGGAGGGGGAGAGCGGGGCAGTGGAGGGGGTACCCCCACCCTCCCCTCCACATCTCCACGCTCCTTTCGATCCTTTAATTGTTAATAGCTACTTAGCTCGGGTTCGATTCCACTTTCCTAATGGCCTTAACTCTTCAATCTTGTGAACGACAATCAATAGACCTGTCTGACGATAACAGTGATTTCAAACGTCTAACAAGGGAATAGCTCCCGCAATCAGAATAGAATGATCCCAAGGGATAACCACAATTATTTTAATAGTCGAACCAACAATAACAGTGATACTCTGTTCTAGCGGAAGAATTCTGCTTAAACTTTTAGTAGGATTCTGCTTGAGCGCTTATGGGTCCCGGAATCGTATTGTCTTATTTTTTAATTAGATAAGAATTTAAATCTGGACACGAAAGAGTTATTAAATTTTCAAAATTTTTCAGTTTTACAAGAACTTTTACGATAAAAGTATTATCATAAAAGTTCAACACAAAAGAGCCTTTTGATAAAAAGTTCCGAAAGAACTTATATCATCAAAAGTTTTTGATAAAAGCTCTCTTAATATAAGTTCATTCCAAATCTTTGTTTTTTTTTATAAAAGTTATGATAATAGAAGGTCCTATTAAAACATTTTAAATATAATTTCTCACGTATAAGTTTTCACATTCTTATGGTGCACATCTTATTTTATAAGTTTAAATTTTAGAGATCATTTGAATGATTGCAGAAATGACAACAAAAATCCTGTCAAACAGATAGGTACTCAAGACACAATTACATGAATATTCTCCAAATCCAAGAGGGAAATTTAATAGCGAAAACTTCTCTTGTTATAGCTTTTATTAGGTTTTCACTAAAAAGTACTAAAGAGAACTTTTATAATATAGAACTTGTATATAAAATTTCTGGACAAAAAGTTCTAATAAGATCTCTAATTACAAAAGTTTTCACGATAATGTTTTCGAAAGTACTTTCACTATAAAAGTTGACATCCGCATGATGGTATAGAAGGATCAATCTAATTAGGGATTGATAAATTATTTGCCAATTCTATAAATTTGTTTTATTGAAAACTAGTTTCGAATGTTATACCTTCATCCTCAGTTCAAGGCTTAAATGGATTATATCAAACAGAAAAGTTTGTACTGGTTTCCTCTCGCATTGCACTGGCCAGTACAAACTTTTCTGTTTGATATAAATAATCCATTTAAACCTTGAACTGAGGATGAATGTATAACATTCGAAACTAGTTTTCAATAAAACAAATTTATAGAAGTGGCAAATAATTTATCAATCCCTAATTCACTATAAAAGTTCTTACATAAAGTTCTCGTAAGAACTTTGTATTAAAATGTATTACAAAAAAAAAATCGTACATGAACTGTTTCAAAATAAAAGTGCACAGTCATTTAAATATTTTAGTAAAAAAAAAAAAAAAAATATATACATATATATATATATATATATATATATATATATATATATATATATATATATATATATAATATACCCTGATTTAAATATTTTAGTAAAAATGAAGGGATAACAAAATTAATTTTGTGCGATTAAAAATTAAAAAAGCAGGGGAAGTGTTTTTTTTTTGTATTTTTTTTTTGAATTTCTGAAATGTTTATAAATATATAAAAGTAACCAATTCCAAAATTGTAAAAAACTCACATTTTGCCTTCAAGCTCAATTATTCACTTAGCAAAACCATGTATCTGACAAGCATCACGTAGTCCTTCAGTGCCTTATTTGGCTGTAATTTGATGGATACATTCATTTAGCCCGAATGCTGTTTTTTCTCCTGAGCTGAAATCATTGTCATACAAAATTCACTTGTAGGACTTAGTGGCTTTACTTGAACATTGATGGTATTGTCGTGGATTTAATAAAGTAGTACATAAAATTATCTTAAATTACATGGCTGTACAACATATAACTGTTACTATTACTGTATTCATCAACATCTACTAATTACTCAAGCATAGTTCGGTCTTTGCGTACAAACAATTAAGTTAATTTTCTTTTTTTTTTTTACTTTCTTCCCACCTGCCAGAGATGAGATTGACAATCTACAAACAATAGGATAGAAAAAGATAGATGGCATGCTAGGCATGGGAAGCATAGTACCCAGCAGCACCTCTTGTCTGTCTTCAAATAACAAAAGATCTCTCATCCAGATACTTTTCGTCTCCTAATGGACACGTCAGCAATTAATACTAACTTTGTGATAAATAAATAACTAATGAGATCAAAAAAATATCAAATTCTTCTCGGTCTGAATATCATTGAATGAAAGAGATTTTTTTTTGGAGAGGGGAGGAAGAGGGGGGAGGAGGATAATAGAAGTTTAAGCCATTGCCTGAAATAAGAAATTCGATGAAGATAGTCAAAAGACGTGTCTCAGAATAAATAAAGAATATATGATTAATTAAAAATAAATAAATAGAGATAAATTAAAAATAAATTAAAGGAGAGAAGAGATTGAGAGAGAAGAAACATCAAAAATACCACGCTAATGATGTCCTGGTACAGGAATGATAATCTTTTTATTTCTGATATAGGTTCATTTTGAACCAGCGGCGTACGCAAGCGGAGATGATCAGGGGGATATACCCCCCTCTATCCTTCCAAAATTTATGACTTTCATACCCACCGACAGATGGTTTGTATTTTGAGTAATACTTATGCAATAAAATAATAAGTAACGAAAAACAAATAGATTAACGAATCGAATTGAGAATGAATTAAAGCGTATTTGGTGATTATTGACACTTATCATTAGAGGATTACTTGCCTTCTTCTTATCAAATCCTCGGCCCGAAAAAAATTCTTCGTACGCTTCTGTTTTGAACTAACAACCTACTTCACTTTACTAATGAATAGTTTATGATGTTTAACATTTTGTTACAGCAAATGTCTATTTCTTTTAGCAAAACCACTGCCATTCTAATAGACGTGTATTCCTGAAAGACGAGTGGTAAAAAACGTACTGAATGTCAGAATGTTCAGACCAAAGGCATAACGTCCAAAATCGGAGGGAAAAAAAAATAGACATAAACCCGATGCCCTTCATCAAGAGAATAAAAGACAAAACTCGATAACCACAAGCCATTGGATCATCGGAAAGACCTGGACAAAAGGATTACGCAATCATGGTCGAATCACCTCCACGCTTGGGACACGAGGAAACATTTCGGGAGTTCGCTTCCAAGGACGCGGGATGAGGGTGACCTTGAAAGACATCGAACGCTGACCTGCAGTATATCCTTCAGAGCGGTGAGAACAACAACCTACTGGGAACATGATGTGATGCCAATAAAAAAAAAATAATAAATAAAAAAAAACCTTTTAAATATATATCGAGGGTTCACAACCCAATCAGTAATGTGTCATCGATTAGCTAAAAATGACTTATATATTATAGCCGCTTTCTTATAATTCAAACTTTCAGCTGACGAAACGCTTAGCCCATTATTATATTTTTCTAACGTCAAATAGTAGCACTTATACTGACAACAGAGTAAATAAGCCGAAGTAAAGGCCATTTTGAAACGCATTAATTATTTATTAATTATTGGCCTGCTTATGATACACAATTAGCGGCTTCAATATCAGTATGTACAGTTCGTCAGACGAAAGTAATCCTGTTTCACATAGTGGTGAATATCTACCAGAAAATTAATATAATTCGTCTGATTCAGGTATGTACCTGCATTTTAACCTCTGAAATATGTAATAATTTCATTTTACCAGAAATATCTGGTTTTTGAAAAGACAATAATATCTTATTAATAATAATAACAATAATATCTTGATATAAACACTTATATAGATGAGTATTGGTATTATTTCGTCGAATTGTGTAGTGTTTGTTGTCATACACTGAATGTCTTCCAAAATATTCTATTTATTTTTAGATGTAGCCGAAGAAGATAATCACAAGTTAGACAATAATTCGTCTGGACTTCAAATTTAAGACCAGTTAATTTGATCAATTTTTGATCAAGATCTCCCGTATCCAGATCGTAAACATGTTAGAGAAATATTAAAAAAAAAACATATATTGAAACTTTTGTCTACATTCCCCCGAATGTAACATTCCACATTTTATAAAAATTTGTCTTCAATAAACCAAAGAACACTTGAACTCTGCTCAAAAACAAATGAAATCAACAATCCTTTGTGCGTTAAATCAAAGCTATTTTTTAAACTATTGAAGTTTAGTCTATCTATATCTGGAAAAAAAAATAAACATTGATGTATTATTTTCAATAAAAAAAAATTGTTAACTGTCAAAGCATAAGATTATCTCGTAATTTTTATTAACTGGTTGACTTCTGAACCCACGATATATAGGTACGAAACGTGGTTAGCTCAGCCTTATTGTAATAACAGAGCAACCAATTAGATAAAGAGTTATTCGAGTTGATCCAAATGGCGAGATTAAAATTTTTAAGAATCAAATAACCCCATGTTCCATAGAAACGATCTGATATTGATGATAATTGCATGGATGCCAAATATTCGATGTTATGTTAGTATCGCATGTACCCGATAAAAAAACAAAAAAAAAAACAAGCTTAATACTTAAGCTTTGACCAATAGATCAGTTATTTCATAATAAATTTTATTAATTACATTATTACTGGAAGATTTTTAAACATATTATTAAGTATCTCAAAAGTAGTTAAAATTATGAAGATCACGCAGAACTCGAGTGACGCCAAAACGAATATTTATTCAATGTTCAATTTAATAAATCTTAACGAGTTCAATAAACATTTCATACATATGAAATAACTATGTTTCATTTTGACAATTTTTTAAATAAAAGAATATAGAAAATATTGAACGGTCGACTATTTTTTATTGAAATATTAAGAAAGTTGTTAAGATTTATATAATAAAAATAAAAACTATGATTTTTTTTCTCTAGTAAATTAACCCCATGCAAGAGGAGTATTTAAAAAACATATAGCAAATCCAGAATTAAATGGGAACAATTAAAACAATATTTTTTGTTAGAACGAACATTAGACAAGAGTTGAATTCTACATAGAACTCTATGTATATATATATATATACCCCCAGTGAGGTTCCTCTACCACAGGTTTTGCTTAGGGGGATCCAACTATTAAATTTCTGATGTTGGAAATTTGGATCCAATTTGGAGTTGTGTCTCATTCATTCTGGATGTGGGATATATTTCTATATTCATTACTATAAATATGGACATGTATGAAGCTCCAACAACCCTGCAGACTGGAGATTTATCGACTTCATTAATGCCAAAGGTTCAATAACTAACTAGTCAATGTTCCGCCAGCCCAGGCATCGTCAGGACGGAAAATCGAATTGATCCAGTCTTATCTATTATAGATCAGATCTCAGGTCAACAGACTAACGCACACGAAGCAAACATACACTCTACATCAACCCTAATTATACACACACACCTATATAATCAAATCAATTACAAAAGCAATTAGTCTCAGAAATTAAAAGCACACCATTTGCGCCATAAATAAAAAAAAAATTACTACTGCAATTCAATCAAAAATAGGATTTTGAGCTACGAAATTAGAAAAATTCGATATATTTTAGCAAAATTGTTAATTTTATACTTCAATATTTTTTCTCGTTCATCACTCCTCCCTCCTATAATGTTTATACAATTTTGATATTCTTATTTTATTAAAACATATTTTATGATATTCTGTAATAGTTTGAAAACAATAAATATTGTAGATTTATTATAAGTTTAAAAAATTAAGATTTCGGCAAATAAAATCTAAAAAAATGAATGGTGCAATATTCCATATCGATTATAAGGTTTTTCCACGTAGAAATTGACCTCGATGAATTATTTAATATAAGAGGGACCAGGCTATGGTCAGACCCATACGGATAAACAAGAAAAAATTGACATTTTTTTTTTTTTATATCCTGAAATAGAAAATAACCGAAAATTGCAAAAACCCACTTCTATACTCAGTGGCGTACGCAGGGAAGGAGGGGGAATGTCAGGGGGATATATTATAATTTTCATTCTTACCCTTAAAATTTGCACCAATTTGGCAATTATAGACACTTTCGCGATTACTTGTCTTCTTCTAATTAAATCCTTTTCCCCAGAATTTTTTTTAGATCCCAATCCAAAAAAATCTGCTTACGCGCCTATTTACAATAAATTATAATAAATCTGTAAAAGTTATGTAAGTTTAACCCATTAACATCTAATATATTTTTGGAATCAATCGACTTAATAATATCGAGGAAACTTATTCTCGATTTATTACCGAACTTCATACCATAAGGCAGTTGAGAAGTAAATACATTTTTAAAAGGCTGTATATAAGTGCTCCTATCTAAATATTAAAAAGCTTTCGTACGATCGTCGTCACGACAATTTCATACCCGTGGAAGCAATTTCACAACACACACTTTATTAGGTCAATTTTAGGTAACCATTTATTATCACTTGGACTTACAGGAGGGTCATAAATCACACCGCCTCTACCATTCGCGAACTTACCCTCCGTCTGCAAATACATAATGTAGTCATAAACGGTCAGAACTCCGTCCTACGGCATGTCGTCCGAGGTACCACGCTTTAAATAGCACGGAACAGAACCATACAAGAGCTCCAGCTCCCATCGGCGCACGAGTTCATTGGAAGACGCCACATCAAATTCTTCGACGGGCTGAAGGCATTCTCCAATCGCCCTGCCTCCCAGACCTGGAAGGTGACAAGGTGTCATCTCCTAAGTAGACGTTTTCGTCGAGTGGAGAGGCTCGAACTCTGTTGTCTGACCCGCATTTGCACAACCCACATCACAATGAATCTCCTCAATCGTCGGAAGAAAGACTCGGCGATCTGCCTACTGAAGACACCGCTGCTCACAGATCATAGGATTCCTTAGGCAAAAGTAAGACACTTTTGAGAGGACTTTTATTGAGAGGACCTCGACCATTTTTTTATGGGTTTTGCTACTTTTGTTTTTACTATTTAGGGGGTAAGAAAAATAACATTTATAAATTAAATGCAAAGTGACAATACGTCAAGTAAACATTAGTTATCTCTATCGAATAAACAATTTTATTTTGCATATTACTTTAATAAATGCCATCAATATCAAAAAATTGCTTTTTACTAATCATACCATTTTTAATTTGAAATTTCGTGTTATCAGAAAAAGTCAAACTATATTATTCCGGGTAAACAGAGTTCTGCTTTGTTGTTTGTTTATATATATATATATATATATATATATATATATATATATATATATATATATATATATATATATATATATATATATATATATATATATATATACATAAATTATAAAGCGTTAAACCTTTAAATAAGCGAACTATCAAGATTGAAACAATTTGTCTACAACAACATGAATGTACCATAAAGAAGGCCAAATGTACACACGCTATTAAAACAAACAATACGATATTATTAACAATGAAGCAAAGAGAAAATACCGACGGATGTTGTGTAGAATAAAACAAACGAAAATTACTAAAGATGATTACGCCTTTTACGAACAAAAACACATCGCCATGACCCAGATACTTCAAGGATTCTACAGATTGCAATATAGTGAGGACGCAATTAGATGTGTCACACGGGCTGACCCATTAATTCATAGATTGTACAATAAAATAGACTCAACAATAACTTAACATTATAACTAAATACATTATCACTTATATAATAATATATATAATTATATACGATGCTTGCCAATTTTGATAACCTTTAAACCAAGACGCCTAATAACTTCGGACTAAGGCAATGATTATAAAAACAAAATTATAAATTCAAAAAAATAAAAATTAACACGAAATTAATTGCAACGGCAATTTTTGTTGTTGTTATTATTATTATTACTTCAAGACTATAATTATTCGATTAAGAAGTATAAATAACACATATGTTACATACATATTTTAATTTAATACATTTTTTTTTTTTTAAACAATAACTATGAACCTCTTCGCTGACAGAAATAAATTCCAAAACATAAATGCAGACAAGAGATAGGATATCTCATGTCAACTGTCTAAAAACAACTAAGTAAATAGACAAAGTAAATCATTTGCAAACAGTTTAACATATCATTCACTTGGAAGAAATGTGCCAAAATACGAAAATGTTTATTTTTGTTTGGAAAGCTTCTGGTGATGTATATTTCTTTTAGAATAAATTTCAGATTTTAATTTCAATATTTACTGCGATTGCTGAGTCTAAATTGCTGAGTCTTGAGTCGTTGGATGGTGTAATATGCGTTGTAGCGAGCCGAGCTACAACGCATAATTGCGTCTTGATAAAGACAATAATATGCATTATTTTTTCATGATTTGATAATAATATTATTACGTGAGCAATAAGTATTAATATTTTGCTTCTATATGAATAATTGAAATCAGTATTATTTATATTAAAAATATTATTTTGTTGTAAATTAAAACATTCGATGAAATATTTTAAGTTGATTTTTTTTTTAAATAAAATATTAACACCTTTTAGGGTATAATAGGAAACAAAAACATTAAGTCTCTGAAATACAAAAAAATACCAAACCAATATCCGTTTCGTCTATCATTCGTAACTGAACGCCATTAATGGAGACTCGTTGATGCTTCTTTCATCCCTAACTTAAATTTAAAACAATATAAATAATTACGAATTTAATTAATATTTAGAATGACGAATAAATGTAAAATGATCATGAAAAACCAAATATTAAATTTAAAAAATCGAGTAAAATTGATTATTTAAATTTAAGCCCCTTGATTATTTAAGCTCTCTAAAAAGGGGGTTTGCATAAGGTTATGTAGTTTTGTATTTTGGATGTATTGTATGTACTTTGGTTCTTATAAAAAATACAAGTTTCCTCTTTTGACGTCTCTATGCTCGCATCAGAACCTTTTGTATAACTTTTTTTCAATAACTTTTTTTCTTCAATAACTCTTTACTAGTATAACCTACATAAAACAAAAAAAAATACTGCAACAGTTTTTTGTACAGCACAAAATTTGTTACAATTTACACTCCATACCTCCGGTTTACCGAAATACAGCCCGAAGGGGTAAAAAAAATTGCAAATGTTATGACTTCCTTCAAAAAATGAACAAAAGAGAACCTCTTTTTGTTTCTATTCTTAAAAATTGTACAATAGGTAGTCGACAATGGAATCAATTGTTTACAAAAATATGTTCATTTAATTTAGGTTTTATGTTTTTTTTTTGTTTTTTTTTTTTAATGTGACGTATTATATAACAGATATTGAGAGAAAAAAAAAAAAAAGGTGAAACAAAAGCGGTCATACTGACGCGCGCATTCGGACGTCAAATTAGAAAACTTTTTAATGCATGAAAGATTTTTAACCCATTAAAAAACACAACATTCAAATTTTCTTTTTAAAGAACATCTGATAAGTTGCCTAATAACAATATCTTTTATTTTTTTAAATAAACTTTTTCTATATATTTTGTTAGAGTATGAATTTTCAGCTATTTTTAAGGTTGAGGTGTAGAAAAAACAATAATGTAAAATTAACCAATAATAAACATTGAAGTAATAAACAAAAGGGAGGGGGATTATTTTTAAAATATTTCAATATGAAAATAATCAGACTAACCGCTAAAGCTTTACTTAAGAAGATTGATCTGCTGTAGAAAAAAATACCTATAATTTCAATCGAATTATTGGAATACCATAATTGTGTTTTACTGATGGACTAATAAATTTGAGAATTTGAAAATGACTATGTCATAAAAAAAAATATTTATTCACTTTTCGTCAGAAAGAGAGCATTTGTACGATTTTTCTAAAATGTAAAAAATTCGCAGCAATATTTTTACTCCTTTACACTTCTAAAATGTGAGAATGACTGAGAAATCATGATAAGTGAGATGAGGCTTCAATAATGCCTCTGGATGGAAATAGAAGTATAGGTGCTTTTAGAACATTCACAACAAAAATTTATTTTTCTATATGAATTTTTAATGGGTTATTAATGGCCTTTGTACATAAAAATATCATCCACACATCCAAAATACAAAACTACATAACCATTTGCAAGGTAAACTGTACTCAGCCACTAGGCTATTGCAAAATTCAGGACAACAGAATAAGACAAGTGAAGAACTCAAAACGCATATAATATATTCCAGGCTGTCCGAAGTCAACGAAAGGTCGAGAGATTCACTGCCATGAGCATCCGGCATCAATAAAAAATTAATGGTAATGGCCGATATTATTTGACACATAAATAAAATAAATTAAAATATTTATTAGACTATTTTCCTATAAATTGACAGGATAGGGATAGAAGACAGACGGCGGTAGATAGAAATAGGAAAGGACATGCCTAGCTCTAGTGGACCAGCACAACCGGTTTCTCAGGCCCTAGCCACCATCTCCTCTTCTCTAACTAGCTCCTAGATCACATTACTATCCAATCCATACTGAACGTAAATAGTCCATTCTTCTAATATCCATTCCAACATTTCATTTCCGAACCTCCTCCTCCAGATGTGCCGGACGGACAATCCGGTTTCTCTTTTTCTTTTTTTTTTCAAGGCAGTAATTGGCATGGAATGCCAAACCAAAACGTCAACTCGAATCAGAGAACCAGTTCATTAATATATTGTAATATATAACCGTACGAAGTTATAAAATGGCTAAATATGATGATAAGAATGTTGCACGTATGGTAGTAGAGCCATGTGGTAGCATTAATAATAGCTGCCCTGGCGTAAATGGTCAAGAGTCCGTTTTCTATTCGGCCTAGAGATGGGTTGTGACAGCCGCTCGGTGTCACAGTGACAAGTGGTCGTAAATACCAGTTCCTTATATGCAACTGATACTTTTTGTCACATGTGCTAACCACCATCCGGGCAAGATGTTTCCAACAGAACCAAAAGAAGGTTAATACGGTGACTTTATGTAGCTGACACTTCTAATGAAATATACCAGCAATTGCCTCGTTGGCTGGAGAAACGCTGGATATGACTTTTTTCACAATAGCATTTATGTTGTGACTCACTGTATGGGAAAGTTAAGAGTTAAGTTCTCAAACTAATCGATTGGCACTACCTAGTAGTTAGTTTGAGAACGCAATAGTAACTTTCCCATACAGTGACTCATAGATAAGTTATTCTACAAAAGCAATAATTATTGAAAAAAATCTGGTGCGGTGCGCGCATCACACAACTTTCCCTTACCGCCCTATAATAATTATCTTTTTAATATAATTCTAAAGGGTTCACATAAACAATACTTGAAATAAACTCAGCAGCATTCAATCTTCTCCCACTTAAGTACAATAAAATAGTTTTTAAAACAATTTTAGTACAACAATTATGTACACTACCTATATATTTTAACTTTGTCAAGTTGCAAATATATTTTAAAAGTTGCTGGTTTAGTTTCTATGGAAACATTATCTTTCCATTAAATAATGTGAAAGTAGAAATTATTAAGTTAATTTCCGTTTTTGTATTCTTAAATTACTTTGTTATAGAGCGTATTGTTTACAACAGAATGGCGGATTGGTGGGAGGAGGTTCGGTCGCATCTATCTCCTTTCGTATGCGCTCGGTTATCCATCTATTTTATGCTTCTCATAAAATACACTATCTTTGCTAATACTTGTCCGATTTTGATGATTTTTTTTTTTAGATACTTTAATAACCTTTCATATAATTCTGTGCATAATTTACTATAAATTGCATACTTTTTAAGCCATGCGAAAATAAAATATTCTTTTCTTCATAACTTTTTTTCCTGCATTTTCTCGGTGATTTACTACATAAATCAAAAGTTTACTACATAACTCATTTCCCTGCAATTCCTCGGCGATGTACCATATATAAGAAAAGTTAAAGGTCTTTATGAAGAATAATTTAGGCAAGTTTAATCAAAATCGTTAGAACCGTTTTCGAGAAAATTGTAAAAATGTGTAAAATCGATTATATAAAGTGGCACTTCCGGTTAATCGATTTTGACGAAAATGTTGCTGTAACATCACATGCATGTGCTAACCTTAAATATGTAATTTCAGTATCGCACAGCTTTCCGTTTTTGAGCTAGACTGATCACATACACACAGACCATTTTGCGAGACTTGGTCATTTGGACTCAGGGGGCCTTAAAACATGTATTTCCGTTGAAAACTCGAATTCGAAAATTTTCACGATCGCAATACTTCCCCTTACTATATACTTCGTATATACGTAAGGGAAAGTAAAAAAAAGGTGACTTTTTTTGTTGTTCCATCCAACAATTCAATTAAGGAACTAGTTTATTGACTTTCAGCAGTAGCGTATTTATTTATAAAAATAAAACACAATATTTTCTGTTTGATTAAGCTTTAAGTAGATGCTTCAGCAAGTCTCCTGACCAATCCCTCAACAGGCAATTGCGCGGATTGGACAGTTCTTGTATCAATGGATTATAGTCAGTAAGGAATATCAAGTTCGTGGTGTACAGTGTTACTGAAAATATTAAAGGAGGCATTAATTATTTTCTGAATATTTTAGAATGAAAATATAGCATTTTTTTTTCTAAAACGCCTGAGGACAAAAGTCATGTATAAGTATAAATGTTGCGAATAGAGTACACTTGTAAACGAAACTCCTAAATACATTACGTTTCGTTGGGTAACACAAAAATTCGTTAAATTGAAGAATTCCAACGTTTATAAAGTGTTTTTAGATCCTATAAAAATTATCATATCGTCGACAAAAGTGTGAAATCAGATGATCGGCAGATCTCAATTTTTCAAAAACAGACAAAAAAAAAAAAAGAATTAAATATCCATCTTATTGAGGTAGAGTTTTTGTCTTAAATAGAATGTACTAAGCAGGTAATATGCTATCGAGTCGAAATAATTAAAAATTAATTGTTGACCACAAAATCAACGCAAAAATTAAATAATACAATAACTCAAAATCGTTTTGGATTTGGTTTTACACTTTTATCAATGATATTAAAATGTTTAAAATATCTCGTCTCGCCCTCTCACTTTTTATTTTCTATCCCATGACTTTAATTAAAACACTATATATATAATTTTATAATATATATATAAAATAATTACGATAGCAGTAGCAATTAGTTTCGGAAAGTAAAAGCACAGCATACACACTATAATTAAGAAGTACAAAAGGTCAAAAGCCTTGAAAATGATTAAACGTTGATCATAGAGTTTAAATGTAATTAATAAACTATAAATTTATGAAACAGACTCTTAATTATTATATATTATATCCCAATTAATAGTGAAGGATATTACTTAAGACAACCAAGAAAAGAAAATCTTTAGTATGTATAATAATACCAAACTGTATTTTGAATTGCTGATTTTTGAATTTTTGTGTGTTTTTAGAAGAAGATGAATGCATAACATTCGAAACTATTTTTCAATAAAAACAAAATTATAGAAGTGGCAAATAATTTATCAATCCCTTATCAAGAAAAATATTATTAATAGGAATTCTAATAGTCGAGTGGGCCATAAAAGGATGTCACGAACGAAAATGAGAAAAATATGATGAAAACACTCTATTGTACAAGCAAAAGTGAAAGGTATCGAAGACAATAAAAAAAGAATTGCACAAATAATAAAATAAAAAAAAACTTACATTTTACGAACTCTCGTTTAACATAGGGTTTTCGCTTACCTGTGAACAATACAAAAATACAATAATTTAAAAAATTACAAAATTATCAACAACAAAAATACAACATTAATATCACTACTATATATTATTACGGTAGTATAGATCCCTTTTCCGGCTCTCAGGAGCGATGGATTTTGATGAATGAGGTATCAAAAGAAAAGGAATTTCATAGGGAAGTGACGAATCCTAATTTTGATTGTTAAATTCTTATTAGGGCTTAAATAAAAGTGGTGAAAAAACTGGGAGGTTTCACAAATTTGACGACTGAGAGTCAGCGGATCGAGACGGGATAAGTTGGGTTTTAAAGATTTTGACGCGGGCATCAAAATCATACTGGTTCAGCATTTTAAAGCCTTAAAACCTACCCTTTTCGAGATAACGCACGATATAGGTCCGCACGGGCCCTATGCCATCTTGCGTACGTGCCGTTGTCATGGCAACTTTATATCAATTTGAGTTTGTTTACAATAACTTTTAATGAGTGGGAAATTATATTTTGTTTCCATGTCCAACCCTAAAGGTAACTTAAGTATGAATATTACATATAGAAAACGGTATAGCTGAATCTAATTGCCTAACTGCTAAATTGAAGAGATGTTTTCCAGTGGTGTAAGCTAATTACTTATTAAATATGAACTGTAACTTCAACATAGTCATTACAAACTATGTATCTTCAACAAATGTTTCCCTAATATTGCTTACACCTCGAATGTATTAGGGATTAGCATAAGCATTGATATCTAATGCGAGAGTTCTCGCTCGGGTATACTAGTCACTACGATATATTATTACGGTAGTATAGATCCCTTTTCAGGAGCGATGGATTTTGACGAATGAGGTATCAAAAGAAAGGGAATTTCATAAAGAAGTGACGAATTCCAATTTCGTTTCTTAAATTCTTACTAGGGCTTAAATAAAAGTGGTGAAAAAACTGGGAGGTTTTACAAATTTGACGACTGAGAGTCAACGGATCGAGACGGGATAAGTTGGGTTTTACAGATTTTTACGCTGGCATCAATAAAATATACGCTCCTACGGAATTTTTAAAGCTTAAAAACCTACTGTTTTTGAGATAACGCACGATATAGGTCCGCACGGGCCTCATGCCATCTTGCGTACGTGCCGTTGTCATGGCAACTTTAAACATGTAAAAACAACTTGGGTCTGTATACAAACACTTAATAAGTTTTAAACTATTCTGTTAAATGGTTGTTTTTAGGTTTCTATGAATGATTGAGGAGATTATATATTCTTTCCCGTGTCTAACCGTAAAACACTGTTAAATATGAATACTACACATAGGAAATGGTATAGCTGAGTCTTATTGCTTAGCTTACTTATTAAGTAAACTGTTACTTCAACATGATCATTATAAACTATGCTGCTTTACCAAATGTGATTGTTTAATAAACTTTCATGCTAATATTATATTGTTTCTAACATTATACGAAGAAATATGCTCCTCCAATATAACTAGCTTATACTTCGATTTCATTTGGGAAAAGACAGATGTCTAATGCGAGAGTTCTCGCTCGGGTATACTAGTTAATATTGATATTTGAAAACATTCAAACTTGTGCAACCAAACTGTAGCACTTGTAATTACTTAATGGTTCCTACAAAACAGGTTCAAGGATTTCATATCAACAAACGACTTGTATGGCAATGTAAATAAAATTCATAACGAATTATCTACAGTTGAAATATTGAAAGTGTAAAAATCAACAAATTTCATCTTTATACGTAATCTAAAAATCACATTCTGTCGCAAATGATATCCATAAAAACTTCAATATCGTATATATTGCAGTTTGGCTAAGAACTAGATACTAATCGTTCTATAATTAACTTTAAACCCACATGAATTCATTAGCTCGCAATCTTGATTCCCAATCAATACCTGACAATCTCTTGAGGCGCCAGAAAAAAAAAAAAAAGAAAACTTAAAAGCAATTATTGTGCTGAACATTCATTGCACTACTCCTAATGGATAATTTCTCAAATTAGTTTTTTATAAAATTTATTTTCATAAATTTACCCGTTCCATTGTATATATAATCATGTAAATTTGAATAATTAAAAAAAAAAATATTATACGCATAAATGCAGTATACAACGGACTAAGAATGAAAATTGCATAAATTAAATATGGCTCATTGCGGGGTTTCAATAAGCGATACACGTGTGCTATCATCACGTTAAATGATTAAGCCAATCTAAGACCCGAAAACTCTTATTCTGGAATTTTAAGAAAAATTGTTCCGCGGGATTTCGAAACCCATTTTTCAGGAAGACATAAATATCTCGCCACCAAATTTGGCTTATTCTGTTTTTTTTTTGTCACAGAAGATAGTTCAAACTACGAATTTGATACAAAAGTAGCCTGTCTCTATACTACAATACTAAACCCTGATGAACTTGGCTATGTGTCCACACATGGCATATTCCTTTGATTCACTTATTTTCGTGATTCAGTTCTATTTATCAAATTATCTGACAAGTTTAGGTATATATATATATATATATATATATATATATATATATATATATATATATTTTATCAAAGCTTTGTAAAAAATATAAAAATTTTTGCAAAGAATATTAAAATAAAATAAAATTCAAAAAAATGTTCTTCCAAGATCAGGGCTGAGCTAGAAAGTCAAACATTTGGTTTACACATTCATATCATGACATGATAAAACGAAACGTAAAAAAACTCTCTATATATATATATATATATATATATATATATATATATATATATATAATATTATAATATTATATATATAATATTATATATATATATACAATATATTATAATATTTACATATACAATTATTTCTATCAAACTTTCGATCGAGTTCATTTAGTCTATATATATATATATATATATATATATATATATATATATATATATATATAGACTAAATGAACTCGATCGAAAGTTTGATAGAAATAATTGTATATGTAAATATAGTACTAAAAAAATCAAAATATAATCAGTTCACCCGTTCAAAAGATAATAATGACAGGCAGATCAATAGCCAAAAATACTTTATTTAAAATATTTAATTTTTTTTTTACTCCGAGGTGTTCCGCAAATCAAAGAATTTGAAAAATGCACATCGAAAATTCAGTTCCTCCAGCCTGCAGCGGTGGAAAAATAAAAACATGGCTGCTAAGTTCAATGCGCTGTATCATATAGACTATGATCGAGACGGCAGAAGGTCCTCTCGCATTTTACAGTCTCTAACGATGGCAAAGTAATAGCCCAAAGACGCCGATGAATAGGAAAAAAAATGGTTTTACAAAATTTTAGACGAGATTCAAAAAATGAATCAATAATTACAAGAATATGGCGCAAAGTGCCGAAAGCTACTTTTAATGATGAAGAACAAAAAAAGGAAAAATGAGACTGATACAATGGTTTTATTCCTTTAATGAATTATTTTTTGTTTTCTAGGGAATTTAATAATCAATCAAATGAGCAAATCGTATATTCAGCAAAAAATGTATACTTTTCGGTGTATAAGCATATGAAATATAGAAGTTGTTTTTCGGCAGCCGCAATCGGTCAATTTTATTATTGGCAAACCATCAAGGAACCATGAACATTTTCATCTTTACCAAATTTTAACCATATCATTGAGATGGTTAAAATTTGGTAAAGATTAGGTCAGTAGTACCCGCGGTTATATCTTACAAAACGAAAAAAGGGCTGTCCTTTTATATAATAGTATGATGTTAAGAAGTGGTAGTTTTTTAAATACAAAAAACCTATAGTGTTTAAAACTTGAAGTGAAAAAAAATAATTGATAATAAGCACGTGTATGAGTAATAAGTATAATTTTCAGCGAGTGTTAGCTAGTCAGAAATGTGACGGGAGTTCCACAATCTGTGCCAGCGACGCTTTGCGTGACACGATCTGATATAAATCATATTCTCTAATCAAAACAGAAATAGAACTCCCAATAGAGGCGAAAATTAGCTAAGTGGAAAACCTTCGGAACGATTTCCATACCCTTTTCTTTTATCCGCCCCGAAGGATAATAGGCAATGGGATTGACTCGGACGAAAGGAAAAGGAAGAAACAGTTGCCGTGATCAGATAAGATATTATTTTCTAATTAAGGTGGAAATAATTGTCGGGCGGTCGGGGGTACTGGTACTGATGGGGGGAGGGCAAGCTGTTGGGTAGCATTAGCATATCGTAGCCTGGTGGGGGTATCTCCTTCATCGGGGGCCTTGTCGGCTCAAAAACAACGATACGCTTCCTTCGGCAAACAAGGAAAAAAACACTAACAGTCAGACGAATATATTTACATCGCAAAACTTTTCAACCTCATGCCGTTGCTTCTTTTTTTTTTTTTTTTTTGTTAAAAAGAGAATATGGGGATAGCTAGGATCATAAACGATCGAAAATAAGTGACGAAAGTTTTTTCACGAAAATGTTAACTTCGTAAATTAAAAGTACAGCGAAAGAAACCAAACTATTCACCAATTAGTACATCTTTTTTTTAAAGTTCTCCATATCTCCATAAGAAATCGAGTGTATCAGTTTATAAAACCAAGCTTAATAGTAGCAATTTAAAAAAAAAAAAAAAAAAAAAAAAAAAAAAACGATTAACCATCCACCACATGCAACGGAGTATAAAGTGCGCCACTTAAGGATTTTACGCAATATTCGCCCGGTGGTTTCACTTCCACTTCTATACCCTCTCTCAATTCGTTCATGAATCCATTCTATGTGTTTTATATGAATTTTTAATATTCCAGTCACTCACACTAAACTACAAAAACATTGTGGTTCACTTAATAAACAGCGCGCGTGTACGTTTTTTTTTTTTCAGTTTGCTCTGCTTTTGCATGTTTTGAATTTTTTATTTCACTAAAAGAGGATAATATTATTTCTAGTATATTCATTATTTGAACAAACAAGACCAATAAATATAAGTAGATTATATCTTATTTTCGTTTGTAAAAATATTTCAAACTTTTGAGACTGAAGGCTCGACTGATATTTATTTTTTTTTAGAATATTTTTGTAATTTTTCAAATGTACAAATCTGGACGTTCAAATAATATCATGGCTGTCATCTGTTCCTTTAATTAAAAATTTTTGTTCTAATGTGATGTATAGTTCGTTCTTCATGAAATAATTACGTTTAGATTTTATAAAATTATCACTTAACTAATGGCGAACTGCTGCTTAAGTTGGATCAAAGTCGTAATATTGATTTTTTTTTTTTTTTAAAGTCTATTAAATAAATATTTTTTTAATCGTGTCATTTTTATTTTCCTACCTCTCATAACTACATAATAATCTGTAAGTAATAAGATAATTATATTTAATACTAAGGGAATAATATGAAAATGAGGATGGCGCATTTAGTGCGCCGCACCTGTTGGTGTCATGTATTTGGGCGCGCCTACTATAAGGGTAAAGAATTGCAGTAGAACGCCACTGATCCGAATCCGTCATATCCGATCATAGCAATGCATTAAAATAATAAACATATTAATATAATGTTTGTCAATAAATGCAATGCATTTACTGACTAAATATTTGTAGAGATTAGACGACGTATTTGTATTCAATTGTTATCAACACCTGATCCATTAATCAATCCAATTAATTAATTAAAGCCGATTCGACTCGTGCCGTTGATCAAGTGGAATTAAATCAATAATTAGTGTTTATCGTTTGTTATCCACTCATAAAACATTTTGCATAACAACTTAAGATAACGGTACACGCTGTCAAACATGTAAATATTTATAGAGATGTAGCATCCATTATACACTCCACGACTGATTCATCTTCGGGCCAAAGAACCCAATCTACACTTAAGTATGCCCTCATGAACATATACTTGTAAAAATAATCACTAAAATATCTAAGAAGCTTTAAATTACAAATTTTATTTTTTTAAAATAAGTTTGGGGAAGAATTTCATAAGAAAATTTTAAATATCGCAGAAAAATCTTTTTGTCCATTTTTTTTTAATTGTCACGAAAATGAATTTTAACAAATTTTATATAAATTTAAATATTTCTACGAACCGACTATGGCCTTCAGAAATGATTTCGTCAGAGAGATTAAAATAAAAATTATAAAATGAAAAATAAGTAAAAAAGTATTTTTTCTTGACAAGGAATCAACCAAAAACTATTATTTTTATACATTTTCTTTATATAATATAAATATATATAGAATTCTTCAGCAGATTTTAGGTGGAGTGAATAAAGCAGAGCATGTCCATGTCCTCATTCCTCAAAAAACTGAGCAGATGCTCCAGTTAGATGTGAATAAAGAGCAGTTATACACAATGGAATACTCGTTAAAATTTATGGAGAACGTGCTTGATTGAGTGTTGATGATTGATTTGACTGAGAACATGATCCACTATTTGAATAGGTACTCCGTTAAGGCAGATCTACTCTTTTGTAGACTCAGTATTTTACTGAATACGTAAACACATAGTGGAGCACGATCTCCGTTTTATTCACTTAGAAAGGTGAGCAGGAGGTACTACGAGTCAATAAACAAACCCATATTTGGAGCAAGTTCTCAATACACTTAGCAGGTTTTCCATTGAGCAATTTCTCTTTATTCACATCTAATCGGAGCATCTGCTCAGTTTACTGAAAAATGAGCACGTGCTCAGTTGTATTCACTTTACCTATTGAACATTCCCCTTAATTTTCCAGAATTTTTAGACTTCATAATAAAACTTAATAATTCTTGGTTATGGGATATGGGTGGTGTTACAGTCGATTTTGTAGCCTTCTTTTCGGGAATTCCCAATGTGGTGAGATATATTTTACGACGAATTCTAATACAGAATAAAATTAATATATATATATATATATATATATATATATATATATATATATATATATATATATGATTTTTTTTTTAATTTACTAAAACATTTATAGCATGAGGAATACGGAAAAGTTGAAAGAGATTTTCTGTCTGTTGACGAAAATTGTATACAAATTTAATTTTCTATATAAAACCGTCATTATACATTGGTTGATGTTTCGAAACCGATTATCGCAATTAATATTGTATCGAGCGATCTGAGTGCGGACGCTTGTTGAAGGCAATTTAAAATATCTGATGTGGACAACACATGACTTCCTTGTACGCCTATTAAACTATAAATCGGTGGCTCAAAAAGTGATCCTGAATTTGGTTACTAGTTTACGAAGATCGCAGTATCTCAAAAACGACACTCGGCGTCGCGACACCCATTTATTGACACACACACAAATGGGGAGGAAAACCAGTATTTTACACTCAATTTTAACACCTAAAAGAAGTAATAAAAATTTTTAATTAGATTGGAAACCAAATTGCGGTTGTAACCTTTATTACCGATACATATGATTTATATATTTAATTTAAATATAATTTTGGATGTAATCTTATAATGGACCTTCAAGTAAAGTACCGCTTCCGGTTTTTCAATTTAAACCGGTATATATAATAACTAGTATGTTATTTAAATCAATATATAAGTTATAAATACTAAATTTGAGAAGTTTTGCAAAGTATTTTAATATAATTTTTGATAAAAATCAATTATGACCTTCAAGTAAAGTACCATTTCCGGTGATCAAGCAGTGACCAAAAAGGGAAGTTCACAACTAGATTTTACAACAATCCTAAATACAAAATTTCAATTTCCTACGGCTAACCGTTTTTGAGTTATGCGAAATACGAACGAAGGTACTTTCAGACGCCACGACGAAACTAGTCAAAATGGATTCAGGGATGGTCAAAACGGATATTTCCGTTGAAATCTGAAAACCGAAAATTTTCGTGAATACAATACTTCCTTTACTTCGTACAAGGAAGTAAAAAACTACAACATTTGAGGCGTGGGATGCAAAATGGGATATTCCACATTGGGTGCGCGGAGAGATTCCAGAGTTAGGTGCGCTGGAGAAAAACTGGAGGAATAAAAAAAAATCAAATAATTCTTGTTTATGGGATCTGAAGTTTCTGGTGGTCGTACAGTCGATTTTGTAGCATTCTTTTCTGGGATTCCCAATGGGGTGAGGGCACTAACACCAAAAAAAAACTTCAAATTTAATAAGGCATACAACGTTTTATTAGGAAATTCTCAGAACTGGAAAATAAGAGGGATTGTCTTTGTTCGCAAGAGCAACCGTATACGCATATATATAACATTTCTTTCAGTATATTTTAGATTTTTATTATTTACGAAAGTCCTAGAATAATTTTTTTTTCTTTTCAAGGACCTATCCCAATTATTCGTTTATATGCATATCGGCGTACTTGCAGGAATAACAAAGCAGCAGCGATTTAATTTTTTTTTTTTTTTTTTTTTTAATAAAACAATATTTTGCACCGTGGACAGAAATAGGTAAAGTACATGGAGGACGGGAGGCGGGCAAAAGGTGAGATGCCTTTGTGATGGAAGCGTTAACTATGCAGGAGCTTACTATTGGAGAGGACATGTGTAAACAGCCACCATCTGCCGGGCTCACAATCCGTTAGGGATCGCCAATCCACCAACTGTGTCCTCTTTGTGTAAGCGTCAGGGCGAGAGTTTACTAACGGAAAAAATAGGAAGCTAATTTTCTATTGTTTTATCAGTGTATAAACGAAGCTCAGAAGCTTTTTTACAATTATTCTAACAAAATTAAGTTTTATTCATCAAAATATAGGCCTCATAATATCATATTAGTATCAGGATCATAACAGCCTTAATCCATTTATGAGACAGAAATTCTATGTTATGCTATGATTCAATGACAGAGGGCATCTTGTCATAATTTTCGAGGCTCATCTCAATCCCTCCCCTTTAATTTTTTTTTAAAACCAAACCGGTCAAGGTCGGACAGCAACAGCCATCCTCTTTCATTCCATTAATTTTCCAAACGCTGTAACAGTAGCCTAAGTCAATTAAAAAAAAATAAATAATAATATGCGTGAATTTTAAGACCACCAGCATGACTTTTCTTAAATTTAGAAAATAAATTGTATAAACCAGGGGGTTCGTAAACCAATGTAGTTCGACCCCTATTGAGCAATTTTTAAAATTTTTTTTTGCAGATTCCATCCTGCATTTTTACTTATTACACAAGCCTGCAAAATTTGGGGTGTGACGTATTTTTTAAACTTTTCTAAATTTTTGTAATTGATTCATATGTATTTTTAGCACTGAATCCACAAATTACCTTCATTTTTTTCTAACATGCAAGGATTTTTCGTTTATCTGGAAATAAATATATCGTAAATATGTAAGAAAAAGCTTTACTCTGCATCTAAACCAGAAATATGAGTTGTCTGCTGCTATCAGGTTCTTCTTTTTAAAAGTCTGGAACCAAGTCGCTTTAGCTCAGACTGTGAAAAAAGCTATAAAATTTCATAGAATGAACCAAAAAAAAAAAAAAAAAATGAATAAATTATAAAATAAAAACGGTTTAAGTCAATTTTGAAGTCTCATATTTCAGCATTTTTTTTTACTTTTTATAAATTTTGAAATATGCGAAAAATCCCGACGTGATGGAGGAAAACGAAGATCATTTTCAAATTCAGAGCAAAAAAAAAAACACATAAGAATCAGGGAATGGTCATTCTATACCATTATGCGGATGTCAACTGACATCAAAATCAGTTATCAAAAACTTAAAAAACACAACGATCGCAGGCTTGTGTTATTGTTAAGTTTAATAACTAGTTAAGTTTAGCTAAGTAACAACATATAAAATATGTGATGTGGACAACACATGGCTTCCTTGTACGCCTATCAAACTATAAATCGGTGGCTCAAAAAGGGATCCTCAATTTGGTTACTAATTGCGTTTATAACCTTTATTACCGAAACATATGATTTACGTATTTAATTTAAATATAATTTTTGATGTAAGCTTATTATGCATTCATGTAAAGTACCCTTTTCGGCTCACCAAATTTAACCAAAATATAGTAAATATATTCATATCAATATAAAAGACCTATTAATCAAATTTGAGATGTTTTACATTATATTTTAATATAATTTTTGAAAGTCTAATATGACTTTCAAGTAAAGTTTTCCAATTTAGACCAAAATGTAGTATGTTATTTAAATCAATATATAAGTTATAAATACTAAATTTGAGAAGTTTTGCATAGTATTTTAATATAATTTTTGATGGAAATCAATTATGACCTTCATTTAAAGTACTACTTCCGCTGATCAAGCAGTGACCAAAAAAGGGAGGTTCACAACTAGATTTTAAAGCAATGTTAAATACCAAATTTCAACTTTCTACGGCTAACCGTTTTCGAGTTATGATTTATGACGAAATCTGTCAAAATGGATTCAGGGATAGTCAAAATGGATATTTCCGTTGAAATGTGTAAACCGAAAATTTTCGCGATTACAATACTTCCTTTACTTCGTACAAGGAAGTAAAAATAGTCCGCCACCCCAGTTTAAGAAACTACAGGCATAAACCATTCGTTAACCTGATACGTGCATAAATTAAATTTAAAACAGATATAAAAAGTATTATAATTTTTGCGTTTTACAGTAATAAAAAAAATTGAGCTAAATGAAATAATCAAACATGTTACGATTATCACAGATTGATTTCGAAAGCCTTAAGTATCTCAAATACCAGTGAATAACTAAGCAGTCAACGTTTTGCTAGTTCAGACAAAATCTGGATAAAAAAATCGAAATAAATGCAGGCCACAGACAGTACATCCCTCACCAACAGTACAAAAAAGAGCCATCAACTGGAGAAAAAGGGTCAAAATTAATTAAAGTGCGGGTCATTTAACGCAAATGATAAGATTCTCGCGGGCCAAATCACATTTTCGAATTTGTTTATTATTACTTTAACGTACCTATAAACAAAATATATAGTAAGGGAAAGTAATGAGATCGCGAAACATTGCTAATCCGAGTTTTCAAAGGTACCCTGAGCCCAAATAATCAAGTCTCGCAAATATAAAGTATTTTGCACAAGTACCTGTGAAAATCGGTTCACCTTAGTTTTGTTTTTGTTAACTCAAAAACTATACATTTTTCGGAATATTCTAGAAGCGCAATTAAAGGATAATTTGATTGTCTACAAAATTAAACATTAAAAAACGAAAAATCTATTAATAGCATATTAGCGAAGATATAGAAAACCTTTTTTTAACTGGCTTCAGCCCAATGTGGTAAGGAAAGTCATGAGAGTGGCAAATTATTGATTTTAATTAAAATATTGGCATTATTATTAATAAATTTGTAAATTATACCCAATCTTACATAAAAATTTCAATTACAAACGTATAACAGTAAGTAAGTAACGGTAACACAAATATTCTATATACAATTTATTTATGGCACTCTACATATATTCATCTCAGAATAGAATTCATCGCAAAACTATTTACTTCAGTAAAATAAAAATGAAAATGATGAGAGAGAGAGAAAAAAACCAACAAATGAATTCAAATGAATGCAGCTCCGATTCTTGAAATATGCGCAAACATCTTACATAACACATCGTTAGAAGAAAAAAACAATATAATATATTCATTTTCAGCGACTGCTACTTTCGTCACTACGATATCCATGATATTGGACGCTTTAAATTCACGAACCACAACCCTTCGGTGCACTGATCCATTTCACCAACCATAAGGAAGGACCGTTTATTGCTTTAATAACAGGTTTCGTACCCCCGGGATATTGTTGATTTATTATTACCACCCACGGGATTATAATTATAATATAACTCATCTATCGTAGTTACTTACAAACCCTCCTCCCCCCACCAAAAAAAAAAAAACAAAAAAAAACAACAGAGCATTATTCCTATTTAAGATTCAAGAAATGCATTCATGATTTGAAACATTATAAAAAAAAAAAAAAAAAAAATCGTGTGAGTAGAGGAAACTACCAAAAATGATGATCCGTCGAAATTCACATACATATAAAACGATTATCTAATTATTTGATAAACTCGCACATATAGAAATAAATAAAAACTGATTTGGAATAAAACTCATTCTACTAAAAAGAAAAAGAAATGTTGCTATCAGAAGGGGAATATAAATTTAACCAGAACAAGAAATAGAGGATGATTATAAATAGAAAACACAAGTGACATCAGTTGGAGGAATGCCAAAACGGAGAAGAGAAATTTCTGCAAGTAACGTGCAAATATTACAAACTGCTACATCACACAAAATTATTAATTCAAGACTAGAAACATATATATAATTGAAAATTTAAATAATTAATGATATTCGAGATGAGTAACAGTTTCCTTTTTTTTTTTTTTACTTGGTATGGAATATAAGTAGTGTGTGTTATGCATATTAAAAACGTAGACAATGATTGAACGTTGGAAAAGATCGTGAAAAACGTACAATTCATATCGTCCAATTAAACCACTTCTGTTCTTCCCATTCATAACTAAATTTAATGTGGATAGTTCAAGATCCACAACTAATTACACATTTACACTTATACTATACAATAATATTAATTACACTAATTACTCATTGACTGCAGCAATAATAATAGAGATACAGTGAGAAAATTAAAAAAAATAAAACATATGAGAAAGTTTATTAATGGAGTTATCATTCAAACAACTGCTTCAAAATGTTTTCCAAAAAGTATAAACATCCCAAGATTTCTTTTAATTAAACGAAAGTTAGCGCTGTCTAAAGCAAAAAGTTTTCATACACCTTCCAACATAATATGTTCGTTTTTTTTTTTTTAAATATATTATATTTAAAGAAAAGTAAGCAATCTAAATTTTCAAAACTAACGATATCCAAACTCTACCATCGCCCATTCCTGATTGTTAGTATATGTTACAAAAAATATCAAATAGTTACAGATCGCTATACTAATCATTTTTCGGTCCATTGGTAACACCTTACCCTGATAGTAGTTGATACTTCATTCACAGAGTAAATGATCCGTGAAAAAAAAAAAAAAAAAATTGAAAGAAATTCTCCATTTACACTAATGCTGACCAAATACTTTGCGTGCTACACATTCAGCATGCTCATAAATCCAATGCTAGACATAATATAAATAACATTTTTTTATTATAATTTTTAATAAAAAAAATGACGAACACAAAAACATTTTAACACTATGACGTAATGACATCCAGTCTTCAGGAGTGTAGAAAAGTGACAAAAGATGTACAAACCCGCCGTTTATATTTAATATAAAAAATAAATGTTGATATGATCATTGCTTTTAAGTTCTTTCCCAAATAAATATTTCAATTCTCTTCCAAAAATTAGATGATCAAATAGTTCTCTGTGGTATATAGTTATTTTTATTTTATATAGATCAAGGCCACGGCAAGTAAGTTTGCAGAAATTAATTACAGCTATAGCCGCACACATTTCATACAATATACAGATGACAATTATTATTATTTTTAATAATGAACTTTCGTAATCGAGCAAGAAAAAAAATTTAACTCCTCCTCCCAAAATTTAAGGTGTTAGATAGTATCCAAAAATCGAATAAAAAAAAAAAATTGGTCCTTTCGGTGTCCGCTGCTTTTCTCCGAAACTAATGTAACGGCCCAATTGTTTTTCAAATTTGGTACCAAAGTCACAAGTCACCCCAAGATGATCCTGGGAACGTGACAATACTATCCGCCATTTTGTTTCAAAATGACGGCTGATTAGAGGTTTCATACTCTCATATCTCTGCCATTTATAAAGATAGAGAAAAAATATAAAGTTATTTAGAATTTTTTAAATAATTTTATTAATGATCAACAATAAACTTAATTTTTGTTTTTGCGTATTTTATTATTTTTTTTAAATTCACACCTGTCGATGAGAAAACCAGTGAAACTTAAAATATAAATAATAATAATTAATAATAAATCATGGTGTAATAATTTGCTGATGTTTTTTTTTATATACCAGATCATCCCATAAGTTATGTGGGTATTTAATTACTTGATATGAGGGGTAGAAAAAAAATCAATGAAACACGTTCAATCTAAAATGTATTTATACCATATTTTTCTTATAACAGTTTGCCATCTTGAAACAAATCTTGTACACCTTTCCTAGAAAAATCCTTTCGTTTTGAACTAAAGAAAGTCAACACCTCGTTTTTCACTTCATCGACTGAATTCATATTCCTGCCGCTTAATGAGTTTTGTAGACTAAGTAAGGAGAATATGCTGGGTGAGGAATAATTTCCCATACAAAGCCCTTTTGCATTGTTTGTTTTGCGAAATGGGGCCTCGCATTGTCACGGTGGAATAAAATGCCTCGTCTATTGATAAGTGAAGGGCGTTTTTCCTCAATTGTCCGTTTTTAGGATCTTTAATGATACTTTGGTTAAGATCATGGAATTCACGATGAAGGATTCTTTCCATATCTCACCAAACAGACATAACTTATTTCGGATGAAGTCCTTCTCTCGCTTCTGTACTCGGTATTTCTTCAGGAGTTAACCACTATCGTGAACGTCTAATATTGCGATAGAAAAACCAACTTTTCATCTCAAGTTACTATACTGTTTAGATAAGCTTCTTGATTTAAATGGGTGAGGAGAGAAAAGCAAGTGTTAACTCGTGAACAAACTTTCTCCTACAAAAACATGATAAATTGAAGAGTACGTAATGCTATAATAAACAAAATATGTAAACAGAATTCAATTGCAAAGGAAGGATTAGTAATATCAACATAAACAGAGCGATTTATTAAAAAACCGACATTACTTATGGGATGAACTGGTAACTTCGACAAAATACAACACAATTTTAATCTGTTAGTATGAAATCTTGGATCAAACTACTAAATATTTATTATCAGTTGACATCCGCATGATGGTATAGAAGAATCAATCTAATTAGGGATTGATAAATTATTTGACACTTCTATAAATTTGTTTTATTGAAAACTAGTTTCGCATGTTATGCATTCATCCTCAGTTCTAAAAACATACAAAAAATTCAAAAATAAGCAATTCAAAATATAGTTTGGTATTATTATACATATTAAATCAGATTAATATAAATCAGTATTATAAAACAATTATGAATTTAATTAAGACAAGAAATCAAATACATGTTGAGTACCAACATATATGTACCATGTACCTTGGTGAGTACCAACATGTATTTGATTCCTTGACTTAATTATTAATTCATAATTCATAAATGTTTTATAATACTGATTTTTATTAATCTAATTTAATATGTATAATAATACCAAACTATATTTTGAATTGCTTATTTTTGAATTTTTTGTGTTTTTTTAGAACTGAGGATGAATGTATAACATTGGAAACTAGTTTTCAATAAAACAAATTTATAGAAGTGGCAAATAATTTATCAATCCTTAAATATTTATTAAATGGCGCCCGTAATCGATTTCAGTGAGCGTCGAAGGGTCAAGAAGCTCAGAAATGCCAATAACCTTCAGCGCTACCCACTTTTAAGAACAATTATGAAACGATAATAAAACATAGACATGCGGCGTTAATGAAAACAATAAATGAAGCAGCATTTACAAAAGGGGCTGTTGGCTAGATCAATTTCTCCTAAATCAGGCTCAGAATGTAGGAGGTAAAGCTATGGTCACGCCCACACGACCCTTGTCACCGTCCCACGCGTCTTTTCAAAACATTCACTTCAAACAACTCAAAATGGGAAAGCGGGCTTCTAGTTATTATTTACTATCCGACATTTATTAGCATATTATAAAGGATAAATCCTTACTAGAAATAAGACGAACTTTATATTCTTTACGTGGTAATAGCATCCAATTTTATTGTTTTCTCCAACTGTATAATCCGTATTGAAGACAGTACCTACCATGAAAACTGTATATAAATCAATTTTATACATCATAAAGTAAATTTTAATATGTGAATAAATTATTTTAATTTATTTTAGGTACTAAAAAATATTAAATTCTCATAAACTTTTTTCTTCATGACTCAAGGTAATTTTCGTAAACAGCTCGTAAATAAACATTGTTCAGATTACAACAATGAAAATAATTTAATAGTCTGTGCAATTATTTATATTTGCAATTTCAATTGAAGAACAGTTTTTCTTTTAACAGGATCCTTTTCACAGGACTTGGGGGAGAGGAGAGAGGAGAGGGGAAGGACGTTAAAAATGCAGTATTTTATTAACCCTTTCCTCAGGAACTACAAGAAATAAAGACAAACTGTTAGTTACGTCTTATTTCTCATATATCGGAGAATATTTTAAACATTTTCCAGATAAAAGTAGTTAAAGCAAAATTGTTGATGGCTTCGACAATAACTTCTTTTTTTTTTCGATCCTAATGCTCCTTTAATTTCACAGAACGCTTCAAATAATTTGATAGATGATAAGAACAGATAGAAAAAAAATCAATTAGTTTGGCTGAATCAATATTTGTTTTGTAGATTACAAAGATAGCAGTGTCTCAAAAACGACATTCGTAACGATGTCTATTGGCGTCGTTTACTTTTGACGGTGGACTGAGTCGTGAATCTGGATTTGTTAAGACTCAGAATTTTATTTCAAAAGTTGATAGAACCATTTAAAAAATTTATTATGAAAATTAAAAAAAGCCTGTTACGAACTTGAAGTACCACTTGCGGTAATTAAATTTTAACAAAAATCTAGCATGTTAATTATATTGACATGAAAGTCTTATACGTCAAATTAGAGAATTTTTTTAATTTAATATAGTTTTGGATGACATTCAAGTAAAGTACTACTTACGGTTTGCCAATTTTGAACCGAAATCTAGTAAGTTATTTATATTAATATATGAGTCTTATATACTAAATTTGAGAAGTTTTGCATTATTTTTTTAAATAAATGTATATGAAAAACTATTATGATCTTCAAGTAAAGTCGAAACAGGCTAGAAAAATATTTTTTTGATGTCATTTATAAGCATTTTTAAAAATTTTGTTTAAATTTTTCACTGGAAGTACGAGACATTCACAATTGTAATTCGTATAAATAAAATATTAGAAACAAAATAATTAATGAGTTTATTATTTTTTTCTGAATTCTTTCACGGAATTATGGGGCACGCTCCATCCTGTAATTATAATTGAAATAACAGCATCACGACGCTTAAAATGGATACGTTAACTTAAAGCGCTTAATTAAGGAATTCCTATAAAGTTAATTACTAATGACACTACGGGTGTAAGTCCGAGGCGTAGACCATAACTCAGGAGTATTTGAAAAAAAAAAAAAAAACGATAAAGACATTAGAAGTCAGTTTTATTGTGTGTGTAATACCTGCCCTTAAAGAATTCTTGGACAAGTGTTCGAGAATCGAGACATTCAATGGTTCTATTGAGGCCTGTTCTTCATTGGTATGGAAATGAGAACGCTCAGAATCTAAATTGGTATTATTGCGACGACAAGCATGCCTCGGCGTACATGGTTCATTTTGCCTTACCAGGCGAGATCCTACCGATTGGGCGTCATCAGGTTCTTCAAGCAAGGCATTATTGGAAGTGTCTTGAAGTGTTTAATGTTAGCACTTAGCTCTAGCGTGCGGTTGTGGTATTAAAGAGCCTGGCGAGATTGTATCGGGCTGTTTTAATTGCGTTGCAGTCAAAAGGGTCTGAGACTCCAGTAGAAATGCAATTATCATATACATTTATGTTGAACGTAAGAAATGCAAGTATCACAAATACACGCAGGAAAATCATTTTTTCCTAAACTACTTAATTCAACCTAAACACAATTCCTCCAACTATGTCGCGGTCTATACCTCGGACTTGAATTGATTACTTTTCTTACCTGTTTATGAAATGATATAGTAAGAGAAGGTATTGAGATCGTGAAAATTCTGGAATTTGAGTTTTCAAGTGAAATACACTATTCGAGGTCACATGAATCCAAGTAACTAGGTCTCGCAAAATATCTTCAAAAACGAAAAGTGTTACGAAACTGAAATTCGGTACGTATTTTAGCTACAAGCCTGTTACAGCAACTTTTTCGTCAAAATCGACTAACCGGAAGTGCCACTTTATATAATCGATTTTACACTTTTCAACAATTTTCTCGAAATCGGCTCTAAATATTTTGATAAAACGCCAAAATTCTTCTCCTTAAAGCCCTTTAACTTCTCATGAATGTAATATGCATGGAAAAAAGTTATGATGAAAAGAATATTTTATTTGCGTACAACTTATTGCTTATGGTAAATTATGTACAAACGTAAAGTTATCTATCATCGATTTAACACTTTTTTACAATTTTCTCGAAAGCGGCTCTTAACTTGCCCGATGTCTTCTTACAGCCCTTTAACTTTTCATCGATATAGTACATCACCGAGAAAATGCAAGGAAAAAGGAAAAAGCAAAAGGAAATTTTATTTTCGCATAACTCAAAAAGCGGAACATTGTGGACATTGCTTAAAAATTATTACTGTTAAAGATTAATAGTTAAAATTTTAATTGATATTTCCTTCGCCTAAAAAGTATAAATTTCTACGTGCCATTGAACAAGAATCATATTTTTTAAAAATCTGTAACCAGATATTACAATTCCAAGCAGTAGAGTAACTGGATTTTTTGCGCCTGAATGCGAACAGTGTACTGTTCGCCCCTTAGCCCTTAGGCCTTTGAGAAAATAAGGTGCACGAGAAAGAAATTTGTTTTTTTTGTGGCGTAAAAAACATTACAAAATGATGTGAGGTGAAAAATAATTACCAATATTTAAAAAATGAAATTGATTACGGTACTTAGGAATACTAAAAAAAATACAAATAGTATGCTCAACTTCTATATCCGATCCTTACGATGGCGATACTAAAACAAAGATCCTCATGGAGTAGTTTGAAAACAGCTGTGTTAGAAGAGTGGCGAAGGGGGAAAGTAGTAGTTTTAGTGAGATGGAAGCGACGATGCTGCGCCAGTGGCGTAGTTCCTAAACTGAACTCGGTTTAAGAATGTCCTAAAACGAACAAAGCAGCCCACACGGTGTGATAATGACACTAGACCATAAGATTGCTTTTTGCCACCGCGTTATTGTTTTATTGCTTCTTTGAATTAAGATTTTCTTCCAGTAAACTTGACAAAACCCGGAATTTTTTATTTTCCCTTTGATATTTCTAAGTTTTTTTTTGGCGCCCAACGAGAGTAGCGCCTGGGTGCTCGGCAAGTTACGCCCGTGATTCCAAGTACCTAATTGGTTGTCATTTATTTCAATAAAAGTTTTATATCCACTTTTGAAAATAAAGTATCCTGTCTTGAACTTAGATGAGGAAGTAAATGTGGAAAGTATTGCCAAAAAAAATATTTTGTGCCGCCTCTTCCAATGGGATGTCGAGGTACAAAGTTTCGAGTAACCGAGGTAAATCTGCTTTTAGTCATGTAGATGAAATTTTTGTAATAAATTAGAAGTTCAGAGTGTTTGTGTAAAAAGTGTTGAAGAATGTATACATAATATTGTATGTATATCATTGTCACATATAATTAAGTAATAGTGATAATATTATGTATATATTGTCACAATAATACGTCTAACAAGTTTGTGTAAGATGGCATTAAAAAAACATTACGAACGGTTTCAGTGAAAATAATTGCCTATTTTATTGCCCCTCGAGTAAAAAGGTAATTGCTAGGCGTGATGCATAAGTAATTGTTTTAAAACAGCTTTTACTATGTTCAACAATATTTCATTTTATAAACCTTCACGCTACTGATAATGTGCAATATTTCTAAATGTAATTAAAAGTTAATTTAACCTATTTTTAGAGATTTTAAATAATTAGAAATGTTTGCTAAACATTAATAAAATTTAACTTTAAAGGATAATTTATGGGATCTTTTAAAATTTTAAGTCTGTAGGTAGGAGGTAAATTGTGGCATTTTCAAAGTTATATAGGAGAGCAAAAAGTAGTTTTATATCACACATTATTGCTTGTTTCATATTTTATTACCATTTCAGCTAATTTATGATGTCGATGATAAAATCAAAATCAGCACAATTGGACTTACAATTTACCTCTGACGTACAGATATAGAGTAATTAGTTAATGATTAATGATAATCATCGGAGATAATCAAGTAATTGAGGATACACGCAAGTACGCAAGAATCACCAACGTTCACAACCAACCAATAATAACTAATATTTCATTAATTTATGTTTTAAAATGGTTACTGAAGATAACCGCCAAATTACATGTAAAGTCATAGGTTATTTAAAACAGTCCTTAGATATAATAAATATCCTTAAATATAATCTTATATCTAAGATATAAGATCAAACCCAAACAAGAAACATGGATACTTTAATGAGCCGATTTCGCGTTAAACTTGATTGATTTTTTTTTTTTTTCCCTGTATCCTTGAGAAATGTCGCATTAGACAGATCTGCATTCTAGGAATGAGCTCATCGCTTCCTGTTTACTTGTTCTTTTGGAAGATTTATTTCTTCTTTTTTTTCTCTCTCTCTTCAAGCTCAGAAATTGTCAGGACGAAACAATCAAATGCACAAATCTCATAGGGGGGAGGAGATAGGATTAACTACGTAATGTATAATCCGTGATAAACGACGGCACAAGTATACTTTTCATCACAACTTTACAAACATCCAGTCGAGAACGCGATTGGATTTTATTTATCTTGACCCGTCCATTTTACTAATGCTCCGCCTGACCCTTGGAAAGTTGCCCTGAATCTCGGTGACAGCGACTGCGGAATAACCAATCAGGGCCACCAAGCAAGAGGAACCTCCAAAGACCTTGAGTTGGCAGAGCAGAGTACCAACGCATTGGAAAAACATATTCATCTTACTAACAATAAGGTATTATTTAACTTCACGTAAATAGTTGGCTAAATTATTGGAAATTTATCGAATGAATTAAAGTTAGAAGCGGGATGTTTTGTGTTAAGTGGGAGGCTACAAATGGTCTGGGCAACAGAGGTCACTGGTGGATTCGCCACAGCCGCAATTACTTTACCTCCACTGTTCTATATTTTCAATGTTTATTTAAAGCATTATTTAATTCATATTTATTATTTTGTTATTTAAATATTTTTATTTCTGGAATCAATTTAAACCTCTCTACCATCTGCTAATTCTTTCTCTCACTCTTATTATCTTTGCAGCAGAATCTTGGTTGGGGAAGCGGTCAATAAATAAGCACACAAATAAGAAAAAAAATATTATAATGTGTGCCGACGTTTCGTGCTAAATTTAAGGTCATCACCAGGGCTAAGAAAACACAAGATAACAATAGATGTGATTAGGGATTAATAAATTATATGCCACTTCTATAATTTTTTTTTTTTATTGAAAACTAGTTTCGAATGTTACACATTCTTGTCTTAATTAAATTCATAATTGTTTTACAATGCTACTTTATATTACATTTAATTTAATATGCATAATAATACCAAAATGTATTTTGAATTGACTATTTTTGAATTTTTGTGTGCTTTTAGAACTGAAGATGAATGTATAACATTCGAAACTAGTTTTCAATAAAAACAAAATCATAAAAGGAGGTTTCATGGTGGCAAGCCGCGGTATGTTTTTACTTAAGGATTGATAAATTATTTGCCACTTCTATAAATTTATAGAACTTCTACAAATTTATAGAAGTGGCAAATAATTTATCAATCCCTAATTAGATTGACCCTTATATACCATCATGCGGATGTCAAATGAATAGATGTAATAACATTGGCAGTACCAGTAATAATAAAAAAGTTAACAAACAGTAAGATGAAAAAAATAAAGTATAAAGAAAAAAATACTAATCATAATATGCTAATATTAATGTGAATAATAAGAAATAAAGAAAAATATGTTGATAGGTAATGAAAGAAAGGGTATTTACAATGATTGTTAAAATATAAAAAGAAAGATAATGAATGGTATGAAAGATATAGTAAAATACATGAAAAATACTAATTAGAATAACAACTAAAATGAAAATTTAATTAGTATTTTTCATGTATATTACTGTATCAATCATTATCTTTCTTTCTATATTTTCACAATAATTTTAAATACCCTTTTCTTCATTATCTATCAACATATTTTTCTTTATTTCGTATTATTAACATTAATATTAGCATATTATGATTAGTACATCTTTCTTTATACTTTATCTTGTTCATCTTATTGTTTGTTAACTTTTTTATTATTACTGGTACTGCCACTGTTGTTACATCTATTGTTATCTCGTGTTTTTTAGCCCTGATGATGGCCTAAAACTTAGACCGAAACGTCGGCACAGATTATAACAAATTTTTTCTTATTTATGTGTTTATTTATTGACCGCACACTCAACCAAGATTCTCCACATTCAACCATACTCTCAACATTATTATTATCTTTATCGGTAATTTTCGTTTGATCTTCTGTAAAATAAATAATAAAGAATCTGAGATTTGTTAATTGCGAAAATTAGGCGATAAAAATTTAGTTTTTATTTTAAGGAAAGTTTTTTTTTTTTAGGTTTATGACTCGGCGAAATCACATATAATTTAAAACTAACTTAATTTGGAACCACTTAAATTTATCTTTGGAAAAAAATAGTTAATATTAATTTATTTTATATTTATACACCATAGTAATCATTACATAGTATTCATCATTTTAGCTAATTTGTCTTAGTAATTTCTTAAGGATCGTTTAATAAAAGTTCTTGAAACTTAAGTCAAAAATAATTTTCAACTAATTTCGTCCAAAAGAAACTTACAAGAAAGAAAATTGAATGTAAAGTTGTGTATGTTGTTTACAAATAAGCACCAACGAGCACTGCGTCCCAAGCGGAACCCAAACGTCCAAGCAGATACGAGTAGGAGTTTGAGAGATGTTTCAAATAAATGAGTTATAATTATAATTTTTTTATTATTTTTTTTTTGGGAGGAAGGGCGGGAGAAGAGGCTAGAGGGTTAATCGAGAAAGACGGGAAATCGTAGGACTGATGACCGACATATGTGCGTACCACGGCGAATCCAGGAGACAACGCCTAAAAGTGCGACTATTCCGCCGAAGCGGGACGTCTGGTCACATTATTCATAGTAAATAAGCGGGAGAAAAAAAGATAATTTAATTTAAAATTTAAATGAAAAAAGAAAATTATAAATGATTATAAGACATTTGAAAAATATCGTGATGGATATAAAAAAGTGCTGAATGATGCCAATAATTTAAGTTGAGAAAAAAAAGGGGAAAAAAAAAATTCTGTTGAACAGTCCCAAGCCGGATATATAATATATTAACCTTCCAGGAACAAAATAGCATGAATGCCATCAACAGGCTGGCCAACCTTGGAAGTGGACAGGAGGCAAACTGTGACCTTATCGGTCTCTATAGCATATTACATCTGATTACTACTTGTCTTTGAGCAGGCCGTTTTGCATAGATCAACGAAAACTTACAACGAATTATACGATACCATATCTTAAAAAGTCAAGGTTATGAAATTCATTAACATATTTAATTTACCTGATTTAATATTATACTACACCAATATTTTTATGTTTGCTTAAAAATCGAACAGGTAAATCGATACCCGACAAAATGTATATGGATACCCTATTCCTACTATTCGTGGTAGTACAAACATTCAGACTGTGCGGAATTGTCCTAGTATACAAGCAGACAGTTAACTAGTGACAGTCAGTTGGATGATGGCGGATGTAGAATTGGTTGCTGCAGTAGGTGCAATTGTTTTAGAAATTATAAAAATCAAACAGCGTACCAAAAAATTTAAAAAAAATAGTAATAATGACATATTAAAAGAACTCAAAATTTAAAATAAATTCCAAGCAAAACTAAATCATATAGTTGTATTCCTCCTCCAAGAATTGAATAAAGTCAAAGCGTAGGACAGAATCAATTTTAAGTTCAGAAATAATCGAAGCACAACATATCTTCGAAACCAGGTAAGTACGATCAAAATTGATTTTTTTTTTTTAAACATTTATTGTCTCTCTTTGAATAGTTGGAATTTGACAGTTACGTGATTTCACACTTTTGTCGACGATATGAAAACAATGTTTCCCAGCATAATCACTATTACAGTTGATTAGGTAGACAAGGTGCGACAGTTCACTGTCAAGGCGAATACATGTAGCAATTGACGAGACAGTCGCGACCTGATAGTAAGACAGTACTGCCTCGACAGTAAATTCTATCATACAGTTTACACGATGGCAGTGGCTACCACAGTTGCTATCATGGATGCAACTGTCGCGATAGTGAAAGTAAACTGTCGCAGGGCAAATGAGGATAAAGACAAGCCAAATATCGGTACAGGTAAAGGGATCTATACCTTTCCGGCTCTCAGGAGCCATGGATTTTGACAAATGAGGTGTCAAAAGAAAAAGAATTTCATGGAGAAGTAAAGAATCCTAACTTCGATTCTCAAGTTCTACAACTTTAATAAACTGATAGAAAAATCAAGGATGTTTCAAAGCTCCGACGGAGGTAAGTCGGCGGATCGAGACAGGATATGTGGAGCTTTAATGATTTAGACGCGGACATCAAGAGCCGAAAGACGTTACTTAGGGAACACATGGGGCCTTGGGTTTTAAAGTCTTAAAACATACAGTTTTCGAGATAACTCACGATATAGAGCTTGTGCAAAGTTGGTTACGTGACGTTATCATGACAACTTTATGTCCGTGGAAGCAATTTGACTTCACAATTTTTTTAATAAGTGTGAAATAATTGTAAATTTTGTTAATAAAATGAGAAGGGAAAAAAGTGTGAAACTTTACTGTCGTTTGTAAAAATTTATTGTTCCTTGAAAATGGCTGTTTTTCTATGCTAAAAGGTTTTTATGTTAAGAGAAAAACGTTATATATTCTTTCCTATAGCAAGCCCTAAAATACTGCTAAATATGAATAATACAAACAGAAAATGGTATAGCTGAGGCTTATTGTTTAACTGTTAAACTGAAAATATATTTTTCAGTGGGACAAGCTAATTACTTATTAAATAAACTGTCACTTCAAAATAGTCATTATAACTCTAATGGTGATATTATATCGTTTATATGAAAAACATGTTTTCCTAATATCGCTTATAATTTGAATGTACAGGGGAAGAAGGGTAGATATGCCAGAGTTCCCGCTAATTGAAATAAAATTTAGACTTTAGTTTTGTTGTAACTGTCAATTTTATTATGATTCAGTTAGACGCTCTTGATAGTAAAAGTTACGGCAGTAAAAGAAGGATCCCTAAGGATATCGTTGGTCGAGATAATTAAAGGATATGTCACCAGTGAGTGATGCTAAAGAGACTGAAGTTGAGGCAGTAATGGTTGATCCTATCTCGGGTCTACGGTAGCATTGAGTCGGCCTCTTCGTACTCCTTCCTCTCGGCTCAACTTTCATTAGCTCGATAATAATCTAGACTCTTTAATTCTCTCTACCAGCTTTGCCAATTAAAGATTTCTTCTCCACACTCGACAAAATATTTTCTACTTTTTTATTTGGTTGGTTTATCGGCACCATCTCTGAGGTATTAATCAATGCTATTATTAGGGGCACTCGCAATATTATTTAGCATGCTAAATTCAGGATTATGAGCGGCCCAGTGTAAGTACTATCCTACTTGCTAAATAGATACAGTGGCGCAGATTGTGGTAAGATGATGGTAAAAAAAGGAGTGTAAATATATGTGTCCACCTTTCGCTTTACTTTTGTTCCTCGTCCTCTTCTCCTGCTTCTCTATTTTATTTTATTCAAATTTAAGTAGCTTATACAAATAAAATAAAAATCTATAATATCTATAATTATATCTAAAAAATATAATTGAAACAAAATTATTATTATCTAAAGACGATAAGTAACATGTAACCTCTAAAACAAATCTTTCCACTAATATTTTTAGCCGTATTTTCCCCGAAAAAAATATGCTATTGCAGTGGGTGGAAGGTCGGTGGGACTACGTTTTCTATCCGTTTCATAATCCCTAGAGCATGATTATGGAACTTTTGGAGATGTTTGATATATATAATTTTGGTATGTTTACCTGAAATTTCGGCGTTTTTAGAATTTTGCGCATCTCTACAGTTTCACCAAATTAGTTTTTAGGGCTAAAATTGGTATGTGAATTGGGTTGGTGTTGGGAAAGTATTTTTTGGGGATCCCAACTTGGTTCCTCCACCCCATTGGTTTTCCGATTTTTTAAAACATTTGCGCACCTTTAAGACCCCTCCAAATCGACTAAGAGGGCTCAAAACCGGTTGCATTTGAAAGGAAATTAAATTACCTATAAAACAAAAGAAACTCCATCGGACCAGTATTAGCAAAAATATGGTTATTTCAACTGTTTCAATGCCTTTTTAGTCGTATTTTCCCCGAAAAGAAAATAGACTTGCAGTGGGTCGAAGGTCGGCGGTGAACGGCGGGATTGCGTTTTCTATCCGTTTCTTAACCCCTAGAGCACGACTATGGAACTTTTGGAGATGTCTGATATATATATATTTTCCCTCCCCCCCCCCGGTACATTTGAACACCTCCAGCGGACCCCTTTGGGTCAAATGAGCTGAAATTCGGCGTGTAGGACTTCCTTCCAGGCAGAACGATATATGTATTTTTATTTTATTTTTTTCATTTTTATTTTTTTATTACTCCCCTGTTTTTTAAAGTTTATTTTAAAAGTGAAAATACGACTTTAGTGACGGAGTTCTGCTGCTCACGGACTTTTTTTTATTACTTATACTTGTACTCATGTACTTTATTATGAAATAGGGCCTAGGGTCTGTTAAACTAAGCCTATGAATCGACTTGTTATAATGTTATGTTTGGCATGCTATTGCTAAAACTGGACGAATAGCAAGATTTAGTCTGCTAAATGAGAGGTTATAATTATTCTTATTAACTACTCTTATAATACTTTTCATTGCATAAAACATTTTGAATGGTAGCGTTTAGCTTTTGGGGTTCCAATATACCACCGAATTTCTCCCCTATTCGAATCATAAAATCTAAAATCCTCATTATTAGTAATTATGTTTTAAAAAAACCTACCCATAACGACCTAAATCTTACATATAATTTTTAATGTAAATATAACATTTAATGTAAATGTAAGTAAACTTGTTAATTCCAATAAATAAATATATCAGAACAGTGAATTTTTATAAAACGTCAAAAAAATAAAGCCATGGCATTAGACAATACAAACAGGATTTACAAAGTCCCTCTAGAACTCCTAGTATTGCGTTTTAACTAGATAAATGAGGACAGCGTGCTTCGGCGATTACATCACCAAATGCCTTTAAGTGTAGTTTCCCGTTTGATTTCATAACCATCTTCAGCATCGGAAAATATTATACTATAATCTTATAACACTCCAATCCCAGAAGTTTCAAAAAAAAAAAAAAAAAAAGTAAAAAAAAAAAGGTTTTTACATAAATTTAAATAAGCGTAAAATAATAATGCATAAATTAAAATTTTAATAAAATAACTGTGCGATAAGAAATGGTAGCTAAACCACTCAGTAATTAAATGAATAAATACCCAGTATAGCTATATACTGTACTAATGTGTGACGACGTTTCGACCTCCGTTGTAGAAGCCCTTCATCAGAGCAAAACAAAATGTGAGAATAAAAAAAAAGAAGAATAGATATAGAAGGATTAGTCGGATGAAATTGAAAAAAAAAATGTAAAATAGTAAACACAAAACATAGAAGTTATAAAAAAAATAAATAATACTAGGTGGAACAGTAAATAATGTTATACGTAATGGTAACGGGATATTTTAAAGTGGGACAAGCTAATGACTTATTAAGTAAACTGTTAATTCAACATTGTCATTTGCTTCACCCAAATGTGTGTGTTAAATAAATTTTATACGAATAAACATGTTTCCTTAATATCGCTTATACTTCTAAGGCATTAGGGAAAAGAAGGATAAGCATCTAATGCAAGAGTTCACGCACGAGTGTACTAGTTAAACCAGTTTGCAAAGGTCTTTCTGACCCAAAATTACCATACAAAAAAAATGTCTAATCTATAAGTTGTAAGCCTTTTTTTTCTTCGCGTTTTTCCGAAAGTTTATATTTTTGGCAAATAGGTATTTTTCTCAAAAAGTAATTGTCTGAATTTGCATAATTTTTTACAAAGTCATATAACTAGCTACATTACCAATATGCTGCTTTTTTCTATTATAAAATAATGATATTTACATACTTAAAAAAAATATATATATATATATTTTGAAAGTGATTGATTAAACGGATTTTGAGAAAATGTTCCATATATTGACATGCATTAGTATAGGAATTCCGCCATTCTAAAATATAATAATATCTCCATATATTTAAAAAAAAAATTATTATTTATTTAATGAAATTTATATTACTGTATCAACCACAAAAAAAATACAAGTAAATGTGAACTACGATATAATGACATGTAAGACAAGTAGAGAAATTAACCATTGGTAGCGCTCCAATAGAAATTCTAAACTATAAGGTCCCGAGGCCATCTTCTTTTCAGACGCCTTGGAGGATTATCGGGAATCGAAGAAGAAGCAAGGTTTGAAACTAGTGGATTTGAGTGAGGATGGAGTTTGTCATGGAAGGACAGGTACCTAGTTCGGACCAAATCTGCAATATATGGAACAACATTAAGATCATTACGGATGATTTTATTCGTAATAAAGTAAGGAGTATTAAGGATTATACGAAGGATTTTGGATTGTAAGGATTGGATATGAAAGGAATGCGATGGTATTTTTAGTTTTAGGAGCCCTAAAGTTTGACTCTGAAAGTCCAAATAGGCCTTATTATAGTCATGTAAATGAGCTTTTTATAATTAGTTAAAGTATTTGTCTAGTAAGTGTTGAAGTAGCCGAAAACGGCGAGCATCCATATAATATAAAATGGACTTAGACCACTTTAAAAAAATAACTGCTCAAATATTGGTAATAATTTTTAAAAAATCCATAGATTTACTGTAAACTTCAAAATGGAAGTTCACAGGCGACAGACTTGAACTAGGCGACAAAACTGCGCACAGATATGTCATTTCATTGAGCTAACTTTCGGTTACGGAGCCGGTCGTAAACTCATTCCAAACTCAATGTGAGAGAATATAAGCGTGAACAAGAGTATGAAATGTTGGATTTCTGACTCGGAGTGCGAGAGATTTGCATATGGTAATGCCACAGAAGGCTGTTAGCATTTGGTGTCGATGATGTCAGGCTTTAATCAATTTCTCTTCGCACATATCTCGCCATGTCTGTATCTGTCTGCAGTCTTCATGGCTAGCCCACGCCTTGTTTGTTTTGTACGAAATAATACCTGTCGCTCGCCAAGATAGGGATCGATAATCTGTCAAACGTCTGGTTCATATGGAACTTTAAATACGCATATGTATCCATGAGGAAGGTATAATAATAAAAAACAATTCGATCGGAGGACATACAACGGATAGAATTGGTCAAAATAAGATCATTGATTTATTCATAATGATTTAATAATTGCATCGGTAATTAATTAATGGTTAGAGAGATAAACTAAAGACAGCGAAAGAATAAATGGAGCAGGTCATTTGATGACGACATCATCATGATTGATATCTGAGTACAAGGTATTCTTGTAGGACTTAGTATGGACCAGAGGTTCCCAAACTTTTTATTTCAAAATTAACGTATAGACCCATGGATAGGCCCCCGTCCTTTCCTAGTATTGATTTTTCAAATTCATCAACTTTAAATGTATTTTTGAAGCTGACACAGTTCACTTTGATAGGGTTGACTGTAGAGTAGAAAATAATAAAATAAAAATCTATAAGCATTTAAAAAAAAAAAAAAAATCAATGGTTCTAATAGAGGGTTAGCCTGATGCTTTGATAAATTAAAATATTTGGCTTAAATCTATTCAGTTTTAACCATAAATCTCTTCGGCCACTGATTTGGAATATGTTTTTATTTTTTCTACTAACATAACATAACCATACTAAAACCCCTTTCCACAAGGTATGAAGATGGGAAAAATAGGCTAGTGTTGGGTATGAGGCAAGTACCCTCCAACATAACTAGGAATAAATTAAAAAATTAAATTAAAACATGTAAAAGAAATTTCGGGTCTTCATCAGATAGCCTAAAAACTTGTTTTGAGGTCTTTCAATTTCAAAAAAAAATAAATAATATTTCGTATTTTTGGATGGTAGTCAATGTGCGAAGGAGGGCTATAACTGAATTCAATTCATGCCTCCCCAAAACTTTGAAGCACGCTACCTACGGTTATGAAGAGAAAGCTGTTGAAAACTTTCTAACGATAGTCCATAATGCAGGATATGTAACAGGAATGTTTCTCTGAAGCCAGAATTGCTGATATCCCTTTTCTAAACTACACCTTAAGTTCTTCCTTAGTGATTATTACAATCGATTCTTCATGTCGATATAAAGATTGATGATCCAATGTGGCGTTTCTATTGCCGATATATTTTCAAAGCTACTTTCAAAGTATGTGTAAAGGTAAACTTAATTGTTGAATGTAGGCTAAATCCACTATCTTAGACCCAGATGTATGTCTCATGCACCGAGACACAGACAACATGCTAAGAATGTGAATATTGGGGAAAAATATCGAGTTTTTGTATATATCGAAATAGTAGTTCAATGTATATCTTACGGTCTCAATATTTTTAATCTTTCAAAGGGACACTCATATATCAATATTTCTTTGGCGATATAATTAAGATATAGTTTTAATAATATCGATATTTCTGGGAATATATAATTAAGATATTGTTTTTATCATATCGATATTTCTGTGTCGATATAATTAAGATTTTTTTTATATTATCGATATTTCCTTTCCGATATCATTAAGATATAGTTCTTAATCATTTACAACAGAAGAAACAGGTTATTTCCTATCGTCCTTCAGATTCGTTTAGTTTTCTTTTTTTTTAATTTGATAAAAGAAATAATGATATTTTGAAATATAGATATACCTGTGCCGATATAATTAAGATGTTCTTTTTATTAAGTTCATTTCCAACAGGATTTAAATATCAAGAAACAGGTTATCTCCTTATCTTCCTCTAATTCGTTTAGCTTTTTTTTTTTTTTTTTTTTTTTGCGATTTATTGTCCAAGACTAATGTGGCTCTTTCAAAAAAAAAAAAATAAAACGATAATATAGTGCCCAAATACTCAGTCAAAACATCAAACAGTTTGCTCCGTTCGAAGAAAGCATTCTTAATTTTTTTTTTTTTATTATTAAACTTCAGTTTCATCTGATCATAATTTTAATGATCCAGCGCCTACTGACAAATGAAACAGGTTTGGAAGCGGAAAAAAAATAGCGATGTTCAGAGTTGAATTTCTGCGATACGAGCTTAAATTTGAAGAGAAACAAAAAAATAAAATGAAACAACCAAAGGATTAATGGCCCCATACTTCTTTTCGATTTAAAGGTTTTAACACGTTTATCTAAATCTGAGAAATGAATTGAGCTCAAAGTTCAAGGAATCTCATATCACTATTAGAACGTAAATAAATAATAATAATAATCGCTGTTTTTAAAAAATAAAATTTAGACTAAAATTGCCTAAATTTATGCCTAAATTTCTACATACCAAAATTGAAAAAATAACTCAATAATAATTTCGATTAACAAACTTGATTTTTTTACTGTAAAATCGATTCAACTGGAGCAGTCGTTAAAAACGTGTAAGACGACGACAGGACGACTTTTTTTTTCTTTTTATGTTAATTAAGGAATAAAAAAATGTTTAATTTTTTTTTGGAAAGGTTATACATATATTTTACCTCATCAACTTGAAGAACTGACAGTTAATTAATACTATTTTTTAGCTAAAAAAGCTTATTTCAAATTACGAAAACTGTCCAAGACGAATTTTCTCTTACGTCATGTTTGTTTTTCACATAGCTTCTATTTACGACTCTTTTATATAAAGATTTCATTGACGTCACAAGAAAACGTTTTATCAGCCGAAGCAAGGGACAGAATATCTCTCCTGTAACAGTCTTAAAATAGGGAATAAAAAAAGTTTATCACTCATGTTTATATACAATTCAAACATAAACTCTGTTTCCAGGCAAATATTTACAAACGAGAAGTGTAAATCACTATTTTAGATTTCCAAAAATACGACATCTTACAAAAATTGTTTGTTATTTGGTAACTATGAAGTTTTAGCTAAGGCCATCAATCGGAATTATCTTGTTTAAAACAGTCTTTGCTTTGGTAAAAGAACTGAAAATGAAAAAAAAAATTAATAAAGAAATTAAATGCATAAAGAAATCTGGATGTAGTTATGGTTGGTATGTCTGCCATGACGGAGGGTAATTATTCGGAACTACTCTGAACTTGAAATATAAAAAGATTTATCTGAGATCTCACAACCAGCTCCTTTCCTGAAAAATAACTGAGATGCCCTTACCTCTTGATTTGTGTATCACGTCTATTTTTGGGATAGTATGCTGTAATGTCTCTGCTCATTCAGAAAAAAAATATATATATATATATATATATATATATATATATATATATATATATATATATATTTAGTACTATTGTGTTTATTTATTGAAAAATGAATCAAGGAAAATTATGAAGACGTATCAGCCGTGATTTGTGTAAAAATTCTTTTTTAATATTAAAAATTATAATTAGCATTAAAATCAAAATTTACATGTAATATTTATACTTAGAGGTGCTAAAAAAATTGCTTTATGGTAACATTTGTAAATCAATTTTACTAATATCAATTTATATTTATATTAAGATATATTTTACAACTTTTTTTTTTATTTTAATTTTCTATTATATACCTATTTTTATTGTATTATTCTTATTCCTTGTGATGTATAATTTTTAAGTTTTATATTGTATAACATTTGTTTTATTCTATGATTATTATCTTATTCTACAGTAAATTAAATATGCAGTATCACTCTATTTTAATTAATTATTATTTTTTTTTCAATGTTAAAAAAAAAATGGTGAAAAATTGCAATCTTTCTACATATCGAAAATTCCTTATATTGATTTTTTTTAAGGAATCTTCGTGTTCGATATAGAGGTTTGACTATATCTTTTTAACAATTACAGCCCCCACAACTCCCGCCTAATCAAAATTGTAAACAAAAAAATTAATATATTTTATTTTTGTAATTTTAATAAGATAAATGATGCCACCGACCGATAGCTGTTGACAACTGTTGAGACGGAATTGTAAATATTTTTCGGGATTGACTCAATTCGTTTCTATTAAGTGCTCAAAATTTCAGTTTATATTCAGGCTGGGATATTCAAAATTAAAGGCAATATTTTTTTTTTTTTTCTTCATCAATTTCTTACTCCCGCTGAAGTTCAATTCCCCTGTTAAGGAAGAGGCTTGGGTATGACGCCAGTAAAATTATATAGCAAAAAAAAAAAAAATGAAATTTAATAATAAGTCATAAGTAAATCAATTATGGACTCCAAAATCACAAACAAAAAGTTTTAAAACCGTTTGTAAGTCATATTTACATTTTTTTTTTTTTTTTTTGAATAAATGCATTAATTTCTTCAATATCTTTCCGCTTCTATTCTATAATGGGAAAATGAAATAACGGGTGATGAAATAAGTAAGAGGGAGATATCGACCCAAAGGCAAAAGAGTCACATTTGCATATGACGTGACGCTCCAGGGCCGTAACCATTTACATGCACCCCGGCTACCGTTACCGGCCATTATAGACCCATGGGCTCATATCTTAATCGCTTATAGCCATTTCTTTGAGGGAGTATAAAACGCGGAGGGAAATACGGAACATAACGATCGTTATTTTTAAAATCGTTATTTTAAAATAATTTAACATGAAATATCTGCTGTGTCTGCTCACCTTTCCTTACTGCTTTGGGCAAAAGTCAAAAATAAAAATTGTACGTTAATATTAGTCAGATTATAATATATATATATATATATATATATATATATATATATATATATATATATATATATACACACATTAAAAAATGTATTTTGGCCAACACAATAAATCGACAATGGCAACAAACAACAAATGGACGATCTCTATATCAATTTGTTTTGGAAGTCACACTCAATAACTGCGACAAAATTAAAAGTATACATTACAAACTGACACAGTTCTTAACTGAACAGGCACAAAGCAAATTATACTTTAAGCTGTTTCATCTTGGGAACAATGATACGACATGCCACTGCGACGGACAGACCCCACAAACATTTCATCACATCCTATATGACTGCCCTATTTTTTACAACAAAAGATACCACATAATAAGAAGCATTCTTATGAAAGGAGACGATTGGCCGCTCAGGGAGGACATCTTTAAGAAGCATTATAAGGAGATGAAGAAATTCGCTCTTGAGGTGGACTTTCAACTCATTCAAAAAGATCCAGAGGACTGACTTATTTTGTAAATTTTCATTTATCTTGCTTGTAATTATTATATGTTTATTTTTTTTATTTTATTACTTTTTCTTTATTTTTTTTTCTCTTATATAATTTAATGTGTTCACGAGGAAAATTCTACATTCTGAAATTTCGCCATCTCTATCTCATTTTACGTTTATCTGATTTTCTTTTACATTCTTTATTAATGTATTATTTAGCCAACGCATTGAAGATTAAATGTAATATTACATGTAAAAATTTATGGACATGTATTTGATACATGTATAATGCTATACGCATGTATTAATAAATACACGGTCCTCATCTATAGATATGAATTATAAAAAAATTATAAACCGGTTTCAATAAGGAAAAACTACAGAATATTAAACAAACATGTGTATAAAGTTCAATGCGCTATCTTTGCTAATACTAGTCCGATGTAGATTTTTTTTTTTTTTTTGTAGGGAATTTAATTAGCTTTCTAACTAACGTTTAACTTAACTTTTTCTTCTTCTTTCTCTCAAGGACGTACTGAAGTCTTCAGGCAGATTTCTTTAAAATCGTTACAGCCGTTTTTTTTGCAATAGTCAATATAAAAACACGTTTAAAAGATATTGCGAAGAGGCTGCAATCAGGCATCAGAGACTGAAATCTCACAAAATTGAATGAAACACATAGTTCTATTGTAGCGATAGGAAAGTAAAACATTAGGTTCGAGTCCGGCTCTGGCAGATAGTTTATTCATGGAACGACTCAGGGATCGGGAGAGACCCTCTTGGGGAATACCCAGCTATAAAGTTGGTATCCGGTCCTTCTGTTGTGGTTCTGTTTAATGTTAGTGTATTGTCACTTGTCCAGATAGTTCTCATCATATATTCAAATGCAACCTTTTTCAGCTGAGCTAATGCTACCTCCCTTTACCTTCGGAATATGTTCAACTCGTTTTGAATGAAACGCGATATTTTATTAGTTGATCTCTTTTCAACTGTCGATATGCGATGTGCTATATTCGGTCTGTACTCATGCAATATTATGTTTTCAAGGACTGATGATGGGTGGTTGCTTATTCATCGCTATTTCAGATATTCAAAGCTTTGTTGTTAGGATGTGTTGTTAGGATGCTAGTTCGGAAAGTTAATATAAAAGTGGACATTTTTTTTTTCCTTTGCATTTAAACAGGTAATTCAATATTGCCCGTTTTCAAATACGCCACCTTAGAGATAATACACCAGTTCAAACTCAGTTTCCATTGCTAGAAGGCTTTTAGAAATTCCTGTTTTGAGGTTCCTATTTTCTGTACTTGTTAATTAGTTAATTACAAAAAAATTAGATGACTTGTTGAAATTTCTTTTACTGAAAATATTGTAGATAATATTAGGCTTCAAATTTTGACAAGAGCCATATTGAAGTCTTAACTAAATTTAAAAAAAAGAAGATTACTAGGTACTGTACCCTATTACTAGGCCCTTCATGGATTGTTGTGGTACATTTTTTATGAGTACAGGTTTTTTGAGTAAGATTAAAAATCAAAATCTAATTTTTCTTCGCGCAACTTGCGTTCTGGAGCCCTTTATTTTTACCTCAATATTTTTTTAGCTAGTTTATTTAATGAACCGCTCAATGAAAATGTCAAAATGAATTATTCTGTTTCTAAAATTTTATAAAACAGATAAATCGAGATTTTTATTTTTAGTTATTAAGAGGATGCCGCTAAATGTTTAAATAATTAATTTCTATTAAAAATTAAAGTCATGTTTATTTTAGGCGTCTACCAGTGGTTCCCAAAATTGTTTATTTTGCGGCACACTAAAATTATTATACAAAATTCACGGCACCTCTATTTCTTTTTTTTTTTTTTTTTTTTGTCTTTAATACAATAAATAAATACTTAGATAACATCAATATTTAATTGATATTGGTATTTATTTTTTATTTACAGCTTCGATGTTAACATTCCTACATAACCTCATTACTTTTCGAATATCAATTCAATATATACTGCATCTGTCTTATAAATGTTGTATCCAGGGATTCGTATCGAGGTTATACCGAACGCTACACTACGTAAACCTGGAAATGGACGATTAACGGAACAAATAAACTGTTCATTACAGCAGACCTACTCGCCCGGGATTGCTTTATAAACTAATACAAAGCCGTTAGTTGAACAGTACTAGCCGAGGGAAAGTTTTAATTAGTTGACGGGTCACATAGGATAGGAGCGATGAGGAATGGATGAACTGGGGAACAACTTCAAACTAACTTGCGGGCTTGTGGTGGTCTTCTCTGCAACGGTCATGCTTCTATTTTACCACTATTCAAGATACAGAATGAATAAATGTATAAAGGGCATAAAAATGATAACAAATAATTAGTAACAATTGAAAAAAAATTAATTGAAAAATAATTAAATACGTGTATATATATATATATATATATATATATATATATATATATATATATATATATATATATATATATATATAATTTTTTTTCAATTGTTATTAATTATTTGTTATCATTTTTATGCCCTTTATACATTTATTCATTCTGTATCTAATAATAATAATAATAATAAATTATAATTATATATATATATAATTATTATAATTATAATTTTTCATGATTATATAATTATTATATATATATATATATATATATATATATATATATATATATATATATATATATATATATATATATATATATGGGCTATTACTTTGCCATCGTTAGAGACTGTAAAATGCGAGAGGACCTTCTGCCGTCTCGATCATAGTCTATATGATACAGCGCATTGAACTTAGCAGCCATGTTTTTATTTTTCCACCGCTGCAGGCTGGAGGAACTGAATTTTCGATGTGCATTTTTCAAATTCTTTTGATTTGCAGAACCCCTCGGAGTAAAAAAAAAATTAAATATTTTAATAAAGTATTTTTGGCTATTGATATGTCTGTCATTATTATCTTTTGAACGGGTGAACTGATTATATTTTGATTTTTTAATGCTATATATATATATATATATATATATATATATATATATATATAACGTATTTAATTTTTTTTTTCAATTGTTATTAATTATTTTTATATGCATATATACATATGTATATAAAAATACGTATTTATATACGTAATATAAAAAAGTAACTTGTACCCCTTTACCCAAGCACTACAGAATTTAATAACATAAACTTTTACATCTGATAAAAAATTTTAAAAACGCTGCAAATTATTACACAATGGTTTATTATTTCCACTTAGAAATATTTAAAAAAATGCAAGTAAGCTGTGATGGTTAGGAAATGTAATCAGATGGTAAAATGATACAGAGGATGTCCACTTCAGTAGGACAAAAAAAAAGGGGGAAAGACTAAGGAAGCTAAAGGAAGTGCAGAAATAATCCAAGGAAGGATAAAGTGGAGAAATACGAGGAAGTCAGAAGTCCAATAGATAAGTCAGGAGGCCTAGGGCCACGATGACCAGCCGCGCCGGAGATTTAGTCTACGAAGTTCATTACGCCTAATAAAAGACTAAAAAATTGCGGACGGATTTTTTTTTTATTCGATATTTGGATTCTACGTATCTTGAAACGTAAAACCTCAAATTTTTAAGAAAGGGTTACAATTTTTTTTTTCTTGGTCGATTCCAAAGGTTTATCATTGTTATGGGCTCATAAGATCTTTAATCGGCAATTATATAAAAATAATTTTTTTTTTTTTTTAATGCCTTGTTATGCTGATTCCAAAACACATTACATTTCCCCTCTATATTTATAAATGGCCGAGTTATTGGGCTTATGAGATCTTTAATCGGCTGCCATTTTGAAACAAAAAGACGGATAGTGATGTCGAGTTCCTAAGATAATCCTGGGGTGAACTGTGACATTGGGACCGAATCTCATGAAAATCTGTCCAGAAGTCTTGGAGAAAAGCCGCGGACAGCATGCGGCGGACGGACGGATTTTTTTTTTCGATATTTGGATTTTACGTATCTTGAAACGTAAAATCTCAAATTTTGAGGGGAGATTACAAAAATTATTTCCTTGGTCGATTCCAAAGGTCTATTATTGAAAATAATAAACCAGTAACATGAAAAAATATGAACATGAAAAAAATAAAACAGTAACATGAATGAGGCGATTAGTTTATGGGAAATATAAAAAAATAAAACAGTAACATGAATGAGGCGATTAGTTTATGGGAAATATAAAAAAAAAACAGTAACATGAATGAGACGATTAGTTTATGGGAAATATAAAAAAAAAAAAGTAACATGAATGAGGCGATTAGTTTCAAAACAGGTTCAGATCATTTTAATTTTTTTTTTTCAGGAAATACCAAAAACTTAAGATTGTGCCGCTTTTGACCAAAGTAACGTCATGAGTTTGACCCATTTTTAATCTGTGTTGAGACGTTTTTGGTCAATAAGCCTTTGCTAGGCGATGTTCTGCATTGAGAACTGTAAAAATAAAATAAAAATATTTTGTGGACAAAAAAAAATTAATTCAGCCGTTTTTGAAATTAATCTACTCAAATATAAAAAATATTTTTGTTACTTTTTTGTCATATTTCCATGTGTGATCCCACTATAGTCTACTCTTTTCTAATATTCTTGAATCTCGTTTTTCTTGGTCCTGATGAAGGCCTTCAACTTTGTCCGAAACGTCAGCACTCATTAAGACGGTATATAACAGTGCCGTGTGTTTCATTTCTGAGCTCACACCCAAACGCCATCTTAATTATTTATTTTAATTTGAATTTATACTTTATTAATTAACGCTCATTTAAATTTACATCACTGATTTTTCCCTAATTCTATTTTTCAAGATTTTCGGCTAATTTTGAAAGAAGCATTGAACCGGCAGATGTCTAAGCTCAAATTAAAGCCAAATAAATATTCTTCAACTTCACTACTTATGACTTTTCAATAGGAGAAGTATTTTCGATCATATTTGATAACCAAATTTTTTTTTTTGGAAAAATATTGTATCTTTGAAAAACTATATCTCGGGACTGTTTAACTTAATTATTTGGTGGAGATCTTAAATTGTAACAGCGTTCACATGGAATGTGAGTACTGTTTCATTGACTTAAAAAAAAAAAAAGTTTCCGGAGAAGGAAATTAACTCTAAACATTTTTTTGGTTGACCATTTTCCATTACTCCACCGCCTCAGACAGTTGACAAAGTATAAAAAATAACAAAGTATTTAACGAAAACAATTCCCGTTATCTTGAAGACAAACAGTTACATTAAGAAGTAACCGAACTACCAAAGTAAGCCGGTCGTGCAGCGTGTTGACCCCGTATGTAGATGGATCGCAGGTCCTGTTTTAAATGTGTCGTGGAACATTCTATTTATATACACTGTTGTACATTGCTTCATTAGTCTAGAATAGCCTTAAGTTGTCTTAATTTGTATCAAAGTTGGAACTAACACCGCTAAATCAACACTTGTAAATGACTATAACGTCGAACTAAAAAACAAAACAATTTATTCTGGAATAACAACCTCCAGATAATAAAGTATAAGTATTTTCAATGCATTATTCATTGTTTTATTATTCACCATACCAAGGAGAGAACGTAATATATTTATTTATACCATAATAAATGTAGCATACCTATATGACCACACACATATTAACAAATCGAGTAAAATAAGGCAGAGTTCAGGCAGTAAAGTAGAGCTCTGTCACTACAGCGCTATTTTGAAGTGGCGGTGGTGGGAAAAAAAGTTTGAACCCCTAAAAGGCATTTCTCTAACACCAACTTTATCCGCATACAACCGACTTGATCCACTTTTCAATCATCTAACTCAAATTAGAGTTCCCAATCGCAGCGGGAAATATTACCAAATCCTCAAAACCTTGTTCTGAAACGGATTTAAAATGCAATCCCGATCCTCCCTCCCCTTCTCCCCGCAATTTCAAGGCGTCAAGCTTTGTTCAAATTATTATGCTATAACTTGATTGTGTTAATCAAATCAAACATCACTCCGTTATGCTAACACTGACCTAACGCATTCATCAATAATTAACCTTTCAACTTTTAAACCATATATCATAAATCAGACATTAAATTACGTGAGATTTCATTTTAAAGATTATTTATGGCTCTTTTTAGAGTTTTTGATCCCATTTTATTAGTAAAATACAATATTGTTGAGATGGTAACAATGGCGAAGTAGAATAACAATGGCACACAAGAGAAATGTAAGGCTAGACAAGAGGACAGATGGAAGCTGAATCGATTCACGCCTCCCACCAGCCGCCACTTGACGAAGTGGCACTCCACTAGTGAACTTACCCCCCTGCTCTCCCCCCATACCCCAGATCAATCCACTCATATCTCATCGTCACCACGCTAAACCATATCTCATCTTTCCATCTTTGCTACTTTTAAAGAACTTGTAGAAGTCTTTGCGACTTCTAAAGTACATGAATAATGTTCAAGAGGACCGTGGTACATATATTAACCACATCAGATTAATTAATTCATATTTATAACTGTATTATAATACAAGCAAATATGCTGAAATTAAAATGACATAACAGAAATTACTTGCTGGGAAGTAAGGTTAGAAATTATTGGACTTGAGATGCTATAGAGTTAACAATGAAAGGTAAACATTAAGGTTTTCTGTGAGATAGATTTTCGCTGGTACTGTCCACCGTAGGAGGCGGCAGTAACTGCCGGATGTTTACTGCTGCTTTGAAGGAACAAAACGGGGAATATTTCGCTTGTCACTGCTCGGCAGTCCAGGTATGATGCCATCTCTCGACTGCAGGGCACATTGCGGTAGCCTGTGGACAAAAGTCGAAAATGCGAATATTTTTTCCGACTTGTATTGCTTTAGTAATACTTTCATAATGACCTCAGTGATATGGAATAGGAGCTTTTAATCCAATATTATAAAAACAAAGGATAGAAATCATGTGTGAGCAAGTGGCAGATCGTATATCTGTCTGAACGAAACAATTTCAATTTAGTACCCTTCTTTCATGTTAAGGACACATCAACTTCAAATGAATTTTTAGTATGGAAGGCATCGAGCAAGGTAAGTAACATCTATTTTTTGTTAATACTTTTGAATAACATTTTTTGGTTAATATCTTTAAATAACATTTTAAAAAAAAACTTCAAATAAATATTTTTCAATTTCGATCGAAATCATCCTTAGTTTCTCAAATATTTTGATTGAATAACATTTATACATCATAAATATACAAATCTTTCCTTATTTGTACTGCTTTGGATGGTTCTGTGTTTGTTTGTTTCAGAAAACTATGATTGGTATTATATGCCATCTAGTGTCCATAATGTTTTCATAGTTGCGAAGTAATACATTTTTTTCATCTTATTCCAATTGGAATGCTCTCTGAGGAGGTTTTGGAGGCTACGCATAAAGTCATCAGAAAAAATAGATTGAATCACACGCGGAAGAACAGTAGTGCCAATTCCAATGCTGATCTTTTAAACCAACTTTTAATATCTTCAGATCCTTTAATTTCTGCAAGCAGGAAAGTAAGCCACTCAAATATGAAGCTTTATTTAGAGGACATTAAAAAATATCTTTTAGACGATGACGGCTCTTCTGTGGATTCATTCCAATTTGAACTGGAGAACTTATCCCCATCTACGTCATCCGAAGAGAGTATTTCAATGAGCAGCGACTCATTATAATTTTCTGATTTAATTTAATCAATTCATGGATTGTAAAAAAAAAATGTTTGTCATATTATTATTTTGTTAACTCTAAAAAAACCTTTTATTCAAAGGCCCTTAATATATGTTTTATTTTGTGATCAGCTCGAAGTTTTCTTTAAAATCTCGTCAAGAACGACTTTTGTCCAATTCGACCGTAAGAGCGCCGCACCGTGCAACGTCTCAACCACTTCTGAAGCAGTAACGGCGGTTCTATGTTATAATGTCGAAGTTGAGTTTTGATGATAACGGTAGCGTAGCGACGATTCCTACGTCATCTTCTATAACACATCACCGAGGAAATGCAAGGAAAAAAGTTATGACGAAAAGTATATTTTATTTGCGTATTACACGAAAAGTATGCATTTCATAGTAAATTATGTACACAATCATACTAAAGGTAATTTAATCATCTAAAATATAAAAAAAGGAATAATCGAAATCGGACCGGTATTAGCAAAAATAGGACTACAAGACCAAAAATGGAAAGCCGACAGCGTATAAAAGGAGACGGATACGACAGAACGTCCTCCCACCGAGTTTCCAATTTGTCAACAATACGCTCTATATTACTGTAATGTAAGAATATAAACATAGAAATTAATTTAATGATTTCAACTTTTATACTATTTAATGGAAATAAAATGGAACTTCCATGGAAACCAAACCGAAACTTTTAAAATATATTTTCATCTTGACAAACCAAAAATATTAAGTGTTTAGAACTGTTGTACTAAAGTTGTTCAAAAAACTAATTCATTATACTTTCGTGAGAAGGCGTGCAGAAGTGCATGCTGCTGAGTTTATTTCAATAGTATTTATGTGAACTCTTTAGAATTGTGTTAAAAAGATTGTTATTATAGGGTGGCAAAGGAAAGCTTTGCGATGCGCGCACCGCACCAGAATTTTTTTCGCCATATCAGATAAAATTAAATGAAAATGCAAGCGGGGAAAGATTTTGCTTCGGAATCCCCCGGAAAATGCTGCGCTCTAAAGGGGGGAAATTTAACTAGGCGTTGAGCCGCCTAAGAGATAGGGATTTTAGTCCTGTGTCGTTTGTTGAGAAGGCCAGAAAAGATAGAGATTGTTTCGTCTTTGGTTTTTGTCTCCGATCGGGAGTGTATATTAAAGAGAAGGCTCGTGGCTTCTTCAAAAGGTCCGAGCTTATCCTATTTTCCTATCCATCCTCCCTTAGTCCTGGTTTTTCCTCCAAAAGCCGGACTAGGAAGAAAGAAATATAAACAAAACCAGACCTAATTTTTTTTAAGATGGAAATAACAACAGTACTCACTAGTTTATTCATGAATAAGTGTTTAATTTTTATATTTGATTAGAAATCATGTAGTTCTGTAAGAGGCCGCTTCAACAGCTTCTTCATGATGAACAGCTCAACCCCAACATTAAATTGAATATTGAAATCGGTCCCTGGGAAAGAGGTGGAAGTCGCAGATACCTTATCTCTTTGTATTATTCCTCAGGATTCCAAGACTGAAGACTCCACCCGCCGAGCGTATACTAATGCGATGTTTCGCATGGTTTTGATAAAGAAGAAAATGGAAGAGGTATTTATTTAAAGTGGTTTGTTTCGTATGTAAATTGAGGTAATAGGCGGAATGCTAATGCCTTCAGTGACAGGCACCTACATTAACATATTCATACGGAGTGAGCGATATTTATCTCGGGCTTTGTCCGTCTTTCGCAGACAGATCCCAAGGGTTCGATCCCGGCAGTGAGGCCAAGATTCAATACAAACTACACATATATATAATCTCATGCCTTCTTAACGTAAGAATGCGCATATTCATTAAGCCTAATGACCGATTAAGCATACCTTTTCAAAGACAATAAACAGGATTAGATTATGCCAGGACTTCAAAATTTAGATATGTGTATTAGGGTGGGTAAATTTAGCGAAGCATTGTTCTAGAACATACAAAAGAACTTATAAGTTGTAAATATAACGGGAAACAGCTTTCAACGCTGCTTAAGAGCAATAAAGCCGATTCGTTTTCATAAATTCAGAAACGACGTCCACTTGATCATAGAATGGTTATTGGTTCATCCTATAAAGATGCCTTTTACAAAATTTACAAACATATAATCAAATCTGATCCCTATCTTACCAAAAATTAGACGCAAAAACAATAAGGCCTTTTCGAAAATCCAATATGGCGTCAAACTTACAAAAAAACGTTTGAGTAAAAGGAAAAGGGTTGTTAAGACGGTCAGGGATCCTTTACATTTTCATACAGATCGTAATCCAGAGTTATTTTTCAGGCAGTGAATGTAGAATAGGATTCAGAAAATACGAAACAGCAGATTTTTCATAAAGGATTGCAAACAAACTGCTTAGCCGTTACTCAAGCTGCTAGCTGGATTCTAATCTCAACATAGCTTTTACAACATTAAAAAGTTAGAAACACTGGCCTTATCCAAAAATTGCTGGAGTCAGTACCTCAAATTGAATCTAAACGGCCCAAAACATCTTGTTCTGTTTGAAGTTCATTAGGTTGAATTTGAAATTTCAGGACACCAAAATAATTCCTCAATTGGTAATTTCAAAATCAAACTCTAAATAAGTTTGGATACAAAACGACCGCAAATCTGGATTAGGCCAGATTGAATAAAAAAAATGAACATCCTAAGATTTCATTTGAGTTATAAAAATATATTTTTAGAATGAATCAAATTTTATTAGAAAGGGTGGTACTGAAAATTTTAATTATTGTTTTATTCCAATTACGTATTATTTATTTTGTAATTAATAACGGGGTTATGCATGGAAAAATAATTTGTTTTCATGTCGCCTAATTGTAACATAATTGACGTGTGGTCACTACACCCTTTAATTTACTAGGTTGTAATCCCATTTTCCTCGAAATGTTAATTAAATAAAGCTCCATTGTTTTCATTCCCATCATAAGTATTAACTCGTAGATCGTATCGCTATTTTTTTTTTAAATATAATCTAAGTTAATGCAATGTAAATAAATGAGTATCAGCTTCTTAAAGAGAATGTTCTTGTTTCAATTCATCATTTTGAAAACTGACTGCATTTTATTCTCATTAAAATTCCTATTTAGAATTCATGTAAACAAGATTAAAGTGCCTCTATTCCAGTACCAGCCGGGGGGCAGGGCTGGTTGCTGAGTCAAGGGTTAATTAGTCTGGGATTTAATCTCACCTAAGCTACTCCAGTTATTAACTATGACTTCAAAAAGCATGCTGTTGTTTACCAATTAGCCTTGGGTAAACTGGTCCTGAGTTAGTTTTATCCCAGAGTTTAGTCTATTCCGAAGCTAACGAATAGATTAGTGTAGGTATAGCCTAATTGTTTTTAATAATTACTTAAAATATATACATTTTTTTGCTGTTTTTAGCCTTAAGTATAATAATTCCAAAACACTTAATATTTTTCCTCTATCTTCATAAATGGATGACCCTTAAAAACCCTTAAAAAATTATTTGGATTTTTATTTATTATTTTTTTTAAAGACTTTGGTATGATGATTTCAAAATACTTTATATTTTTCTCTATCTTCATAAATGACAGAGATATGGACGTATGAAACCTTTAATCGACCGTCATTTTGAAACGAAATGGCGGATGGTAATGTCGAGTTCCGAGGATCAGCCTCTGGTGAACTATGGTATTTGTGCCAAATATGAAAAGAAAATGACTCAGTGCTCACTGAGAAAGCCGCGGACGGGTGGATTTTATTTTTATTTTTTTTCCGATTTTTGGGTTCTACGTATCTTGAAACGTAAAACCTTATAACAACTCGATTACAAAGGTCATTATTAAAAATATCAAACCAAAAGTGTCCTGCATGAGTGTCGTTCTCATGACAACTTCATTTTCCCGGAAGCAAATCGTGTGAAAACGATTTTTTGTAAATAAAATTGGAGAGTAAGGAAGAAAAAAATTTTTAAAACGTAAAACTTTACTACCGTTTTGATCCTATTCCTTCAAATCCAGCAGGTGTCCAGAAGAGAACTAAACAATATTCTATAGATGTAACTATTTTAAAAGTTATTTTGTATTTTAGGTATTTCATAACCATAAAAATACGGGCTATTATTGCCTGTATTTAATTGTCATTGTATTTAATTATGTCAATGCAGCTATTGTTATAGATATTACATTTTTTTTTTTTTTTTTTAATGAAACGAACGAAGTGCAGTAACTAAATATTATGTTTTGTATTTTGCTTAGTAATTACAAACTTCCCTCGGATGAAACCCCACTGTTAGGAAATAGAAGCGTTTTGAACGAAAGTCCAACTAAATTAATTTTAATAAAACAAAATTAAGAAATGGACTCCCGGAAATTATGTAAAACACGTTACATTAACATAAGTTTTACTTCATTTAATATTATTCAGTCTCAGGATTCAGGAAATTTTGTTGTTTTTAAGATCGGCTTCAGTGGATTTTGTCGAAAGGCTGGCGCCTCCGACCATCTCTTTGTCACGCCTGTTACCTTGGCGCTTTTGTCGTGACCACTTCTTCGAAAATGACCGTAACGAATTGGGATTCGTGAAAAAAAGGGCTGCGATGCCCATCGAGCACTGAGGCCAAACAACTTTAGGTTTTACTTTGAATTATCACCTCGACATAGCATAATAATAATTAATAGCATAAACAATTATTTCTTTATTGCTTCCTTAAAAATTGTAAGAAACAATATACAGTCGTAAGGTGCAGCCATATTATATTTCCTACTCGCTAATTACGAAAGTAAAAAAAAAAAAAAGTGGTTACTTAGGTCAAGTTAAAAACAGCACCTTAAAGGGTGTTGAAAATGCTATAATTGCATAAAGTAATTGGCCACAAGAAATATAATTTAAATGAAGAATTAAGAAGGCTGCACAACGCGGGATAGCGTGACCTATGCTCAGTAAATGCAATTAAAGCAATAGCGTTGCGGCGATTAAAATAGGCGTGTAAAGTGATTGGATAGGATAAAGAGCAGTCTACAAGAAAGGTTGCGACTAAATGAAGGGAGATACATTGGCAGCTGTAGGTGTTATCGGAATCGAACCTCCGGACTGATTATTACTATTATTGATTGATGAGAGCAAAATATCAATAAAAAATACAAAAAGTATTATTAGAATATTATTGGAAGATCCCAAAACAAGCCTTGAATATCTAAAACAGCAGCAAATAACTAACCAGTCAACGTTTTGCCAATCCAGGTATCATCAGGACAAGGGACGTTGGTAAAGTAATTTAATAGGGGAGGATTCAAAATCTAAAATTCTATTTCATAGCCTTGTACCGATAAAATTACAATTTTTTAACTCAGCAGGTATTGGTATTTATTTTATAGGAGCTATTTTGGGCTCCGTAAATACCTCACAAGCCAGTTTATCACGAGGAAAACGAAGATATTGCTTTATAAGACGCTATACCGTCCTATTATGTACGCTTCAGCGATGTGGACCCCAAAGAATGCCAAGGAGAATGAAATCCTCATGAAAGATTCTACGAAGAATATTTGGCTATGTCAAGGTTGGTGAAAACTGGAGAAGGAAGAATGAGATGGAAACTGAAGAAGGAAGATGAATCACCACTATATGAGCTATTTGGAGAAGCAAATATCTTAAGATTCATAAGGCTTGGACAACTTCTATGGGTTAGACATGTTGCCCGAATGAATAATGAGGAAACTTAACAATGTCCCAATGACGGAAACCTTTACCAAGCCAGAGGTAGAGGACGATCTAGATCCAGGATGCTAGAACCCTACTTAAAGTCAGAGACTGGAGAACAGCGGCAAGACCGAACCGCCAGACGAAACTTAGTGAGGATTCCAGGATCCACATCGGGTTGTAGCACGATGGAAAAAGAGGAATGCATTGGTTTTAAATTTTGATAAATCTTTGAGTAAAATTTTTTACCACAATTTTCGTAAAAAAAAAAACACAAATTTTTGAGTTTTCAAATTATTGGGGGGAGGTGACACGTTCCATCTGCCCCTCCCATTGCGATATTGCTGATCAAGAGACTATACTACTTTAAACAGTTCGAGAGGGATGGGTCCAGATAATGCCCTGTAACGGCAGGACACCGTTTCATACAGGTTCAGAAACCCCAAATTCGTTCCAATCAGTCATAATACATTCTTTAGCCTTCAAAACGTATCTAATAGCGATTTAAATAATTAGTGTTGAACAATATTAATTCCTTAGAACATTTTTGGTTCAAGGAGGTGGCAGAGAGGGGTGAAATTAATTTGTATTGTATTTTATTTTTTTAAACCAAATTTGTTGCTGATGTTGACTGTCAGATGTACTAAATGTACCTTATTGAGAACAAAATTATTCTTTTTGTCTAACTATCCTTTTACTTCGTTAAAATTCGGATACAAATAATTAAATTCTATAAAAATAAAATAGTTCACATATTGCATAAAAATATGAAAAAGAAAGTGTTTACTATACCAGATAAGATTTTAGTCTATAAGTGTAATATTTAAAAAAGAAAAAAAAATTGAGGAAGGTACTTCAGTTACTTAAAAATCAATATGAGAGGCTCTAGGATTAGTTTTGAAATCTTCCAATAATAACTTTGCCCAATAATGTTACTAATAGATTTGTTCCAACAAGAGTTTTGGATTATCAAACTGTCACAGTACGGTTTTTCCGTTCCAAAACCTGTACCCCGCATGCGACCGACAGTTTGATAATAGTCTAAACTCGTGCTGGAACAGATTTATTATAATATAATATGTCTATTGGATTAAATCTTAGTTTCATACGTTTTGTAATATTTTATCTTATTTACGTAATTTGTCCAAATACGATTAATCACAAACAATCGATTAACAAAATTAAATCTGAAATGAAACATTGAAATAAATACAGAATTAATTATTGTAAATAGAATTTGAATAAATTAATTCAAAACAAATTTATAACTAACTTACTTTACAAAACGTTTATTTATACTTGCCTCGATAATACTTTCCTCCACCTTAGGCAGTCGAGGGAAATAACTTATATGAAGGAAGAAAAAAAAAAGTAAGAACAAAGAAGATTATTAGTGTAAATGCAAAACATCGAGTATAATTAAATTGTGTTTTCATTGTGCTTAAGTGGATGGTAATTTTAACAAGTGTGATTGTTATGGAAGTCAGCCAGGTATGTCGGGATACAGCGTACCTTGATACTAGTGGGAAATGTTTTAGTTACGGCTATGAGATATTATCTCAGTAAGACATGAGGGGAACTGGGTTATTATGCTCGTGGGTTAGATGCAATTATCGGTTCTCCCCATGTGGGAGCCCTTCTTGGTCTGGAGGTCGTGTAGTGTCTGCAAGTTTTAAACGATTACAACTCATATTTGAATTGAAACAACTCCAATTAACGTACTCTTTCTTGACCAAGAATTTTACAAGGAGGTGATCTGGCCAGCACACTATCCCTCCAGCCGACGAAAGGGTCAGATACCCGCTTCATAGAGGCTGGGTGTGCCCCAGAAGGATCTCCTGACCCCAGAGTCTATCCACGGCAGTTATAATGGAAAATAAATTTCAAGTCAACGTTATTATATTCTAACTCCTCTTCTACCGCTACGCAGCGTGAGATTGCCTTCTGTAGAACTTGGATCACGTAGACTTCTTCTCCAGCTCTCGTCTCCTACTCCTACCCGATTCTGGCTTCTGGAACGCATCCCAAAGCGCCGTCTTCCCAGGAGATTAGGGATCTTATTCCCTGCACGCGAGTCTCGTAGGTCTTCCTTGCGTCTCCGTTCCGATCCATCTGGTTAAGGTATCCGAACCATCATAATTTGTGTACCTCCAGTATGATTTCAGATTGGGTCGGATGATAATATTGCGAATCTTGTATGGTAGGTCTACACCTCTACATCACTCAAGAGTCACATTTTCAGGGACTGAATCTGGCTCCTGTGCCACTGAATGGAGGTAAATGGAATATTAATAGAAAGGAACACCGGCCTGTAGACAGCCATCTTTGTCTTCTTGGTAACTTCTCTTCGGTTGAGGAAGCCTCGAATATCTTCCCTACAGCTCCTATTCGTTGATTCACCTCCTCGTCGATATGTCCACTTTCGTTGAGATAAGCACCTAAGTATTTAAAACTTTCAACCTGCTACAATCTCTGGCCGTCTAATCTCAATACACTCATAATTCTGTGATGTTTTCTTGCAATGCGCATGTATTTCGTTTCCTCAGCGTTGATTACCATATTAATCGCGATTAATTCTTTCTTGAGGGTATTAATATTCAGTTGACGTACGCATGATAGTATAGAAGGGTATTAATATTGTTATGAAGGTCGCGGTCGTTGGCGACTAATATGACGAGGCCATCAGCAAACGCAAACAAGGAATAAAGAATAGGCAGCATATCTTTGTGACCAAGCTGAAAGCTTCTTCTTTATTGTTCTCCTTACTGACATATCAAGAACCAATACAAATAGAAGAGGGTTCAGACTGAAAGCTTGACGTATGTTTGCTGCCTCGAATTCTTGAGAGATATAACTGCTCGTTCTAAAAAGGTTCATGGTTTTACGGTAAAAACTGCTCCCCTGGTATTAAATATAAAATTTAATTGCATGGATTTTTTAAGAAAAGGCAGATTCGAAACAAACTCAATTTGGGGAATACTTAAATTATGCAGCCTTAAACCTAAATCTGATATAATTTACTAAATATGAATCGTCCAAACGGTAGTAGAACAGTACCTTACATATAGATAGCACAGTTACAATGTTTACAATAAATGTTTCGAAGGGTCATTTGATGCGTAAAGAAGGTTCGGCACGCAAAAGGATCGTTAGCCTAGAGAGTTGAGAGGTAATTAAAATTGAAAACAATGTCATGAGTTGAACAACCACTATTGACAGGCAGTTGAAGATCATTCAACCCAAAGACCATTAATAATGTCAGTACTAATAATGTTTTGACTATAACAACTTCGTAGCAATTTTTAAGGATATTCTATGGAATAATAACATTATATTTCCTTTTTAAAAATTAAATGAAAATTAAACAAACATATACCACTGTTATTCCCGTAGGGTTCAGTGCTTGGAAAGGATATAAGGTTTTTCGTACCAAAGATTATACAAAGACGTGATGCAGAAATCTCAACCGTCAGGTTCATCAAGTGTCAGGTCATTAATAAAGGCTGGGTCAACCCCAGGACCCGAGACGACCCAAAGCTGATATAAGAAAAAATAAATATTCTCCACACAGCCAGACTTCAACCGGGACACGGCTATTCGGAGTCCAATGCTTTACCCACATAGCTAACTCACTCCTTAAAAAATGTAAACGCAAAATATTGTATCAGTGTATCATATCACGCATATTCCTACAATAATGTTTAAAAAAATAAATAAATGGCATAGATAGTTTCGTAATAAACTCCCACTCCCCATATTACTCCGATTTTTATATAATTATTTTTGAAGAAATAATATCTTATGGATAGATATATTTTTCGCATAAACAGGGTGGGGTAGAAATAAGTGACACATTTTGAAAGACTGTATAAAAAAAAAAAAAAAAAAAAAAAAAATACTTCTTAAATCCGAAATTCTCGTTACCGTAAACAGAGATAACTTTACGACTGATGGAGTAACTTCAAATTTGAATTTTTTTAGCGGGCTAATTTTACCGCATTTTTATGCAGACAAATTAAAATCAGAAATTAAACGAAATGCGGTAACAATGAGCCCGCTTTAAAAGTTCATACTTGAAATCCTAATTGGCATAAAGTTACCCGTAAGTTATATAATTACATATATGTAATTATGTATTACGAAAAACTTCTTTATTGGTTTACTTTTGTACCGATTAATTCATTGGAAGTGAACAAAAGATACGTCAGCCTAAAAAAAAGTAAGTGGATTTTCTCAAGGGTAACATTACGCTTATACAAATGCGTAAAGTTTCAACATCACGTTAAAATAATATTTCTTTCAATCCTTTTCCACCAATTACCGAATGCTTTGACCATACACCATGGGGTTCTACATACGAGTATTATTCTAAACGGTTGACCCGACCAAGGCGTTAAACTATTCATTTGACTAGTCATACCAGGACGGAGGAAACAATAAGACCGGAACACAAAGAACATATGTTGAAAGAAGTCGAAGCTCCAACGGCTATACGCCTCAGGGAAAGGCCAGGTGGTACGTGTCATGTGGCCGCTAATTCTTTTTCGGCTACTACACTAATCAATAATTAGTACGTGTGCATGTGTATGTATGTGTGTGTGTATATATATATATATATATATATATATATATATATATTCTCAAATCGTCGGTTTAAAGGTAAAATTTTTATGAAGATGAGGTTTGTTGCTATTTACCTGTATCTGAGCCAAATTTACGCATCAGTATTGACAAAATTGAAATTATCAATAGTTATTAGTAAATCTATACATATAAAAACTCAGCCTACGTATGTTTGTGTTCTTAAAACTCGAAAAATAGTCAGTCGATTTTAATAGGGTTCTCAAGATTTATATGGATTAAATTTTTCGAAAGACCTTAAGATGAAAAATGGGGAAAAACTATAAAAATAATGGATAAATTTGAAATCGTTGTCATGACAACTTCATACATGTGGGAGCAAGTTCACTACAAAAACGTTTTAACAAGAGTGAAATTATAGTGTGAAAGCGTCATTTTTTTTAATAAAATCGGAGATTAAGGAAAATATAACAGTGTAAAAACTGAATAATTTATTGCCATTTTGACAAATTTATTACCATTTTGATTCTGTTCTTAAAAAACGTATCAATGAAATGAGACGAATTCTAAACAATACATTCGATTACCGAGAGAAATGTTCATCTCTTTGGCCTTGGAATATTTATATATAGTCAAAGGTTCAACTTGAAAACTATTAAAATAAATACGACTTAATTAATAAAAAAACAATTTTTTTTTTCATATAACCTATGTTTGTATAAGTAAGAAAATCAAATTAATAAACAGTTCTAGTTTAACAATAAAAAAAATGATTTTTTGTATGCATATAAAATATTTTTGTATATAAAATGATGTGTTTTCTCGGTGAATCTATGTTCGCTATAATACTTTTACTTGCTTCCCCATTCATGTCATAAAATAATAAGTATGATGAAATCTGCAATATGTAATAAATTTATTAAAAATAAAATAAAAAGTATAGTTAAACTAATTTTTTTTTTTTTAAGTTGTTTGTAAAGGTTCTGTACAAACTTTACAGTATGATGATAAGTACAATAGTTCTGTCTTCTGTTACATTATCTTTTAAGAGTTAAACATAAAAAAAAAATAATTTAATTTGGAAGGGTATTTAACTCGCAATTCTTTTCACGAGCAACGCCGTGCGGGATACACCTTGGTATACATAATTTCACAATTTTGTCAATATTGAAGAATGAATTTGGATCAGGTAAAGATAAATAGGCACAAAACTCATCTTTTTAAATCTATAGTATATCACTTTTACCTCCAAACCGACGAAATCATCAATAAAGTTAAAAAATTAATAAAAATAAAAATTAATAATATACTTTCACATTCCAATTCTCTGATTGTATGCACTGTATGAATAGGAATTCGTAAATAAAAATATTTACATATGCATGCATGTTTTTTTTTATTATTATGGATTTTTATTATTTAATCCAACATGACAGATTGGATATAATCGTATTTGCAGTAATGGTTTCTACTGCTGTTGTTCTAGAACTTGAGCGCTTATGCAACAGAGTGCACGAACACACTTCGTAATTTATAGTATCTGAAACCTACTAACATTAAACAGCCGATACAATTATTCACTAGCGCGCGACTGCAAACTTTAATATGTAACACTTTAATTGTTATGTTGGAAGCATTACACGCCTAATAGTGTAACCTAACACTAATCGAAAACCTCCTACCCAACAAATGAAAACGTTTGCCGTTTAGCGGCAGTGGTTAGTGGTTTTCAAAGTGGATGCCGCGGCAAGTTTAGATACCCAAAAGTGCACCATACGAGGGTCGCGAAATTTTGAAATAATTAATATTACAATCACATATAAATATAAATTCTGTGAGTTTATATTTAGGGTGAGATATAAAAAATCTGATTTGGGCACCGCATGGCTTCCTTATACGCCTATTAAACTATACATAGGTGGCTCAAAAAGTGATCCTGAATCAATATTTGGTTACTAGATTCCAATTTTTTTTTCTTTTCTTTTTATATTTGTTATTTTTACTTTATTTCTTTGTTTTTTGTTTGTGTTTTTTCGTTTATTTTGTACATATGGTATGAATGGATTCTCATAGCCCTAATACCTATTGCCATTGAGTGTGGCAGCTTGTATTATTTTCAAAAAAAAAATTCCAAAGGTAGCGGTATCTGAAAAACGACACTCGGAGCCGTGATGTCTTTTGGCGTTGGTTACTAGTAAGTGTCCTGAGTCGTAAATTCTGGACGTGTTAGACTCAGAAATTTATTTTCTAAGCCTTTTATTTGATGCTCTTATTTATAAAATTAATAGAGAATCATTTAAAATATATATTATGAACATTAAAAAAAGTCTGTTATGAACTTCAAGTAAAGTTCCGGTTATTCAATTTTGACAAAAATCTAGTATGTTATCTATATTGACATAAAAGTCCTACATGCCAAATTGAAGACTTTCTGCATTTAATATAATTATTTATGAAAGTCTATAATGACCTTCAAGTAAAGTACAACTTCCGGTTTGCAAATTTTAACCAAAATCTAGTAATTAGGGATTTGATCCTTCTATACCATCATGCGGATGTCAACTCAAAATCTATTATGTTGTTTATATTAATATATAAGTCTTTTACACCAGAGTTGAGAAGTTTCGCATTATATTTTAATTTATTTTTTTATGAATATCTATTATGACCTTCAAGTAGAGTACCACTTCTGGCGATCATGCAGTGGCCAAAAAGGGAGTTGCACAACTAGATGTTACAACAATATAAAATACGAAATTACAACTTTCTACAGTTAAGAGTTTTTGAATAATGCGAGATACGAACGTACTAACGTCACGACGAAACTAGTCAAAATGTTTTCAGGGTTGATGAAAATGGATATTTCCGTTGAAATCTGAAAACCTAAAATTTTCAATATTACAGTAGTTCCTTTACTGCGTACAAGGAAGTAAAAAAAAGACTCGTCCATTAGATTTTATTCTCAAAGGATACATCATTGAACTCTGAAATATAGGTAATTATAGACTAAATAGAAATGGTGAAGAAACTATATTCACCTTCTTGGTAGATGTTTTTAATACAAAATACCTATGTATCTTACTATGATATAATATAATATTATAATACCTATGTAATTGGATCTTGTGTTACAACTAATTTTATTATAAAGAACATATACATAATTCATAAAAATTACATAATATTCTTAAGAAGTGAGGCGTTTGTATTTGTTGAAAGAGCGAGGCCTAATATAGTAACAGCCTATTACAGTCCTTCTGAAAATAGGGGACGAAATTCTTTTTAGAAGTCTTCTCTCCATTCTGTTTGCTTCCCATACGTATTTAAAGTCCTTTCAGTATTAACTCGATAAGTTTTCCTCTAGATAAGTATTAAGAATTAACAATTAAGAATAAATTGAATTAATAATTACGTTAATAAATGCCATTAATGCAAAGAATTTTTTATATACTGATCATACCACCCCCTAACCGGAATAGTCCTGACGGCATTACTATGGACTAGGGGAGTTCTACTGCATATAAATTATTTAAGGATAAATAGAGCGATGAGATATTGCAAACGCTCCTAACCAAGAGACGACCAGGGTCAATCAAGGTTAATAAGGAACCCAAATAATCAAAATGCAGACAACCTAGGATCAGAAGCCAACAGATAATAATTAATTCCCATCGGCTGAGGACAGGCGATAGGCCAACAAAAGAGCTGCTAACCCCCTTGTTTTCCACCTAATCGACCCCTCCTACATCTGCCTTCCGTCAGCAACTAACTTGCACCACTTGCAACCACAATTCAATTTAACCCTCTCTATGAAGGGTGAGAGGGGGTGGCGAGCAAATTAACGAGCTTTATATGAATTGACTTGCACAGGTTCTAGAATCGACCGGTGTCTAACCTGCAAGCAACGTACTATCATCAACTTCGTCAAGGGCATTAGATTAGTTCAGTACGTAAAACAGAAGGCTAGCAAATACGAAATAGATATTTTATAAAAATTGCCCGGATTTATCCTACACTTTAATCTGAACAGTATCTGCCTGTCTGAGAAAATGGATAAACCAGGGTGCAAGCTTCTTTCACCTCCCTCCACTTCTCCAATAAAAGTAAACAGTTTTATAACATATTTCAGGTGATATGTTTCGAAATAAATATCGCCATCTTATAGCATTATCTCATTTTATTTACTGAGTTTTGGTCAAAGCAATCAAAAAACAGAAACGAATATTTTTTTACATAGACTACAAATAAAATTTCGCTCGAAATTTTGAGATAGGGGGGAGGCAAGTGCCCCCTTGGCTCCCCGCTAGTTCCGGACCTGCTCTTAATCCCGCGCAATGTGGTAATACTTAAAATATTTACAACGAGTGTATTTGGTCATCATAAATAGAATGGCATAATCCTTTACGCCAGAAAAACTGTTATTTAGTAAAAAAAAAAAAATCAACAAAAAAAAGTAGCTGAGGTCAGAGAGAAAAAACATGAATGAAAAAGAGAGAAACGCGTGTTATTAAACCGAACTAATTGTTTTCAGACAAATCTTATTCAAAGAATTTTTTTTTTAAATATGCAAACCGCCATTAATTATTATTTGTTTTCAATTTTATTGTCCTTTTTTTTTAGAATATGAATGTAAATATTTTAGTGAAAATGAAGAGACAATGATACTGGACGATTAAGAAAGGAGATGAAGTGTTGTTTTCTGTTTCCAATTTCTCTAATAATTATAAATAACGTATGCTACAAATGTGCAGTAATATTTTTATATCGTTAATTTTGCTTTATCATTTTGTAATCGACCAAGAAAAAAAATTAACTCCCCTCAAAATATGAGGTTCTACGTTTCAAGATACGTAGAATCCAAAAAAAAATCCGTCAGTAGCTTTTCTCCGAGACTACTGGGACTTTTTTTTTTGGCCACCAACGCCGCACGTCACCAGAATGATCCTCGGAACTCCACATTATCATCGCCATATTGTGTCAGAACGGCGGTCGATAAGAGATTCGATGCTCTCGTAACTCTGTCATTTATGAAGATAAATGAAAAAAATAAAGTGGATGGATTTTGTTATAGTAAATCGAAAGTTAATTAAATTCCCAACAAACCGAATCGGACCATTATTAACTGATACATAGGGGTATTGAGCATTTTAGATGTTTTATAAAGTATTCTGCACTTATTCCTATGGAAACCAGTTCACCTTTATTTTGTAATTTGATAACTATACATTTCCAGATGCTTATTCCATAGGAAATATAACTGTATACAGATTTAAAAAATAAATGTTAATCGGACAAACAGTGAATATATAGCAAACTTATTTTGTATTGGACTCTGACCCAAAGCGATGATGAAGTTAGTGTGAATGGACGCACCAGATATTTTTGATACATAACTATCAGTGTTGGGCAAAACGAAATTTAAATTAATAACTTACCAATTACTGTAATTTAGAAGAATCAGTAGTATAGCAGTATTGTGATTGCAATGACCAGTTACAATACTGCTATGCTACAGATTCTTCCAAATGACAGTAATTGGTGAGTAATTGCACTTGAAATTGAAATTTCGTATTACCCAACAGCGATAACTATGAGAAAATAATAAACCACTTTGTAATAATTTGGAGGCTTTTTTTTTTAGTATATATATGTATATGTATATACTGTCATGCGCTTAATGAATTAGTACAATTATTATAAAGTACATGTCGGTACAACATATAACTATTGTTTTATTTTCATTCTCGTTAACTAATTAAATAATATCTGATCGTGCCTCAGTCCTCAGGAGCTAAGATTAATTTAAACAGGCAGAATCTAAATACGACATTTTGAAATGAAGTTTTAAGTTGTTATCCAGAATTCAAACAAGTGCGGTATGAAAATAAAAATAAACCCGACCCAATGGCTTGTGGACAGTAACAAGCGCAATGAAATATAGCCCCTTTCAGAGTTAAAAGGGTACTCAACAGCTGCATAAATGCGGTAGGTACCGAGACTCCAGTCAAAGGAATCCGGTACGCTCAGGAGAACCGGAGACAATGATCCAGATGTAGCATGCACAACCGACGGGCAGTACGTGACCTAGGTCAGGAGTCGACCAAGGTCTCTGGAACAGAAGAGATTTATGGCGCAATAAAGGTCGATTCTGGGAATGGGGATGGTTAGCAGAACAAGAGGAAGGTGAAGTTTCTCAGGTAGGCAGCCGTCTATTTTATCTTAGCTCAGGAAACGGATGTGGCAGGGAGAAAAAAATCGGAACAAAAGCTACCAAATTCTTCTTTAGCTACTACATCATGTCTGAAATTAAGAGTAAAAAATAGACTTAAAAAAATGTTTACTCTCAAAATCTGAAGAGAGTCGTATGCCTAAATTTAAAGCCCATTACCGACTCCCTACGAAGAACTATCAAATTACAAAATCTATTTCCGTGGGAAAAAAAAATACCGTCATATATTTTGTTTGTTATATATTCCTCATCGTATCAGTTTTTTTTTTTTTAATACTGCGAAGAATAAAAGACCGGAAGAATAATGAATCGATGGGCGAATTTAAACGGAGGATTGTGCGAACTGCGGTAGGTAGATAAAATTAAAGTGAAAGCTTTGGGACGTTTCAAGTAGGCGTGTAAAGATGTCGGATTAATAACGAACAAATAAAAAAAAGGACAATCAGCGGTTTAAACAAACGTTGAAAAGCAGTACCAGTGCGGGTCGAACAAAACGTAAATAAGAGGATTATGCAAAGTATGGCCTTGAAGTTTCGATAGGGTTTAATGGAGGGAGGTAAGTAGACATCTTATTAGAATTACAAAACATAGAAAATTGTAGAAAAACAGTTTTTCAACTAGCATAATCAAACTCAATTAAAATAATAATGAGAAAAAGGTAAAATAAGTATTAGGCAAAACGATATTTTTTTAGTTCATGGGAATCCTTAATTGATTAAAATTAAATGACAGCAGTAATATTTACTAATGTAGCTTATGAAAATGATAAATGGTACTAAACTAGATTATTTCGTAAATGCTGTAAATGTTACCTAGAATTAAAATTCAATAGAATATCAAAAACTCTAATTGAGAAAAAAATAATTAAAGTGTACTGGAAAAAGCTAAAGGGCGTTTACAACAGTTAGCAAAGGTTAATTAAAAAACTTTCAATATATCTTCTACCTTTGACGCTATTCAGAAACAACTGAAAAAAAACTACGAATATAATTTTTCTAACGATTTATAGTTCTGAATCGAAAATAGAATAGAAACAGAAATTATGTAATTAATTGTTAATAATATTTAATAATTGATTAATAAGTAATATTAATAACTAATGATTATTATTAATAAATAATTATTAGCAAGATATACACAATATAATTAATTATATAATTAGTTGCATTTAACAATTATAATATTTTGACAATTTACACCAATTTAAAAAGGTATTTAAATAAAAAATATCAACAACATGAACCAGTTAATGCATAATTCTCATTATTGTAAATCAAATGAAATTATACAACTAATTATCATTGTTGATTATAAAAGCCTACACTAATTGAATTTTAATTTTATTTAGTGAATTAAGATCCTGTGTAAAGTTGATAATCACGAAGATAATTAATTTAATATAGTTAAGGTAGACATGAGTAAACTGCTGCATCAAATTTTTTTATTACTTTTTTATGAACAACTATAGTTCCAAAAATAAAAGGAGGAAAACAAACAGCCACGATGATTAGCAATAATCATAAAGATTTGATAATTAACTAAATATCACAAAAATATTGTTAATTTTTACATTAAACCCAATTAAAATATATCAAAATGTTTCTGGAACAAAAAAAAAATTTCATGCATTTAAAATATTGTTTAAAGATTAATTTGACTTAATAGTAGTAATTTAAACGAATTATTATTTTTAAAGATCAAACAAAAGAGAAAAAAAACTTCTAATACAATTTGTAAGGTAAATGTACCTAATTAATTTATCAAACAGAAAAATTATCAATTCCCATGTCTACTTCAGATATTAGTATGATAAAAAAAATACATATACTTATGCTAATGTGATGTTAATTTATAAGAATTTCAGTTTTTAATAATTCGTAGATATAAAATTATTCATACGAAGAATCAGTCATTTTAACCTAATCTTTTGAACTAATCGTGCATACTAATATCTCGATGAATGTTCAAAATCATATAATAAAAAATCAATAATATACGATAATTATATCAAAAATAAATTAAAACTCTAAATAAGAAATGTGCATAACTAGTCCCTTTAATTGAGCTGTATAAACTTTTATCAGACCATCGCTAGTCTATTCAACCTATCGTCTAATGCCTAATCAAATAATGGAAATTTACTGTGGCTAGCATAATTTTGTTAATCCTATTCAATATGATTTAAGGTATTTTAGCTATGATTGATAAACAGAAAAAACAATTTCTATACAATTTAATAATATAAAAATGCTCAATGGCCAAGCAATTTTTCCTGATAAGATTAATCAATATGCCTCCAATACATCTGAGTTAACTATAATTACCAGCAAACACTATAGTTCACAAACATAATAGATAACAATTAGATCTACCACTCACCTTGCTTGGTTTCGCACGAGGTGATCTCCTGCATGGGCGGCTCTGCGGTCTCTTCCGTAGTGCACGTTGTTTAACAGAAGGGACCTTAGGCCTTCTTCTCGGTTTTTCAATTTTCTTTTCTGGTTTTACAGACTGTTTTTCTTTGTCTTCCTTCCGCGCACGAACGGGTAACATGGGTTCTGGCTTCTTACGATTAGTATCAGATCCCTCATCGTCCGAGGAAGAAGAATCATATGGGTCAGATGAGCTACTAGAACTTCTTGGTTTTGGGGTTTTAGGTTTAGTAGCAGAAATTTTCAACTTGAGACCTCCCTAAAAAAACATCAGAACTATCAAATACAATAAATTGTATTAATTTATACTAATAATCGTCTCGATGTATGTAACAGTGCAACAAGTGACATTTTCATTCAAACTAAAAACTGAAAGTGTGACGAAATAGAATTATTAATTTACCTGGTCAAAATTGGTCTCTCTTATACTAAAAGTTGTTGCAGTACTCTGTGATTCAGAACTGCTAGAACTTTCCTTTTTGCCAGAACTCTCATCGGAACTATCACTGCTGTGAGACCCAGAACCAGAACCCTGAAAATGGCACGGCACAGAAGCATCAATATTATTGTTAATTAGTACTATTAAAAAGAAAAATAAACCTTATTCAACATACCTGAGACTCCGAATTCGAATCAGATGAGCTATCAGAATCGGAATTAGAACTCTCTTCTTCATCAGATTCTGACTCATCATCAGAGACTGGTGGAGCGACTGGTGTCAAAGGAGGTAGTGGTGTAGCAGGTTCCTATATCAATGATTTATTTTATTACTTAGTTTTCTTTAAAACAGAAAAACACTCCTTATCACATTATAAACAAATAACACAAAGTACCTTGATTGCATCCATGTCCACTGTTGATGGAAGATCTTCCGGCTCAGAATCCTCAGCTGGACGATGAATAACTGCACTCCAATCACAGCTTGTAAGGATATCACTTGAAACCCCATACTGCGCATATAACAAAATGATATAATAACATGAAATGTAGTAAGCAACAAGTCTGATAAAACAAGATAATTTACTTTGTTGAGTTCTGGTCTTGATGGCAACGCTGGAACATACTGCACAGGAGGAGAATATGTAGACGCACTTTTGTCTACTTGCGGCATGATGTAATACTCCATGCAGATTTAGTAAACATCACACCGACCCTTACCGAAAAAGGAAAACTTGTTAATCTAGATAATGATACAACTGATAACATTCAAGGGTAAAAAAAACTTACATTTAGGTCACTACAGTCTTCGAAATACTTCTTTCATACTCCTGTAGTGGAGAAACCTCTGCAGAATATATGAAGACATGGTGACTTTAATTTTCTTCCTACAATCAATATATAGTTATCATATTAAAAACTAGGATTGGAGATAAGGGTTTAAATCAAAATCAGCAATAAATATTTGAAGTTCATCCTATCAATCTAAACAGGATGTCATATTACCACATGAATGATTAAAGTTTGACAAATTTATTTGACAAAATATCGTTGAAACGTCAATTTAAACTTCGTTTGGCTAATAATGACTGTCCGATGTGTGCAATGTCAATTTGATTACATATAGGTTTATTCACATGAATTTACATTTGTAAAACGTAAATAGGGCTTTAGAATAACGAAAATATTTACTAGTAGTAGTTATTCACAACACATTTCACTGACATCTTCCAGGAACTGATACTCCTCCATAAGGTCAATTGAAGCTCTGTCATCAATGATAATAAGTCGTAAACCGTTAACACTATAAAATTACCAAGAAAAAGGCCACTATGGTTACCTGGAACTCTCAATCGCCATAAACAAAATCAACCAAAACAAGATGGCTGGTGATTAACGGCAGCTAAAGCACAACTTAAGAAAAACACTAACTTCATTACAAATAAATCAAATTAAGTACCATTGATTGTCGAAGCACGGCACAAGTCTTTAGTTGAATATGTCATAACAGTTTTCCAATTACAACAAAACTCTTTCCGAAATCATTGTAAACAGTTGTGTCGTTCACGAATCAGACACTAGCGACACGGGAGACCGTGGCGGTAAATCGAACTACAAAGGCAGGTGTTAAAACTCTCCCGCTTTTTCACTATATTCTCCCGCCTTTTTCGATTAGTTTTGGAGGTATTATTCTTCTCTTCATATTTTCAACAATATTTTTTGTCTTTAAGTTATTTTATTGCTATGATTAGTTACTATTTGAGGATAATTTCTCTTTCATCCAATATTAATTTTTGATTTTTATTGCAAAATTTTTCTAAGCTATTTAGTCAGATAAAATTCTGGAATTTAAATTGTATTAATGGTAAGTTTTATATTTATTAAAAACTTAAAGATTATGCCTTTATAAAAAGTTAAAGACTGCTGACAGGGCATGATTTATTTGTTTTCCTTTAATTAATAATTAATTCTTTGTTAGTAAAAATATTCTGGATTTCAATTTTCAATCAAGAATGAGTGTCATAGTTAATTCTTGGAATGAACCACAATGCAAGTTTATTACTTCAGTTAAAGAGAAATAAACATCTTCAACTCATTTTAAATTTGCAGTTATATGAAATATATAGAAATCAGTGGAAAGACTTTGGAATATTATCAGGTTTGTTTTAATGAAGGGAAATTGATCTATAATATTTATAATTAAACCATTCTTTAAATAATGTCTTATAGATGTTGTATTATTATACACCTAGAACAAGCGTTACAGCAGTAGTAAAACATATGATAAACAGTCGTTTATGGAAACATAACTTTTCTTTTGAGGTCTTGTAATGGTATAATTACTTTTTTCAGATTAAAAATTCAATACTTTTAGATATGTAACTGTAATGTAATTTAGAATTAAATGTATAGCCAATTTCTTTATGTAATATAATATAATGTGTATATTCATAGAGATACATACACACTAATTTTCTAAAATATCAATGTTTTTTGCATAAGATACTTTTTTCTAGTCCAAGTATTATAAGAATATAACTTATTTTCTGTGAATAATTATTCGTAAGATGTATGGAGAAAATAATTAAATTTAGAAACTCAAGATTTGATTAAAAATGAATAATTTTCTAAACCCTTATTTAAAAATAGGATGTCTGAATTGGATGTTCTGATTAGTATTTCATTTTTTGTGAAAAAAAATATGAAATAATTAACTGCATTCATATTTCAGTGTTTTTATAAAAATAGACCCAATTTTATTTTTATTTGTTTTTAATTTTTACAATACTCACTTATGCAACTCACTTAGTTCCTGTTTTTTGTGCTAGATGATCTGAGATCCCGTGGGGGGTAAGTTTATGCTTTAGAATTCATTATATTTCTCTTGACTTCTCATTCCCTCAAATAAGATTTTTCATTTACAATCTTAATTCACTATTTAACAAGTATCATGGGTCTCAAGAAATGCTAAGTACCATATGGGCCCTTTTGGGGTCTCAAATTATTTCCTCCACTTTCAACCTCACATTAATAAATAGGAAGTTAAAACTTAGTAATTCCAAATGTTTTTGGGTGCTGATAATGAATTACACTTATGGGTTAGGCTTTCTTTTTCCCTACACCTAAAAAAATATGTAAAAATTGCATCTTATTTTTTTTCTTCTAAGATTGTGATCACTTTGATGAACATTTTTTTGTATAATTCTAACTGAAAATTCGAATATACAATATTTCTTAAATCTAGCTAATAGTAAATATAGAGGGTTTAAAAAACAGAAAATAAATATGAACTTACCAAAAAGGTTTATTGTAAAAAGGAAACAGACAATTTTTTTTTCTTGGAAAATTGAACAAAAAAAAATCACGTGGATTTTCAAAAAATATTGAATCAAGTTCTTTATAAATGTTTGTAAATCCAAGTTAGTGGAAAGAGAAAGGGATACAATTCTACACAAACAATTTTAAGAACTGTTTACCAAATTAGGACCTTGTTTACAGCAAAATTTAACTTAAATAAGAAACATTTCAGTAAATTAATGAGCTATTTTTATTTATAAATCCTTTTGATTAATAATTTTTAATCAAATTAATTAATTAATTATTGGTTGTTACATGATAATATGAAATTAAATAATTAATAGTAATGTTGCAGTTTATGTGTTTTCTTTTTTTATCTAATGATTTGCAAAAAAAATTATGAGGAATATTTTTTATATAAGAACTTATTTATACATTTACTATAAGATATTTTTTTAAATAAATAAACAAAAAAAAAGTCCATTTTTGATACTATGGGGGTCATGGAAGCCATGTTTTTGAGAGAAAAAAAAATTTGTATATTCGAAAAGCCCATCTAATATTTCCGGTTCCATTTCTGAATATTTCAGATAGTTTCACACTAAAATTCATTAAATGTGACAATGTCAAAAGATTTCTTCAAATGTTATTTAAAAAATTAGAAATGTGTGAGGTCTTAAAAGGATCCCATGGTACTTAGTAGGGCAATCAACATTATCTATTTATTTTGTTGGCTGAACCTTTTGAGAAATGAGAAAAATCAAGAAAAAAAATTAAGTATTCAAAATCAATGAAAAGTTTAACCAAACTGCAAAATTTATTTATAATTATGCTATTCTATACTTTATACTGGACATTATTGACAATATTATGGCATTAGGAATAAACATGGATAAATAAGCAGAGCTTGTTTATTAAAATTTATTTATTTTATCTGATCAAATGTTTTTGTATATAAGGATATTAATAACCACACCATTTCCTTCATTTTCAAAAATTCTCACTAAGGATTCTTTTATTGCAAGGCACTGTCCGATTTCTTCATACTTCATTGCCCCTTTGGTTAGTTCATCCATTATTTTCGGTCCAACAGGATTTCCTAAATAAATAATAGTAACTTTATCAATAATTATCTTTTTAAGTGAATCATAGCAAATTTGGGTTTTTAATGAAAACAAAGCATGTTTTACACAGACATTTATCTCTTATTGATGTGAATTGTGAGTATAGTTGTTATTTAATTATTAAAATTTATGAAGGAATAAAAAAAATTATAAGGAAAGATAAAAATACTGATTATATTAAACTATACCTTTTAAAAAAATTGGCAGGTCGCACTATGGACAATGAAGATCTGATTAAGCTGAAAAGGTCTCTTAAGAAATGTTAGCAAACAACAGTTAACAGTGGAAAATCTGCCCTGATAGATTGTAGTACTCAAAAATTTTAAATCCAATAAAATATTTAAAAAAGCCCATAAATATTATGAGGAAGGGATTATTTTTATTATTTATGTTCAACAAGTATAATTATTGTTGGTAACATTGTTGAAAATGTATGCATGATAACAAAAATAATTCATTCTTCACATAGGTTATGACATTTTTTGTTTATATTTAATTTAAATTAAAATATTTTGAGAATTAAAATCTAGTTCGGAGCAGCTATTCGGTTTCTATCAATATTCCTTAAACTTATTAAAATAAACAAAAATCAAAGAAACTTTCTTTGAAATAGAAAATTTAAGTATTATTTAGACATGTTACTGAAACTTATAATTTACCGATATTTATTATTTATACACTACCTGTATATAAAGCAGAAGCGTAATTATTTCTTTCACCTCTCGCTTCTATTGTGTAAGTCATCAGACATGCTTGAAAACAAGAAGCAAGCCATAAAAGCAATACAGTTTTTGTATTGAAGAAATAAGTTTTTGTAGCCATTACGAAAAGAATTTTGTCCTCAGATTCTGATTGTTCATTGATTTTTTCACTGAAAAATACCAAGTGGTTTTCATAACAGCTTCATGGTCAAATTCAGGGTTTCTCTCTAATACGTTTTTGGAAGCTATAAGCAGTTAGAAACCTAATGTTTTAAATCAAATTCCCATTGTTTAAAAAATGTGTGATTATTACCTCAAACAACCTAGTTTCACCCTTTAGTCCTAAAAAATATCAGGCTTATTACAAAGTGATAGATTGCAAAACAATGTCACTCATTGCAACAAGCTATACTTTTAGTTTGGCTATGAATTACTAATTACAAAATACTTTCATCTTTTATTGGTATGTATTTTGCTTAACTAGATCCAATAAACCATTTAGGTTTATTTCTCATTTTTTATGTTAATATGCCTCAGTTCTTTTGTTACTACTAAATAAAATTTGTTTCACAGTTTGTTAATAATTTAAGATACCGTTGATTGAGCCAATCAGAAGATATTATTTTGATAACTTGTAATCGTTTCATCTTTCCAACTTCAATATCATTTAGTTTTAATTTAAAAGAAATACATCCTCCAGGTGGTATAGGGCAGACGTGTGTATTTGGGTGATCTCTCTGATAATGTTCAACAAGCCACAGACTCGAAAGGAATCTTCCACAATCTGGACAGTTGAAGAGTCTGAAATTATAATTATAGACAATAAGCAACTGAAAAGCATAAAGAAATTAGTTAAATTATGAATGAAATCTGTCTGTATCACGCACTATGTTATTAATAATATATTGTATTAGATATTTTAACCAAGGCTTTTAGAGTTAGAAACAACTGAAATTACATACCAACTATCAGAAGGGCTTATGCTGGCATCTTCCTAACATAAATGAAAAGAATCACTTAGCGGACACCTCGTGCCATTTGGGAATGGACCAGAAGTTACTTCAGAATCAACTTGATGTCTTTAAATGATTGTAATATGTGATGAAAAATGGATCTATTGCAGAATCTTGATTGTTATTGTCAGTGACTCTGATGACCAATTTGAAAAGTAGAAAGTAGAATTATGGCCATGGAATTAATTTCTGTTGCCCCTCAATCAAGTCCCATATCTATGGTAAACAGCTAGAATGTATGTGTGTTGCGTTTTGACCGAGCCTTACTGGACTTGAAGCAAGTACTGTTTCAACAAAATAATGCATGATCCAATACATTAAATGTGACCTAGTAAAAATTTTGAGAACTTGACAGAATAAAGTCACAACCAACCTATATACCATCATCTGCCATCCTTGGATTATTATTTTTTCTGATTAAGGGCTCACTTCCTTCCAAACCAAAATTGGGATAGTTCAGATAATGCATAACTGGCTTATAACAACTTTGCCTCTAAACCCAGGGGATGGTATTGATAGGAATTCTAACAACTTGCCAAAAGAGTGGTTAATACTCTTAAGCTTATTGGTGTATATTTTAAAACTTTAACTTAAGATCGGCGTTTTATTTTTTTTATTTTTCTTGATGAAGTGAAATCATCTCACCTTGATGGCATCACTTCATTATTTTCACAAGACGGGCATTTTAGGCATAATTCCTTACTAACTAAACTTGCATCGGGGAGTGAAATGATTGGTCCAGTTCCTCCGACTGCCTTAAAAAGAGGTCCTTTAGGCGCTTTTTCATACAACATCAAACTACAACATAGTATTTGCATCACATGGCAGTCTGGGCAGAAACCTGTTACGCATATTTTTAATATTAGACTCAAATAAACTTTAAAACAATTTAAATATGATTGTTAGACATTTACCTCCAAGCAGTCTGCAACCGTAACAACAAATGTGTAAGTTGGAACACATAAAAAATGTAGTATCTAGAAATGAATCGCAGAATAAGCAAGAATAAGAACTCATGATATTCTTTTCTGTCGGAAGAGACTTTTTCATACATATAGTAGTCATAAACTCCTTAAATCCAAAAACTAGGTTATGATAAACAAAATTATCTTAAGCATTTAAAGTAATAAAAACCAGCTGATTATGCATGTAAAACTTGCTTTGGCACTAAAAAATAAATAGTAATAACATAATAGGATGTATATCCAAAATTTAAATTACTTCATTTTACATAATTACTATTTTCTTGTGTTAACTTTAATTTCAAATATTGAACAAAAAATTCCTTCTATTCAGAACTAATGGTAAGATAATCAGAATAATCAGTGATTATTGAAAAAAAAAGAAGAAAAAAGTGTCTGATAATAAATTGAGAGCACAGAACAGTTTCGCATGCAGGATTTCATTTCGGAGGGGGATGGAGAGAGGTACATCCAAGAATCTACTTTAAGAAAACCCACCTCAACAGGTGATATCCGGGAGGAGGGGTATATTAATTATCAAATAGCATTCAATAGATTTGTACTATTTTTGTTTACAGATAAGAATAAATAAAATGACTTTGTAATTTCGGGGACCGGGCCTCCCGGAATCCTCTCTTTGGCTACGCCACTGACTCAGAAGTTTCTTTAATGCAAAAAAATATTTAAAACAAGGGACAGAGACATTACAAGATGTAAAAGGATTACAATTTATTTATATTGTAGTTTTTGGTCCAACTAATCCTCGTCTTAAAAAGCTATAAAAGTGACTTTATTGTTTTCTTTCAAAACAAGAATAATGTTTAATGAGCTAGTAAAGGGTTCAATATAACATTTTGAATTTATAACATGAAAATTATAAATAAGTAATAAGTTATTCACTGTATTACTGAATTTTTAAAGGTGTCCATACTTCCATGAGCGGTAGTGTATTTATAAATATATACACTATGACCACATTCATGTTCTAAAAAACTGAAAATCTTATGTATATATGTTAGCACATGAGGTTTGAACAGTATACTAACCTCATTCAAACTTCTGATGAGTTCACATATCATTTATGTATTAATATACAAGAAATATTTATTTTAAAAAGGCATTTAATTTTGATTAATACGATTATAATTATATTTATATAATTTATTTATTTTTTATAGGTTTAGTTGTATTACGCAAAGAACTTGGATATCTTGAAGATTAAAAAGCTGAATTACACTTCAAGCAAATTTGAATTATTACAAGTAAGAGACATTTTGTTTTGTATTTGAAATAAATATTAGGAAATAAATCTTCGGTTCCACTACTTTTTTTATATTAGTAGTTATTTAGTTATCCTCACTGGGTGAACCCCTTTGAAGAGCCAGCATTGCAGAAAAAAAAATCTTAATTATCTAGGAATGGAACTTCTTCCTCCAAAATTTGTTACCAAAGATACTAGTATTTTCAATATAGAGACAGTTTCGTAAGAAACTACTTAAAACAAAAAAAATATTTGAGTTTTAATATAATTGTGACACATACTTTATCAATCAAAGAATGATGAATGTTGTATTATAACTTTTTTATTTGCTTTGCCATTGTAAATTACCTAGTTAATTTATCATAACCTTATTTTGAATGATTATTCCAGCTAAAGAGGCTCTTCCCCTCCATTGGTAGACAAATTCCTTAATTTAGTAATTATTTTTTGGAGAATAGAGCTTTATTGTTTTATTTTTTTTATGTTTTACCACATAGACTAATTTGTTCTTTAACAATTATGTTTTTATTTAGTTTACTTTTTTCTTTTTTATCCTGTAATAGTTATGTTCTTTTATAGTAGATTATTTTTTAATATAATTACGTTTTTTTTTCAGCTAGATTTGAACTTATTTTCTGTATATTTATGTTATTCTGGGACCATGTCCCCATGAATAACATAAATATAATAATAATAATTTAAATAATAAAAATAATAATAATAATTTTTTTCAGCTAGATTTGAACTTATTTTCTGTATATTTATGTTATTCATGGGGACATGGTCCCAGAATAACATTTTTATATTCTATTCTATTATACTATAAAATTTACCAGCCATGTATACTTTTTTATTTACTTATTCATACATCGTGTATTGAAATGTATAAATACAAAAAATTGAAAAAAAAAATTATACAGATGCAGAATTTTCCTGATACATATGATCGTTCTTGTTTTTCCTTGAGCAACCCCTGGACATAATTTGCACAGAATTTTCTGTTTATTGAATTTTTTTTTTTCTGGAACCTTGAATTTATTTATGAGAAAAAACTTTCCATGTATTAACCTTCAGGTTCCATGTATTGAGTGCAAACTGTATTACTTAATTAGTTTAAAAATAAAAATAAATAAAAGAAGAGAATTATGAAATTTAATGGCAAGAAAACACAAAACTGATTTCTATTGACGCATTAAAAAATCCTCTCCATGATTCCATCCATGCATATGTAGTAAAGTTAATAATACCAAAATGACTTTATTTTTATTTCGATTCACTGGCATTATCAACCATATGAGCCTTTCACTTGATGGAATGACTAACTCTAATTTCAATATTTTCAGGAAAGTACTTTTAATAACATTTCTCGTTGGAAAATTCTTACCTGCTTCTTTTACAAAAATAAAGCAGAAATATTAAAATATAACAGTTTACTAAAATTGACATTCTGTTCTTATTAATTTATTCAATGCTGAGTTGTCGTAGAATCAATATTGAAAAGACAGTAATTTTATGGAGTTAGTCAGTAAGTCAACTTAAAACTGAAACAAATTTTTTGTTACCTAGTAAATAAAGCAATTCCATTCCATTCTTTTTTTCTTATGTCATATGTGGGGATGTTCAAACAAAATAAGTATATTAAACAAAAATGATTTATTAAACTAAACAAAAAATAATTATGACATCTACTAATTTTTTTGTACTGAAGAAATCAGTATGCTTTATTAAGTAAAATGTGAACTCATGTTTTTTTACATTTCCTAATAAATTCAAACCATTCTTCAGGTGAATGAATATATTCTGTTCTATGAGATTTAAATTCTATTACGCCAAGTTCTGCATTCAGTAAATAGCTATGACCAGATAAAAGGAATTCCAACTCAATTGTTTCACAACTTACATCAGGCCTCATACAGAATTTAATTAAACTTATTAATACTTTTATACTTCTGTTTTGGTCAACACAAGAGCCCAAATGCATAACTAAACATGAACTAGCTCTTGAGATCCAGAGTTTCCTTCTGTTTCTGGCCAACAATACATTAAAGATTTGTTTAAATTAAAATTATCCTTTTTCTAATAGTTTCTCAGCTCAATCAGGTCTGAGATAATAACATAAAATTCTCTTTAAAGGTTTACTGGTATCAATAACATTTAGTTGGAATTAAAAGTAATGGCAAGTAATTGAACAATATAGACAAATGAGTTAGTAATTTTGTCAACTGAAAAATATCGATTTTTTCTTGGAAATTAAATTTATTTTTTCCCTATCTAAATAACAAAAAAAAAATGTTAATGTGTTTATTTGATGCAATTTAATAGACAGATTCACAAGATGAAAAAATATCATTGTAAAAATGGCAGTTAATCATTCTTTCAACTGAAAGGCTCACACGTCGAGCAATATTTTGTCTTTTGATTGCATTTGTATGCTTTCCTCCATTTTATGAATTCTTGAATTTTTCTTAACCATTAGCTGTATTGTGTTCCAAATCCCCACAAACATCTCTTGTCAATTATGTTCCCAACCATGATTTGCTTTGTTTAGATTTTTATAATTGTTTCCTCACTCATCTTTTCAGTTTCTACAATAAAGATTAATTTTTTCCCCTGTTCTTTCCACCCAGCTAAAAAAAACATTATATCATACCTTCAACAAATCATGCCATTCCTATCCATGCTAAATCATATCATATAACAACTTCAACATGCTTTTCTCAACAGTACTTTAATTTCTCCATTTAAGTTTAATGCTATCCTGGAAACTCCATTTTCCCTTTCTTGTTCTTTATTAGATTCCTGTCTTTGAAAATAAGGCTTACTTCACAATTTAGTTCATTTTTTTATACCATGGTGTTTTATGCTAGTTACAGATTGCACATCTTCTAATTATAACAACTTTGTTTTTATGTCTTTTAAAAGTTCTTTTATCATATGAAATGTCAGTTTTAGGACGTCTTTATTAAATTATGAGTGAATATAATAAGGGTTGCCTACATTCATTTTTATATATGAACTTGGGATAAATTATTCGGTTTGATAAATGATTTTCTATTTCAAGATTGGTCCTGCAAAAATCCATGGTTTAAAAATGACAATGCAATATTTATTCTTTAAAGGAATTTATTTACTCTAAGACTAGGAGCTGTTATGAAAAGTAAATTAAAGGCTCATCCATTTAAAAAATGTATTAAAGCCAAGGAGCATATGTGATTAATTATTAAAATATATTAAAATTAAGTGATCAGATGTTTTACAATGGAAAGAGGGACAGATGAAAAAAAAAAACAATTTTTATTATCAATCATATATTGTAAATTAAAATGGAACTCAAAATAGCGCTTCTACCTCCAGTGCCAATCAGAAAAACCTTGTTTCAATTTTGCTCTTTTTTAAAAAAAGTAATCTATTTTTATAGATGTTTAGAGCATGAACAGATTTAATTTTTTCACATAGCAATTGAAAATAATAATAAGGGTTGTAGTCGTGCCATTAAATAAGGACTTAAAAAAGTAGTTAAAAATAGGTTAACTTCAAAAGTTAATTTTACACCTCATAGAAAATATATATTTTAAAATGTTGAAACAAATCCTAAAAAAGTAAGTATTGTAGCGCCATCTAATGTCAAACCCGATATTGTGTAAAAATATAAATAATTAATGCATTAAACATCAAAGTATTTATTCCAAAAGACAAAAGATCATCCAATGAGAGACAATGTATGACATTTAGTGGGACAGTTTTCAATGTGGGACAAGGAACCAAATGTGGGAAAGTCCCATCTAATGTGGGATGTCTGGTGACTTTTTAAAATGTTTTATTAATAGGCATCTAATGTGAGACAACCAGATATTAAAAAATATAGCATGTATTCGTGTTTTATATATTTTTTTCTTTGATTAATTTGTCCTAAGTCTACCCTCTTTATTCTTCATGTAGCTTATACATTCTTCCACATTTCAGCAATTTGGGGAAATCTATATACCATTTTTAAGAGTGATATACAAATGATTTCAATAAAAAAACAAAAGCAAATCAAAACCATATGATCACATTAAAAAATATAAATTAATATGAAACATAAAAATTATGTTCAGGGGATGCACAAGAGAACTTAAGAACATTGCCAACTAATAATAATACTCAAAAGAATAAAAAATAACAGGTACAAAAATAATAACAGTGCCCTTATAAATTAAATAAAAAAATAATCTAACTAAAATTGAAGTGTTTCAATAGTTAATATTTCAATTGAATTATTTTCTTATTTTAAAATAAATTAATATAATGAAAAATACCTTGTTATTTACCTTATATTTTAATCTTCCTTTTTTTTTTCTATTACATTTTTTTTTACTAATTCAAATTGATTCAAAATTGTTTCATAAAAGTAATAATTGGTTATGTCCTCATTATCATTATTGTCACTATCATTGAAATCATAATTGTAATGTAAAAATTCTTAAAACTGTATATTATTACAATTGATTAATAAACTTTTATTTTTTTTCTTAAGCTAATGGAAGAATATTTATTTAACAAAATGAAATATGGATGCCCATATGGCACATTTCTTTAAATAAAAATAATTATTTGTAAAATATACATTAATTTTATTAAATTACTATTGCCTGTTTAAACAAAATTTTAATATGGAATATATAAATGAGATATTTGAAAATATGGATTAACTTTAGAATTCAAATTGGCTTAGAGAAATTTCTAAAATATGGAATACTATTAAAGTAAGAAGCTTTAATTCCTGCTTGATTCATTAACTGACTTCTTTAATTAATGTGACATTAATAGCATCATTTAAAAAAAAAATCAAACTTCATAATTGCATCAATTTTCAAGCATGGTCTTATTATTATTATGTATTGATAGTTACCTTCTTTTTTTTTTGTATTGCTCGGACTGAGGTATATAGTGATAAAACTTATTCCAAAATTAATTTACACCTAATTTTCATAAAGATGACCAGTACTTAATGTATTATCTCAGGAAATATTTCCATATGCTGACCTCAACTAAAAAAAATCATGTAAAATATTAAAATACCAGTTGATAATTAAATATATCTTTCAGGTAAAGCATGTAATTTTTCAGACTTAAAATGTCTATTTATTTATACAGATGAATAGAATTAATTGGTTTTCATGTTAGCCATGGGTTTTGGCCTAAGCTGTAACACTTCATCAGAGGTAAGCAAAACAAGATACTAAATCGTAGCATGAAGATATAAGAAAAAAAAAAAAGATAAATATAGAAGTATTATGTCTGGGAATATGAAGCAGTGAAATAGTATACTTGAAATTATATGAAACAGTATGTGATGTGGAAATATATGAAAAATATGTATACATAAATTATGATAACGGAAATAATGAAAAATATATGGGAATATGAAATTTTATTAAAAAATACTAAATTTAATGTTATTAATATTATTAACCAACACCCATTCTTAACTATTGAGCCAACTTAATGTAGGTCATATGAAATAATTAATGTATATATATAAAAAATAAGCATACAAACATAGTTATAAAAGCAAAAAGAATATAAAGTGAGTACATAATTACTTTTACAGTATATACTACTCCAAGACAAAAAACAATGAACTACAGTAAATTGATTTTTAAAAAACGTTTAGTAGGAGGAAAGCAGATGAAAATATAAAAATCAAAAACAAAAAGATTTGTAATGGTGGAAAAGCACATCACGCTTTACAGAGAAGTAAAAATTAGACAACAATATTTTGTAAGTTACTGCTCAGTGATTAAGGCGTGCTAATAGTAAAATATTCTTGGATAAGGATATACAAGATAGGTGTAATGGTGTAAATAATGCCAATATAAATGGTACGATACATTGGAACAAAGTTCAAAAACAGATATACTGAAAAACATTTTAACCAAATGAAAAAAAAATGTTTGAAAGAATTATTTATTTACTTATGGTGAGCGAGTTAATCAGACTTGATTTTGTCATGCTTTCACTTCAAAAGAATTATTTAAATAGTTATAGTATAGGAGGTAAGGATAAAATTAGTTATTTTTATTGGAGTGGAGAAGAGAGGTGCGATGAAAAAACGCTTGGATTGGTAAGCAGTCATCCTTAGTTACACCACTGGGTAGGTGATAAGTGAATTTTCATCAACTGCTGAATCCCTGAGGGTTAGATGGGGACTACCCAAAAGGGAGACTACTTCATAAAATTAGCTAGCATATAGGGAGTTCATCAGATTCTGCAGTTATTAATCTAATTATGAACGACCTTAGAAATAATGATAAAGACATGAGGATGAAAAATACCCAGCAGTATATCATCTGTTGCATCATTCAAGCTTAAAGAACATTACAGAAGGTCTCTCATCCACAACCTTTTCAGCTTCCTTTTGATACTATCTGGCATTATGGCAATGGTATTTCTTACCACAAATGGGTTGTTATGTCTTTTAACCCTGGAACCCATTTAATTCTGAAATGAAATCTATAGTAGTGAGGCAGTATGCAATCGCTGAAAGTTGAAATGTGTAGTTCAGTATGTAAAGTTGTGATAGAAACATACCTGGGTGCTTGCATAATAATTCTTAATATTTTAACTGAAATATTTTGAGTCATTTGTGTGTCTTTTTTTTGCAATCTATATTACCAAGAGGTATATTACCGAACTGGCTTAAGTAATTATTTGCAGTTAGCAAGTTTAATATTAATTTTGATTGTAATCTGAGTAAGGCACATGGCATTTTACTTCTTAGATTTAACGTCTTTTGTCTTCCTTATAAGTATACCTTAAGTAAGTCTTCTACCAAATGTTAGTCCTAGATAGTTAGCATAGTCTGCTTACGGATTAGGAGATGATTAATGAGGTACCATTTTGGTGAAATGACCTGAATCATTTTATTAAAATTTAATGCTTATTTATGCTGAAAATAGTGCTATATTTGGATCCCCCAAAGTCTGTAAAATGGGTATTTGAAAGAATGTAACAAAAAATAGGAAGCAATGGTCTCTCAAGACCTATTTGCTTGTCTTCAATTCCAGGGATCTTTGCTTCATGTTAAATGATGAGGTAGACTTAAGTCGTGTTATTCAAAGTAGACTAATGGAAACTAAAAAAAAGTATATTTTTCTGAAAGATACTTCTACTAGAGTAAGCTACTACAAACCACAAGAGAATTATCGGTCTGCTCATGACTGTGCAATTTGGAAAAGAAGCAAAATTTCAGCAAATTAGATCGACAGATTTGTGGGAAAAGTATTGAGAAGTTTAAGGAAGCAGATAAGAGAAGATTGCAGCCTTGATAAGATTTAGGACGATCGCCGAACTAGACTTCAATGTATCAAATTACAGTATCAAATTAGTATGAAAGCAGGACTAGAATACTACAGAAACCTTGAAAGACTGGAGGGGAGGTGGAAATATTAGATGGCTATAAATTTTCTTGGGTTTTTGTAATAAATTTAAGAATCAGGTGTGGTTCGCGCATCACAGAAGTTTCACTTACCATCCTTTAATATTATCATGAAGCGTGTTAAAATAACAATAAGCTTTTAGTTTACAACAGAGTTGGACAGAGCTTATTGTTGAGAACACGATTTTGGAGTTGGATTAGCTAGATGGGGGCAGACGTGGTGGGTTTTTGATGGCATTCGTCTGCTATCTAAGATCTTTTAGTTCAATTCGCTATTATTTGCTAAATAGTGATCCGATTCAGATAATGTTTTTGTTTTTTTAGAGAATTTAATTATCTTTCATATGGTTATATATATAATTTACCATAAAATGCATACTTTTTGAGTTACTTTAAATAAAATTTTATTTTCGTCATAAATTTTTACCTCGCATTTTTCGGTAATGTGCCACATATGAGAAAAGTTAAACGGCTTTCAGGAGAAGACTTTAGGCAAGTTTCATCATAATCGTTAGAGCCGGTTCGACAAAATTGTAAAAAAAAGTGTAAAATCGATGATATAAAGTGGAACTTTCGGTAATTCGATTTTAGAGAAAAAGTTTCTCTAACATCCCCGCAAATACCTACCTAATTTCTGTTTCGTGCAACTTTTCGTTTTTGAGCTAGACTGTTCATTTTTACACACGCACAGGCCATTTTGCGAGATTTGGACTCAGAACACCTTAGTGAAAAATCGGGTTCGAAATTTTTCACGACTGCAATACTTTCTCTTACTATTTATTTCATGTATTCGGAAGATGTAGTATATATATACATTCATAAAGTTAAACGGCTTCAAGGGGAAGACTTTAGGCAAATTTCATCAAAGACGTTAGAGCCGTTTTGGGGCTATAGTCTGTAGAAAAACAGGTTTTTAGGATCTTGCGCAGCCGCTAATGTGCACAGAGTTTCTTATTTGGTACATAAGCATCAAGGTACAAGACCTATAAAACAAAAAAATAAGTAACAAAATCGGTCTATCTGTTCTAAAGCTAATCGTGGCACTCACAGACTAATGGCCGAAAATGCATTTTTTGGACTCAAGGGACTCTAGATCGTTGAAAATTGCACATCGAAAATACTCTCCGTACCTATGTGATAAGGAATATAGAAATTGAAAAAAATGTGCTCGTTAACAGCTGTTTTTTATTTGAAATAACTGTCCATCTAGTGCAGGACACACCCTAACGCCATCCTTCCCAACCTTGTTGATAAGATTAGATGGCACAGAAACATGAAATCTTTATTATGGGCATTTTCATATTTGTTATCTTATAACTGGCAGTAAATTTTCATCGTTACATCATATTACTTCACAATTGCTGAAGCTGGGCGCCAGAATATTTAATTACGTCCTTCCTAATCTGTGGTGCAATAATGTAAGTGAGCACGTGATATTGTGGCAATTCCGGCGCGTGCCCTGTTGTTCTTAACAATGACTTTTTTCTTTTTAGTGGAAATATTTGGATGTCCTGATAAGCCGAGTTCAGTATTATTAATCAAACATAACTATAAGATATCCTCTACTCAAAGACGTATTTGTTTGTTTTTTCTCGTTATAAGTATATATATATTTTTTTTAGTTATTGAAAGAAAAAAAACATGTTTTGAACAAACTGTTGATATATATATATATATATAATTGATAAATAGTTATGGACACGATTTTACCCATGGACTGTGTTTGTTTGTTCGCGTGCCACCTGGAGCGTCCTTGCGTAGCACGGTGTGAGATGCTCTGGTCAATACAGTCTCGATTTCTGTATCAAAGAAAACTTCAAAAATAATAGTAAATCGAAATGCGCATTCGCGATGATAAATTCGATATCAAATTAGAAATTAGCGTCCTTAAAATCCTACTTTCTCCAATTTAGGACGAAATCAGATATGTTCTATCCCTTTTCGAAATATCGATGTGTCACGGAATGTACATTTGCGCTTGCGTCAGCGAAAGTAGTAGATGGAATTTGGTAAAATTGATATGGAGCAATCTATGTACCAACCCGCACAATCCTTGAAAATTTCATCAAAATTGGATCAACAGTAGTAGATGTTATGCCCATAACATTTGAATTTCATTACAGACAGGAGACCAAATTTGTTCCTTGATGTCTCAAACGTAAAACGCCAGCGGAAATTTTCGATTCTGAATACAAATTGTATTCAATACTCGGCGTCGAAACACCCTATTGAAACACCCCCGGGTGTTTCGACGCCGAGTGTCGTTTTTGAGCTTCTGCAATCTTCGGAAACTAGTAACCAAATTCAGGATCACTTTTTTAGGCATCTATTTATAGTTTAATAGGCGTACAAGGAAGTCATGTTTTGTCCACATCGGATATTTTAATGCGAGGAACTTGAATCTGATACCGGATTTGTAAAAGATAAATACAGATTTGTTATAACTACAAGTTGCTATATTTGGCTGATCTTGTTGGGATCGCTGCTTGCGTAGTTCTAATTATGGGTTAAAAAGAAGAGAAAGAGGCGTTGGTGGACGCGTGACATTTTTGTGAAAGGTCTGAGTTATGGTTGCAGTTACGATTTTATATTTGAGATTCCCATAAAGAAAGGTGCAATGTGAAAATATTCACACATTCCCTGTAGCTCACGTTATAATAATAAAAAAATTAATCGGGTGGAGGAAGCTCCAAGAGAATAAATGGAAATCTCGCCTTCTGTGATGTCCACACTTCAAAACAAAGCTCTACATAGTCTTAACAATTGTCTCATTGTCTCGTGTCTTCATTTCAAATCGAGAATATTGAATAGTATTGCTTTTTGATTGCACTTGTCTTACATGTATTTAGATTTAGGACAATTATTATAATTAGAATTGAGAAGATACAATTGGAAAATTCCAGACACAAAATCGGGCGTCTGTAAGTTTGATGTTTGTTCTTTTGTATTAATTTAAATTGATTAAAAAAAAAATATTTAAAAAAATATAAATAAAATTTCGCTCGAAAAGCCGCCCCCTAAATTCCGCTGCCCGGGGCAAGTGCCCCGTTTGCCCTCCTCCCTAGATCCGGCTCTGCTGCTGGGCAATGGAGGAGACGATCCAACCAGGAGTTATACGCCGTATTCCCCAAACCCAACCTCAGTCAAATTGAGCCGGCTAAGGTGGACAGGACATGTGCCAAGAATGGGAGAGGAGAAAATTTCGAAGAACTACTGTTGATGCAACCACTGTACGGCACCAGAAAGCGAGGAAGGTCTAGATTGAGATGGCTTGATGGTTTGGCTGAGGAGGCTAGGAGTATTCTGGGAATAATGCGATGGGATCCGCACAAGACAGAGACAAATGGCAGAGGAGGCCAGGACTCAAAACCGGGTTGTAGAGCCATTATGATGGTGATGATTTATGAACACAAGACTTCCCTATCTTCGGTAGTGAGGAAGCAAAAAATTAATATTCGATTAAAGAAAGGATTTTCTGAATTTATTACATTTAAATATTCTGTTTTCATTTTTTTTTTTTTTTTTTTTTTTTTTTTACTTTAATCGCAAAAACTTTATAACAAACTAACATTTGAAATAAATATCGTTAAAAATAAGAATTCAGTGATGAGTTGAAACAATGATACCAATTCAAAGTTTCGAAGAAAAAAATTGTCACAAAATAATTCTTTAAATTTAAAGAAAACTTCATTTGTAATACATAGATATACAATTTAATTCTGTAAATCATGGAATTCGTAACGAAAAATTAGAATATACAACAGCGATTGTAAATTTGGCAACAATGCGCTGTATCGTCATATATCGAAAGTCCATTTAGAATATACTGAGAGACAAATAGTTAAGCTTGAACGAGATTTAATTTTCTTTGAGAACACTAAAAATTAGTTAGGTTTTTAATTATTCAATCGCTATTAACAGAGAACACAATTTCAATAAATTTTATCAACAATCTGTCGAAAGAGTTTCGTCTCACAATTACAGGTTGGCGATTATATAATAATTATACAATAATAAGAAATTGTCTATCGATTCCTGAAAAAAAAAAAAAAAAAAAATTCAATAACACTCGAGGTTCTGCTGTGGAATGGCATTCCCTGACAGCCGACTCTATGAAGAGCTACTTTCCTTATCTCACTCGATACACGAGATCTTTGTTGGAAAATTCCATTTATTATTACATTGTTTGTCCTACAAATAGCAGCTTGGGGTCATGTTTGTCTTCTAAAAAATATATATACAAGGCGCCAATTCATATTTGCTCTCCCAAGATAACTCTTAAGCAATCAACGAGTCGTTATTTATAACTATTATCCAACTTAAAATATCTTGATGCAAGTCACAGCCCACTGTTTGCTTTAAATATCAATTTCTATTTACTTATGAAGCACTAACATGTTATCTAAACTTTGATTTTTGTTACTTTATCTATTCTTTTTTTTAATTATTGAGGACTAGACTCTGATTTAAATGTTATAAAATAGTTTAAATATTTTACTTGAATATTTATACTATTTTATAATATAATATTATATTTAAAAGTTGAAATTATTATTATTATTATTATTATTTTGGCTCTACGGTCTTGCAAGAACCCAGTCCTCCAACACCACAGCTGGCCAATCTCCGCGATTCTGTGCTATCCTCTTCCAGTTTCGTACACCCAGCAGTTTCAGGTCCTCTTCGACATCATCTAGCCATCTGATCCGAGGGCGTCCTCTACTTCGTTTACCGTCCGGTTTCTCATTAAGCATTCCCCTCGCTATCCTGTGGTCCAGCATTCTTTCCACATGTCCCATCCATCTCAGTCTGGCTTTCTTTATCAACGCCACCATGTCCGGCTCCCCATATAGCTCCATCAGCTCCTCATTCTTTCTTCTTCTCCACTTCTTCGGCCACTCTGCCCCAGATTCTTCTTAATATTTTTCTTTCCCATGTGTTGACCATAAGTTCTGATTTTTTGGTCAGGGGCCATGTCTCGCACCCATACATGACTACCGGTATTATTATGGTTTTGTACAGTTGAATTTGTATTCTTTTAGAGAATGATTTTTACTGAAACACTCTTTGTAGTGAGGAATAGCACTTATTTCCTGCTGCTATTCTGGCTTGTATGAAATGATTTCATACATCAAATTAAAGCCTAGTAAGGCACTGAATGACTTAGTGACGTTCGCCGGGTGATAGTAGATGATTTGCTAAGTGAAGAAATTAACCATGAATTTTTTACAATTTTGGATTTAATAACTTTTGCTTTAACCCCAACGATATGTTAGCAAAAGAAATTCGCTCCAAAAAAAAAAAAATAAATAATAATCTCAATTAACATATATATTTAAGAATTGATGCAAGTAACATGCCTTGAATATTTAGCATAAGTAATACATTTGAACACTTAGAGGTTTAAGGGGATCACTGACGATCACTCCAATCCTATCACTCCAAACATTGGAACATCGAACAACCGTGAGTGTTAAATCCTATGTGGAGAGGTTGGAATATAGGGGAGCAGCTGGAATTCCATCAACCCTAAATTCCACCTCATTATTTCAAAATCCAATCATTCTAACCGATTGTGAGTGTGGAAAACGTATGGAGTAGAACAATGAACTGCACATTTTTTTTACACAGGGTAACGATATATTAATATGAATAACTTATAATTTTGTTTATTTTTTTACTAATAATAATGTTATAAAATACTTATAATTGTTAATTATAAGCAAAGAAACATTTTTAGTAGATTTATAATTTCAAATATGCATAAAATGTCCACTATTTTTTATATTTTTTGAAGAGGTGGTCAAGATTAAATTATTTAATATTTTTGCTATTGTAGAATCACTATTTATAGCCACATTAATACATGTTTACCTGAGTATAAATCATTACCTGCTGGTATAAAATGGAAGAATGGAGTAGAGTGATCGTCAATGGGGCTCTTGAAATCGTCTCAACTCCAAGTACTACAGCAATTCCAAATCAGTGTTCCATGTTCCATTTGAAGTGTTCGTCAGTGGCCGCCATTATATACATGTATATATATAATTCCTAGGTTGCTATCTTTCCCAATCTTTTGGAACCAAAAAGCCTGCCTATATTCTTAATTTTCTCGTCCCGCTTTCCTCTGTCCATGCTTTAATTATCAGATCCCACTGTACCTATTAAACTTGTTTACAACACCCTCCCATAGGAATGCTTTCATAAGCAATCTTTCATTATTTGGGCTACATCCTTTTGGAACACTTTCCTATTTTTAACCGTAATTTTTCCTCTACAGCTTCAGATATTTAACTACTTCACAAGAAAATATGAATTACTATTTGGGTATAGTATTTCATTGCATTATGATTTGAGGATAAATGATGATGTGAACAAGGAGGGGATGTGGTTAGCATCATCCTCAACTGACAGGTTTTTCCCCAATCCATTGATTGGTCAGACCCCCGCATTATAGATGCTAGGATTGCCTCACCTGACTCCACAGTTGACCCAAAGCTGATAGAGAAAAAAATGAATTTCTCTCTAAAGGCATTGGAACCTCGTTCCGAGTCCTAAGTGTTAAGACTCCAGAGACAACTTGAAATACTTAATTACTCGATCCGTCTTGGATCATTTCATTAAGAGTTTTTTTGGAGGTGGGATGCAGAAGATAAAAAATTTTTAATTACTCAATTGTTTAATTTCTCAATTAGTTTTCTATTTGTGATATCAATGTATCAAATTACAATGAAATATTTTGTATTTAATATGAAATATTGAGGGTGATTGATATTGATTCATTTTTTTAAAAATAATAATGATGATTTAATTTGTTAATATTTATCTTGCTACCTTTAGTATTATGATGTCAAATTTTGATGCGAATTTATTGTAACTGTGTTTCTTTTCTCTAGTGACATAGTTTGTGTTTCAACCACTGCTATACTAATTTTTATTTTTCATATTTTGTTCATATTACATTAACTATATAGAAAAAACAATTTTTCCCCCGTACCTTATAAACTGAATTCAATGAAAATTCATGGGAACATTTTTTAATTAAAACAAAAATTTAAAAAAAAATGAAAAGTTTGTAGAAATGTATATATATTTTTTTTAAATATAACTAAAATTCTTTAACTTTGGAATATCTTATGTTCTTAAATTAATTTTAAGAAAATATTAAGTTACAATGAATGATAATTTGAGTTAATTGATAGTTGAGGAAGTACATAACTAACAAGTAAGGACCGACATGTTTGTAAATAGGATAAAAAATATAGGATTATGGTAACAATAGAAGTTAAGAATAAATAAAACATATAAATATAATTATTTATTAATACTGCCACGATTATAAAAATTCTGATATAAAAAATTTAAGTATAAAAAGATTTATACTACTTTATAAATATATTACTAATTTTTGGATATATAAAAAAATAAATAAATAAATAATATTTGTTTTAACAATATAAGATGAATGAAATCAAAGAGATGAATGAAATTATAAACTGGGCCCAACCCTCCCGAAGGTACGCACGGTTCTTTTGCTTCTAGCTACTGAGAACCAGGCCAGTTTTTTACTTCCTTCAGAACCAGCTCCGTTGACCTCCCAAAGCTTGTATTTCATTTCGGGATATAATTTTATGAATTTGCTGATGACTGAAATAGAAAAATATCTTAAAATTCTATTCTGATATATTTTTTTAAAGAAATATTACAAATATGCTAAGTTTAAAAACCTTTAAGCATAGAAGAAGCTATAGGTGAACTGAATGCGATGTCTTCATTTGGGTCCCTGTTTCTGATATCTTCTAATATGGAAAGACCCATTCCCATTCTTCGATATTCAGATCTTATATAGGCCGTGTCTAATGTTACCATATCATACGATTCTCCTCTGTGTTCAATGTAAGTTCCTATAAGTTCCATAAATTGCTTGTTAATAAAATGACATTATTATATCATATAATACATAATAGAATTTTTCAGTTTAAATCACCTTTTGGTTTCAAAGTGTAAAAGCCAACAGCTTTGCCATCTTTCCAAAGAACTCTAATCAGATCGCAGTCATCAGGTAGATCGAATGGACACTCATTCCTCTCTTGCTGGGGTTGCTCAAGTCTTCTATAGATAACTTGACTCAATGCATAATGGGCAGCTAAATCATTACCGTTTGTAACCTGAAAATAGTTATACATTTTTACAATAAACTAATATGTCATAAAAAAAATAGAAATAAAGGAAAACTTTTTTCTTCTAATTTTAGTCGTTAGGGAAGTGCCTTTTGCAGGTCTTAACTTTTTTCTTACTCCTCTCTTTTTTTAATATTTTTTATTTTAGTGAAAATATGACTTTAGTGACAGAGCTCTGCTGCACTTTTTTTTAATTTTATGGTTCAAGAATTTTTAATTCCAGAAATAATGTGTCACATTGGTTTGTTCAATTCATTATAGATCTCACATTGGCGTTCCCTTCCCCCTAAAATCTAAATGATGTTGATGTTCTTCTATAAAAGAAACACTATTGGCAAGATTGGAGAAAAATGCATTCCCTTAGTTATTCGAAGAAGTCACAGCAAATGCAATAAAAGTAACACTAAGCTCCACTTTTATGACTTACGGTATTAGTAATTAAGTCCAGATGACAAAGTATGAATTAAATATTTTTTAGTCTTTATTGGCCAAAATAACAGAAAATAATGAAATTTTCTATTGAATAAGATTTTTATAAAAATGGATTTAACCGATTTTGAAACAATATGCTTATGATAACACTAAAAGGTTAGCTTACACAATGCCATCCATCAATTAATTTTTCATTCTCCAAAACTTCTTCTAAAGTTTTTTTCACACCGTCGATTCTCAAAGAAATACCTGTAACAATAATAAATAATAATAGCAAATTATTCTATAAAAAAGAAAAAGATTGGCGAGAGGGTCAGTTTTATATATTCAGTATCTTTAATAGTCAAGTTATATCTGTGTTCCAATTTAAAAAATGTATTTAAGCGGATTTATGGGTAAGGTAGGCTCAATGAAAATATTTTTAAACTTGAGCAGAAATATTTTAATATAGATCCGAAAACACTTTGAGAATAAAATTATAAAAGTTAGTAGAAGACCAATTTTGTGATAGAGTAATCATTTCGAAAAAGAGTTATGTTCAAAATTCATAATATGATGAAACAAAGATATTAACAATTTATATAAATGAATTAAATGATAAAATCACATTTGTTTGGGCTTCTAACAACTTTAAATGAAAAAAAAAGATTTGCTGTAACCCGTGAAAATAAATGAACTTTATTTAAAACTCAAAGTCATTTCAAAATTAAACTATTAGAACTTTAATTAATCTATTTATAATATATTATATACATATGATAAATATCATCTATCTACAGTGCATGTGTTTGGTCAAATGATCAAAATATTTTTATTTTGTTATGCCTTTGTATTTGTACTGATGTAATCTATTTTACTATGGGTATTGCACAATTATTTGTACAATTTAAATGAATTATGCTACTGCATTTATCATATAAAATGGAAGGGTTCACTTGTGTTCAAAGTGATCTTTTATTTTATTCATGATATCACTTCAAGTTTGAACTGAAAGATACCTCAAGTATCTTTTTTTTTTTTATTTGATGGACAATAGCCCATGGAAGAGGTGCTTGTTTTTTGCACTTACAATAATCCTGAGGGACAGTGTGATCAGCAATACATGAACCACTCAATTTATTCCCTGACAGATGTTAAGTATTCAGTTTAAGTTTGAGTGAACCCAGCCATTACCCACCAAACTATGATATCTACACTGACAAGACCACTAGCTTTCTATCGATAGAAAATCTAGAATGCCAAGTCAGAATTAGAACTGGGTTAATTCAAATAGGAAGTCAAAACTCCGCCCGTTAACCTCACTCCCAAGCTAGGGTGGAAAACAATTCTTTAAATAAGAATCTTTAATTTGAAATGACTTTAATTAGGCAACTTAATTAATCAAATATGATTAATTTTACTTTGAAAACAATGCTCAGTTACAGCAAATAAAAATAATTAAAAATATACGAAATAAAATCTCAAAAACAAGGCCCATCCACTAAAAATTGCTTTATTTGTAAAGAATTTAATGTTATACATTCATCCCTTAATATCTATTAATTTAAAAATTATGACTTTATTGAATAGAAACAAAAATATGCAAAGAAATTTAAAAACTGGTATGGCTTTGTCAAATCTAGATATTCTTTGGAATATATACAGCGTATTTGTCAGTTATTTTTTCATTAATGTGAATTTCTTAGCAATAATTCATGTTCATCATTACAATGAATTATTTTTCAAATTCAATTCATCATTGTATAGATATATGATAAATAATTTTTTTCATATTTCTATACAAATTCTAAATTAGAAATGAATGTATAACTGTAAAAATAATATATTTAATTTTGTGGAAATTAATTCTATCTGATTATCCATGTTTTTATTTTATTTTCACAAAAAACATGTTGGATTAATGGGCCATCCCCCTAATTTCGAGATGAATCACATGCCAAATGGTTGAATAAAATTGATTAACTCAATATAAAATAGAACCTCCTATAACACAAAGTATATAAGCTGTGTTTAAAGAATTTTGAGAGAAGCTAAGTATATAATAAGTTTGTAATCTTAGTTTTATATAATCTTTTTTAATGTCGCAGAAAAAATGTGAAGTATATTATTGACACACTTCATTGCAATGCAGTGTCGCTCTGAAATCATAATAAATGTTTTGAAATAATAAAGAATCAAAAATATAAATTAATTCCTATTCGTGATTGATTTAGTTATGACTTTTAGGATTATTTTCAATACCAGTAATTTTTATTTTCTCAACTTATGAGGAAGAATTTGGAAAAAAAAAAAGTTTTTTATAATTTATAAATTAAGTTTTCTTACTTAAGTTACATGCACTAGGGTCTTCTGAATATAGAAAAAAAAAACATTTAAAAAAATATAATATGACTGATTTTTTTTTTTTATATTTTAAAGTTTTTACCTCTGATTATTTCTCCAGAAGTAAAATGAAAACTTTGATTCTATAATTAATTTTAAAAATATATTTATAACAAATATTTTTATGTTTTGATAAATTTTTATATAAAGGAGAGATAATACAAATAATGATTTTTTAAAATAATTAAAAAAAAACAACTTAAATTATCATGAGGCATGCCAAATTTATCAGTGTATTAATTTTATTCCTGCATTATAGATGGTCTTGTATTTATTTTACTGTGTTAATATTTAGAAAAAAAAAATGATTTAATTTTCATGTGATTCATCCTTCTATCAGTGAATAAAATTTTGGAGCATTGGGCCGGTTACTAGTGACGATCAATTAAATCACCACTAAAATATAAGTATTATTATCTAGGAATTTTATTGATTTTATTATATTGTTGGATATTTAATTTTTTTTAAATAAAAATAAAACTTTTGACCCAAGTATAGTGTAGGTTGAATAACTAATTATTAGAGAAATGGTATAAGAAATGTTAAATAGCACAGGAGGAGTAGGATGGTCATTATACATGGGCCAAAAGTGTGATTTCCCAATAACTCCTAAACTTTCATCACTGACCATATCTTTACTTCGAGTAAAATCTATTAAAATATTTCGGCTCATTTATTCCCTTTGAAATAATTAATTTGATTAATAATATATGAACATACAAATCCAATAAATTAAACATTAATTTGATAAGAAAAGCAGTACAAATTGAAATAGCAAACAACAATGAAAATGTTACGACTCATTTTCACTGTGAGATTCATGTGTAGTTGCTTTTCGTTTTTTTTTTTACGGTTAAAGATGACTGCTTTTCTCAAATCGTTTTTAGATATAACTTGACTACATAAGATTTGGGCACAGGCAGTTTTATGGGTAATGGAATTGAGAGGATTCAAGAGGGTAATAGTAATAAATGAACATTTGTATGTAATGGAGCTACCAACACGAAGAACAGGTCGGACAGTTCAAAGACTCAATATTATATCCGGCCACCTTCTCATTGGTTATAGAGTCTAGTGTAACAAGATTGTTGCACCTGAAATCACACATTTCATCGATATCGAGGACAAAATACATACATATATATTTAAACTGATATACTGCCAATTCTTTCGCAGTCACTACCAATAATGCGGAACGAAGCAGAGGAATGAAACATTAGGCATATTTTAAAACAAAATTTTTTTAAAAATGCTATCAAGATGTTAAACATAAACCTTTAATGCTAAGAAATGATTATAAAAAGTTTTATAATTAAAATAAAAGACAAATTCTATAGCTTTTAATGAAGATATATAAATTTTTCAAGCAATAAAGATAATGTTTAAGTTAAAAATATGATCATTACATGAATCATATCTGACTTCTACTGATATCAATACTTTTCTTTTTTTAAAGTCAAATGTCAGAAGTAGCCACCACATTGTACAGATCTAAACCCCATTGAAAATTAAGTGATGAGTTGTAAAAATGGCTAAACATATACACAAATTTACCATAATCGCTTTAAGAATTAAGGGTTGTTCTCAAGTAAGGATATGAAAATAATCCTTAAGAATTTATTAAAAATTTTATTATGTCAATCTAATGTAAACCGTAATAGAGGCAAGGCCAGGAAACAATCTCAAATTCAAATTTTTGAACAAAGAAAAATACAAAAAATTTTAATAACTGCTAGTTTTATTCTATATATATATTTTTTTTATATATATATGACACCCATTATATGTGTATGCCAGAGATAAACTGCTATAAGTAACATTTTCAAAGATTTACATGAAAGTAAAAAGAAGTTTCAGATTGCATGGTATTGCATGTTGTGGATAATAGTCAATCTTTATATTTAAAGTGTTGCATATTTTATTATCCTTTCAGCTTATTTACTATAACATATTATAGTATGTTAGCTTATTATATTTATTTACGATACACTAAAAAAAATGGCCAGAATAATAAAAATACAATAATAAAATCAAAATTAGACTTATGACAGTTTACCTCCGATTTACAGATATATTGCAAAATACTCTGGTGATAGTTCATTGAAAATCAAAAGAAATAATAAAAGGTGGCCTCTTTTTGCCTATCAGTGGACTGAAATTTTGTTAAATTCAAAATTATAATGATGACTAAAACATTGAAGAAAACAAAAAAGATAATGTTCAATCAATCAGTTTAATGAAAGATAACAATTTTTTGCCATTTCCACCAACTATTTTCAACCATGAAAACCTCTATGAAAACATTTTGTTGGGAAAATTAGTATCAAATCCTTCATCTCATAAAAATGTTAAGCATTTCATTAAGGACTTTTGTTTGAATTATAATTGAAGTTTTCTTTACGAATAATCTTATGTTTTTTACTTGAGTGTAACAGAGATAAATTATTCTCTTAGAACTTTTCCTTTTTTATTCTTAATTCAAGTATTCAATTAACAGCTTTATAATGAAGTTATTTTCATGTATGATACTGTTAGTAAGTATTTAGAAAAACACAGCTTGTGTAAAATGAAATTTAACTGTGCTAAAAATTGTCAGATATTTTAAAAAAATAAGAAAAAACTTTCGGAGCTGTGAGTAGAAATGAGCATTATTAAATTCACAATTACTTAATTACTCTTTAAATAAATATTTAAAAAAAAATAATTTTATGAATAAAATAATTATAATTAAAATGATTAGTAACAAAGTAGCCCTGATGTAATTATTTCATGCCCAACTACATATTTTTATTTTAAATATTTATATATTTGTATGTAATTAAATTATCTAAAAGAAATTTTACTAAATAAGTGAGGAATAAACTACTCAGTGAGAATTGCTCTTAACTACTTTTTTCTTGTTCCTGTTATTTAAAATTTTCTACATAGCATATAATTTTGAAATCTAAAAATAATATTTATTTAACTTATTAAAGAGTAATGAATTTATAAGACAATTTAGATTACGTTTTGCATCTATGATCTTTTCTACTTAATTAGTTATACTTTAAGTTAGGCTCTACTTCTTGTTGAAGGCGTGATAATAATTCCCAGAGATAAATGTAAATAGGAAAGTTAATAAGGGACCTTTATAATAAGTTTTACGTTTCGGACTAATAGTCTATTATCAAAAACTTTTTATCCATAACTTACATAAAATATAAGTTAGATAATATGCATCTTATATAATAATAAATTACATATAAGATGCATATTAAATGATATAGATAAGAAGTTTTTGACAATGGAAAATTAGACCGAAACGTAAAACTTACTATAAAGGTGTGAAAGAAGTTTGAAAGTGCCTTATTAAGCTTCCTATACACTTGTATCTCCGGTACCTTATACTTTAAATGTGGGTTTTTGAAAAAGCGGCTGGTACGTTTAAACAGTGGAACCACTGTATATTGAATTTCCCCAAATCGAATATCTTTCATAAACATTGAATTTTTATTAGAAAAACTTTATAATAAATTAGGTATATAATTATGCCCGTGTACAAATGTGATGATTCTAATTAGAAAAAAAATATGTCATACTATTTCATAAGGTAAGGAAGAACAGAAGCTTATCTACAAAACACCAATTAAAAATTATGCCATCGATTAAGATAACTGACTCGATCAAGATTAATCTAAAACTGATAACCACAAAGTTGAATTGACAGAAGAAAAAAATCTATAAAGTGATAAAATTCCATACTTAGCCTAGCTTGAGATTTATTTCTGATGTTTCAAAAAAAACTTTGATCTCATTGGTTAAAATTGAAAACTACTTTAAAACAAATTTGGCATTATATACCAAAAAACACATTATCATTCTGTACAAAAATAAGGAAAATCAATTTTTCTTCTGTATTCGTTTTTATGTAGTTAAATTTGTATATTTTTTACTTCAGCCCTGACATTTTTTTTTTTTTTTTTGAGCTCTATGAATTTAACTGCATTTATTTTTAATATGTACTACCATGCTCATGGAAACCAATGATGAAAAATTGCATTTTTATATAAATTTCTAAATACCAAATTTTTTTAATGGGCTTAAGTTTGTTGTATAGAGGTTCGGTATTGAGAACAACTTTGTAATTACATAGTATAAACATAATTTTATTTAAATCAAATTAGTTTTTTTATAGTTTTATATTGTAGTTAAAAATTTTTATCAATTTTGCCAGTGTCATGTTGTGAAATGCCTAAAAATCTAATTTTATCTGCTAATCAACAAAAAAAAAGGTCTATCTTTTTATAACTCAGCTCACAAAACATTATGCAAAATAAAGTTTGTATATATTGAAATATATATAAAAAATGGTTACTTATCCTTATTACAAAATATAATATAAAAATAAAAAGAAATTACCTTTTACAAAGCATGCTTGCGGTTGCAGACATGTTGGCAGTTGTGAATCAGTGGTGTAAAAATACCCTTATTATAGGATTGAATCCTTTACTAAAGTAGAGCTTCTTATCTCTTATCTGAGGTCAATTGGTCCTTTAGAAAAAATATTAGATAAATTAGATAAATACTTTCCTCTTTATCTTCTGTGTACTGTTCCTTATCACGTGAACACTTTAAGCAAACTAAAGAGTTTTGCATGCACGTGATACTCTTAATTCATCCATGTGACTATTTGCAATTTATTTATAATTTTATTAAATACAAGTGTTTTGGTTAACTTTACAGCTCTTAAAGTTTTCATGTTAACATTTTTTTATTTAAATATTCCTTATTATATATAATTGAAATATTATTTCATTTAACTTATAAAAATTGTAATTTTTTTAAATTATTCAAAAAATTTGTTTTTACTTTCATATACTAAATGTTTTTTTCTAGTTTTTCAATACCAAAACTACAGACCAGCCATATAATTATTAAAATGTATATATATACATTTATTTTTTCCCTAGTGATTTTTTATTTATGCATACAGAACAAATTCCTTTAGACTTTAATTTTGTATAATAATAAACAAAAGTATTAGAAGTATTCACAAACTTTATATTCCAAAATAATAAGATTTTTATGTTTATTAAAAAATTAGGTAAATAAATTAAAGCAAAGATTGTCTTAATATTAATATTCTTAAACAAATTTTAATATTTTACTAAAGGGCAAAATATAACTTCCAAGTGTACTCTTCTTCTTTATTCCATTAACATTTCGGGGAAATATTTCCTCATCATCAGAATTTTCTTTACTAAAATTAACAATTATTACATCTATCAAGACATTTCATAATTTATACATTCTCCTTCTTCTTCTCTTCCTTCCTCTTTGATGCCTTTCAGCGTAGAGGCACCTCTATCCACCGGAGCCAGTCCTCGATCCTGAGCCAGCTGCTTCATTCCTCTCAAAGTCCTTCCTCTTTCTCTGCCCAACCTGGTGACATATTCATCATACTTTATCCTTGTTCTGCCTCTGGGTCTTTTGCCAGTTGATCGAGCTTCCATTATCTTCCTTGGGTCTCGGTTCTAATAAATGCAGAAATTTTAATTATGGACAATGGGAGAGAAATAAACAGAACAGGTATTGTTAAATTATAGATAATATTAAATAATTAATATGGCTTATAATTATGTTATGTTAGAAAATGTATAAATTATGTAATGATTGTTAATTTTAGTAAAGAAAATTCTGATGATGAGGAAATATTTCCCTGAAACGTTAATGGAATAAAGAAGAAGAGTGCATGTGGAAGTTATATTTTGCTCTTTACTATAATAATTACCAGAACTTCCTAAGAAATTAGAAGAAAGAAGAAAAATTTGAATAATAATAAAACAGATTAAAGTAGTGAAAACCACATAGTAACCAAATAATATAATACAATACAATAATATAAATACAAACTTTTTTTTTTTTTATGGAAATATTTCTTAATGATATACAAATCCTCATAACTGGTAAGTTTATTGCCACCATCTTTGAGCGCATGCAGGTTGCTTGCGATATTGTTCAGACTTGGTGTAACGAAGTTAGACTTTCAGTAAATCCAACTAAGACTGAGTTGATTCTCTTTACAAAGAAACGGAAGCTGGACGCCTTTAGGGCTCCTACCTTTTTTGGCAAACAGCTCCAATTAAGTCAACAAGTCAAATACCTCGGGATTATTTTGGATTCCAAACTAAACTGGGGTTCTCATTTGACTGAAACCAAAAGGAAAGCAATAGCATCCTTTTGGCACGTTAGACGTGCTGTGGGCACAACCTGGGACTTTAAGCCTAGGGTTATGCACTGGATATACACAGCGATTATTAGACCTAGAATTCAATATGGAAGCATAGTGTGGTGGACAGCCTTGAATAGGGCCTCCCATGTTCGTACACTCAGCCGTATTCAAAGGATGGCATGTATGAGCATTACGGGAGCGTTTCGTACCACACCTACTAAGGCTCTAGAGGTCCTCCTGTACCTAACAGCGCTTCACCTATGGTTGAGGGGCGAAGCGGTTATGGCCTATCTAAGAATTAAGGAAAACAGACAGTGGCAAGAGCGGGGCGAACTCACGGGCCACTCAGTTATTGCCAAGGTGGTGGAAAAGGAGATTCCTATCCTCCAATACTGTTGCCCTCAACTTAATAGAAATCTTACTCTAGACTCTAAAGTGAGATACTCTTATCCTAGTATATCCGACTGGGAAAGGGGTTCAATTGCCACTCAAACAGGCAACCTATCCTGCTTCACGGACGGATCATGGAAGGACTCGACCGGATTAGCAGGAGCGGGCGTCTACATAGAGGATTTAGGCATTAACATAAGTCTACCACTAGGTAAACACTCTACTGTGTTTCAAGCAGAAGTGTTTGCGATACTGTCTCCGGCCACATGTACGGAGGTCATCGGCTGCGACAGGGCCGGAATTACTATCTACTCAGACAGCCAATCGGCTCTCCTAGCCTTGGAATCCTCTAGGGTGACTTCCGCATTGGTAAAAGAGTGCAAACAGGCATTAGATCTACTTGCCTGCTCGAAGAGACTGGAATTAGTCTGGGTTCCTGGACATAAAGGAATCAAAGGCAATGAAATAGCCGACAAGCTTGCAAGAGAAGGTGCTGAGAACCCTTTTTTTGGGCCAGAACCTTCAGTAGGCATCTCTAAAAGATATCAGCGGAAGAAGGTCCAGGATTGGACATGGAATTTAGCAGGTAAGGAGTGGAGGGGGTGTACGGGCCTTAGACAGGCTAAGGAACTAATTAAAAAACCCTCTGCTTCTAGAACCAAATGGCTGCTGGGCCTCAACAGAAAGGAACTCCGACTGCTTATAGGGGTACTTACAGGGCACTGCAGACTTAAAAGACACTTAAAGATATGTGGAATAGCGGGAGATGAGACCTGCCACTCCTGTGGGCAGGCACCTGAAACTGCTCTACACTACATAGCCGAATGTGATAGATATGCGTCACTGAGATACAGACTGTTAGGATCTGACAGAATCAGAATACAAGAGGCTCCCTCCATCGAATGGACATCCCTTCTGAATTTCATTAGGAAAACCAGAAGGTTCGATATGGAGGGTTAAATAGCTATTTCTATTGGTAATCCTCCGGGGTTGGCAAAAAGGACCATCAGGCCCACTTGCCGGACTTTGTCCCCCCGCCCTTGCCAGTACCAGTACCAGTAATGATATACAGGGTGTTCCAGTGGACATGGATCACCCCTAGAAAATTCCAGTGTATTTGGAATAATAGGATAAAACTCGGTGGGTCTTTGTTATGAATTATGAAGTATATTTTTATGTCATTACTGCCCCCAGAACCTTCTACAGTTCTCCTACAGCGCACCTAACTCTGGAATTTCAAATGAAATGTTTTTTTTTTTTAAGAATCTGATAGGAAATGAAATTTTTAGACAAATTCATAACGGTTACTTTTTTGATCTGATGGGCCGCAAGGGCGATAATCTTAAAAACTCAGTTTTTATAGGAAGTTCCAAATTTCTCTGAAGGAACACTTTTTTAGAAAACCATTGAGGTAAACACTGTAGAGAATGAAAACCACTTTGAAGTGAGTTTATTTTCATTCCATAACGCTAAGTATTAGAGTGGAAATAATAAATAAGAGAACAGCAGAAAGTGTCAAACATAAAAAAAAAATATATTATTTTGGACAAAATTCTGGTTATTTGTTTACTACTTGTAGGACCTGTTTTTTTGTGCTAAGTGGTACCTTCAGAAGCTGTTATTCAAAATACTTTGTTATTTACACTTCTCCTTGACAGTTTTCTAGTTTTGAAGCCCTTCTCCTCAGTTACGTGGCAGAACATGATAGTTGGGATAAGTGCAGATCACTGTTGTGGGACTAGTGGGCATGGTGCACGCTTGCTATTTAAGTTTTAAGAGCACTAACGTGGCGACCGCTATTTATAAGGTGGCTGGATTGTATAGAAGTATCAAAATTGTTTTTCAGCTCACATTTATAGATAGATGACTATGTTTGTCATAATTATTGATCTTGTGAATAATATACCGGTGAAACATCGAATGATCAAAAGGAATGATGACATCGATGATAATCTAAAATGCTTTGAACAAATTTAGTATGACTAAAGATAAATACTACGTAATAAACCTCACAAGTACTCAAATCTTGTTTTTAAATATTAATTAGATCTTACATATTTTTGAAATATATAAAATAAATTTTAACAGTAAAAGACCTTATAAATGGGTGAGGAGAGAAAATGCCTAAAAACAGAAATATCAAAATGTTGGTAAGTACACTTTTCAATGAATTTTTAATCTATTTCTTTATTAAGTTAGTGGTTTACAATACGTGCCTATTCTATAAACCAGTTTTGATATTGGTCTGGCAGACACCGATGAAAGGAGAATCGAGAGATTTGAAAGAGCAATAGAACTGCACAGGTATGGGTTCCAAAGCTTTAAATTATGTAAGTAAAGGAAAAATAAAGATGTCTTAAAGAAATATATTGGTCAGTAAATCAGAATATGAAGGCAGAAAGGTTAAAATGGCTGGATATGTAGTCATGGGGTCACCTCTATACAACCATGAATGCCAGAGTAGTAGGCTAGAAATCAGGTAAATGATACATAGAAATGATACAGCTAAAATCAGGTCAATAAATATAATAAACAAAGATGTTAGAGAGCTATATGTTCCGATATGTTGCTATATGTTTCAGTTCAGTTGTAATGTAAAATCAAAATGAGTCAAATACATTTTTTTTATTGATAATATTAGATGACTTAGAAAATATGTTGTATTAAAAATTTAAGCAAAAAGAATAGCATGCAAAAACGAATCAAGAAATTTCTTTAGTCCTGCAGCAGAAAAAAAATCTCAAGAAAACATTTTTTTTATTATGCTTTAAATTAAATGGAATGAGCACATAAATAGAAAAAGATGGGAAGAAAAACAAAATATTAATTATAGTATTTTATTGAAGATCAAAGAAGAAAAAATATCTTTTTTTTATCTTTTCTTCATAACTTTAACACATTCATGAATTTTAATTAATTGAAAAAAAAGTAACAGAGTTTAACAAATAGTGCTGATTATTAGAAATTAAAATTTTCCATTTTCATTAATGTTTTTGTTTTTTTCAGGGTAGAGCAGAGTATATCAACTAACATAATGTGGATAAATCTTTTTATCTGTTGCATCAATTTTTATGTATCGGCGAGCCAGGTATTTTTAAATAATTCATATGATTTAATCTTTTTAAATAGAGTAATTTTAAACTTTTCAAAAGAAAAATGATGTAATTATCAGTATGATTTTTATTCTTTGATGCAAAGGACTAATAAGTCTCTCAAGGGTTGCACAATTTTTTTTTTATTTATATGATTGTTTCCAAATTATTATTTCTGGTAAAATTAATTTCTAAAGCCTCTACTAAAACCAAGATTTTTTTTTTAATACTTCAATAAGCTCAAATAAGAAACATAAAACATAGTCTTATTATTGTTAAAATATATAAAAAATGGAAGAAGAATAAATGCCATTCAATAAAATTTCGTGAAAATTTCCCTTCTTCCTTATTGTTTTATTCAAAATCAAACATTACCACAACCAACGTTTCGCGGTTTATCCCAGTATTCTAGATTTCACTTATTCGTTAATTTATCCATTCCTACTAGGTCAACAATCAATTCAAATTCCTACTTTGCCATTACATATATACTATTATACTGATTTAAAGCTAGGAATGTCTCTGGTTCATATTTTCACATTCATTGAACCTAGTAGGAGTGGATAAGTTAATGAATAAGGGAAATCCTGAAAATGGGACAAAACCCCGAAATGTGGGTTGTGATAATACTTGAGTTTTAGTAAAACTATAAGGAAAAAGGAAAAATTTCATATCCTTTTATTGATTGACTTATTGTTATATAAATATTTCTTTTTTTTTGTGGAGGAGGGGAGAGAATGATCCAATGAAATATTTATAAACTCAACTGTTTTACAGTATAACTTGGCAAATGTTAAAATTATACATACATATATAACTTTTTTTTAATTATGAAAGAAAATATTACATAGGAAGTATTGCTAAATATTGAAGAATACTGTTTCTCGTTTATTATATATTCTATTAAATCTTCCGAACTCAAGACGCCTTTACCAAGAAGGAAAAGAGGAAGAAAAAGTAGGAACTACGAAACAAATATATAATATTTGTAAAGCTATAATTAGAGATATAATTTACATTTCATTGAGTCAATTCTAATTTAATGTATATATGTATTTAATGTATCATGCATTTTAATATATTATTTTTTCATGTGATTTATCAGAAGGATTAAAATCTGCTACCAGCAGAGGAATTAATTCTTTTCATAAAGCTCGTTTAAAAAGAGGATATTTCATTCATTATTTAAAATGTATCAATGAAAACCATCTATTTTAGATCTGGTAAACTAGTGTCATTATTTGCAATTGTTATATAACATTGATGTTTTATAAAGAAAGCTTTTATAATATATAAAAATATAATATAAATATAAAGTTTACAGTAATATTTCTTCTGTTAAATGTCTTAATTTAAAAAATCATAATTTATTTATTTTTAATCAAGCCATTGGGAATACGATTGATTAATTTTGCTTGGGATAGGAACAGAAAAAACATCTGCATTCAGAAAGGTAAAACCAACTATGTAAGAATTTTATAATTAATTTGAATATTCCATATTTAGCATTCAATTGAATACTAATAAAATATTTGCATACCTAAGAGCAATAATGTACTCCCATCATTTTGCACCTCAATTACTATTATCATGCATAAGATTAACATATTAAGATTTTAATATCAAACTTCTTTAATGAAAAATCATATTAAAACATTAAAATTAAATAAAAACAGTAATAATCATACCATTTTGATAATCATTACCATAGTTCACATATGAAAATAGTAATACTTAAAATAATCACCCACATCACTATGCTTTATAAGTAACTTAAGATGCTACATAAAAATGAATACTTAGGAATAAGCGCAAAAAACAGAAGTAGTTTTAACATGGTTTATTATCAAATTCAAAAGTTTATATAGTACAAAATCCAGTACAATAATTAAATATAAATTTTTATATACATAAATATGTACAAAGTACGATTACTGATTTAAAAGTTTATGACAAAACATATTGCCACCAACAATATTTTTCTAAAACATTTGATTTTTAACAATTGAAGACTTGAAAGCTAACCACTCACATTGTTCTAGAAACATTTTTTGTTGTGATATCAACCAATTTTCTCAAACTGTCAATTAAAAACTTCTAATTCAAGTATATTATCACAAATTTGATAGTGATTATGCATTAGTTTATTTTGAGTGGTTTAACAAATACCAATGCATCATTATCTGTAGAACAAACTAATTGTTCTTTAATTACATCTAATGAATTTGTTGGAATGTGTTTTTTACCAATTAGAGCCCGAATTTGTGGTTCCAAATAAGACTGGGTTTTCATTGTATTACGGAATTCAGGTGGAAGTGCCATCAGCCTGGGGTCTAAAAGTTCACCGGTCAGGAGCTTACCAAAATTATTCCAATGCCAAACCTCTCCACCCATAGATGCCGTGAACATGTTCGCAGGCCAATCTTCATGGAATTGCAAACAAGTAACAGGGTGGTCATGAGCTTTATACACAGTTGATGGGTGATGACCAGTCCTTAGATCCCAAGTAACAACAGCACCATCAGTTCCTCCTGTCACTACAATTTGGCGCTGCCTAGGGAAAGGTGTAATACAGGTGAGTCCGATGGTCTCTTCACTATTGTAAGGAAAAATCTTGGCAGGCTCAAAAAGACCTTCCCTTAAATCCCATAAGCTTATTTGTCCCCTTAAATTACCAACCAATACTTCATTCGCACTCAATATTCCAAGACAACTTGCTTCATCATTGTAATGATTGATCGTACCAAGACTAGAACTTAAATCTGTAGAAAGAAAATAAAGATGACCATGTTGGCCCAAGGCACAAATAAAAGCACTACCTATTTCAAATGCTCTGTAGGATATGGAACTTTCTCCAAAAAATTCACTGTCCCAGTTATGAATTTGATTCATTTCCAGCTTCCCTATGTGTTCATTATTAGCTATATTTACTATTCCAAACTCACCACCTTCGGTAGAATACAAAAATTTGTTGTTTTCAACAAACTTCATGCCACTAACATCACCAGAAACTGATATTTTTTGAATTGTAGTTGGTATTTTTTCGCCGAAGATTTTTGCAGTTTCGGCTTCTTCTATTTGATTCCACTCCCAATTACTGGGATACGACCATAAGCCCAAATAATTGTCATCTTCTTCATATGTACCGGTGACAAAGTAATTAGGAACGCCGATTTCAGGTTTCCACCTTACTGTTGAAACTTTAGCAGAAATATAAGTTCGCTCAATAACATTATATGTAATACCACCTAATTCTTGACCTCTTACATCCATTTTGCAAGAGTGAATTGTTTACCAACACTAACAATACTAACTTCAACGTTTCATCCAACCGCGCTAAAATAACCTACCAACCATAGAGATGCATACTAGGAGGTAACTTATGTGTATAAAAATAGTTCAACTTAACATAGTCTACATGTTTGTACATATAGTTTACTGAATATATCTATCTCAATTCTATATACTCGATAGCCAAAAGTTAGGTATTGTGGTTATTATTATTTACAATGTTGATAATTAATTTATAATCTACGAATTTATTATACGTTTATAAATTCATAAGTTAGAAAACAATAATTAAGTAGAGGCCACTACCGGTATTAATGCATTTAATTTTAAATAAACGGCTGTAACGCATTCCTTATTAATAAGGCTATTTTTAAGGAATTAAATTGTTTAAAATATGATTCTCTCAAAGCTAAGTCAAATTGTCCAACCATTGGTATAGAAAACATTAATAAGCTCATTTGTAAAATATTCGAACCCATAAACTTTATTAGTAACACGATTATACCTACACAATGCTACAGATTAATGGTAGACGTCAGCTGGATATCGTTTTTGCTAGGCGTATGAAAGCTACAATGAGACGCCCTCAATCCAGAAGTGGATGACAGTTCGATTCCCAGTGGGGGACATTAGAAATATATTTCAAGCTTCATAATTAGATCCAAGCTCAACTTTAAAACCAAATACAGTACTTTTTTGTTTTAAGATATATTCATGTGACCTTTCTTTCTTATGTTATTTTCGGTTGCTAGTCACTAATAGCGCTTGAAAGAAGTACTTAAGAAGTTGCTTGTACCTAAAGAAGTACTTGATAGAAGTTGCAAGAAAAGTAAAAGATATAAGTTCTTAAATACGATAAGGAAGTAGTTTATACAATACTTTCATTCATAAAGGAAGCAAAACTATAACATAACATAATATAACTTGTCATATTACGCTGATCACTAGTGGATTCAGGGGTGAGTTTCGGGCTAATGCACCCCAAAAGAAAATATATATATATATATTTTTTTACATAGGCCCATTTTTGTTTCTATGAATGATCTGGGGAGGATTCTGTGTTACTATGAGGTATTTCTTTCCTCAGATCCCGGTTTTAGCTCCCTCCCCCTCCCCTCTCCCCCAAATCCAATTCTGGATCCGCTACAGACGCTGATGACCTACAAGGATAGAGATGATAGATAAATTAATATATAAATTTGGCTTGTATTAGTATTGTCACAAACTGTTTTTTGAAAGTGCAAGCTCTTAGATTCAATTTTATTTTATACATGATATAAAAATAGAATGTATCATGATGAAAGTTTTTGCCTGAAATAAAGAATATAGAATATTTTGATGAACTTAAAACTTTTTCTTGCGATGGTTTAGGATATAGATAGGTATATCTGATTGTATGCATAAACAAATGAATATTTTTGAATTCAAGAGCTAAGCAACTTTATTTACTACTTCCTTTTAATAATATATATTTTTTAATGATGAATGTTCTGGTAGTTTGTATATATAAGAGTAGGAGCTAGGATTTTTTTTCAGAAGGGAGGGCAAGCTTAGTTTTCAAACTTCCTTTCTTCTCCCCTCTGCCATAAAATTCAACTGTTTTTAACAATATTTTAGGTAATATATTTTGAAATATATATCATCATCTCATAACATTAACTCATTTTACTGAATGAATCAAAATCAAAACAATCAAAATGCAGAAACAAATATTTTTTTAATCAATCTAAAAATAAAATTTCGTCGAAATTTGCCGCCCTTTAAATTCTGCCGCCCGCGGGTAGTGCTCCCTTCACCCCTAGCTGTCCTAATTCTGGCCCTGGTTTGCATTGTTTATATGTTCGTGACAACTTTGAAAATACGCATTTTTCATATTCGTTATTATTACTTACTAGAAGGGCGATATGCGTAATGGCTGAAAGTGGAACTTAAAAAGACAGAATCACAATTTCGACATTCAGCCATCGCGCATATATACCTATAGCAAGTTTAATAATATGGAGCATCAAAAAATGCGTATTTTCACATTCGATACTTAACAGTTGCCACGACGATATTCATTCCAAATTTGTAAAGATGGTCGGTTCGGCACCAAATTCGTATTTAAAGAGTAAAAACTTCGTTGCTTCTAAAAGTGTATTTCTTATGATTTGTTAGGTATTACTTAGAGAGGCGAAAATGAAGTAATACAAAGTTAAAAAGAAAAAGACAATGTAGAACGTCAACTATATTTGCGTATATAAATTTTTTCTCTTCCGCGAATCTTTTGAGGAACGCCGTCTCAAAAGGTTTTGTTATCAACTATTACTGGATTAAGGAAGATAGGTTTTTTATAGTTTAGAAAACATTTTCCTGAGCAGATGCCTTGAATATGTCAGATCTACAAGCTGAAATGAGACATGTTTATAGCTGGTATTTGAAATTTCCATTTTTTTCATTCGTTTTGCTATAGTTAAGGATTTGAATTATCAAACAGATGACATAAATTATCAGGAACGGCACTACAACTTTTTAGAAACGGTACTTCTCGTTTGTGTATACAGCAAAAGTTTTTAATGAAGGCTACGCCGGTTTTTGATAAACGCAACAAAATTATTTTTAAATATTACCTAAAAATGTCATGGTATGATTTTCATAAATGTGTTACAGGGCATAATGTAATATTTTGCATAAATTATATTGTAAAAACTTTTATCATGTAGGGATTAATCAATTCAAATATTGACTAGTACAGATTTTTTCAGATCATGAGCCTTCAACTTTTGAATAAAATTAAATATAAATGAGAATATAACTGGAAAAAGTTTTAATTTAATTGCAGGATGTTTCAATATCAGTAAAAATGAAAATACTACCTAATTTCTTATTAAATTTGAGCTCAATTCACGTGGAAATACAAACGATGCAACAGGTTGTTGAGCTGTTGAGAATAATTAAACTACGTTGATTCACAACACTGTGGAATCCACATTCCACTATCAACCTCAATGTTTTTGACATATGGACAAATGGCGGATGTATTTTAGTATTATCTTTTGGTGAATTTCTTGTAATTAAATCGAAAGTTTCCTTCAAAATCAGTTCTAATTAATAAATAATTTTATGGTGTTGCTTAAAAGTAAAGTGTCTTTGAATAATAGTCAGGCGTTTTTCTAATTTGCTAGTTTATATCAGGATAAGGTTAGTTTACAGATGTAGTGTTTTTAATTTGAAACCGTGTTGTGATGTTTTTTAACTGAATAATTGAATTTAAATAGTCTGTGAATGATTAGTGTTATTCATCTTTATTCACCAGGAGAGGTATGCTTATTTGTTTTAGTTCTATTTTAACAGTAATGCCATTCAATTTTCTTCATGTTTTATACTTCTTTTTTTGACATTCAAAAACTATTTTTAGCTGTGAATATGTTTTTTAAAGTTTCATAATTTGTATGGCAGCTTTATTTTTATTAACAATTATTCATGTTGCTATTACTGTTATGATGTAAGAACTCAAGAAAACATGTTTTGTAACATAATATGTGGGCAAAGGAACTGTTCTGTGTTTGGACTGTGTATTCTCCTTAGGTATTTAAGTTTATTTTAATTTTCACAACGAAATACGTTTTAATTTTTCTCTTATGTTGTATATATGTAATTTGTTCAAATGTTCTGATGATCTACTAATACAAAATATCCTTGTTTTGTGTTTTTTATTTAATGGTTTTTGTGCTATTGATTCCTATATCATCTTAACGATTTTAATTTAACTTAGGTGGTTTATTTTAATATATTTTCTTATATTTTTTCCTCTACAAATTTATGATAATGGCTTTAAATATTAAAGTGAAATTAGCGTATTTATGTCTAAAATATAATTATAATGTTGTATGGCTATTTATAAGTTAAAAACAAATGTAAAATAGATTATTGCAAATAGAAACGAGATTGTCTATTGTTTAGAAGTTTCCATTCTGAATGAACATAGTATAAGAAGATGGAATTTTGTTTTGACAGAAAATGAATAGGCTGTTTGGATGATAAGTAAAGCTCGTCGGATGTTCCCTTTGTCCAGTCAACCCTAAATAAATAGGGTACATAGCACCAGAGCTATGTTTTTTGATTCTTTAATCATGAAGTCCTCCAATGCTTCATGTACCATTATGAGTGTCGTGAGATTTACTTTAACTTTATATATTTACTGATACTACTTGATCCACTGTGATGTCATGATGAAATTAATAATCAGGATGCTCTCAATAAAGTATATTTTTTATTGTACTAGCTGATGTTTCGGCTCAATGATGTGAGCCATCATCAGGGCTATTTCGTTGTTCCAAGTGGTGACAGAAAAATCAATCAAGAAAAATCAATAATTAAATTTACACATTACAGTCGATCAAATAATATCAATAATTAAATCTACCCCTGTGACCCTCTAACTAATTTAGATAATTATGATTTACACTTTACATATGTGCTTCATTAAATCAGGATTTATGCAAACAATGTAGAAAAAGAGTTGTTCCAGTTTCAAGAAGGAATGATAGATGCTGCCTTTCTGTGGTCTTTATCTTTGAAATTTTAAACACTGCTGAGGTCTGTGGGCATTCAGAACCTTTCTGTTTGACTAAATAAAGACATTCTTAACAGATGTTTGTTGATAAAAAGTCATGCTGTCAAGCTATGCAAATAAAATTAAAGGATTTTTTAAATTACTTTGTCTGATGGTTGTGAAGGCTTTGAATAATATAAGAATTTAAGCATGGAAATGCACAAGGGTCTAAGTGACTATAGCAAAATTTGTCAGAATTCAAGACTTAACTTGATTAATATTAAAGAAATATGACTTAATTGAAAATAAAAACATTTTTTTTCTGATTACCTATGGTTGTATAAGTAATAAAATCATATTTATAATAGTAATAATTTGGCACATAAACCTGTAATCTGCAAAAAAAGAAAAAAATGTGAAAATAAGACACTTTGACCCTTTTGTATTTCCATGCTTCGATTTTGTATCTTTGTTCCTAAATCACCTGATCAGTATTAACAATTTAATGGTTTATTTATTCACTTCTTTATTTTTGTTAATGAAAGAGGTGACAATTTCCGAGTTATCTATATTGTTGTCAATTAATTACATAAATTTTCAGTACTGAAGTAGTAGAATTGTATTGAATTGAATACTCTCTATAATAACTGATTTAATTGATTTATAGTTTTGAGATTAGTAAAGTTTTTGAAAAATGAAAAATGTCATTAAACTCACGTTGACTGTGAGTTTTAGTGAAGGAAACTGGCCCTGTATCTATTTCCTACCGGTTTTTTAAATTAATCAAAATATAAATTTTTGGACAATAATTATTAACCGTTGAACAATGGTTTCATGTACTCTTTTTTTTATTATTGCATTATCTTATTATCTCTGAAATAGGGAGTATGATTAAGGATTAATTATTCTTGAAGTCATCAGCGTTTGTTTGAGTTTATATTAAAAAAATTGAGTAATTATTGAAGACATAATTTGACTACAGTTCTAATTTTAATTTGCGTACAAAGTTTAATTTCAATTGTTGAAGTTTTGCATCATTTGATTTATATAAACAATTGAGATATTCTTGACAGTTGTTGAAATCAATGTTTGGGAAATAGAATGTACCATTCATCTGATAACTGGGATGGATCAACTCCAATGAAGGCCTACAAATTGGACTGAAACGTCACATATAAAAGCAGTATAGTTTGTTACTGTGTCTTTTATTTTTGACTTCATACCCAACTGCCATCCTCTTGATTGAATCTTAATTATTGCAATCTACAAGATAATCACTCCTTCAGATAACTAAGAAATAATTTGACAAGTATCTGTTCCTGAATTAACTTTATCTTTGTGATGTGGTTTACAAAATTTAAATATACCATCCGAGGAAAAGATGTACCCCCTCTTTCTCCACTTCTATAAATAATAATAATTACTAAATAATTGTGTTCACTCATTTCATGAATAATTATAAATGGTGTCATTTTTCATTTCAGAATTTCAACTTTTTTTATATTAATTACGTCTTAACTAGAGTAATACTCATTTGTAATAATTGTTTTTCTAAAAAAAATCGAATGCTTTAAAAAATAATAATTTTTTTTTTAATTTTCTTCTCTTTGTTTTCTTGCAGTAATTTTTGTTAAACCTACCTATTAACATTTTGACTAGGGTCATTCAAGTATTAAATGGGCAGTTGTTCACTGATGATTGATAAGGAGGTCTGTAATAAATTTAATTTTTCTTGATTAAAGTGAATATATTCATTCAATTATGTTATTCTAAGGGGATATGTCCTGGAATAAAATATTTTTTTGTTAATTCATTCATTTAAGCATCTGACGCCAAATACCTTCATGGCAAAGGAAAAACCTCAATTAAATTACTTTTTCTCTCCTATACCGGTCATCTGACTTGTCTAACTAACAATTTTTCTAATTCCTAAAAACTGGTTCTATGCATTGCACAAAAATGCATGAGGATATTAGAATATTAATTTATACTATTATGTGATTTTTAATTATATGTATATTCTTAAACAAATTTGTTTTTGTTATTAGTTCATTATATGTTTTGATTCCAATTATATTTGGACTTAATATTTCTATGGTTTAGTTCAATCATTATTAAATGCACTGATGAGCGTGATAAGTGTTCAGTTCGTTCACTTAGTTTTTTTTTGGGTAAAAATATGTTTTATAATTTATTGAACATAAATCAACTGATGGATATGATAAAAAATAAAATTTCAGCATTAATTTTTACTGGTGGAGGAAATTAGAAACCCTTACAACCTAATTAACAACAAAAATTGAATAATTAATCTTTACAAGTAGAACTTAATCATTTCAATTTACGACCAATTTTGGTGTAATTATCGTTCAATTCTGATCAGTTGGCCCATTTTGGGTTTTTATTTGAATAAGAGATTATGCATGAAGTGAAAATCTTGAGCTGAGATTAAACTAAACAGTTATTTTCACGACAACTGTTACGACATGCATACTTTTTTGCATGTTGAATTTTCAATTTTTATACTAACCTAATTAAAATAATAATTTCAATTGTTGTTAACATAATTTTTTTTGTTAACCTAATTAACAGTTAAACATATTTTTACCCACAAACTAAGTATACGAATACTTATTTTAATCACTGTAGTTATTTATATTTCACTTATCAACCATTTGATTATTATGTGATTGATAAAAGATTTTAATTTATTGCTTATGAACAACTCACGTCAGATTTGCACTTGGATTATTTACTCAAGATTATTCATCTTTTATTTTTATTTATTTAGTTAATGCCATCTTTATTTAGCTTCAGTATTGTAATGTGATACTGTGATGTGTCCCTGTTGTTTGTCCTCTTCCAAATTGAGTTAAAGTTTTGAAATTTTGTATGCGAATTAAGTTGTCAGGTTTTTATTTGTTTATTTTCTCACCTCTGCCATTTTGGTATTCTCAATTTTGTTTTCCATGTTTCCAGGTTTCCATTCTGTTGTTTTCCATTCTAACCTGTAACTTTCTTATCACTTCTGTTTTATTTATTAACATAATTTTTAAAATGTTTAATAAGTGTTGTTTCTTTTGAGTTTTTTAATTTTATCAGTTATATTTTGATTATTAACTTTATTTTTGAATAAATTATCAATAAGTTGTTTCTTAATAAATGTTCTTTCTTTCGAAATTTTTATTTAATTTTTTATACATAAAATGATAAAAATTTGGTAATTGACTTCTAAGATGCAGTGAAACATTTCCAAAATTTTGGAATTATTCCATCGAAAAAAATCTGTGAGAATATGCATGATATTTCTCTTACATAAATAGTTAAATTTAAATTAGTGTAAGGCCTCAACCTCAACTGAAAAGGATCCCTGGTGGTTTTTAAATCTCCTGAACGAGCGTTGCGAGCGGAATTCGACAGCTATGATCTAATGAAAGCAGTAATAATTTTAATAATCTCAACGAATACAAATTTTTAACGCCGCCACATAAATTCAAAGCTTTGGGATTATTCTATTTTTTTTTTTAAATGAATTTTAGTTATGAAATTAATTTAAATTTATTTTTTAAACGCCTTAACATAAATTTCCATAAATACGAAGAAGAAGATGATTATAAAGGGCAACCGTAGACCACGTGGTCGACCGTATAATACGGAAGTACCTTCATTTGTGTTAATGAATATATTATTAATATTATAAATCCATAACATTATACTATAATTACAGTTCATCATTTTGTTTTATTGAGTCTCCTTTATCAGATAACGTACCATTCAAGGTAGCACACGATAGAACAGAATGAACTGGTTACTCTCTCATTACGCACGTTGTATAACAGTTAAATTGACAGGTGTAGTAAATGGTGTACTCTAGAAGGGGTGTGTACATTGTATTTGGGGGTGAGGTCGTCATAGCAACGCTAGGGGTTGGGCGCATGCGTTCCCGCCGCCCGGTTCTCCACCCTGCCATTCGTCGCTTGTCATCCTGAGCTTGCTGTTGGTTGCATTTCTGCATCTTCTTGTCTATAGTATTATAGGTATAATTTTTTTTATTATATATCTATGAGTAATTTATATGATAAAATTTATAAAAAGATATTTGTTTCGCTTTTAAAGCGCAGTTTTCATCATGCAAACTTTTAAAAACCTGCTACAAAATTTCATTTACATAAACAAATACAGCATGTAAAGATTTTTACAGCATTCTCTAAATTTTAAAGATGGATTCTTATTATTTTTATTGCTATATTAATAACAGATCAACATTTTTTTGTTCTTATTTATTTATTTATTTTTTTAATTTGTAGTTGTATTCATATTATTATAATATTCTTGGTTTGTATTTATTTTAATTTTATTTTTATGGCTTCTGCTATTTTATTGTTATTATTAATAAATAATGTGAACCTTATATATTCATAATTTTCATGAGTTTATACTAAACGATCCTTTTAAGATGCTCAGAAAATTTGTTTTTATTAGTAAACGTGGATGAAAAAACACAATAGAGGATATGTTATAAAGTCATGTACAGCAATAATTTTATTACTTTATTAAAAAATATGTCAATATCGACGCAATACAGATGTAAAAATATTATGAAAGATTTTAAATATGGTATTTATAAACATTAGAGAAGTTCAAAACATAAAACAAAGCACTTCCTCTGCTTTCGTCTAAGTACGAATAATTAATCGTCCTAAGTTCATCTTATTGTCCCTTCATTTTTAATAAAATATTTAAATTCATATTTTAATAAGAACGAAGGAACAATAAAATTGAAAATAAAATAATTTATGGCACACTGCTTATTTAATTTTTTTTATGTGTCATATTACTGAAATAAATTACCGCGGTCCGTTAGTTCGGTTTTATGACACTCGATTCGTCCTTTTTCATTCACGTTTTTTTTTCCTACCGAACTGCTCTTTTTTTTTTTTTTTTTTTTTTACTAAATATAAGTTTTTCTGGATTAAAGGATTAGACCATTCGATCGGTGAGGTCGAAAAATTCATTTTCTATAATTTTAAGCAAAATCCTTCTGCGAGATTTCTAGATCAGTTTTGCAGGATGACAGAAATCGTTCGTATTATATTATATCTCGTAATGATTCATAAATAATTGTATCTTTGTTATCTCTTAGTCATAGATAATTATTAAGTGATCTGTGGCAACCCTAAGTATTTAGACAACATCACTGCTTATGCTTTTTCATCTCTGTCTATTTTTATTATATTAAATATTTTATTATTTTAATCTGTCGATCGAAATTCATTATTTATATTTATTAATAATTATATATATAATATTTATTTATACTTATTGTCGTGCTGACAGGTCCTATGTAAAAAAAAAAAAAATCATCACTTGGCTTATCGTTGTTGTATATAATAATAACGTCGAATAATAATATATTTAATAAAATATATTAATATTGATAAATAAATAATGATTAAATCACGAAGTCCGCTCTGCCATTATCGTAAATTAATTATGGTTATCTAGTCATTGTTTTATTTGAATGTAGTTTGTGTAATAGCTTTCCGAACGTCGGATTATTTCATATTGTACAATTCTCGTACTAGCTTGTTATTATTTAAAATAATTTGTATATTATTCAGTTCATACTTGTTTATTCAATTAGTGCCTATTGATTTCAACTATGTTGTCCTATAAGCCGCACTTTAATATATGAGGAACTTGTTCGTAAAATATGGTATCTAACATTTTTTATGATTTGAAGTTGAAAGTTGAACACCGGACTCCTTATAACTGATCTAATAAGTCGTTAAAAGAATCCGTAGGATTTAAAGAAAAAAAAGAATTATGTTGTTATTAAATTATGGTTAGTGACTAGCTGATTAGTTACTGACAAATATTTTAGCATAATTAAAGTTTTCATTTTATTAGTTACCATCTTTTACATCCGGATGACTCGTGTATATATATATATATATATATATATATATATATATATATATATATATATATATATATATATATATATGATATATATATGAACTGTTACCCACTGTCGACCTTATATCATCATAAAATTAACAATAATTTTCTAGATTAAAGCAATAAAAGAAACCTATTTATTTAAATGCTTTAATTCGTACAAATAAGTAAAAAATCACCAACTCAATGTTAACAATGTGATTTCTACTTCGACTTAATTTATGATAACCCCTATTATCACTGAGCGTCCAAGCTCTTTATTTCGGCCGTATGTTATTATCAACGCGACAGTATGAATGTTGTTTTCATGTAGACTATGTGATAATACATATTGAATGTAAATGCAATAGGTTTTATTAGGAATACGTATAACTATAGAACTAGTTACTATTCGACGAGTAACTATTATGGCAGCGATTAAGTTGCCAACGTGAGAATTTGATTTTAGACTTCGAATTTTATGAAAATAATAAATGCTAACTTTTTTAGGTGTTTTTTGATGAATTTTGCGGATTATATTATATCGAATGCCTATGACTAAAGCTACCAGTGTGTGTATATAGTGTATAAAATAAATCTGAATCTCAAAATCACTTGGGTTCGGTTGCGCTGAGTCAGGAGTTAGTCAAGAACTAAGCATATCCGTTAGCTTCGGAATACTCCGGTCTTACAAAAGTTAAGCTGCGAAATGAAATTCACTCATGACTTGTTAACTGTAAGGCCAAACAGGTACCAGAAATACATTTTAATCTCGGAATAGTAATGTCCCTGAATAAGTTAGGTGAGGTTAAATCCGAAATTACATTCAACCCTTACTACCCTACCGTCCCTTGATTACTTCATCACTGTAGAAGCGACCTAAAGTAAATCTGTTTTAGACGAAATTGAAGTTGGCATACCATTTCATTCTAAATTTCCCGGTGAATCTTTCTCTCTATACTGATTAAACGAAATCCACTTTAAGCTAACTAATACAAAATATATATATATATATATATTTTTTTTTTGCTGTTTAAAAGAAAGCATAAGAAAATTTATAAAATTGTTACCAGAATACAGTACACAGAATACTTATATATGATTAAGAGATTACAAAATACAATTTTATAATATCATAATCAAACAATATTTTTGTATATTACAAAAAAAAAAAAAAAGAAAGAGAATACACAATAGGCTGTGAAAATTATTATATTTTCAGGAAAATAAATAGTCCTCACTAAATTATTTATTTCTTTATTACACCTTTACAGAATTATGTTTATACTATTTATGTGTTGTATAGTTTTAATGTATGATTTTGTTAAATAATAGTTGTTTGATGAAGAGATAAAATTAATGTGCAATAATTTTAGTTTATAGATGACAAGCTTGAAAATGGGTAAAATTGGCCCGAAAGATTGCCTAATATAATTTAATAAAGAATAAAATAAAGAAAGGATGTTAAAAAGGGTTTTTTTTTCCTGAAAATATAATAATATACTAAAAATACAATTGTTTATGAATCATTAATATATATATATATATATATATATATATATATATATATATATATATATATATATATATATATATATATTTATGTGCGTGAACATAAATAATATTTTATACTCTAATACGATCAATTTATGTCTGTCTTCTAAATTGATCTAGAAATCCTTCTGAAGGATTTTGCTTAAACTTATAGATTAAGGTCTTTTGAGCCTCATAAATCGAATAATCCTTTACTCCAGGAAAATTTTTATTTAGTAAAAAAACCAAAACAAATAGGCCGGTGGGGGAAAAGAGCGAAACTCTTGCCGTTTTAAACCGAACGCATGATTACTTTAATTTAAACCTCTAAATTCTTATTAAAAAAAAATTATTGCCATCAACTATTTTATTAGTAGTTTTATTATTAATTTTATTATTCAATTATTTTTTTAATTTTTTTGTCCCTTCGTTTTGATTAAAATATGGATTTAAGTAATTTAGAAAAAATTAAGGAGGCATTAAAATGAACTTAGAGCGAGCAAGAAAGCGAAACAAGTGTTTGTTTTCTGTTTTGAAGTTTTGTAATTATTATAAATTTCTAATGGTATAAATAAATATGTTGTAATATTTTTACATCTTTATTGTATTGATATTGTCGTGTGTTTAATAATGTAGTAAAATTATTGTAAACCAGCTGAATGTATAACATATAGCATTGTATTATTTTCATCCATGTTAAGTACAATAATTAAATTAAATAATTTCCGAGCGTAGCTCGGTACTCGAGTACTATAATTTCTACTTGGTATTAACCATCGTAATATTAACCGAATGCTTTTTATACTCTTTAAATGACCTAATCTAGAATTCTTGTGGTTCAAATATACAAGAATAAGAATTTAATAATTATTTTAAATATTACTTGCTCAAATAGAAATGTTGAAGATGTGTTAAACTAATTGAGCAGTGGCGCAGTGTGAAATGGTCAGTGCTCTGCAGAACTGGAGTATAACGGTATCACTGGGTCAGGTCTATATTAGCATCTTATCTTTTACATTATTTCTTTCTATTATGTAATAGTTTATTATTAATTATAACACTGAAATACGTCTTCAGGATGGTAATTCGTACCGATAAAAGTTTAACACTGGTTGGTAGAACAAAAGTGCCTGGTTTTTACAAATCATTTGGTACTGCTGGTGGACAATTTTGACGGATACACATCTCGGTATAACAAAATACGTAAATTTATTGATCTGCATCTGGTCAATAAATGAATAACTTACACTTAACAAAAAAAAAAATTCTGGATGCTTCCTAACCGTAATAAGAAAATGTTTACTAATTTTGGGTAGAGAAAAACGAATATGGTAATGATTTTTTTTGTCTTATTAGTTCCTGTTTCGAAAATGTGTTATACACTACATAATACATATGGCCTGTTCACAATTTTCCAAGAGAAATGAATAAAGTCTTACCTCCCAATTTCTTGTACAAAATCATTTTGAACGTTGTCTGTATTGGAATGTCTGTGAATGAAATTCCACTTCAAAGAATAGTTTGTGTTGCTGGATCTTGTACGTCAACTCCAGAAGATCTCTCTAGACAGTCCAGTAGTAGTCTGCTAGCATTGATTCATTCCAACGGCCCGAATATTTTTGCTCCATCGAAGCAATCCGTCTTTGTGAACTCTCTCCCCGGTGCTCATCACTTACAGCTTTTTCAATTTTCAGGGGGAAAAAAAACCAAGTGGGAATAGAGAATATGTATTTTTAGAGACATATTGCAACCCAGAGCATGGTATTTTTCTTTGACCAAGTAAGGACAGTTATTGTCTCTCCTCTTGCCAAGAAATCCATGCATCAGAACTTCAAAGGCTTCCAAAACTGCATTTTCTTTTCCCTTCAGTATTCGATCAAAGTTGCCCTTTTTAATTTTTTTAAAAATTTGAAGTCCAACGAAGATTCCTTCCTTGACCTTAGCATTATTTAATCTCGGAAACCCCTTCTCAAGTATTTGAAAGCTTTTCTCTCCTCTTCCATAGCTTTAACAGAGCTCTTCATCAATCCCAGCTTGATGTGTATGGAAGGGAGTAGAACGGAATGGTTTTCGCATCGACCAGAGGCTTATTTTGTTAATTTTTCTCACCTGCCAAGAGCTAATTAATTTTTTTCATGGAGATTTTCGTGTTCAGCAGGAAAAAATATTATAATATCAGTTATTTTTGAGCACGAAACATTTTCTCTGTTGGTCAGTGTTTGAATCATTGAAGAATTGACTATGACTGAAGCGTGGTGGTAATTGAAATGGGTCTGTGAACTACGAGCACCTTTGTACATTGGGCTCAGAACATTAATATAAATATAAATATATTAGTCATTATAAGGAAGAAGTTGGTCGGGGGGCTCTTTGTCCTGATGATGGCCTAAAACTTAGGTCGAAACGTTGGCACAAAATAAATAATTATTACTTATTAAAAGTGCTAATTTTTTACCGCACCCCCCGACCAACTTCTTCCTTAAGTATGTCTACGGTCAACCAAAACTCACTCCAATATTAATTATTATAGTTATTAACACATCACTATTTTAGTTATGTCGGCGTAGAACATTCGGGTTCGCTAATTAGTACGCGGGAACCGAACTAAGTTTGGAAATTATCTCATTTAGTTAACGTGGATAAAAAATATAAAATAGTTATTGGCTGTAATGCCATTTACTTGATTACACTAACGGATTAAAGAGCACGTGCTTCGGGCTGATGTCTCCTCTTCCCACCAAAAAAAAAAAATTAAAATAAATTTTGTTGCATTGGCCCATTTTCAAAACTGAATTTCTAATTATTCAAGCTCACTTTTTCAAATGCTGTAAAAAATACAGTTTTGATCGTTTACCTTTAAAAATTATAAATAAAGGAATGTGAACCGTTTCTGTTGAAAGTGGCTGAAGACACTTTGTCAAATGTTTGTTGTTGAAAAAATTACTTTGAAAGTGGCCTAATAGTCTATGATACTTTTACCTAGAAAGTTTTGGAGAAGTTCTGAATATTTGCCCATGTGTGTTTTGGGGGTGCTGCTTACGAATTTAATCTTTGTTAAATTAAAAATTTTCCGAGAAATATAAAAAAAAAAAATTAAAACCGTTAAAAAAAATTAATCTGTTTTCTTATTTTCTCTAATAGCCTGAAAAACAATGGATTTTTTTAAGCAACATCAACCTATGCTAAATTAAACAATATTAAATTCCTTACATGCTTGTACTCAATATATATTTTTCGTCTGGGACATCGTTTTGGAGCAATCGCTCTTTGTCTATGGGGACCAGAAAGGGTCCTCGGTGGAAAGTTTTCTAGAAGTTCTGAAAACCTGCTCATTTATGTTTTTAGGGTACTTATTATGAATTTCAACTTTGTTACCTCAAATTTTTCCCTGAAACGCAATAAAATGCAATGAACATTTTTTTTTTCTTTTTTGCTTATAACATGAAAACTCTGTATTATTCGAAAAAAAAAGGAATAAATTACTTACATTATATATAATTTTTTCTTAACACCAATTTTAAAGATTTTTTAAAATTATGTCCAGGATCAATATTCTTTTTCTGCATATTAAGGTTTTGGTTTATTATTTTCAATAATAGACCTTTACAATCGACCAAACAATTTTTTGTTATTCCCCCTCCCTCAAAATTTGAGGTTTTACGCTTCAAGATACGTATAATTCAAATATGGAATAAAATAAAATTCGTCCGTTCACCGTCCGCGGCTTTTTCTGATTCATTACTAAATATTGATTTTAATGTTTTTGTTTGAGCGCGCCGTTTTAACGAGTGAGAACCGAAAATTAAATTTTTGAGTTTTTTGTTATATTTCCGGGATAAATTTGTGGTGACAAAGTTGAAATTCGTAATTAGCACCCTAAAAAAATATTATTGAGCAAATTTTCAGAACTCCAAAACTCCCTCTCCCCCCCGGAATCGCTTTTTGGTCCCCAGTTGTCTGGGCTATAAGTCCAATCCATTAATGATGCCACACCTGTGGATTTTCAAATATCTCAAGGCAGTGATGATGGCAATTATTACTTACTATTAATTAATACTTGGTATATATAATGAAATTAGTATTTAAACTTTTAATTTTGCATTATGAATAGTTGCTTTAGTTGTATGCTCACTAGGGAAGTATTCGACTAAAGCCGATTTCCATCAAAAATGTTTTGGTGATTCTAAATTGAAAAAAAATCAACTCGAGCACAACTTGTGTTCGAGCGTTTTTCAATGGACCCTAGGATTTAAAAAAAAATTAAATCAAAATAAAATTGGCATGGTTCTTTCACCAAAACATTGTTTTTTCAAAGAAGATAAAATGAAAAATATACCATCACAGAAAATAATACAATAATCCCGAAACCACAATCTGTAGATGATTTATATATAATTAGAAGAATCCATGAATTGCATAAACGGTTTTTTTTTTTTTCAAGTGTCGTAAAGAAATAGAAAATAAGTTGAATTTTGCTTTTTTCAGTTTGGACCATTTTGAATTACTTTATCAGACCGAATGGTCTGAATTTTTAAACCAAAGCGATAAGGAAAGTCCAGTGAACGGACGCATCAGATATTTTTGTAATATTACTATTTGGAAATAATAAACTATTGTGTAATAATTTGTAGTGTTATTTCAAGTGTTGTGAAGAAATGTAAAATATGTTGAATATTGTTTTTGTTTTTTTTCAATATGAAGCATTTTAAATTATACGGAATAGACATGGGCTGTTTGAAATTTTATAACAAATCTAGTTGTTAATTCTGAAAGTGGCTTAAGCCCATTCTTAAGTAGGCACTTATTTTTCACGTAATAATTACTTTTATTTTAATAGAAATTGTAAATTTAACTTTCTTATGTTCGCTTAAGGAATGCGATACATTATACGTATGTTTTTTTAATGTTATTGAAACGATAACTCCTTCAATATCTCAATTTAAATATAAATTTACTAAGACCCCTTTCAAAATAAACGGCACATATTTTTTTTTTTATTTTAATTTTTATTATATTCGATGGTTATTATTATTATTATTATTATTATTATTATTATTATATCACATATGTAAATAACTATGTTCAGTGTTGTGGACTGTTGTGGAAGCGGTGGTGGGTGATATTGGGCGATGAACTCAGGCGACCGTAAGGAAAATCTTTGTGGGAAACTATTTTCCATTGTCATCTTATGGTTCATCCGCCCGTACTTTATTCTAGGTTTCTATATAATTTTTTCGTCCCACCTTAAATATTTTAACATGAAAAAAAAGCTCGTTTTACGGGTTTTCATTATTAAAGCAATGTATTTTCAGTAATAATTTTTTTAATTATGATTTTTATTTCCTCTATTAGCTAAGAAGGAGAAAGAGAAATAATTTACATGGTGGATCAAGACTTGGAGGAATGATACGATATTACGGAGCCCCCTTTGGTTGGGGGGAAGTGTTTGGACGGTACTGGTACTGGTAATGGTAATGGGGGGGGGGATAGAGTCCGGCAAGTGGGCCTATAGAATACTTTCCAGGTGGAAGGGAGGGTCCTGGAGCCCTCGCCCGGAATAATTTGAAAATGCTGAGGCAAAATGGCAGCATTTTATTCCATTTAAGCGTTTTAAATTTCCTTTAAAACTCAGGCATTCCGCTTATAATTTTGCATTTTAGTTCCAATTTTTATGATTTTTTTGCTCGAATGCGAATATTTATAGTTCAAATTTAATTTTTGTAAAGCGTTGGATCTCGCGGGAGATGTTTAATATGAATTATATATTATCTGTAATGTATAAGTCATTTTTTTTTTTTTTATAATAATAAAGTTTTATTCTCAATTTTTAAACTTACAAAAAACTTTGCATAATCATTTATTTATGACGCGGGGCTCGGATATTGTTAGGTACAGTATGTCCAGCCCTGTGCCCTTATCCTTGTCCTATAATGATCGTCTCCAGTTATAATAATTATTTATATTATTTTATAATTTACTGTTATTAATTCTTGGATTTTTAAATCATTCTTTAATAAACAGTCACTTCCGAGTTCTCCAAAAAAAAAAAAAAATTCACGTTCATGGAAACTAGCCTTATTCTCTTTATCAATGTTATAACAGGGTCATAAAGTGCAAAGTCTGAATTTTTTTTTGCAAGTTTTACAATTTTTCCATTTTCTGAATAGGTTGCTTAAAAAATAAAAATAACCCTTTTAGTCACGAGAGTTTAGCGCTAAAAATTTTTTTCATGATTTTACTCAAGCTTTTTTGCGTTCATACCTAGTTGGACTGGTTGCAGTTGTGGATGAACAATAATAAGAATTTTCTTTTTTGATTTAAAATATGTAGTGAAAATTTTCGAAATGCACTTCGGGCAGGATGTTACTCGTGCGAACTTTTCACAAAAAATTTTGTTACAAAAGTTTTACTTGTATACGTTTTTAAACATTAAATAGCTCAAAATGTACTCTGCTTTGATACGAGTACTGATTGTGGAGCTGAAAAAATGAAAAAACCGAAAAAATGCCGAACTTCTAGAACCCTCAGAACAGCCAAAGTAACAGTCTATTTGAGAATGATCCTTTTATGCCGCTATAAATTCTTGTTGAAGGTTTATTAAAATAAAAATCTTTCTATCCATGCCTCACTATTTAGGACATAACTAGAAATATGCCATTGAAGGAGTGAAGTTTCGAAATGTTGTGCCTTTGAACTGTTAAGGAACAGGTGAAAGCTGTACTTGGCCTATTTTGCAGTCGTTGCCTGATGGCATCTCTATAGTCCCTGTGTCATTTACATCGTCACGTTATGAAATTTATTATTAGTTATAATTTCTAACCTTTTATAATACTTACGTGTAATAATAATAGTAATAATAATAATAATAATAGTAATAATACATAATTAAAAAAAAAAAAAAACTGAGTCTTCTTAGATGATAGCCATTGGTCATTGGCTTACATATAGGGTTGGAATATCGACACGCGATATATCGATATATCGGAGTTGAAAAACCGATATATTATATCGATATCTTAACATCCGATATATCGATATTTTACAACGATATATCGATCACACCATATGCTAAACTATATTACAGTACTCGGCAATTCACATCTCAGTAATTCGTATAGATTTTCTGGTCTCTTGAAAGTCTTCCTTTATTTCGTATAAAAACACTAAAATCGAGTTCTCCCGATAATTCGTATTTATTTTCCTCTTCCAAGTAATGTAAACGCCTTATAATTCGAATTTTCAAATAAAAAAAATTGTTAACTCTTAATCTTTTCAAGAGGAGAGGCTAGTAAGTGAGAGAGAAATCGTTTCTATGAATTTCGATCGGTTTATAATTTTGTATTAATCTTGTTATTTCATATTTTTTACCGCCGATTATTGGAAATCTCAATACTTTAGATATCTCGATAATTCAAATTTACATTTCGAACCCTTGACCATACGAATTATCTAGATTCTACTGTATTTTATTTTAACAATTTCCTTTATTCGGTAAAACTCCAGAATCGTAACCCCAAAAATGGCGGAGGTCTAGATTTTTAAGGTCATCCAGCTCCTAAAAATCTGCATGTCCTCCATTTTGGGGTTACCATTCTGGAGTTTTACCAGTAAATATAACAATAAACAATATTTAATTACCAAACAATAATTAGTAGATAAGATTTACATACAAATAATGTTGATCAATCCTATATAAAGAAAAATTGATGATTTATATAAATGATGATGGTACTGAGATGTATATCAAATAAATTACATGCTTTTAGATAAATGTTTCTAGAATGCACAATATAGTCGGAAGAGTTATAAGATAAATAAAAATTTGAGAAGTTTGAAAGTTTTATTACTGAAAACCTCCCAGAAGACTATAATATATCAAATATGGCTAAAAGTCTTCAAAATAAAAATATGTTATAATTTTTTTTTCTTTGAAGTATAATTCTTTTTCATCTTTTTTTATAATGATTCATTTTATGATGATGCACTTTCTTTGCTTTTTCATCCATTTCCTTTCGATATATCGATATTTTTCTAGCGATTATCGGTGGATATCGATATTTTCCTTTCGATGTTCCAATCCTACTTACATATTATTTTGGCAAACCATAAGGTAATTACATACAACTCTAATTTGACTTTACTGAAGCGGATCGCTATTAGTTTCACCTAGCTACTAATTTATACTCAGGATAGTTTGTTTTATACAGTCCAGAACTTCACTCCTTTGAAAAATTTCTCACGGATTCCTATGGATCTTAAGCAATTTTTTTTATAATTACAGAACATAACATAACATTTAATCACGTTACGTATACTTCTATTAATAAATAAGTTATATCATTTTTTTTTCTTCTGATATATTTTTTTTATATAAGCGTTTGTGTATTTATTAGCTCATTACAGAACAAGTTTGATTTCTGCATTCCACAGAAATATTTATGTAACCGAAATTTTTATATGACTGTTGTAATTCAAGGAATTTAACTCTCAGTAAGGGAATAGTGACTCGTAATACCTTGAACAGACAAGTCCTACTGAATAGTTTCCCATCATTTTGTTGTTTAGTGTGATTTTAATTTATCACTACCTTGATTTCTACTTTATTCAACATTATATTCAGTTTATACCGAAAGGTAAAATAATAATTGACCGAAATCTTTCTATTGAAGAAACTATTATTTCGCGGATACCATTTCGATCGTTTGGAATAAGAATGCCGCAATAGGAAAAAGTGGAATTTTACAGGAAAAGCGTTTGAGGTTTGTCTATTTAGGTTTATCTCTGTCCCTCAACTCACTGATAAAGTATCAACTCTGATATTTTCTTAGTCATGTCTACTTTCCTTTTGGTTTTTAAAAAAAAAAAAAAAAAAAATCTTATCTTCATTTTTTGATAATTTAATCATGATTTATATATCGAATTGTGGTAATTTTTAATAAAAATCAGTGAAAACTCCTTTAGGGTTCGTGGATAATAAAGACACAATTTTGAATTCAAAAAACAACACCTTTTTATTTAATAATAAAATGACTTTGAAAATAATATTCAACTCGTAATATGTTATTGAATGTATTAAAGTATAAAATAATATTTTAAACATAAATAATGATGTTTTCAATTATCCATTCATACAGAAGCAAAATTGATTAGTCACTTTTTAGTCACCCAGCTGAATAATAATATTATTACAATATTAAAAATAATTTAAGATTATCTTTATCAATAGAATTTTTTAAAGTTAAATTCGAATCAAAGTTTGAAGGAAATCGATATGTTTGATTAGTAAATTTATAATAGTTAAACCAACAAAAATTTTTAATTGCGGTAAATATTGATACTAAAAAATCGTACTTTTTTTTTTCAAAGCAATATACGTCGAAGCTGGAAAAAAAATTCATATTGTGTTGCTCTTCTTACAAATGAACGATGTATTTCGATGATATTTCGGCGTTGTCAGGGAATAGCTTTTATGTAACCCCTAGATGCCACCCATATCCAATCCTTGCAACTTTCGTAAAATCCTTTTCGTCATAAATTAAATTATCCATACTGGTATGAATATCGCGCAGCAGATTTGATCCGAAATAGGTACATATCCTGCCATTATAAACCTCAAACCCACATGTTTTCTAACCTTACTTTCCAAACGATTACAGATGATCCTGCTGTGTCTGAAAATGAGATGTATCTGGACTTCTTAAATAAATCCGTCATTGGAGTGTTACCAGTTGTAGTTTCTTTACAGGTCACTGTCAAATCAAGAGATTTTAAAAAGGAGATGAATAGCACAACGCCGATGAACCTCTAGGGTAGAGGCATAAAACAAATAAAAACGAATCATATTTTCTCTTCATATTCACCTGTTTATTTTTTCTTATAGAATTGGAAATAAAAAAAAAAAAATTATTTCCTAGTCGCCACGTTTCTTGAAGTTAGGTATCATACTCCCTTTTATCCACAACATTTCTTCTTACCCAACAATAGTTCTTCAAGGGACCTCTTACACGATGACTGACAAGAAGGTAACTGAGGGGATTATTCCGGAGAAAGGCGATCATGAGTGGTCTAGCGTCGACGCCAGACGTTCCTATCAAGGAAACGAAAGTGAAACTCGCTTTTTGCACAATCGTTATTCGACCCACTTCTATGTGCGTAATGATCCTAAGGAGGTGGGCATGCGTCCAGAACGCACTTGGTAATCCTAATTGCTGCGTGGATTATTAATTGGACGGGCTGATGAGTATGATGTAGGTATGTCTTGGATAATGTTTGGAGGAGAGGGGGGGGGGAGGGGTGAGGAAGAGGCAGTTCTTTCATCTTCGCTGCACATTATAAACATACGTGGTATACCAATTTGTCCTAACACATCAATAAGAACCTAGGCAAACTGCACAACTACTACCACTAAAAATACAGATATCACACACAGGCTTCACTGGTTTGTAATCACAGCTTACACCAATTATAGGACGATTTCAAACAAAGGAAAATAAAACTTAAAATTGAAAAATCTCAGTACTTCATATTCAGGTTGTCACAGATAATCTGTCCCCATGAAATCCCCAGAATGGAATTTCATCTAGTTGGGTAACCTAGTGTTAGTTTGTGGAGTATTACCGATTTTGAAACCTGCCGGAGTATTCCTCCAGTGACTTAAATTCTGGAATTTCTGAGATCCGCAATGTTCTGGAATTTCTGTGATTTTTTTTTTTTTTTTTTTACGGATTCTGATAGGATACGAAATTTTAAGGCGAATTCATATTGGGCACTTTTGTGCCCCCACGGCAATCGAAAAATAAGATTTTTATACAAAGTTTCAAATTCATCTGAATGAGAGCCTTTTAATTTTTTAGAAAGCTATACAAGTAAACGTTCTAGTGAATTAAAATTACTTAGAAATGAGTTGACTTTCATTCCAGAACGCTAAGCTTTAGAGTAATAATAATAAATTTGAAAACAGAATGAAGTATTATTTAAAAAAATAAAAATTATCGCATGGTTTTATCATTGTTAATATTTTTTGTAATTCTGGTATGATAAAAATGAATTAACAAAATAAATAACCGAAAGCTTGTCCAAAACACCTTTTTTTTTTTACTTTTGAAAGTTATTCCCTTGGATAGTTCTGGATCGGCCTCAAAGATTTGTACTTGAGGAACATCCTCCTCCCTCCCCGAAAAAAAAATAAATAAAAAAGTCGCAAGCCATTAAATGGAGAGAGATACGGGTAAGAAATATCTCTGTTTCGAGAAATTATTATTATTATTATTAATGTTTACGAGACCGTAGTGTTTAGATTTTTGTTTTTTGTATATCTGATGTAATGGCTACTCTTTTACTTTTTATTTATATATGAAATATTAATACAGAATTAGGTCTTTAATAAATAATTTAATTTTTAAATCACCCCTTTCCACTGCCGGACGTAATAAACAACAGCATATTTTGAAAGCTGGTTAAAAACATTGCTAAAATATATTATTTTAAATGCATTGACACCAATGTCAATTTATCCTCCTGACAATAATTGGGTAACGACATGAACTACGCAGCAGAATATCTTTACATCAACTATCGAGATGACTGACACTGAAAGGATGGACTTTTATCTTTGGTGCTATTGCATATTTTATGTTTTTATTACTTATATTTAAACTTTTCGACTTACATTTAACTAGTTTATTTTTCATTTGATTTCTTATTCATTTATTTTAATACGTTGTTATATTGTTGGACATTCCCCCGCATACGATTCTCGGAAAACAAGAAGTTGACAGGAGTACGTGTGTGTCCAAACAGAAAGTAAGCCATGAAGGATGCACGTGAGAGAACTTCTGCTTCATTAATCATTGCCATAACTCCTTGGTTCTTGGGAACTGATTGATAGGTTACGTACCTTCTTCCATTATCCTTATCTAAGGAATAATTGAATAATAAAGGAATAAAAATATGTTTTATTGGGACTAGCTTATATCAGGAATTGAAATTAGTTAGTCTAAATTCCCTCGTGGGGCATAACCAGCCTCTCTAATGCCTCGCCCTTCATTGATTTGGGAGATTGGCGGATGTGAGTGTATGCTGACCACATCATCTCCTTGTTTAATAGTCGGTCATGAAACAATAAACACAAGAAGTTACTTAGTGTGTGACGAAAGTCCTTTCTGAACTTTTGCATCCTATTTATTTATTGTAATTTGTTTATTATCGTTTTACTCTTTTATAGCGTTTTAACTATTGGTTATGGTACGATTTTTTTCTCTATTAAAAAAAAAATATCGTGGAACATGGAAAAATAAAAGGAATGGTGCCATGTTTTTTTTTCTTTTTTTTATAATTTATTTTATTTTTTGACGTTTTTAAGTTGAAAAGGCCCCTTTTAAAATAAAGCTCTGACTCCAACGAATGATTGATTCAAACTGGTTGCTCTTTTTTGTTCTTTCTCAATTTATTTTAACGAAGCAGTGCATTATATTTCGCCGGATGATCCTCTCTTGTATAGAGTCACTGACATTCATGTTTTACAAATAGCTTTCGCATTCATTTGCACCGAAGATCAATCTTCAGTGCGCCAGCGAGGATTTCTAACAGTGGAAAAAGCTTGTAACTATCAGACTATTATGCTTTTATGTGACAGTATTCGATTTTATTTTCTAAATTGAACATAAGAATGAAAATTATAGAAGAAAACATTTTACTTTACAAATAAAAGAAGCTAAAAATAATAAGAGAATTTTCAGCTTCTTTTATTTATCCCCAAATATCCTTATATAAATTGACATTTGACGAATATTTTTAGTAGTTTTGTTCCCCGAAAAAAAAGATTATTACACTGTCGTGCACTTGAAGTCATTTGAGAGGGGCATGAATGCATTTTATATCCGTTTCATAACCCCTAGACCACGATTATGGAATTTTTCCATGAAGTCTAATATATATATATATATATATATATATATATATATATATATATATATATATATATATATATATATATATATATATATATATCTTTTCTCTCTACATTTGGGCAAAATTCCAGCATCTCCCTTTGGATCAAATGCATAGAAATTCGAGATGTAGGGCTGTTTTATAGGAAGAGCAATATAAAAGTGGGAGTGAATTTCAGTTAAAATTCCGGTATGTTTTTATCTAGAATCTCGTTTTTTTTTTTAAGTTTTGGGCATCTCTACAGCCCCACCAAATAAACTTACAGGTTTGAAAATTCATATGTAAGTTAAGTTAGTGTTAGGTAATTGCCTTTTAGGGGGTCTAGACTTTTTTCTCGCACCATCTGCGTTTTTTCGTTGTTTTTAAGGATTTGCTCACCCCTAGAACCTCTTCGAATGATGTTAGGGGATTGAACCTGTTCTATTTAAAAGGTAATTAGATTACCTATAAAAGAAAAGAAAGTAAACCTTTCCACATGTTTTTAGTCGTATTTTACCCCCCAGAAGATAGACTATTTCACTATATCGAAGGTCATCGGCCATGCATTTCATATCCATTTACCTGTAAAGCAAAATCTTGATATTTTCAATTTTGTATTTTAGTGAAAATACGATCTGAGTGAAGGACTTTTACTTCTTTTTTTTTAGTATTTATTGATTATTTTTTTTATAGATTGGCTCATTATCAAGCCTTTTCATACGTCGCCAATATAATATTTTTAAAGATTATTGTACGAATGATGTTTCAAATCCTTTCTATTTTTCCATGTAAAGAGCAGTTGTCTTGTACATGTATAAGAACCAATAAAAATTCGACGAATTTCTGTAATAATAACTATTTGAACTAATTTTTAATAACTATTTAAACACCTGAATGAATTTGATTGATTTTACTAATAAAATGTTTTTCTTTTTTTGCAGGTATGTGAAATTTATATAAAGTTGAAATGGTGATTAAGTAAGATTACAGTTTTATTTTCAAATCGTTATATTTTCAATGTATTATTGTATATTACCCAATTTTTTTTTTCTCAATAACCTCAATTCTATGAGGAAACTATGCTATGCCCCGAAAAACAAAGAAAAAATACTTAATGTCATGAAAAACAAGAAAAAAAAAAAAACCGGTCTTGAAATCAAGAGAAAAACAAACTGATAAAAAATGTTAAAATTGTTTTTATTCGTAATTTATAGTAAATGGAAACTTTTAAGATTTATTTTCAGCTTGACAAACTAAAAATATGTAATACACAGATATAGTGTCATAATGTAATTGTTTAAAAAAATATTTCATTTTACTTTTGTGGGAGAAGACGTGAAGAAGTGCATGTTAAGAATATTTCAAGGAGTGTATATTTGAACTATTTAAAATTATTTTTTAAAATGAATTATTATTATAGGGTGGTTTATTATTGGTAGGAAAGTTGTGTAATGCGCTCACCGCACCAGATTTTTTTCCCTTTTAGATCATACTATTTTATTCGAGCCTTTGCGAAGACGGTTTGGTTATTTCTTAACTCTTGGCCTAGTCGCGATCTTCTAGGCATTGAAATTTAACGTTTTAGATTTAAAAAATAAAACGTTATACTTGCTATGCTTCGGAGTAAATTTAAAACTTATTTTTTATTTTTTAACTTAGGCTACGTATGTTTGATTAATTCCAGAGACACCCTCTCGAATATCCGGTGTTGGGTAGGGTTATGAATCCCACATCCTTCTTTTAGGGATCTCGGGCCTTTACACTTTGACGGTCTTTTGAACTGGGATAATCTAATTTTTCAGATAGAAATTAAATAAATTATTTAAGTTTAATATTTAATTTAAATCAAATTTTTAAATCTGTTTGATCATCTTAAAAATTGAAGATCATTAGTAAAGATCACAAATAAATATGTATAAAAAGTAATATGAAAATAGTCGTCTGAATTAATGTTTTTCTTAAGGGGAGGCGGAATCCCTTTAATACCGCATGCAAAAATGAGGAACATTTTCTCAAAAACCGTTAAAATACTTTCAAAAATTTATTTTTAGTAATATTGACTTTTGGTTTATATTCCGAGTGTTTTTTGAATACATATATCCAAAAGATCTGTAATAAAAAAGTTTTTTACTAAGTCGTGTTGAAAGTTTAAAATATTTGCCGTATTTTTTTCTTTTTTTTAAGTATGCAAATATCATTATTTTTTAATAAAATAAAAAAAAAACTCAGCATCTGTGTAAATAAAGATATATAACAGTGTAAAAATTTAAAGAAATTGAGACAATTACTTTCTGTGAAAATGTTCCTATTTGCCAAAAATATAAACTTTCGGAAAAACACAAACGATATAAAAAAAAAAAAAACAGACTTAAAACTTACAAATAAGACATTTTTTTAATAATAAATTTGGGTCAGAAAGATTATAATATATATAATTATAAAATTATAAATCGGTTTAATAGTATTCATAATAGCTTCTGGAATACCACGAGTATTATCATGTAAAAATATTCCTACAACATTCGTGAAATATCTGTGAAAGTTTTAATGCAGGAATAATTTTTATATTATTTTTTTTTATGACGAAATGCTCATATAAAGTTAACAAATATTGTTATAATCAGAAAAAGTTCTATTTTCATATAAGAATATAAAATTTGTTTTCATATTTTTTTGCCATCCTTCTCCCCTTGTTAAAAAAATCATGTGCTTGGCCTTCAATAGTTTATCCTCAAAGAGCGTAAAATTGAAAGAGATTGGCTGTAAATTGACTAAAATTGGCAGTAAGACCATCGACTTTGCACACAGTTGCACCAACTATAAGTTTTTCGATTTCTTCTCTCATTTTCTTTTTCAGGTATTGTTATCTATTTAAAAAAAAAAAAAAAAAATTATTTTTATTCAATATCGGATTTTATTGTGTTTACAGTTGAGATCCAAAGTTAAACAGTTATCCTTAACTGAAATGTAAGATGATTCGCTAACATATACAGAAGTATATTATTTATGACCATGTATTATGTAGATATTTATATATGAATTGTATATTGTATAATATATACAATATAGCATAACTATATACAGAAGTATATACCATTTTTAGGGTATTTTCAAGTTTTTCCTTCAGGATCAAAAGTTGAATGACCTCTCTTGAAGGAAATTCCATTTTCATATAGTCCAAATACTCCGTTCTATAAGAAGACTTGACATTTAGTTGCATATAACACGCGGAACTGTAATATTCTCTAGAAGTGAAGGATATCGAAAGTGTAACTTTTAAGTTGTATGCATGCGTAAATGTTATTACGTTCTGGCCATAAGTTATTTATTTTACGAAATAGTATTTAATAGGTGTTAAACATTTCTTTAAAAAATAGAATTTATTGTTAATTTGAAAACTACAAGTCGATATACTGATGGTGTTCGCATTTATCAAATCTTGAGGACTATAAATCTTAGAATATAAGAGTTCTGATTTCGGATTAAAATCATCGATTTCTTAATTTTTACTATTTTTAACTTGTAGATTCGGTTTTATAATGGAAAATATTTATATCACGATATTATAAAGATATATACAAATGTAACCGTGAAAATATACTCCGTACACACCAAGACAAGCTTTTAAAAAAAAATTATTAAAAGATAAAAATATTCTGGTCCCTTTTTACTGCAAAAGCCGGATGCGCCTTGCTGTAATTGGTTTTTAGAAAAATGAACATTTTTCAAAAAAAAAATTTGAAATCTTGTTCATTATCACCGTTATTATTATTATTCGAAATAATTAATAACAAGTAAATTTAAAATTTATTAATAAATATTTAATTTAAAATAATTTCTACACACGATTTAGTTGTGAGAGAAATTACCTTCAGTGAGATAAATTATAAAAAGAAAAAAATTATAATAATAATTACGTATGCAAACAGGAAGCTATTTAGAACTCCATTACGTTATTCGGATTAAAATTAAAATATTTTATAATTTTAAATATATTTTCGGTTTCACTGTTTGTGCATAACAATATCTCAAGATCGCTCTTAATTCCTAATTTACTGTTAAATAAATTAATTCATTCTTTAAAAATTCGATTTTTTTTTTCTTCTGTAACACCTGTATTCAATTTTAGATTTCAAACGTGAAACTGTTAGTTTTTTTTCTGATCATATTATAACACATAACATTTATAATCTTTACAGAAATTAAAAATCTGCTTTCTTGATCACCCAAAGTCAATTTTATAGTCTCCCCGTGCTTACTAAAATATTTTAGTAAAAATGGTTAGACAATAAAATTTAAAAAAATAAAAAAAATAAAAATAAAGGCTAATTGTTTATTTAAAAGAATATTTCTCTGAATGAGATTTGATTTAAATTAATTACCACGTTCGTTATATCGGTTTAATGATACGCAATTTGTTCTTTTTTATTGAATTTTTTTCCCAAAGGCCTGATCGTTTTTATTAACACATCATAGTTTTCCTGAAGTAAAGGATTACGCCAATTTATTTCTGAGGCCTGAAAACCCAAATATAAATGATTAAACAAAATTCTTCCGCAAGGATTTCGAGATCCTTTTTCGTTCGCATTAGACAGAAATTACCCGTAAAAGAGATATGGTTTACTGAGATTTACAACTAAAAATACAGTAAATCCGCTATCTGAGTTGTAAAACATGACAGTGACTAGAAAAGAAAAGATCTATCGGCATAAAATTAGTGACAGTTTTATGCCAGAAAGTCATGAGGCAAAGTTTTCAGACCCCTCGGTGGGTCATGGGGAATCAATCGGAAAGCAAGGTCAGGAGCTAGCTGGTTTGAATCGTATGGAATTTATGATGAAATGATCGCTTAATATTTAAGGTCAGATCTGGCAACATATCAGACATTAAGATCGTCATGAACAATTTTATTTGTGACATAATATGGGGCATAGAGGGTTTTATGATGTATTGTGGACGGTAAGGATGACGGTAAGGGATAAAATTTATTATTATAAATATATATATATATATATATATATATATATATATATATATATATTAGAGATAAAATTTAATTTAAAGGTTTGGTCGAGTCCCAAAAATCAAATCCGTTCGTCCTAATAGGCTTGAATATACTGCCCTCAAAAGCTAAAACCAATTATGAATTGGTCTAAAAGTTTCACCTTTTTATGACATTGGAAAATCCTAAATCTAATTTTTGGATACCAATCATTGGTTTTAAGGCTTTCTAATGTCATAAAATGGTGTATTTATTAGACCAATTCGGTCACACTACAAAAATATTTCTAAAAAAATGATTTGGAGTTAGGGCTGTTCAGCTTATGTGGACAGTGTAATAATACATTTGTACATTATGTGCATAATGTATTATATATAAATAAATTTTGTACTAGGTTGTTACAAAAGTCTTTGTACATTAATTCACTGCTGACGTTAAAGTCTCCATTTGAATCCTTATCCAACACTGATTTAAACAATTCATATATCGTTGTTTACTTTGAATAATCCTTTATTTAATTATGTATACAAACTGTCTCTACCTTTCATTCCATCTTATGAATTTCACTGATAATGCTGGAAGAAAAAATTGTAATTCGTGTTCTTCTGAGGCACTACTGAAAAAAAATCTGGTGCGGTGCGCGCATCACACAACTTTCCCTTACTGTCCTATAATAATCTTTTTAACACAATTTTAAAGAGTTCACATAAACACTGCTTCTAATAAACTCAGCAGCATACACATCTTCTCCCACTTAAGTACAATAAAAAAGTTTTTCAAACAATTTTAGTACAACAATACTGTACACTACCTATATATTTTAACATTGACAAGTTGCAAATATATTTTAAAAGTTTCTGGTTTAGTTTCCATGGATACATTTTCTTTCCATTAATTAATGTGAAAGTAGAAATTATTAAGTTAATTTCCACTCTTGTATTCTTAAATTACTTTATTACAGAGCTTATTGTTTACAACAGATTGGCGGATTGGTGGGAGGAGGTTCGGTCGCATCCGTCTCCTTTCAGATGCGCTTGGTTACCCATCTAGGATCTTGTGCTCCTCATAAAATACCCTGTATTATTGCTAATACTGGTCCGATTTTTGTGATTCTTTTATTATTTTTTAGATAATTTAATTACCTTTCATACAATACTACAAATAATTTATCGAAGAATGCATACTTTTTAAGCTATGCGCAAATAAAATATTCTTTTCATCATAACTTTTTTCCCTGCAATTCCACGGTGATTTACTACATAAATGAAAAGTTAAAGACCTTTATGAAGAATAATTTAGGCAAGTTTCATCAAAATCGTTAAAGCCGTTTTCGAGAAAATTGTAAAAAAGTGTAAAATTGATGATATAATAGCTATTTCCGGTTAGTCCGATGCGCTGTATCGATATAATAGCTATTTCCGGTTAGTCCGATGCGCTGTATCTTTGCTAATACTGTTCCGATTTTGATGATTCTTTTATTGTTTTTTAGATAATTCAATTACCTTTCATACAATTCTACACATAATTTACCGTAAAATGCATACTTTTTATGCTATGCGCAAATAAAATATTCTTTTCATCATAACTTTTTTCCCTGCAATTCCTCGGTGATTTACTACATGAATGACAAGTTAAAGACCTTTATGAAGAATAATTTAGGCAAGTTTCATCAAAATCGTTAGAGCCGTTTTCGAGAAAATTGTAAAAAAGTGTAAAATCGATTATATAAAGTGGCACTTCCGGTTAATCGATTTTGACGAAAATGTTGCTATAACATCACATGCAGGTGCCAACCTTAAATACGCAATTTCAGTATCGTACGACTTTTCGTTTTTGAGCTAGACTGTTCACATACACACAGACCATTTTGGAAGACTTGGTCATTTGGACTCAGGGGACCTTAAAACGTGTATTTCCGTCCAAAACTCGAATTCGAAAATTTTCACGATCGCAATGCTTCCCCTTACTATATACTTCGTATATAGTAAGGGGAAGTAAAAAGGATTAAGTGCAGAAGGCAGCTGCTGAGGAAATTTGTAAGGTGGAAGGTGAAAATGTGGTGCATCGTAATACATGCATAAAATTATGAGGATGATTTGCACTTTGATCTGGTTCCAGATGTCAGGGCTACTGACGTTTAACTTTATTGTGAACAATTCGAAAGAGCATATAGAGTTTTAAAAGAGGAGTCTCCTGCTTTGGTCAATCATATTAAAGTGACGTTTCAGCAAGACAATGCTCTAGCCCATCGTTCACTCTTAATCAAAGAAAGATTTCCAGAAATGGAGGGTGTTAGCATCTTACAGCCCTGACATTACACTGTTTGGCTATGGTCTTTTACAGCCTATGGCGCATTATTTGAAAGGTTGCCACTTCAAAAACAACAGGAATTTCTAATCAGGATGTGAGGAGTTTTCCGCCTTGAAACCAATGAAAACTAAATTCAACTTCTGGTAGAAAGATGGGTTAAAGTGATTGGTAATGATGGCCTATATTTTGAAGAATAATTTTAATGTGTAGATTTTATACTGAAATTTAAATAAAACTTATTCTATGCTTAAAGACTTTTGTAACAATCTAGTATATTATGTAAAATGTATTATTATGCTGCCTTCGTATGCTAAAGAGTCCTTACTCCAAATTATAATAATAATTGATTATAAATTATTATTAGAGATTATGAATATAAATGCAAGTATTTCCTGTGCTTTGTGTCGTTTGATAGAAATTCCAAGTTTTTAATGGACGTAATCTCGGACATTAATAGGGAGTAGCACAGTAACGAGGGAGTAGCACAAAATAAAACTGGATACTCATTTTCGCCGACGAATCGATAAATATCGACCTATAAGAAATCTCAGCGGCTACCGGAGAGAGAAAGGAGTATCGATTGAGAAGAGGAGGAGATGAAGACGATGCCTTGGGGAACGCCAGGAGCCGCGCCGCTAATGATCGGAGTGGGAGCACGTGCTCAGCGGTGGAGGGGTCTTCAGTCGCCATCGTGCTCTCTCTCGTGTAGCCGCGTTCCTGTGCTCGTAGTGAACTTGCTTGTGATCGTGGGGGTTTACTGGGAGGGACATCTTCAGTGAACAGCGAAGCAGTTCGGAAATCTCCCAAGGACAAAGGTAAATTTTACTCTAACGCTGAGGTCGATAATGAACTTCTGGCTTCGATCCGTCATAGAATGGAATCCCTCTATCTAAATTCGTAATGAAAATAAACCAAATAAACATGCCTCTGCAAATCATTAAACAGTACCGGTGCTAGCCCAAAACACCGGTTATATGCGTGTTCAAATCCTTAATTATAGCCTTAATTTTTTTGGGGGGGGAGGGGGGTTTTTAGTAGCAACTTCTATAGTTCACCATAAAGACAACTCCTCAAATGAAAAAAAGATAATGCATAAAAATGCAAGTATTAACAATATTAAAAAATAGATAGATTAATAAACAAAACGGTTATGCTTATTTTTCATAATGCATCATAGTGATTAGAATAGGGTTGTTCATTTATTGAATTATTAATTTAATCATCGTAGTAAATATCATATATATATATAATATAATAAATTAGAAACTAATAGAAAATATGAACAAATAACTATGAAAGAAGATTGAAGTACAACAATTATTAACTATATTTATAAATAGTTATTATAGTGGTAATTATGTTGAATGTATATAAATTAAGTCATATGTTTTTGGATGTTTGATATCATTTGATAGCATTAGACAAATTGAGTCCGAATCGTCATAAAATGAAATAAATGCATAAAAAGTTAGGTGAGAAAAGAGAAGGTGTTACTAAAAATACGAAAAAAAAAGAAAGAAAAAAAAGAGCGTGTAAATAAGTAAAAAAAAATATGATTAAGCCTTCAAACAAATAAGAGTAAATGACAATAAGTTTATTATTGATTTTTAACATTCCATCTCCTTCGATTCCTATCCATGCTCGTCTGACTCGTTCTGGATTCGATGAAACAATCCCAAAGCTTCACTGATCAATGTAACCTTCCTGAATTTTCTTAAATTTAGAAAAATATTTAAATTTGGCTATCATTTACTAACCAGGGACTTTGAAAAAAATTGTTTCCATTAATGAATTTAATTTTATTTCTTTATATATATATATATATATATTTTTTTTTGTGTGTGTGTGTGTGTGTGTGTGAGCTTGTCTCTAGGGACCTCACAAATATTTGTTTTTTACTTCTTTTTCCTCTTTCTTCCTTTTCTATACGTCTTTCATTCTTTTAGAGTGAAGTGCTTTGCTTTGTGCAGTCCATTTATTGCCGGTGTGGTTTTTCTTATCTCCCACAAGAACCTTTAGTTTGTTTATGCGTTTTCTAAATTCATCTTTGGTTAAGCTGTCTCTATTGGCAATTTTAGTAGTCGGAGTTCTCTTTGATTTGTTTAGTATAATCCCTCATACTTTTTATGTTACCCATACAATTTTTCAAAAATTAGTTTATTAATTTTTAAGGTAGAATTTCAGTCTTATTTTCCGTATTGCAATTTCCAAGTTCTCTAGTTTTCCATATGTTTTTAATTTGATTTTAAGCGTTTATCCTTGTTCGGTAATTTTGGGTCCTTGGATTCTTTTAAAAATTCTTCTTTCTGTCTGTAAAAACAAATAAAGGGTATAAAACCCAGTACTTATCGAGCAATTTCAGATTGAAAAGTTCAATAGTTACGTTCCGATATTGTATTAATGTACATTCAATTAATTTTACGGAATTCTCATTATAATGACAAAACAATCGAGTCACGTGACTTTTAGGAAGTTTTGCCAACACCGGATTACTTACAATTGATTTGTAGACTGTATGACTTATTTATTTATTTTTTTTTTAAAGAATAGTGTTAGTGTTAAGTTATAGTAAGTGACTGATGGTTGAGGGTAAAACATTGTAACTAATGACCATTTTAAAATTGTAGAAATTTTCATTTTGTCAGTTACCATATTTTTACGACAGAGTGTCTCACAACACGATACCTCTTTAAAATATCCATTTATGAATATAAACTGTTGTTTTAGAATGTTTTCACATTTTTCTTCTTCTTTTTTTTTTTTTTTTTTTTTATCATCTAATTGCAACTTTATCAGTACCTATTTTATCTTTAAAATGTAGATAATGATTTACTGATAAAAAGAGATTTAGCTTATCTATACACTGATTACAGCACAATTTTAATCAAGGATGACATTTCTTTTCGAAAACTTGACGAATAAGATTATCAGTGGCTGAGGTGAAATTGATAACTGAATTATCAAACAACCTTCCCAGGGGCCCTTCGAATTGTTTATACGGAGGCGCTCCATGGAATAAAGTTGAAACTTTCCATGGAAAGACTGGTATAAAATTATATATTGTATTCATATGTAAAGTATAAAATTATACTGATTAATATTTATACCGATTTATATTTATAAATATATTCGAACAAATCAGAAAAAAAACTAGGAATATCGGAAACATTAAGAGAAAATCTGCATGATAAGGAAGAATAAGTCACCATTTGTTTAATTTTTTTAAAAGCATTGGATACTACAACAGAAAATAAATTATATATAAATTTATATATGTATAATATATATATATATATATATATATATATATATATATATATATATATATATATATAGGTATATTTAAACCTATCTACATTTAAATGAGGCTAATGGCTTCTAAAATTTTTATTGGTTTTTTAAAATAATTAATTGTTTCCTCTTGTTTTCCCATATCTGCGAATGAAAATGGTTGTTAGTTTAAATTATAAGCTTTGGTAATCCGAGTTTCCAATAATCCGGTAATAATTTTTTTTTTTTAATTCTCTGAAGTTTTTTTAAATTATAAAAAATGTTTTAATAATCTTTTTTAATTCTCGTATCATGTATATTTATAACGCGCTTCTATGATAGAGAGTTGGAAGTTCATCTACGAAATACATATTAATGTGATTTTATTCAAGAGTTTATTTCATTTCCTAACATTATTCCGATAATCCGATAGGGACGCCCATACAACTCGGATTATCGAGACTCCACTGTACATACATATGCATATATACACTTATATACATATTATGACACGTATTCAGGGAATAAGAGAGAGTTATAGTTGAGGTTGGAATGATAGCATGCTGAATACCGTTGTTGTACTTTCCATAGTAACGGAAGTACACTCCAGTTGCTATGGAAAGTATTTACACTTGCCTGTTCACCGTTGCAGAATAACTGACACAGAAAAACTCTTTATGGAACAACCTTCGTATGTTACATCTTTTGTTTTCTTTATGATGGTTTATCTGGAGAAAGTACTATGGCGGGTATGCAGGAACATACCCTAGACTTTAGAGTTAGGCAAATTCATCAAAGGTTTATAGTGTACAATCGGGTCTCTATTTACGATTTTATACATATAATAGTTTCAAGAAGCAGTAATGATTAATTGAAAATTATTAACTTACTTAATAGAACTATTAACTTACCCAGTTTGGTGTTTTGTTATGAATTTATAATTACTGAGTATTCCATCAAAACCTTAATCCAGAAGATTTTCTTGGTCTATCCCTCAGACATTTACCTACCTTATTTTGCGATTGGTTATTTTTTTAGATTAATAAAATAACTATTCAAAAGCTGAATAAATTTAGTTGACATCTGCATGATGGTATAGAAGGATCAATCTAATTAGGGATTGATAAATTATTTGCCACTTTTATAAATTTGTTTTATTGAAAACTAGTTTCGATTGTTATACATTCATCTTCAGTTCTAAAAACTCACAACAAAATCAAAAATAAGCAATTCAAAATATAGTTTGGTATTATTATACATATTAAATAAGATGTAATATAAATCAATATTATGTTTTAATATAAAACATTATGTTTTAAAATATTTTAATAATAATAATAATAATGTTTTATAAAACTGATTTATATTACATCTAATTTACTATGTATAATAATATCAAACTATATTTTGAATTGCTTATTTTTGAATTTTTTGTGTGTTTTTAGAACTGAAGATGAATGTATAAAATTCGAAACTAGTTTTCAATAAAACAAATTTATAGAAGTGGCAAATAATTTATCAATCCCTAATGAATAAATTTATTAACGATTCCGGTTTAGCCTTAGAATTAACTAGCTCAGAGTTAAGTTAATTCCGGTGCAACCTTATCCCCTGACTATTTTATTTCGAGATTGTGATTAGGATATGTTTAGTTCTGAACTAATTCTAACTCACAACCCAGTAACTAGTCTTGAGCCCATTATGTGTAATGTAAATTAATATCGTAAGATGGAGTAACTTTGTGACAACAGATCTTTTGCGTATTTTATAATTTCCTACCGAAAACTAGCAACAGAAATGCTACCTTGTAGGTGTGGTATGAACCTCAAGAGTTGGTGAACACAATGTGACCTTGTCGTCGTGGTAATCTTCTTTGGAATGATAACCTCGTTTAAATGTATAAGTTCCTCTTATCAAAAATGTTGTATTTATGAATTTTTTTCAATTGAGAAATGAATAAAAACGTAATAAAAATCGCAAAATTAATGATAACTTTGTGACAAGCGTCAAACTCATGATTTTCTTATCAGTATCATCTTTTCAAAATGGCAGCATCTCCACCAAGAAACAAAACAACCCAGGCGAAGAGACAATCAGTTGGTGATGGCAATGATACTCCTCCATCTTCTTTACCTAAACTTTTTTCTGGAGGGTCCACGCCCTGGAACAACTGAAACTCTAAAATACGAACTATTCCTGAAGAAGATGAAACCAGCAGCTACTCTCACTATTCCATTCCTCGTGAAGAATCTGATAAGTATTTCAATATTCTAAGTGAAGAGTTGGCAACATTCCATAAACATTCCAGAACCTCGACACTGTGACATAGTGGAGGCTCTAATGATAACACTGCAAAAAAACCCACAAAATCAACTAGGAAGAGATTTTATGGTGGGAGAATGTTGACCTATAGTACCTGTTAGATGAATTTTCGGAGGATTTCTTGGTTTAAGAAACGAAACTAAATGTTTGTGAAGGTGATTAGGTGTGCTTTAGCTTTGTGACAAAAGTGAATTTAAGCGAATTTTTAATCGAAATTACCTCTGTCACAAGTTACTCCTACTGACGCACAGTAGTCAGAATAACATAATTACCGCAACGAAATAGGATTTTTCGAAGTTCTCACTCTCAATTAAATTAATTGATATTTGTAGAGGGACTGGTATGTGCCTCGACTCTGAAATGAGTTGTAATTCCAGATGAATCAGTTGTTTTCTCTCGTTAAGAAAAAGGTATCTGTGCTTCAATTTGTAAGGTATCTCTACTCTTTTTTTTTCTTTTTTTTATTTTCATTTTCCCATGTTTTAGACGTGGAAACTATTTTCAAGAAAATAATTTTTATTTTTAATAGGCTTTTCAGACATATTTATTTTAACTAGAATATAACGTTTCAATGCCCTACTAAGGAGGTTTTTAAAGCGTTTTTTTAAATACAGCATTTTCTGCTTTACGACTGTTTTTATCATACACGTGAAATAGTTTTTTCCTCTATCCGTGTGTTTTACCTAAGTTTCCTTATCTCTATTTGCCGACTGATTGTTTTCTAAATTACTCCAATACACCGTATCTTTTTTACTTTCTTCGTGTTATTGCTCATGGCTTATTTGAACATTTCTTGAAGCTATTAATTTGAAATAAAATCAAGACTTCAATATTTAAAATATTATAACTTATTTTCCTACATATCTAGCTGTACATAATCGACCTATCTATGTCTAGAAGATCGGACTAGGCATTATCTTCCCGTCTACGTTTTTAATGATCACTCAGACATTTATCTACATGTTACTTAAACGTTATATTATACAATAATATACACATTCTTCGAATTATATAAGAATTTGTATGGTCAGAAATTTTTTTGAAACTAAACAAGATATATTATTATGAATATAGTGCGTTACATTTATTTATTGTTATTCATAAAATTACATTAAAATAAAATTAATCGATTTCAAAAAGTATAATTTCAAAATAGAAAAAAGGGAGTAATGTTTATTGAATATTTGCTTTAGGAAAAAAATGTTAAATAATGTAAAATTTTAGAATCGCTCATATATACAAATATTTATTTTTTATTTGCAGATTGCAATATGTGACTGCAAAACAAAGAGATTTTAAATAAAAAAAGTAATATCTTATTAGTTTGATTTATTTTGATGTTACAAATGTTAGTATTATAACAAAATAAATTATGTATAGCCTAACAACTTAAGAGAAAACCTTGTGAGCGAAGCTTCGGCCGAGAGGTTACGCTCAAGACAGGAAAAGCCTCTCTTTACATTACTGCAGGCTGTCCTATATACTATCTTGATATATTTCTTTTACATTATTTTTATTATTTTTTTTTTTTTACATTTTATTTGTTTTACTCGCGCGCTACTATTTTTTAAGTTCATTGTTATTTCAATAACAAAAAGTATTGTTAGGCGCATGCACACTAACAGACTCTTCCTTAAGTTGTTTGCGTATAGTAATAATTTATTTTTTCCGTATTGGAAGACTTTCAAGTAGCCATACTGTTTAATATGTATATGTTTTAATTTAATAAATAAAATAAAGGTTTATAAATCGCATTCATACAAAATATTTTATAAACTTATTGAAAATTTATTCAAAATATCACCATTGTTGATAATAAAATCTTCTTTCATTATACAATGGATACGAGTATAGTTATTTTAGACAGTTACTTAAAAAAATTAAAATATCCGGTTTAATGTTTATGTAATAGACAATATTTTCATGTCCGTACTGCGTGTATTATATGTGTACATAAAATACATATGGTTTTAGAAATTAAGGCCAAGTAAACAAAGTCAGCTGAGGACAGAGAGATTTCGTGTGTGAATCGTCACTTATGATGGAGGGAGAAAGTCAAACGAAAAGTTAATGGGAACGAACCACTCTCACTCATTCACCCATAAAAGTTGAGCTTTCATTTTTGACTTGGATTTTAAATTTTCGGGGGCGTTAAAATGAAAATAAGATGGAGATCCTGAATCATCAAGCTGATTAATTATTTTATATTAATTTTAGGTTAACTTTTTACGGATAAAATGCTATTTTTTATTTAAATTTATGTATGTATTATTGTTCTGTAGTAACAGTTAATTTTCATAGAATAGTTTCTAATGCGTTATTGAATTAGTGAAAAATTTATTCGATTTTTTTTTTATTATTTTCAATAATGAACCTTTGTAAATCGGCTGTGAAAAAAATAATATAAAATATTTAAATATTAAATACTTTTATCTTCACTTTTGCAAAATTAGCGGCGAGAGATGAGTAGCCAGCGATAGGCAATGAGTAACAGATATGGACTACAAAAGGCATTTATCATCTTTTATAAATAATTTGTCGTAATATTATGTATGTTTAAATTAAATAACTTCTTTATCGTTACCGGAAATGTCCATAGAAGATGATATTTCATCCCACTGCTTCCTATTTATAGTTTATATTTTTAAAATCTATCATTCTCCATACAGATAGATATCTTGTACTGAGGAAATTAAATTTTCACAATCTTCGTCGTAGAATTATTTTTCCATGTTTCAATTCTAAATTTCTATTATTAAATTCGGCCTGGATTTCCGCGGTTCCTCCCACCGTAGCAATTTCTATGCAGCAAATCCTCAACTAATTATTATTATTACTTATCACTCAAGGCATCCCTCGTCGTTTCTGCCGTAACACAGTGCATCGAGTGAAGGGGGCTAGTTGGAAAATATTCTATGGATTGTGGATTCATGTAGGAAATGCCTTCCGAATCATGAATTTACTTCAAAACAAGAATCAAAAATGACTATTTGACAAATAATAGCAAAAAATCAACAGAAAAAGAGTATTTAGTTGATAGTTTTTTTTTTTTTATTTTATTAGCAAAAATCAAACGAATACAGCAAATAATGTAATTTCAGTTCTGTTTTTTTTCTTCTTTTTTTACGTCAAATTTACAAGGATTACTTGTTTGATTTCAACAATTTAACATTCTGCTGAAGCCAATACGCGTGGCGCTCACGAAATAGTTTACTTTTTCTAGAGACACTGACCGAATTACTATTGGAAACCAGGCAAAATAGCCGACTAATGTTTGATAATTCTTGTCGGTATTGTTGATTGGACTTCTTCATATGCAACGGCGAACATAAGTTATAAAACTATAAATATTGGATCGCCTTTTTTTATGAAGGGAACATATTCCCGCCAGCTGTGCGCTCGTTGAAGAAAATCATATAACGTTGAAAGTCGCAGGCAGATGTCGCCAAACTATAATTAAACCTGATACACAAAGCAACAAAAAAATGCAAAACGTACTAAACTATATTGACGATTTTTTACTTCCTTGTACGAAGTAAAGGAAGTATTGTAATCGCCAAAATTTTTGATTTTCCGATTTCAACGGAAATATTCGTTTTGACCATCCCTGAATCCATTTTGACTAGTTTCGTCGTGGCGTCTGTACGTTCGTATCTCGCATAACTCAAAAACGGTTAGCCTTACAAAGTTGAAATTTTGTATTTAGGATTTCTGTAAAATCTAGTTTCGAACCTCCCTTTTTGGTCACTACTGGGTCATCGGAAGTGGTACTTTACTTGAAGGTCATAATTGATTTCCATTCAAAATTGTATTAAAATACTATGGAAAACTTCTCAAATTTAGTATTTATAAATTATATATTGATTTAAATAACATACTAGATTTTGGTCTAAATTGGAAAACCGGAAATGGTACTTTACTTGAAGGTCATATTAGACTTTCATCAAAAATTATATTAAAATATAATGTTAAAACATCTCAAATATGGTAAATAGGATTTTATATCGATATGAATGTATTTACTATATTTTGGTTAAAATTGGTGAGCCGAAAAGGGTACTTTACTTGAAGGTCATAATAAGCTTACATCAAATTATATTTAAATCAAATACAGAAGTCATATGTTTCGGTAATAAAGGTTACAAACGCAATTTGATTTCCAATCCAATTAAACATTTTTATTACTTGTTTTAAGTGTTAAAATTGAGTGTAAAATACTGGTTTTCCTCCCCATTTGTGTGTGTGTTTCAATAGATGGATGTCGCGACGCTGAGTGTCGTTTTTGAGATCCTACAATCTTCGGAAACTAGTAACCAAATTGAGGATCACTTTTTGAGCCACCGATTTATAGTTTAATAGGCGTACAAGGAAGTCGTGTTGTCCATATCAGGTATTTTTAAAAGCTTCTTCAAAGTTAGAGCTTCAAATAAAATTGATTGATCACACTTTAGAGATAAGCATTGTTCTCTAATGATTGAACCTTCTTAATTTAAATTTACTATTTTGAGAGGTATATACCATTCCATGATTAGCCATGTTACTTGAGAGAAGAGATGGACGCGGAACGAGAAATAAATTGTAATTTATGAAGCGATTATCTCTGAAGAAATAAATTTTTAAAGTTTGCCCATTGTATTAACTCACAAAGAAGCGTAAATAAGGGAATAATTCAGGAATAAATGGCGTTAGGATTAGTTTAAAATGCCCGGTGACAAATATATTTTGATTTTTTGTTTTTCGTCGTCCAACGATGCACTGTGCACCTTTACATCCTTGGCCTTATGATCGCTGCGACTGGAACGTGCATGTCAAGTTTTTTGGGCTGGTCCAGGAACGAATCACTAAACAGATAATCATCGAATCGAGGATGAACATCCAAGATTGAAGTTTTGATGGGACCTAAGGAAGGAAGGCGTTAAGGCAATGCTGTATATACATCGAAACTCCGGGTTTTCTTAGCGTTTCATTTATTTGAAAGTTAATTCTTTACAATGGTCATTACGAATGCCTTCAAATTCATTAAGGTATCATCGAAGTATCCATTCGGAATTGGAATAGTTAAGACATGAAAGGCTTGGAGGGACGATGACTATTTAGGGCATCAGGTGGTCTGCTTGGTTCGGCCATCAGCTCTCTAGCGCAGGACAACTTTCGTTTCAAACCAGTCTTTCCTGTGCCTCTTTGGGGGTTTGTCCAAGACCTCCTCGAACCACTTATACGTACTTGAAGAAACCTTAAAAATTATTCAAAAATAATATTCTATTAAATATATGTATGCTTATTAAAAGATGCTTGACATAGGCAGCAAAATGTATATGTTTATAGCAATGTGTATGACTAATGTTTTATTTTCTGAATTTCTTCTCCTAGAGGTATTTTGGATTATTATTGGATTCATTAAAAATGCAGATGTCTATGGAGGGCTAGATTCGAAATACTAAATCGAGGGATAAGTATAATTGTGCCCATAATTATGAAACTAGTCTAAGTCAAAATTAAAAAAAAAATGAATTTATCACTTATTTCACACGACATGATTTTAAACTAAATTTATTTTTTTTTTTTTTTGTAATTTTTACGATATCGTCAAAAATGAACCTTTAGATAGTAGTTGTAATTACAACGTTATACGGAATTCATTTAGTGTTAATTATGAAAGTGGCCTAAGTCAACAATTTAAAGAAATTATATAAACATAAACTTAAACTATTATATAAACCTAAAAGAGGAAGACCAAAAATATACGAAAATATTCAATTACTTCCATTATACAACATCACTAGACCAGTAACGGAAGAAAAACATAAAGATCTTATGTGTTTACTACCATACATCCCTCCATTTTTTCAGGAACATTTTAAAAATCTTAAAAACTCGAAATTATGATAAAAATGGATTACTTGTTAAAAATGATTAATAAATGTTTATGAATTATTTCTTTAAAGTTGTTGTTTCAAATAAAAATCACAATTTTTTATTACTTTGAGTCAATTATCGGACATTCAGTTAATTTTGGAAATGGTTTAAGTCAATTCAAGCTTTATAAACAACGTTTTCCTATGAAATTCACACAAAATTTCATATCTATAATAAATTTCCATTAATCAAGACTAATAAAATTATAAATTGAAATGTCGCATAATATGAAAATAATTTTTAATTTATTCAAATGCGATTCATTAAATATCTCGAAACAAGAAATATATGACTTAGACCACTTTCATAATAATGGGCACAATTGTATTCTAAGTCATGTGTATGAAAACATGATATCTTGATATTTCTTCGCTGTATACTGTTTAAGTTCGGGAAAGAAGTGCAAAAATCTTGACTTATTGGTAGTACAGTAGGATATTTCTAATCCGGCCTTACATCGGGTTTAGTAGTATCGGATTACTGAAAATGCCGGATTAGTTTATTTAAAAAAAAGAAGAAGATTAAGATGAAAGCCTCATGTATCTATTTTGATACGTACTAAAGATATATACCATACTTTATTGAAATAAATTATGATAATTTGAAATGCAAAGGATAATAAAAATGACTATTATAACGTTAGTGTGAAATGCTTTGGTTTTGTGACATCGCACTGCGCTTGTACTGTACGCCTACTGCACAGAACATTCGCCCGTGCCATGTTAAATATGACGCACTACAGTCACCAACAGCAAACTACAATGTACTAGTTGTATACAGTATTCTCCTGCTCTCACAGACATACGGAGATATGAAAACAACGACCCTCCAACGCTTCAGAGCTCCGGATTAATTGACGTGCCTGACTATCTAACTAACGGATTATCGTGATCACTGTATAAAGTTAGAATTTTTTGGAGACCCTTAAAATACATTTTCATACAAGAATAGACTGCACCTGAAATATCTGTCAGAGGTAAACTATTGTAAAATTTTAAAAAAAAAATGTTAATTGAACCAAAAGAAGTTTCAGATCGCATTTTATTGCTCGTTATTACTGATGGTAAATCTTTATATTTGAAGAATTGCATATTTTATTACTATGCTAACTTATTTACGATTTTCATACCGAGAGAATATGGACATTATAATGCAAATGCGATAACACCAAAATAAGCAAAATTGAACTTAAAGTTTTTCTCTGACGAGCAGATATGAAGGTATATATTTTTGTGAAAAACGTTGATAAGAACTAGTAAAGAATTAGATCTTGAAGTAAACGCGGAAAAAAAAAATATATATATATATGGTTATGGTTAGTATTAGAATATATATAACACCTTTGAATATTTCGAGAAATTTCAGAGATCTACAGTAAGTGAAGCTCAGTAGGAAATAAAGGTAAGGTCAAATGCGGGTGTTGCTTGCTATTTCTCAGTTGCAAACTTAATCAGTCCGCGCCTACTCTGCAGAAATCTGAAAGTTAGAATTAACAAACTGTTAGCATTGGTGTGAAACGTGGCCGCTAACTTTGAAGGAAGTATTTTGTGGAATATTTGCCCCGAGCAAGAGTGAATCCCCCGGAAAATTCAGGAGGATACGCAATGCGAAATTACTGATCAATTAAAGTAATAGCGGCAGTTGAAATGAGCGTTCAAAGTCGCGTGGCATAATAATGAATGAATCCCTGAAAAATAAGTCATCGCTGAACCGATGGGTTAACGCCCGAGATGAAGACCGAAGCGTAGGTGGGAGGACACCGTTAAAGCTTGACCTTGTGGAATTGGTTCTTTATCGGTATCGAACCTTCGGGTTCGATAAGTCTTTTATTATTATTATAGTCTATTATTGTCAGACTTGGAATTAAGAAACTGTCAAACACCTTTTAGATAGATATTAGTAAGTCAATTTATTGTCCACGTTTTCTTGGATTTTTAATCCTGTAGGTTCACTTTGAACTTTTATTACATCTAGTAGGTTCATTTTGAAATTTATTACATTTTGTTTTTTGGACCGTCCATGTTGTTCTTCCTATTGGAGACTGGACCACGACTTCCTCTGGCCATGAGCCTAATATCACGTCTGGGAAGTCGGCGTCAGCTCAACGCAATCCAGACAATGCCAACTGTCTAAACATCATGGCAGAGATTGTAGAAGCCAACATAAAGCATAATAGGTTTTTCGCCTGTAAGCTTTATGGATGTGTGTATATTTAATTGTTACTTTTTCTCAGTTCGAGTTAAAATTTCAGCAGACATTTTAAGAGATTTTTATCACTCTCTTAATGTTGTTTCAATTGTAATTCAAATTTAATTTTTCAGTTTATATTTTATTTGTTTCTGATTCTAACTTCTTTTTTTTTAGGCTCCCAGAAATTATATTTTAATCAAGAATAAATCCTGTCATTGTTTAAAACATTATATCATAAAAAAATGTTGTTTCTCGACTCTCATAACCACTTGTAAGCTCCTCTTTAATCAGTTCAGACCTCCAAGGTTTCATAAAAAATAACTAAACTAAATTCGTTCTTAAAGCTTATATAAATGTGTCATTTTATATATAAACCTTTGTTTCATATTCTAGTTGCCTCACTGAGTAGGAAATGTGAAACACAAAGGCTTAAGATGACACACAATTATATAAGTTTTAAGAATGACATAATATCAGTTCCTTTTCACGAAACCTTAGAGGTGTGAAATGATTACACAGGGACTTGAAAATGGGGTTAAGAGTCGAAGATAATATTTGAGACATTAACTGGATTTATTCTAAATTAACATTTTTTTTATTTTTCTAAAATTATTATATTTCAGAAAATTATCTCTTATATAATTATACTTCATCATTTTATTCGACAATTTATCACGACGTTTCGGGTCTATCCTTGCCCATTTTCAAGTGATTTTTATCTTCTACTTTTACATTCCTATTTACCAAATACGGGAATTATTGTCTCATTGCTCATATTTGTATAAGAAGAATCTTATTTGTCTTCCTTGTTCTCCATTTACATTAATTCATCACAGGAGGGCAATGTTACAAGCAGAGCAATGAGACAATACTTCTCATATTTGATAAATAGGAATGTAATAGTAGAAAATAAAGATTACTTGAAAATGGGCCGAACCGTCCCATAAGCCCCTGATAAATTGTTAAATAAAATAATAAAGTATAGTTTCCTGAAATATAATAATTTTAAAATTCTTATATACCCTTATGAAAACTTGAAAATGAGATTTTGAATTCGTTTGGAAGAATTATGTTTTTATTTTTTTTAATTTATACTTTCTAATTTGTATTTAATTTATTTTACTTCTTGTTTTTTACTATATGTATTTTACTTCGTTCATAATCTGAATGTGAACGTGTCAGCGCTATTCTTTAGTCTGCATGGCATTAATAATTAAAATGAGAAAAATTAAAAAAAAAAAAATTAAATTAAAAAAAAAAAGTTAATCTTTAAATTTGTTCCCAATTGGAAACAAATGTTTGGAAAATATTAAAAAATAATTATCTAGAGAATACTTTTTCAATATTGCTTATATCAGTTTGCTACTTTTCTTATCTTCGGCCTATTGCACATAAACTTGTAATGAATACAATTTATTTCAACAGTAGCATGAATTTTTTTTCCCGCCCAAAAATAAGCACTCATAAGAAATTCTACGGCTTTAAAACCCCGTAGGTGTATCGTAGACATAAACTTTTTCAATTTTTTTAAAATTTAATTTTTCTCATGGTTGATGATTATGCAGTCGTTTAATTTATATGTCTAGAGCTATCCATCCTACCATCCATCTATACTAGTTTTTTTTTGTTGCTATTCATTGTTGGACGGTTTTGGGTTGCATTGTTGATTCGACGTTTCGTTGTAATTCTTGCATACATATCGATGTATGCATGAATTACAACGAAAAATAACAATTATTGCTCTCTGTTTTTTTACTAACCGTTGTCCTGTAGAGTTTATGAAGCAAGGTCCACCGATTGTTGCGTAGAGTCCTCATGCAATCCCTAGCGCATGCATTTCTCTGCATCGATCGGGGTCTGCCTGATGCTTGCTGGGCTGCTCACAACAGCCAGACCGCTGTGGACTTGTTGAATATTTCCAAGATGCTGTATGATGTTTTTCGGCCGAGAATCCAGGACTGTTGGAACAATACACCTCAAGTGTGAAAAATTCTTTTCGCAATTCTTATGCAATGCCAATCTAGTTCCTCGTTCTCTTTCTGTACACCTTTAAAGCAGGATGTATATATATATTTTTTTTTTATCTTTGTATTACAACCGCCTGGTTTCTTACACAATATGGCAGAATATCAGACATGACATGAATTTAAATATGTTTTTAGTATCACACCATAAAAAGTGAAAGGTATACCTGTTAATTGAACCTACTTCGGCATGAAGTTAATAGAATTTTGTGGTTTTCTTATTATGAGACATCTTTACCGCATATATTGGTTGTATAATTCTTAATAATGTGTTATTTTCATTTTTTTTATTATTGAAAGTTTATAAATAAAAAAATAAAATCTTTTATATTGTCGGTACAATGCCAATGTTTCGAAACTTTCCCATTTTGGGATTTTGTTTTATTTTAATGTGTGGTTTTCTATTCCCTTCTTATTAGAAAAAATACGTAACCGAATATGTGACGTTACTAATTAAGGATACAAAATATGATTAATTTAATTAAAAAATTAGCTGCATTACTTCTGCAACCATAATTCAAACCCAACGTTCTCAGTTTCACAGATTTTCAGATACGTCACTTTTCTATTACACCGGCGATATATCAATTAATAATATAATTAAATTAATTAATTTTAAATAATGTATGCACGACATTTAACAATGAAACATATTCAAAACAAATGACCGATCTGTAAAGAATAGAAAAATTTTAATCAGAAAATTGACCGTTATGTTCGATCAAATGCCAACATCTTTCGGTATGTGTCATGAAAAAAAAAATTACAAATTGAATAAAGTGTAGTCGCTTCTCCTCAAGTCTTGCTCATTTCTTCATCCCAAGTTAGTTTGGGACGTCGTCTTCGCTTTCATTCTCAGTGGCAGTACCATTCCATGTTCTTGGTCCATCGGTCATCTTCTGTCCTTATTATATGTCCTGCACGTTTGCATTTTCTATTGTTGACACAATAATATTAGGGAGGTTGGTTCTTCTTCTTATCCATTTGTTGTTCCTTCTGTACCTCCTCGTAATTCCCAACATATAACATATACCAATTCTTCCTTGTAATTTTATTCAACTTTACAGCATTATGGACTGACTTTTCGTGACAATTACCACATCCTCAGGGTCTACATCTTAACAATCCAGTCTCAACTTATTACATAGACTTGCAAGTGTTGCTCCTATGAAACATTCTTTTATTATCTATACAAAGTTATATTTTGTCATATTTTTTCTTCTGGTCAAAAATTTATAACTTCAAGGGACAATCTACAGCCAACATTTAGTTTTTATCACATATGTTATATAAATAAATTAATAGCACAACTTGTTTTTTTTTTTTTCAAGATACTCTCAATTTATTTATTTTCATTTATTAGTGACAGTTGCTTTTGTTGGATTTAAAGGGGGAAAAATCCGTTTCTGGTTATTATTGATCTCATAACTACACAGAACGGTTGGTTTACTAACTTATTAAGGTTTATTACCTATCTTTTCGGTGACTATAATAATTTATTTATTTGTTAATAAATCCATTTATTAATAAATAAATAAATGAAGAAATAAATAGAAGTTTATTCAAAATAAGTTGTAAGTAGTGACAGTTGTGAATACAAAAATAATGTATATAAGAAAAAAAAATCCTAAGTTCCTTCTAATTTGATGGTAACTTAACCAATGTGTTATTTACACCTTGTGCTATCATAAGGGATTTATTGTACAAATTTATACTAGTATACCAGGGCGAGAACTCTCGCAAGAGATATCAATCCTTCTTCTAATATATAATACACCAGAAGTATAAGCGATTTTAGGAAAACATATTTATTCATGCAAACAATATAATATTACCAAAAAAGTTTATTTAACATACATATTTGGTGAAGCTACATAGTTTGTAATGATTATGTTGAAGTAACATTTCATACTTAATAAGTAATTAGCTTACCCTGCTTCTTCAATTTAGCAGTTAAACAATTAGATCTAGCTATAACATTTTCTATGCCCTTGTAAGATTTTAAGAAACAAAATTGGAATTCGTCACATCTCCATGAAATTCTCTTTCTTTTGATACCTCACTCGTCAAAATCCATCGCTCCTTAGAGCCGGAAAAGGGATCTATACTACCGTAATAATATATAGTAGTGATATTTATTTGTATTTAATTCGATAGTTTATTAATGTAGTAATTTATTTTTATAATTATTGTGTGACTACTTGTGAGGCATTTAAAACCGCTGAAATTTTGGGATAATTTTTGTGGGAGTTTCCTGAAGGTCATTCGATGACTTTTATCTTCAAGGTCGATTCTAAATTTATCCTTTTCAATTTATGTCAACCGAAATAATGGTACCGAAATATCTTTTATCCTAGATTAAAAGATTTTTAAAAAAATATTTTTTTCTGGTCCATCGTTTGATTTAATAAATTTTGCATAGTTTCTTTTACAAATATGATATTTTATTAGGATGTTTCTCCGACCAGATGCTTATTCGTCTTAAATTGTGGTCATTGAAGGCGTCGCTTCAGTAGTATAAGGTGGTTTTAAATTTCAGGACGCCTACGCGAAGGTGACGTAAGTTGACTTTGACTAAGGATGGGTTTTTAATCGGTTCTTCCCTCGTGGTATTTCTCGGGTAACACTTAGAACCAAGATTAGTGCACCAAGATTTATAATTATATTTAAAAAATCTACAATTAATTATGCAATCTAATTAATACTTTGTGACAATGACTTGTGAAAAAACTACATATATGTAGGACTCCAATGACTGAGTTCATATTTTTTTTTCTGAGTCTTGGTTGGGTTGTCGGGATTCGATTGGGAAGCAAGGCTAGATAGTGTGTTTGTTTGTGTATAATGGAAGGAAAGCCATTGTCTTAGACTAATTCTGCTATTTATTGTTTATTAGGGTAATTATTTTATTTTATTTATTCTGCCATTAGGAGCCTTTAGTATTTTACAAAAGGTTTTATATTGTAAGAATTAAATATTAGAGGAATACGATGGTTTGGTGGATTCCCTTAACTTCCTCCGTATTTACAACACTGAGTGTAGTTGTGTAACAAATTAAAAGTTCATAGCTTTGGTCTAGTAAGTGTTGAATTTAGAACAGTTTCAGTGCCGTATCGGTTTTCTATGATTATTCCAAGCTAGATATATCTGTGTTTGGTTTAATAAACTCTAAACTGATTTTACAAGCATTTCTTGGACTACTTTTTATTTCCTTCATTGCCTGATAAAAAAATTGTTTTACAAAAATGTCCCTATGAGTCCCATTGGTGGAAAAAAAAAATATTTCGTCCACTTCTGCAGAACTGTTTTCATTTGCGTGATTGATTTTGGTTAATGCGTTGGTTTTAAACCTTTTCTTTAGCTATGTTGATTTATTATGTTATTTTATTTGCTTTCTACTACTTCACTACTTAACTACTTCCTGGACTGAAAAAGCCAATATCGTCGCAACTAGTCAAATTAAATGAGCAATTTAATTTTGAACCATACACTTCCGAAAACCAGGTCTTGTTGATAAGATAACCAAAGGCTTCTAACGCTATCTAATCGAGCTATATTCGAAGTAACAACCTTCATGGGGCCATAAAACAAAACAAGTACCCAAAATTTAATGTATGTATTGATACTTAATTATAGGTCGATAGCCGTTGTTCAAAAATACTATACAACTCGTAAATAGTTTAGTGCGAATACGTCGAGTTTCTTTAAACTTCAAAATTATCTATAAACATAGATAGATATCCAAAATGAAAGGGGCACAGCTCAAATAATGTGTAGTTCCTTCTATATCTCCTCGTAATTCCCAACATATAACATATATCAATTCTTCCTTGTAATTTAATTCAACTTTACAGCATTATGGACTGACGTTTCGTGAAAATCACCACATCCTCAGGGTCTACATCTTAACAGTCCAGGCTCAACTTATTACAGTATTGCTCCTATGAAACATTCTTTTATTATCTATACAAAGTTACATTTTGCCATATTTTTTCTTCTGGTCAAAAATTTAAAACTTCAAGGGACAATTTATAGCCAACATTTATTTTTTATCACATATGTTATAAAAAATATATGGAATAAATAAATTAATAGCACAATTTTTTTTTCTAAGATATTCTCAATTACTTATTTTCATTTATTAGTGACAGTTGCTTTTGTTGGATTTAAAGAGAAAAAAAATCCGGTTCTGGTTATTGATCTCATAACTACATAGAACGGTTGGTTTACTAACTTATTAAGGTTTATTACCTATCTTTTCGGTGACTATAATAATTTATTTATTTGTTTATATTTATATTTATTTGTGTTGTTTTTTTAACGAACATTAGACACAGATTATGTTCTGCATAGAAGCTCCTAGTGTATTTCCTCTATACACGTTGCTGGTAGACCAACTAAGGCTTCTATTGGTTTTGCCTAGCATTTCAGTGCTGGCTGCTCTTTGAGAAGATAGGGATCTAACTATTAAAATTTCTGACGTTAGCACTTTTGAGATTTGCCACTTATATTCTGGATACGCGATATGTTTTCGGTAAGTTCAAAAAAACTCATCTGAGTGACGGTTAGGCTTCCTTGGGGGCTTCAGGGTGGGTTAAGTGGGGACGGACGTGTATGATATCGAATAGAAACCCTGAGAGCTTCATACCTTGCATTTCCTATTAGAATAAAAGTATAGCTAAAACATGTAGCCTAGTAATTAGTTATAATGCAATAAAACGCAAAATTTAGAGTATCGAACAGCTATTCTTTACTTAATTTCTAAGATAAATTGTTTATGTTTAAAGCAGCTTTAATGAAGACACCAAATTATGAAACTTTATCATAGAACGCAGTCTGACTTTTGAGACTCGGATGATTGTATTTTTGTTGGTATAATTGAGGAGGTTGTTGTAAAAACTAATTTTTATACCATTCTGAGCATTATTTTAGCTTGAAAAACTTTGTATTCACTTTTCTATAGGGAAGAAAAACATTTGACAGAACTGGAGCTAGCACATCATTAAGATACCTATTAGAAGTCATAAAAATCTGTTTTGTTCGGAAGTGGAGATTTCTGTCTACTTTTGAAAGCTCTTCAATTATTCCTAATTGATTTACAATAGAAAAAACAGGTTGGTATTTGTTAGTCCTTTTACCTTTTTAAAATTTCGATTTCAAATTTTTTTTGTTGATCCTTATATTGGTACACTATCAAAACTAACAATCGAGTCGATTGCGATGTCGAAGCTTACTACATATGACTTGCTTACCAGAATATACGTTTCACTTTTACTTGGGTTGAATTCTACAAGTACCTACACCTCATCTGTTTCGAAAATAACACAAATTAATGTTTTAGTTAATGTTTTTTTTTTTAATATAATTTCGGGAGAATGTGAGAACTTAAACAACCATTTCTAAATTTTCAATTTTTTTTTATGTGTTGAGTAACTAGGTATTGAACTTGCTTAGTCATGAAAAGGGATTTGTCTCTTATGATGAAATTATTAATTTTTGGAAACTCTAGGCAGTACCCGTGGATCGTATACTCCAGTTACCAAGTTGCGGTATGTTGCGGTATTTGTAGTTACCTAATTGTAAGAACTCGCCTCAAGATATGTAGATAAGGTACATCTCAGATTGAATGTCCGATCTACTATAGAATATCATCTAGGTATGGTATATGTCTATGTGTTATTTTAAATAAATAAATACCTTTTACCTATCTATATTTCGGTGTGATATTGTTTAGAAAAATTGGTTTTGTTGCTGTGCTGAGGAAATGGAAGGCGTAGCGGTGGCCAAGCGTGAAGCCATTCCGCCATTCATCCTGCCCCTGTTTTCTTTCAGTCGTAGCTTCCATTTTTGTGGAAACTGCCAGCTTTTCTTATCCTATCCTTTCCGCTTACAGTCTTCATGGGCGGTATACTCTGTACAGTTAGAACTTTGTGGTTGAAATCGGTGGAAGTTACTTTTCAAAGGCCAAGAAATTGAACTTGGAAGCAATGATGTCAGGGCTAGTAATAGTCCTATAATTTTAGGCCATCGTTTTTTATCAATTGAATCCATATCTGAGCCAATTATTCGATGTATTTTCTTATTATTTCTTGAACGAGAATTACTTTCGATAATGACCTATAAATGTTTTAAACCTAATCTGTCCAGCCCGAGTATAGTGATAATGCGAAGTGAATCAAATTGAGCTCATTTACCCTAGGAGTAGGTACTAAAATACTGAGTCTAAGAAAGAGTATAACGGCATTTTACTAAGTACCTACTCAAATAGTAGACCACGTTCTTAGTTGTATTCACCTAAAAGGCGAACAGGTATTCCGAATCATATATTTGGAGCACGTGCTCCATTCATTTAGCAAGTATTCCATTGTATAACTTCTCTTTATTCATGTCTAACCGGAGCATCAGCTCAGTTTTTTGAGGGATGAGCACGTGGTCAGTTTTATTTATTTCCACACGTGTCTGTCTTCCCCTCCGCTTTACTTATTCCCCGAACTAATAAAATTCCATCCCATTTATTGGCTATATATACACAGGGGCCGGGCTATATGGCTTCTGTCCAAAAGTAACTAACCTCACTCCATTGTTTCTAATGCAACTCACGAGTCGCCAAAGGTTTCCCCATAATAAATTTATTCAAATATTATTATATATTTTGAAATATAATATTATTTATTTGATTTATCTTAGTTCTTAGTTGCAAGAGGAACCCTAAGCTCAAAAAAAAAAATCAATTTTTTGTTTTCATCTTAAAAAGTTGTTGAGATTTTTCTGAAAAGAATGGTATATATATATATATATATATATATATATATATATATATATATATATATATATATATATATATATATATATATATATTGCTTGTCGTGGATTTTGGTTGATCTTTTAAGTGTTGCATTTTTTTTTGCCCTTATTACGATACTTAGGGAGCGGAGTAGCTCAGTGGGTAAGGCACTGCGCTACTAATCTCAAGGTCCCGGGTTCGAGACCGGCTGAGGCAGATAATTATTTATTCTGTATTCAGTCGTGGATCGACCCTGTGGGATCGGGGGACCCTCCTGGGGCTCACCCAGCCTCTATAAAATGGGTACCCTTAATTGGGGGAAAACCTGGCGGTTGAGCGTGATCTCGGCCAAATCACCTCCTTACACAACCATTGGCCTTGAAACAGTATGGTCCTTACCAAGTACTGAGCCCAAGACCCTTCAGGGTTGTAGTGGTACATGTTTTTTTTTTTTTACGATACTTATACTCGAAAAATGTGGCCAGAATAATACAAGAACGATAAGAAAGTCAAAATCAGCAAAATCGGACTTACGACTGTGTACCTCTAACGTTCAGAATTAGTTTACAAAAATAATTTTCAGAGAAAAAGTAGGTTTCCCTTTTACGTTTTGTAACTATTGTATGTATACGATTATTGTTAGATTATTTCTCTCTATTTTAAATGTATTAAATATTTTCAGGCAAAATATCGAAGGCCTTTAATGTAGAACTTGGGATAATCGATTAAACCGTATTATGTTTAAGGCGCCCGATAGGCGGTAAATCGACCATCGAAAGTAGTTTTGAACCAGAACCCTTTTTTTTTCTTTTTTTTTTTTTTTTTTATTCTTTCACGCCTTCCGCATTAAAATCACACGATACCGCCCTCTTGACCTATTTCTCACCCGCTAATAAGGGAACACTGCGCTTTATCTAACCTGGATTTTAATTATATTTTCTTATCTCGTTTATCTATTTACATAATGAAAATCTATAAGACCTTTAAAATAATATTTTTTTTTACCAATTAGTTTTGCTAATTAATTACAAATGTATCCTTCGAGTTTATTTTAAGTGTTTGAGGTGTGCTGTCACCGCACTCTGAAAACATATGCTCCTATATAATGTAATGTTGAACTGTTTTGGATTGATTTACTATCTATCTCTATTTGGTTAGTCTTTTTTATAATGATGGTGTGAGATGTACTATCTACTATGTCTGCATTAATATGATCTAATTTTCAAGTCTTGATACTAACTTTGACTGGTTAGTTATTTAGGTACTACTATTGAAAGAAAGATTTTGCTTTGTCTCTTTTTTTCTTTCTAATTAATTCATTGGCTTAATTCTTTATTTATTCTTAAAAATAATTTTATCGTTATTTTTTTTACTTAAATTATATTTCTATGAACCAAGGCAATACTCGTTTTTATGCTCTTAAAGGGGCCATATTGCAATTATAAATTATGTGATATAGCAGAGTTCTTCAAAATTTATTTTAATTTTTGTATACACTTTATATAGTTATTTTAATAAGTTTCGTTGCAATCAATTTATTAATTTTAAAATTCAATTGATCTGACAAAAAAAAATTTCTATTAATTTAATATTATATAGTAATTTTTTTTCCCGGTTTTACTTCCTCAATAACTTAAGCATAGCAAATTTTTGTTTTAAATCATTTTTTTTATTTATTTATTTTATTTCGCCTAGTTTACATGTATTTTGGGCACAATAAGCCAAAAAACGTAATTTTTATTAAATGTACTGTTTGTCGTCGTTAGTAGAATGAGAAGTTCTTTAAACATCAAGTTGCATAGTTAGCTAAAAGCCATTTGGTCAAAATTGTGGACTTTAGATCTATTTGTTTTCCTTTTATCTGTTTAAAATGTTTTTGTTTTTCAGACATTCAATCTAAAATTGAAATTTATTACAATTTAAATAATAATTACTGTTTGTAATTAAATAGTTTTCATCAAAATATTCAAATACGCATTAATTAAGAAATATGGGATTAATAGCGTCTAAGGTTGTTGAATCGAGGGTTCAAGTATAGCCTAGGATTCAACTTAGTCTAGGATTTAAATATTTCGAGACTAAAACAGTGTATTACAGGTTTCCGTTTAGTGGCCTAGTCCCGAAACTTAATTTATCCAGAGATTAGTTTATTTCGTGACTGACGGATATAATTAATTGATTTACGAAAATAATTAATTGATATTTTAATTAATTTAGTTCCTGAATTAAACTAACTCATAACAAACTTCCTGTGGACCTAACCGGTCGCCGTCATTTCATTGTTTAGTCTTGGAATATTAATTTTATTCCGTTAACTCTCGACTTAACAGCCTCGTAATTAGATGTATTAATTCAGAAAAAAATACTTAAAACATAATAATCGTCAGAACAGGTGAATATACAGTGTATAATATTATTATATTTTAAAAATATATGACATAATAAAATAAATAGATATTATATATACTTTCATTGAATTTTTCGGTTGCTAATATTTAATTCATTAATTGTGATAGAAATCCATTAGCGCTGACTAATTGTTCTGTCGATCTCACGCTATTAATTAATTCGTAAAACCAAGCATTTATTGTTGCACATTACAATAGCGTTAATTCATGGATATATAAAATATTCATATCCTTTGATGGAAGCATTAAGCTATTAATTTGTCAGATGTTGCACTCGGTGTTAATGGTGTCATCAATATCCAACGAAGGCTAAAAAGCCCTGAGGAGTAAAATTCTTCAATCCGAAAAATAAATTAAATAATTAAAATAGCAATATATGTTAAAATGAAATAATTTATATTTCAGAAAATTTAAAGTGGATATTTTTGTCATTTGTAGATATATAGTTCATTCAAAAATATAACATACTCTATGCCATTTAGCATTCATTATCCCCTCGGCAAAATTGTGAAACTACGTAGGTCCAAAACTGTTTGGTTTAGATTTATTTTATTTTTGCGGAAATTTTTTAGGAAATTTTTTTGGAAACAATTAATAATAATTTTTTCTGCTCGATAGTGTATTTAAAAAACCACCAACTTAATATAATGACAATTTAATTTTTTTGAAGATTTTTTGTATCTCCTTCAAAAATAGGGATTTTACTGGTACTGTTACGTGACTGAACACTTTTGCCATCGGTATGTGGTATTACCTCATTTGTGAACAATGAATTAAAATTATTATTTGAACAAATGCAGCACAATAAAGATATGCAATTAGAGATAAAAGAATAAAATATGTATTTTATTGCTGGATGAAGGAATACTCCATACAAAGAGGGAGGGTATTATAGACCAAGTATTATAAACTTTTGATGAATTATAAAACTATAAATGAATTAAGAGTGATGATTTATTTACAGCAATGCTGAATGTCTTATAAATTTATAAAAATATCAAAACTTATTTACATGAATTTAGTTTTAAATTATTGTTTTTTTTTTGTGTGTTTTTTTTAAGACAATTTTACTAACGATCTTATTTTCTTTGCAGATTGCGTCCCTGTGAAGAGGAGATATATCTCATCTTATCCAGAGCTCAGTGAGTATTATTAAAATATAAATTGCCTAATTTAAATTCCTGCCATAAAACATTAGCATAGTGAACTATGTTTATGTTGGGTGCTTGTGATAGCAAGCGGGATGGTTCATGAAAATGCTCTGCTTTGGTCTTCTGATTAGATACTTCCTTTTTAAGAGCTAGATTATCTTCCACTGGTCTCTTGGTAATGGCTCCTTAGAAGTTCTAACCAAGGGTCTCTTATATTTAATTTTATATACAGTAGAACCTCACTTATCCGTCCTCGTCAGGACAGTAGCTACATCGCTTAACCGGCGATGTCCCAGTCGCCGGTTAAGCGATGTAGCTGATTAATCCGTAACGTTTTAAAGAAAAAACGTAAATATTAATTGTATTTATTATATATATATATATATATATATATATATATATATATATATATATATATATAAAATATTAATTATATATATAAAAAATATTTAGGCTTTTTTCTTTTATATATATATATATATATATATATATATATATATATATATATATATATATATATATATATTTATATATAAAAATAATTGAGTTTGTTGGATTAATACATAAAATTAAATTTTATATATTCATAAAAAATAAACCCTTTTAAAGTTCCTTTTTTTTTCTTTTAGTCTTTATTAATTACATTAAATTAGGCAACGTTTAGGGCCCATTTTCAAGCCTGTCATTTGGTGGTACTTAATCTTTGTTATTGAATAATATTAAATTATGGTATTAAATAATATCCACAAAATCATTTTTTATTACAACTATTTAATTTTCGTATAACTACTTCTTAATTGTCTTAACATTTAATCTATCTTAACATCTGAAAATGCAATGTTGATGTATATATCAACTTGTTTTTCTTTTTTTAAATAGGCTTAAGCGCTATTTAGCAAACTTTACACAGGAAACACATGATATGATTTTTCCCCAAATATATATATTTTTTAATTTTATTCTTTATTGTATACAGTAGGAGTTTATTAAGGTGGCAAAACCTGTATAATTACAATATATTTTTAAGGCTTTTAGCCCTGGTTAAGGCCAGAGTGACGACTGAGAGTCGTTTGTATTTGGTGCCTACGTCATCAATATTCGATTTTTAGACCATTTCTAATTTTTGTTTCGATATATCGTGAGCGGGAGTCGATAGAGGTGGTGTTTACATCCCATAATAAATTGGAACCTAAATTTCGAATTTTCAGCACTTAAGCCTTTTTCAATAAATAAAAAAAAACCCTGTATCCATGAACTACAACCCGTGAAGGCTCTTGTACGGTCCTTCCGTACTTACATAGTATTGAACCCCTGAAGGCGCCTGGGTTCAATACTAGGTAAGGACCGTATTGTTTTTAAGCCAACGGTTGTGCATTGAGGTGATTTGGCCGAGATTATGCTCAACCGCCAGGTTTTCCCCCTATTCAGGGTACCCATAGAGGCTGGGTGATCCCCAGGAGGCTCTCCCGATCCCAAATGGTTGATCCACGGCTGATAACAGAATAAATAACAATCTGCCACAGCCAAGCTCGAACCCAGGACCGGTCGTGAGCATGGTAACACATGCCTTCTTTTTTTATGTTATATAAATATATATATTATTATTATTATTATATATATAATTATAATCCCTTTTTTAATATGCCCTTTTTCAATAAACGACGTCGATATGTTATACATAATACAAAAATTGACAGTAACTTGCTAAAAACACATATTCGAAGATTTACTGATACTGACTTATACAAGGCATCAGTAATTGAAAAGCAGCAGCTCTTCAATGAAAACAATGGTAACTACCTTACCTTTATACCTGAGAGTATAAGAACGTGATTGAAAAGAACGCGGATGAGAGATCTACTCTCATAATCTGTTAAAAGTAGACCAATGCCAGAAATTGTTACCTATTAGGAGTATTGTTCTTCATCATGCCTGACACTCCATTTTTTATTTTTATTTTCTTGATTTTTTTTTTTAAGTAGACCTATTGTGTTAGACATTCCGCTGATAGTCAATTTATTTTTTTTTAGGTATAGATGAATAATTAAAAAATTATCCCTTTTTCCCTCATATAACATTAAGAAATAATGTTTTATTATTACTTATTTTAATTGATTAAAAACTTATCAACTCTATACCTGCAAAACCTCGTAAGTCCTATGTTTATTAATAATTTTTTTTGTATCCCTATAACAATACAAGAAAGGTTCCGGATTGAATGGAGTGCATAATTTTTTTTTTTATCAGCTTTACCAGTGTTCTCACTTGTCTATGACCAACTGTGAGCTTAGAAGGCTTCAGAGAAGTTGAAGTTTTTTTGTCTCTTGAAAAATTATTTCAGAAGCGCTTACGAGGCATTATCGATATCTGCTGTTATATATTATATAATTCGAATTAAAATCTTAGAATTAATATGATTTTCAAATTATTGTTTATTTAAGCTATGAAATTTCAAAGAAACAGTTATCTCTAGTTGGAGTCCGAAATGTTATTACGGTATAATCAGATGATTTAGGTCTATTATAATAATGTTTAGGATTAATAATTCCAACAAAAAATAAAATTTTATTAAACAGATTTAATCTTTAAAATGCCTCAAGTGATGGCTTAGCAGGAACTCAGCAGTCTCGTGTCAGAAGCTTCACTGGTTCAAATCCGGCTTTTGACGAAATCAATCGACCTTCCAGCTCTGGGTAGAATAAATAAGTTTGTAATCTCTAGGATGGCCCATTCTTCCTACACACGGACGTTAAACCATATAATCAACAATCTCAGTATTGTACAGTATTGGCTTAATAGAGGTTTATAGTTGTTAATTTTAACTTAAATCAAAATTAGACCTATGAATAACTGATCATTTTTTTTTTTATTTTTTTTTTTATAGAATAGCTTATAATGTTTTTCCCTCTCATTCAAAGGAGTAAAAACGATTTTCTTCCACTCCAAAAAGTAAGAAATGATAAGAGGAAAACTAGTAAAAATGATCTATTTACCGGTTATTTTTCTAAAATAACCAGAATAAAAAAAATAGCCTTCAGTTCCAAAGTCCTTTCACGTAGGAAGACTGATGAGGAGCACTTTGACTAGCCAGAGAGCACTTTTTTAAATTGGCCCAAGGAAGTCATGTTTTATTTCATTCAACTTGTCAGCTATAAAGGAGACTTAATGCTATGTTTTCTAGTTCCAGTTTGGTCAAAAACATCAATTCGTTAATGTATCTTTAAACATTAGCAGACGGGTGACATGGACTTGTTTTAGCTATATTTTACACGAAGTTGACAAATGTCCCCCGGTCCAGATTTTGCATATTAAAACCAACGGGGGCAACTTTGTCTTAATTTGAACATTATGAATAATTCAGGATGGCGGAGGGGTGGGTTCCTTTTAACTGTAGGTATATCTTCAACCGGGCACTTCTGTAATGAAGCACCAAATGCTATTTTAAAATGATTCTAGAAAAACTGTTGTCTTTCAAATACGAGTAAATAACTAGCCCGTGAACGTTTCGCCGATTCAGTCGTTTTCAGAACAGAAAAATATAAGGTCATATGCATATAAGGTCATAATGCAGATACGGCACATCTCACATCAACAGCCTAATAAGACAGTTTAACATGTTTAGTAATATTTATTCAATAGACCAGAGGCATCCTTTGTCTTAGAGTGATGTACTATCTCTATTTGCTTAGTCTTTTTTAGACTATGTGGTGTGAGATATAGAAACAGCAGATCTGCATTGACTGCTGGTCAAAATTTTGGGACCACCTGTTATTTTTATTATGGTTCAATCCCTTTGAAATCGCCCAGATCAAGTTGCTCGACATCGTTGATATATATATATTTACCAGTTATTACCTATCATTTGATGAGTTTAAAAACATGAGTAAAAAAATGTTCAAGCTCAAACTTTTTCTTTTGCAGCCATTTTAAGTTTTTGTAGCTGATAAAAAAATTTGGGAAAATTTCTTTAACTCTAGTAATTTTGCAGATATCAATACAAAATCAAAATTAAAATTATAATGTGTGATCTACGTTTTTTGTCCTCACAAATGTAGAACAAGACAAAAATGAGTTTTATAATTTTTCACTCAGTCCCCTTTAAGATATTATGCTATGATCTGGATGATTTCAAATGGATTGACCCTAATTCCTAAACTTTTGACCAGCAGTATATATGATCTTGTCTTTTTCTGTCCTGACGATGTCTGAATTGGCGAACCGTTGACTGGTTGGTTTTTTATTGCGATTTGAAAGACTCAAGACTTTGGAGTCTACCAATAATGTCCCAACCGTAATTCTTTTTTTCCTCTTATTAATTAAAGCAACAAGTTTTAAAATTTAATTGATGTATTAAAAAAATAAATATTTGTTTCCTTGATACAGATTTATTCGAAGTACCTCCTAGTACTGGTTGTTTTTTTACATAATTTTGTATATTTTCGTAATATCATACCAACTGTAAATCGTAGTACTTCGTGAAATTGTAATTTATTATAATTGGCATGTATTATAACACTGTAGGAAGAAATTTTTTTGGGGGTATTTTAATGGTGTTAAATTAGGTACATTAATCTACTAAGTATAGTTACTTTGCTCAACACTATTTTTTTTTTCTTTTTCGTTTTAAACAGATTTTTAGTATAAACTAATCTATCGAAAATAAATAATATTTTCGGTTATATAGTCTCTTGTCGTGTTTATTTAAATATAATAATCCTTTAAGCAACTTTTTTATTTGTTTTGTTTATGTTGTTGTTACGTCGGAAGAAAAAACTCGCAAGTGTCAATAAAATTCTGTTATTTTTCTATACAGAGGTGGATGTAGGTTTTTTCAGGCGCCCAAGGCGAAACAAAATTTCGCGCCCCATAATCAGGCATAGGTAGATCTTAGCTAAAATTGACTTTTACTTCCAACCCGACGATATTCGTTTTTAAAAATTAAAATTTATCTGATTATTTTAAAATGAAGTTGCCATTATATATTATTCGACTACTCCTTGAGTTTGTGGGTAACCATGATTTCCTTTGCGGAAGTCAAGCAGTGTGGTTTTGTGGGAAATGTGATATCTTAACGAGTGAGGGCCGGGTTTATGCTTCAGTCATTCCATAGAAAGGGTTTCTCTTGAACTCTTGAACTCAAGAAAGAATACTTTCTTACGCGTGCCGAACTTAAGATCCTGTGATGCCTCTAAATATTAAATTTAATATGTTACATTTTTAAACAGGCGGAACCGAATCATTGAGCGAAAGATTGTATGAGTTTTCATTTTCACTATGTTAAATAAGACCTTGATTTGTTTTTATTTTATTTAAAGCGTGGGAAAAAGTAAGATTTACACAAACAAGAAAAATAACCGTGCTTCCCACCGATGGGATTTTACGTCTCATATTTTCAACCAGGAAGCTGAACTCGAAGGACAGAGAAATCGTCATCCGAACTCGTTTAGCGCCTGGCTTTTAGAATGCGAAGATATGTTTTGAATCTGGCATTGCCAAGGAAAGCAACCGGTCGTCTACTCCGCACTCAGCCGTCCTTGTGGGAGATGCCAGGTGATACAGCTGAGTCCCCGGACCTTAAGTCGCTTTTGGCCTTTTCCATAGTCCTTTGAATCTTGGAGAAGATACTCTATATAAGTAATAACTTTAAAAAAATATAAATTGGACAGTTGGATTTTGATATGTAAGCTTAGTTACCAATAAAAATACCAAACAGCTAAAACAAAGAGCAAAAAATTTGTCTATATAATTGGAAGATTCCAAAAACAAAGCCTTAAGTTTCTCAAAAAACAGTAAAAAACTAACAAGTCCATGCTTCGCCGGCTCAGGCGCCATCAAGACAGAAGAAAAGATTATATAAATGCAGACCAAAGAACACATCTCGCATCAAAATTCCAAAAAGAAACTCATCAGCTAGAGAGAGAACACCATTCCAACTTGAGTTGGTATATCGAAATACGATATATCGATATATCGGATTTGAAAAATCGATATCCTTACATCCGATATATCGATGACACCGATATTTTAAACTAAATTCCAGTAGAATCTCGATAATTCATATCCCATATTCATATTACGAAACAATAATTAGTAAATAAGATTCATATATGAATAATGTTAATTAATTCTGTGTAAAGACAAATAGATAATAATATAAATCGTGATTGTACTGAGATGTATATCAGATGAATTAAATGCTTGTAGAATGCATAATGTATAACGGAAACGTTATAAGATATATAAACTTTTGAGAAGTTTGAAGGTTTTATTATTGAAAAACTTATAGAAGGATATAATAAATGAAATATAGCTAAAATTCTTCAAGATAAAAATTTGTTGTAACATTTTTTTTATTGCCAAAGTATAATTCTTATCTTTTTTTTTTTTTTATAAGAATTCATGTCTTAATAAAAATATTTTTTTATAAATAATAATTATATTATTTCATAACCTTCGTTACAGTTTAACATTATACTCATATGATGCACTTTTCTTTGCTTTTTCATTCATTTCCTTTCGATATATCGATATTTTTCTGGCGATTATTGGTGGACATCGATACGAGATATTGCAAAATATCCAATATCGACATTTTACTTTCGATGTTCCAACCCTAATCTCAACACTTATGAAAGTTTTATTTCCTTCTGTATATAGATGTCTTCGAGTCCTGCCTCTAGTTCGTGTGTCTTTTTTTTTTTTGTTATTGTTGATGTGAGATGTGCAGTAAATAACTAATAACTATCTCCGGTCTGCATTTATATGATCTTGCCTTTTTGCCTCCTGATGCCTGAATTGACGAAACGTTCGATTGTTAGTTATTTACTGGTGTTTTATGGACCTTGACGCTTTGATTTTTTAATATTCCAATTATATCCTAACAATTAATTACCAACTTGATTAGTCACATTTTTTTTTTTTAGCCCATTTAGATGGAGTTTTTAGGTTTTTTTATAATGAAGTCTATGATGTGCATTTGACAGGAAATTACTCATGACATTCATTAGAAAGGAAACACTGAAATAGCATATCATTCCTTAATTAGAATTGATTATTTCATCCTAGATACGAGAATGCAACACTATGCAATTTAGAATTATATTTCTTGTGAGTGTTTAGACCAAAGTACTTAAACGTACGAAACATATTTCACTTTAAAACACCGACCATCAAACGTAAACCCCAAATTAATTCTATGGTCCAATGTATGGGTAAACTTCGATGCTCGATTTTTTATGTTCTGAAATATTAATGGTTTAATTTACCGAGTTTAAGCGGGGTCTTGTTTCTACTCAACCGTTTAGCATTCCGTTTCTCGGTTACGCGAATAAGACCAAACGCATCCTTCGATTTTCTTCTTTTTTTTTATCTTTCTAATTTGGCAAAAATGTTTCTTAAAGTCAGAAAAAATGATATATATTTAGGGATTTTTATTTTTTATTTCCTATCCAAGATGGCGGTCGCTTTATTGGATCCTATCTTGAAAAATCTGTTTGTTTCGCAGTCATGACCAAACCCGTTCCATTTTCTTCAAATTAGACATGAGTTCTCTTGAAGGCATTTATGACTTTTGTATAAATTTTTTTTTTTTGATCCAATTTTTTTTTTTTTACTTAGCACAACGAATGGTTTCAAAATCAGATTACTACAATAATTGAGAGGAGATTTAATTATTTGTTTAATGAATCAATGTGTTCTGTGATTTTGTGTTAATTTTCTTTGATATCTTGTCGGATCATAGCGATTTTTTGGCATTTAGATTTGAAAATTTATTACTGATTTCGATATTACAAAAGGACAATGCGAACTGAGGTTAAAGAGGCTTATGCGAAGTCAGATTTGAATTGTGATCGAAATAAACGGATGAAAAATTAAATAAAAATTCCTAAATTGATTTCATAGGTCTTTCCACACCGCCTCGGCTCAGCATAAAACTAGACTGAATATGTGGGATTCGAGAGGAAATTGCTTGAACGGGATTTCGTAGTTCCCACGGAATGGTGGGTTGATGGGGACTTTCTTGGATTAGGAATCAACGGAGTAGAATTTGCAAGGTTAAGTCAGCAACACATGGAATAGTTTAAATGAGTTTCCTATCAGGGATCCCTCAAGAACCTCTCTTCAGTAGGTTTTACCGCTTGTTTTATATCTATTTCAGTTTCGTGTTGGATTCCCGCAGCCTCAGTAAAACGCATTCCCCCTGCTCCTTCGAGGCAGCGGCGATACCCGGACGGACGATCCGACCTTGGCAACGCCCTTTATCCCCCTCCCCTCCCCCCCGGCGGACCGGGCTACAGCGCCCTCGGCCGGATTCCTCCGCCAACACCTGGTCCTCTTCAAGAATGTGACCTTTTTTCACTCCCTCCTCTAATCTGGATCTCCTGGTTCACTTTATTAGCGTCATCTCGGTCGAGATCGTCATCGTTATTGCTATTATTATTGAAGGAGGTTTCCATTCAGAGGAATCTTTACCGACTACCTGAGAAGTACTTGCAACCCAGCCTCGATCTCTATATTTCAATAGGTAATTGTGCGTTTCGTAAAGCCGTGTGACCCGAATGCGAAATACGAGTTACTGTGTAGTAAACATTACAATGTAATATTTGTCAATATAGTTTCGTCAGGTTACGTTTATAAAGAGGACGGTTAGACGTTATTGAAGATACATAAAATCGATGATCTGCCTTTATCTATAAAACTGTATAAAACCGACTATTTAAAAAAAAAAATGGTTGAAATTCTTTAAATGAAAGGATGTTTTAAATATCTTATTGTCAATTGTTGGTAGTTATCCTTATAGTAGAAATGTTTTTAAAAATTGAAGCCTTTAAAATAAAACCCCACTATATCAAATTAGCATTTTTTCCAGGAATCCCTCTCCCTTCCCCCTCTCCCTCCCGAAAAAATAACAAAAATTTAAGTTTAAAATTTTAGAAGTAGAGTATAATGTTTCCTATGTAGTTTATGCTATTTTTTTTAACGGATTTAACGAGCTTTTATTCAAACCGTCATAGATAGGAGACCGTTTGAACCTAAAAATTATAAAAAAAAAAAAAAAAAAGAAGGAAAATTCAAAATTCATGAATTTAGAAGGTTTTGATTAAATTAGGTGATCAAATTAATCATTTATAAGTCTTCATAATCTATATTTATTTGTTAATATCCATATATGGGGTAATTTTTTTTTTTTTACATTACCATAAGTTTATTATTGATAATATTTTCCGTAAAAATCTCTCGAAACATTTTTGTATTTTCTATCTAAATTAAGTAGGAATATTATTATAATATTAAATAACGAGTAACGATTATCTTTTATTATTTTTTTATTATATGTTTTATAATAATTATTCTTTACTGATACCAGGAATCATGGGGACATCATGTGGGAACCCATTTGCTGATATTATTAGTAAAATAAAAACTTTTTGATCATGATCATGACACTAATACAAATTCAAATAGTTAAATAAAAGATAAAAAATTGGTTACAAAAATTAAAATTGAAATACAATGAAATTATTAATTAATGTTAATAATATATTAATGTTTATTTGAGAATAATTAGGTCTTATAATAAATATTAAACGACGGAATTTAAAGACGACAAAGTCCACTATGGAATGAATCTCATATGAAAAGTTGAACTAATGTGAAATTTTCTATAATATGATTAGATAATATTATATTGCTTTTGACCACCGAAATGTTATTGAATAATGTTTGGTGATAATTCGTTGTTGTCTTCATCAAGAGTGTCAAATTCTTAGAATGTTTGTTAGAAAAATACAAAAATACATCGGAATCATAATTTTAATTCGTATGTTTTGCTAACTAAAATTCAGCGATGTCTTTGAGTCATGATAAAAAATAATCTTGGTTTAAAAACTGTTTTTGAGACGTTTAATTTGTTGTATGGATGAAAGAAAACAATTTTCTTTATAGCTGGATTACTGATTTGAGCCATTAAATAAAGATCTCTATTCTATTAGGTTTTGACCTCTGTTTCGGTCGTTATCAATCAATGATTACTTTTTTTTTTTAATTCAGAAAAAAAAAACAACAATTAATTTTACAAAATGATTTTGACAATTTCATAAATGGAATAAAACTCCAATATTCACCAAAATAGATTTTACCTCAATAAGAATTATTTGCAGTGAATTTGGGCATAAAATTATTTAATTTAAATATTTCGCATGCTGAGCAAAAGAGATATTTGCCATTTTTTCGTCCAAACTCAACTGTTGTTATAAATCCGATTTTTTTTTTTATTTTTACAAATTTAAATATAAATAAAGTTAAAAATATAAATAAATAAAAACGATTTCATCCCACGTCCAATGTATTTTATTTGAATATTTTAGTGAAGAATTTTTATAATTTAATTAGCAAATTTTATTGCTATTGACATTTATGTATATATTTTATATATATATATATATATATATATATATATATATATATATATATATATATATATTATATATATCAGCGGTTATCTATTCTGTCATGTCCTGTGGTATCCTACAGTTCTGAGGATGCGCTTAATATAATTAAGTATTAATGCCACAGAGGTAACGTTCCGCGCTTAATCCATTAGGGTGTGTATATGTAAATGTTTTAAATTGTACACGACAGGCAATTGTCTGCTTCATCTGTGAAATGCGTTAATTTATTAGTCAAGTTCTGATAATAAAATGCGTAAGTTAATGAGAATATTAATCTTTTATAAGCTTAAATAACTTATTAAGTACTTCGTCTTCCCCGTGGTGAGTTAAGTTGTAGAGGCAGGCTTTGAATCTTTGAAAACTTCCTACATCAGCTTACATTACTTAATTTTAACTTCAATAGCCTATGAAATAAAGCTCTAAATATTCTACTTGAAGCTTAATATTAATTAATAACACCTTTTCTGTTTAAATTAACTAAGGCTTCAAAGACATTTTTTCTGAGCGATAACGAGGGTAAAAATAAATTTTAATTCTACTTCTTTTAATTTTTTTCGTTAAATAAGTAATAAAACTAAGAATTGCTTCAAAAAAAAAAAAAAAAAAAAAAAAAAAAAAAAAAAAAAAAAAAAAAAAAAAATTATTTGTCGTAAATAATTCTTCTATTCTATTGACAGTATTTTAATTTTAGTATGGTATATTAACCACTTGAATCTTAAATTGCAGAAAGAGCACCAATTCTATTTTTCCAATTCTATAAATTTTTCAAAATGAACAAACTACATATTACGATCGACATTGTTTGACTTGGAAGGCTAATTTTTTTTTTCTCAAACGATTAGATCCCTATTTCATAATAAAGTACAAGTATAAGTGGTAAAAACACTAGTGGGAAGATTTGTTTTTAGAGGTTACAGGTTACTTATCGTCTTTAGATAATAATAATTTTATTCAATTTTTTTTTTTTTAATTTACTATTTATAATATAACTATTTTAAATATTATCGTATTTTAACATTTTATTGTGTTATTCATAGGCGTAGTATGTCATAGGCTAACTAGTCCTTGTACTTTTGTAGTTAATTATGAAACAGAGGGTATCTGTAGAGTAAATAATAAGATATTATATAGTTATTTAAACATTAGTATAATGTTGAAACACGATAACATTTATAATAGTTATATTAGAAAACAGTAAATTAAAAAAAAATTAATAAAATTATTATTATTTAATGACAATAAGTAACTTGTAACCTCCCTACACGAACCATTCCCTTTATCTCACTTGTACTTATGTACTTTATTATGAAATAGGGCCCAGAACTATCTGATTCCAATTACAAAACTATTAATTTTCTCGGTTGTCTGTTTAAAAAAAAAAATATTTAAAGGTACTGAAAATTGTGTGGTTTCTGAAATTCATTGAAATACTTACAGGTATAATTCATGTTTATTTAAAGTCAAAATAAATGATACAATCAATATCTCTAATATATATATATATATATATATATATATATATATATATATATATATATATATATATATATATATATATATATATATATTGAATAAAATTCATTTATTTCCTCATTTCTTGGGATATATAATTTAATTTTTTTAATATCTTCAATTTATTTAAAATTAATGCAGACACAATTCTGTGGGTATGTCTTGCTGCTTTCTTTAGGAATAGTTTGTATAATTTACTTTTAACGCCTTTCTTCTGGGGTAAATCATTAAAACTTCGACACGATGCAGACATTTTTTAATTATATTTAATTGCAGTAATTAGAAAATAATAAAAACGGAATACAGAAATAATCTTGTCAACTTCCAAACAAAATAAAAACTTCTGGCATATACACCTAGAATCCATTTCAACAACATACATACAGGAATCGCAGAAAACACACAAGTCCAGGACATGTTTTGGTTTCTGAAATACACATCAGGTAATTTTTATAACTACTCTGTTTTTGAAAGGACATATATGGTCGCTGCACCTATGGAGAAAGCATTGTTTGAAAATAATTACCTATTTATTGACGAAATATGGACATGTGATGCTTCTGCAATTCACGATTAACTTGTTAATGAGGCACGTATAGCTAAAGTAAAACGTATAATCGGGTTAACGGTCCTCGTAAAAAAAAAAACCAAGCGTGTTACTTATCTTGAGACAGTATCGTAAAAATTCCCATAAAAAAAAATCCACTAACCCAGGCATGTATGGCTAATGTTCCTACACCGGCATGATACTGCAGAAATAGCACGTTAACTAGGGTATTGCAAGAACTAAACTGAAGAGTGTCAATAAAATATGAGGGAAGATCATGAATGAACCAGGGCGCTGAAAGATACGGAAGGAAGATTCTTCAACCTCGTCTCTTTCGTAAATAAATCATAGCTTTTCCGGTAGAATTTTCCATCAGGTGTTCAAAGGTGTATCCATAATATATATGTGGTGTATTTCATCATTTCACAAGTCTTAGGATTATATCGATGTTCTATCTCACAAATGTCATGCAAATGTTAAGGTTTCGTCAAGAATAAAAATAATATAAAAAATAATAATAATATAAAATAATAAAAATAAATAAATAAATTTATAATTAAAATGTGAACCAATCTTCCTTTATTATTTATTCATAAAAATCGATTTCAACATTTCATGGCTTTCTTCCTCATCTTGAGGATAATATTACTCTTTAAAGACTTTAATGGATTTATTGATAAAATTTCATGAAAACAGAAAATACATGATTAAAATTTTATTAATGGTTATAATTATAAATAATTCTTTACTTTTGTTAAAATCATTCATTATTTTTCTCATGATAAAAATAAGGAACACTTTAATCCATTCTTAAAAACACTGTCAAAAACTGATTCATATGTTTCGAAATTCTTTCTGGATTACGTATTATTGATTTGTTTTCTTAGAATATTTTGTTATCGTAAAATTTGGCCCAGCATTCACTTTTAATGAAATATATAATTTATTTTTAGCTTTGGGAATCATGGGCCTATTTTTTCGAATCGATAAAAATAACTCTAACCTTCAATGATGGTCTGGGTTAACCGTCTGAAAGGTTGTCTAGTCAGCTCATTATTGCTATATATATATTTCAGGGCCCTTTCCGTGTAACACGTTTCCTGTGACGAAAGGAGGGGTGGAAAAATGTAGCTAACTAAGAATAGGGTGTTTTTAAAAATAATTTCCCTGTCTTCGATGTTCAAGGAATAATAAATACTGTCCTTTTTTTTTCTTTTTTTTTTTAAACTTGAAATCTTTGTAAGCTCCTTGTTTCCTGCCTTCTTTTCTTTCACTTTGACTTCGGACCACTTGTGTTCAGGGCTCTGTTTCTTGTGCCTGTTTATAATAGCCCATATTTTTTAATATTTTTATTTTCATTTACTTCTATATGAAATATGTACCAAGAGAAAATATTGTGATCATTAAAAATTTTGAATTCCATTTTTCAACGGAAATACACGTTTTAATATCTTCTGAGTCCAAGAAATCAAATTATGTAAAATGGTCTTTGCGCGTTGATGTGTGTGAACAACCTAGCTCAAAAGCGAAAAGTTGTACGAAACTGCAATTACGTATTTTATCACATTTTTTTTCGAAAACGGCTCTAACGACTTTGATGAAACTTGTCTAAAGTCTTCTCCTTGAAGCCCTTTAACTTTTCATATAAGTAGAAAAGGCAGAGGATAAAATATGACGAAAAGAAAATGTTATTTACAGGCAACTAAAAAAATATCCATTTTTATGGTCAATTACGTACATGATTAATAAATAAATTATGTAGAGGTTAATAAATTCTTTTAAAAAAAATTATCTAAATCGGGTAAGCCATTATTAGCAAAGATACAGCGTATCTTATAAGGCCTACAAGACTGAACTCTAGATGGAATGCCGAGTGTGTCCGAAAGCAGACATCTGCTACCGTACTCCCACACGTCTCCCCCTTCCATACTACTCCAGTGTCGTGTTCTCAACAATACGCTCTGTTCAACACTGTTGATTTATCGTTTTAATTAGATTATTTTCATATTATAAAAATGTATTCGATGTAATTGATTTTGTTCTTATTATTATTAAACTTCTTTTTAACTCCCTCTGTTACATTTTTTTTGTCATTAAAGCATATAAAACATATAAAAGACGTTGATAACTGAAAGTACGTAAGCCTTTATATTTTGAACAAACTTTTTGACGAAAAACGTACTCTTAAAATTGTTTTTAATAAAATTTATATCCTGAAATATACGCCTTCCGTGATCGAAATGTCAGAGCAAGCCCTAACCTTTTGTTCGAAAATAGACCGTTCCGTGAATAGAAAATAACACCGACGCCGCTGCCAAATGAGTGTACTGCTAGAGCAAGAATTAGCAATCACTCGAACATTTATGTTTGGATTTTTATGTGTTCGTGTACATTTATGTTTGAGAATAATTTCTTGGTAAAAAAAGGAGGTCGTGTAATGTTTTGTAAATTACTATCGCGGCCAGATTTCTCTTTACTTCACTATCACATCTAAAATGTTATGTGCTTTCTTGGGATCATAATTTTATCTCTTTTTTTTTTTTTTTACGTATTTCATTTATTTTTAATCAGAATATATTTATCTGGTTTCGTTCGGAGTAACCTTCTTAAGAACCCAAGCCCTATTATTATTTATTTTCTTTGTACTTATTCCCACATCCAGCAGATTTATACAATATATAAATACAAAATGTGGCTTGATAGGCATGACACAGTGGTATTCATATATAATTGGGGAGGGGGAGATTCCAGTATGACTTGATATATTAAATAATAAAGGGTCAGAATTTTATAGAATGGGAGGAGAGGAGGTAAACCATGTAATTAAATCAGATTAAAAAAACATTAATAAAAAAGCTGAAAATTAAACTTATAGATAAAAAAGATAAAAAAATTGTTGAATTGAATTTTTTTAAAGGCTTTGCTAAATGGTTCAAATGATTCCAAAACATTATATCTTCATATATTTAGTTCGTCGCCATTTCCAGACAAAACGAAACGATCGATATTTACGTCGAATTCCGAGAATCATCCTGGGACGGCCGGCGACTTCGGTGCCAAATCTAAAAAAAAAAATCTTTTCGGTAGTCCAGGAGAAAAGCTGATTCAACTTATTTTGAAACGTAAAACCTCAAATTTTGAGAAGGATTAATGTTTTTCTTTTCTTGATGGATTGCAATGGTTTATTATTGAAAATAATTAACTAGTAACTAGAATTCTTCTGTGAATGTTCCATAATTATCATTGTCAAAGTTTCTATTTTCTTTTGATTCTTTTTCGCCCCTATTTTTTTTAGTTTTTATTTAAAATGACAGCGAATTTTCAAATTCAGTTCTGTAATTTTGAAGCAAAAAAAAAAAAAATCAAATATTTTTCTTGTCTGCTTTATATATCATGTCACTATCATTTTTTAACAAATATGAATATTTATTTAGAATATTTAATTTTATTTCCATTTATATATATGTATATATATGTATGTATATGTATGTATGTATGTATGTATGTATATGTGTGTATATGAGTGTGTGTGTGTGTGTGTGTGTGTGTGTGTGTGTGTGTGTGTGTGTGTATGTATATATATATATATATATATATATATATATATATATATATATATATATATATATATATATATATTATTTATTTATTTTTTATTTTTTATTTATTTTTTTTTTCCATCTGCCAATTGTATTGGCAGTGCGGTGCGTTATGAACTGATATCGGTTAATCTTGGATAGCCGACATAGTTTAGAGTAGGCAGACATCACCTTGTCGTGGATTGCCTATATAAATAATAATAATAATAATAATAACAAATATGATTTTGTTATTCATAAATAAATTTTAAAAAAATGTTATGGCATGATTATTGCAAAAAAAAACTTTCAAAATGTTAGAAAAAAATTTCCTGTAAAAAAAATCAACATTATAATCTAAATTTAATTAATTTTTGCTTAGATTACAAGAATACAAAAAAATTATTGGTTTTTAATATCTCTGCTATAAGTATAAAAAATAGCCTACAATGTCAATGATATGATCCATCTGCTTACTATATAAAAGAAATTTCCGATATCAGTTTTAATTTATTGTTTAAATATTTAGAATATAAAGAATTGTAATTTGACCGCCTGATTCTTTTATTTAGATGATTTTTCCTCAAAATTCTTGTCTTTTCGTCTCAGATATAACACCTCCTTGTCCTTAGTTTCATCAAGTGTCATAATGAAAACAGAACTAATTTATTTATTCAATGGATATTTTAATTCAAATATATTGAAAATTCAACGTCGTCAGATAAAAAATTAAAATCTACCATGAAAAAAATACTTCCATTTGTGACTGAAATTTGTATTGCGTCGTAAAAACAAACTTCGAAATCTGACAATGTAATTAACAGGCTTCCCAATCATCAATTTAAAAAAAAAAAAATACGTGCTAATTCTATAATTTTTTTCTGTATGAAAAAAATGTATGCAAGTACCACGTTTTGGAAATTATTTCTGAAATATCGCGATTATGAAATGAAATACGAGATGAAATGCTATTAACAGGACAGAAACATGTTAACGAACGGGTTACACGCAGGGGTTTACAGCAAAGACCTGTAATCGAATTATATTTATGATGAGCGGTACAACAACTACCGACGAATTTATGCACCCTTGTACATGAGTACATTTTTACATAAATTATTTCTGACGTTCATATCGCTTTACGCCATCGTATTTGTTACCAATTTGCAGCTAACTAATTATCTCAATCAATTTATGTTAAACGAGGCATCATATTTGTTTGGCTGTTTATTTTCTTATTTTGAATAATGAAAATGAATGACAGTCTTATTTTCTTTTGGCTGTTTATTATATATTTTATGTTTATATGCAAACATACATAAAAATTAATTTATTTTTGTTTTCGCAAAAGATATCTTTTAATGTCTATTTGTGTATAATTCATCACCGAAGTCGTGTTTCGCAACTATAAAGGCAAAGTTAAACTGAATTTAAAATTAAAATTTCATTCTATGTTAGGAAAGAGATTCAGATATTTTAAGTACTCCTGTGCTTCTTTTGAAACAAGATATTCCCTAAATTTCCATTGCTTTGCAACCCAGTGGAAAAATTTCTTTTCTTATTTAATTATTGCCCATTCTTATGTACGTAAACTAAGGGCTGTTTTTAGTGACAATCACATTTAATATTCTTTTAAATTGGAAATTTTGTTCGATATATAGAAATTTTATTCGAAACACAGGATATTTTTTTCTAATAAAAATTCAAGGTTCCTAAAAAAAGTTCTTTATAATATATGGAAGTTCGATATACAGAAGTTCGACTGTATTTATTAATTTCTAGTCATATTAAATGGTTTTTGTTCATGCTTTCCACTTATATGGTCATCGTTTTGATATATTAATAAAATCAGCAACATTACAAATTATGATGGGTTTTGATGCTGGGTACTATAAGGCTAGATATAACAGAATAAATAAATTATCTGCTATAGTCGGATTCGAACCCGGTCCGGGGCGTTAGGAATCCAAGGAGTCCAGTGTCTTACCCACCGTGCCATCCCTATTCTATTCGATTTAGAAATAATACTAAATTATATTGTATTAATTTTAAATAATATGATATATTTATTTTTTATTTACCAGTTAAAGACATGAACTAAGTATTTTGCACCTGTGGAATAAAAAGTAAAAAAAATTGGAAATGGTTTAAAAATAGAATATTGATGACGTAAGCACCAAATACTAACGACTCTCAGTCGCCACTCTGCCCTAAACCAGTGCTAGAAGCCTTTAAAATATGTTTTAATTATAAAGGTGTTGCCAGGTTAATAAACTCCCACCGTATACAATAAAAAATAAAATAAAAAATATATATATATTGTTATTAGGTGAAAAATCATTTCAGATGTTTCCTGTAAAGTTTGCTAAATGGGGCTTACAACTTTTTCAATAACGATGTCGATATATATATATATATATATATATATATATATATATATATATATATATATATATATATATATATAAATAAATATTAAATATATAATTATTGATAAATATAAATAATGAATATCGATAGACTGATACAAATAATAAAATATTTAATATAATATAACAAAAATAGGCAATGATGAAAAAGCATAAGCATAGTGAAGTTGTCCAAATACTTTGGGGGACAAGTTTGCTAAATGGCCCTTACCCCTTTTTCAAAAAACGACGTTGATATATACCACCTTCATGATCGCCTTTTTTTCCTTTTTAATTTAGTCCTTTTTGGTATATTAGATCTCAAAATATACAGATTTGTAATACCTACATATGTACACGTATGTAATACCTGAGTTATGTGAGTGTTATGTAACTTAATAATTATGTCACTTCATATGATCGCCACCATGAATAACTAACGAATGCGAAGAATCGCATTTTTGGAATTCCTTAATTTTATTAATTTACCACAAGTATATTCACAAATATAATCTTATAAACACAACTCTAGGACTCAGAGAAGTTAATAGGCCGATATAATTACATGTAGCTCTGTGATATTTTTTAAATTTATTATTCCATCTCTTTTTTTTTTTTTTCTTTTCTTTTTAACTTTCTTGTGATTTCTTTCCAACTCTGTCTTGTAGAGACGCCTTGATGGATTGCTTCGAGTTCCATGCCCCGCCCATCTCGACCTCCTTGCCTTCATACCGTCCACTTTCCTACTATAATTTCTCTTCACTTCCTTTATCCCATAAGAAAATTTTTATTTTTATTTGTTTATATAGTAATAAATTATTTGCAGTACAATTAGTTCTATGCTAATTAACTTATCCTAAAAGTTAATTATTTATTATATCTCGATTAACCGTCGAATGGAATAACCATTTAGGCCAGAGGAGGCTTCTACTTTGGGGCTGGTGGTTACGTTATCCGGGTCTGTCGATCGATCCAGTTCCATTCTGCAGCCGGCCCTCTCGCCTTTTCAATTGTATCTGTATTTATAGAAATGCATGATTTATTTTTATTTGAGTGTGATATAGTAGTATAAATTAGTTTAATTATCATACCGTACGATTAATTCAGTTATATTTGTGTAGAAGGTTTATACTACAGTTTATTCGAAATATTTTGGCATGTGGCCAGTTGTCTTCCGTATAACGCGAAATTCCGGATAAGAGATGGTATGATAATAAAAAAATCTCGATATTAATGACATTTATTAAAGTTGTGTACAAAAACTTGTTTGTTGGATAAAAAATTACTACTCGCTTTCTTTTATCCAACATGTAGTTACTTTTTACCTGACTAAGGCGAAGCCACGAGGAGTTTAATGTATTTAGCAAGACCCGGTTAGTAAGTAAATGACAGTTTTTTGTGTGAACGGCTCTACCGGTTTTGAAGTTCAGTGGCTCAAATACGATTCAAATTGCATACATTTAATTAAAATTAAATTACGAATTTCTGTTAACATTATGTAATACGATTTCGCATCAATTTATTTTATATAAAATCAAAAATACCGAATAGGAAGATAAAATAAAATATTGGATAACATCCTTATAAAATAAAGGAGAACATCCTGCCTACTTCTCGTTCATTGATAGTTCAATGCGAGAAGAAACCATTACAAACTATTTCTGTTTGATGTAATCCATTTAAACCTTGGTGAGTACCAATATGTATTTGATTTCTTGTCTTAATTAAATTCATAATTCATAAATGTTTTATAATACTGATTTATATTAATCTAATTTAATATGTATAATAATACCAACTATATTTTGAATTGCTTATTTTTGAATTTTTTGTGTGCTCTTAGAACTGAGGATGAATGTATAGCATTAGAAACTAGTTTTCAATAAAACAAATTTATAGAAGTGGCAAATAATTTATCAATCCCTAAAATAAAGAGAGATGGAAAAAAAAAGTTTTGAGTTAATCTACTGTATTTTTTATGTAAGATATCGTTGCTACCACGTTAAATAAACGAATGTGACTGTAGCTAATTTTCAGAAGACCAAAAAAGGACTAAACATTTTGCTTTTAACTTCTCTATTGCGAATATTTTTCTTTTATCTCTGAGCCTTTTTACTTCTCTGAGCGCTAGATTTGTGTTTTTAGTTGATTTTATTTTGCAATTATGCTTCTGGCAAATCAATAAAAATAAGGAGATCGGAAAAATGCGGTTTTTCACATTCATTACTTAAGTGTTGCGGCGAAGGTATATTCTTTTTTATGGTTCGAAAGATATAAGATCAGACCTAAAAATCCCCGTCACGTTCACGCACCGGGTAAATAACTGTTCACCAGTAGCTCTTAATAAATGTTCACCAGTAGTGCTTAATAACTGTCCACTAGTAGTGCTTAATAACTTTTCACCAGTATTGCTAAATAACTTGGACTGTACCCATACTGCAGACTTATTTAGAATACACAAGTCGCATTCAAATGGCTAGGACTTGAACTGTATACAAGTGTACACTACCGATGTATTTAATTGACGATCAACCACCTCTGAACTTACAAAACTGAAATTATTATAATAATCAAACCTATTTGGCCTTATGGAGCCGAACTTACGGATTCTGAAAATGCTAAACACGTTAATAAAATCCAAATTATACAGTCGAAAATACTAGAACAATTCTACACCCATCATGGTACATTTCAAATTACACAATTCACAATTTGCAAATACCATTCTTTCGACAGTACCAAAAAATTAAATACAATAACTTCATACAGAATTTCAACTCTCGTATAATTTTGTTTCTTTCTCCCTGTGTCTTGGGGAATTCAATACATCGGATTAAACGTATGTTATCCTGTGTAACTACTAACTTTTGTATACACACACATATATTTTTACTTATTTATTAAGCCTCCTTCTTCAGAAAAGTGGCAGAACATTTTTTTTTTTTTTAAATAAATTACAATTTAATATCTCAAAATAAATTATTAATATACTCCTCCTTGTGTTGTTGAAATAAAAATATACAACAGGACATGGTTGTATTTTTCGATGAAGAGCAACAACCTTCCGCGACACCTTGGAGTAAACATTGCCACCGTTGAATGCCAATCAACTCTAATTGTTTCTGCATTGTCTTTTATTTAAATTTTTTTATCTTCAAACCGTGATTTACTCCAAGGCCGTTGAAACCCTAATCAACCGGTCTCTATCCCATATATATTAATTTTTCTTTTTTTATTTCAAAGAAATGTTTGTTACAATAAATGTTAAATTAAGAACAACATGATTTAGGTTAATATCCAAATAATTGTCTTAAACTATTTAAAAATTGTTATTATACTAAGTTTATCCGGAATAATGTGGCCAAGAACATTCGGGATAAAGCAAAGATCCAGATAATATTATTTTTGAGGCCGAGAGTGTTAAGTTGTCACCTTAGCTACCTCGAGTCTGCTACGGTGCTGGTTCGAATCTGGCCTGGACCGGTTGAAATTTATTTCTTGGCGGACCCTCGGAATGAATCTTGACCTTCCCACTCCGGTTAGAATAGCTTGGTAAGCTGTAGAGATAATCCGTACTATCTTGGATTCGGCGAGGATGTTAAACACCAAATAAAAAATAATAAAATAAAAAGTGCCTAAATAAAAAATTTCAAAATAAATTCAAAATTTCAATTACAAAATTCTTGATATTTATGACATTTATTAAATTAATGTGCCCAAAAATTGTTCGATAGAGATTACTACTAGCTTCCTTTTGCTACATATTTTTACTTTATGTATCAAGCGAAACCACTAAAAACTCACTTTGTTAAATTACAATAAAATAAAAAATAAGTAAGGAACAAGTTTTTAGTTAACATAACAACTGAATAGAGAGATGGCTTCTACGAAAAATTCCAATTTTTATTTTCACAGAAACTCTAATTAGCCTATCATGGCTCGCCCCAATTTTGAGAAATGTACATAATTTTTATTAAATATGGAGTATATATGTTTGTTTTATAATCAGCCTATCATGGCTCGCCCCAATTTTGAGAAATATACATAATTTTTATTAAATATGGATTATATATGTTTGTTTTATAAAAACAAAATTAGATGTAAGATACGATCCAACTTACAGATGAGTTTAAAATTAAAAGAAAACAAATTACGTGTTAATTTGTATGTTATATATTTGTCTTTATCTTTTATTTTTGTTTCCACACCTGTCACTTGACAATAAGTGGATGTGATAACACCTAAATGCATCTTAAATTACATAAGCCATACATTTGTTACAGGTTATTATGTACAAAAACAAAAGTAACCTATTCAAGGTAAAATGAAAAAAAAATAAAGTAGATAAATAAAAAACCGTTCCCGTTAACGGGTTTCTGATAAGTGGGATTTTATTGTAATAATAATGATGTAATTTACATATCTTTTCCATCTGCTCCTTTATTAAAATTATTAAATATTATGATCCATATTTAAAATGCCAACTCTCCATCTGCAAAATAATGATATTAAAATACCATTAAGCTTTCTGAATTTTAATATGGCAGGTGCAAGACATACTAAAGGCAAAGTTAAAAATAATATAAAAAAAAATTAAAGAGCCCAATTATTTACCTTTTCAATTAAATTATATATTTACCATATTTTAAGATTATATGAATAAAAGATTATAGTACCTACTTACATATTTATAAGTTTTTATATTTTATATCTTTTCCTTCTTTTCTTTTTATGTATTATTAGTTTTTATCTTCTACTTTATTTATATAATTGAGTATTATATTTTTAAAACATATTTATTTATTTTTTACTATTCATTAACTGGGAAATAAATTTTTGTGATTGTTGATAAAAAGCTGAAAATGATTTCATTCAGGTACTTAAAAATTATATTAACCGATTTAAGATTTCTGAAGCCATTCAATGTTGCATCAGTTGACGTGTTACGCAAGTGAATTTTATCTAATCCACATTAATAATATGAGTAATATTTTGTAAACAAAATTTTATTTTATTTCTTAAATATATACATTACTAATTCTTCTGAAAAAATTGGTTTTGAGTGGTCATTAAATGTTTAAATTAATAGTTAAAATTCTATTGATTTAATTAATAAGGAGAAAGTGTCCTGACATGAGATACTTTTGGTGAAATTGCGCCGGAGATTTCCAATATAACATTTTCCAAATTTTTTTTTTTTTAACTCTATAGCTAATAGTCTTTTGAAAAATTAAGAAACGTTTTAAAGAATAATATTGAAAATTTCTTTAAAATACTACTTCCTTGCATTAGTTCATCTTCTACTTTTTAATAGATTATCATACATGCAATTTTAATCCCCATTCTTTATGGCCTTAATATAGGATGTTTACACGTAAAAATCGATCTATTTATTTTTAAAAAATGGAATATTAATATAGAAGAACAAAAACTGAACAAGAGGAATAAAATAATTGTTAGGGTATAAATGAAAGATTCTACGCACTAAGCTTTGTGTCTTTATAATAATGGCAAATAGCTAACCAGTTGACATTTCGACTACTCAGACATCATCAGGATAAAAAAAATAAGATCAAATATGTGCGAAGACGAAATCCAGCACGTCTCACATCAACAATCTAAAAAGACACATCAACTAGAACAGTACCTCCTCAACCTTTTTTGAACACCTCCCCACTTCCCAAAAAGACGCTATCAATTCATGAAATTTTAATTCAAGATCAATATCTTGATTAGTTGTAAATAATTATTTCAATTATCATGCAAAGCTTTAACTCTGTGAATTATTTCATTACTTGTATATATTTAAATGAAATTCTGTTTAGAAGTGAGAATTTGTTTCTAATGTTATTTTAACTCAGGATTGCTTTACTCATATTGTTTTTATAATTTTACTTTCTAAGGTTTTTCTTTCTTTCTATTTTTTTTTTCTCTTTTATTTTTTTTAGTCAATAAAATTATGGTTATTTCATTTTTTTTACCAGAAGGATATTTTTTTTTTCGTTATTAATATGTTTAATTGAGATTATTGTAAATATTAATTGACCTTTTTTAATGTAGTCTTTGGCCTCTGTTATCTTTTTTAATTGTTCTTCTTAAGGGACCTTGTCCCAGAATAAAGTTTTTTTTTTTTCTTTCCATTTCTACTTCACTCCGAGACATCTGCACTCATACTGACTGAAGGTTACAACAGCTGGCAAAGGAAAAAAAAAGTGTAATATTTGTCTATTCTATGATATACCGATATTACTAGCATCGGAAATATCTAGTTGCTCTCCGTCCTATACGACCGAATATGGCACTGTGGAATCATACTTACTCGGAAGCCATGCACCTCTTTCCCTAAACGTCATAGCTGTAACATTGTCTCTATTAAATGTTGTGCGACTCTATTATGTTTAAAAATTATTTTTGAATAATTAATTGTTGACCTTAAAAATTATATGAAGGAATGAGATGTTAAGGGAGGCGCTCTAAAACTACTTATTAGAAAACAAAAAATAGTTTTTATTATTTGTGATCCATTCTTTTTGATCCGCCTCCCGGACCATCTAATTCCTTCATAAAATTATTTTTATTGCTTAAAGAATTGTTATTTCAGCGAATGATACAATCTATAAATATTTGAGCCCTTTGGGAGGAGGGAGGGAGGAGAGGGGGGACTACTGGCCATCGTGAGTTGGTCTTCAAATTGTGGATATTCCATATCCAAAGAGCTTGGCGTTACCGATCTTGAAATCTATTTCAACTCCAATCTAAAGCTTTATCTCAAGTTGCCTCTATAACCCCAATTAGGCCTAACATTGCGTAGCCTCATTATTCCGAATCTTGCTCAAGCCGTTTTGCAAACTAAATATGACGCAAGGCGACATTTGATCCTTGCCCACTGCTGTCAGATACAGCGCGTTGGTATCGACCAGACGGGAGCTCCCATCATTGCGGTGCCTGATTAGAGGATCGGGCTATCAACAGGAGCGTTTGTGTTGTCGATTGATTGTCAACCTCAACAGTCGGTCGAGGGACCTTGTCGACCATTAAGCACTCTGTGTTCGGTTTCTAATTGAACAGCTTTGGCCTTTGCTTCTCATTTGCTTATTTAGCGATGTTCCGTTTAATCGGATTAGCGAATGATACTTGCGGTTTAGCCGCTAATAATTGTTATTCGGATTAAATATGCCACCTGCTGGATGCAGTATTTACATTTAATCATCAGTCAAATTTACATTTAAAATGCATAATTCTGATATATAACCGCCACTAAGCAAATAGCCTGTTGGCAAGGTTACACTAAAATGACATGTGAGGCACAAAGATGAATAACAATATACAGACCACGCACGCATGTTTGTTCTTCTCAGTTTTTTTTTAGTTTTCTATTAACAATTATTTTTGCTTTCCCTTACCTATATATGAAGAATATAATAGGGAGAAGTATTGCGATCGTGAGAAATTTTGAAACAGAGTTTACAACGAAAATGAGCGTTTTAAAGTCCCTCGAGTCCAAATTACCGAGCCTCTTAAAAGTTAGTTATGTCTTATGTTGGTGTGTTTGATATACCTGGGATGTTACAGCAACATTTACACTAGAATCGACTAATCGGATGTGCCACTCAATATCATTGATTTTACACATTTCGTTGTAATTTTCTCGAAAACGATCTTGATCAAACTCGTCATATTAATGTACAATTAAGTAGTCCTTAATACCAGCTAGGTCTTTTATTCTAATTGAAATTGTCTGACAGGGCTTAATTGCCGAATATTCAAAATGGCTTCCTCTAAAGTACTCTTTATTTTGTTTAATTGATAAATTTGATCGTCTCTCATTGTTAGTAGTAATAAAAGAATGGATAAGTGTGAACTATGAAAGAATTTGGTAATTAACTAAAGGAGAAATATTTTCCAAAGTTGAAAACAAATTTCTAGAAATAAAAGTAGCAATATATCGCTGGAAAGCTAAAGATTTTAGAAAAATTAATATCTAATAAATAGAGCCGTAGATAATGGAGGATGGCGAAAACTGCATGAACATAAGTGATTGTTGTATTTAATAATTTCTAATTTTATATCATTTAAATTGGAAACTAAATGGAAATACTGTGTAAACTAAATAGAGACTTTTAAAATTCATTTCAGCTTGACAAACCAAAAAAATACAGTGCACAGAAATATCGCACTGCAATGGCTTAAAAATGCCATTTTATTGTACTTATGTAGACAGTAGTATTTATGTGAATTCTATAAAATTATTTAAAAAATGGATAATTTTTATAGGATGATAAGTGAAAGTTGTAAGATGCGTGGCACCACACTAGATTTTTAATTTTACTTTAGGTTTATAATATATCTAATAAATGCCTTCGAAAGCTTATGCCAGAAAGGGTACTTGTTAATTCGGATTTAGATCCTGTGTGATTAGATAATGTGTACACAGTCTTATTTAAAAGCAAGAAATTAAATACACCACTTAAATTATGTTATTTTTAATTATGAAATTTGTATATATTACTTGCTATTCGTTTTACCCATTAGGGTCAAGAATGAACTCCCGGTTATAATAAATGGATGACCCATGTTTTAAAATGACTAGTATACCCGAGCGAGAACTCTCGCATTAGATATCAATGCTTATGCTAATCCCTAATACATTAGAAGTAGGAAAACATATTTATTCGTGTAAACAATATAATATTACCAAAAAAGTTTATTTAACACACATATTTGGTGAAGCTACATAGTTTGTAATGACTATGTTGAAATTACAGTCCATATTTAATAAGTTTACCCCACTGGAAAACATCTCTTCAATTTAACAGTTAGGCAATTAGATTATCATTTTCAATGTGTAGTATTCATACATAGAAGTGCCCTTTAGTGTTGGACATGGAAAACAGCATATAATTTCCCATTCATTACAAAAAGTTTTTGTAAACAGGCTCAAATTGATATTGACATACAACCCGTGCGGACCTATATCGTGCGTTATCTCGAAAACAGTAGGTTTTTAAGCTTTTAAACGCTGGACCAATACGCTCCACAGGAGCGTATATGGTCTTGATGCCCGCGTCAAAATCTTTAAAACCCAACTTATCCCGTCTCGATCCGCTGATTCTCAGTCGTCTTTTGAAGTTTTGAAACCTTCCAGTTTTTTCATCACTTTTATTTAAGCCCTTGTAAGATTTTAAGAAACAAAATTGGAATTCGTCACATCTCCGTGAAATTCTATTTCTTTTGATACCTCACTCGTCAAAATCCATCGCTCCTGAGAGCCGGAAAAGGGATCTATACTACCGTAATAATATATAGTAGTGATGATAGATAAATGTAACTCACTAAATTTTTCTTTTAATAAACTCTCTAAATTGTATTTTTTTTTTTTTAGTTGTTGCTTAATTAATGGAAGTTTTTCTATTGTGATGCGGGGTGGGTAAGGCCCCGGACTCTCTGGTCTGGCTGTGGCAGCTAATTTATATATTTTGTATAACAGCGATGTATCGACTCCACGCTATCCTGTGGCACATCCAGCCTCTGTAAAGTGGGTGCCTGATCCTTCAATGGATCGGGGAAAAGCATTTGGTCATTTAGCATGATCCTAGTCAGAAAACACTACTTCTTTACTTAGTGCTTTTTCGTGGGTTTTAAGCGCTTTTTTATTCTTCTTTCGTAGGCATCTTCTTAGATATAGGAAATGACATTGATGTCGTACTTATACCTTTAAAAATTAAAGGTACTATATTCTTGCCCTAAAATATGGTCTGCATTCTGTGGTGTCGAATGAAAATTTATGATTAAAAAAATTATTATTCCACTAACCGATTTCGGCGAGACCGGTCTTTTAAAAGTATGACTAGAAAATGCATATTTCAAGCTGAAATTATTAAGAGCAGGAGCTCCACGAGGAAATGTCCTTGGACCTCTGCTTTACTAATCTGAAAGTCCATAGCAGCATTAGCAGGTCATCACATATGTGGATGATACCGTCATTTTTTAAGGAAAATATAATCTTTAAATACCTACTAAAGAAGTACGAAAGTTATCGATATGAAGATGGATTTTTTTTTATATTAAAAACCTGGAGGTCACTGGAGCTTCTCTCCAACACGCTCGCCTATCACAGTGTATTTTTCTTCGTTTTTAACCCAACGAAAAAATTGGTTTGATATAGTTCCACATAAGAGTGAACTATGTATCTTTACTTTTAGGCCTTTAAATATTGAATTCACGAGTGGAGACATCTATTACTCCCTAGTTAACTTGTTGACATCATACATTCCACAACACCAAACGAGAGTGATCAGTACTAATGCAAATGGCGCAGCCATTTTATTATTTTAATGATCTTCAAATAGCCACGAAAGACCTCTAAAGCACTCTGACATAATTGGGAGCGGGGAGGAGGGAGGGAAGGAGGAAGAGGGAGGATTGATAGCGCATCAATGTTAATGTCAAACATCAATCAAACTGGTAATTCACTATCAGCTGATAGTATACATTTGCTGATTTAGTTGGGAACTGCTGAGAGCAGTTGAGAAATAGATTATGTCAATATATAATTCAAAGTTTTGTTGTAATGTTTAACGCCTTAATGTAATTCAAGCGCCGAAATCGGGTTGGCTAACTTCGAATCTATTTAGTTCGTAGTCGAACCTCCTTACGGTTCTGTCTCAAATACAGTCTAGTCTCGATAATCCGGCCGTTGACTTGCCTGGCACTTTCAGTAGTCCGGCAATCAGAGGGCGCCAGTGGTTCAGATGTTTTCATGTCTCCGGATGCCTGTAAGAGCAGAAGACTGTACTTTTTGTTGTCTGCTGTCGGTGACTGTAGTGCGTCATATTTCACCTGTCACGGGTGAATGCTCTGTGAAGTAGGCTTATAGCTTAGGTGAAGTGCGATATTAACCTTATAATATATATTTTGATTACGTTACAAACTAAAATAATTTATTTCAATAAAGTGTTGCTAATAGCTTTCATAGGTAATTAATTATATAAGGTTTAATCGTTAACTTTTTTTTTTTACGTATCCCTTCATTAATCCGTCATTAATGTTAATCCGGTACTATCAATCCCGATAGAAGGGATTAGACTGTTCTGTATAACCTTTTTAGATATACAACCAAATAATATTTTGAACTCAATACGAATTACAGGCTTGACTAAATGCCATTTTAAATCATCCACAACTAGGTATGTACCAACTGGAACCGGTCGTATTCATACGAACTAGATAACTAAATCGCAATAACCATGGATTGATTGGTGGTTTTGATTTTTTAGGCGGAAATCATCTAAGTCATTAGTGCCCGATCTATAATATAATACTGCTACAACCAATAAAGAAGATTCTAAATCGTCGGTACAGTACGATAGTATCTGCAAATATGGTATTTTGGGATTATGCTGCATATTAACGTGTGGTTTTTCTATTCCTTTCGCAATGCCAAATATACCTGACTTAATTATGTGACATGTCACTAATTAAGGATACAAAATGCGGCTAATTTAATTAAGAAGTTAGCTACCTTACTTCTGTATCTATAATTCAAAACCAATGCGCTCTCGGTTCCAAAAATTTTCAGATACGGCATTGAGAACCACAATGGCCCAACCTCACTTGCTGTGATTTTAAGAAAAACCCTTCAGAAGATTTTACACATTTTTGTCAAACTGAAGCCTTTAATTTCTGCCATTCGTATAAGGGACAGTTAAAAAAATATATTAGTTTCATTATCTTTAAACTTAACTTCGACACTTCAAACTCAATTTTAACTAAAATGTGGTATAGTCCACTCTGGTTCTTATTTCCTCAATTGATAAAATATTCAACAAAAATATATTGGCATTATTGTTTTTACCAAAATATGTTTCTAACTAAGGATAGAAATGAAGAGGGAAATATATATATATTGAATAGGATGAATTATATAATTTAATATGGTTTGTTTTATTTTAATATTGTCTGCTTTGTGGACTGATACTGATCAGTTTATGTATGTTAGCTTTGTTGATTAACAACTCAACACAGTTGAGCAGCCAATCGCGAGTCTTAGTTATGTTTATTTAATCATCATATCTGTTTGAATAAATTTACCCTGCGAAGAAAAGATTAGTTTATGAGCTCTACTATTATCGTTCCCTAGGACTGTTGAAATATTTTGCGGTATCTCTGTTTAGTTTTATTTACGACTGTAGAATGGACATTGCTCAAAGATGTGGACTATTGCCAGGTTGTTGCTATGTTGGCATCTTGTTGGGTACCTCTTTTGTGATTAGTTGAACCACATCCTGAGCTACCATAAGTAACGTCTAAGGTCACTATTACCTCTTTAAGGTACTATGAAGTTACATCATTGATTCTGTAAAACGTGGATGCTTTGAGTTATCAATGAGCCTTATGCGTTTTGAAGCTGTATTTGTATTGATACGAGTCGTTTTAAAACGTATGGCGATTATTTAATTCTAATTCATTGGAGAGGGTGGAGGCCGGGTAGCTACAGGAAAAGGCAGATTTAGCGGCTGACATCACGCTACTTCCGGCAAAGCAATTGTCACAGCTGATGTAGCACGAAGGCCTTTTACTGCGATTGTACTCTTCTTCGTGCCGCACAACGCTTCTCCAACACGAACGGTATCTCCTGTCGATGAAAACTACTAAATGCCGGAAGGCCCTGAGGAGTATTCCTTATCGCACCCTTACTTCCCTTATTGCTAGGTCTGATGAAGTTATTAATTGGCCGAGCATAAGCGAGATCCTGTTTCAACTTGACCATTTGGTATTTCTTCTGTCTGTTTGTTACGATTACGGCCAAACGCGTCGTTCGGCTTTTTTCAAATTATGCACAAATCTTCCTTGAAGTTAGTCAAAACGACGCATGAGTTGGAATTTTTATTTTTTTTATTCCGATCCAAAATGGTGGTCGTTGAAATGGTCCCGTATCTGCAAAAATCTGTTGTTTCGCAGTCACAACCAAATATGTTGTTCGATTTTCTTCAAATTTGGCTTGAATATTCCTAAGTCATATGTTCCTCAATTTTTTTTACGCATTGATAGGATGTTGAAGGGGAACCAGATAATTAGAATAATTTTGAGGAGATTAAATTATTTTATGAATATAAAAAAAAAGATTAATTTTATAATGGATTCTGTGATTATTTTTGAATTTCCTTTGATATATATATATATATATATATATATATATATATATATATATATATATATATATATATATATATATCGAATATTGTCGAATCCTGATGATTTTTTGACAATTTTTCGTTTTAAAATGGCGGCCGATCAGAGATTTTGTTAGGCCATAACTGGGCCATTTATTAATGTAGAGGAAAAATGTAAAAGGTCTCGAAATCAGTATACCAAGACATTGAAAGGCTTTTGATATGATTAATCGAAGGTAATAAAATTCCCTACAAACAAAATAAAATAATAATAATAAAAAAATTAGCATCGAAATCGGACCAGTATTAGCAGAGATATAACGTATTGAACTATCCGGCGCTCGTGACCCTTGGCCTCCTGAATTATTCTTTTTCTCCATTTCTCCCAGATTCCTCGTATCGCTCTCCACTTCATCCTTTCTTGGATCTATCCTCCACTTCCACCAGTTTCTTGGTCTTTCCTTTTTCAATTGAAGTGCGCCTCCATCGTTTTCCTCTGTATCCTTTCGTCCTCTGTTCTGACCACATATCCTGTGCCTACTTGCTGTAAGGAAAGTCGTATGTATGGACACACCAGATATTTTTGAAATATAACTATTTGAAAATAATAAAGCATTATGTAATAATTTGCCGCGTTTTTACTTTCTTCCAATCGCGTGTTCTAGTTCCTAATTTGGTTTTTATTTCAATAACAATAGGTTATTGTTAGGTGTATGTAACACTAAAAGATTCTCCCTTAACTCGTTTATCTGTATAGAATTAATTTTCTATTTTTCGAAAAAATATTTTTAAAAATTCCACATTTTCTACTATTCCTGTTCTTGCCCCCTCTACTCCGGCAGCTAAACCATCTATTTTCAGTTGAACAGGAACAAACATGATTCAACTTAGTGACATTATCAGATCATACAGGATGAGTTCCTTTGTTAGTACGTCATAGGTTTCCATTTAAGGAGTTCCTTCCACGATCCTGTCTTGCCCTCGTGGGACATTTATGCGTGGCAAAACATGTGTGGATAAATTATTTTCTTCTTTCGAGTAATTTTAGTAGCCGGTCGAATTAAATTATTTTTTGGAAAAGATGTGAATGTGGTAAATAATTTAATAATAACTACCAAATAAATTAATAACAACTTGAACTTGAACCAACGTCTGTTATATCATCGGTTCGAAATAACGATATCCCTAGTCATAATTACAGATTAATAAAATACTATTGCGGTTTACAATTTATTTTTATTTGCTTATTAAATATCTAATCCTGGTTTCAAACCATAACTCTTTTATTTTATTTATCTAGGATTATATTTTTATGTTTACGTTGTATTCATCCGGTGAAGGTAGGACCATAAGAATTGGGCTCATGGTCGAAATTCGATACTCCGTCAACCTTCTAGCCTCTTAAAGAGTTTGGTAGGGGCCTTGAGCCATAGAAAAGACCACGTGACGAATAGTTTCAGTAAAATAAACTTATATTTATATAAGTTCTGGGTGGATGGCCTCTAAACATATTTGTTATTAGATACTCCACCAAAAAAAAAATATATATATATATATATATATATATATATATATATATATATCAAATATTGTTAAATCGGGAGAGCGAGTTCCGTGCTGAGTGTGTGGTTCACTATTTTTTTTTCTGTTAAAAAAAAAATCTTGTATTGTTCGCCAAATGGCTATTCTTGTATTTTATTTTTATACATGAAAAATTAATTCTTTAATTAATAATTTTTTTTTTAGATCATTCTGTTACACTGCCGCATTCTGTACTATGATAATTATTTTAATCAGCTTTTGGGACAATTCACTTCAATCAAGTTTTCCATTGTAATTTAGTTCCATATGTATTTTTTGAAATTGTTTTATGAATGAAGAAAATAAATTAATACAAGTCAAAACTCATAGCCATCTCGTATCGTATTTATTTAGGTATATCTGAGTTTACTACCTGTTGATTTCTATTTCTGTGAATAATCCATTAACAGTTTGATTGCGTTATATTTATGTTTAATGAAACAGATATTTTTGTTCCATTAAAACTGGGAGGGTATATTTAGATCTCGTATTATGTTGCTTTTGCTAAACCTCAAATTTCTGCTTTAAATTACTCTCAGCAAAAAATATTAATAAATTTAATTACTATATTATTTTTTTTTATTTGTTGTTAATTTCGACTTGTCACATTGTTTCATTGTCTTTTTGTTTCTTCGTCTTCTGGTTTTTTTTTTTTAGCGATTCTCCTAACTTTTATTTAAATAAACTTATTGCATCTGTTCGTTATTTTTTTTAGTTGACATCCGCATGATGGTATAGAAGGATCAATCTAATTAGGGATTGATAAATTATTTGCCACTTCTATAATTTTGTTTTATTGAAAACTAGTTTCGAATGTTATACATTCATCCTCAGTTCTAAAAACACACAAAAAAATCAAAAATAAGCAATTCAAATTATGGTTGGTATTATTATACATATTAAATTATATAAATCAGTATTATAAAACATTTATGAATTTAATGAATTAAATTCATAATTCATAAATGTTTTATATTACTGATTTATATAATTTAATATGTGTAATAATACCAACCATAATTTGAATTGCTTATTTTTGATTTTTTTGTGTGTTTTTAGAACTGAGGATGAATGTATAACATTCGAAACTAGTTTTCAATAAAACAAAATTATAGAAGTGGCAAATAATTTATCAATCCCCAGTTATTTTTTTTTATTTTATTTTTTTGTTGGCATTATTTGGACTATTGATACTGTAGTTTCTTGTAACAAATGGTTGTTCAACATTTGAGAATCACCTAGATTCCACACTGTGTCATGTTGTTCGTTCCAATTTGATTCATTTGATGTGAATGCATACATTGCATACGGGATGTGTGACTGAATTGCAACATATGCATTTTCTAATGACTAATGGACGATTCATGCTTAATCTGTTTTCACGCCTTACCTTGATTGAAATTACAATCCTATGCAATATTCCTGCTGTTTTTGCGTGAGAATTATAAATGACAATGTTTCATGAAGCGTAATTGCCAGATATGCGATTTATTTATTTAACGCTCCAACGATCTTATAATGTATTTTGTAATGCGTTTACCATCATAATATAATTATCATAATACCCTGTTTCTCCACCTCTCCTATACTGAATTTGTCAGAAACTCTCCAGATTATTTTTAGCAATGCGTAAGGATAGCCAAATCTGAGTGTATACAGAATAAAGCATATGAAAAAAAAAATTAAAAATGTTAACTAAAAGCATTTGAATGATAATTGGCTCAGGCCTAAGGTACTTTTACCGGGAAATTTTGGAATAGCTCTGAAAATTTGGTCATTTATGTATTTCGGAGGGTGGTGGGAGGGGAGTTACGAATCTCAACTTTGTTACCTCACATTTTTACAGAAAATATTTAAAAAAAAAATGCAAAAATACTCCAAAAATAAGCTTTTTTTTCTCCCATAGTATGAAAACCATGCATTTTTTTTTTTTTTGGAACACCTATATTAAATTAAATAAGAGAGAATTCCTTACATTTTTTTTCCCATGGGACACCGTTTAGGAGTAAAAACGCTCTTAGTCTAAAATAAATTTTCAAAGGTTTCTGAAAATTTGTTAATTCTTGTTTTTCAGGGTGTTGTTAACGAATTTCAACTTTGTTACCTCGAATTATTCTCGAACTCTAAAAAAAGTTTGAAAACCATTTATTATTGGAATAAATTATAATTTTCATTTTACACTAGGTTGGAGAAGAGTAAATTGCGCCTCTTTTTTTTTTGTCCGCTCCGTTTATAATTAAGCGCGATTCGAAATTAACTTTTGGCTTTTGCTTTTTTTTTTTTATTTCTGAAAAAAAAAAATGAGGTTAAGTTTAAATTCGTAATCAGTAAAAAAAGGAGAAAAAAAATAATAGATTTTTTGAACTTCTCCAAAACTTTCCATCGAAACTGCTTTCCGGTCTTCAGTTGACTGGACAATAATTTACTTGTAGAACATTTGTTTGTTTTATGAAAATTCGTCTTAATTTTTAAATATTTAAATATAGATGTTGAAAAATAAAGTAAATTTTAAAAATGAATAAGTAAAATTTGATCATAATTGAAATTGCTGCATGCAGTGTTAATGCAGTGTGTTAATTAATAAATCAAAATGTATATTTTAGTTAAAATGTATTAATGTAATGCATGGCATAAAATTATACATTTTTCCTCGTTTATAATTTAAATTTTTCATTATGCGGTTTTTCAAGTGCTGACCCACGAGTTTTTGTTATGTATATAGCTTTGTTCCGATTATATTTATGTAAATATCTCTTATTCTTTCTTAATTTCTGTTTATTCTTATTTCTTAAGTGTAAAATATAGTTCATTAACACTATTCGTCATTTTGAAACAGTATATATTTTTTTTTTCATTTATTCAACATGCTAATTTGTTATTCGGAATGAAATATTAGCCTTATGACATAACAGTCATGTGCCATATTTGAAGCCTCAAGGAGTGGGCGTGGTTTGGAGGTCTTTATGCAAACAAGTGTCCCCTTTGTTGAAGTTCGTCTTTGAACAGATGGCAAATAGAGTCTCATTGAATGATTTATTTGCTCTACAAGTATTTGTATCAGAGGCATCTCACTTAAGCTATTTTCAGCGATTTTAGATTTTATAACATTATTTCATGCTATTGAAATCTTGCTTTTCAGTTGGAGCTCTTGAAGATGAAATAAGTTTGTTTGGTACGGAAGCCTGGGATTGAAACAAAATTAGGTCCTCAAGAATCCAAAATGTCCACTCTTGTTTGTCTCTTTGTATAGGGGCAAAATCGGACTAGCCGTTTTGATCGAAAGTTGGAGTACAATTGAGGATTAGTGTAAAAATGGCTTGGTATAAATTTAATCAAATTCCATCCACTATTTTCGCTTAAGCATGCGTTAACGTATTTTCCTCGACACGCCTATATTTCAAAAATGGCTCTTCCGATTTGGGTTAAAAAAAAGTTGGGGACTTTTATAAAAATGGTTTATGATTCCATTATTTATATTCCATTAATTGCTTTCGCTTACGGGTGTACAAACGTATTCTTCTTTACACTTTGCAGAATTCATTGGGATAGGAATCTTTTATTAGGTTGTCAAGGACGCTAATTCCGATTTTTATTTGAATTTACATCGCGCATGCGCATTTCGATTTACTTTTATTTTTAAAGTTTTCTTCGATATAGGAATCGTTTATTAGGTTATCGTGGGCTCTGATTCCATTTTTTTTTAAAGCGGATTATTAAAAGCGCATAAACATTTTGATCTAGTGTTATTTTTTAAGTTCTCTTCGATATAGCACTAACTAACTCTCCGGCGCTACATACCAACATGACCCTTGGCCTCCTGAGTTATTCCTCTCCACTTCTCTCTGTCCTCTGCTTCTATCTTCCAATTGCGGACTTCTGTCTTCCTCACGTCTCTCCCCACTTCATCCTTCCACGTGCTGCTTCTCGGCCTTCCCATTTTCCACTTTCCACTGAAGTGCGCTTCTAATATTTTCATCTGCACCCTTCCGACCATGTTTTCTGCCCATCTCAGCCTACTTGCCTTGATACAGTTAATAGTTACTATTCTCTAATATAGTCTCGATTTCACTGTTACACTTAATTTTCTATTATAGTTTACGGCAATCCTCTTGTGACAAACACCAGGTTTCTGCTCCATAGGTGACTACTGGTCTAATAAGAGTTTTATATTGCTTTAATTTTGTAGCTTTTGGTAAGAACAGAGACTTGAGAAGTTTTAAGTTCGCATAGTAGGCTCTATAACCAGCCATTGTCCTGTTAATTTCTTTGCTGATTAAATTTTCGTTATTTTGGGCAGAACCAAGAAACACACGTGTGAGCACATTTTCAAACTTAAAATTCCTTATTTTAATGTCGCTGCATGATCTTCTACTTGCTGTGGAGGATAATTTAAGGTATTTTGATTTGCTTTCGTTGACAACATGACCTTTTTTTTTTTTGCCATTTTCATTGATTACTTTAAAGGCCTATAAGAATCTTTCATTATGTAATCTAGGGTTCTGCCTTCATTGTTTTTCATCAGTTTTGTGATAGAGCATGCGCATTTAAAATTAATTTTTTTGCTTGTTTAATTTTCCGAAACATGTCGAAATAAATAATTAAAACTTTTTTTCCCTTATCATTTCTATTACTATTCCTTTTTATTTTTTTCTTACATTTTTTAAAACTGTTGTTCGCATTTGTGGCACCCAGTAGAAACGCTAAGGAAGCCATACTGACCTACTTGATAGACGTTTTAAGTCCAATTGTTTTGTGTAAACTCAACGAAATATATTTTTTCCACGTTCCCCTTATCGTATATCTTAAAATTACCCATTGCATTATTTAAGATTTATATATATATATATATATATATATATATATATATTTATTGAACGTTCAAACCAGTTCCTCTGATTAACTTTTTTGTTTGTAAGTGATTATCGATGTTTCCCGTTATTTGTCAATAACTATTGGCCTATTGAGTTTATCTGTCATAATAAACCTAATCTTTGATCATAGTTCTTTATCTAATTATTGACTAGTTTAGCTAACCCTGGACTACTTACTCTGTTGTTAACTCTCTATGTCTGTAGTTAACTCTGGTCTGCTCACTCTGATTCTTTGCTAGAGCTTTCACCAAACTTTCGTAATGCTCTCATACGTACCGTTCTAGTTTGGAATTGTGTTTATTTTCTCAATTCTACGTGGCTGAAATGTAAATTAGCCTTTGGGGCGATTTGGGGTTTCTTAACACTTTTGAAACATGAATTTATTACCAACTGTGCATGAAAAACGTGGAAATAAGGCGATTTCAAATATAACGTATGATTTTGCAATAACTATAAGATTCTACGTTTCTCTTGGGCCCTAAAATCCATGCCATTTTGTCCGGTATATATATGTATATATATATATATATATATATATATATATATATATATATATATATATATATATATATATATATATATATATATATATATATTAGGGATTGATTAATTATTTGCCACTTCTCTAAATTTGTTTTATTGAAAACTAGTTTCAATGTTATACATTCATTTTCAGTTCTAAAATTACACAAAAATTCAAAAATAAGCAATTCAAAATATAGTTTGGTATAATTATATATTTTAAATTAAATGTAATATAAATTAGTATTATAAAACATTTATGAATTTAAACAAGACAAGAAATCAAATACATGTTGGTACTCACCAAGGTTTAAATGGATTATATCAAATATAATCCATTGATATAATAATCCTTTGATATACTCCATTTAAATGTTGGTGAGTACCAACATGTATTTGATTTCTTGTCTTAATTAAATTTATAATTCATAAATGTTTTATAATACTGATTTATATTACATCTAATTTAATATGTATAATAATACCAAAATATATTTTTAATTGCTTATTTTTGATTTTTTTTTGTGCTTTTAGAACTGAAGATGAATGTATAACATTCGAAACAAATAATTTCATTAATTTTTTAAATAGTGTCAAATAATTTATCAATCCCTAATTATTGATCCTTCTATACCATCATGCGTATGTCAACTGATATATATATATATATTATAAAATTCTCTCAATTCTTCTATTTTAAAATTTCTAAATGTTTTTTCTAGATCTTGTACGTCATTGCAGATTTATCTATTATCCTATTTATCAATTAATTTATCAGTTACATATATTTTTACTTTCCCTTACCTATTTATGAAATATGTAGTAAGGGGAAGTATTGCGAATATAAAAAAATTCGAATTCGAGTTTATCAGCGGATATACACTTTTAAGGTTCCCTGACACCAAATGTCTCTCTAAGAGGTGTGTGTGTGTGTGTGTGTGTTTATGTAAAGCTTTACTCCCAAACAAAAAGTCGTACGAAAGTGAAATATCATATTTAAGGTAGGTATATTTCTGGGTTTTTACAGCAACTGTTTCGTTTAAATTCGAATAAACGGAATTACCACTTTATACAATCGATTTTACACTTGTTTACTATTTTCTCGAAAACGGTTAGAGCCGTTTAGATTTTGATGAAACTTGCCTAATATCTTCTTCTGAAAGCCTTCTAACTTTTCATGTATGTAGTACATCACCAAACAATTTAATGGAAAAAAGTTACAGCGAAAAGAAAATTTTATTTGCGAATAACTCAAAAAGTATACATTTTATGATAAATTACGTATGAAATGATATGAAAGTTAATTAAATTATCTAAAAAATAAAAATAGGAATCATCGAAATCGGACCAGTATTAGCAAAGATACGCGTATCTTATGAGGACTACAAGACCCTGGATTTAAAGTCCGAATGGAGACGGATCCGACCTAACCTTCCACCAAGCCACCAACCTATTGTTAATAATACGCTCTGTAATAATGTAATATAATAATATAAAATTTGAAATTATCTTAAAATTTTCTAATTTTATATTATTTAATTGAAACAAAATGTTTTCATGGAAACTAGACCGAAATTTTTAAGATGTTAGCTTAGCTTGACAAACCAAAAATATATTATGTACAGAATTGTCGTATTTAAACTGTTTAAACAACTTATTTATTGTGCTTTTGTGAGAGAAGACTTTTGATGGCAACTTCCTATTGTGATTATATTTACACCTTATGGGCACTATTCCAGTAAATATTATTTTTCCTTGTATATTTATTTATTTTTAGGTATATATCTTTATGTTATTTTTTATGTTTAATGTTTTCATTCATTTTAAATATTTTATGTATAGATGAAATATATATTTCATTTCCTACATGATATATGTTAAATGTCTTAAAATATGTATTTTATTTCAAATATACTCATAATACTATTTCATAAAATTTTACTTTTTCGTATCCCTCATGTAATCATGTTTTATTTATTATTCTATGATTCTTGTATCTTGTTTTGCTTAGCCTTGATGAAGGCCTATAACTTGGGGCGAAACGTCAACATTAAAACAGTATATTACCTTACTGTGTGTGTCCTCTTTGGCCGCACCCAGAAGGGCATTCTGCTGAGTTTATTCCAAGTCTTGGGTATGTGAACTCTTTTAAAATTATGTTATAAGGATTATTATAGGATGGAATGTTGTGTGATGCGCGCACCGCACAAGATTTTTTTTATATATCTTGCATATAAATAAATGATTTTTTCAATTTTGAAATAGAATGGAGTTTCAATTTAGACTAAATATCAATGAGATGGAAGTTCTAGCAGGGCGTCGTGTCCTAGAACAATTATAGTATCCTGAGCTTCTCTTCTTTTTATCTTAGCCTTTCTTTTCTAATTCCTCTTTAATAGGTCCTAGTCAACCCTTCAATCTGATATTAACTTGAGGCTATTACAAATATACAGTAGCCAGTTTAATCAGAACGGAGTAGAGGTTTTCATTCATTATCGGCACGATTTATATTCCCAATAAACATTTCTCTGAAATGTTATATTTTAGCAAGTATCTTCGTTATTTGTATTATTTAATGACGATCATTTTAATTAAGTGCAGTTATCAATCAGTAATTTTTTTTTTAAATCACCTAAAAATTCTTTTTCGCCAATATATTTTCTTCGATGTTTATTAATAAGAGAAAATTTATTACGTTTTCACTTCGTAGCTCAATAGGAATAAGTAATGAATTATTTTTTCATATATGTATGCTCCAACACTTGCTTCTCGTATATGGAAGCGTAGAAAGTTGTTTTATTTTCGAATCTACTGTCTAATATTATAATTACTCGCGTTCATAACGTCTTAGTATTGCAAAAATCAACTTTCGCCTGACCATATCTATGTTATGAATGCGAATTATATTTATCACGTTAAAAACCCATTTTCAGAGTAATTTAATATACGCGTTTACATTGCTGAAATTAGATCTGATATTTTTAATTACTTTTGAATTTCGTCGTGTAATTTTTCTTGTAATACGAGTAGATATCGTTAACTTGGAAGAAGATCGGCACAACTAAAAAATTAACGATTTTCCAATTTTAGTGTCATCATAATCAACGAGATGATTTTATTTTATTTTTATGATGAAGCTACAGAAAAAAGTAATACCGCTGGAGAGCAGTTGTTTTTTAAACAAAACTGTCACAAGTCAAAAAATTGAAGTCTGAATATAATATCTGATGTGGACAACACATGACTTCCTTGTACGCCTATTAAACTATAAATCGGTGGCTCAAAAAGTGATCCTCAATTTGGTTATTAGTTTCCGAAGATTGCAGTATCTCAAAAACGATACTCGGCGTCGCGACATTCCTCTATTGACACACACAAATGGGGAGGAAAACCAGTATTTTACACTCAATTTTAACACTTAAAACAAGTGATAAAATTTTTTAATTGGATTGGTAACCGAAACATATGATTTATGTATTTAATTTAAATATAATTTTTGATGTAAGCTTATTATGACCTTCAAGTAAAGTACCGTTTTCGGCTCACCAATTTTAAGCAAAATATAGTAAATACATTCACATCAATATAAAAGTCCTATTTACCAAATTTGAGATGTTTTACGTTATATTTTAATATAATTTTTGATGAAAGTCTAATATGACCTTTAAGTAAAGTACCGCTTCCGGTTTTCCAATTTAGACCAAAATCTATTATGTTATTTAAATCAATATATAAGTTTTAAATACCGAATTTGAGAAGTTTTGCAAAGTATTTTAATATAATTTTTGATGGAAATCAATTATGACCTTCAAGTAAAGTACCGTTTTCGGCTCACCAATTTTAAGCGAAATATAGTAAATACATTCACATCAATATAAAAGTCCTATTTACCAAATTTGAGATGTTTTACGTTATATTTTAATATAATTTTTGATGAAAGTCTAATATGACCTTTAAGTAAAGTACCGCTTCCGGTTTTCCAATTTAGACCAAAATCTAGTATGTTATTTAAATCAATATATAAGTTATAAATACCGAGTTTGAGAAGTTTTGCAAAGTATTTTAATATAATTTTTGATGGAAATCAATTATGACCTTCAAGTAAAGTACCACTTCCGGTGATCAAGCAGTGACCAAAAAGAGAGGTTCACAACTAGAGTTTATAACAATCCTAAATACAAAATTTCGACTTTCTACGGCTAACCGTTTTTGAGTTATGCGAAATACGAACGAACGAACGTACCGACGTCTCGACGGAACTAATCAAAATGGATTCAGAGATGGTCAAAATGGATATTTTCGTTGAAATCTGAAAACCGAAAATTTTCGCGATTAAAATACTTCCTTTACTTCGTACAAGGAAGTAAAAAAAGAGTCTCCTGTAGTTGTTGATTTACATTAAGTGATCTTCTTTATCCATTTGGTTAGTCTGTACTAGGTCTGTTGAACTGGGATGTACTATCTTCAGCCTGCAATTAGCGAAATTTGTTTTGTTTTGCTTAGAATCTTAACAATTTACTTTTTAAGCATATCCTATTCCTAATTTGGGATTGATAAATTATTTGCCACTTCTATAATTTTGTTTTTATTGAAAGCTACTTTCAATGTTACGCATTCATCTTTAGTGCAAGGTTTAAGTAGATTATATCAAACATAAAGGGTTACATTGGTTTGTTCTCGCACTGAACTAGTAATGGAAATGACTGTGGAAATTACTAGTTCAGTGCGAGAACAAACCAATGTAACCCTTTCTGTTTGATATAATCTACTTAAACCTTGAACTGAAGCTGCATGTATAAAATTTGAAACTAGTTTTCACTAAAAACAAAATTATAGAAGTGGCAAATAATTTATCAATCCCTAATTGGATTGATCCTTCTATGCTATCATGCGTACGTCAACTGATATCCTGTTTCATTTTGTATAAAAATATTTTTGAGTATTTAAGACGAGGCACTCTTGGACTATGGGATGGCAGGCATATCCTATTATATCTAAGTTACTTTTTATCGTGTTACAAAGTAGTATATAATTTAATAAATTCAATTGTTTTGATAATGTTCAAAATTGAAACTTTGAGTTTTGCATGGGCAGAAACAACAATTTGAAGAATTGTTTATTATTTTACTGACTTAATAAAGATGTTTTGTCTCTTTTATAGGGATGTTGCGAAAGAGATTCATTGTTTAAAAGCTCAAGGATGCCTCAGTATAATGACTGCATAATTTTTGAAGATCTTTTTTTTTTTCTAAAACTTTAAACTGTCTTGTAATTTAGTTCGAAACGATGATATCCTTTAAAAATATGTTTGTAAAGGAAGTCACTCCGTTTATTTTTAATTATTCTTCTGACAATTAATTATTTTTCACTCTCGTATTAAAATATCTTCTCTACTGCGATAATACGTAAATAACTTTGTGAGAAAGGCAGTGAGGTGTGAAGGACAGGAATTCAACGTTAAAGAAAAACATGTTGACGCATTCAAAATATTTGCTTTGAGTGATTTTAATCAACGAAATTTGTTGAAGAGCCGAATTTTTATGACGAAAAATGTTATCTAAAGCTGTAACTTCTCCCGAAATAATCTGTGAGTATTTTTAGATCCTCGGATAAAAAAATGAAGGTCTAATTTCAGAAGAGCTACCTTGATGAAAATAAACGAGATGGTGTATTTTTAAATTCTGCTTCATGTTTTTTCCCCCTTTGTATTTGACAATACAAAGGAGGAAAAAAGTTCCTTAAAATCCTCTCCTGTCCTAATATATTATTAAATCGGTTTTGTTTTCTCATGTTAATTATTTTCTGGCTAGGCTTATCTTAACGTAGGGAACATTGCAAGCAATTAATGCCTGCCCTCACTGGCCGCATTCGAACCTGAATTTACATCGGCCTAATGTCGCTCGCCTTGCTGTCCCAACTCTTTCATATAATAATATTAACAATAATAAGAAGGCTTGACGAACCTGAAGGTTCGATGCCGATGTACTAACAACCTTTGCCTCCAAACCTCCACTTAACACCATCAGAACCCAAATCTTCAAGGCCAGGCGTTATGTAATCCTCCCATCAACGTTTTGGTAGATTTCTAAAACATTTAACCATTTATCCTATTTATTTTTTGATCTTTTTTTCCCGATTACCGTTCCTTGAGCCGTGGAAAATTTTCCTATGCTAAAAATAGCTGGCTATAGACAGGATGTACGGCACCATCGGTAAAAGGGGTTTTGCAAAAGTGGTCCTTATGCTATAAATAGTCTATTTTAATATCGATACAGGCTTCGATAAAAAGCTTAATTGAATAAAAACGGATTATATTAACGAGCAGAGATCAGATTGGACACTAGAAAAAAGTCTAATCTGTTTAGATACTAAAAAAAGTTCCTTGAAGACTTAAAAATAACTTCTTTTTTTTAGTAAAAAGATTTACTTACATTATTTCTTTAATAATTATTGGGAATGAAACTGAAAGAAAAAAATGTAGGCAAGTTAAAATAAAACTATACCAATATATCAGTGGTCAGCTAAATTCTCCAGCCGATTTATCTTCCTTTTTTTTTTTTTTGAAAATACAATTTTATTCTGGGACTTTTAGTCCCCTTAGAATAACAGAAATGTTCAGTACTAGTACTATTTGTCTATCTTGCATACAGTAAATAATTAAGAAAACTTAAATAGTAAAATGAAATAAAGGAGATTTTAATAATTACAGACATTTAAATCATAATTAAATATATATCTACATATATAGTCTACATCTGTATACTAACAATAGACAATTACTAACAAACAATAGACATAATAATAATAATAAACATAAAACTATAAACAGTAAATATAAAATATAAACATAAAATGAAGATATATATATATATATATATATATATATATATATATATATATATATATATATATATATATATATATATATATATATATATATATATATATATATGAGACTATAGTACTTACATAAATGCGGAAGATTGATAGTTAAGGAGATGGAGAAATAATAGTTCTTCAGACCAAATAGTCTACGCAATATTGTATTTTTAAAAAAATTAAAAGTTTAAAACGTTTTTTTCCATAACACAAGGAACCCTAAGGAACAATAACAATTTAATTAAATTTTATATAGTTAAATGTCTATATTTTTAACTTCTATGGATTAAAATGAATTTTGTATTATTAATATAATTATAATACAATGCAGATTTTTTTTTCTGGACGATTATGCAAATACATTCTAATAGCAGTTAGTTCTGTGGCTTGAGATGTCAATATTAAATCATTTGCAAGAAGAATTTCCCAACTGAAAACATCGAATTTTCAAGTTGTCTGCAAAAATTAAGTGTGCGTGTAAGCACTTTTTTACTTCTGTATCTGTGAATTTAAACCTGATCGACAGAGAGCGCTTTTCATAGAAATACCCCAACTCAAAAAGAATTTATAATAAGCACTAAAGAGTTTTATCTTCAGTTAAATCTAAAGTTATAACTCGAGAAATGATACTTTATAATTAATTAAAAATCAGATCTTCTTCCCCCTTTACTTAATCTTAAAAACTGTAAATTTCTCACAAATTCCTAATTTTGATTTATTATTGGATCGCTTAGTGCTCGTATCGGTCACCAATCATGGAATACTGTGTTGTTTCTCTTCATTATTGTACAAAGTATGCAATGGCTATTTTTTTTTTTAATTCCTTGTACGAAGTAAAGGAAGTATTGTAATCGCGAAAATTTTCGGTTTTCAGATTTCAACGAAAGTATACATTTTGACCATCCCTGAATCCATTTTGACTAGTTCCGTCGTGACGTTTGTACGTACGTTCGTACGTATCTCGCATACCTCAAAAACGGTTAGCCTTAGAAAGTTAAAATTTTGTATTTAGGATTAGCATATAATCTAGTTGTGAACCTCCCTTTTTGGTCTCTGCATGATTACCGGAAGTGATATTTTACTTGAAGGCCATAACTGATTTTCATCAAAAATTATATTAAAATATAATGAAAAACTTCTTAAATTTGGTATTTAAGACTTACATATTAATATAAATAACATAATAAATTTTGGTCAAAATTGGCAGACCGGAAGTAGTACATTACTTGAAGGTAAACACATTCATCAAAAATTATATTAAAATATAATGTAAAACATCTCAAATTTGGTAAATTAGACTTTTTTTTATCAATATAAGTAATATAATAGATTTTGGTTGAAATTGAAGGTTCGAAAGGGGTACTTTACTTGAAGGCCATAAACTTATATTAAAAGGTATATCGACATTTAATACAGAAATCATATGGTTCGGTGATAAAGGTTATAAACGCGATTTTTTTCCCACTCTAACTAAACACTTTTATTACTTGTTTTAAGTATTAAAATGAGTGTAAAATACTTTTTTCCTCCCCATTTGTAAGCTGAACAAGTCTGCAGCAGGAGAATAAGATGTAAGTTAAGCGGTTTCTTCCGATTAAAATGTCGAAACCGTCGATTGTAATGCTTTTTCTAGTGACATAGACAGTTCTAATGTTGTCAAGGAACACGAAGAAATCTCTTAGGAACTTGTTATCAATTGAAAGAAAACGACATATAATAACGGAATTAGACCTCCAGAAACAAGAGCTTTTGTGTGTGTGTCTGTATTTGTCAATAGATGGACGTCGCGATGCCGAGTGTCGTTTTTGAGATACAGCTATCTTTGGAAACTAGTAACCAAGTTCAGGGTCACGTTTTGAGCCACCGATTTATAGTTCATTAGGTGTACAAGGAAGTCATGTCCACATCAGATATTTTTAATTTATTTTTATAATTTTATATATACGACTGCCTGCATAGTAGTAGCACTTAGGACATTTTCATTTGCACCGTGATAGATAACAGTTGTCAAAGCCCGCTCTATTTCGTCCCTTCGTCATCAGCTCGGCCCGTGAAAGCGTGGTAAAATTGAACTACGCTGTTTTTCCTACTGTTGATTTTTTTTGTCCGGCCGTGAACGGTACCAGCCACCTCTTCACCGTTAGCTCAATCCAGAATACTAATGGCTATTGGCTATTCTTCAACTGGAAATACAATTTAAACTTTGTTGTAGATTTACTTTTTATAATAGCTGTATACAGATTCATTCAATATAACAGTCTTGAGAGCGTATAACATTAAATAATTTATCAATCTCTAATTAGATTGATCATTCTATATCATCATGCGGACGTCAAACAAATAATTTATTTATTTATTAATAAGCTGCCAACAGGCCAAAGCCCATTTAAAGATGGCATACAAAAAAAAAAAAATAAAAAAAAAATAAAAAAATAAAATAAAAAATAATGTAGCATAATATATCCAAAATAAATATAAGGCATAATTCTAATTGCAATAATATTATATGATTTAAAAAAAATTGAAATGCATATACTATCTATGACCAATTTAAGTTATATATTAAAAAAAGTAAAAAAAAAACAAAAAAAAAACCGAACCTTAAAAAAAACAAAAAAAACAGAATAATGAATACAAAATATAGAATACATAACAAATTAATAACATTGCATGATTAGGCAATGGACACAAGTCCTTCTGTCGAGATGTTCCAGAGCTTTATACAAATTATTAGGAATATAACTGAAATTTTACAGATTTTATTATTTGCAATATTGTTGAAATATCCTTCTTTTGATAATAAAATATAAAAATAAAAAGACATATCTTCTAAATTTATTTACCGTTTAATGTCTGTATTAGCAAGTTTTATTTATGTAAACATTTTTTCATTACATTGACCATTCAGGATATCTGTCATTTCTTTCATACTTAATCTTAGCTATCCAAAATAGCTTATTCCAATGTATTCTAGTATCGGGCATACTTAGTTAAAATGGAGTGTATTTTTATTGCGTTTTGATATCATATAGAACAGTCATCGTCTATTTATATAATACGTTAGTACCTATCTTTTTTCTAACTCTCAGCAGCGATGGATTTTGAAGAGTGAGGTGTCAAAAGAAAGAGAATTTCACAGAAAAGTGACGAATCAGAATTTGAATGGGATTCTTACTAGGGTTTAAATAAAAGTGATAAAAAAAATTGGGAGGATTCAATTGGTAGATTAGATTATATATATTTTTCTACGTCTAACCCTAAAGGCACAGTTATTTAAGAGTGTTATTGCTTAACTTTTAAACTGAAGGGATATTTTCCAGTGGGGCAAACTAATTACTTATTAAGTATAAAATATTACTTGAAGTCATTACAAACTATGTAGCTTCACTAAATGTGAGTGTTAAATGAACTTTCTTATTAATATTACATTGATATATCAATAAACATGTTTCCCTAATATCGCTTATACTTTAAATCCATAGGAGAAGAAAGAGAAATATTTAATGCGAGAGTTCTCGCTCGAATATATTAGTTTCTTTTATTAATTGCTTGTAAATGATAAAGGTTTAATGGTAATTGCTACCTTCTCTAACCTTTAGGTAATTGATCAAAGAAAATAAATATCTTAACTGTCATCGAAACAATTTTAATCGTTGTTCAGACCTGCGTACAGGATCATATAATATTTCATTGGGTTTTCAAACATAATATATGTTGAGAAGGAGCTGAGATAAGGTCTTTAGAAACATATGCTTACAAGCTTCTAAATGAATGCTAGGCTTCCTTTTTCTGCTATGGCGAGGTCGGATATAAAAAGATGCGTTGTTAACTTTGACCCCCTTGTGATGCACAGAAATGGCCTGACATTGATCCTTCGGCGGCGACCGATCCTGAAGATAATGCTTATTGAGGAAATCGCCAAGGGGTTTGAGATCTGAGTTACCAAGTCTGATGTCTTTCTGTTTAAAAATTCTCCATACTCGAATAGCACTAGCATAATCAGTAGTTGATTACCACTTTAAATATTAACTTCTCCTCCCCTCTATCCCAAAGTTGGTAAAATGTATGGTTGCTTAGGGTTTTTTTTTTTTTTTTTTTTTTTTTTTTTTTTTTTTTTTTTTTTTTTTTTTTTTTTTACATCGAGCCTTTTCTAAAATCCAATATTGCAGATCAATATCTGTCAACGTCTGAGTTTTTATTTTTGTAATCTTATGAATTAGATAAATTTTATAAACTCGAAATATGTGATTCATTATGTATATTTTAAGGAGAAAATTAAAATTAAACCGATTTTGCATGAAACACTTCATTTCTAATGTCACATTTTGAAAGGCGAATCCAATTCCGAGGAATTTCTGGCTCGTTTAAAACCCAATTTTTGGGCGTTTCGATAACACGATAAATGTAGATTCAGCGTTGAAACTTAAGTAGTTTTTTTTTTCTTCTTTTCTTCTTTAGTTAGTTAGTTTTTTTTTTTTTTATCTTGTATTTACGATATGAATATACCAAATTGGTAGATTTTAATATTTACCAAAAATAAGCTGAATTGAAATCAAATAATTTTGATACGCTCACGGCTTTGTTTCAAAAATTTCCAAAACATTTTCCGTTCAGCAACATTTTTCAAAAAGAGACTGAGTGTAAGTTAAGGAATTATTTAAAATTATACAAAGTTGTAAATTTAGCCCTTTGACGAAAATAACGCCTACAGACACAGGCTTCATGGGTATAATAGCACATTACGTTCATAGACCTCCTAGATATTTATAATAATATAAATTATATAAATATTCATTTTTTTTTTTAATTAAAATTTTATAGTTTTGATTTTTACTAAATGATACTTCTTTCTTTCTTTCTTTTTTTTTTTTTTTTCATATTTTCATACAAAGTAATAATAGTGGACGCATATTGTCGTCTGTTCGGAGAAATCTAAGTGATGAAGTTCAAATAACGACTAGTCCCCTATTTTTTAAAATAAAAGCTTGTCGAAATAAAAAATAATTTCATCCCGTTAGTGTGAAATCTCAATGAAATTCCTAAAGATTTACTGAATTAAGTATTAAAAAAAATATTCGTTTTTAATGTCCTTCATTGATTTTAGTGTGAGCGTCAAAGGATTAATGCAAATAATTTATGCAATAAACTATTGCCTATGTAGCAATACAATTCTACTGTAATATTTATCTCGTATTTTATCTTTACACAATCCAAAGTGAGCCATAGGAACATGGTATTATTATAATATAATGTTTTACTATTATTATTAGCACACGGTTAGAATAATATTAATAATTATTATTTTGAGAAGAAGAAAGAACATTTTGGTCATTTTAATTTTTTGGAAATAGCATGAAAATAATTGGAAAAGAAGAGAACAGTTGGACTTCGTAATTTTTTTTTCAACTTTAAAGGGCTCTTGAGTTTCTTTAACTCTAACAATTTCTTGAGGTTGGATCTTTAATGATACCCTCATTTTCCATATTTTCGAACTATAATATTTTTGTGTAATTGGTATAATTAATTTATCATCTGTACTTTTTTCACTCGTGAATGTTAATAAATTATTATTTTTATTATGTTACAATAAATTATATTATTATATCGAATTTCTTTACGTGATTTATAATATAATCGACAAAAGTGTGAAATCTCGTAAGTCCAAAACTGTTTGATTTAGAATTATTTTATTATTGCGTACTATTTTTAAAAATATACCTCAATCTGATAAAAAAAATATTTTTTAAACCATTTTTTGTATCTCTTTGAAACGTTTGGATTTGACAGTTACGTTTATTTTTATATTTAGGACTGTTTTTAGTTTGTGACTTTTTTCCGAAGCGTTAATAGCCCTTTTTCTATGATATTTCAGGTTGATCTTGTTGGAGGATCTGAAAAACTTAACAGAACTGTAAGTTTTTTATTTTTTATTATAATTATTAATTCTGCGACTTATTAATTATTAATGCATGAACAGCAACATCAATTTTTGATCAAAATGAGTTAACATTTTTTTTAAATTATTTGCATTAAAAGTTCCGTATACATTTTTATTAAATCCTTACCGAAAGAAATAATTAAATTTTAACGTCGGTCGTTCTTGCAATTATTCTCAGAAATATGTTAATACTCATTGTTTAAGTAAATATAAGTTTTAATTTATTATAAGTATCATTCCCAATTATATATCTTATGTATTAACTAGTCTGTTAGAATTTTATGATTGGATTAGCTCTTTTGTTGTGTCATAAATTCATTTTACAGGATATTAATATTCGTTTTATTTTATTTTACATCGTGTCATTAATTATATTATGGCTAATCTCTATTATTTGTACTAAAAATAAATAATATTTTTTCCTGAAACCGGTATGGTGAAAATGCAATATAAAAAAATGTGCAGTTGACATTTTATATATATTAGCATCTCCAGCGCTAAAAAATACGATACAAAAATTATGTAAATAATAATAAGATTGGTTGCAGGAAATTATATTAAATATGAAAAAAGATAGAAAGAATTAACAATGATAAGCTAGGTGATTAGTTTCGAAACCGGCTTAATCCGTTTTCAAATAAATTACAGGTGACACGAAAAACATATTTATGATTGTGCCCCATTTTTCCTAGGCCAATCAATGATTTTGAACCCAATTTTGGGTCTAACTGAAACGGTTTGGGTCAATACGGTTTGCTAAGTGAACTAGTGTAGTACATTGAGAACTCGTGAAAAAGGAAATAAGTTTTGTGAGAACATTTTGAAAAAAAGAACACATTTTGTGAAAAAAAGTGAACTGAGTCGATTTTGAAAATAATCTCTTCAAGCATGTTATTAAAAAAAAAAAAAATCAAGTCGAACCTCTATATATGGAATATGAAGGTTCTTTGAAAAAAATTCGATGTATGATAACTTCGTTATATAGAAAGCTTGCAATTTTTCTCCTTTTTCAGGCTAAAAACAATTACAGCTATTCTTAGGTTAATGATGTAACAAAGATTATTTTTAACAAAACTGAACGATCAATAGCGCTTGTTTGGAAAATTGTACAAATTACCTTTGCGATAGCAGATTTTTTACAAATATACGTTTATAATTTAATAAGGACAAGCATTTAAAATATACAAATATTGTATAATTGGGTTTAATTCATCACCCAAGTCATGTTTTCGAGCAATAACAAGAAAGGCAAGAATAAAATGAAATTAAAATTTCACTCAATGTTAGGAAAGAGATTCAGAGAATTTAGCTAGTCCTGTATTTCTGAAACAAGATCTCTGAATTTCCAATGCTTTACAAACAGTGAAATATTTTTTTCGTATTTAATTATTACTTATCATTCTTATGTACTTAAACTAAGGGCTCTTTTTGATGACAAGCACATTTTATATTTTTTTAAATGGAAATTTTTTGTTCGATATATAAAAATTGTATTCGATATACAGATTATTTTTATCTAATAAAAATTGAAGGTTCCAAAAAAAAATAAAATAATCGATATATAGAGAATTTCGATGTATGGAAGTTCGACTGTATTTGTAGAAAAAGATATTATAGGAAAAAAAAGAGAATAATATCATGCTAATTTTTTCTCTAAATTAATTATAATGATAGCGAATATGTTAAAAAGAGTGATTGAAAAGGATTTTAAAATTAAATCTAGAATTTAACAATTTTGTTTCGTATTTAATCATAAAATAATTCATTTAATTTAATTGATAAATAATTCACTAATCTAACGTTTAATTTAAATATATATATATATATCTAGTAATCAATACGTAATATTTTGTCTATATATATATATATATATATATATATATATATATATATATATATATATATATATATATATATATATATATATATATATGTAAAAAAAAAATAAAAGAGACAGTAATCAATACGTAATATTTTGTCTATTTCTACATATATATATAATATATATATATATATATATATATATATATATATATATATATATATATATATATATATATATATTATATATATATGTAGAAATAGACAAAATATTACTTAGTGATTACTGTCTCTTTTATTTTTTTTTATATACGCTTGTTGAATGAAATCATCTAAAAATCTACGAATGTTCATTGTTACGATTACGAATATGATTTAAATATTATCAGCATGTAATTACTTACCTCGTACGACTAAGCATGGAGAGAAAACGTGTCATTTATTTAGCAGGAAGAAAGTGGGTAAGCTTTGAATTTGTGAAAGCGGAATTGTGAGAAGTCATGGCATAGATTTCATGTCGAATCGGAAGACTTTGTTTCTTAAGAATATTTAATTTGTTTAATTTACAGATGGTTCGAATCGAAAAATTATATTAAATTTTAAATTTTTGTTTGAGCTGAAAACAGAAGGTCATTGGACAAGGAAAGCTGTTAGTACAGACTAGTTAATACACATTCAGACACGATTAATGACTGTTTGCATATATGATCCAACTCACACTGATTAGCCTGTTCGTCTAGGCATGTCTAAACTTCGTGTCTCATGCAAAATAGCTCGTACACTATTCCAAATAGCTCGTACACTATTCCAATCAGTCATCATCGGACACCAATTGAGTCACCACGCACGGTTCGTACAAGAATAGATTTAGTTCCGTTCTGATTCAAGTATCCAAAATATAAGAGTGGGTATCAAGTCGGGCGAGTATGCCTGAACAAGCAAATTTAATCAGTTGACATCCGCATGATGGTATGGAAAGATCAATCTTATTAGAGATTGTTAAATTATTTGCCACTTCTATAGTGTTGTTTTATTGAAAACTAGCTTCGAATGTTATACATTCATTCGGCAAGTACTCACCGGCATTACTGGAAAAACCCCGACCCTTAAACCGTTTACCTATGTACCTATCGAACCTTCTTTCATTGTTAGTGTTAGTGCCAGAAGAAACCAGTACAAACTTTTCTGTTTGTTATAATCCATTTAAACCTTGGTGAGTACCAACATTTATTTGATTTCTTGTCTTAATTAAATTCATAAATGTTTTACTGATTTATATTACTTCTAATTTAATATGTATAATAATACCAAACTATATTTTAAATTGCTTATTTTTGAATTTTTTGTTTGTTTTTAGAACTGAAGATGAATGTATAACATTCGAAACTAGTTTTAGATAAAACAAAACTATAGAAGTGGCAAATAATTTATCAATCCCTAATTAGCAAATTACGTTTATAAAAGCTTGTAAAGTATTAGGTCTCGAAATGAATAAGGATGAAATAAAATATATAACCGGTTGTAGAAGCTTTCAATTTCAAAGGAATGCTAAGAATGTTGTTTATTTCATGAGTTATTTATTTTTATTTTTTTAATATTTTGTTCATCATCTTGCTATTCTTGTTGATTAATTCGCTTTGAAATGTTAGTTTCATCCTTGATGATATAAGAAAATAATCAAGGAAAAGTACAGGCCTGCCTGCGCAATTGGCGTTTCCCATAAGATAGCTCTGTTCGTATCGTTAATTTATGGATCCTGTTATTATATATTATTTCCGTTGTAAGATAATGATTAACATATAACAGGTTGATCTTATGATGATGCATTATACTTCCTCGTATACCAATAGGGGAACAGTAATAATTGTGAAAAAAATGGACCAACCCTGAACTAAATATTTTCAGATAATTAATTTTGATAATGATATAACCTTGAGGTTCGATACCGTCGGTCGCTATCTACAATCCTTCCTCCATTGAACCTTATTCAAAACCTAAGTCTACAAGATCAGACTCAACTTAATCCTCTTGTCTACGTCTAGGTATATGCCTGGGGCCATAATCGTATTACCTTTCGGTTCATTACTTTTCTACTCATCCAATCCAAAAACGTTACACGTCCATTTCAATGGTTTAATTATATATTTATTAAGTGCACGGGTCCTGGTTTACTAACGGGCCTACTGATCATTCATTCGCCTAGAACGACAGTTTTTGAGGGGTGGAAGAATTTGAAGTTTTAATTATTTATTAGGAGTATATTTTCAAAATAAAAAATTATAAACACAAATCTAGGACTCGGAGAAGTAAAAAGGCCCAGAGATAAAAAAAAAAATGGTTTGCTCTGGGATAATTGAAAGTAAAAGTTAGAGTTCTTTTCAGATAGAAAATTAGCTATATTCACATTCGTTAGTTATACGTATTGGCGACTATTTATCGACGAAAAAAAGTTCACTGGGCGTAATCCTCAAAATGAAAATTTTACAAGAGACTTAAAAAACATTTTAAACTGTTTTTCTAGAATTTTAACGATCTAATTTTAATGGTTATTGTAATAAAAAACATTGTTGGCCACTACCCAAAATTACGCCCACGGTTGTTGAACGGTTGAAATTCCGAGGAACCGTTTTCAACAAAAAAATCTTTTTTTTTTTTTTTATTGTTACGCCCATTGATTTTTTACAGTCGATATGTATGTTGTTGTTTTTACTATCGTCCGCACGTTATTTTTAATTCAATCACTTTTCATTTGCACCCTAAAATACGAAATCATCAGCATAGCGAAGCAAGGTTTTTTTTTTTTTTTTTTTTTTTCCACCCAGAGCTAAACCTTTCCGACATGAATTACTTTTATATTAAAAAATAAAATTGAGGTAACGGAAAATAAATAAATTAAAAAAAAAAAAAAAAAAAAAAAAAAGAGCGTGCGTGCGTACGTAAGTGTCCGTCGTAAACATTGTTACGACAACTTCGGTTAACTTTAGATTGTTAATTAATTCTTACTACTTATTTCTGATTATGGAAGGGAGGGCTAGTGAGGAAAAAATTATCAACTTAATTTATTATATATATTTTATTTAAGATATTTTAATTAAGATAATTTATTTTAATTAAGATATATTAAAATATTTTAAAACATAATGTTTTATATTAAAACATAATATTGATTTATATTACATCTTATTTAATATGTATAATAATACCAAACGGGGAGCGGGTGCGGAAGCGGGGTAGCTCAGTGGGTAAGGCACTGCGCTACTAATCTCAAGGTCCCGGGTTCGAGACCGGCTGAGGCAGATAATTATTTATTCTGTATTCAGTTGCGGATCGACCCTGTGGGATCGGGGGACCCTCCTGGGGCTCACCCAGCCTCTATAAAGTGGGTACCCTTAATTGGGGGAAAAACCTGGCGGTTGAGCGTGATCTCGGCCAAATCACCTCCTTACACAACCGTTGGCTTATAAACAGTACGGTCCTTACCCAAGTACTGAGCCCAAGACCCTTCACGGGTTGTAGTGGTACAGGTTTTTTTTTTTTTTAAGATATATTATTTTGTATTTTAGGGGGTTAATTACATTAAATATGCAGGTTATTTTTATCTGTATTGTCATTGTATTTAATTATGTTTGTGCAGCCATTGTTTGCTGCCATCTGTTTCCCATGTTTTTTTCTGAAACTAAGTGGAATAAGTAAATAAATATTATCTTTTGTATTTTTTTCCCAGTGATTAATCCCTTCCCTGGGACGGGCCCTATCAATTGTTTGTAATGAAAATAAGCATGATGTGCCTATGTAATAATCGTTTCCAGTTATATATTACTGGTTTCATTTTTACTCTTGCAATGAAGATTGTAATTGTAAATAATAATTTTACATAATATAATCTTCTTTTAAATGTATATAAGTGTGATAATGGAAAATATTAAAGACTATTTCGTGTTAAATCCTTTAGCTGATTGCTTTACAAATCGCCCTTGAAAATTCAAACTAGGCGTTTGTACCCTATTAATTATTTAACAACTCCTTGAGGAAGTTCGCTTGCTAAGTTCTAAAGGGACTTCATTTACTGGGAACTGTTGGCATTTCCTAAAGGGCCCGCCTTCTCTCTTTCTTCTTTTTTCCACATACTTTTGGCCGAGTGTTTCTTAGCAACTCTCCTTTCTTAAGAATGTCTAAGAAATTTTGTAGTGTGTTAGAAAAAAAAAAGAAAAAAAAATTCTATAAATAGGTCGGGATAAAATGAGTTTAGAGCGGTCATAGACCTCCTAGTAAGTGTTTAAAGGTAATCATGTCTTGAATTAAATTTGATTATTAATAATTATCATTCATGAAACCTTATCATTGTAAATCCGATTTATTTTTTAAACTCTTTCTGTGAATTCATCAGAATTGTATGGGCGTTAATTAGCGATATAAATAGTTGTGTCACAACTTAATAAAAATCTGGTGCAGTGTGTGCATTTCAACTTTCCCTAACACTCGTATAATAAGTCGTTTTAACAAAATTTTAAACAGTTCACATAAACACTACTTGAAATAAACTCAGCAGTACTTCTCGTCTTTTTCACAAAAGTTAAGTATTTGCACAATTTTAGTAAGACTGTACGGTATATATTTTTGGTTTGTCAAGCTGAAAATATATTTTAAAAGTTTCGATATGTTGTCTATGGGGATTCCATTTAGTTTTCATGGAAACATTTTGTTTCCATCAAATAATATAAAAGTAGAAATTATTGATTACAAAGCGTATTGTTGACAACAGCTTGGCGGTTTGGTGGGAGGAAATTTGGTCGCATCCGTCTCCTTGTAGGAGGGGAGGGAGATTTAAAGAGAGTTAAAAATTTATTTTTTTGGTCGATTACAAAGGTTCACTATTGAAAATAATATACCAAAAGAATTTAAAAAATATATTGCTATACTTTTATCGACCCTTATATTGGTATAATTTAAAGATTTTTAAAAATTACTAGTAGCTATTGTGTGTTTATTAAACATTTATTTTCCTAAACTGTAAAATTTCAATATATTTATGTATTGCTAAAAGTATTATTAGCACCATAAAAAATATAATTTTAAAAATTTTACGAATAACTTCAAAATAATTAGGGATTGATAAATTATTTGCCACTTTATAATTTTTCTTTTTATCGAAAAATAGTTTCAAATATTATACATTCATCTTCAGTTCTAAAAACACACAAAAATTCAAAATACAGTTTAGTATTATTATATATATTAAACTTAAAAATCATCCTTATTGAAAAGTCCTGTTACTTGTGTTTTTGTATTTATTTATAAACGTTTGTGTAAAAAAAAATAATTAAAAAAATTAATTGTTTTAGCTTTGTAGTTAAAAAAGTGGTTGATTAACACGGACAAACTTTTTTATACTCGTTAACTTCTCTTACAAAAACTGAAAAGGTGGGTCTTTCATTTCTGAATATCTGGTTCAGGATCCTCTGCCGTTTTGTCCTTTGACCTTTAGTTGACCTTTGGAGCTACAAATTAAATTCCTTTTTTCACTTCCTCTTCGATATAAATTTATGCGGTATTCGATTCCTTTTATATTGGATAAGAGGATATAAAATCGTTACAAACTTTTTCTTTACTTTTATTCCGAATCCGGTAGCGTTCTAATTATAAGCTAATGGCCTGTTGGATTTTTTCGTCGTCAATAAACGAATTTCTGTGTAGGGACGAAATTCCATAGGAGCTAAAGCCTTTCGACCGGCAAATCGCGTTTGATAAAAATGACAAACATAACATGGTACCATGTTTCATATTATCGATAAAAAGGCTTTTCCTCGCCGAATCTGACTCTGAGAAATTTTTTGAGCAGAATAGATATTTAAATACTCACTCGCAATAAAGTGGTATTTTTTATTTATCAGTACCGACCATTTAAAATAAATTCCTTTGATAAAAATAAATACGAAATAGATATTAAGGTAATATATAGTAAATAACATTCAAATTGAATGATCATACAAAATTATTATAATATGATAAGAGTTGTAATTCAATTTACTACATTAAAAAAATATATGTGAACAGATTATTTAAATTATATGTTCTCCTCTTTATATTTAAACAAGTGTAACTGTGTGTTTATGCAAATGTATCAGTGTATTTGAACAAATGTAGTTGTTTGTATCTGTAGTCTCTTGTAGAATAGAGAACAACCCGATGGCATGCAAAAGCAGGTTTAAAAAAAAAAAAAAAAATTATTTTTTTTTTATCATATGCGTTGTGATTTTTCTTTGACTAAATATTCAATTAACACCTCTTAAAATCTATGTTATAAGGTAAATATTTTAGATTTACTCAAAGTATTGTGATATTTATGATGACGTATAATTATTTTGTTTAAATTTTTATTTAATATTAAATTAAGCCTTTCCTGTTCTCAAGGTTGATTTGTATATCATAGCAAATATTACTCTTACGGTTATTTCGGTTCATTTATTTTAAATTAATGATTTTTTTGAGTGTTGACATTTACATAATGTCTTGCTTTTTTAACCGAATATTTCAATTAGATATTTTTCATTAAAATTATTTATTATTGTCATTTAATAAATTAATTTTTTTTATTCGTTCATATATCTAAAGAGTATAAATGAGAACACAAATATAACATAGTAACTTTACATAACATTACACATAAATATTTTACATATTTAATATTAGATAAATGTTATTATTTAAATTAAGAATAATGTTCCTTATTTTTATTCCTAAGCTCTAAATATGTTACTTTCTTCATCTTCCATCTTCATCTTCTTCTTCCAAAAATTGTTCTTAATTTTATTTCAGTTATCATTTTACGTTTTTAACTAATATTCATATGATATATCCACAAAATGTTCTGTATTTTATTATACCAATAAATACTTTTATTTGATATTTTTTTACACTGATAATATTTTTTTAAATCGAACATAATTTTATTCATTTTGTCACTAATATTTTTACTTTCACTTACCTATAAACGAAGTATATAGTAAGGGGGAAGTATTGCGATCGTGAAAATTTTCGAATTCGTGTTTTCGACGGAAATACACGTTTTAAGGTCCCCTGAGTCCAAATGACCAAGTCTCGCAAAATGGTCTGTGTCTGTGTGTGTGGGCGTGTGTATGTGAACTGTCTAGCTCAAAAACGAAAAGTTGTACGATACTGAAATTACGTATTTAAGGTTGGCATATGCATGTGATGTTACAGCAACATTTTCCTCAAAATCGACTAACCGGAAGTGCCACTTTATATAATCGATTTTACACTTTTTTACAATTTTCTCGAAAACGGCTCTAACGATTTTGATGAAACTTGCCTAAGTTATTCTACATAAAGATCTTTAACTTTTAATTTATGTAGTAAATCACCGAGGAATTGCAGGGAAAAAAGTTATGATTAAAAGAATATTTTATTTGTGCATAGCTTAAAAAGTATGCATTTCATGGTAAATTATGTATAGAACTGTATGAAAGGTAATTAAATCATCTAAAAACAAAAAAACAATCATCAAAATCGGACCAATACTAGCAAAGACACAGCGCATCGGACTAACCGGAAATACTAATTATATCATGGATATTACAATTGCTAACGATTTTCTCGAAAACGGCTCTAACGATTTTGATGAAACTTGCCTAATGTCTTCTCCTTACAGCCCTTTAACTTTTCATTTATGTAGTACATCACCGAGGAAATGCAGCTAAAAAAGTTGTGATGAAAAGAATATTTTATTTGCGCATAGCTTAAAAAGTATGCATTTTTTGGTAAATTATTTTTAGAATTGTTTGAAACGTTATTAAATTATCTAAAAAAACAATAAAATAATCATCAAAATCGGACCAGTATTAGCAAAGATAAAGCGTATTTTATGAGGAGCACATGACAATGCTGCTGAGTTTATTTCAAGCATTGTTTATGTGAACTTTTTAAAATTATATTAAAAAGATAATTATTATAGGACGGTAAGGGAAAATTGTGTGATGCGCGTACCGCACCAGATTTTTTTTATATACCTAATCAAAAACTGTTCTGAATTTAATTTTAATTTATAATGATCTTATTTAATAAAACATAATTTTGGGTGCTTTCTACGAATGATTATTCTGATTTTTTAGTTATCATTTAATTTTAAACTTTATGTTTGAAACATCATGTATCTCCAGAAATCCAAGATTCTTAGTGGAAATCTCAGTATTGAAAAAAAAAAATCTGGAGCTGTTAGAGGATGTTAAATATAGTTAACAGTTAAGCTGGAAAATTCCCTAGAGTTTTCCGACTGTGTAAAACCTTCTCAGAGGGGAATTGTTCGATTTCAGGTCCTCACTAAATTCCACCTCAAGCCCGCGTTTTATCCGAGTCACGTTTTTATCTATCGGCTTTGTTAGCGATTTGGCATTTATCTGGTAAACCTGATATGCTGTGAAATCCTTTGATTCTCTTCTGTAAAATTCTATGCATTATTTAATATATTTAAAAATGACTAACTAAATAAAATAATAAATGATAATGGAGTTTTCTCTCTCCATCATAATAAAGAATGCGATATTAATGCATCGCGGACAATTATTTACGTGAGTGATGTGACTGGCTTCAAAATTTCATGGTTATCACGTGTCAAATTGACATATTTACATTGGACTTACAAATAGATGTGATGTCGCTATAGATTGGGCTCCTGACATTTCATGAATTAGCAATTGACGTAAATCTATAAACCCCGTCTCCATTAATAATTCAGCGTTGCGTAACAGATGGTATTCTCAAGAAAGCCTCATTTTATTTTTAATTTTCAATAATTTTAATATGTTCATTATCAAATATTATATTATAACAATTTTAATGATAAATAAGTGAGCAAAAATTAAAAATAAAAAGAGGCAAAAATTATTGTTAAGATATAATTGGATTATCCTCCCTCTCCTCCCAAGAAAGTCTTAAGACCGTCAATCATCAGTAAATAACTAACCCACCAACGTATTTCCAGTTCAGGGATCATAAGGACAAAATACATAAGTGCAAACCTCACACCAACAGTCTAAAAAATACTGACCAAATTAAGATTGTAAATCATCCCAAGATATTTCTACATTTACGTTTGAATAGATGACATAGAATTCACTGATAAAATCCTTTGACAAACCCGTGAAAACACGTTAACCTCAAATCTCAAATATCTTCTTTTCAGGAGAGACAAAAAACTTTAAACAATTAAATTTACATTATGTTAAGGTTTTTTATTATTATTATTTTTTTAAATAGACTCTAAACGTAACAAAATAAATACTTATGTAACTGTATATTTGTTTACGTCGCATTATCTACAAACTAGGTACTTCAAGGGAACATTACTTAATATTCTGAATCTCTCTTGTACAAAAAAAACTGCTGTTTTATTTACAAATAATTATAATATATATATAAAAAAAATCAATTTTTTTTTGTTGAAGTCTTTAATTTAGTGATTCCAAAACACTTAATATTTTTCCTCTATATTCATAATTATTAGAGATATAAGCATATGAAACCTTTTATCGTTCGCCATTTTGAAACGAAATGGCGGATAATGATATCAAGTTCCGAGGATTAAGGTTGGATAACCTCTGACTGATGCCAAATTAAAAAAATAATCGGCTCAGTAGTCTCGGAGAAAAGCCGAGAGCAGACGAATTTTTAATTTCAATTTTAGGATTCTGTGTATCTTGAAATTTGAAACCACAATTTTGAGGGGAGAGGGGTTAACATTTTTTTTTTCTTGGTCGATTACAACGGTTTGATATTGTAAATAATAAACCAAAAAGTATCTAAAAAAAAGTGTTTAGGTATGCTTGCTCATACATCCACTTCTATATCTTAAGTTCATCTATTACAATTTCGTTGTCTAACATCATATTCATTATCTACTTACTGGTCTACATTTCTAATTACAGATGGATGTTTTTTTTAAATGCTTTTTTTGTATTATACGTATATTGAAATGTAAATCTCAAATTTTTAGAGAATAATTTTTTTAATATTTTTTTTTTTCCTGGACGATTACATAAGTGCATTATTGAAAATAATTCACCAAAATAATAATAAAACTTTAAATCTCCTTGCTTCAAGCTAAAAAAAAAACGTATTGGTATAGGACAGGAAGGAACATATGCCACTTAGAAGATTAGTGTACAATATTCAGGTCCAGGTTGTATGACTCTCAAGTGGTCCAGATGGATAGGAGCTTGTCTTATATCAAGATATCTGTTCGTAGAAGAAGCATCGCAACCTTATCTGGCAGATAAGATGTCCCCCTTATCTGTGAGCAAAGATGCTTTGCCAGAATCCGTCATAAATTATTTTTATGAAGTGCTCCTTCGGGTTTGTTAGAATGTGCCCATTTCTTTGTATATATACCATTTTATCCAAAACAGTCTAGGAATCAACTTATCTCGTGTATACATATTGTATTAAATTTTTAGGTATTTTCCAAAACCGAATGAAAATTTAATCAATAAAAAATCCAAGAAAAATTCAATCAGTAACACAACAATTAAAAACTACTAAATTTGGGATCAAATTTTGATGTTCATATATCCAGTTAATACATGTATAGTTTACCTTTATGATAATATGAACTTAGTTTTTATTATCATTACTTCATTCTTAATACTTATAATAATTTATAACGTTCCTTTATTTTTTAAATTTATATATAATTTTGTTATTAAATTTAAACTGAAAAAATTAGTGTACGAATATAAAGATGTAATGCGATTTTTTAAAATTTTACGAACTTGAAAATGGTGGGCAAATATATTATTCGATTGCCAAATCATTTGTGTCAAGTTTGGTATTTGCAATAAATTATATCGCAATTTTTAATTGTAAATTATAATACAAATATTATTTCGGAAGAAGATAAAGACAAGGAGAAACGATAAAAATTCCCCACTACAAACGGATTATCTTTATTTATTTATTGAATTTTTTTGTTTATATTTATATATTTATATCTTAATTTTATTTTTATGCCAGAGAGAATTTATTATCAAATGAACCATTATGTATTTTATATTTTTTTAAATTTTATTTCAAATAATATATTTCTATTTTTTGCTCTCAAGATAGTCGTTGTAAATCATCTTGATGTAATAACGAAAAATACCATTTTTTAAGAGATAGGCCTTTTAGTAATTAAAAAATTTATATTTTAATTATTTATTTTGCATTTTTTAATCGAACACTATTTGTGAAATCATGTCACATTTTAATGAATACTTTTTCTGTTGAATTCTTGAAATCAAAATACTTTTTTTAAACTAATGCGAATTTTCTTGTGTTTTTTTATTTTTTAGTGTTTATAATCAATGATCCAAGTATTCAGTTAAAAAACAAAACAAAAAAAAATGTAAAATAAAGTTATAATATTTATTATATGAATCGGGTGATGCCTTAAATAAATATAATTTGCTTTGCCTTTAATTTTATATATTGATGATATATACGTAATCATGGTATTTGTTGCTGATAAATTTTAATTAATTTATGTTATATAAATAATAATAAAAAAATCTAAAGGCTATCGAATGCTAGTAAAAGACAGATTACACTATCTTAGGTACTTGTTTTGTTCTCTTTTGCCATAGATTATCTGTTTCTTAATCCTGTTGGGAAACTTCAGTTGCGAGAATTCTGTTTTCTGTGAAAGTTCAGATTTGATTTAATTATATTCGTTAGCATTTTTTTTTTTTTTTTAAAGTAAGTTGTAATTGTTGTAACATTTTAATTAATATACAATCAGAACTTACGTTAAGAGAATCTAAGCCTGAAAAGTTTTTTGTTTTTTTTTCGGGAGAGGGGCGGGATGGTCTGGTACAGAGCCAGCAACAAGTCTGCCCCACTTGAGTCGAAGTAAGATCTACCGAATACTTTAAAGAGCTACTAGTTTCAAGGAGGCAATCTCTGAGACAATCCAGACTGAACAAGCCTTTATAAAATAAATACTGGATTGGTCACTTACTCCATCAATACATTCAACATGTTCAGTATATTATTCAATAATGCCAGATTCCGTTAATATTGTTATCATTTATTCAACAGCGCGAACGTTCATTTCACTTATATTTGTTATTAGCTGTATTGACCGTTATAAATTTTGTTATAAGTAATCGGCCTCATTTTACATATACATTTATGATTTTTATTTTATGTTTTTTTTTTTTTTTTTTTTTGTGTGTGGCATAAATGCTTAGTTATCGGAAAAAATAACAATGTGTTCTATTTTCTATTTTTTTAAATTTCAACATATTTATTTATATTAAACGAAAGAAAAATTAATAATATATGAAGCTGAATAGGGATAAAATTGACCTTGGACCCAATTTATCAGTGATATAAAATAATGAAAACATAACAGCATAATTAATTTCATTTCTAAAAATTACAAACATTTAGAGTAAAATTTGAAAGTTATTGCGGACAAAAAAAAATATAAAGAAAACCCTTGAGACAATATGAAATATAAAAAAAATAATCTCTTCAAAAAATTATTATTTATTTATTAATTATTAAATTAATCGCCTGAATATATATAGGGTGGCGGACATCATGAACTAAAAAATAATAAAGAAATATTTATTAAATGCTGAAGTTTTAGCTTACATTGCATCTCTTCTTTTTAGGGCTGCAAAGAACAAGATACAGTGAAGATGGTAAAATAATAAAATAAAATAAGCGTGAACTCCAAATGAGCAGGCATCTCCAAAACTTCCACAATTGTTCCCTATTGTCTATGGTATTGTTCTGCCTTAAAGAAAACCTTACATACCAAATTTCAGCTCATTTAACCCACATGTGACCGCTGGAGGTGCTCAAATGTAGCGTGGGGGAAATATATATATATATATATATATATATATATATATATATATATATATATATATATATATATATATATATATATATATATATCAGACATCTCCAAAACTTCCATAATCGTGTTCTAGGAGTTAAGAAATGGATAGAAAATGCAACCCGCCCCACGCCGCTGACCGACCCATTGTAATAGTCTATTTTATTCGGGGGAAACACCAGCAACAAAATAATAAAAAAAACTTTCGTTGTACTTTATTTCTTACTCAAGCTATACCGAATCGATTATATCATGAATTATAAATAATTCCTTAATTTTTATTATTAATTGCTAAGGAATTATTATCCATGTAAGTAGCTACATTTATTTTCAACATGAATCTAGGTAATTCAGGTTTTGATTATACAATTTTTCGGACAGCAGCAATTTTTCATTTCATCTCATAAATTGATGAACTAGATAAGTGAGACTTTAAATGAAGATAGCGCCTGGGTTAGAATATTTAGGCAGAGCGGGGGCCCGGCGAGGGGTTGGTGCGGATTAATGAATGCCTTTTTGATTAATTAGCGTGTCGTTATTAGCGAACCTCACACTCGATTAACCGAACCTCTTCTGGCTTCGTTACCCACTTTTATCCAATTATCTCCAGCGTTATTGCTATCTTGGTAGAGTTCATTTCTTGTCACTTGCATTATATTTCTTCATCTAACTATATAAAATAATTTAAAAAAAAAATCGTATTCATAACACAGGCCAACGATGAAAAAACTTTTGTACTGAAAATACTTTATTCTTTATTATAAATACTTTAGTTTTTAGGGTGCTGAATCCAAATATGATATTAAAAAAGCTGTATCAAGCACAATTTCTTCCTATCCTCACTTTCACGTTTCCTGTACATGTGCTCGGTACAATGTCTAATCGCGGCTGTAAAAACTCTGCTGACAGTTTTTGTTATATTTGTGGTGAGTTTGTGATTAAAAAACACCAAAAACCATTACAGACTTTGTCAAAAAGGTTTATCTATCATACTTTAGAACTAAACTTGGTGATCAGGATAAATCTTGGGCCCCGCATAAGGTATGTTATGCATGTTTCGAAGATCTTAGAAAATGGTCAAAAAATGAGAAAAAAACCCTTTAAATTTGCTGTTCATATGATATGGAGGGAGCCAAGAAATCATTCCGATGATTGCTACTTTTGCCGTGTCGATATTACGGTCATAACTCAAAATACAAGAAAGTAATAAGCTACCCTAACCTTCCGTCCGCCATCCGACCAATAGGGCACGGTGTACATTTACCGGTCCCTGAACTAACAGATGATTTACATTCTATTCCAACAGAAGTATTTTCTTAGTTAGTTTTTTCTTTAGTTAGATGAACAAGATGATGAAAAATTCCAATGTTTTACAGAAAATGTAGAGCCTAAACTGTTTACTCAAATCGAGCTTAACGACTTGGTTAGGGATCTTGGCTTAACGAAAGAAAAAGCTGAATTGCTTGGCTCTAGACTAAAAGAAAGGACCATGTTTCAAGTATCTCTGCCAAAAGTTTCCACACCTTTCAGAAGCTAAACTAAAAGAAGGCGTCTTTGTCGGACCTGACCTTAGAAAAATGATGTTTGATGTTAACTTTGAATCCACAATGACCTTAAATGAGAAAGAAGCATGGGTATCATTCAAGCAAGTCGTTACAAAGTTCTTGGGAAATGAAAAAGACCCAGAGTATGTTTCTATTGTAGCTAACATTTTACAGAAGTTTAAAAAGTTAGATGTTTGATGAGCCTTAAAGTTCACTTTTTGAACAGCCACCTTGATTACTTCCCGGACAATTTGGGAGATGTTAGTAAGGAGCAAGGTGAGCGTTTTCACCAGGACGTTAAAGTGATGGAAAAACGCTACCAGGGCCGCTGGAACACCAACATGATGGGTGACTACTGTTGGTCACTTCACCGAGAAGTTCAACAAGCGACTCATCGTAGAAAAAGCTACACAAGAAGCTTCAAAGAAAAAAGAGAAAGAAAGTATAGACCAATTCCAGTTTACAAGTGAAACCTGTATTTAGCACATTATATCACTGTTTTAAGTAGCCACTGTAAATACAAACCATGCTTATGATGTAACATAGTGTTTCATTAATTCTCCCGTATACCGTATAGGGGTTTAGATGGGGGTTTATACTATATAATACAAAGCATATTGCTGGAAAACTATGGGCGATACAAAAAAACTAAGGCCAGATTTAGATTCAGTACATAAAAATCTATAATGATCAACTATTAGAGTAAACAAGTTTTCAAAAAAATTTTTTTTACCCTGTGTAATTAATTAATTAAGGTTTTTAAAATTAACGATTATAATGATGAAAGATAATAATAAAATGTTTTACGAACCGCATCGAATTCCTCAACGTCAAAACTAGTAACTCTCAGCTCTAATTCTTTCCGAGTAATTGAGGAGAGCTATGAGTTAACTTCTTTTTCACTTTTTGAAGAAGGCTTTGTAGATGATAAGAATACACGTAACTCAGGAGGACCATTTCTCGGCTTACCAATTTATTCTTCCTTGTGACGATCAGGGCCGGAACTAGGATTATTTTCAGAGGAAGGGAAAGCTTAATTTGGCGCCCTTTCTTTAATCCTTCCCCCCTCAATAAAATTCAACCTCAGTATTTTTGGTAATATATTTCTAAATAAATATCATCATCTTACGAGCTAATAATATGTTATTAACTCATTTTATTGACTGAGTCAAGGTCAAAACAATCAAAAAGGGAAGCAAATATTTTTATTTTTAACTTCAAAATCAAATTTTATTCGAACTTTACCGCCTTCTGAATTCTGAGCCCCCTTTGCTCTAGCACCTAATCATCAAGTTACCCAAGCACGAAACTGTACAGGACAGAGGAAACTGAATCACCTAGTTTTAACCTGAATGGACCTGAATCTTTTCGATATAATAACTACCGATTTTTTTTTTTTTTTAAATTTATAATAAGCGTAATATTATAAAGGAGTCTTTTAATTGTTTAAAATATATTCCTGCCCTATTTTCGTATCGTAATTCTGGGTCCGCTGTGGCTGGCATCTGGATTCCTCTAACACTATGGCCCTCTTTGAGTCGGGCACAGTGAGCCGTTGTTCAAGAGAGCCAAACCGTAAGGTCGTTGAACTAAATGTCACTGAAAGTAATCTTTGGAATTCCAGCGACCTTGTATTAAAGCTCAGTTAAACTTTCTCGGGTTTTTTAATTTGCCAATAGATTTTATTTACCCTGAGTAAATAATAATTTAATTAATAATCGATCATGATTGATTGCGATGGGGGTAAACTATAAAATTTCTTCATTGGAGATTAGTCAATGCGGTGAATTATCGTTTAAAAAGGATTATTAAAAAAAATAATAATAACAATAAAATAATTATTATAATTAAAAACAGTGATAATATAATGTATAGGTAGATCGAATTATAAGAAATTAGAAAATAATATGCATAAATATGAATATTAGTCATTGTAGTACAAAGAAGTAAGAATAATAATATTAAAAAGAAAAATAATAAAAATTCAAAACCAAAAACCTGGTAGGAAAAAAAAAATTATATAGGCAAATAGAGGATACACTAGAAAATAATATAATAAAAACATTTACATGAAAATGGACTGCACAGCTTTTAGGCTGTAATAATAATAAAAACTGTTGGTCAGGAAATACAGTATAGTCAAAATTTAGGATGTTGGTTGTATATAATATGTAACAAAAAATATTGATATGAATAACTTACACTGTTGTTTATTTGTTTACTGTTCCTTGTGTTAAAATATACAAACACAGGAAATAAACATTTTTATTAGATTTATAGATTATAATATGCTTGAAATTTCCATTATTTTTGATCTTTTAGATTAAATTATTTAATGTTCTTGCTATTGTAGAAGGGTTATTTATATCCATTAATTCTCAAGAGTTATATTAATCTTTGTAATGCTGAAATATTTGTAGACTGTAAATACATATTATATAATACGTGTTTACCAACTATTTTCGTTATATTAAAAAAGGTGTGACCTAAATTATGAATTTGTTATTGTGGGTAGGAAAGTTGTTAAATCCATCCTTCTACCTGTTAATATAATTTTAATAATATTCAGAGATAATGCTTCATGTTAATGCCTAGAATTGTAGTATATATCAGTTTGGAATAGGTTTAAAAATGGTCCATTGGAGAATGAGTTACTGCCTGTCGGTAAAAATTGGAACGATGGAGTGGAGTGACAGTAGGGCCTTTAAAATCGTCATCACTCCAAGTACTCCGCTCGCTCCACTTCATCGTTCCATTTGGTGTGATCGTCAGTGGTCATTTATCTTCTCCTTTTTCAGATTATGACCTATTCTCCTTAGATCAGATTTTCTGGTGTAATATTTTCCAGATCACAGGAAATAGCTGTCCTCCAACAATTCCTAAAATTACGTGATCCGGCAGCTCATCGTATCCTCTTTTGTCTTCTCCAACTTTGATTATGGCTACTTTGTGTAAGGAGTTATCTCTCTTATGGGCTAAAGATGAGACTGAAGAGACTTAGGAATTGTTTCATAAGATTCATCTTCGGGTTTCCTAGGCGCTCTGCTATCTCCTGTTGAAGTGGCTTTGTCCTTCTTTCCGACGGTAATACTTTCTTCGTGTCTTTCTTTTCCAAGTACTTAGAACAAAAAAAAACTCCCTGCACCTTTGATCTATTCACTCTACGCTCTTCAGTTCACTCTTTGTATAAAATATCTCAACCTATCGATTTGCTTATATCCTTTTTAGAACTGCTTCCTTTGCTGCAGATCCTTCGTTTTTCGTGCTTGCTCTTTTTCTGTTGGAATTCTTTTTCCATCTCTATTCGTTTACATTACCTCTACCTTTTTCTTAAACAGTTTATTTAAAATGTTTGTCCTACTTCATCTACTTCATCAAGAAACCACCGTATCGTTGTAAACAATATGGATTTCTGTTATTAAAATTACAACTAACAGATAATTGACCATTGTCTTTTTGTAAATATTTAGCCAGACAAGTGTACATGAAGTCTGTATAATGTAATTATTCTTAGGAGTCTTTATTCTCAGAGTAAAAAGATTTTTTGGTATCATTTAATTTCGAATAAAAAAAAAATTGTTGTTTTTATTTATTGAAGAGTGATCCAAAAAACACCCATTGACATATGGTTGATCTATGTACCGACATAAAGCCATTCTTCAACTACTTTCAGTAGGATTCTCTCGACCTGTTTGAACGGATTATATCAAAATTCTTCCATGGTATATCTTTGGTCCAATTTGCGCAGCATCCCATCATCTTGGTCCAGCCAGGACGGCGAGGGTAACGTGCTGGAGCCGCGCTTAGTAAACAGCTGCGTCAGAGCTCCATGACTCAGAGCCAGCCTACGTCAGCCGTCTCAATCGATACAGTTCTTGTGCATGTCTCTTCCCCTCCCCTCCCCCCAATCCCTATCCCATCCTGCATTACCTGATTTTTAATTATTTACAGTGTTTTTTCAGCTAAAAATTTAATTACTATGTTAATAAGTATGCATTTAAAATTGAGTTGGTTTCGTTTGAAATTAGCAAAGTTATTAAAAACACATGAAGATTTCCTGACCCTAAAAAATATGGGTCATCTCATCAAATCAACCAATGGTCTGGAACTTTAACTCCCAGAAATCAATGATTTTTTGTGCATATCGAAGTCGTTTTCTGAAAAAGGCGTAAGTGCCATTTAGCAAAATTTACAGGAAATACATGAAACGATTTTTCCACAAATAACAATTTTTTTTTTTTTAATTTTATACTTTATTTTATAGAGTAGGAGTTTATTAACCTGGCAAAACCTTTATAATTACAATATATTTTAAAGGATTCTAGCACTGGTTAAGGCCAGAGTGACTACTGAGAGTCGTTAGTATTCGGCGCTTACGTCAACAATAGTCAATTTTTAGACCATTTCCAATTTTTTTTTCGATATGTCGTAAGAGGAAATCGATATATGTTGATGCCCCATAATAAGTTGAAATCTAAATTTCGAATTTTTGGCGCTTAAGCCTTTTTCAAAAAACGACTTTGATATGCAGTGCTGTCAGTAAGGATAAAAAAATTCCAAATTTTTTTTTCCTTTTTAGTTTTTAACTTATAAAAAAATAAAAATCGTCTATTTTTTTTATAACCTTTAGAACATTCAAAAGCTTAAAGCTCCAAAACTATTTCCTCCAGTAAGTTCTAAATTGTTCCATTCTGTTCAGAATTTCGAGGGCTTTTAATTTTATATTATCTGACTTTACTTATTATATTTGAAATGTTTCATAATTTTCGAAAAGTTATTTTTTAATAACACAAAAACGATTTTTTTTTTCAATTTAGATTTGAAGCGATTAGTTTCAAAACCGATTCAATCCATTTTCAAATATTTTAGTGGAGACATCAAAAACATATAATTGTGCCCTATTTGAGTTAGAATAATCCCATGAGTTAGAACCCATTTTTATACTGGATTGTGATGCTTGTGGTCTAAACGGCTTTAATAGATGACGTATTTAGTGCATTGAAAAATAAAAATATTTTGGAAAAAAATGGATCGGAACAATTTTGAAACTTATCACCTCATGTAATAAGATTGTATGGACCATATTTCATGATGGGGTTCATATTAGGTCTATTGTAAAAAAAATAAATAATAAGTTAAATTCTAAAAATAAATCAATAAAGAATAAATAAATATACATAGGAATAAATATTATAAATAAATACAAAATTAACTAATAAAATTAAATGCTGAAAATTTAAAATTAGTGAGCTTTAGTGTATACGAGTATACACTTCATTGTTCGGTTATACAATCGGTCATACAAAAATAAATATTTATTCGAAAAAATAATTTTATTTTAATTTTTAATTAAAATAAAAAATGAAACTTACTGTAATAAAGAAAATAAATTATTCGTAATGGAAAAATCAAAATAAAATGTAAAATTCTTTACTGTAAAATAGTTATAATCACATTTGTTACTTTGGTGGTGACGGTTTTAATGAAGCATATTAAAAAAAAATGTGTATATATATATATATATATAATTATTATGTATATATTTATTTTTTATCTAATAGGTCTTTTGGTCAGATATAATATTTATTATTTTATACATATTTGTTATTCTAATGGGATATTGTCCCAGAATGAAGTTGTTTTTCTATATTTCACATATTTTTATATCAAATTATATATATATATATATATATATATATATATATATATATATATATATATATATATATATATATACATCAAATTAAAGCCCTTGTAAATCTGAAGAGAATGTTGCAAGATTGAGCTGTGTTGGACAAATAGTTTTTGAGTTACAAATACCAAGCGAAAAACCATTTTTTTTTCAAGCATGTATCAAAAAATAAAAAAAAAATTTATAGAGCATAAATATCTACCAAGTTTCATCCATTTTAAAAAAATCTTGAATCTAAAATTATTTTTTTATTGGTGGATCTACTGTGGAATGACCCTTTATCTCCCTTTATCCCCGAACGGCTCTTGACGTCAGAGAAATCGATTATATGTTCCTATCGATTTCTACGCACTTATTTGTATCCAAAGGTTTGTTTACATTTAAACAAGGCTAAGCGAATCGTGGGGTTCGATAGGGATAACACTTAACATCTTTGCCCACACACCTTCCTGCCTTGAGGCCCATAAAAACCCTAATTCTCAAGATCGGATCTATTACAATTCTTTCATCTATTTTTTGGTCTGCTTCTAGGGCTTTCAGCTGTCGGTTCAGCGTTGATTACGCTATTCGTTGTCCACCCCGAGAACTTTACAGGTCCTTTTTTTGTCTCCGTGGTCTTTAAAATCTGTTATTCCAATTATATTTACCTTGTGTAGGTCAAAGTATTCAGAATTGTTTTTATTCTCCGATTGAATCTTTTCATTTCCTCCCTCTTCGGGCCAAATATTGTAAGTAGTACCGTACTTAATTTTCGAATCCCTTTAGGTCTTGTTCTCTTAGCGCACGAAGGTCACGTTTGTGATCCCTAAATAACATTAGGAATTGTGATATTTTAATTTTTATTACTTTCTAGACTATGTTCACAAATTGAGTAATTTTTCACAAATAACAATAATAATAAATTCACACCGGATTCCCTTTTATATCACATTTTATTTGCTTTGTGCGTAATACCTTTAAAACCGATGATATATCCGATTCTCGATCTAAGGAATGATATATTAAAATTTAATATTATACAATGGTACGTTTTGCTCTTTTAGGTCTAAATCTGATTTTGGTTTGCATAAAATTGAATATTTTGTATTTTCGTGGCTAAATTAGATGATTTCTATTTTAATAGCATGAACGTTTGAACCATATTTCCCATATCAAACCACATATGTGCCCATAATTATGAAAGTGGTCTAAGTCATATATTTCTTGTTTCGAGATATTTAATGAATCGCATTTGAATAAATTAAAAAAATATTTTTATATTATGCGACATTTCAATTTATAATTTTATTAGTCTTGATTAATGGAAATTTATTATAGATACGAAATTTTGTATGTGTTTTATAGAGAATGTTGTTTTTAAAGCTTGAATTGACTTAAACAATTTTAAAAATTAACTGAATGTTCTATAATTGACTTTAAATAATAAAAAATTGTGATTTTTATTTGAAACAACAACTTTAACGAAATAATTCATAAACATTTATTAATCATTATTAACAAGTAATCCATTTGTATCATAATTTCGAGTTTTTAAGATTTTTAAAATGTTCCTGAAAAAATGGAGGGATGTATGGTAGTAAACACATAAGATCTTTATGTTTTTCTTCCGTTACTGGTCTAGTGGTGTTGTATAATGGAAGTAATTGAATATTTTCGTATATTTTTGGTCTTCCTCTTTTAGGTTTATATAATAGTTTAAGTTTATGTTTATATAATTTCTTTAAATTGTTGACTTAGACCACTTTCATAATTAACACTAAATGAATTCCGTATAACGTTGTAATTACAACTACTATCTAAGGGTTCATTTTTGACTATATCGTAAAAATTACATTGAATAAATTTAGTTTAAAATCAAATGAAATAAGTGATAAATTCATTTTTTTTTAATTTTGACTTAGACCACTTTCATAATTATGGGCACATATTTTATATATGTTATATCAGGGTATATTTGTTAATATTTATTGTTTTTAATTTTATATTTTTTTCTTAATCAATCTTTTATTAAATTTATAGGTTATGATTTTCATTCATCTAGATTTAGGTTAATCTACCTATTGTATTAGAAATAGATTTTTTCTCATGTTGCTACATGCTTTAATTCATAGGATGTAGCTCTCGTACTATATTAGATAAGCTTTCCATGATTTAATATTATAAATTAAACTAAATAGATGATATTTGATTGACGTTATCAGACACAAATATACACATTTTGTGTTCTCATTGCTGGATTTAGAGTTATTTACTACAGATTTTTCATTTTTTTTTTTTTTTTTAAAGCCCGAAAATCCGGTCTGTAATGATAGCCTGGTTTTTATTCCTCCATTGATTTAATATCTTTTAGATATTATATATCTCAAATATGTATTTTAACTTCACTGGTGGAAGTGCATACACATTCAATCGTAAACACGTCCTTGTCTTATATAATGTATAATAATAAAATTATAATTAATTCGTTGCATTGAAAAACTACCTTTGAAGGAAAAGTCATTATTAATTTGAGGTGTTAAACAATTACTGTTGCTAATATTGATATATTTACATCTTTTATTTATAATTTATAGGAATTTATTTATAAGTCTTCAGGAATTTCAATATTTATTAGTGAACAGGACTTCCATTGATTGATTTATTTATCAATCATATAAGACAGGCTACGAGCTTCAAACCGGACACTAAAAACTTAAACATCCATTATGCAGATATTGTTAACAAATTATAAATATACTTATTTAACAAATATAATACCATAAATAAGTACCTATAATTTTTTTATTTATTATTTTACTTCCTTTCAGATTTTAACGGAAATATCCATTTTTATCATCCCTGAATTCATTTTGACTAGTTTCGTCGTGACCTCAATACGTAGGTTCGTTCGTATCTCGCATAACTCAAAAACTGTTAGCCGTAGAAAGTTAAAATTTTGTATTTGGGATTGTTGCAACATCTAGTTACGAACTTCCGTTTTTGGTTACTACTTGATCACTAGAAGTGATACTGCACTTCAGGATCATAATAAACTTTCATCAAAAATCATATTAAAATATAATGTAAACATTTAAAAAAAATTTATAACACAGAATCAGATAATGGCAGATAATCAGAGTGAAATAGTCCAGATTAATTAAAAATAAACAAATTAAGGAAATTAATATATGGGGAATGAACAGTTGAAGTATTATACTTATTATAAACAATTGCAATGGACAAATATCTATTAAGGAATAGCTCAGTTGTAACAGTGAAGAGAAAATTAAAAGATGTAGACACTCCTGTAAACATTTATATTGTACATTAAAATTTTATTTACTAATGACGGTATTGTAAGATTAAAATGTACGATAAATAGGAGTAATTGTACGGTAAATTAAGTAATATTGTAATAGGGAAATCAGTATAATTAATTAATATAGTATCAATTATTAATTAAAATGTATTGCAGAAAGATTGACGTTCTGATGATGGCGATAAGATCCCGAAACGTCAAAATTGAATTGTTATGTAAGCGAGTGATAAACCAATTAAATGAAGTCCTGTTCATTGATAAATATTTTAATATATTTGTATACCCACTTTTGAAATCGAACTATTGCCATAATTTTTTCTTAAGTGATTATAAATTAGGTATGTAAGCATTCAGTAAATTATATCTATCATAAATTGTCATTAGAGGTCTTTATGCTACTTTTAACAATGTTAAAAATCGGAGAATTCTTACTAATGACGTAACTGTTCATATCGCCATGTGGTCTGTATATATGCATAATAACTCGATGATTTAACCATTTAAGCAATTTAAAACTGTTTAAGTTTTGAACTGGCTGAAAGCGCAATGCACTTAGCTAAAATAATGTCAATATCATGGCAATTGCGTTTCATTTTTCAATTATATCAATGTAATATCCAACTGCGGAGTAAACAGTATTCTTGTATTTGATATTCAATTGTTGACATGTTTCGTATAAATCATGCATTTATAATCCTGTCTACACAATGCAATTGGCTGCAATTAAAAATGCATGTAGTATCTGCGTCGTTTTTTTGAAAAATGCTTGAGCCCTTTAAAATTCAATTTATTACGAGACATAAAAACCAACTCAATCGATTTCCGTTCACGATATTTACATAACATTTACATACGTAACATTTTAACATTTTGTAAAAATATAAACGTTCTAACTCGCGTTAGAATCCTTAACAATATATTGTAATTTTTATAGTTTTTCCACCTTAATAAACTACTACTTTACGCAACAATGAATAAAATTTAAAAAAAATATTTTTCCGAAAATTTTTTTTTTCGCGTTCCCTGTTAAGCTAACCAAATGGTGCTTAAGCCTTTTTCAAAAAACTATGTCGATATGAATACCTAGATATATTCCTAGATACCTAGATATATTTCATACATATAGAAAATCTTCACATAATATTGCCTAATGACTTTTTTGTCTAAAGTGATTTTTTTTTAAATTCGCCTTTAATATTCTTGTAATAAATTCTTTTTAAATAAAAATATGACACATTTTGTTTCACAAAAAGCTTACATTACAAGGCTTAAGCGCCAAAAATTCAATTTATTCTAGGACGTAAACACCAACTCTTTCGATTCCCGCTTTCGATGTATCGTGAAAAAAAATTGGAAATGGTCTAGAAATCGATTATTGATGACGTAAGCCCAAATACTGACTTGTCAGTTGCCACTCTTGCGTTGACTAGTGCTTGAATCCTTGTGATTTATTCTTTAAATTATATTTATTTATTCGTTTTGATATTCTATTCTTATTAATTATTGTCCTTATTATATTTTTCTCGGCATGTTGATTTTTAGAAAATAATTTTAAAAAACGCTGCAAATTATTACACAATGGTTTATTATTTCCACTTATTTATTCCACAAAAATATCTATTCTGTCAAAGTAAAAAATATGAAGCAGTAGATACCAAAGGAAAAGAAATTTGAAGCTTGTCACAAGATGTTCGCCGTGAGAGTGCCGAACTGTGTTAATTAAAAAAACTGCGTCAATGCAAGTAGGCTGTGATGTAAAATGATACAGAGGAAATATTTGATGTGCACTTCACTAGGAAAAAATAAAAACGAAGTTCATTAAGCTATATTTCAGCTAATAATGGTCCGATTTAGGTGATTTCTAGTTCGTATTGTAGGGATTTTCGTAAGCTTTCGTTTTTTTACGTAAGCATTTACAGATAGAGATTTTTTTTAGTTTTCGTTCTTTTTCTTTTTTGTTATTTTAATGTCTCGTTATGCTGATTCCAAAACACCTTACATTTCTCCTCTATGTTTATAAATGGCCAAGTTATGGGTATATAAGATCTTTAATCGGCAATTATTATAGATTTTTGTTTTTCAATTTTTTTTTTTGTTTTGATTTCTCGTTATGCTGATTCCAAAATACCTTACATTTTCTCTCTATCTTTATAAATGACCGAGTTATGGGCTTATTACATATTTAATCGATAATTATACAGATTTTTTGTTTTTCAATTTTTTTTTTTTTTTTTTTTTTTTTTTTCATGTCTCGTTATGCTGATTCCAAAACACCTTACATTTTCTCTCTATCTTTATAAATGACCGAGTTATGGACTTATGAGATCTCTAATCGGCCGCCATTTTGAAACAAACGGACGGATTATAATGTCGAGTTCCGAGGATCATCCCGGGGTGATCTGTGACTTTGGTACCAAATCTCAAGAAAATCGGTCCAGAAGTCTCGGAGAAAAGCCGCGGACGGCGGACGGCGGACGGACGGATTTTTTTTTATTCGATATTTGGATTCTACGTATCTTGAAACGTAAAACCTCAAATTTTGAGGGGGGTTACAAAAAAATTTTCTTTGGTCGATTCCAAAGGTCTATTATTGAAAATAATAAAGCAATAAGTAATAATAATAAAATAAATAAATAATTTGTAAATGCACAAATCATATTCGAATCATGGTGGGGAGGGGAGGAGGGAGGGGAAAATCAATGTATAGGATATAATTGGAAGATGTCGAAAAAAATACCTTAAGTCTCTGAAATATCAGTAAACAAATAACCAGTCAATATTTTATCAATTCAGACTTCATCAAGACAGAAAAAGACATGGCATTAATTCAAAACAAAGACCTCAAATTTCACATCAACAGTCTTTGGTCTGAATTTATGTGATATTGATATTTTCTGTCATAACTGTGTCTGAATTGGCTAGTTTGATATTTCAAGTATTTTCGGAATCTTACAATATTTTTTTCCATCCATGATTCGGGGCATATTTCGTGTACATATTTACAACTTATTTATTTTAGTTTTATTTATTGTTATAATTTAGTTTTATATCATTATTACTCATTTACTACCTTGAGAAATAAAATCTATTTATTTGAGATATATCGGTAAAAAAACTTACGGTAAATATATGTATAATATATATATATATATATATATATATATATATATATATATATATATATATATATATATATATATATATATGTTTAACCTAAACCTAATACAACAATAAATTAACCTAAATCTAGAAAAAAAATGACTGATATAGCTTATATCAGGTTGGTAGGAAAACAATTTCGTTTTTTAACCAATAAATTTGAACATGAATGTTTCAGCTTATAATAAACTTTATTAATCAAAGTTAGAACCATTAGAATCAATACACTTTTGCCAACGAGAAACAAGTTTATTTATCCCGGTAGCGTAAAATTCCGGAGTGCAGGAGGCGATGAAGTCGTTAAAGGCGTTTTTGGCCTCGCCTTCGTTCTTGAAGCATTTCCCTTGAAGGAAGTTGTCGAGATGCTTGAAAAAGTGGTAGTCAGTCGGTAGGCGAAAGGTCTGGCGAGTATGGCGGATGAGGTAGAGTCTCGAAGCCTAATTCGTTCAACTTCTGCAGAGAAAGAGACAATGACACTTCGAAACGGCGATTTTTCTGATTTTCCTTCAGTTCGTGTGGGACCCATTTGTCGAGTTTTTTTGTTTTTCCAAGTTGTTTTAGATGATCCATAACTGTCGGATGGGTGACGCCTAACTCTTTCGCAAGCTCTCTAATCGTTGAGCGCGGTTCTGCTTCAATCAATGCCTTCAACTGGTCGTTGTAAATCACCGATGGACGCCCACGACCTTCTTGATCTTCGAGGCTCTCATCTCCACTGCGAAACTTCTTAAACCAAAGTTGAACCACACGTACTTGAACAATGTCTGGCCCAAACGCATCGTTAATTTTTCGAGTAGTCTCGGCCGCTTTAGTACCCAGTTTAAACTCGTACAGGAAAATAGTCCAGATTTGCTTCTTCTCCATTGTCTATTTAAGAGCAAAAAAAAAAACACTTAAATCAACAAAATCTTGAAAGTTTTTATTCAAAATACAAAGCAAAGTTAGCGCTTTGAAATGATAAAACACACTAACACATTAATACATAACTTATCTTAATATCAACAATAAAAACATCAACAATACAAAAAACGAAATTGTTTTCCTACCAACCTAATATAACACGATTTCTCAAAAATGTCGGTTAGTTCTTTTTGCATATCTTGCTTCAATTGTGGTTGTGGGTTATGCATTGGTTACACTATTGCCATCTCATGTGTATGCGATTTTTTTTTCTTGGCTTCGCAAATCGATTCAAGGTCTGCACAAGGAAAACAATGATTCATCATAGAAAAAAGGGAGCTACAGTCCTCGAGCCGTAGAACAATTTTGAAACACATGAGAGGCTGAATTATTCAACAGCTTAGTGCTGAATATTTGAATAAAATTTTCTTTGTGTACTTTCAGGACAAAAAAAAATATATATATTTTTTGCGAACCGATTGTAACTGTTATAAACGATTTTTTTCCTTCCCACCTACTATTCAACTGATATATTAATCTTCATAAGTTTGTAATACTCGAGTTTTATCGGTGATGATTTTAATTTTTTTTACTTTATTTGATTAATTAACATCTATATACATATATATTTACTAACAGCTTATGTCTATATCGGTCTGAAGATAAATATAAATCTTGAGTTATGAGTTAGTGTTGAATGATATCGTTTGTTTAAAAGATGTACTAGTAATTCGAGTCTTAATAGTAAATTTCCGTAATAAAATATATGCATATTTGATAATAATCTATATGATAATCGAAGTTAGAAACGACAAAATTGGGATTTTTCTGTTTCTGTACACGTTCCGTTGGATAAATATTGGAATATTTATAGAATTTTAATGTTATATATTTATTCTAATGTTATTCTGGAATATGAATTGCGCTAAAATTAAAATTAAAAAAATATATAATCTTCTTTTAAAATTTCGTAAAAAAATTACAAATAATATCTTTGATTAGAAAATTAGGGAATATTTTAATTCGTCCTCATTGAATCTTACCCATTCTCTTCTCTGTTTTTTTTTTTCTCGAAGGAGTTTGCCATTTAATGAATGTGTAGGTATGCTTTTAATTAAATCTTCACAATTTTTTTTTTTTTTAAGGAGTAGTTCGGATTACATAACCGTTCGGATTAACGAGAATCCACAGTACATCACATGCTGAGCGCAATGCGAGATTAGCTATGAATCCTTTTGGTGATAGTCAACCCAAAATGAATAGAATATTGGCTAATGTTAGAAAGTTTGCTAATATTTTCATTCAGCTCACAAACTATTTTATATAATAAAATACATTTATTAGCAAGAGTTGTTTCAGCACCACAATAAACCATAAGATAATCGGTTTAAGAAGATAGCTATTGGACTTTCTGATCCCAACTTTGCGTGAATGGAATTTGCACGGATTTGCTGACGTTAATGGCAGTTTTCCATTTAACAAACTTTTCTTGTAGGATTATAGAGCGAGTATAGAGCTCTGCGGAATGCCAACTTTTGCTGAGGAGTATGGGAAAAGCGATGAACGTTGATGAATATTGAAGTATCTCTCTTCAAAGGGTTATTCTTAGATCAAGGGCTATTTTCATGGTAAAAATTTTAATAATTTTGGCTGCATTTAAATATTATTTTTTAAGTTCCCACATCTTCTATTTATCCACCTTATACAGCTGTCAATCTTAACAAATGTACAAGATCATAAGTCAAATTGGGTGGTAATGATCGCGCGAGTTCGGTATTGACAATATTAGCTTAATTAATTTAATATGTTTTTTTAATATCGAGTGGTAAGAAAATAATTGCTGTTGGGCAAAATATGTACTGTAGGTACTTGTGCCCTCTATGTATAGGAAATTATTAATAGAAATTTAAACAAAAATGTATTTATTTACTAATCTTATATAAAATACTTTCTAAGATAAAAGATTTATTTTTTATCAATTTTATTTTAACTTAAGCTTCAACTACTGCATTTTTTCCTTTTGTCTATCCTCTTCTAGTAAATTAGGATTGCTGGTCCATCCGCTCCGGTCTAATATTTAATATTCGCTAAAAAATTCCTTTGTTGTTTTCTTTTTTTCAAGGCTTTATCTATAAATTTTTATTTTTTACTTGGTAATGACATTAAAATGAGAGGACAAAATTCGGAAGGTGCATAAACATAATTCACTGTCAGCAAAAAAATATATAATTCAGAATCTTTAAGTTATACTTTACGAGTGGAAAGTAGTAGCAATGAAGTCTATGACTCTATGAAGCTGGTGGGTTTTGGAATGATAAATCGCTTGTTAAATAAAATTATCTGTTTGGAAGGCAATATTCTGTGATTTCTGTAAGAAAAAGGTGATCGGATGTTCGGTTTTAACCGACGAAATGAGAGTTGTGGAAATATTAGCTGTGATTTTCTATTTATGCTTTTATATTGATTTTAACTTAAATATTATTTTCTAAGCACCAGCTTCATTAAAAATTGATATATTTTTTTTTTTTAAATTTTGAAACGAATTCTCTAAAATCACTGTTCCAACAACACATGCGTTGTATAATTCCTGGATTCTAGTTACATGAAATTACATGATACGGCATCCTCGTTGCTTTCCATCGTCTTGTAACTAGCCTGATGCCATTCCAATGAAATGAATCTCCTTCCAAGAACTTACTCAGCCAAGGACGGCCGAACTAGCCGGAGTGACCTTCACCTTGTCCTCTTGGGAAGGCCTTCTCGAAGGCAGTCTGGGCTTTAATACCCAAGCAGGGAGCACGTTGGGTTGTTATAACATGTATGTTGTTATAGCATGGAATAACAGGGTTTTATGCTATATTTCAAGCTTATTGTAATATTTTCGTAATAAAAATTGTTCTAAAATTGAATCATTTAAATAACCTATAGTTTTTACAAAGTAATGGATTAGTAATGGTGTTTGTTCATGGACATTTATTAGTTTCATTAAGGCTAGAATATTCTTACGTTTATGAAGTTTAGAAGTCTATTTAACTCTTAGAAATATTTAATATTTAGAAATATTTAGTTCTTAGAAAAAGAACTGGAACAAGCTTTGGCAAAATACAAAAAATGGTGGTAGTATTCCAAAATCCGCCAGAAGGAAAATTTGGATTCCCGACACCGAAAAGGGGTGGACATGTGTGGGCCAATAAGTTAAGTAAATATGGAATCATTCTGAAACAGGGGAATAATTCATTGATGTGGCAGGAAGAAGCTTTAGAAGAAATCGAATTTATCTTGTATCCTGTCAAGAACGATTTTCTTTTACTATTGCATCTCCAAAATAAGTTGCTGAAGAGAGAAAGGAAAACAGGAAAGGTGCCAGAGAAGAGGAGAGCCGCGATAACAGGAATGGTCATAGGATCAAAAGAAGGATATAGAACCAGAAGTGGGAGAAGAGTCATGATTCCGAACAGGCTCAACCTTTGAGAGAAGAAAGCGTGTAATTAGGACATATATTTCTAGTTTATTGAGGTTACAGTTGGGTTTATTGTTATTTTGTAATGTGTTTATAGAGTATACCAAAAAAATAGTTGTTATAAATGTGTTATTCATCTACAATTATTACCGTGTCTGGTCCACGAGTTAGGTTCCCTTACCTACCCATTAGTCTTGAAACGAACTGGTCTCGCGTTAAGAATTAGTTCTAGAATAAGCCTGATATAGAACTAGTTCACTCCTATGCGGAACGGTAGCCGGTACTTCATTCGTTTTATTCTCGTGATAGTGAAGTATTAGAATAGGTCGCGTTAAGTCCATAAGTTTTATTTGTGTCATAATTAGGCGCATTAATGGTATTTCAAAGGATTTTGGTTGAAAGGATTGTATATAGGAGAAATTTGAGTCCTCCCTCCCCCTCATGGAGCCTCAAAGCTCAACTCCGTATAAGTTGATGATAATGTATATGAGCTCTATGCATTACATTAGAAGTTTGCGGCGTTTGTCAGGTTTATTAAAAAAAATAATTATTATTATTGTGATTTGGCACGAAAGTCACAGATCACTCCAGGATGATCCTCAGAACTCGGAATTTACATTCACCATTTCGTTTCATAATGGCGGACGATTAAAGATTTCATGCACGCACATCTCGGTCATTTATGAAGATAGAGGAAAAATATAGTGTTTTGTAATCATTAAACCAAAACGTATTTATTAAACTAAATATTGTTGATATATTTAAGTTATATCAAGTAAAAGTTATTCAATCGAAATTTCAGCTTTTGATGTCAGCCAGAATGAGAAGTTTGGCATTCGCCTAATGCTTTACCTTGGCTATGGTATTTCTCGCAGTTAATGGTATGCATCGAATCCTGACAGCTTGTCGATTCCTCTCAGGTCCAATAATCTACTAAGCGCTCGGATGAATTATTATCATATTGTGAAACGGACTTCTGTTATTCTATTGATTTATAATAATAAAACAAAATGTATATTGTAATCTTTATCAATTATTAATAATTAAGCGTTATCTTCTAGCTAAATGATTCCTTATGGAAAGTATAAAGTGGTTAATAACAACCTTTTTTTTTTAATCCTTATTTTTACAGTCCAAACAATGCGAAATATTTATATTTTTTTAGTATTTGTAATAAGAGACATAATGGAGAATCGAAACTAATTTAATCTGTAAGTTTATTTTTGGTTTATTAACGAACTATTGTAATAGACCAAGAAAAACTGTTTAATCCTCTCACTTAAAATTTTTTAATTATGTTTCCAAAAATGCTTTCTGGATCTTTGATTTCAATGATATATATATATATATATATATATATATATATATATATATATATAAAAAATGATAATACGATTGTATTAATAATAATGTCGATATATGCGCCCCACTTGAGCGAACGCTCTGCCGGCTCACCGTTACAGGACTACTTGTGAGAGGTCAATGAGGTGAAATTCAACAGTGAACTGTTATTGCGCCCAACTATCATATTATAATAGTTATTATTAATATAACTTAGTTGTGATAATAAATATAGTTTTTAATAAATATATCAATAAATTGCTAGCATTAACAGGTTGGTATACTGATACTTAACAGTATGTTTTTTTTTACTACACGTGAAATGTCTCAAATGTATTACACGTAGCGGTTAGGGACAGATGTATAAAAAATTAACTATTTTTAAAATTAAACTATTTTATTAATATTAAAGCTTTACGAACCCGAAGGTTCGATATCGACGAAAATTTAAAACGCGGCAAATTATTAAACTTTGATTTTTTATTTCCAAATAGTCATATTTAAAAAAATTATTACAAATTTACTGGGATTGGATTTATTTTATTGTTTTAATTTGGCATAATGATTCCAACACAATATTTTCCCTCTATCTTCTTATTTAGACGAGATGTGAGCGTATGAAATTTCTGATCGGCAGCCATTTTGAAACGAAATGGCGGATGGTAATTTCGAGTTCCGAGGATCATTCTGGGGCGATCCTTTGCCTTTGGTGCCAAATCTAAAAATAACTGGTAAAGTAATCTCGGAGAAAAGCCGCGGACAGGTGGATTTTTAAAAATTCGCTTTTTGGATCCTGCATATCTTGAAACGTAAAACCTCATATTTTGGGGAAAGGTTAAAATTTATTTTTTCTTAGTCGATTGCAAAAGGTCTTTATTGAAAATAATTAACCAAAATGTTTATAAAATTTAAAAAAAAAATCTTCATAAAATTCCCTACCTTTCAAAAAAATTTCTAAATACCTTGAACTGTACTTAGGGCGTAGAATTGCTTGGAATAAAAACACCAGACTTATAAACGACTACATCTTTAACAACACTGTGCTGCTGACTTATTGACTTGATAATCAACTTCCTTTACAAAAAGGAAAATTATTACACAACTCCATTACAAAAAAAAAAAATTGTGCCTACGGAGTAGAACTTCAGGCTTCTGCAGAAGTAACGCGAATTCATAAAATCCAAACTATACAGTCGAAAATACTTCTACTCACACCATAGTTTATTTCAAATCATACAATTCACAATTATTTACACACACTATTCGTTCATGAATACATGAACATCAAAATCAATTTCAACTTCTCTATCCGACATCATTCCGATCAACTTGTATTGTCTAATTATAGACTTGGCTTAGAGGTGGCCCAGAGAGACCTCTTTAAGTCAGAGGTTCCCAAACCGTGGCGCATGCGCCAAACATGGCGCATTGGATGATTGCATGCGGCCCAGTGCATCTTTGCGCCTTTATGTGTTTTTATATCCTGGGTTTTGACCATAGGGTCGATTCAATACTCTTTGCATGCCATGTCTAGAAGTATACTTCTATTAAAAAAGTTATTAAATACAGTCGAACCTCTGTATATCGAACTTCCGTATTTCTACAATCTCTATTTATCGAACTTTTTTTTGTAACCTTGAATTTTTATTAGAAAAAATATTTTGTATATCGAATAAAATTTCTATTATCGAACAAAAAAATCCCATTTCAAAAAAGATAAAATGTGATTGGCATGAAAAAGAGCCTGATGTTTACGTACATCAGAATGGGTGATAATTGAATAAGAAAAAAAAAAAATGTTCCACTGGTTTGCAAAGCAATGGAAATTCATGGAAGATCTTGTTTCAGAAGCACAGGAGTACCTAAAATCTCTGAATATCTTTCCTAATATATAGTAAAATTTTCATTTTAAATTCAGTTTAACTTTGCCTTTCTTGTTGTGAACATTCTTCCTATACATGACTACGGTGATGAATTATACACAAATAGACATTAGAAACTATTTTGTGCTAACTATAAAATATATTAATTTGTAAGCCATTTCCTTATTACATTATAAATGTACATTTGTAAAAAAATCTGCAATCACAGATGTAACTTGTACAATTTTTCAAGTAAGTGTTATTGATCGTTCAGTTTTGTTTTTCTTCAACCATAAAAAATAGTCTTTTATACTTCTTTAACCCTTAAGAATAGTTCAATTGTTTTTCGGCTTAAAAGGGTGAAAAATTGCAATCTTTCTATATATCGAATTTTTTTCAAGGAACCTTTATGTTCGATATATAGAGGTTCGACTGTATATGCCAGGACCAAGACTGAGAGTGAGATGTCTCAATACCTAGTACTGTGGTCCAGAGTTATCTTCACCAAACTAGACTCTCCGGCATCTGTAGCACCATTACGAAGTGATCACCCTCTTGTACAAGAGATCATTTCTGACTATTGCTGATTGGTGCTGTAATTATACTAGCCTAAATTAATTAACTTGCTAATTACTAATTAATTGCGTAATTAGATTATTCTCTTTCCTCTCCTAAGGGAAGCAGATCTCTTCCTTATCTGTATTGTTGAACCCTTAGTGCTCGAGTTATATTGCGCATCTGAACTCTGTGAAAAAATTGGCGTTATGTTATGCAAAAGGTTGGCTATCAAATAGTTCTACAGACTTTTTTATATATCGTAATTTATAGACTTATGTACTAAGTATATTGATTATGTACTACAAACAAGCTACAGTGACTGTTCTTGTAATACTTTATATTATTATTAAGCTCTCTAAAAACTTTTAAGTTTTGCTATGCGGACTTATTAGATAACGATTCTGGTACTATCAATCAATAAGCCGTAGTGGGCGTTACGGGTGGAACAAGGGTACGTCGAGCTGACCCGTGAATGGGCAATATCGATCCGCGCGTACTCGAGGTAGAACTCTATTTATACACCTCGCTCTGTAGTAACTGCCGCTTCCGATGCCCTTTCACTACGACCCCTCGCGTTTCCGAACTATACACTCCTTCGCAACTTCTTGATGGAATTTCCTCGTCGAGTCGGCTCGATCGACCCTTCCGACAGGGATTGTGATGACGGGAAATTAAGGAAAGTGTGTAGGAAGGCGTTCATCAAAGGAAATTACTGGGTCTGCAAAGCATTAGGTAACTAATAATCGATAAGGCATAGGCAGCATGATTGCAACACTACTGTATAAGCGAGCTGTACTTTAAGAAAACTTTGCAGGTAAAATTAAATATCGACAATATGCCTCCAGGTCCCACTTTATTATTTTCAATAATTAATCTTTGTAATCGATCAAGAAAATAAAAATTAATCCATTCCTTAAAATTTGAGGTTTTCTGTTCCAAAATAAGAATTCATAAATCGATTAAAAAAGTCCTCGGCTTTTCACAGTCTCAGGTTAACCCAGAATGATCCTCGGAACTCGACATTACCATCAGCCGTTTAGGTTTCGAACCTCCATGTCTCAGCCATTTATAAATATACATGAAAAATATTAAGTGTTCTGAAATTATTATAATTCACCGAAAAGAGAAAAAAAAAATCAATTCAAATAATTTTTCAATTTTTTTAAAAATATATAATAGGGAATAAAAAAACTTTATATTTAAATATTTTGCAATTTTTTTTTTTTTATTGAAATAAAAGTTTAGCATTTCTATCGCATTACAAAAGAATTCGGATCGAGTGGTATGCGTCATTTTTACCTTATCACCTTTCTTAGCGTTATCACTTGTCTACGACCAGTTGTAATAGTCTCGAAGTTTTAAAAGCTTTAAAGGGATAGAAGTTTTTTTTTTTTTGTCTCCTGAAAAATAGCGTCAGAATCGCTACTGACATAATTTACTGCAAACAGTAACATAATTGTTACTCAATTAATATACAAGAATGAAATCGTCATAATGGGGATATAAATATCGAACAAATCTATCCTAATATCGATATATATATATATATATATATATATATATATATATATATATATATATATATATATATATATATATATATATATATACAATCATACTTTCAAATATATCGGAAATACCATTAAAAAATATCGATATTTTGATTTATCGGGCCTCGATATTTTTAATCATTTAAAAAAGGATTGAATTGTGGATAATATAAATTAACAATTCTTAGGCTTTTAAAATTTAAAATTTATATCGATGGTTACTATGTGAAACCACTTAAATACAAAACATTTTGATTCAGGATGGTTTCACTATTTTATTTTTGTCTACATTTTACGCACAACAAGATTTATTTAGTTTTTTGTCATTAATTTATTAAATATTTTTCAAATCAACCGTTCTATTTTTCTGAGATGCCTACGTATTACATCTTTCTACTTAGTTTTGTACTTATTGATCTGTCGACGTGCTTCGAAGCAATGCGAATTTTATCAAGAACCTAAGAAATTTAATATTTCGGTTGGTATACCTGGTGTTTTTTGTTCAAATGGATTAAATCGTACTTCATATTGTTTCTCAATTATATTTTTCAATAGCCATTTGAGATTTCATTCGATTCGAATTCGACATGTTCCGGAAGTTGGACGATGGAGTAGTTTCCAGGTTATTAACTACGCTAAAGGCAGGATAATGAACCAGCTATAAGCCTAGGTCATTAGTCCGGGATTAAACGGGGGTGTTATACTGTAAATAGGTTGTCTACCTTTAGTTACCTCTAATGGGTTTTTTACTCTTTGTCTCGAGTACCTTCTTAAAAAATAGCTCCTAAACTATTAAAAATTTCGAAACGAGATCTGATGGAGAGAAATCCCACATATTGGTTGACCTTTTACAAAAGCTTATTTCTCATCTCAATGTCCTCAATCCCACAAATATAGAACGTATTGACCCAGAACTAATCCTGAAATGCCACTCCCCAAAAATTTTTCATTTTTTCAAAAATATAATAAAAATAAAATAGAACCTAAAAAAAATTTATTTTGTGACACAGTGTACCTTATATAAAAATATAAGCTTGCATGATGAAGCAAAAGTAGGGGAGGAAGAAGAAAATTCTCACAACGAACATAGAAAATAAAACAATACAGAGCCCTATCAGGAATAAGAAATTATATGTTTATAAATCCTTCCATTGAATCCAGATTTCCCAGATTTTATTTCACTGCTTGTTATTTATACATTTCAGAAAAATCTTATATTAATTTTAAAGATTCGTCTTCATAAAAAAATGCAAACTGATTTGCAAAAGTTTATTAAACAAACAAAACGATATATATTACAATAAATGGACTTAATAAAATAATAAATTGAAAATAAAGTTCTCAAATCCAAAATCAAATGTGAAATTTTATATCACATAACAAAATATAGGGTCAGTAAAATTAACAACCCCAAAAATTCTGTAGATAATAGTCTATCTATAAAAAAAAAAAAAAAAAAAAAAAAAAAAAAAAAAAAAAAAAAAAAAAAAAAAAAAAAAAAAATGGACAATATTTTAAGCATGTTGTTTATTTAAAATCAGAACAGCAATATTAGGCTTGATGAAGCTCAACTTGATTCTAATTCCTCTTCAACACTGAGTGCTTATTTCTTCACTACGTTAGCCATCCTAAATCATTAGTTTTAATTGCAGATCACTTTTATATAGTCTATATAAACTAAGGTTTACATAATACAAAAGGGGGAAAAAAAAGAAGGAATAGATATAATGGAGGAATTTAGCGATGAGAATAATGCATTTAGAGTAAAAAAAAAAAGAAAAAAAAGTGTTATATATATAATGCCAGCATTAGATTGATGAATATGCTGTGTGTGTAGCAACCCAAGGTATTTGGGCAGCATTGCTGTTAGTAAATCATTTTTCTCTATATATTTGATGCATCCAATAATTGTATTTTTATGTTTTATTGAACGTGTTTTAAAAATTAATTTATGCTTGTCTTTAGCTTGCTTGTTTGCGTACAACCGTGCCGTCTGGGAACCCCTGCTGTGGTTCAATCCTTATGCAGCTCCACTCAACCCTGCATATTTATTTATTTATCGCGGTACATGCCAAGATGAGAATATGGGCAGAAATGGTATGCGCGTGGTCATACCATTTCTGCCCATATTCTCAATTTTTCTCCCATTTTCCTCCTTCGTTCTACCGCCCATTTCCTACCCTCTTGCTTCTTCTTCTCCACAACAAGAACCTCTATATTTTTCACTATTTTCCCGAATTTTTCTCTGTCTTGGTAGTCTTCCTCATTTTTTCAACCTCTTCTTTTCTTTTCTCCGGATATCCTTCTGTCTTCTTCAGCCCCATCACTTTATCGAATATTAGCTTATTCGACCTATTCCGATTCATTCTCTTTATATGGCCGAAGAATTTTAGTTCCCTTTTCCTCATCGAACATCCCTACAAATATAATATAATTTTGTTAGAGAATGCATTTTTAAATTTAAGAAAAAAATGTGGACATTTAAAATGAATAGAGATTTTGGTTCAGAGGTGTCTGTGAAAGCACGGACTTTATTTTAATTTTAACTTGTTGATTTTTTGCATCTAATTTCCATACCTCTGTATATTGTAATGAAAAGAACAAGCTGATATGTCGAGAGAGAATTTTTATTTACAGTTACCTGCTACGAAGCGTGTAGCGATAACTCTTGGCGATTTTAAGTAGCGTATCGCATCTGAATAAGTCACTTTCTATCTTTTCCGGTAAGATTTCAAGTCGTGAGGTCTATTTACTCATTTTTGATATGCACCCTAAATATTGGATTTCTTTTGCAATATATATATATATATATATATATATATATATATATATATATATATATATATATATATATATATATATATATATGTTTATAATTCCGTCATTCGACTAATAATTCACAAAGACTTACCAGAAGGTTTGGAAATTTTCAGACTTAAAAGGCGCTTCGATGGTGTTCTAGTTATTAAAAAAAAATTGTCTCTTACGTAATTATTGTCGTTGATAATTTCTCCTGTATAACTCTGGCGTGTATTACACAGGTCAACGATGAAAAAACTTTTGTACTGAAAATACCTTATTCCTATAGTTTTTAGGGTGCTGAATCCAAATATGATATTAAAAAAGCTGTATCACCCATAATTTCTTCACATTTTATAGTTAAATTTATTAAATTAAAGAATTGAACAGCTTTCAGTCTTACTGAAAAAGGAAGACCTACATATAAAGTTAGGCATCATGAAAACAATTTGTAGAGGCTTTGCCTAAAGATGGACAATGTTTCACGTGTCTCTTCCAAAAGTTTCTACGCCTTTCAGAAGCTAAACTAAAAGAAGGCGTCTTTGTCGGACCTGACATTAGAAAAATGATATTTGATGTTAACTTTGAATCCACAATGACCTTAAATGAGAAAGAAGCATGGGTATCATTCAAGCAAGTCGTTACAAAGTTCTTGGGAAATGAAAAAGACCCAGAGTATGTTTCTATTGTAGCTAACATGTTACAGAAGTTTGAAAAGTTAGGATGTTTGATGAGCCTGAAACCTACGGAAAACCATGGGTGATACAAAAAAACTAAGGCCAGATTTAGATTCAGCACATAAAAATCTATAAAGATCAACTATTAAAGTTAAAAAAGTTTTCAAAAATATTTTTTTTGTTGGCCTGTGTTATATTAAGGCAGGACTAAAACAGTAACATATAAGGGAATTATATGTTCTGAATAGAATTAAAGATATTCTGAGCACCGAGGAATACTACTTCATTAGTTAAAAACATATTTGCCCACGTTACAAACATTAAAGTATTGGTTCAGTATTTCCATTAATGAACCTTTGTGAACGATTAAGAAAAAAAATTTAACCATCCTAAAAATTTGAAGTTTTACGTTTCAAAATGCGCAGAATCCAAAAATTGAATTTAAAAAAATCCGTCTGCTCGCCGTCCATTGTCCGCGGCTTTTCTCCGAGAATGCTGGGCCGATTCTTTTCCGATTTGGTACCGAAGCCACATGTCATACCAGAATGGAAACTCGACATTACCATGCGCCATTTCGTTTAAAAATGGTGGCCGATTAGAGATTTAGTATGCCCATAACTCTGTCATTTATGAGGATAGATGAAAAATATAAAGTTTTTCGGAATTATCATACGAAAAAATAAAAATAAATATTTTCGCAGCATCAATCGATTTGGAAATAATAAACCTTTTGCAATGTTTTATAAAAAACAAATATTTTATTATCTCACAACCACGTGCTTGTGATGAATCACATAATGATTTATTCATGTATTTTTTTTATTTCCATCATTTATGAAATAAACAAGTTATATAACAGTTGCCTATTCCATTTCAAACTTTTTTAAGTATATGAATATTTTTTAAAACAAAATATATTTTATCGGATTATGCTATTTATTATTACTTTTTTTTTTTTTAATACCTAACAAATGGTTAACACTTTGTCTTCGTAAAAATACTACCTAATTCAATTTTATATATATTTCAAACGTTCGTAAGGGGATATATATATATATATATATATATATATATATATATATATATATATATATATATATATATATATATATATATATATTTATGAAAGTTAAACTTTTTCTGGTTAGAATAATATATAATAAGTATACTTTAAATGAGTATGTCGTTTTAAAAAATAAATAATATACAGTACCTCTGCACTAAGATTTTCCAGATATTTTATGAGAAATATTTTTACAAATATCTATAGCAATATTTACACAAAATAATAGCACAAAGAAATATTTTTACATAATTATAATATAGTAGAAATATTTTTGCGTAGTAACAGTATAGTAGAAATATTTTTACATAGTATTCCAGAAGCTATAATAAATACTATTAACTTATTTACAAAACTCTTTCTGTCCCAAATCCGCTTTTAAAAAATGACTAATACATAAGTTGTATACCCGATTTTTTGAGGTTTTGCGTTTTTCCGAAATTTTATATTTTTGGCAAATTAGGAACATCAGTAAATGTCTGAATTTGTTAAAATTTTCACATGGTCATATAACTAGAGCATATGCTGAATTTTTTTTTATAAAAAAGAAATAATATTTACTTATTAAAACTAATTAAATACGTTAGATATTTTGAACATTAAGCAGAACAAGCAAACAACTTTCTTACTATATAGGTATAGGTATTAAATACAGGTACTAAAAAAAAATTGGTACCAAGATTCAATATTAATACAAAAAAATTTGAAAGTGATTGATCAAAGTGATTTTAAGAAAATATTACTTATGTTAACATGTAGTAGTACAGGGATTTCGCCTCCCCTCAATAAAAAATTGAAACTTGATTCGATTTTTATGACCTCCCGAAATGGTTCTAAAAGAAACAAAACTGCAAAAAAACCTTAAGATCGATTCAGATTTAATCGTATTAGCTATGTATGTACAATTGTATATGTATGTAATGTAATCAAATGTAATCTGATCAACTGTATATTTTCGTTTTTTTTTTTCTGTTTGATTTTTTTTTAAATAAATTTTTTTTATTGAAATAATAATACAAGTTGCCACACTCAAGGGCAAAGATATTAGGGCTTTAAGTATCCATTAATACCCTATATGCAAAATAATTAATACAATATGCACATCACAAATGAAAATAAGTATGTAGATAGATAATAGTAAAATAAGTAAACAACCAAGATAAAGAAAATTTAAGTGAAGTAAAAATAAAATTATCTTGAATACATTCATACCTATATAAAATTTTTGCATTCTGTCCTAGTGAACTCCGAACCAAGCTCTGCCCCCCCTCCCTCCCCCTCATGTTAATGCCAAACCAGAGCTCCAAGAGATCCCAGCACTCATCACTCAGCTGTCTCGTTGATATTGAAAGCCAGTCGAGGCTGAGTAAAAACCCCAAAATAGACGAGTTTTACCCCAACAATTTATCCCCAATAACGCATAAATTTCTCCTTTAGCTAATGAATCCAAAACAAACGAATTATTGTCTGGCTATACATTTCTACTCAGTACTTTGACTGCATTACTAGAAGTAACAAGTAGTGCAGTATAAAGTATAAAATCGGAATTCTTTTTCATTACCAATTTTAATAAAATAATTACAGGAACATTCTAAGAAATTATAAGAAAATATCTGATGTGGACAACACATGACTTCCTTGTACGCCTATTAAACTATAAATCGGTGGCTCAAAAAGTGATCTTGAATTTGATTACTAGCTTCCGAAGATTGCAGTATCTCAAAAACGACACTCGGCGTCGCGACACCCATTTATTGACACACACACACAAATGGGTAGGAAAAACAGTATTTTACACTCAATTTTAACACTTAAAAGAAGTAATAAAAATGTTTAATTAGATTGGAAACCAAATTGCGTTTGTAACCTTTATTACCGAAACATATGATTTATGTATTTAATTTAAATATAATTTTTGATGTAATCTTATTATGACCTTCTAGTAAAATACCGTTTTCGGCTCACCAATTTTAACAAAATATATTAAATACATTCATATCGATATAAAAGTCCTATTCACCAAATTTGAGATGTTTTACATTATATTTTAATATAATTTTTGATGAAAGTCTAATATGACCTTCAAGTACAGTACCGCTTCCGGTTTTTCAATTTAAACCAAAATCTAGTATGTTATTTAAATCAATATATAAGTTATAAATACTAAATTTGAGAAGTTTTTCATAGTATTTTAATATAATTTTTGATAAAAATCAATTATGACCTTCAAATAAAGCACCCCTTCGGGTGATCAAGCAGTGACCAAAAAGGGAGATTCATAACTAGATTTTACAACAATCCTAAATACGAAACTTTCTACGGCTAACGATTTTTGAGTTATTCGAAATACGAACGAACGCACGTACGTACAGACGCCTCGACGAAACTAGTCAAAATGGATTCAGGGATGGTCAAAATGGATATTTCCGTTGAAAACTGAAAACCGAAAATTTTCGCGAATACAATACTTCCTTTACTTCGTACAAGGGAGTAAAAAGACAAAAAACAATTTAGTATAAAATTGGATACATTTTAATTCCCAATATATAATTGAAAATATTGCTTTTGTTCTCAATGAGTAAGCGAACAGACCAGAGGAGCACTTGAAATATTTCTTCAGGGCCCGTTTGTTACACAAACGACTTAATAACCCTTACAAGGCCTTCGAACTAAGTTTGAATATAAGAACGGAAATCAATAAGGTCCTACTCAAGCGTAAACTCGGACCCTCTTTTTTTGTGGACTCTGGACCCTGGGATTTCGAAATATCCTCAGAGGGAATCTTTAATAGGAAGTTGTCAGCGGAGAGAGTAAATGTATTTTGTGAAAGAGGAGAATCGTTATTGGGTACCCTTTAACACCAATATGACGGGGAACTTTCAGCAGCAATTCAACGTTTGTAAACTATTTCCAAAAATATATCCTTTTTTATGATAAACTGAGGCCGGATTTTTGTTTATTATTTTCAATAATGAACCTTTGTAATCGAACAGGAAAAAAATATTTAACTGACCTCCTCCAAATTTGAGATTTTATATTTCAAAATACATAGAATCCAAAAATCGAATAACGTCCCAGGTCGATCCTCGGAACTCGGGATTACCATCCGCCATAGTTTCAAAATGGCGGCATATTAAAGGTTTCATACGCCCATATCGCGGCCATTTATGAAGATTGATGAAAAATATATTATAAAGTGTTTTGGAATCATTATACCTGAATAATTATTTGGAAATAATAAACCATAGCGTAATAATTTGCAGGGTTTTTTCATCCACATTAACTAATTAAATAAAATAATTTTCGAGCATGATTTGTTCCCCGGGTGTCATTTGGTGTTTTTTTGGCTGTTGGTGTGAGATGTGCTTTTAATGTGCATGTATGTGATTCTCGACTTCGGTTTGGTATCTTTCCATCTCTATCTTTGATAACCTAATAATAGTGTTGGTCTCTCAAATGAATACATAACGTTGAAAACAGTCTCAAATTAAATATATATGAAGCACTTGAAATAATAAAATCCGTCAAATCCAATCCAGATTTTTGCTTACATGATCAAATAAATATCTCTAATAGTCCAGTCTTAAATTTATTCCCATCCATAACAGAAAAAAACAAAAGAACAATTACTTACTGGAATTACTGGAAAAAACCCGACCTCTAAACCCTACCATTTACCTACAAACACACCACCTTTCTTCCATTACAGTCATTTGCATTACTAGTTCTGTGCGAGAACAAACCAATGCAACCTTTTCTGTTGGATGTAATCTACTTAATTAAACCTTGGTGTGTACCAAAATGTATTTGATTTCTTGTCTTAATTAAATTCATAATTCATAAATGTTTTATAATACTAATTTCTATTACATTTAGTTTAATATGTGTAAAGTAATACCAAACTGTATTTTGAATTGCTTATTTTTGAATGTTTGTGTTTTTAGAACTGAAGATGAATCTATAACATTTGAAATTTCATTAAAAATAAATTATAGAAGTGGCAAATAATTTATTAATCCCTAATTAGTGTTGGTCTCTTTTTTTTCTCTCTAATTAGTTAATTAAAATATATTTTTGTCTATGTCTATTTGAATGTTAACTAATCGCCTTGATTATCCTGAATCTTTTTTTTTTCTTCTCTGTCACTAGCAAACATAGTGAATACAAGAAAGATTGACTAAAAGAAATAAAAATTTGCTTTGACCAAAAAGAACTACGCCGAGCTATATAAAGGAATGACGTGAAAGGGTATCAGAAAGGACAGAGGGGCCTTTATAAAGCGTTGCAGCCTTGAAGAGATGTCGCTAATGCCGAATGTTTACTGTCTGTTTATACACTTCTATAAACACTGCCTTATCTTGTCTCTGTTCCAATACACAAAGCCATTCTGCCCTTATCGCAGCGGCCTAGGTTCTTCCAGTAATCTCCATCCAGCTGAATAGAGCGGGGATGATCCGATTCCAAACAGAGCAATGACTGGATTAATATCATGCAAGCAAATAATCGAGAAAAAAAACGAGCGTTCAAACTATGACGTTCGCAGATGATTCCTGAAATACACATAATTTTAAATAGAATTTTGATATGTTTAACTATTTGAAATAAATTAATTTGCATTTATTAGGAAAAATATTGTCCCTACCCGCTTGATATTTTTATTAAAACGGGGGTAAAAAAATACGTCAGATTCATGCATCATGTTCTTGTGACCCACATCGGTTTGGACGTCAAAGTGTCCAATAATGGGCATACTCTGGAAGAAATCGGTACACTATACAATTTTTTCCTCTTCACATTTTTCTCTCAGATCTACCGTTTTTCCTTAAAATGAGTTTGGGCCGTCTATTATCTGTTATATAAAAATGAAGTTTATTTTATATATTAGATAATTATCACTTTTAATCACTAAATAATCAAATCTAATCACTAATCTCTACATTTAATCACTAACCCCGTGTTACTTGTTATTGTCACTGCTAATTATTTCTTTTCTTTATACGTTTACCTAACTTTTTTGTTTTATACTTAGCTTAGTTTATTAAAATAAAATATCTGATGTGGACACCACATAACTTCCATTTACACCTGTTAAAATATAGGTCGGTGACTCAAAAAGTGATCCTGAATCACTATTTCGTTACTAGATTCCAAAGATAGCGGTATCCCAAAGACGAAATTCTGCGTCATGTACTTGTGAAGGTGCCCTGAGTCGTAATTGTGGATTTGTGGATTTGACTCAGAATTTTATTTTCTGAAAGTTTTATCTAACGCTTTTATTTCTAAAATTGAAATAGAATCATTTAAAAAATCTGATGTGACCAGTATTTATTTCTGAAATTAAAAAAAACACTTTAAAAAAAAAGAAAAAAACTGTAAACATCTTACGGCAAATTTCCAGTTCCGCTTGGCCAATTTTAACCAAAATATATTGTTATTTGTATAAAATAACTGACATAAAAATCTTAAATAGCAAATTTGAAAAGTTTAAGTCTATTACGAACTTCAAGTAAAGTACCATTCCCAGTTTGCCAATTTTAACCAAAATCTAGTATTTTATTTATATTAATATATAAGTCTTATATACCGAATTTGAGAAATTTCCCATTATATTTTAATCTATATTTTGATGAAATTCTTGTGTGATCTTCAAGTAAAGTACCATTTCCGGTGTGCCAATTTTAACCAAAATCTGATATGTTATCTATATTAATATGTAAGTCTTAAGTACCGAATTTGAGAAATTTCTTATTATATTTTAATCTAAATTTTGATGAAATTCTTTTATGACCTTCAAGTAAAGTACCACTTCTGGTTTGCCAATTTTAACTAAAATTTACTATGTTATTTATATTAATATATAAGTCTTATATACCGAATTTGAGAAATTTTGCGTTATATTTAAATATTAGTTAAATTAGACGTCCGTTTCGTTTACGTGAATACATCCACGTTAATGGAATTTTTTTTATTAGAGAGCATGTCGTAGTCATTCTTAAACACTAACAAGTTCTTCGGATCTCTATGTTTAATTTGTGACAACATTTTCATACCTTTAGGATCCGTAAAAAAAAAAAAAATTAAATTAAATAAATTATAGATAATGATGAAGGTAGAGTTGCTTTGTTGCTGATTTTTTCTGAAGTAAAAAATTATTTCAAGTCAATTCGTTAAAGTTTGCCCCACCTCAATACTATTTGTCAAACACCTTGTTATTTTGAGAAACTTCACTTCTTCATTTTGTTTAATACCTTCAGGTTTGTTTTTCAAAATATTTATAGATAAATATGCCTTTCTGTTTCTAATTTTCTTTCTTTTTCTTTTAGGTTGATTCTACTGAAGACAAGGAGAAGGTGTTTCAACGAGATATGGGGGAGAGATCACTAGTGTGAAAATATATTATATAATGCCTTTTCATTGTTTCTCCAATTTTGGTAGTAATGAATCAGACTTTGCAAGGCACCACGCTTACTCAGGTGAGGATATTAAAGCATTATAAAATCAGCCTTCATATTAATTTTATTTATGTGTTAAATTTCCGAAATTTAATTTTTTTGGATAAATCTCCCTAGAAGACGATAAGTTAGTTTGATTTTGGAGAGTTTCCATCTCGATGAATTAATGAGAAAAGTATTCCAGATAGCCTGTAGTTGTTAGATCAATAGTGTTTGCACTAAGTTGCGATAAGAAATTCAAATTGTCTGAACAGGACAATTCAAGTCTCATTAAGAATAACTATTTTAATGAAGATGTAGCTATTGGAATATGATATTATAATATATGTGTATTATATTTTATTTCTTATATATCACACATCAGAAATCTTATCATTCGAAAGAGCTGCCAGAACTCATATATTAAACAAAACCAATTGACACAGTAGATGATCTACCAGCAACATGTGTTAAAGAAAACACCCTGAGGATTTCTATGTAGAACTTAACCTATGTCTAATGTTTTTTCTAACAAGAACATATTTTTTTAGTGCCCCTTTTATTCCGGATTTGTAGTCTTAGGGTAAACCCTTTTTTAACAGTAACACAACCTTTATTGTTCACTGTTGTCAGCCTAAGATTTTTGCCAGAGAGAGGCCAAGCTTAATTTTGCAATCCTCCCTCCTATAAAAGCCAACAGTTTTATAGCAGTATTTTAGATAATATATTTCGAAATAAATATCATCATCTCATAACATTAACTCATTTTATTGACTGAATTTAAGTCAAAACTATCAAAAAGTAGATTCAAATATTTTTACTTAACCTAAAAATAAAATTTTACTCAAAATTGTCGCTCTCTAAATTCTTAGGCTCGGGGCAAGTGCTCTCTTTGCCCCTCCCATAATTCTGGCCCTGATTGCGCGGACTAGCGCATTAATATAAAAACCATATTTTTCATCATCTAACTATCTATTCACTCATTTTACATTCATTTAATCATATTCCACATCTCACTTTCATGACTCGATATGAATCTCAGACAAGCTGCAACACTGCTAAATGCTTACCTAAGTATTATTAAATTGAATCAATCTAATACAAGATATGATTAAAACATGGCCTTGAATGTAATATTTAAGCATAATCTTCTAAGGAACTTTTTAAAAAAAAAAAGAAAAAAAAAGAGGAAAAATATAGCTTCAAAAATAAAGATTTTACATTTTGTTTGCATGATAATAAATTAAAATCAGCATTATTACTGTATAGCATGATTATATGCATAATGAACAATTAGCTAATTAGGGATTGATAAATTATTTGCCACTTCTATAAATTTGTTTTATTGAAAACTAGTTTCGAATGTTATGTATTCATCCTCAGTTCTAAAAACACACACAAAAAAAAAAAATTCAAAAATAAGCACTTCAAAATATAGTTTGGTATATGGTATTATACATATTAAATTAGATGTAATGTAAATCAAACATTTATAAAATACATTCATCCTCAGTTCTAAAAACACACATACAAAAAAAATTATAATCAAATCAAAAATCAAACTTTTCTGTTTGATATAATCCACTTAAATCTTGGTGAGTACCAAAATGTATTTGATTTCTTGTCTTAATTAAATTCATAATTCATAATTTTTTTGATATACTGATTTATATTACATCTAATTTAATATGTTTTATTACACCAAACTATATTTTGAATTGCTCATTTTTGAATTGTTTTTTTGTGTGCTTTTAGAACTGAGGATGAATGTATAACATTCAAAACTAGTTTTCTATAAAACAAATTTATAGAAGTGGCAAATAATTTATCAATCCCTAATTGGATTGATCCTTCTATACTATCATGCGGATGTTGACTGAATAATTAGTTTGTTTTAATCTTGATGTTGTTTTTAAATAGAGATGAATATGGTGTTGGACACCGAAAGGTTCTCATAATGAAATAAAATATAATGAATTTGAGACTGTTTGGTAATCTACCTTTATCAATTGAAGATTTTACAATGATTTAAAGTCAAATTTTGTAAAATCTAGTTCGCACTTACCCCACATTTTCTTACAATAATGTACATAAATTTTTTAAATTATTACAAAAATCACTGTTTTTACTAGTCAATATTTAAAATGACAAGAAAATGTTTAATTCTTAAAAATAATGGTTTTATCAAATTATTTGTTTGACAGGTATTTAAATACTGAATTATTATTTAAACTTTTTTATTCTCACATTACAGCGGTACCAGCCATTGACTGTGGTGAGTCCTTTAGAGGACCGAACATGGATAGTGCCGAACATGACGGACTCGGAAAAGCTTTCTCCTACATCATTTGCCCTATCTCAAAAACCAGAGGTCAAACTAAGTGCAATGCCGTAAGTAAAGTGTATATTGTTTTGGTTTTGATTATTGATTCTATTAAATTTTTTCCCCGTAATTAATTTGTCAGTTGAAAATTTGTTTTCATTTTAGAGTTCTTTTTCCGCAAATAATTTGTGAAGGGTACAGTGGAAAACATTATAGCTACATTCTTCAAAACTTTTCAGGAGAACACAATTATATTGTTTTTCCCTGACCCAGCTGTTCTGTGCTGTTTAAAAACTAGGCATTTAGAATATTTTCTTCTGACGAGTTCACACAATTCAATTTGTCTTTCTTAGAGCTACAATATTGATGCCAGTGACAAAGGGGACATTTGGTTCAGAGGCCCCCAGTACGAGTGTGAATATTATACGTATGCATGATCCTTATATAAAATTTTTATTTTATATATGGTATGGATATTGATAAATTTGCACTATTATCAATTGTTCAAAAGTGGCACATCGTTATAGTTTCAATGAAAAATTATTTAAAAAATAAAAATTATAATGATTAAATTAACATTGCATGTATTTCACAGATGGTTCCATGGGAAGATCTCCCGAGAAGCAGCTGAAACCCTGCTTAACCCAAGAGAAGATGGCCTCTTTCTAGTCAGGGAATCTACTAACTTCCCTGGGGACTATACCCTATGTGTTTGTTTCCAAGGAAAAGTTGAACATTATCGGGTCAAGTATAAAGACAACCAGTTGACTATAGATGATGAAGAATTCTTTCAAACACTAGCCCAGCTCGTAGAGGTAACGAAACTGGATCTGTTTGCATCTTTTATTATCATTATTGTTTTACTTCTTACTTGTATGATAACTCCCTCCCAGGATCAAGTTCAATTCAGGCTATAGATAGAGAATTCATTTTTTCTTCTATCAGCCATAGATCAAATCTGGTGGGATAAGGAGACCCTCCCTGTTGAGGGCACATCTAGCCTCTATAACATGAAGACCTTACTATTTCAACACTTTCATTATGGAATGTTTCAGTATAAAGTTTTCCAGAAATGGATTGTTTATTTTTATTTTTTTATTTTTTTTGTACAAAACCTATCATTGTAAACATTCAGGAATGCCACCCATAAGTGGACGAACCCCACTTAGCATTTCAGAATGACATTCCGCTATGAACGTGCTAATGGGTTTGGGAAAAATATGCTTGATACTAATCATATCATCTTCTTATATAACTGAGGATCAAAGAACTGTTTCAGCTAAGTAAACTAGATAAATGTAATAAAGTTTTTTTTTGCTTTTCTTGGACCTATATTACTCCTTGGCAAGCTAGATAAGGCCGTCCTCACTCTTCTACTCTTTACCCATTCCTTCGCTCCTCCACAGTTCTTTTCTAACTTGTCAAGAAGTACATTATCCACTAAACGGCATAAAGAAATCAACTTTGTAAAAAATAAATGTAGTACACCATGAATAAGATAACAGTTAATAATATAGTTAATAATCTCTATGTATCTTTTTATTTTTTAATATTTTAACCATCTGTATCTTTTAAAGCACTATGAAGAGGATGCTGATGGGCTTTGTACTCAGTTGACTAAAAGTCTGCCTAAGCAAGGAAAGCAAGATTTCTGTGTAGATACGAAAAAATTTGTTGAAGCTGGCTGGGTCATTCAGGAACATGAATTAGAGGTGATTGAATTGTTTCATAATTCATTATATTTTATTTATCAGTTAAATTTAGACCAGTCATACTTTTATTCTGTGTCTTCCAGTACCAAGATGTTTACAATGTACAATAGTTTACATGTACCAAGACTAATACAATCCAATACTCTATTGTAAATTAATTTCTACTTAAGCAGCCTGCACTTGATAACACAAATTTCATAGGAATGAGTATTCACTTTAAGCTATAGATAGTTCGAAGTATAAATAGTTTGAGCAATGGAGTTTAACTATTTTTACACACTACTTTTGACGTATTAAAGAGATAAATTTTTTTTTTTTTTTGCGATTCAGACGTTTAAATAAAGAAAATTTATAATGTAGCACTAAAACATAAATATATTTTCATACATTCGGCAGCTTTGATTTAACCTTTAACCAGACATTCTTGCTTATATTGGACACCAAGAGAAGTTCTGGCTATTCCAAACTCTCCTCACTCATCTTAGGACCATTCTGTCGTATGTGCCTTTACTGTTACCTTTCTTAGCCAGGTCAGTTTCATTATTGTTCACTGAAAATTATTCTACCCGTTTTATTGCCCATAGTCTACCCGATTTCTGGTATATTTATATCTATATATTTAAAAAAAATAAAAATATTGTAAAAGGTTTGGCCCAAATGGAGACGTAATAAAGGCCCTAGTGACTGGCGTAACTGCTTTTAAATTGTTTTTATAAATAATAAATTGTGAGACTATTGTTTATCGTACAAGCAAGAAAACTGTCAGAAGCTTTGAACATGATCTCATATACATTATATAAAGAATTTTTGCATGTTGGAATGCTGTAAATTATTAGTTATGGATAATTTGTATTTATTATTTTTATTTATTTAAATTTACACCATCAGCTTAAGGTACCGAGGCATACTTATATTGTATGTTTTTTTTGTTTTTTTTGTTTCAGTACCGAGAACCTATCGGAAAGGGTGAATTTGGAGATGTGATGCTTGCGATATTTAGAGGAGAAAAAGTGGCTGTGAAAATGCTAAAAGATTCCAGTGAAGCTGCTCAGAAATTTCTTGCTGAGGCTTCTCTTATGACGTAAGCATTTAGCAATAAATATATTTAGAGTATTTATATATTTTATGCATAGATGAAATTTTTCCTTACTGAAAAACTCCTTTTTTAAGAAAGCATAATATTTATTCTTTTTTATACATAATTGTGATTTTTTAGGTCATTGAAACATGAAAACTTAGTTCAACTTTTAGGCCTTGTATTTGACAAAAGTCATATCTCCCTAGTGACTGAATATATGGGGAAAGGGAATCTGGTAGATTATTTGAGGTCAAGAGGAAGGCTTCATGTCACTAAAGGTCATCAAATTAACTTTGCTTGGTAAGATTATACTATTTTCTTAGACTTAATTTTTTTTTTTTTACACGATTCGGCCAGCAAGTACCACGCGAATATCATTTAATCTTCTTCACACTCTACGCCTTACTTCTACTACTTAATTTTAATTATTAAATTAAGAAATTTTTTTATATTGGTATATATTACCATTTTTTTTTTTTAAATTCACATTTATTTATTTAATCTCCTCCTTTTCTTCTAATTAGCAGTGTGAGGATCTCTTCGATAGAGCTTGATCTAGGAATCTTTCCTGAAACATCTGCCGTCTCCTTCCCCATTCCAACCCGATGCTGCCTAGATCTTCTGGATTGCGCCTTCCCATGACTTCTTTGGTCTTCCCCTTGGTCTCTGCCCTTCCACGTTTGTCTCGTATATGACCCTCGCCACTTTATTTTCTGCCATTCTAGAAACATGGCCGAACCATCTCAGCTGATGCTCTTCAAAAATATCCTCATCTGACCTAAGTCCCAGATTTGACCTTAGTCCATCTCTAATAGTCTCTTTTTGTTTTTCCCTTAATTTTTCTTAAATACTGCATGTGCATGGCTTGAAGTTGGCTCTTGTGCTTTGTGGTGAGAGACCAAGATTCACTTGAATATATATTCACAATATGCATATGAATTCTCTTGAATTGGTAAGAAGGTGTTTTTATAAATTACTTTCTTTGTGTTTTTTGACACTTCTTTTTTCCCGATACAACCTTTTTTGAGGGAATTAATTATGGTTTTATTCTTTTGTTTATTTCAAATTCTCTTGATGTGCGGTTTACTTGACCTCACCACATTTCGCTGCTTTTTGGGATTCCTTTCTGAAGTCTCAGTTTCTGAAGTTTTTATTTTTTGGTTTGTTTTTATCAGTTGGTAGGTTGAAAAATGGTCTTAATGAGTTATGTGTATTGTGATCATCTCCCAAGTCTTCTTCACTGTGATGGAGATCTTGGTAGATGATCACAATACACATAAATCATGAGGACCATTTTTTGACGTACCAGCTTATTCCCGGTGTCTATAGATCTATTTATTTAAAAAAAAAAAAAAATATGGGAAGGTTATCTGACTTAAATAACTTCTGATAGAATAATGACTAATGACCCAAACGCCTTATTGAGTTAATTTTTTCACTGTTATAAAAGGGGCACAATTAAAAAAATATTTTTTTGTTAGAACGAACATTAGACACAGGTCCTAACATTGGCCTAACATTTCAGGGCTGGCTGCTCTTTGAGATGATAAGGGTCAAAATATTAAAATGTCTGATATTATAAATTTTGAGTTTTGCTTCTTTCATTCTGGATGTGCGATATGATGATATAGGTGATGGAATGTTGATTTTTTTTTTTCTATGCGTATTGTACAGAAAAAAACAACCTTAATATAATATTTTATTTCCCCAAATAACCGAAGTTGTGTAAATATGATAATCAATCAAAAAGATTTCTTTTTATTTAAGTCCACTTTAATTTACTCATTTTAAGGTCTCCTGATTTATATTAAAAAAAAAATTAAAATCTAGTCGTCCCTAATAGAATAGAATATTTTTTTCTGGTATTTGTTTGACTCCTAACTGGCAATGTTTTGTTTATGTACATATTTATTATTTTTGTTCCTATAACATGTTATTATCATCCTTTCCACATCTAAATCAATATTTTTCCATAATATAAAATTTATTTTTGTTTGTTACAGTGACACCTGTAGTGGAATGGAGTATCTCGAAAGGAGGAAGGTTGTCCATCGTGACCTGGCTGCTCGTAACGTTCTTATCTCGGAAGGAGGAGTAGCTAAAGTAGCAGACTTCGGCCTGGCGAGAGAAGAAAGCTTTACCTTGGACTGTGGAAAACTGCCCATTAAATGGACAGCTCCGGAGGCTTTAAAACATGGTGTAAGGCCAAAATTCATTTCAGGAACTGGTTACTGGATCATGGAAACAAAATTTTATATTTAATGAAAATGGTGTATTGATTTACGGCTTTTTTTTTAATTGATTTTTTTTCTCCATCTCTGTTTCAGATCTTCTCTAACAAATCAGACATGTGGAGCTTCGGAATTCTGTTATGGGAAATTTACTCTTTCGGAAGAGTTCCCTATCCGAGAATAGTAAGTTTCCATTTTTAAGTAAAATAGTTTTTTCAAGGTGATAATTTGGATGCTAATTCATCTATTTGTCTTCCAGCCTTTGGCAGATGTAGTGAAACATGTTGAGAAAGGCTACAAGATGGAAGCACCAGAGGGATGTCCTCCAGAAGTTTATGAAATCATGAGACAGGTACTGGTTTTATTTATTTATTTTTTCCTAGGCATTGTCTCATTATCTTATTTCTATGAAATTTTTTCTAATGTAGAACATGCCCACCATTAGGCCTGAACTGACAGACTCCTGTCTGCTAAGATTATTATTGTGTGCACTATCATATCCAAGATAAAAATATTGATAGATTTTGGCAATTTCATTGTTCTTTTGAACACTTTTGTTGTATATCATTAGTTTTTATCGTATTCAGGATTTTTTTATTGCTAGAAAATTTTATCTCCAATTTTAACAGCTGATGGATTCTATCAAATGCAAACTTTCAACATCAATGAAATATATTAACTTTCTGAAAAATGTTGGCCCAAATAATGTTCCTAAAAGTTCATTTATTATTTTTAATCTATTCCCTAACCATAATGGTTTGCTTGTGAGTTGATTTACATTTATGCTTACAACTTTTAGCATTCTTATACAATTGTTTGCTTCTAGACCGCTATGACCGTCCCTGATGAAGGCCTAATTCTTAAGTAGAAATGTCGGGACACATTAAAATAACTCTTCTTATTTGTGTTTTTCTTCCCTGACCGCACTCTCCAACCATCTCTTACAATAAAAACAATTACAATTATTTTTTAGGGTTAAAGAAGTATCAAAGGCAATATTTTGGGGTATTAAATTTAAATACTGTTTCATTAATTTTATCGAATTTAAAGGATTAAAATTGTTTCCGATCTCCTCCAAAACTTTCAAATGTTTTAAAAAACTGGTGCATGTATTCATCTACGCCCAGCAGAGTTATACTCTTTGACCTGATTGTGATAATTGATATTTACGTATTTGTTAAAATTATATATTAAAAAGCAGATGTGAGGGGACATTGATAAAATTTTGATGTAGTTGAATGATTGATATTTAATCATGAAGGTGATTTTTGGTTTTTGATAGAAACAGAAATGTTAACCGTTGTGGTAAGTAATTAAATAAAAATAAGTATTTTTGTGCTATTTTCAAGATAAAACCTTTTTTTTTTTTTTTCAGTTCACAATATATTGACCCATTGAAATGACAAGGTTCCAACCAATACTTCCTATGTTTTGTGTTAATTTGGTTTGGCAATTAACTGTTAATCAAAGGGAAATTAACCTTAAAAACTAAGTTATATATTATGGATTGATCCTTCTATACCATCATGTGGATGTCAACTAAGTTATATATTTTTAATTCATCGTCCAAGAATTAAATAACTTCAAAACGTTGCATACAATCAATATAATCAAGTTCAGAAATAATCAAAACAAACAGTTCAAACAGTAGGAAAGGTTTGGTTGGCAAGCAGGTAAAAGGCTCACTGAAAAGGTGTTTATACGTGGTAGTTAACGTGACAGTTACTAGCAACACATTTCCGCACTTCTGTTATTGAGAGTTCAGATTAGTTTGGTCCGTTTTTTACAGATTAGTTTGGTCAAAAATACATTTATTTCAGAACAAAATGAATGAACAGATTAATCAAAGTATTCTCCATCCATGGTTAATAACACAGGCCAACAAAAAAAATTTTTTTGAAAACTTTTTTAACTTTAATAGTTGATCTTTATAGATTTTTATGTGCTGAATCTAAACCTGGCCTTAGTTTTTTTTGTATCACCCATAGTTTTCCGTAGGTTTCAGGCTCATCAAACATCCTAACTTTTTAAACTTCTGTAACATGTTCGCTACAATAGAAACATACTCTGGGTCTTTTTCATTTCCCAAGAACTTTGTAACGACTTGCTTGAATGATATCTATGCTTCTTTCTCATTTAAGGTCATTGTGGATTCAAAGTTAATATCAAACATCATTTTTCTAATGTCAGGTCCGATAAAGACTTCTGAAAGGCGTGGAAACTTTTGGCAGAGATACTTGAAACATGGCCCATCTTTAGGCAAAGCCTTTACAAATTGTTTCATGAGGCCTAACTTAAGGCCTAATTGTTTCATGAGGCCTAAGACTAAAAGCTGTTCAATTCTTTAAAAATCGCTTAATTTAATAAATTTAAGTATAAAATTGTGGGTGATACAGCTTTTTAATATCATATTTGGATTCAGCACCCTAAAAACTATAGCAATAAGGTATTTTCAGTACAAAAGTTTTTTCATCGTTGGCCTGTGTAATTTTTTCCACATCAGGCAATTTTCGAATTCCATCTTGAAAAAATGTCTCGTCTTTTGAGGCGATCCAAGTTAGGAGCCAATTTTAAATTTCTACGAAAGAAGTGAACCTGTGGCTGCACTGGCTGCACTTCGAGGTTTGACCTAATAGCGGTACTGAGTCACTTGCATGTTTCACTCTCATTTGTACAGTACCTAATTGCTCCATTGCTTTGAGAAACATTTTTTTTTTTCTTATTTAATTATTACCCGTTCTCATGAATGTAAACTAATGGCCCTTTTTGACTTTTAGTTAGATGTATAGAAATTTTATTTGGTATACAGAATATTTTTTTCTAATAAAACTTCAAGGTTGCTAAAAAAAGTTTGATATATGGATATTTTTGATACATGGAAGTTCGATTTACAGAGTACTTGAATTCATATTATAACAAATCTTCAGAATAATAATAATTAATAATTGCCTATAATAATTTATTATCAAAGTATTTTGCGTTACTTATAGCGTATCACGGAATATTGATTTTTTTTTTCAATTTTCTTTTTTAGGCATGGGATTTGCATCCAGACAAGAGGCCAAGTTTTCGAGAAATCAAAGTCAAACTTGTTCAACTCAAGTCTATAACAGTCTAAGAAAGAAGAAAAAACTTTTTTTTTTGTTTAAAAAATACTATTAACTAAATACTTGAAAACATGATCGAAAAGGAACAATAAACTGTTAGCTCCTAACACTGGTGATACGGTATTTGTATTAAGAATTCAAAAATACTTAGAATTTTAGTTTTATTAATTATTTATTTTGTTTTTCAATTTTATTGTTTAACTTTTTTTTTCCAATTTACTTACTGTACTTAAATATTAAAACTGTTCACAATACTGAGATGGAGGCACTTTTATATATTACTGTAAATCCACTTGTTTTTACTTTATTATTTTATTTTTGTAATCACTTATGCTTGTTTAGTTAAAAAATAGGGACGGTGAACCGTAAGGTAGCAAACATAATTTTGAATTTTTTTAAAAATAATTTTTGTATTCCAAATATTTTTATGTTGCTAAATATAAAAACTACTGTAATATCATGTTTTAACAAGAATATATAAAAATACAGTTTTATCTTTATATAAAGCATTCTTCTATGAAACTTCTAGTAAATTAAAACATGATTTGTGGCAATGGTGTTCTGCTGTTTATGGTTGAATTCAGGGTATGGTTAGTTTGGGGTTGGACAAGGTGTGAATTAAACACAAAATTATCATTTATTTTTATTTATTTTGCTGAAATTACGAATAAACAACCGTATTGGATGCGGGTTCTAGAGAAGTAACACTGCAACAGATCAGTAAGGAAAAATAAAATAAATATTTAAACTTTAATGGGTTATTGAATATATACATATTTATAATTATTTTATTCATGTTGACCGGTCAAAGATTAATCCTACCCTGAATAAAACATTTTAATGCCCATGTTAAAACATGGCGGAAAATATGATAACTTTAACTTAGTTGAACGTAGGCTAAATCTTCGTCTAAATTATTATAGTATTGATGCTTAGTTGTGTATATAAAGATAACATTCGCATCAGAATATCCATCCATTTATTATATATATATATATTGCTCAAGGATTTTTTGAATCCTAATTTTTAAATGATGTCACAACAAAATTGCTTGAATGTCTTTATTTGTGATATTTCAGTTTGTATATTTGACACTTTTTTTTTTTTTTTTTTTTTTGAGAGTGTGAAACTGTTTTTAATTTAATCTTTTCACTGCGATCTGGGATAACATTGCGTAAACTGTGGCTTGTTTCGGATTGGGCTCCTGTTTTAATCACTCATAAAAGCCAGTTTGCTACTGAGATGTTCAAGACTAAAGTAAAAAGGCAAACATAGCTTGCTGATATTATTTTACTTAGGTAAATAATTATAAAACTTTCGTTCTAATTATAAATCTCTAAATTCACACATTGCAAATAGAATACTTAACTGAATTGTCATTTCCAGTCAAAATTTATTTTTTTTGTTAAAATTTGACAGGTTTGATAGAGTTGGCTTGTTATAGCCTGATAAATACCCAAAAACAATACACAAACCCTGAATTACTGTAGGATCCCTAACAACAAAATGAAAAAATATCATTTTTCTAAGTTATAACGATATAATCGATAAGGAGTTATTAAAGTGTAGAAAAAAAATAATTTTTTTATGTATAGAACAAGTATAATTAACAATTACATAATTAAAATTGAAAATTTAAATTTTCCTTAGTTTCTAAAGAAGAAATCTCAGACTTAAAGCAATTTTTTTAATTTAAAACATGAAAGAATTGAACTGATAATTGGTAATCAACGGATTATTTTTTTCTCTATTAAAGATTTTAATAGTATATATTATGTTGCATTAGCTATGACAACTTGTATATCAAAAAGTCAGTTTTACTGTAGGAAGAAAAAACATTTTTTAATTTATTTTCTATATTTTTGTTTATTTATTTTCTCGTGTCAACCATTGTTTTGTAGAATATATAATTTTTTTCTGACTTATGAGATGTCTCTAGAATGATGCTTTTCATTAATTTTTTTTAAATGGCATAAAGATCGTATTTTCGATTTTTTTTTACTTATAATTAAAATAATTAAAATACAGCTTAAGCAATGATTAATTGAATGTTATAGTTTTTTTCTGTTAAAAATTTGTTTTATCAGGCGTTTACTCTTAAATTAAATAAAAATTGAAATAATTTTTGGTAATGTAATAAAAAAAAAAATTGTTTTCATTAAAATATTCACTAATGCAAAATAAATAAGGGCCTGATTATGTCTGAATACACTTATGCGAATAGATATTTGGGCAGCTGTTTAGATATAACAAACAAAAAAAACATAAAAGTCCGTTCTCTGATCACGACGTATGGAAAACCTTAAGTGCAATAATCAGCTGATGCATGATACCTCCGAAATTCATTGTATATTTGTTTTTGGATTGATTGATTTGGATTGAGAGCTCAATCCCCACAACTCCGAAGCTAAAAGGTTTATACAAAATTTATTGGGCTGCTATTATATATCGTTTATATAAGTAATAGAAAGAGTTTCATTCTTCAAATATATCAATGTATTCCTTTTTATAAATACAATATTTAATTATCTATTATTAAACTTTGTCAAAAAAAAAGGTTGAATTAAAATATTATATATTAACTGAATGGAACATTTGTTGTTCCGTCCGCCTGTTATACACATCATTTACTGTATTAGCGTGTGAGATAGAACTATTTTGTTGTTAATAGGTAATATGCACGTGCTTTTTGTTAATAGTTTAATTATGATAGAATTATTAACATTTTCATAGTTAATAGCTACTTTTAATTTAGTTTTATTTCCATTGTGCCTATGTATCATTCCTTTAATTTTTTTTTCTCTATTTCTTTATTTAGGCATAATAACTATAAAGACATGCAGTTTAACGAAGCATGCATCTAATGACTGAATGACTGTGTTAATATATATTATATCTTAATCGAATCTCATGTTACTGTTTCGAAAATAACATTAAATCCATTAAAGTTTTCATGTTTAATGTACATTTTCCATGATAAAAATTGATAAAATTAGCCTTATGAACTATGGGATTTTTGTTTTGTTTTTACATTTTTTTTTGTTTAATGTTTGCTTGTGTATATATATTTATATGTATTGTGTATATGTATATAAATAAAAAAAGAATGTGTATAAAATGTTCTATTATATATATATATATTTAAGTTGTTGAGTGAAAGAATGAGTGTTTCAGTATCTTTGTAATTACTTTTCTTTCATTCTTATTTTTTTTTTTAATCTGCATAAATTTATGAAAGTCTAAATATATCTGTATGTACTTATTGTTATTTTTGGTTGAACTTTGTTTTAAAATTTTAAATTTGTGTTGTTATTCAAATTTGCTAATAAAATGTAGTTAAACTGATTATTCTTACTCCTTATTCGCTTATCATCTCCTTTTGACTTCGTACTAACAGAAAAAGACAGATTTTCTATTTAGTTGAACAATGGCTGCTTTTTATTTTACATTGAAATAATGTTTGATCATGATTAATAAATCCAGAGAATGTTAGTTATTCATTGATCAAGGTATTAATTAAAAACAATTGTTTTATTTATGTAGGTCCACGCTATCAGGCTATAATACATATGCAAATAGAAAAAAAAAACTAAAGACCAATTTTTTCATTTTATTGTGATGAGTATGACAAAATAATATTAGATAAAGTAACAAGGAGGTAATAGATCTATAAATTAACTCGAAACAAGACCGAAAAATTGTCACAGTTAATCTCTTCCCCAGGCCTGTCTTGCCATTTTATTGTAGGGGAGACCGGGACTAGTTGATACAGTTTTTACTTCCTGATTTATGTCATTTTTTCCTGTCATCATTTTGAAATAAAGTTGGTGTAATTCGTAACTATAACTATTTGGCTATAACTTGCGATATTTAAATTTTTTACAAAATTAAATTTGTCTTGTCAAAAAAAAGCATTAACAACTTTGCAAGATGTATCAACTTAGCCCGATCTGGGTCAAGTTGATACGCCTTTGAGGAAGCTAATACGGTGTCAGGAATTAATATTATAATAAGCAAAACAGAAATATGAACAATTTTTATTGTAACTATAAAAGATATTTTAAAATCTACAACATTTTGGGAATAATGAAAGCTATAACAACCAGTTATTGTGACCGATTACTCCGACTCTGAAGAGAAATTTGGGTCTGATTGACAGTTAATACAAGTGTAAAAAGGGTTGTTCTCTGCACAGATGATGTGTGCCCACTTCTTTCAGAAAATACATTGTATCCAGTCTTCGCCAGATTTGGATGAAGAATAACTCTTGAAGCACATCAAACACAAAGACTCTCCGTCTTCATCAGTGTCCGATACTTCTTTTTTGATTTTTCTTCGTTTCTCTCTTTTTCTATCTTTAGCTTCTTTTCTTGGTTTGCCCTTGTCTTTGCGTAGTTTACCCCTAAATGATTTAAATAACTTAGCTAGTGTTTTTCTGTCTTGATAGATTCTTCTTTCTCTCTCTGAAGTCTAGAATAGTACGCCGTATCAACTTGACCCAAATGAAGCGTATCAACTTAACCCAAACGTCGTCATTATACTAAACTCTAAAATACATGAAACCGGCAACAGTTAGAACAAAGTTAAAAAGATGAAATTCTTACCTTTATAGCATGTAACAACGTGATGTCATCGATAACACTATTCACGAACAAATAAACTGTCAATAATAATTGAAAAACAGTAGTAAAAATTTACTTTTGACGATGAAAAACAGTGTTTCGTTCACAACTTGCAGAGCGAAGACACCTCCTTCAAATAATCATGTGTGGTTAGCAAGTATCAATCACTTGTCCAATCAAGCCAGTCACCACTTGTTTGCGTCTGCACATTAGGAAGAATTTCGGCCTGTATCAATTTGACCCTGTATCAACTAGACCCGGTCTCCCCTAATATTTGCTTATTATAAGCACATTGGCTGGTTCTCAGTGATTCCTGACAGTTGTGAATTAAACAATAAAGAGAGAGAAAAAAAATTTATTGCAATAAACAATTATTGTTTTAGCTATTATAAGTTTACTAGTCAAGCATAATGACTTTCTTCAAACTTTGATCGGAGAAAGTCATGTAAAACTGCCACAATTTGATTCATGATTCAGGATAAAATGAAGATTAACTTTTTTTTAAATAAAAAAGGTGAGTAGTATTGACTGAGAAAATGTCCATCTTGATATTTTATCAGTGAATTGAAGGACAGCGATAAACCTAAATAGGCAAAACTCTCCTGTAAAATATCATCACTTTTTCATGTTGTGGTACTCTTCTTCCAGACAAACATACAGAAAATACATTTTTTTTTTTTAAAATAAGTAAAATAAAATTATAGGGATTGCTAACCAAGAGCAACTTCTTTTTATTTTTTACTATACTATATTACCTAAGGACCTACCTTTGGCAATTTGGTCTCCAAATATCTATCTATCATTTATAAAAATATATTTCTTTTTCATTGTTATTAATACTAATATAAAAATAACAAGTTACTTTCTTTCTATGTTCTTTATAAATAAATAAAGATTTAAAGAGGAAACCTTGTGATGGACTAGTCAGTACTATTCTACTTTTTATCATCTGGTTGCTTTTACTGTTATATTAACTGAAAAGATTAATAGATAAGATAAATGCTCAAGCAAGGAAATCTGGAAATAAATTAGCTTAATATTAGTCAAACTTATATGAAGTTTGACTAATCTATTAATTTAATTTAAAAAATAAATTTTTCTTGAAGCAAAATTTTTTGTGAGGAAACTTTTTTGTAGGATTGAGTGGGTGGGCCCATGAAGCATTTGCCAAAACAAGGTTCCCATCCTGTTAAAACCTACTAATTTTATTTCTGCAGAGAAAATTTAGTGTGCTTGGTCAGGATATTCATATTAGAAGTCAAATACTGAATCTAAATCATTCAGATAAGCAAAACTAGTAGTGTATGAAAAGTAAATTCTCGAAAAAATCTGCCTTTTTGGTATAAGTCTACCATTGCTATTGTTAATATTGTAGAGATTGTTAATATTAATAATATTGTAGAGGTAGTTAGATTAGTGGGGTACAGTGTAGCTCAGTGAGTAAGGCACTGGATGCCTAGGCCCAAAGTGGAGTCTCATAGTGCCAGATAATTTATTTATTCTGTTATATCAGCTAAGGAGAGACACTCCTGAGACCTCGGTAAATTGGGTACCAAACTCTTCATTGGGTTAGGGTATAAACCTAGCAATTGTACGTGGCAGCTTACCACATCATCTAGTGTAACTGTTGTTCTTTACAAGTACTGAACCCAAGATCCTTCATAGGTTGTACTGGTAGAGGCTAGTTAGATTAGTAATTAGTCACAAATCCCAGACCAAAAGTATCGATAGAAGATTTGCAAAACTGTTAATTAATATCAATATTCACATTATGAAATTCTTAAATATATAAAAAGAATTATTATTTAAAATATATTTTCATTATTTTATTTACTTGCCCAGGTTTCTTAATATCATAAAAACAGGGTGGGGCAAAAACAGTAGCATATGCAGGGGGGATTAGAATAATATATCCCTCCCTCTCTGAAATTATTGAAAAAACATGATTTTCAAATATATTTTATATTTTCAGTAATAAGTTTTGATCCAATTTTCATTCTTATCCTTAAAACTTACTCCCAAATTTCGCGATTACAGACACTTAATGATTACTTGCCTTCTAATTAAATCCCTCTTTCTCCCCCCCCCCAAAAAAAAATTCTGTGTACGCATTTTGGACAGCTGTAAAAAAAAAAAAACTCAAAATATCTCTAGAAAAAATTCGCTTTATTTTCAGAAAGTATATTGAAAATGTTTATATTTCAGTGGGTTTTAAAAATAACATCTTTCAATGTCTTCTTTCTTATAATTTCTTAGGAAATTGCTGTAATTATTTTATTATAGGGCAATATATAACTTCCATGTACAATCTTCTCTTTATTCAATTAACGTTTTGGGGAAATACTTCCTCATCATCAGAATATTCTGACATCTTCCAAATGTCGGCCGTTGTTGACTATTACCGAACACTTTCTCCCGATTTTCTATTACCCTTCCTGCCACTTCTGACGGAATCACGAGCGGATTCAAGAGAGAGGGGTGAGAGGGGTTTGGGCTGAAGCCCCCTTCCCTTGAATCCGACATGGTCCTCGTTCTCTGGATGATTTAAAGAAGAGGATCAGGTAATAAATCGATGCCATCCTACCAGAAATGACTAGAAGAACGATGGAAAATTTAGGGGAACGTCAATAATGGCCGACATTTGGAAGCTGTAATTTTTAAAACCCATTAAAACAAAACTATTTTCAATGTAGTTTTTGAAAATAAAACCAGTTTTTTTTTCCTGGAGGCATCACTTTTTTATAGCCCTTAAAAATGTGTCAGTTATTTCTGCCCCTCCTAGCATAATTCATTTCAGTCATATCCTGTTTATTTGTTCTTGTAATAAAAATAAATCAATTAAATTTGTAATAAATCATTGTATCGGTAACGGATATAATGTGATAACGAAATAGGCTGTGTTTGAAACCAAATATATAAAATATATAACTGAATTACGATATATGTACATTTTTTTTTAAGAATAGGTGATATTCTTGAGATTTTTTTATTATTGATATTTTATTTATATTCAAAATAAACTTCTAAGTTCATAAATATATATAAATCCAAGCTGTTTGTAAACCTTTTAGTTATACAATATTCAATTAGTTTATTAATTTAAATAAAATTGATTTTTAACTTTTAAAATGTAATTATTGTTACTTAATGATTTAAAATAAACAAAATTAAGAAATGATGTTTTTATTTTTATGAAGTTGTCGTAGACAGTTGGTACTAAAATTCTTTTTCTCTCTCTGCTCGGCGAATTCAATTTGGAAGGAACGCTAACGAAATTACTCTGTTCGGGCAATTAGATTTCCGCGGTAAAAAAACCGTTTCTATCAGTCTGTAGTGGCGAATTCTCGAGTGTAGTAAGTGCTTGTTAAAGAATTCGGAGTGTTTTATGGTTTTAATCGGTCATATATTACGATTTTTTTCTTAATAGTGTTCGGTTTTGGATTCAAGATGGTGGGTCGGTAATATCCCAAAATCCTTTTTTCCCCACAAATCCTTTTTCATTAACCCATAAATTAGATTATCCATCTAACTTTTATTTAAAAAAAAAAAATTTGAATCTGATAATTAAAAGATTTATTAAGTTTTGAAATATATTTTGTTTATTCATATTCATTTCCATGTATTAAAATATGTATGTTCTTTCCAGGAAGCTATCTGCAAATGAAAATATAGGTTTTTCATTTATTACTAAAACCATCATAATACAGAGAAAAATTTATACAGGCGATACACAAGTAAAATATAGGGACAATAAATGAAGTTAATATGATAGGAAGTAAATATGATTTCATAATTCCAGCAGTGTTGTCTCTTAAATGGCAATAACTAACTAAACAGTTTACGGTTTTGCTATTTCAGACATTATTAGGACTGAAATATATAACATCACATAAATTCAGACCAGAAATAGCACATCTCACATCAGTAAAGGCTAACCAAGTAGAAACCAACGAATATGAATTAGCAAATATAGGGTTTAGGACAGTTTGGAGTAGGTAAAATCCTTTGTACCCCAACATATCTTTATAAATTACAATGTTACTCATAAAAGACATGGTAACTGCCGATTTTGTTATTACCTATCTTAATTTATAGTTGCTGTTTAATTTTCATAACATGAATACTTGTTCACTTTTATTTTTATTAGAATATGCCTCTTAACACTAAAATTTATTTATTTTTGTTTCTATAAGAGTTGAATTGGAATATATCCTTCTGATTGCCAGTGGTACCAATAATTCTGTAATGTACTTAAAGTATCCGTTACTGTGACTGAAAGTAACGGATACTTGGGCTCTCTGTTATAGATTGTTCCAATTGTTCTTTCTGTAACTTGGAAATGTTACTAGTCAAAGTTACATTTACATATTTATTTTTCTATAGACTTTTACATATGTGAGAATGTTCGCTAGAATATACCTCCATATGGTTTATTCTTAATTTATTTTGTTGGACTTATTATTTCTGTTAATTTATTATTGTCAGTATTAATAATAACGGTTATTTTTTTCTATTTTCTCTGTAATGTTTTGGTATAGTGTCTGGAATAAAATATTTCACTTACTTACCTTTGAGTTAACTTAAATTACTCTTAATGTGAATTTTAATTAATTAAACGACAGGCTGTTTTGATGTCCTAACCTTTGGATAGGCTAAAGAATTATTGGTCGGATGTTACATTTGACAAGAAGTATTAGGTAGATGTATCAGTTACAGTTAAGGAATAGTAACAACTTGTTGCTGTATCACAACCCACCTTTAGTTTGTATTGATTTTTTTATTATTTATTCTTTGCTTCATTTTTTTTTTTATTAGCTTTTTATTTTCGATAACTGTTTGTATTTGTCAATCGAAATAAGCTAGTGCATGGAATTCTTGTTAAATGAAAATTTAAAGTGATGATAGTACCAAACATTTTTTTCATATTCGCTAAAGTTTATAACAACCACTTTCAAGTATTGAAAGAATGTCAAGCTGAATTGTCCCTAAAAATAAAAAAATAAAATAACTCTCTTATTTAAAACATAGTCTGGAATCCTTTTGCGCTTCAGATTTGTGTATTTTAATGCTTGAGAATCTGTCCCATAAATGATAATAGTAAATAGAACCACGTTTCTAGTTTAGATAGAATAGAATTGAGCTATTAGAGCATTCTTTTTGATTCCTTGATGCTTTAAAACTGTTTTAAACAAGTTTATTTCTTCATTCATACCACCAAACACCAAAAATTAGCTGGGTATTTATTATTTAATAATTAATAGAATAAAATACGGGACTTTCACTGGTAGGACTCATTCCATGTATATTGTCTTTTTATCTTATTTCTTGGTTTGCAATTGTACAATTATTTCTAATAGATATACAAAAGAAAAAAGATATTTATATTAACTGGTCATGTCATATTGTTTTTCTCACTACCCACTTTTTGATATTTAAACAAAGATTTTAACAACTACTTTCAAGTGTTGAAAGCACCAGTCTCAGGTGTTGAAGGAATATCATGCCGTTGCCTTAAAAAATAATTCCTCTCTACTATATGCAACTTAGCATGGTATCCTTTCTCACTTTATATTGGTGTGTTTCATTGCTTCGGAGCTCTAATTTTCTGTATGAACACCTAAAATTAGCTCGGTATTCATTAATATAATGGAACACGATTATGGGACTTTAGCTTGTAGAACTCATTTTTTTTTTGTTGCTTATTTGTCGGTTTGCTATTGTGATATGTTTTGATATCAACTGGTCATATTATATTGTTGTTTTCACTACCCACTTTTTGACATTCAATAAAGATTTTAAAACTACTTTCAAGTGTTGGAAGTACCAGTCTCAGGTGTTGAAGGAATATCATGCTGTTGCCTTAAAAAAAAAATATGCAACTTAGCATGGTATCCTTTCTCACTTTAGATTGGTGTATTTTAATGCTTGAGAGCTCTAATTTTTTTAGTAAACACCAAAAAGTAGATTGGTATTTAATATTTAATCATTAAAAGATTAGAATACCGTTTTGGGACATTGTCTGGTGGGACACATTACTTTTTTTTTATATATATTGTTTTTTTAGCTTATTTCTTGGTTTGAAATTGTACAATTATTTCTAATAGATATACAAAAGAAAAAAAGATATTTATATTAACTGGTCATGCCATATCATCTTTTTCATTACCACATTTTAATTTTTGATTATTTTTTTAACAATTACTTTCAAGTGTAGGAAGCACCAGTTTCAGGTGTTGAAGAAGGAATATCATGCTGTTGCCTTAAAAAAAAAATACCTCTCTACTATTTGCAACTTAGCATGGTATCCTTTTACACTTTATATTGGTGTGTTTCATTGCTTCGGAGTCCTAATTTTCTGTGTGAACATCAAAAATTAGTTCGGTATTCATTAATATAATAGAACACGACTTTTTGATATTCAATAAAGATTTTAACAACTACTTTCAAGTGTTGAATGCACCATTATCAGGTGTTGAAGGAATATCATGCTGAGTTGCCCTTGAAAAAAAAAAAATACCTCTCTACTATATGCAACTTAGCATGGTACCCTTTCTTACTTTAGATTGGTGTATTTTAATGCTTGAGAGCTCTAATTTTTTTAGTAAATACCAAAAAGTAGATCGGTATTTAATATTTAATGATTAAAAGATTAGAATACGGTTTTGGGACATTGTCTGGTAGGACACATTACTTTTATATATATATATATATATATATATATATATATATATATATATTGTTTTTGTAGCTTATTTCTTTCTTTGGAATTGTACAATTATATTTAATAGATATACAAAAGAAAAAAAGGTATTGATATTAACTGGCTATGAATCTTGTCATACATAATTTTATTTTTTTAAGTTGACTTGTTCAATAACCATTAATGTGAAGTTACCTTTTTCCTCATTTGCTATTTCGAATTTTTCACTAATTTTTCACCCAACCCTCTTCGTTTTAATTATTTTGGATTATTGAGAGTCTACTGTATCTAATTGCATTTAATAGATTTTCTCAAAACTGTTTGAAAACAAATCAAAAATAGGCTAACTAAATTAGTAACTGTATAATAATTCACTCCCTGGTTGTATGCAATTTCATTGAATTATTCTGTAAATTAATCGTGCCTGTAAATCAGTTGATGAATACGAGGTTTCTATGTGCTGATAATATGATAGTGTCGTATCTGGATATTATGTGTGTGCGAAGTCGTGTTAAGTTGTACTCTGTATGATGTACTATCTTGTGTAATTTTTATACAGGAGACTAGAATTTTTTTTTTTTAAATGTTCCTTTATTTTGAATAGTTCTAGCCTATATTCTAGACTTTATCAGTCTTTATGATCCCTTTATTATAGCCAAATCTTGGTTAGTATTGTTGAATATCTATTGAAAATTTTATAAGGTTTTTTATACAGAACAATTTATTAAAGTTTTGCATGAAAGTTTAAATGAACGGACTAAACATTTTTTAATACTTGGAAACTTTATTATTAATTTAATTTTAATTTTTAATATTTTTCTTAGTATCAAATATGAAAAACAATATCGTGTCAATATATATAAAATTGTTTTTGCTTTTTTGACACATTTATTTAATAAAAACTCCTTAAATATTCCTAACACACCCTATCTATATTATGTGCTACCACCTCACTCTTCAGTTATGCTCAACGCACTCAAAAAACAGGTAAGAGCTATTCCTTAATTTGAATGTTAATTATTCTTTTTTCCAGGTTTAAATGAAATCAATATAAAATGATATTAATGGAGTTGATATTTCTTTTGTGCACGCAGGACTGTTTTAGTTCTTTAACCAATTTTGTTTTAAATTTTTCTTAGCCTATTATAGTAAAATTATAGTATTGTATTATATTATGATTATAGTATTATAGTAGGGGTTGTCGTCTCGGGGATGAGTTCCTCTATTTCAGATCTTTTTCCTGCCAAATCTGTTAAGAAAAAAGTCAGAAATGCTAATTGAAGGGGCGCTTTTGATAATTTAAAATGTTTTTGTTAATGTTGAATTTCTTTTATCTCCCAGTTTCATGTGCAATTACCTTTAATTAATCGTTAAATAATAATAATGCCCATTCGCAAGTTTACCGCGCGTTGCATTTAGCATTAGGTATCGCTAAAATATTGGTGTAAACTTATGAAGAAGTAATATTTTGGCTTTATTTTTTCATTTAAAAATAATATTCACTATTCATGATCGAATCACTTGTTAAAATTATTAATAACTATTGTAATTAGTTTAATATCATTCAAAAAAATCTGTTGCGATGCACGCAGCACAACTTACCACCTAATAACAATAATCTTTTTAACATAATTTTAAATATTTCACATAAACATTGCTTGAAATAAATTCAACAGCATTCACTTTTTCACGCATTCTCTCACAAAAATACAATAGAATAGTTTTTGAAACAATTTTAATATGACAAGTCTATACACCATATATTTTAGTTTTGTTAAGCTGAAAATATATTTTTAAAGTTTCGGTTTCATTTCTATGGAAACATTTTGTTTCCAGTGAATAATATAAAAGCATAAATTATTAAATTAATTTCTACTTTTATATTCTTATATTACGTTAATACCGAGCTTACTGCTGACAGGTTGGAGGAGGTTCGGTCGTATCCTTTTCCTTTCCGACTTGCTCGGCTTTCCATCTAGGGTCTTATAGTCCTTATAAGATACGCCTTATCTTTGCTAATACTTGTCCAATTTCGATCACTCCTGTTTTGTTTTTTTAGAGAATTTAATTACCTTGCATATGATTGGATACATAATTTACTATAAAATGCATGCTTTTTGCGTTATGCAAAAATAAAATTTTCTTTTAGCTTTAACTTTTTGCCTTATATTTTCTCAGTGATGTACTGAATATATGAAAAGTTAAAGAAATTTAAGGAGAAGAAATCAGACAAGTTTCATCAAAATCGTTAGAGCCCTTTATGTGAAAATTGTAAAATCGATTGACACTTCCGTTAGTACCATACGCTCTACCTTTGCTAATGCTGGTACGATTTCGATTAATCATTTTTATTCGATTAATCATTTTATCATTAATCATTTTATTTTTATTTAATTAAATTACCTTTCATATGATCGTATACATACTTTAGCATAAAATGCGTACTTCTCGAATTATACGCAAATAAAATATTCTTTTCATCACAACTTTTTTCCATGCACTTCCTCTCTCCATACTAAATATATGGAAAGTTAAAAGGCTTCCTCCTCCTTCTTCTATGGCGCGACAACCCGTTGCCGGGCCTCCTCCAATAGCCTCCGCCAGTTGGCACGGCCCTGAGCTGCAGTCTTCCTCTGTGGGGTATTGAGTAGTGTCCTCTAGTCCGCGATAACTCTGTCCAGCCATCTTCCTCTTGATTTTCTGCCTCTTCTCGTTCCATGGAGCTCTCTCTTCATGACTCTTTCAGGGATTTGGCAACATGGCCGGCCTATTGAAGTTAGTCAATTTTTATATGTTTCACGACGTTTGCGTCGTTGTACAAGACCGACAATTTCTGTTTTTTACGACGCCTCCAGTTCTCCTCCTCCTTTAATAGGCCCCTATATTCGGCGGATCACGTTCCCCTCGAATGCAGCAATTCTTTCTTCATTGGCCTTTGTAATTGTCCATGCTTCCGAGCCATAGGTAAACACCTTCCTTCAGAGCCCTCTTGGATCTTGCTGCGATGTCGATATCATCCTCATATCCAAAGAGCTGGACGAGCCTGTCAAACATGGTGTTCTAGGTTTGTATGCCTGACTTCCACACAGCTTTCTCTCCTGCCAGGTTGAAGCGGAGGCATGCCAGGGCATCACCTTGCTTCACACCAATGTTGACCTCAAATTCCTCGGAGAGATCTGTGCCAACTCTCACCGCGTATTTAGAGCCCCTCATCGTCATTTTCAATAAGCGAATTAGCTTCTTGGGAATGTCCAGCTGTTCCAGAGCTTGATAAAGTGCTGGTCTCTCCAGGGTGTCGTATGGTGACTTAAAGTCGACGAAGAGGTGATGGGTGATGATTTTGTGTTCCATGCAATAATTGTAAACAGCTGATCGGTCGTTGACCTGCCTTTTCTAAATCCTGCCTCATATGGTCCTAGCTCTCTTTCTGCGTATGGAGCAAGTTTTGCGAACAATACGTTTGAGAGCACTTTGTATACGCATGCCAGAAGGGCAATTCCTCTGTAGTTCGTACACTCCAGTTGATCCTCTTTCTTGTATAATGAGCATATTATGGCCTTGGTTCATTCTTCTGGTATTTTTTCCGTTTCCCAAATTGTCATGATGATGTCATGCAGCGCCTTCCTCAAAGGCTCTCCGCCATGCTTCAAGAGCTCAGGCTGAATCCCGACCAGGCCTGGGGCCTTATTGTTCTTCAGCTTTAACAGGGCACATTCCACTTCTTCCACGTCTGGGGGCTCAGTATCATCCTGGATGGTTTCTGAATCCATCGTCTGTGAAATCGTCTCACTGTGTCTCACTGCTGCAGCCTCGCACCCTGTCCTGTTGAGCAGCTCTGAAAAGTGTTTGGCCAACCTTTTGAGGAAGTCTTCCTTAAAGGAGAGAAGGTTTCCCTGCTCATCGTTGCAGGATGTCACTTTGGGCTTGAACGCTGTTTTGCTTTCATTCACAGCTCGAAAGAATCACCTGCTGTCATTTGCGCTTCTTAGATCCTCCCGTTTTCCCACGCTCTTTTTTTCTCAGCCTTTCTTTTCTCCCTGTACGTCTTACTGTTGTAGCGCGTGCGCCAGTAGATCATTCTTTTGTAGGCTTCATTCTTGCTATTCGTCGCTTGGAGACATTCATCGTCAAACCATGGAGGTTTGGGTGTCCTTGTGGTGAGTCCCAATATCTCTTTCGCGGCAGATGTCAGAGCTCGAGTGTAGCCTTTTCACTGACTGTCATTATCATTGCTTGTACACCTTAGTTCGTTTCACAGCTTATCTTCGAGCTTCTCCTGTTAGGCTGAGCGTTGGTCTGGGTCCTTGAGCTTGTCTACATTGAATCTTCACTGTCCCTTAGATACTTGGCTCCTTCTAAGCGATACACCTGACTCCTGCGATGCTTATGCGTTGATCGGAGTCCATATTTGCGCCTCTATCGACTCGGACATTAGTTAGGTTGGAACTACTCCTGGCACTTATTAGTAGATGGTTGATCTGGTTAAAGTGTAGACCATTGGGTGATCCCCACGTTGCCTTATTTACCATCATTCCGGGGAACAGCGTTGTACCGATTACTAGTCCATGTGAGGACGCGAAGTTGATGAGTCTCTGACCGTTATCATTGCTGGTTTCGTGTTGGCTGTATTTTCCAATTGTGGGCTTAAACGCTTGCTTCTTTCCAACTTGCGCATTAAGATCCCCGAGAATAAGCTTCATGTCGTTGTCAGGGCATCCATCAAAAGCCTTGTCCAGCTCCTCGTAAAATGTGCTCTAATCTTCCGCCGCAGCTACCTCAGTTGGAGCATAGCAGCTGATAAGTGAGTAGTTAAAGAACTTTCCCTTCAGACGGAGGTAGCATTTCCTTGGGCTGGTGGGTGTAAATTTAAGTAACAGTTGTTGTGCTCGTCCACGGACCACAAAGCCAGTTTCGAAGATGTGTCACTGATGTTCGAATAAAGTGCGGTACCTCATTTCGTGAATCCCGCTTCCTAGCCAGCGGACTTCTTGGATAGCAGCTACGCCAATTCTAAAGTTGTTCAATTGTGATAAGAGTCCACGGATCCTTGTCTATATAATGATAAAATGTTCCAGTGTGCAAAACGTAGATCAGTATGACAGGTCCTGGGTCGATTCCTTAAGATATAACGGCTATGTTGAGGTTTCGTGACAGAGTGTTTTTAAGAGGAGAGGGTAGTCAACCCTCGTCCCCCGAGACAAGTGGATGGGTTGCCTCCTCAAGGTCTTCTGATAGGCTCGTAAAGTTAAAAGGCTGTACGAAATATAATTCAGGCAAGTTTCATCAAAATCGTTAGACCCCTTTTCGAGAGAACTGTAAAAAAGTGTAATATCGATTATAGAAAGTGGCACTTCCGGTTAGTCGATTTTGGCGAAAAAAATGTTGTAATATCACAGGCATAAACATATTTATAAAATACATTTGTCGGTGACTAAATACAAGAGTGGTATAAGGGGAATCATTCTTGAAAAATACCAATTATAGGATTTCATTTAGAGGAATATAATGTAACATTTTGAAAATGTAACAATCAGTTAAAATGTAACAGTTACTATGAAAGTATGCTATTTCTGTAAAATAATTCTTAATTTCATAAAAACGTTTAAACTCGCTAAGATATTTTTGGCGTTATCAAACTTGATTAGTAGAATCAAATGAACACACTAAAGTGTGTTACAGAAGAATTTCGAGTATCCTTTTTTTTTGCTCCTATCTGTATCGATATTCTTATAAATGGTATCTAAGGACGTATTTGATTTTCTAACGCTAGAAACGATTGTTCCCTTCCCCCCATGAATTCCGCAACCGGTAGAAATGTCTTATGCGGCTAAAATTAGGACACAGCTACCGCTATTATAAGGGAGATATTGAAGGTGTTTTTACAAATGTATTATATGTTATACAAATGGGTACAGTTTTTGCACTATACGGTATACGCAGTAGCTTGAAAAAGTTTCATATACTATAGCTCAGTTAGATCGCGAAGGTTCATGCGTGAGGTTATGAATCTAGTATAAACCTCCCTACCTCAGAAGATGCTTACAGGATTCTAAAAAAGAGAGGATAATGCGCAGTTTTGGAGAATCCGATAGTAGGCGGATAAGTCGAGTTTTGGATAAATAGTTGCTCGGCGACTGTCGGACCTCACGTTTCCTGAGAGATCTCCAGTAGCTGGGTATTACACTAGTTACAAGGGACTTCCTTAAGTCTATTTGGTTGCGCGAACTTCCTGTTAAGATGCAAGTAGCTCTTGCAGCTAGCAAATAACAGGACATAGAGAAACTTAGTGAGGTAGCCGATCGAATAGCCGAATTTGGCGAGACTCATGTCTGCGAAGTAAAGCTTCCCCGTTCCACTGACTACGAAGACCGGTTGCTCTCTACTCTACTCTAGAGAGATGGTGGCTGTATTAGAAGCTCCTGGGTCGGGATCGAGAACATCTCAACGGGCTTGATTAAGGAGGCAGGTAGGAAGTCTTTGTTTCTACCATCATAGTTCGGGGAAAGATGCATGAAGTGCTCGGAGCCTTGCATTTGGTATAGTAAACCAAAGCCTAGAACTAGTATTAGCGCTAGCTGAGGCGGAACCTGTCGCTAGATCTGTCTACCGCCGTCTTTTCGTTTATAACTTTCAGTCCCATACTCGGTATTTGGTGGACACAGAAGCTGCGCTATCAGAAGCTGTTCTCAGTGAAGAAGTTTTTGAAGCTAAAGCCTGGCGAATTCCTTCTATATGCAGCAAATGGGACTCCTGTTTCCACATATGGTGATCGCCTAATCGAGGTGAATTTTGGCCTTCGAATGATCTGGCGCTTCATTCTGGCAGAAGTTGGACAGCCGATTGGTGCGAATCTGCTTTTCTACAACCAGCTTGTTGCGGATCTGGCGGGACGCCAATTGTTGGACAAACTTACAGGCGATTAAAGTGGTGACCCCAAGGTTTTCGACAAAGGGTAAGCTAGCAAGTATTTCAACCTGCAATATATTCGGCCTCCAAAGGCAAATAGTACATCGAGCTTCTTCAAAAGTATCTTAGTATTACTAACCCCACCACCTTCGTTGAGGAGCAGCTACATTCTTTCGTACTTCATATCGAGATTCATACAGCCCCGGTTACAGCAAAGTCATGATGGTTGCATCCTGAGAGGTAACTAAATGGTAGTTTGAACAGATGTTGCAAGAGATACTAATCGCCAAAGAAGACATCCCGAAGACGGCCGTCATCATCCCGTTTGGTCTCTTTAAGTATGTACGGATGTGCTTTGGACTCCGAAATGCTGCTCAGTCTTTTCAGAAGTTCTTGGATACGATCTACACCTACCTGGACGATCCACGTCTTCATCGGATTCACGGATGAGGAGGAACACAAGAGGAGTCTAGACGAGGTCTTTCGTTGTCTTCAGCTGCCTGAAAAGGTTGAGGCTATAATCTCTTACCCGCAATCTACGATTGCAGATTTACGTCGTTTCCTGAAAATGGTAAATCTGTATAGGTGTGGCATCCCTTATGCTACTGCCACAGAGGCACCTTTGATTGTATATTTATTCGGCGCTGAGAGGAATGACAAGACACACATTTCATGGACTGAGGACTCTCTCAGGGCATTCGGGGGATATAAAGAAGCATTATAACGCATCCGAGTCCCGGAGCCGATCTGGTCCTAGTCAGCGACGCTATGCACAGCTATGGAAGCGGTAGTAAAGGAGAATGGCATCTGGCACCCTCTTGGGTTTTTTTTCAAGGGCCTTTACCAAAGCCCAGTGGAATTATGCAATCTATGACTGCGAGCTTTTGGCTATCCATCAAGCGATCCAACATTTCCGCTCTTATTTATTATTTTTTTAAAAAGCTTAAATGAATTGGATTAAAAAGAAAATGGAATAAAATAAAAAATGGATTAATGTTATTAACATGTATATCTCGGCATTATATTAACATTTTTACTAGCGTTAGTAGCTTGAGCCAATTTTTCTGAGAAATTGAGGGGCGTCATTTCACTATATGGACCGACCATAAAGTACTTCTGTTCGCATTCCAACAGATTCAACGCCTATGCGAATTCGGTGGGTGAATTTCATCTACCAATTCACCACAGATATTCGTTACTTTGCGGGGATCAAAAATTATGTGAGGGATGCCTTGCTCAGAGTGGAAAAATCAACGCTCCAGATGGATTAGATGTTTTAGTAGAAGCGTAGACTAACGACGCCACAGTTGTAGAATTAAAAGAAACTCCAGAGTGAAGCTCAAATCGATGAAGTTCCTTCAGCTTTCTGCGCGCCTTCTCTGAGAAATCCCTAATCCTTACATGCCGAAGATTATGCGTCATGCCATTTTTCAACATATGTATAATCTTAGCCATCCGGGATTTCGTGGTTTCCGTCGGCTCATGGGTCAGAGATGCCATGGCTCTTGACACGGATAAAGAGCTGGTCCGACACCTAGAGAGCAATTGCAGAATCTCAGACCGCCCCTCCCTCCTCCTTCCCCCCTCCCACTGGAATCAACTACGAAGCCCTTCCTACATCCGGTCCTGTTATCGGGCTCCCAAGTCTTTTTGAGGGACGACATTGTCCAGCGGTCATTCACTCTCCCATATGCAGGTCCCTACAAGAAGGAATAAGAAGACATCCGTCCTCCAGCTGCCAAGTGGACGCAAGATCGTTACCATCGACCGGTTAAAGCCAGCATTCCTGCTCCAGGACCAAGACACCAGTTCCAGTCTGTAGGACGCTCCGGTGGTGATGACTAATGTATACAATACTCCGCTGAGGCTGATCGCTTGGATCCTAGGCCCAGGCTGACTCGTATTGGGAGAGGAATCAAGCTTCCGCGCTGTTTCCTCGACATAGTCATTGGGGAGAAGTGATGGAGCGGAGTGGTTGCGCTGGACATCGATAGGTGGAACCTGTAACGCTTTCAAATTGCTTTAGCCACTGGGTCAATTTCTTTGTATTTATTTTATGTTTGTATTGTATTTTAGTTATATTCAGTTGACGTCCGCATGTTGTTATAGAAGGATCAATCTAATTAGAGATTGATAAATTATTTGCCACTTCTATAATTTTGTTTTTATTGAAAACTAGTTTCGAATGTTATACATTCATCTTCAGTTCTAAAAATACACAAAAATTCAAAAATAAGCAATTTTTGTGCTGTATTTGAATTGCTTATTTTTGAATGTTTGTGTGTTTTTAGAACTGAAGATGAATGTATAACATTCGAAACTGATTTTCAATAAAAACAAAATCATAGAAGTGCCAAATAATTTATCATTCCCTAATTTAGTTATATTCTTATTGTTTATGTTTATTTATGGTAATTTGTTTATTATTTATACCCAATGGCTAACAATCAAGTAACATTCTGCAGTTAAAATATTGTATGATTTTTTGATAACGAACATACTTCGTAGAAATAATTTTTTTGTAATTTTCATAAAATAACCATACCCGCAGGGTGTTGTCCGTAAAAAGAATTTCGAATTTAATACCCTTCCAAATTTCAAGTTTTTTTATGGTTAGCTTTTAATAGATAATGCCAGTAACAGAAGACAGAACTACTGTTCTCATTCCTAATCATTATTCATCATCAAAGAAACAATTTTTTTAAAAAAGAAAAAAATAAGTTTAACTTTGATTTTTATTTTATTTTTAATACATTAACTAAACATTGCATATTTCATCATACTTATTGCTATATGAAATGAATGGTAAAGTAAAAGTATGTAAAGTGGTAAAAAGTATTATAGCGAACATAGACTCACCTAGGAAACACATAATTTAATTCTGCAGTATTAGCTTTCCCGTGGTTATGTGGAATAAAAGGAAAAGAAGAAAAAAGATATTTTTACAAAAAAAATCATTTTTTTTTTTTATTGTGAAGCTGGTACTATTATAAATGTGATTTTATTAGTTATAACACCATAGGTAATCAGAAGAAAAAAAATTCATGTTGAAACTTGAATTCTCAAAACACTTTCTAAAGGCACTTAAAAGGCACTTAGATTCTTTTGCATTTCTATACTTCAATTACTAGAACTGTTAGGGAGCTACCAGAACTTTCAATGAAACAACCGGTTGCCAACAAAAATGTTGACTGCAAATATTCCAAGGCCAAGTTTTTCTCGATAATAGACTGCATTGTTTAGAATTCGTCTCATTTCATTTAGAAATTTTTCAGGAACAGGATCAAACGATAACAAATTTGTCACAACGGCAATATAGCTTCACGTTTATACACTTTTTCCTTAATCTCCGATTTTATTAACAAATAACGCTTTCACACAATAATTTCATTCCTTTAAAATATTTTCATAGTGAACTTGGTTTCACGTGCTTGAAGTTGTCATGATAACGATTACAAAATTACCTATTTTTTAAAAAATATTTTCTCCCCATTTCTCCACTTAAAGGGAGATTTTCTAAAAATGTAATGCATATAAACCTTCTTAAAAAATTCTCTTAATTATAGTGTAAACCATATCAAAATCGACAGGCTACTTTCCGAGTTTTGGGAACACAAACATACGCAGGCTGAATTTTTATATATATATAGATTCATTAAAGATATATTTGGCCTTATAAAAATTGATTAGTAGAATCAAAAGAACACACAATGACGATGAAAGTATAAGTGCACTTTCTTTAATATTTAATCTTAATTTCATTATAACTTAAAGTCTGTCTTACAAATGTACCCATTAAACAGAGTGTTCACAGCTTTAAATTCCTTGAAGATCGGGAATTCTGCTTGAATTTTTTGAGTCTGAAAAACACCCAGTCAACGGAAATTTTTTATTTTTGGTCCTATAATTCCATTTTTCCATCAGTACTAAGCAACATTTGTATAAAATATTAAGAAGAAGGTTGATGTAGCTGTTCTCCCTATCAACTTAAATTTTATGAAAGCTAGAAAAGGCCTCCTTCTGCTAACTTCATCAATCCCTCTCTCCCTCTCTCTGACTCTCACTCTCACTCTCACTCTCACACTCTCTATCTCTCTATCTCTCTCTCTCTCTCTCTCTCTCTCCCTCTCTCCCTCTCCCACCCTCTCTCTCTCTCTCCCTCTCACCTTCACCCCCTCTCTCTCCTTCTCTCTCCCCCTCATTCCCTCTCACCCTCACTCCCTCTCTCTCCTCTCTCCCCTCACTCCCTCTCGCTCACTCTCTCTCCTTCCCTCCCTCCCTCCCTATCTCTCCCTCACTCCCTCTCTCCCCCCCCCCCTCACTCTCTCTCTCTCTCTCTCTCTCTCTCTCTCTCTCTCTCTCTCTCTCTCTCTCTCTCTCTCTCTCTCACTCACTCACTCTCTCCTTCTCAAGCTCATACCCATTTTATGTTCTGCCCCACTTGGATAAGTCGCTCTACCTATGGGGAAGGGAAATAGATAGGTATGTTATGGAAAGGTAAAATAATGTATTAGCGAGGTTCTTCTTTACGGAACTGTTTTCGATTTTGTGTCATGCAACGGTTAGTTCAACATTTTATTAATAGTTCATAAGAAATTACACGATAAACTTATTTTTAGTTTATATACTAAGGCCATAAAGGGGGATGACCCTGTGGTCTTCTCTTAGGTAGGACGCAGTCTCTTCGAGAAGTTGGTAAACTTTCTTCAATAGTCGCCTTTCTTGTCGCTTCGGAGTACACATATCGATTGTGAACGCCGGCGCGAGGTATCGAGTCAGCGACGTGGAGGGGAGCTCATCCTAGCTTAGTAGAGTCCCGGCTCCGGGCGGGATGTGACGCGCGTGCTCATTGGTGATTGTGCGAGTGCGTGCCAGCTCGTCAACAGCCAACAATGATGCCCGTAAGAAGGGGCCACGTCGCCCCGCGGACGACCATCATCGAGACCATCATCAGGAAGTTCGATACGCACAGTAAGTAGTTGTCTCTTTGAGGGATCGTCGTAGTGCTGTGGTGATCCAATTCGTGGAGGATTGTCGTAACTAGGTGTAATAGTCTAGGCGAACCGTCCTTGTCTAGGAAGTAGTGTCATTCTTTGAGAGTATTCAGGATTTATTCGTAATAAATATCACGAAGAAGTCTAATATAAACCATACACCAGCTACTATCACCATTTTTCGTGTCTTAATTCGATATCCATCAACTCCTGACCATTGATAGAAGTCTTGCATATACAATTCGAGTATATGCGTATATCCTTCTACCCTTAACAATAAACATTTTTGAAATAAATCTTCGTTCTAGAGATATTCTTCAATATATGCACCTGTTCTTTACCTCACCACTACATTTTTACATTAGCTAATTTAAAAAATCACTATAAAGGATCGCTAAAATAATAATCAATAATGTAATAAAATAATCAATAAAATAACAAAATAATCAAAAATCACTTTAAAATACATGATTACAACCATACGAATTTAATTAAAAATTGTTATAATTAAAAAATGCAAAATAGAAGGACTTCATTTTTACGTCCATTCTAGGCTGAAGTGCCAAGTTGAATATATAAATGAAACAGCTTTAATTGCTTTAGATCCATATTTTTAAAATTTTATTACAAACTATGAAAAATTCAAAATCTATGTAATCCAATATTTTTAACTTTTCTGAATGTGTGTTTAATTTTTTTATTATAAAAATGAAAAAAACAAAACATTATTTTTTATTTTTGAATTGCCATGAGTTTTGGAAAGTAGTTGACATTCTCTGATGATTTGCTTAACATATCTGATGTATTTAAATAATGAAGTTATCTTGGAATATACTTACAACTATGCTGATCTTGTAAATCTTTAAATATAATCATTCAATATAATTTGGATAATGACATAATTAAAACTAATTTTACTTGATACCGCAGTATCAATAAACCATAATCTTTAGTTATCTCGAAAGTACAACAAATTTAAATGAATTTGATTTGGAAGAGCGTTAGATTTCCTATCATAGCGTCTAATTTTTAACAAATTAATCGAAGAGCTAAGTGGATGAACATGTTATTTGCCATTTTAGGAAAAAGAGTAATTTTTGATAAGAAGATTATTTTAAATACTCCTTTCTACGTAGCACTTTGTCGAACTGTTCTAAACCTTAAATTGTGGCAGTTTTCATAAGTTGAAAATAGGGTGATCCAGTCTGAAATTAATAAAATAAAATTTTATCAGATTCAATTTTTCGTAGCATAACATTATTTTTCCAATTACCTCTTTAATTATCGATGTAAGTTCAAATGTTGGCCTATATTAGTTCAAATCTTTGAAAATTTCTGTAAGTATGAAAATTTTATTTTTTAATTTAAAATTTTCAAGTTCTTATGAGAATCAAAACAATTCCCTTCATTCTATTATTAATTTGTTATGATCTATTTCCTTTTCTTTCGAAAAAAAAAAAGAAAATCATATTTGAGTACGTTTTCTAACATTAATTTTCCAACCATTGATAAAAATGCTACATGTCAAATATGTATATTATGAAATAATTAATTAGTATTTTCGTGATATAACCATATCAATTATCATTATGACCATTGCGATAAAAAAGTCTAGTGAACATCTTTCGAAATATCCGTCCTTCAAGAGATAGTTTGCGTTTCGTGTTTCTGCAACTATCACTATCTTACTGTATAATACCGTTCAACAGTTTCAGATTTTCAACAGTTTCAGAATTCGGAAGAGCGTTAGATATCCTATATGAACTACTGACTTAAAATCATCAGTGTCAATTGAAAAGTTGACCTATATCAGTTCTAACCTTAGAAAATTCCTATAGTAATAAATGTGAAAAATGTTATTTTTTAATTAAAAATTTTCCAATTTTTATGAGAAAGAAAAATATTCCATTATTAAATAGTTATGGCTCATTTCCTTTCATTTCCAAGAAAGAGAAAATCAATTTCTATGACGTTTTCTGACATTAATTTTCTAACCATTGATAAAAAACCTTACATGTCAAATATTTTAGTAAATATACCTCTAAAATATTTAAGTAGTATTTTCGTAATAAAACCATATTAATTATCCTTATGTCCATAGCAATGAAAATGTCTAGCAAACATCTTTCGAAAAATCCTTCGTTCAGAAGATAGTTTGCATTTAGTGCATCTTCAATTGTTCACCACCTTAGCCAATTATATAACTTATTATAATTTCGGATTTACAACAATTCCAGAATGTAAAAAAGGTCTAAATGCATTTGATTCGAATAAGCGTTCGATTTCCTATCTGCAATACTACTTTAAATTCATCACTTTAAAAGTTGGCTTATATATGTCCAAACATTTAAAAATTTCTATAGCAATTTAAAAAAAAAAAAATTCTGATCTAAACTTTATTCCATTATTAAATAATTGTGGCTCATCTCTTTCTCTTTTAAATAAAAAAATAAAATAATAATAATAAAAAATCAATTTTAATTAAGTTTTATAACATTTATTAACTAATTCGGCTAAATTATTTTCTAATCTGGTATACAATTAAAAAGTGTTTTCGATAAAGAAGATTATGTGATATTTGGCTGGTTGTATTTTTAAAAAAAATTAATTTGCCACAAATGATCAGTTTTTTTAGTGACCAGAGATTAATAAAAATATTGTCTGAGAGGAAATCTTTTGTTTTTTCGAATGGTGCGATTAGATTTATTTTAGCTTAGAATGTCTGAAATTATTTATGTTTTTATGCATTAAGGTGGTGAAAAGTTTAAAAAAATAAATAATAATTTTCCAAAAGTCTTTTTTTGTTAAATTAATAAATATAAAACAAACTTTCGTTATACAATTTAACATGGAATATTTTCAAAAAGTTACGCTCTTGAGTGTTTTGATGGGGATAACATCTGAGGTTTCAATTACGATATTACGATTTATATTGAGTTGTAATCATTGTCATTATGAAATTAACCTCTACTGTTTAATTAATCAAAGTTTAATCTTAATATACACAATCACACTTGCACCTAGATAGGTCTTTTTTAAAAAAAAATGATATTGGCTTCGTTTTTAAGTGAAAGAATATTGATGAAAATATTGTCTGAGAGGAAATCTTTTGTTCTTTCGAAATGATGCGATTGACTTTATTTGAGCCCAAAAATGTCTATTCGAAAGCTAATTAAACTCCCTACAAAACAAAAAAAAAATCATGTAAATTGGATCAGTATTGGCAAAAATAATGCGTATTGAACTTTACACTCATGTTTTATAAAGTATTGTTTACGTGATTCTTTGGAAATCGGTTCAACTTTTTTTATGATTCGTTAACTATTCATTTCCTGGATCGATCTAGATGCTCATTTGAAAGATAAATTATTTGCCTACAAAGTTAAACATAAAAAAAAAAATTAAAATCTTAAACGGATTAATATTAGCGAAAGGACATGAAAGTAAAATATATGATGTTTCAGATTAAATATTATTTAAATTTCTAGAAATTTAATTATGATTAGCTTTACACATGATATTATAACCTATTTAATATCCAGTGTTTCCAGGATAATTCTTTAATTATTTTTTTTTTCATTCGCTAAAAACTACAGCAATGATTTTGTTTTTAATAAATAGATTTTGAATAGTGACCATTAAGCTTAAGGAAAGGTAATTTTTTTTTTTTGAACTTTGGATTAATACTCGTAGAGCATTTTTAGCAGACGTCTTTACTGTTTTATATTTAAGGCTTCTTGATAATTTTCAAAAATCATTAAATAATCATTCCCTTATTAGAGATTGTCATATTTTATAATTTTTTATTTCTTCAACTATCTAAAATTGACGAAGTCTTTTAATCGGTCGTTACAAAAGTTTTTTAAGCTAATACCTTTTGGATCTGATTTCGAAAAAGTGTTGAAAGATTTAAAGAAAACTCTTGCGTATCGAAGTTTTGTGTATTCTTAGCCTCTGGCCGCATTGATTAACTGCATAAATTAGGGTGATTTTTGTATCCTCAACAAAATAATAAATAAAATTAGGGATTGATAAATTATTTACCATTTATATAATTTTGTTTTTATTGAAATGGTTCTTCTTGTATGTAATATGTATAATAATACCAAACTGTTTTCTTAAATTGCTTATTTTTGAATTTTTGCGTGTTATTAGAACTGAAGATGAATGTATAACATTTGAAAATAGTTTTCAATAAAAGCAAAATTATAGAAGTGGCAAATCATTTATCAATCCCTAATTATATTGATCCTTCTATACCATCATGCGTACGTCAACTAATAAATAAAATAATTAGATAAGTTTAGATAGAAATTAATTAATAATTTAATTAATAAGTTTTAGATAGAATATTTTATTAAAAATCATCCCTTATTTTGTCTCATTGAATTATTCTTTATTTTCTTGGTTTATATGATTTTGATTATTTAAAAATAAAACGTTAGGGCGCATATTTTATTCCTACTGTTAGAATTGTAAAACACTTTTTAAATATTATCTTGAAATAACATAAATTATTATTGATATTAGTATTATGCATTTATTTAATTTCAATAATTAATTAACCATATTATCATGTTAACGCATGATAAAGGTTCTTAGGTAAACTACGCTTACCCTGAAGACAGTAACGTATTGCGGTAGTGTATCCAGCTGCTCCTTGCAGTCTAGTCTAGTGGTGGTGGTAAACATCCCGCAATAACTTTCTCTATTACTTAGGTTTGTGAAAGAATAGATAGTTATTGATCCAAATGGAATAATAATAAAGTGGAGCGACTGGAGTTATTGGAGTAAAGACGATGTCAAGGGACGATTTTTAACGACTGATTTATTGACAGCGATTCATGCTCCTACATATCATTTTCATAAATGTTCCGAACTCATATATTAATATGATATATATCATATACAATTCCAGGCGATAATAAGAAGCATTGTCTCTAAATATTATGAAAACTATATTAACAGTCAAAAGGTTGGAATTAATAACTTTGCTACCCACAATACCTGATAGATGATTTTGGTCACAGCTTTTTTCAATCAAATGGAAACAGTTGATAAACATATTTTATTTTATATACAGTCTACAAATATTTCAATTTACAAATTAATATAACTCTTGAGAATTAATGGCTGCCTCTACTATAGCAAGAACGTTAAATAAATTAATCTTTGCTAAGAAAATAAAAAAATAGTGGAAATTTCAAGCATATTATCAGTTATAAATTCATTACAAGTGTTTATTTCCTTTTAATTATTTTTTATATTTTCTAACATAATTAAACCTATACTACTACAACCCATTTGGCTCTGTACTAAAGGATATACCGTTTCTAGGCCAACGGTTGTGCAAGGAGGTGATTTGGCCTTAATCACGCTCGAACGCCAGGTTTATTCCCAATTAAGGATACCCACTTTATAAGAGGGCTATCTTCAATGTTTTGTGTCCTTATTTTTGTATTCACACCTGTCAGTGCTGACAACCAGTGAATTTTCTTGCTAAACATTTGATATTATTGCATGATAGGCATGAGAATAATACCCAGCAATAAACTTGAAATAAACGGAGGGAAAGAAAAAAAAAGATAGTAATACCCAGCGGCATCTCTTGTCTAGATCATTGTATATAGTTAGGCTGGGAGATCCCTCATCCAGCTCCTCTTCAGTCTTCTGCGAGTGTTGTCAAGTATGTTGGTTGTAGCCATGTCTTGTATGAGGGAGTTAAGATGTCCGTGTGAGTTATCGTGAAATCGTTTGTAGTGGATATTAACTGAGAGATTTTAAGGTCTGTAAGTAAGGTAATGTTATTGATGTACCAAGGGGCATTGGTTATAGCCCTAAAAGTTTTTGTCTGAAAAATGTGAAGTGTTTGCATATGCTTTTTTGGCTGTTCCGTTTATCTGTGAAGCGTAGGTCCAGATGGGCTTGAGTAAGTAAGTGTAAGTGTTCAATTTATTTCTGTTTCAATTTTAAGCGTCCTTTAAGAAGTGGTTATAACAGTTTTAGTCTTTGGTTTAGCGTTTTTTGTTTTTGTGAGGATCCCATTTCATTCTTCTGTCAAATGTCAGGCCAAGGTATCGCATTTTGTATATTTGCGGAATTAGTACATTGTCGAGGTATATTGGAGGGCAGGTTTCTTGTCGAAGGGTGTAAGTAATATGTTAGGATTTGTCTTGGTTTAGTCGAATTTTCCAAAGTTTGCACCAGTCATGAAATTTATTTAGGTGATATGAATGATCTCTGTGAGGCCTGTGCTGGATTTTGATGTTTTGTTCAATTGTTGTAGCGTCAGTATAATTCGCTGTCAGAGTTTCGCAGCTGCTTGGAATATCGTGTGTATGTATTATGTGGAGCAGTGGAGCAAGTCCTGACTTCAATGTTAACATAATTAATAGTAAAAAATAAACAAAATTGTAAGTTATGCAATCAATATCGTAAATTTTAAGTAAACTGTAATTACTAAACTGTAGTCACGGTAGGTTGGAGTGATTGGATTTTGGCATGGCGTGATAGAGTTTAGGATTGATAGAATTCGAGGTGCTCCGCATCACTCAAAAACTCCTCATAGGATTTAACATTCCCTGTCATTACACGCTCCATTTGGCGTGATGCGGTTGGAGTGGAATGATCCTCAGTGACCCCTAAAGAAAAAGTTTCCAAAACTTCAATATTAACGTTTGTGGGTCTCCAGAATACAAATAAAAAAACAAAAATAATGAAATCTATCGTCGTCCCATAAAGTTAATAATAATATGGATTAAAGGAAGTTAAGTAATTATTTATCTAACACAAAACAACTGCCTTGATATTATTTTATAATAAGGCTCTGGACTGGTAGCTTTCCTGGGACACATTTAACCTATATAAAGTGGATACCAAATCCTTTCTTTTTTTGCAGAAAAAACCTGACGGTTGATCTGCTGACCACACCCCCTTTAGTCAGGAAACAGTACGTCCTTGATACGGTTTAAAAAAAATAAATGTATACCAAAATAAATATATATAATAAATGTTCGTATCTATTAATAAATAATTAATAATTATTTATTGAGGCCTGCAAAATTATATTATTTTATGTGGAAGGTTATATTGAATGAATTGACACATCAGGTTTGAATATTTCACTGATTCTATGAGGATATAAACGTTCGTAAGTCTTTATTGCAAAATGAAATAAGTCGTTGAAGAAATAATTTCCCTTTGCGATTGAATAGGAGAATTTCATTTTATTTTTAAAAGAAAGGTTTTTTTATTTCATTTTGATATTCATTCTTTAAAAGGTGGTTAAATATCTTATCCCCTCAGATTAATTTTAATTTATTTACTCTTTATTTGCTATAGTGAATTTAAATGAATTACAGTTTCTATCTCTATACTTAAATCGGACCTGATGGTTTATATGCTCGGACTCATTTTCTATTAATTAAATTTGTAATTAAACTTTAAGATATGCTGGTACATTTTATATATTTTCTTTCAGTAATACTTGTTTAATATATATATATATATATATATATATATATATATATATATATATATATATATATATATATATATATATATATATATATATATATATAATTTAAGCATTTTAATTTGTAAACGATCGATGAATTCTAATAGAAAAAAATTCTAAAAATTACAATCTTTCCGAATTTTTTTAGTGAAAATTAACAAATTTAATTTATGAAAACAAAGGCAGGCTGTTGCTATTTCACCAATTTCTTTATTACGATGCAAATTTTAGGCCTGCAAGCCATCCTCAGGCATCTCTGTAAAAGGCCCTTATTTAGTTCAATTTATAACATATCACAGAATTATTTATACTTAAATATTCTAATAATTATCATATACATACTAAAATTATTTAAAATGCATATACTGTCATATTTAAGTCCAATCCGGACCAAGTCGAAATAATACAGCGTCACTAAAAATATCAATAATTATAATAAAAACACAATAACAAAATTGAGGTTGGATCAAATTTCATTACAGTTTAAAATGCAAAATTTCCATTAAATTGATATCAATAAAACACTTACGACTTTAAAAATAAAATAAGACTAAGGGAGCCATTTCAGTCATCACAGCCATCACAGGTGAAACTCCAAAAAAGAAGGCAATGCCATGTTACAGCCAATTATGACAACTGAATAATTTACTAAGCTATTATTAATAATTATGCAACAATCAATCTACATGCATAAAGAAATTGGTGAAATAGCAACAACCTACCTTGTAAAAACGTGCCATATATATTAAAGTATTCACCTAAATCAACAAACGTATACAAATTTAATTTTTTTTTTTTTTAATTGGTTTTGTTCATGAACCGAAAATACAATCGAGGACCTGGCTTAGAGACATTCTGTACTCAGCTCCTCATGATATCGTATTTATTATTTTGTTTATTCTTATTCATATTACTTTATTTAATTTTGTATTTGTTGTTATTTTGTATTTTACTTGCTCGCTTCCGAAGATAGGAAAGCTTTTTATTCATCCAGCAAGTGAATTAAATTTAAGTTCTCAGAATCGAAAACCACTAAAGTGTTACGTTTCTAAATCAAGGAACAGAGGACACCTCAGTATTTCAATGTACAAGCGGTTTCAGTCAAATGTTCTCAAACTTTGGAGGGGGATAGTTTTCTTCATTATTAGCAAAAGTCTCCATGGAAACAAAAAAAATTCTATAACAGGACTTTGAGTTATTCACGAATTAAGTTCTCATTTCACCTATACCGGAATAGCAGAGCTCGGATACTGTAACGTAATCAAAGATATATTTATTTCAATTACTTACGGGTTCAGATGTATATTATATACACCGACATACGTATAATAATGGGATTATATACATGATCGTTGCACACTTCCAGTTCAGAGGATATATATAATTGTGAATCACGTTTTGGTTTACAGGACGTCAAACAGCCGCTCTGAGGTTTGGTCTATGGACGGCTTGCTTCGGGGAAAGAAATATTGGTCCTCGTGTTGCTACTAAACCCCGAACAGCCATAATTTGTGGATCTAGACCGATCTGTCACTGTCCTTGAACCCGAGTGAGTCGATGGGAAGGATACTGCCGAATTGGCCCCAAAGGGACTGGTTATGGAGCTGTGGGCAGCCTACCGCTGCACCATGGAAACCATGGTTCCCTCCTGACTGTCTCCCGCAAATGATAAAATGTCTGTAAGAAGACTACATCGCGTGGCCAAAGATTTTCAAAGGGCATGGTGCCAACAGAAAAAAAAAAAAAAAAGATATATATATATATATATATATATATATATATAAATATAAAATAAAAATATAGCCCTATTTATTATTATTATTTTTAATAAAGACAATCCACGAAAATGTGATGCCTGCCTACGCTTCAACTATGTCGACTTAGTCCTATGTAATAAATTTCTGTACCTTAAATTATTTGTACAGGCCTGTCTAAATAATTAATAATTATTTATTGAGGCCTGCAAAATTATATTATTTTATGTGAATGAGTATATTGAATGAATTTTCCCATCAGGCTTGAATAGTTCACTGACTTTATGAAGATATAAATCTCTGTCTCTCTCTCTCTCTCTCTCCCTATATATATATATATATATATATATATATATATATATATATATATATATCCCTTGCCTATGTGGTTGTACCTATACATCTCAACCAGTACATACGTATGTAAGAATTGAAATAAATACATCGTTGAATGCGTTATTGTATCCTATGCCCTACTATTCCGGTAAGGGTAAAATGAGTCCTAAATTCGTGAATAACTCAAAATCCTTTCCTAGAATTATTTTGTGCCCATGGAGACTTTAGCTCAGGATGACAAAAACTGGCTCCCAACTACTATTCAAAACTTGATTGAAACTACTTTTGCATTGAATTACTACGGGATCTTTAGGACTCGTCTGTCTACCTGCAGTCAAATCCATATAACGGGCATAACACCTACTACCGTTAATCAGATTTTGATGAAATTTTTAGGGATTCTGGGGATTGGTACCTGGACATTCCCATATCAATATGATCAAATTCCTCCTCTACTTTTGCCTACGTATACGCAAAAGTATTTTCCTTTACGCCTGTATTTCGGCTTTTCCAATTAGGCAAAAGCAAGAGGAAAGCTGGGGATTAGTGTAAAAATGGTTTAGTATTAAGTGTCAATGTTAACTTGATTTTACATCGGCAAACTCCACCCTTTGTTGGGATCGCCTGTAATACAATTAAATAAATACGTAAACGTTTCTTTATTTTTTGTAAATTAGACCGATATATGTTTATGATTTATTTAATTTTTATTATTTAAAAAAAAAAGAGGGGGTATAAGTCGACAATTATTTTCCCAAAATTGTTTTTAAAAGAATCTCTTCTGTGTACCATGAAATCGGTTTCTATTTTATTTTTTAAATTCAACAAGAGCATAAAAAATAATGCAAATTATTTTGGTTAGCTCTAAAATAAAATAAATAAATCACAATTTGATTAAAATATTTTGTGTTCTCTTGTTCTCTAACTAAGTCCAGTATTGACCGCTTGCTGAAACCCCATGTACCTCGCAGGCACATATTGGTTGCTCATTGTCACAAACTTCCCCATTAAAGTGCCAACAGTAAACAAGATGTTAGATTTGATTCCAAACTTTCTGGTTTGGAGCTATTTTAGTTTAGATCTGAGTTGATAAACGGTCCTATATAATATATACATACATATATTGAAATGTACATAATTGTTCATCAGTAGAACATTAAAGTTTCAAAATAATTTATACATTATAAATTTCGTTTGATGTGAAAATTTACTTACAATTACGGGTACTAACAGTAGCCACTTAATGAAATAAGTTTTCTCGGTTTCAAAGGGACGTGATTTTTTTTTTTTTTTATAACGATGTAGTATATTTGATCGACTTAGAAACTCTGAACTCCATTTAGAATTATATATATATATATATATATATATATATATATATATATATATATATATATATATATATATATATATATATATACTGTGAAATACATATAGCTGTTCATCAGTATAAAACTAAATGTTACAAAATAATTTATACATTACAAATTTCGGTTGATGTGAAAATTTACTTTAAATAATGTGCATATTGCTACTTCTTATTAAATTTTACCTACGATTACAGATACTACAGTAGCCACTTAATGAAAGAAGTTTTCTCGGTTTCAAAGGGACGTGATTTTTTTTTTTTTTATAACGATGTAGTATATTTGATCGACTTAGAAACTCTGAACTCCATTTAGAATTTATATATATATATATATATATATATATATATATATATATATATATATATATACTGTGAAATACATATAGCTGTTCATCAGTATAAAACTAAATGTTACAAAATAATTTATACATTACAAATTTCGGTCGATGTGAAAATTTACTTTAAATAATGTGCATATTGCTACTTCTTATTAAATTTTACCTACGATTACAGATACTACAGTAGCCACTTGATGAAAGAAGTTTTCTCGGTTTCAAAGGGACGTGATTTTTTTTTATAACGATGTAGTATATTTTATCGACTTAGAAACTGTGAGCTCCATTGTGTATATATATATATATATATATATATATATATATATATATATATATATTTATACATAATTATTAAAAGAAGTCTAATAATACAATTAAGTATTTTTGTTCTACGCCAATTAAGGAACTCAACTAAAACCAGGCGAAAATCCAAGTTGATTGCGGACTCATTCACTATCGACTCTCAGAATAATTACATGGGATCCTTCACTATCGAATCTACTGATCGATTGCTAGCGAACACGCCAAAGCCGTGTTGGTTTTTTATTGTTCCAATTGCTTTATCCCTGGCCCGAGGCTGCTAGGACAATACCGACCTCTATCCTCTATACCAGCCCTTTATCCAGAAAGCCTTTACTCAAAATAAACTCTTCATATTTCACCTTGAGCTTGTCGGCTGTGAGCATCTGAGAAATGGTTTTTCCTCTTCTTTATCATAGGGCTTTTTAAAGGAAAAAACTATTTCTTGTTTAAAAGGTTTGGAATCGTTGGAATTTCGTATCTGTCCTGGATTCCCTTCTCTGTTAGAACTCTCGAAACAGATTTGTGATTTTTTCAGATGCAGAAATAGAGTAATTAAAATTAGGAAATAAGTAAAATGTATCATAATTTTCTCGCCCGTAATTTGAATTTTAAATTTGAAGAAATAAAATACAACCATGTAAAAGATAAACTTCTGAGATGCGCTTAAAATAATTTTTTTTTTTTAAATCGGCGTCAAAATTTTAATAATTTTATTTAATAATAATCACGCCAATAATTATTCATATTGATCGTTAAACTAATTTATTCTGTTTAGAGATTTTAAATCGATTGAACTGCCATCGATTGAACTGCACTGGTGAAGTATACGTTGGTATTCCTCTTCAAAGAAACAATAAACATATCAGGTCATCCCATAAGAAATGTCGATTTTTAAGATCTGTTTGCCTATGTTGATATTCCTAATCCATATTTTACAATTGAATTGTGTTTACTTATTTTGTTTATTATAGCATTACATACTCTTCTATTCATCATGTTTTTGTTGGAGGAAGTTTGTTAGTCTGTCCTTAAATTTCAAATAAAATGGATCCGTTGGCAAATGACGATGGACAGTAGAATGTGTCGATTCATTTTTTTCTGCTTATTCTTCAACTATTACAACAGGATTTTCTTCAACAGTAGCTTCCAGGAGTTCCTTCTCAAGCTCTATTGGTCGACATGTCCGAGGCTCGTCTTCAAGTTTGGTCCGTTCGAAACATTTCAAACCACCTCTGCTCTTGCCGTTCACTAATGTCGTCTTTTCCGTATATTTCTGCAAGTTTCCGGTAAGTTGAAGCAGTATTTTCTCCTTTATGGAATTTCCAAAGCATAACATGGGGTAAGTGGTTTTTGGGGAGATCCATTTTAATTGAAATTTCAGCAGGCTAACTAGCTTTCTCCAACAAAAACATAAACAGAATATATATATATATATATATATATATATATATATATATATATATATATATATATATATACAATTCAAATGTAAAGGAGGGATTAGGAATACCAACATAAACAGACAGATTTTTAAAAACTGAAATTACTTATGGGTTGACCTGATGCTTTAGTTTTTAATAAAATTTGACAAGCCCTTTTAAATCCAATTGAATTTGCTTGAAAATTCAATCGACTTCACATATTAGCGGAAATATAGCAGTTATATTTTTATAATTAACAAATTTATCTTTAGAATATTGAACTTACTTATCTCAATAAAAGGTTTCATTATCTCAGATAAGAAATTAAAAGAATAAAAAATAGATATTATTCTAATTGTGGATAAACATGGATGCTATCTCAAGACCGTAACGTTCTGCGGGAGTGTATTCAGCTGCTCCTTGTGTAGCCTGGCCGAGTGTTGGTGGGGGTACATATCACCGTTCACATAGTAAATTTAAAAATTTAAAAATCACTACCTTCTAGGAGAGAAAAATAATTGCTACTTTATTCTGTGTTTATTCCGATTTCAATTATTATAAATTTTTTTGTTGGTGTAGTTTTTCTCATAGTTCTATATGCATTTATTGTTTTTATCTTTATAATAATAAGCATATTCGTTATTTTGGCATAAAAGCTTCCCACTTTCATACGTTTTTCATAAAAATGCAACTGCGATTTCAGTACTTTATTATACCGTAATAGATTCGCCTTTACTAAAGGCTGCATCCATCGAAATACTATTGAAAAATAACAAAAATTCGAATTTTTCACATTCATGAGTTTTACATGAGACCGATGTATATCGACGTAATTTTTTTAAAAAACGCAACCGCCATTTAGTAAGCTTTACAAGAAACACACGAAACATGTTTTTTCTCCAAATAACAAATAATTTTTTTTTTTATCTTTATCGTGTAGAGTAGGAATTTATTAAGGTGGCAAAACTTTTATAATTACAATATATTTTTAGGCTTCTAGCATTGGTAAAGACCAGAATGACGAATGAGAGTCGTCAGTATTTGCTTGCTTCACCAATATTCGATTGTTAGACCATTTCCAATTTTTTTTTTCGATATATCATGAGTGGTAATCGATAGAAATGTAGAAATCTAACAAATAAGGAAGTTAAAATGCGCAGAAGAAGAAGGTTCTTATTTGTTAGATTTCTTCTTATTTAATTATTTGATTTATTTTTATGATCTTTTGTACATTTTGGGGTTTTCAGTATGAGAATTTCCTTTTTTTTTTAATGATCAGCTATTTGTAATTTAACTTTTCCCAGCTGTTGTCATGTAACCTTCTTTTTCCCTCAGTACGTGTCTGGGTGTTTTGGTGTGGCGTAATGTCTCTGGTTAGTGTCTTTGACTGGGGATGTTCTGCATTTTGTATTTTATAAAGGTTTTTTTTTAAATTTGTTTTCTTCAATCTGTCCTGATGATGGCTGATTGGCGAAATATCGATATGTTATTTTTGAGACTCTTGGTTTCTTGTTTGGAATTTTCTATTTATTTCCTAAAAATTGTTTATGTCTCATTTTAAGCCTTTGCTTTTGCATATTAATATATATATATATATATATATATATATATATATATATATATATATATATATATATATATAATGATAGGCTGATATAATGGAAATATACCTTTTCTGTTGTTTTTTTTTTTAATTTCACTCTTTATAAGTAAAAGTTTACTAAAATGTAATGTTTTGATACAAATAACACAAAATCTGAAGACAACAAATTGAGATTTGCACTTTTAGAACCAATCCATATATAAATATATATGTATTGATTTGTTTTTTTCTCTAGTGTAAATAATATATATTTTTCGAGGAGGTTGGTAATCGTTAAAAGTGACAAGCAGTATCAGGTAATGGTATTAGTTACAGATAAGGAAATGGAACTGCTTGTCACCGTTACTTCAAGTGGCGCTCACAATCCAAATGAATAATGGCTTTTCTGACAGTTTTAATCATGTATCTACAAGTTTTTACCACATAACTTTTCAAAAACTGAAGACATTTAGTACAATGGTTCGATCTGATTATTTTTATTGTAGATACATTATTAATAATACCATTAAATTGTAATATTTACTAAATATTATCATAGCTGATTCTTATTTACAATATATTTTTTAACACGTGGAATCGTTCCATCATAAGTGACGACCCGAGCCGCTAAGATTAGAAGGAAACGATGAGTTCCAAGAGTTTGAGAGGCATCAGAGGCCGTCTATTTCAGTTCGGCATCCTCCAGGTGACGACACAGATCCGTGATGTCACGGCGACCACTGCCAGCTGTTATTTAGAGATATATTAAGGAACTAATGGGGATGGGGTGGGGGCGCTGCCAAATGTCTTCCGCTTAATAGGCGAAAGAACTTTCTCGGCCTGTCCTTCAGCTTTTGGTTTAGTAATTGAATTACTTGTTAGTTAATTAGCTAATTGACATAGTCGTCGGTTGTTCGTATCTATCACCAATATATTTTAATTTTTAATTTAATTTACTATTTTACAATCATACTTGATTAAACCACAGAATGAATGCACTGTATGTAACTCCACTCCAAAATATTGGAATATCTGTTTCATTTAATAATTAGTTGTCCGATGTACAAAGGTTAAAGGCAGTATTATCTACATAAAATTATCCACTATAATAGATACCGGATTTTAGAACGGAGAATATCCAGAGAGAGGTTGAGCGGCCAATTAAAAAAATTAATTATAAATATATAATATCCATTAGTAATATATTTTTTTTTAAATATTAATGCAGAAATAAGGCGTAGTGGCTTATTACGTAAGAATCTAAGCGTTTCACTAATTTATGATTATTTTTATTTATTAATAAATTAGGTTACAAATATTTTGTAAAATTAAGCATAATATATCGATTAATGTAATTTTATTTTATTTTAAATTGTTAATGTTATTTAAATAACAATTAATTTTAATACAATTACAGGGTAATCACTACTAATTTATTAACGTAATTAAATGTATATATTTCTTTTTTTATTGCTCTATAATGCTATTATTATTAAATTTTTATCATTTTATATATATGAAGCGTCTGCTAACAAAAAGGATAAATCCAAATTGTGAAATTTATAAAAAAAAAAATAAGTATTATAAAAGTTTGCCATTGATAAAATTAATTTCCGACAAGTCGTTCTACCTTCTGTGTAGCTTTGTGTTTTGAACTGCTAATTAACTTTTTAGTAAATATTTATTGTAGAACCGTCAAGAACTTTGAATTAAAATTGTTACCGAATATTAAAAAAAAAAAAAAAAGAATTATCCTTTTTGTTACCTCGTAGAAATCTCGTATCTGAGTGTATGTATTTATATGTATGGGATTATATTTATTTATTCTTTGTTTTTTACATAGAATTACGTTCCTCCGGTGTTACTGTACGGGTGCTGATACAGAAAAATTTTCGAATGTTTTTAGTGTTATTTTTAAACAATCAGAACTCGGCTTCTATAAATGCTTGAAAACATGAATTGGTATCATTTAACAGTGAAAATGTGCTATTAGAGACTGCAAGAAGGATTTTTGAATATGGATTTAAGGCGGAAGTACAACAAAAAAGTTGACCAATTTCGAGTGTAAGTTGATGACGTCAAATATAGTAAGTCGTGATCCTTTTGAAATATTTACTTTCAAAATAGAGATTTAGGAAACCTCGGAATTAGGAAACTTCAATTAGGAAAATCTTAAAGAAAATGACTACAGTCGTAAGAAGTTTAACAGTAGTATGCTTTCTAAGTACAATTGCTGTAGAAATTGGATGAAATCTGCTGAGGAAGGGTGGATAATCTCTTAAGGAAACACTTACCCTTGAGTGGAGATTTGCGCTAGGAGGTCGTATGGTTAGTGGGAAGAGCTACGTGGCGATCATACCTGAGAACCTAGAAGAGGTACCTAAATAAAAATAAAATAAAAATGTATAATAAAACTTGTAGTTCTTTAAAAATAAACGGCATGTTTGTATTGTTGCCTTGAATGAAAAATATACCGGACAAAATATGCGGTTTCTTTTAACATTCAGAGGTTACCGACTAGTTTTTTTGTTTATAGAACCGGTCTGCCGGATAACCGAGAAAAAAATACCATGATGATATGGTTAGAAATAACTGATGTAACAATACTATTCTCTTAAACGAGCTATTTCTGCCTGTATGATGCAAAATATATCTCGAAATCCCTGAGAGGAATTTTACTTAAACTTCTGGAATAAGAGTTTTAGGAATTCAGGAATGGATTGGCGTAATCCTTTACCCCAGAAAAACTTTTGTTTAGTAAAAAAAAAAAAAGATGCAGCCTGGTTAGGAAAAATCGTAAATGAAAATGAGCGAAACGCTAGTCATTAAACCGAACAAACGAACTGCGCTAATTTATAGCAGTCATATCTCGTTCAAAGAAATATTTTTACAAATAAACTATTCCATATTTTATTCGACTATTTAGTATTTTATCATAAATTTTACTTTTCCTCCATTTTTAAGAAAATATGATTTTAAATAATGTTGTAAAAATGAAGGGATAATGAAATGAACTTAAAACGATCAAGTTAGCTGAGGAAGTGTTTTATTTTCTGTTTTGAATTTCTCTAACGATTATAAATATCATATGTTATAAATTTGTTGTAATATTTTTATATCTTTTTATTGTTTTTATATTTTCATCTGTTTAATAAAATTAGTAAAATTAATGTTAGGTACATTACTGAACAATATATAATTATTGCATTTTTTCTTCCACGTAACTAATAAAATAAAATAATTTTCGAGCATGGCTTAACCTAATTATAAAATAAAGTACACTTCCTACACTGTAAAACACTCGGTGTGCTTAATTTTTTCCGAATACAAAAATTAGTGGGTTTTATCTGGACTGGAACCGTAGATTGGCAGATGCTTCCTGGGGGCCTATTTACCCTAGACTTTACCCTAAAATGAGTAATAGACATTAATCTTTATATATATATATATATATATATATATATATATATATATATATATATATATATATATATATATATATATATATATATATATATATATATAAATGCTTCGCTATTGCTGGATTTGAGTGAAATGAACACAATTGAACTTATGATCGTTGAACCCGTTCAATAGATAATTTTGACGCAGACAGACCAACGGCAAAAAATACATTGTTTTTTTATTTAGTCAGGGGGGTTTACAAAATTGAAACCTGCACATTGAAAACTGCACATTGAAAATTTGACTCGATTAGAATATTTTCTTATCCTAGCAGCACGCTTATATTCTGCAGTTCCCCCGACCAGCAGCGATATGGAAATAAAACATGACTACAATGTTCAATGCGCTGTATCTTTGCTAGTAATGGTCCGATCTTCAAAATCTACTTTCATTTTTGGTGTGAAAAAATCTATAAGGTTTGTTTATTTAATAATTTAAACACTTTTTTAAATTCATTTGACAAAAAATGGATAAGTTTTTTATGTTTATATTTTTCCATTAATATACTTTAAAAAAAAAAAAGTTTTGTTGAAAAATAATGCCGATATCATTTTTCAAACTCGATATAAAATAAAGCATTTTCAACGGATTTAATTTTTTCTAAACTCCTAGAATGTACATAAAATGATTTTTTTTTTAAGTGATTAATTTGACCAAAAATTCATTTTTTTTATTTTTTCATTAATATGCTTATAAAAAAAGGTTTTGCTGAAAAGATCATGCCGATATCACTTTTCAAACTCGAGCTATAAAATAAAGCAGCTTCAACGGATTTTATTTTTTCTAAACTCCTAGGCTGAACACAAAATGATTTTCTTTTTACAAAAAATAATTCATTTGACCAAAAATCAATAATTTGTTTATGTCTATATTTTTTCATTAATATTCTTTAACTCCTAGTGTGCACATAAAATTATATATTTTTTTTTTGGTAGGGAATTCAATCATCTTTTAAATGAACATTCGTATAATCAGCGAAAAATGTATACTTTTTGGTTTATGGGCAAATAAAATATAGCAGTGATTTTTCGACTTTTGCACTACATACCGAAATATCGATATCAGTGGTTTTATCATTGTAAAACCATCTAGGAACCATGAAGATGATTGATGGTAAAGATTGGTTTAGTAGTTTTTGACAACCGAAAAACGGGCTAGCCATTCATATAAATGATACATGATACATACAAAGATCATAACTGACAACTGTTAGCTCAATCAATTAACCGAAAAACTAACATAAAATTAATTATAAAATTAACATACAAAGGTTCCTAATTACTAGCAATATCCAAATAGACCTTATTAGTGTTATTAGTCCATTTTCAGGTTTATGGTGGTAACATAAACATTTTATTATAGCCATAAAATTTTTTACTTTTTATTCTATTAGCTCTGGGTGTTTTATGAGTTTCATTCCATACGATAATAGGCAATCAAGTCGAGAAAAGTTCATATACTTGTGAACCTTAACTGAATTTTTTCCAGTAATTTTGTTTCAAGTTGTAATTCAGGTATTTTTTTTTAATTAGTCCTTATTTAAATATATTGAACTCGTATTAAATGCACCATCCTAATTCCATCTATAATTGCTTGGGGCCAAGCTAATTTCTACCGGCCATCCTTATAAATCAAACGAATCAATCTGTTGAGGTTAATGTTTGTATCAAACAGTGAAGGATACACATTTTCCTGCTCTTAAGGTCTGTTATCTATCATAAACTTTAACGTAAAACTATTTTATAAATCACAAAATAATATGATAATTTTATATTACAGACTAAAAATAGAGAAAAAAAAAACCTCAAACCATTAAAATTGACAGCAGAAATAAATTTTTGTTTTATTCAGTAACTTGAAGAATTTTAAATAAATCTAATAAATTAAACTATTTTGAATATTCAAATTAATATTTGTTTAATCTGAATTTTTAGATACAAAGTAATCTACTCCAATTTATTTGACTTAATTATAATCCAATTAACTGATTCCCATAATGATGACTTTTATGTTTAATATGGTATATATTTTTAATTTTTCTAATATTAAAGATCAGATTTATTTATAGCTTTTGATTCTTAATTAAATACTTTATTCCCAGGTTATTATTTAAATTACAATCATTATTATCCCCATTATTAATTTATTAACTGGCATATATCAGGTATTAAATCGTAAAGTTTTCAAGAAAATATTTTATGTTCTATAAGGGGATATTTATGAATATCATCAAAGATCTGCTAGAACAAAGTTGGATGGAGGTAAAACTTCAGCGACGAAACGGAAGTAGTAATGACCACATGGCCAGACACTTCCTGTAATATTGCCAAGGGAAGTGGTTTTTATTGCTCGCCATTAACTTTCTCTTTCTGTTTGCTGCATTTTCCTTTGAAAATCATAAAATGTCCTTTATATATTTATAGCAAGACATTTAATTATATATACATACATTGTACTAACCTATATTCGAATGTCTTTGATGGATGGTTGACTTTATACGGTATGTACCTATAGATTGTCAGTAAATCAGTCAAAATTCTTAAGAAGTTAAGTAAAGCTTTTATTACAAGACGATGTTTCGGCCCAAATAGATCTTCAAGGCTAAAATAAATCAGAGAAATATAAATCAAAAGGATACATATAAACTGATATAAACAAAGAAAAATTAACAAAACAATTACTAATCAGTTGACGTTTGCATGATAGTATAGAAGGACCAGTCTATTTAGGGTTTAATAAATTATTTGCCACTTCTATAATTTTATTTTTATTGAAAACTAGTTTCGAATGTTATACATTCTTCTTCAGTTAAAGGTTTAAGTAGACTAAATCAAACAGAAAAGTTTGTATTGGCGAGAACAAACCAATACAAATTTTTCTGTTTGATATAGTCTACTTAAACCTTGAACTGAAGATGAATGTGTAACATTCGAAACTATTTTTCAATAAAAACAAAATTAAAGAAGTGGCAAATAATTTATCAATCAATTATTAATTACAAATAATTAATGTTCCTAATTACCGAATGTACAAAATTATAATTTATTTCTCATGTGTAGGAATAATGCTGTTACTCGTCCAAAAACTAATAAGAACCTCTGAAGATTAAAATTTCAATCCCTGTTTCATGTAAAAAATAAAATAAAAAATAATAATGCGTTAGTTTTAAAAACAGACCACAACTATCAACCCTCAATCAAATTTTTCATTTGTATTTCTTCGTTAGCATTTAAATTTGACATGACTTCATCACCTGAACAGGATAAGGCCCATTTCAAACTGGCTAGGCTGCTGCCGTTTGTCCGGTTCAGGCGCCAGTATTGCCAAATTTTCTCCCCTAGATTTAGGATTTTATTCACCTTCTGGGGTATTTTTTACTTTTCTAATCGTTTATTCTTATCTTATACTGGGGAATAATTTTGGTAATTTTATGGTTAAAGTTCGTGAAGTTAAAAGAAAATTTTGAAAAAGTTGCATTCACACACACACACCCGGTCGTTGTCCGATTTCTTCAGCCTCCAGTTATTATTTTATATTTATTCTTCATAAAATGAAATCTTTGTTTAGCTCTGAACATAATATCTTGAATTTATTATTTACTTTTCAAAAATAAAAATACAACCTACCATAATTATTTTTTCACTGGCTTATGTTCCCTCAAATTCATTTTTAAGCTCCTGAAAAACTGTGATGCACTCATTTTGTTTCTGTCTTTGTTAGTTTCAAGAATTTTATTCCACAGCACAGAATTCCACACCGATGATATTAGTTGGACCACATCCATTTTCATGGGAGCATTTTGGAAAAAAAAACCTACTTTTGAAATTTTAAATATTTGAAGCCCGAGTAGGCGGTACAAAATTGCCGGTTCGGGCCAGTGTGAAAGCTTCTTCGTGTTTCTCTCTCTCAATGGTCCTTCTATCGACGTTTACACGTCCCGGTTGCCGGCCGGTTCAGTAAGAGCTCCCGGTAACTTATCGTTTAACCGGCTCCGGTTCCAATCAACAAGTGCGAAGGCTTTCAATATTTTGACATACCAACGACCGGGTATGTCAATGTACCCTGCCGGACAAGTTTAAAATGGGCCTAATTAAATTTTTTTTAAGTTTGCTACTTAATACTTATCATCAATACACATATATTATATATTGTTTTATATATATATATATATATATATATTAAAGATTCATCATAAAAAAAAAAATAAAATAAAATAAAAATAAAAATGTATCCATTGAAAGCAAGAAATTTGGACATTGTGAAGAAAAGCATTAATATTTTTCAGTTGGAAGCATGTTTTTATTGGAATTAATGTTAGGCTTGATGGAGCTCAACTTGATTCTTAAGTCCTCCTCAACGCTTGAGTGCTTTCGTCTTTGCTACGGTAACAATCCTGATACTTATTATTGATATGTTCAATAATAATTTTTAAGAAATTATAATACCTTATTGAACATGTTAAAAAGATGATTTTATCCATGACTTTAATTTGCTTGGTCGCGTACCACCTGTAACGTCCTTGCGTACCACTAGTGGTATGCATACCACCGTCTGGGAACACCTCATATAATATATTAAGCACGATCACTTATTAATTTGGTTGATTCATTATCACATTCTTCTAGCCGTTCTTTCTTTTGTTCATTATATGAGCAAGAAGAGCCTCTATTATTAAGTCAAAGGACTTGCATAAAATTTCCCAAATTACCATCATGACTCTTAAGTTAGTTCGTTAGTTTGCGACACCCCAGAGTCAAGACCTCTTACAATTAGGAGGTTGTATTATATATCCTTATTTACCTCGGTTCACTTTATATTTATTTACTTTAGTTTATCTTCTAATCTATCTTTATTTTGTTTTATTTAAGCATTAGGATGAGAAAGTCTGATACAGATAATGTTTCTTTCTCATGTCAGACATTTCATCATTGCATTATTGCCATCATTAAGACCTTCGATTTTCTGATTTTCAATGTTTATTTTTGATAGAGGTCTATAATTATATTTGAAGAACGTGAAATAATGTTTAATGTCTAAACGGAGATTATTTTTTTGACAGACGGTTACTGTGTTTATTCAACTCTAAAATTAATAAATAATATTATTCAGATCATAAATTTATTGGTTACAATAAGGGAGTAGGGTTTTCTGACTGAGGGGAGAGGAAGGGGGGGAGGAGCCTCGCTCCCCCAGTTAAGTACGAAAAAATATAACTAAAACTTACAATTTTTTTTTTTAACCTCTACCTCAGAGGGTCATTGGCGTAAAATCTCTTGTAAAATAACAGTCTTGTAAAATTTCTCGTTAGGCTTTCGATTGTTGTATATTGTATCAAACTGGTTCTGTCTGAGATGTATTATTGCAGTTTTGGCACGTGGAAACTTCAAGATTTCTGAGTAGGGAACCATGTGTAAATTGGTAGTGTCTAATTAATTCGAAGTCGGCATAATATTATTTCTTTCCTTCTTGTTGTTCTTGTACTTATAACCCATTTGATAAATCCCAGTTTTATTTCCGATAGTTTCGATTGTTTTATCTTCCGTTTCCTTTCCCAGTTTTCTAAAATAATTTTCTTTCACTGAGGTGCACCCAGGCTTCGAATGTGAACATCTCTTATTCCAGTTATTCCTGACGCTTCTCCCTTTCTAGCCAAATGGACTGCTTGGTCCGCTTTTTCAATGCACAAGATTTCGCAGTGGTCTAAAACCCAGTTACTGGTTTATTTTTCAGTCTATTTCTTCCTAATTAGAGAATTAATTGGCCTTGGACTATCGATGGCCTCCAAGACGTTTCTGTACTCTGTTGCAGTGACCCTGTTATTCTTTTTGTACCATATTATCTAAGAAAGAACCTTTTTGATGACTGTTGTTTCTACTGTGAAAATCGAGCTCTCCCATTGCATATTTATTCTTGCAATTATTTTTCCAATAAGATACCTTAAAATAGTAATAATTAGTATTAAATATTGATTAAAATTAAATTTTGTTTTTAAACCTTTACACTTTATTAGTATTTGATCTAGGATAATTGATAGTCGATTACCCGATTTTTTTTTTCCTAATCTCCATTTTTGTCTACTTCTTGATCCATTTTTCGCTATTTGCTAATTTCTTGTCTTTGATCCTTCTTCTGTATCTTGGATACATTTTAAGGTAGTATTGATATGCCTAAATATTATTGATATTATATAAAAATGCCATCATACCTGTGGCATTTCTTGATTGCGAAAGTACCTTATAATTATGCTTTAATTCTAACTTAATGTATTTCACCTATTAGATGTTATAGCATCTTGCCATTGTTTCGGTGCTGGTAGGGGTACAATGCTATCAAATAGCGGATTGCTGACATGATTTAACGAATCGAAAAACTATGAATTGCTTCACTGTCTGTATTTCTAGAGTGCTTTGAACGGTAGCAGCTTTTTGTTTCAAAAGAGAAGTATGCTTCCATATTTTTCTAATTATCCTGTCTGAAATCTCGAATCTCGATTCTCGTAACGGGTGATAAAGTGAACGGGTGGCAACTTAATTATATCTATCTATCTATCTATATAGATAGATAGATATATTTGTTGATATATCGGGGATATGGCTGCTGGCCCTACCCTATGCACCTTGGTCGCAGATCGCGTTGTGGTCTTCCAGGATGCCAAAAAGCCGCCCGGAGGTTCGGTCCATGGACTGTCAGCTTCGGGATAGGATATAACTTGCGCCTGCTGACCGCGAACAGCCAAAATTCATGAATCTACACCGATTTGTCACTGTCCTTTAGCCCAAGTGTTTGAACGTATGTCGGTGGGAAGGACACTGCTGATTTAGTCTCAAAGGGATTGATTATGGAGATATGGGTGGCCTGCCGCTGCATTATGCAAACCATGGTTCGTAGCAACTTGAGTTTGAGTGACACCCTCCTTGCTGTCTGTTCTTCCACAAGCGATAAAATTACTGTAAGAAGACCACATCGCGCAGCCCAAAATCTTCATGGTCTATAGTGCCAACAGATGTGTTTATGTATATATAAACATATAAAATGTATATATAAACAAAAAAATATATATATGTGTCCTCCCGAAATATAAATCCTAGGAGCCCTTTGTTTATTGGCCTCCCACTCTCTGATTTATGGAATATAAGAAGGCGTTAGTTGCGACTGAGCGAAACAATCCCTAGGCTTTGCACTCGTGGCTCTGAATCCTAATCAACTGATCGATATCAAGAGAATCCTCAAGAGTCCCCTTCTTCTGCCCCAGTGTCCTGATAACTGGTCTTCGCGCTATTGCAGTATATTTCCTGTTTAAGGGTTTTGTTCCTTTACTATCAACTATGTTATCGTATAAGTACAATAAAGGTGAGTATTTAGAAAATTTTAGCAAGGCTTAGTTTAGTATGACGCATATTTAGGTTAATTGATTTTATTTACACATCTATCTGAGGGAGTAATCCGTCACAACATTGCTTCTTTTTTTCGGCCTTACCATATCCATTCGAAATTATAGTTGTATTCCTCTTAGTTTATTCGTTTTCTCCATCTAATTTTAGGTCTCGTGTCTTCTTGCAAAATAATGGAGAGGCATCTTGTAATTTTCTTTCTTCTCCATATTCCTAAGATGTGATTACAGATTTTCAATTTGTCATCTATCTAGAACCTAATTATAGAAGAAGCTAAATCAGGTCCAAATTCTCATAAATCTGTACTAAATGCTGTGTGTCGGACTTTATTATTGAGCGGTAAACTCTATTATAGAGTGATTAGCTGTATTATAGAATAGACAGTAAGGACAACTACATTGTAAGGCCAAGATATCCTATCAATAATAAGGCCAGTAGGGAGTTTCTTTATCTCTTGATAGGCTCGAGGTATATATATAGTTATATTATTACAGATATAGTATATAGTTGTATATACTATATCTGTAATAATTCAGCACTTACTAATATTTCCAACAAACAGGAATACCTTACATGGTAACGTTCGCAGTCCGGAGCAGTAGTGGACACAACTCCTTAAGTACCCATGGTAATGTGTATTTTTTTGGATAGGTGTATATATATATATATATATATATATATATATATATATATATATATATATATATTTATATATATATATATATATATATACATACATAAAATCATATCATGGGGTGCCAGACATATGATATGAGTCAATGATGCTTATGTTTTATCCTGTATGTTGCGCCTGTTTGGGCCACCAAGAGCATTTAAGAATTGAAAAATAAACAAGCCACATAGTAAATATTTTTACAACAACAACTCGGCTAAGCAGCTGAGGAAACCTCTTGAGAGGTTTGGAATATTTGATCCGATATTATTATTTGATGACCTGGTCGGTATTAAAATTAGATTTAGGGAAATCTAGGAAGGCTACAAAGAATTCATCATGAGTGAAGATCTCTCGTTACTCCGGGAATCGATCCATAGCCCCTGTATGGTATGATAGGATCTTCACCTCAGAGCTTTTGTTAAAATAAGCAATCACCTTTAATGTCAATTCACACAAATATATATTGGACCCCAGAAGGCTTGTCCATCTCCTGATGGACTATTAAAGGATTATTAAATTTTTTTATCAAGTTGCCCCGCGTACCATGATAATAGAACCCAATATATGCCGAAATTGAATAATATTAACCTAAATTATGTGTATAATATTCTGGCAGCGCCCACAGAAGTAGAAATTAAGTGGTTATTCGTTTACGTAACTCAAAACCTCAAACTTAGATCTGGATACCTGTTGTCTGCATATGATGTATTGTTTTAACTGAATGGATTCTAACTTAAATATTATTACTATCTTAAGTGAACAAGAATTATTACGTAATGATTATAACAATACAACCTTCTTATTTTTTAAAATATGCAGTAATGTTTTTAATTGTGAAAAATATAAATAACATACCCAGATTTATTGTCATTAATTTTTATTTAAAATTCTTATTGTATATTAATCTCTATATCTATATGTGTATGGAATTTATTCTATTGGCTAACTCTATTTGTATGGGGGTTGCCACAGAAACAAATAAATATGTTATTATTATACGTACATCATCCCCGAAACCCCCAAAATCCCTTAGGGGATCAAATCAAACGGATTTAAAATGCACCCTACTCCATTATGATTTCATTATTATGAAGGTATAAATTGCGAAAAGTCGAATTTTCAAAATGAAATACTAAACTCCGTTATTGAAACACATAGTTTTTTTACATTAGAACTTCGGCAGGAAAAAGATACAATTTAATAAAAAAGAAAAACAAATAATAGAAACTCAAATAATTTGCTACAAAATCATATTTACCTTTCAAAATGCATATTTAATCAGATGTGATATTTTCCCAGAATGTATTGCTTCAAAATTGAATTATAATGGCGAAGTGAATTATTCTGAAGTCATTTATTTTTTATTTAGGATGCCTCTGAATATTCAATACGTAACCCCTCTTCAATTTGTGCTTAAAATTAAATTCTAACAATATGTCTATGAATACGCAACTGATGAAATGTAATTTTGATTTATTGTCGGTTCCCATTTATTTACTAAGAGTATAACGGTGCTTGTAACATTACCTTTATAGTATTATTAGGACTGTATACATGTATATAGTATATATATACATTTATATAACCTTTATAGTTACTTTTTTTTTTTTTAAATAAATCATTATTATTGTTTGTTTATCCTGTCATGTGACATATCTGAGCTACAGTCTAGGCTTGTAGGGGTACGTGTTATGAACCTGTCCTAAAGGGATTAGCTTGATGATAATTAGTCGAGTTTTGGCACGCTCTACACTTGGACGAAACGCTCGATTCTCTGGACATGGCTTTTTCACCCAGATATTCTCCTATATTAATTTCAATGGGTATCACACTTACGTATTTTGTCGTACTGAATCAAATATTGAAGTCCGTTTGATAGTGGGAGTAACGTGAAAGAAATATTTAAACTACTTTCCTAACCTAAACTCTAACTAGCTTTATTGATAAAAACAAACAACAACACTGAATAAACTAAAAACAACCCCCTCTCCTCCCCAACTGCAGTATTTTTTATTTTAGTTAAAAACAAAAAAACTTTACTTGATTATTAAAGATACTGAAGCAGTTAAATGAGTAAGATGTGATAACTTTTGTCAATTTCCATGTAATTGGTTTTTCGAAAAAAAAAAAAAATGTTTTTGTTAAAAATATTTTTTTTGTCTGGTTCTCTCTTAACAATTTACGCTATAAATTGGAGAGTGACAAATATCCAGAACTTTATCAAACTTCAAGGTTTAAAAACTAATACAGAATTATTTTAATTGAATCATATTTTTCTCTTTTCAAATAAACTTCAACATTAAAGGGACAACAACGTAATCAAACAACTGAATCTTGTAGAAAATACGGTAATTAATAATAATAATAATAAATTCTTTATTAATTCCGGGACATGTCCCTTTAGAATAGTATTACATGTAAAATCAGTAGGGCTTTAGAGCCTTAGAGTAGAACAAAAAAGAATATGATATTGAGTAAATAATAGCATAAATAAACAAATAAAAAAAATTGAAATTATAATAAATATTAATGACATAACTTTTAAACTTTTAAGGGAAAATAATTGCAATATTAATACATTAAAAATAAATACAGTGAAAGAGAATAAATTTATATTAATAATAAAAGTAAAAATAATACATTAATACATAATTGGGTGCAAATTTTAGTTGAAAATAAGCAGTACCTATTTACAAATCTTTTGGAACTGCATGGACATGAAGTGACTGAATAGACGGGATTTAAAGGCGGGAAGAGTATTGGAGCAACGGATGGAAGAAGGAATGGAATTCCATAGGGATGAGGATCGGATAAGATAAGATCTATAAAAACCTGCGGATCGGTGGGCCGTTATATATAAATCTGAAGACCAATTATTAATTATTAATATTAAAATAGGAAGATAGAATTTCACGCAAATAATTTTATTTTGGCGTCACTTGTTCAATTAACACCTTTTAAAGTTGGATGAGGCATGTGAGATTTTTCGTAATTTCTATTTCACAATTCCTTAAAATAATTTTTATGAAGCCTTTTTGTCATTTTTGAATTTGTAGAAAATTATCGACATGAAAGATCTAAATCAGGAAATAAATTACCTGATAATACGAGTTATCTCAACAATTTTATATTTGTTTAAAAACCTTCTTGTGATAGTGTATTACAATAAAATATTTTTAGGAGATGATACTATCAGTACTACCATAATATAATGGAGTAACAAGATTTAAAAACATCTAATCTTGACGTCATATAATTAATTACGTCATATAATTCAAGCCCAACTTTTGAACAGATTTATTAGAATTCTATCATTAAAACCCTTTGGAATCGCTCGCAAACTGACTATGATATAACGCTTAAAGAACAATTGTGTACAAATTTTAATGCCCTTATAATAGAAATTTCGAATTTTGGTCAATTTCTCGAGTTTTCCATATTAGTTCCACTGTGCGCCGGCTCTCAGGCTACCAATTTATTAGAAAATATTTTTAAATTTATAATTTAGATTTTTTTTTCTCGTTAATTTTACGGATTCAGTTTGAAAAAAAAATATGTGTTTTGATAAATAAACTTTAAAATAAAATAATCTTGTCTAATAAAAACATACTTCAGCAATCTAAAATGATCGATAAGTTGATAAGTATAATTTTTCAATTGTACTTGATGTTTTGTTAATCAGCTTTAACTGCCTGCACTGGTTTAATTCCTAAACTGACAAACAAAATTCTCTCCCCAGAGGGACTTTGACAGAGGGTTTGACAGAGTGTGGTTTGATGGATGTTTTCTGGGCTCACTTATAAATGAGTACCAGGCATTGGTCCGGGGATTAATCAAGTAAAGCAGAGTTATGACCACATCGAAATTCAAACATCTCAACCTGTCTGCGGGAGTTAATTATTTAATTGTATATTGCTGAATTAACCCCTCCTCCCTCCACTTTTCAATTTTTTTCATCAAGACCAGTGTACATATATTTTTTTTAAAGTAAGATTTACAAGTCATTTGGAAGGTGAACCGTATAGAAAGGTTTTACTTTTAGAGATAAAATACCTATGCTTGAGTACGCTGATGAGGTGGTACTGTAAGATAACAATGCGGAAACTATTAAATTGAAACATAATTGTAAAAACTCTTATAAAAAAAAAAAAAAAATGGGTGTCGAAATAAACCTGAGTTAAACAACTAGTAAGTAGTAGAAAAGGCAATTATTTTTGTGAAACATATAGTAAGAGATATCAAGTTTAAATATGTAGTGAAATGTTATTAAGAGCAAAGTTAAAGACGGACAGTATGTGTTATTTCTCAGTTGCCAAATGACTCAATTCGGGACAACTTTGCAGAAATATGATGAGTTAGAATTATGAATATTTTATTATTATTCCCAATTTCCTGCTTTTTCTAAGCTGTGCATTTTTGGTTCGCATTCTTTGTTTCTAGAATCAAAAAAAAAATACGCAGGAATTCGAACTCACGTTTTCTTTATTTGCAAACGGTATGAAGCTGCTCTGAAAAGCTGAAATATGTCGCGAAGAGGCAGATGAAGTTCTGTTGTGACGGTCCCACCATCCATCTTGCTCCTGCCTACTTACAATGGAATCTAAACCCATTCATCAGGCGCCTATAACACTTGCCAATTATCCAGGCCTATTCTTGTCTTAGAAGGCCTCGCTCTTTCACACCAAAACGATCATTTTTGAATGACAACCATACTTGATAATGATTTAATGGTTTCGTGGCGTTATTATTCGATAATTAATCAATAGATCATTATCATTCCTTAATTTAACATAGCCGATATTTGTATTTATAATAAAAGAAATACAACGTGACTTTTGCATTATGGTTTCATCCGCGTTAAGTTTGGATTGGCCCTTATAATAAAAAATAACCTAAAATAAAATAATAACCTATAACAAAATAAAATAAAATAATAACCTATGTTGTTCAGTCTCTTTTATTGCAGAAATTTTCAAGGAACAAGGTAAAAACGACAACGAATTATTTAAGTTTCACATTTTTTTATTTACAAAATTATGTTTTCAAACAATAATTACACACTTGACAAACATTCTAATTTAAGAAAAATATGGCTGGGGTATGAATAAGAAATAAAAAAATATTAATAAGTGGTACTTATTTTTTTAGTGTGTGCCTTGATCAGGCCTAAGTGAATAGAAACAGCAGAGAGAAACCCGTTATAGTATGAAAATTCATTATTATAAGTTTGTGTTGCCAACTTGGTTTCACGGGTATGAAGTTGTCATGATATCAAAACTTAGGCAAGTTGGAAACTTTTTTTTTTGTAATTTATTTACGGTTACTACTACGCTACTATGTGCTGTAATGTCAAAAATCTTCCTCAATAAACGGTCTGTCTAACGAAATAATAATTTTTCATATCTGACTGGTTACTGAAATTAGCGCGTTCAAACACACAAGCTCTTCATCTTTACGTAATAGTGTTTATATAGATATCGTTGGCGTCTTTGACTACGAAACTACACGGGTTCGATTCCAGTTACTTCTGAATATTTTCCCCGGATAGATTAAGGATTCACTCACTTTCATGTGTTAACTGAGTTTTTATATATAGCATTTCCACGTCAATTGTAACCTTTTCCAAATCAATTGTCACCTTTTCCATTTCAATTGTAACTTTTTCCATTTCAAATGTTACCTTTTCCATTTCAATTGTAACCCTTTCCAAATCAATTGTCACCTTTTCCAATTCAATTGTAACCTTTTCCATTTCAAATGTAACTTTTTCCATTTCAATTGTAACCCAATCGGACATGAAATAATTCAATATTATTCATTTTATTATTGAAAAATAATTATTTTAATTACATTAATGACTTATGAAATAATTTCGGCATTTTCTTTCGATCTTTATTTCGTTTATTAGATAAATGATATTAAGCGCTAATTTCAAATAGGTAGTTTAAATTTTTTAAATAAAATTGTCGTTTATTTATTTTTAAATATTTATTATTTTTTATTTATTTAGTGGGGAGAGGGGGAATTTCATCGATTTGATGATCGTTCATAAGGTTTTCGAAGTTGCTAATGTCAAATTTACTACCGAAATTTTATTCGGCCATGAGTATTTCTACTTAATCATTAGTTTTCAAAATTCTTCGGTATTGGCATCGTTTACTAAGTTTTCAAGGGCGCTATTTCCGAATTCACTATCGGATTTCCGATCGCGCATGCGTATTTCGCTTTTATGTTGCTATTGGAGATTTTTATGATTAAGGGATCGTTTATTAGGTTTTTGAGGATTCTGATTCCATTTTTTTTAGTTAGATTTTGGATCGCGCATGCGCGTTTTGCATTTCCGTTGGTATTGAAGATTTCTATGGTAAAGGGATCGTTTATTAGGTTTTTGAGGGTTCTGATTCCATATTTTTAGTTGGATTTTAGATCGCGCATGCGCGTTTGGCATATCCGTTACTGTTGGAGTTTTCTATGATATAGAGGTCGCTAATAAGGTTTTCAAGGGTTCTGATTCCACATTTTTAATTGGATTTTTAATCGCGCATGCGCATTTTGCATTTCCATTACTGTTTGAGTTTTTTATGAGAAAGGTATCGTTTATAAGATTATCGAGGGTTCTGATTCCATATTTTTATTTGGATTTTTGGTCGCGCATGCGCATTTTGCATTTCCGTTACTGTTTGAGTTTTTTATGATAAAGGTATCGTTTATAAGGTTATTGAGGGTTCTGATTCCATATTTTTAATTGGATTTTTAATAGCGCATGCGCATTTTTCATTTCCGTTACTGTTGGAGCTTTCTATGATATAGGGATCGTTCATAAGGTTTTCGAAGAATCTGATTACGTTATTTTAAATGAATTTTGTATTGAGCATGCGCATGCGCGATTAAAAATCCAATTAAAAATGTGGAATCAGAACCCTTGAAAACCTTATTAGCGACCTCTATATCATAGAAAACTCCAACAGTAACGGATATGCCAAACGCGCATGCGCGATCTAAAATCCAACTAAAAATATGGAATCAGAACCCTCAAAAACCTAATAAACGATCCCTTTATCATAAAAATCTCCAATAGCAGCGTAAAAGCGAAATGCGCATGCGCGATAGGAAATCCGATAGTGAATTCGGAAATAGCGTCCTTGAAAACCTAGTGAACGATGCCAATACCGAAGAATTTTGAAAACTAATGATCAAGTAGAAATAATCATGGCCGAATAAAATTTCGGTAGTAAATTTGACATTAACAACTTCGAAAACCTTATGAACGATCACCAAATCGATGAATTCCCCCTCCCCCCACTAAATAAATAAAAAATAATAAATATTTAAAAATAAATAAACGACAATTTTATTTAAAAAATTCAAACTACCTACTTGAAATTAGCGCTTAATATCAATTATCTAATAAACGAAATAAAGGTCGAAAGAATATGCCGAAATTATTTCAAAAATCATTAATGTAATTAAAATAATTATTTTTCAATAATAAAATGAATAATATTGAATTATTTCATGTCCGGTTGGGTTACAATTGAAATGGAAAAAGTTACATTTGAAATGGAAAAGGTTACAATTGAATTGGAAAAGGTGACAATTGATTTGGAAAGGGTTACAATTGAAATGGAAAAGGTAAAATTTGAAATGGAAAAAGTTACAATTGAAATGGAAAAGGTGACAATTGATTTGGAAAAGGTTACAATTGACGTGGAAATGCTATAAATACGTAATTAGCGATCGGTTCCAGAAATCAGAAATTTAATTTAGGACGCATTTCGAAGTGTTTATATAATAAATCGAGATTGAAGCACACTTTAAGATTTTTATAAAAATTTGAGTTGATAGAGATTTAATGTATGTGGAAATATTATTGTTTCCGCAAGGCCGATCCATGGCTGATGTAACTCATTAATAATTAAATGCCACAGTCAGACTCAAACCCGGGCTCGAGAGAAAAGGAGTACAGCACCTCACTTATTGAGCCATACCACTCCCAACTTTAATTTAAAAATATGACGATGTGAATTTGATTTTTTTTTTATGATATACTGATATTTTTTTTCCTGAAAATTTCAAATCAGCATGCAAATTGTAAAATAAAATATATAAAAATTACGGTTATTTAAAATAAATAATACATAATACAGACAAATAAATAACATTACGTAAATAGACCATGGAACCAAGGCAATCTGTCGAGATGCCACAGAATTTTATACAAATAATTACGGAAATAACTGATAATTTACAAATTTTAAAGAATTTATTTTCAATATTCCTGAAATCATCCTTATTTTAATCAGATGAAACAATTTTATAAAAAATAAAAATTAATCCAGTGTAAACCTGTAGCTCTCCTCCTGAAATGAGTTGATTTCATTCAAGATCAATATTCACTTCCAAACTAAAACTTTCTCTAGACGAACGGTGCTTACAGGAAGATGCCCTGACTGATATCCACCCTCAAAGTTCGACTCTAAAGGTCATGAACCCACTTTGTACGGAAGTCTGAGTCCTATAAGCTTCAACCTTTTTCCATGAAGTGATTATCAAACATTATTTAAAAAAGAAGATATATATATATATATATATATATATATATATATATATATATATAGAGAGAGAGAGAAAATATTAAATTCTACATAAATTACAATATACTGTATAGTGGTACTAAAAGATAGTTGAATGGAAGTATATATATATTTCAAATAACATTAATAGTATTTCGAGTATAGTAAATTACGATATCCTCCATTTACTTACCCGAGTATGGAACTGTTAAAGAAAAATCCTGGGAGTATATTGATATAGATTCCCGAAAAATAAAATATTACCAAACAACCAGATTCGACAATTTTGACCCTGAGTGGGAAAGCTGGAATTTCTAAAACAAATACCTTAGAAAAAGAAAATGCTCTCGAATAATGGAAATAGTTTATTCATACTATTATATAAAAGGATAGCCCGTTTTTGAATGAATGAATGGAAATAAATTTTATTCTGGGACTTTTAATCCCCTTAGAATAACAGAAAAGTGCAGTACTAGTACTATTTGTCTAGATTACATACAGTAAATAATTAAGAAAAGTTAAATAATAAAATGAAATAAAGTGGATTTTAATAATTACAAACATTTAAATCGTAATTGTCATATGTGTACACTAACAATTATTGACTTATTTAGACTAACAAACAATAGACATAATAAACATGAAACTATAAACAGTTAAACTGAACATATATATAACTATAGTACTTACATAAATGCGGAAGATTGATAGTTAAGGAGGTGCAGAAATAATTGAGGTTTGAAGGAGTTTAAGGATGAGGATTAGCGAATGTAGTTGGATAAGGAATTCCAAAATGGAGTAGCTCGAAAGGTAAAGGATCTTTTTGAAAGAGGCAGTTCTATGAAAGGTTATATACAATTTTGTAGGTTGGGATCTAGTGTTTAAAGAGTGGACAGAAGAACACGGGGTGAACAGATCAAGAATATAAGGAGGCTTTTTGGTTTTGGAGGTTCGGAAAAAATAGATACCCAGGGAGTATTGGCGTCAGAAAATTTTTTTTTCGTTTGTAACCGCTAACCACGAAAAGTACTGAACCAATCTTTACCAGATTTTAAGTCCATCGTAGCCAGAAGGTTTAGCAATCATAAAATCTACAGATTTTTCATTAAAATATTATTTAAAAAAGTTATATAAATCAAAAGTAATGCTATTAAAATCATAACTAATCGGTGTAATAGCACTGAGTTTTCATTTAATCTCACCTCCCTCCCCACTCTCTCTCTCTCTCTCTCTCTCTCTCTATATATATATATATATATATATATATATGTATATATATATATATATATATATATATATATATATATATATATATATATATATATATATATAAAACCAAATCTAGAAATCGCGAAGTATTTTCGGGTCAGCTAGTTGATTGTAATAAAAAAAAAAAATTAAAAAAACCCACCACAGATTGTATAATTGTATAAAGTTCATCTTAGTCAACATCAACGTGCAATGTCAACTTCAATATGAATTTCGGATGTTGCTCATTAACTATATCAATCCGGAGGGAGTCAAGTCTTAATTTACTCATCAATCATTCAAACTGTCTCCGCGTGCCCTCCAGCATTTGAGCGATATATGTTTAAGTTATATTGAAATTTCTAACTAGACCTTTAAGTATAAATAGTTTCTGACGTATTAATTTTTATTTTATAATTATTTTATCTTTTAAAAACTCACTGACTACTGCTCAAATCATATTAATAAATCAAAACCTTTGGAAATAATTGCACCGAGGAAATCAAATACACTAACACCAGTGAACCAAAGTTTAACGAAGAGACAGAGAAAAAACCTCTCATCTGCCTAGTTCATTGTAAATATTTCCCAATTACTTTTGTATGTTATATTTTATGCTTACAAATATTCACTATCACACGAACTGTCATGACAGAGGATAATAACTGAACTATCAAGAACTTTAAAAAAACAAAAAACACTGCTAAAGTGGCTCTACACGATTGTTTTTTTTCATCTATCCGAACCGTCGGTTTGAACGATAGTACATGGTGGGGGTAATATGTGTTGATATTGGACAATATTATCGTTATATAATTTAAACAGACCAGGTGCTAACAAAAGAAATAAGGGACGAGCAGGTAGAAAGAAGGATAACTGACAGGCGATGACAGATGTCATTTAAGAGATAAGGGATAAGGGATAAGTTAATTTAAAAAACCCTACCGAGAAGTTAACACCGTAACAAAGGCAAAAGATGGGATGCCTAATCAATTTTAAGAACTGTTCCCCTAGGGCTTCGGCTGACCTCGAGGAAAAAGTGGAGACCGTATGGAAAAGGTATGATTAAATTATACTAGTTGGATAATGGTTCGCAGATACCGGCTGTCAGGATAAGGGGTGGAGCCATCCGTTGAAATCCCAGAATTTCCTCCTTCTATAAAACTAGTTGGCCAATGAACAACGTTTTCGACCCCCCTCTTAGGCAGAACAAGAGAGAAAGGGGGATAGAAGCAAGGAGGGAAAAAAGAAGGTACTTCTGAACTGATCGAGGCTGAGGGAGGACGTCTAGACTGAGCGAGGCTGATGCAAGACTTTCCCTCTGAACACGGATCCCGCCTGATGCAAACCTCCAACCATCGCCTTCAAGCCTTCGCCTGAGGAACCATCAACACAAATTAGTATAGATAAGAGATTTATGTTAAAACAATTAATGGCTAAGTCTAGGCTGAATCATTCCATGGTTAACTTTTTATTGTAATAGTTTGTTATTTTAATCTTGAAGAATAAAAATGCCCATATTTAATTTGAATATATTTCATTAAGATAGCAGTAACTTTGATTAACATTAGTATTAAACTTAAAAGTAGAAGCATTATCTTGGTTAATTATTAAATAATGGTAACCACAAACCAGGCCCTTGGAAAGGTATCCAATTTAGAGGACAAGGTAACAAATTCAAAAGTATTCATAAGCTTACTTAATTTTAATGAGGATAATCATCCTCAATAATTGCCCAATGGCATCCCTATATATATATATATATATATATATATATATATATATATATATATATATATATATATATATATATAGACTAATGTAAGCTCAACTCAACCTAGATAAAACATAGTAGGGGAAAAACCGTCGATTTTGCACGAAGACCGACATTGGTTTTTTCATTCATCCTAACCTTCCATACATCTTTTTTGTTTGATTTTATTCATTTATTTGATTGATCTTCTTTTTAATTTATTTATTTTTTATTTATGTAGAATAATCGCAAACAATCAATTCAACATCTAATTATTACTCACTTCAATTTCCACCCCGACCAATGTTTATGTGTTGTGTATAGTAAATAATTATTATTTTCGATGTTTACTTAGTTGACTGGTCGTATTTAAGGGAAGTTTTCTTATTAAAAATATAATAAAAAATGAATCCATAACTTATGAAACAGCAGAGAAAAAACATACGTGTCAGAACGATGCAGTCCTACACAGGCAGTTTTGAATGCCATCGTTCCAATACACCTTTTTTTTTTTTTTTTCTGCCCAAACTTAAACATACATCCCTTACACATTCCATCAATACATTATGATTGCTTATATTGTAACGTTTTAGTCTTTTATTTTATTTTTTAATATATCAGTCATATTCAAACTTCAATAATTTTTTTCCATCTATCTGAATGAAAGTACTTGTTGAATTTTAAAAAATGTAAAAATAAAGGCAGGCTGTTGCTATTTCACCCATTTATTTATTACGATGCAAATTTTCGTCCTACAAGCCATCCTCAGGCATCTCTGTGAAAGGCCCTTATTTAGATGAATTTATAACATATCACAGAATTAATTATTCTTAAATATTCTAATAAATACCATATACATACTAAAATTATTTAAAATGCATATACTGTCATATTTAAGTCCAATTCGGAACAAGTCGAAATATACAGCGTCACTAATAAAAAAAAAAAAAAGAAAAAAAAAAGAAAAAGCTCTTGTCCAGAACAAATATTGAGCTTGAAAATGATCATTATGTATTACTATACACGAGCTAAAGACATCTTCATATCTTTTGTTGATTTCAAAAAGGCCTATGACTCAGTAGACAGAGAAACACTAGTCGAGGTACTGAGAGAGCATGGAGTTGATGAAAAAACATTAAACCTGATCAAATTAACACTCACAAACACTGTATCAAAAATAAAATTTCAGGGAGAGATCAGCAAACCATTTCATGTGAGGTCAGGACTAAGACAAGGTGATAGCCTTTCACCGATGCTGTTTAACGTGGTTTTGGATAAGATGATGAAGACGTTCTGGCAAGAAAACGACTCTGGTGCTATAATTGGATCAAAGAAGAAAAACGTCAATCCCAAATGTCTGGCCTTTGCAGACGACCTGACTCTTTTAGCTGAGACTGAACAAGAAGCTGTGACACAAATCATTGAACTCAAGGAAATAGCAGAGAAAGCTGGACTCCAGATCTCCTTCCAGAAAATAGAAATAATGACGACCAAGAAAAATTATACGAAGAAAACAGTGAAGACCAAATATGGACAGATCAAAGTCACAAAACAGTTCAAATACCTCGGAGAGATTATCAGCAACAATGGATCCGATAAACCTACCATAGAAAATAAAAGAATGAAACTGGAGAAACTAAAAACATCTACAACAAAAAAAACTTGTCCATCAATGCAAAAATAAAGCACTATAATGCTGTGATAAAGCCAGTGATACTGTATGGAATGAAAACTGCAACCTTAACAAGCCTGGAAAAGCTTCTGAAAATCGAAATAAGGATATTAGGTAGAATCTATGGTCCAAGAATAGTAAATGGAAACTACAGATTGAGATCGAACAAGGAAATTTATAAGCCGACAGAAGATTTGGAAACAACTATGAGGAAGAGACGGATGAGATTCTACGGCCATATGATTAGAATGAATCCTCCAAGAACAAATAAACAGATCTTTGACAAAATATATAACCTGAAAAGCAAGAGTGGTTATGCCAAGCAGATGAAGGAAGAATTAAGAAGACTTGAAATCACAGACGAAGACTGCAAGGATGGAAACGGATACAGAGAACGACTCAACAGCATTAAAGTTCTAGTTGAAGAGAAAGTGAAACGTGGGAATAGCAATTGGACGGAAGAGAGACGAATGCAACAATCGGAGAGAATGAAGGCTGTTTAGAGGAAGAAGAAAAGTGAGAGTGTGATGAGAGTGAGAACTAAACAGTGATATCTGCGTGGTCCTTAGACGGCCGGTTCGCGGAGAAAAAAAAAACAATAACAAAATTGAGGTTGGATCAAATTTCATTACAGTTTAAAATGCAAAATTCCTATTAAGTTAATATCAACAAAACACTTACAACTTTAAAAATAAAATAACAATACGGGAGCCATCTCAGCCATCACAGCCAACACAGGTGAAACTCCAAAGAAGAAGGCAATGCAATGTTACAGCCAATTATGACAACTAAGTAATTTACTAAGCTATCATTAATAATTATGCAACAATTTAATGTACATACATTGAAACCCTCCAAAATGCAATCTATCAATTTGTAAATCTAATATTCATATTAATTTATATAAATCTAAACTTCAATTTAGTAATTATATTAGCATATGTGCTATTCAAACCATTAGTATCAGATTGAAAATTTGCATCGTAATAAATAAATTGGTGAAAAAGCAACAGCCTGCCTTATTTTTATATATTAAAGTATTCACCTAAATCAACAAACATATTTAAAAAATGTTTTTTCTAAATGCTGTTAATTGTTTTGCCACTAGTTTTGTAAAAATTGTCATTTTGGCGAATATACATATCTATCTAAAAATTCATTGGTATTTATTAAAAACAAAATCAAATTTTAAACCAATAGATTTTAAGGTTATATCTGGGCAAAATTTATTTGATTTTTATCCGCTGCAGGGTATCTATATATTTTTTTACCCTGTTGAATAGCTTATTTTCGCTCCGTTTTTCCATTAAGAAAAATATATATATTTTCAAGTCAATAACTTTTAGACAATGGAGAGATATTGTTGAGCTGTGCTAATTTATCCGATTCCTCTAACCCTGGCCAAACGGATGATATCACAAATCATCAAACAAGGTTTGCCCTCACCACCGGCTAAGTCCCTGCATTAAAGATGCTGTGTGTGTCCCGGCCAATGACCCTCGGTCGATTCCCCCCTCGACGTAAAATTATGTTTTCTGTTCGCGTTTGCTTTCGAAGCCAGTTAGTGCAGAACTAAAGCTCCAAATATAAAACGACCATGACCATATAAATAAAATATAGTCAGTATTATTTTCTTTTTTTTATGTATTTATTATTAGTGATAGGGTAGGGATCGAAACGGTTATTGAACTTTTTCAAAAAGTTTCTGTTTAACTGTTTCGCAAGAAATTTCATAGTTAAAGTATTAACATAAAAGTTCTACAATAAAGAACTTTCTGATAAAAAGTCCCTTAAGAACTTATATCATCAAACGTTTTTGATAAAAATTCTGTTAATATTAGTTCTTTTCAAAACTTTTTTTTATAAAAGTTCTGTTAATAGAAGTTCCTACTAGAACATTTTAAATATAAGTCCTAATATATAAGTTTCCACATATTTATGGGGTAAAGCTTGAGAGGGATCTTCGGAAGGTGGAGGAAACCTCGGGAAATAGCAGAATTATTGAATAAAATTCGAAATAAAAGAACAAATAAAAAAAATTACCTTTTTATTTAACATTTGATTTATGATTTCAATAAAAAATTGCTTTAATTACTTAATAAATAACATTTTTTAAGATAAGAAAACATTTCAAGATACAATTCCATAAGTATTTTCCATATTTAACTGGGAACTTTAATAATGAGAACTTTTATTATAATCTCACTAAAAAGCTCTGACGAGATTTTTTTTTAATATAGAACTTGTATATAAAAGTTCTTACGATAAAGATCTTAATCAACTTTTATTATAAAAGTTCTTATGATAAAGTTTTCAAAGAACTTTTACTATATAATTTCTGACCAAAAAGTTCTTGCAAGAACTTATAATAAAAGTTTGAAATAAAAGTTCTTGCGTGAACTGTTTCAAAAAAGTTCCTAAGAAAAAGTTCAATTTAGAACAAGGACTTTTTAAAAATAAAAGTGCACAGCTCTTTTGGAGCCCCATGAACACTTTGTATATCAAAAAAAAAAAATGACAAAAAATCCTAAAAAGTGAGTTTGTTATAATTGGATTCCATAACGATGGGAATTCTCTAGACCGAAAGCCAATGTTTTGGGAAAAGTAATGTTTTTTTTTTCTAACTTCATATGGAAGCATCAGTAGAAAAACGCTGCGAATTATTACACAATGGTTTATTATTTTCAAATAGTAATATTTCAAAAATATCTGGTCTGTCCAAAGACAGGACTTTTCTTATCGCTTTGATAGATAGTCCAGAAAATTAGATTATCTTTCAAATGAGCATCTCGAATGTTCTGGAAGATGTATATTTTTCGAGTAAACAAAGATGAACCGGTATCCATAGAAACATATGCAGAATACTAAAAAAAAAATATATTTACCAAGTACACCTAAGAAATTAACTGCAGAATAATGGTGGATAATAGAGAAACTTCTCAAGTCTCAACTTTTGTCTAAAGCAATAAAATTAAAATTATGTAATACTCTTATAAGACCAGTACTTACCTATGGAAATTTGGTTTTTGTCCCAAGATTATTGCCCTAATCTGAGAATGATCGAAAGAAACTTTATCAAAGCAAATAGGCTAAGATGGGCAGAGCATGTATTCAGAATGGAGGGTGAAATGGTACAGAATTGGGGGCACACTTCAATGAGAAATGGAAAAGGGGAAAACCAAGAAGCTGGTGGAAGTAGAGGATGGATTCAAAGAAGGACGAAAAGGAGAGAGATACGAGTAAGCTGGGAGACCGCAATTGATAACTCAGGAGATCAAGGTTTACGCTGACCTGTTGCGCCGGGGAGTAATTCTACAAAGTTCAATACGTAGTATCTAAGATAATAATGGCGCAATTTCGATGTTATCTTTTGTTGTCAATTGTATTGCCTTTCATTTTACAGGAATATCGCCTGAAAGGGAGTTGTAGAAAAATACTTTACGTTTTTCCTCTATATTTATAATTGGCCGAGTTATGGGCGTATAAAATCTCTAATCGGACATAGTTTTGAAACGAAACGGCAGAGCATGATATCGAGTTCCGAGGATCGCCCTGAGGCGACCTGTGACTTAGGTGCAAATTCTCAAGAATATCGGTGAAAAGATGAGAACGAATTTTTTTATTTTATTCAATATTTAGATTCTACGTATCTTGAAACGTAAAACCTCCAATTTGGAGGGGGTGTTATAAATGTTTTTTTCTTAGTCGATTACAAAGGTTCATTAATGAAAATAATAAACCAAAATTCTAATAAAATGGGGAGAAAAATTGCCATAAAATAGATCAAAATATTGATAAAAAGTGGCTTTAAAAAAAAAAAAAAAAAAAAAAAAATAGAAAATACAAATGCATCATCAGAATTTTCTACGGCTAATTATCATAATAATATTTATTGTAGAAAGTAGAATCCACGATCTGTATACGAACACAAATATGTAATGAATATTTAAGATTTCGTTTCAAAATCCAGGCCGATTAAAATTTTGTATGCCCATGTCACAAGCTGTCGATGAAGATAAAGGAAAAATAAAGATTGTTTTAGAATCAATATACCAAAACCTTTAAAAAAATATTTCTAGTAAAATTTTAATTTTTTTTTTTATATATTCCTATTTGAAAATAATAAACCATAATGTAACAATTTGCAGTGTTTTTTTTAACATACTAACATTATGAAGAGAGAGAGTATATTTAAACATTTACATGTGTACACATTAAATATTGCAATTTCATTACATGAGTAGACACATATTACATTTCTTTATAAATTTAATTATAGTACAATGCATTAAAAACTTTACAAATTGATACTATATGGTTTAAAATTAAAAAAAAAATTATTTGATTTTTTTTTTTATATGTCTTTGCTATAATAACTTCAACTATACTATTTTCATACATACGTATGTATATATAAACCTCTGATCGGCAGCCATTTCTGGAAAAACAGCTAATATCTAGTTCCGAAGATCATGCTGGTATGATCTGTCACTTTGGTGCCAAATCTCAAACAAATCGGTCTAGTGTTATATCAGAGAAAACCCGTGTACAGCGGACGTCCGGATTTTTTTTTAACCGATTTTTGGATTTTACATATCCTGAAACTTAAAACTTCAAAATTTTAGGGGGAAGGGTTATATTTATTTTTTATTGGTCGAATACAAAGGTTCGTTATTGGCAATAATAAACCTAAAGTTTTAGGCCAAAACGAATACAATACGAATGCTTAATTAAAAATGATTATTATAGTGAATTATATAGTATAATAAAATATGATGTAGTAGGTAATGAGACATTAGTTGGGATAGTAAATTTTCATCGAAGTTTAGACATCGATGTATCGAATGTATATTTTTTCTTTGCTATCATTTTGTATGAGAGTTCCATGTGAACAAGTGTTAATGATTAATGAAAAATTTCGAGGAGAATTATTTGGCAATGTTTAATTGAAATCAATCCGATTAAAATTGGAAGATATACTAAAAAAAAAAAAACTATTTTTGCACGAAATGGATCCTTGAATCTCCTGTAAAGAAACCGGTTTCATTAAAAAAACTGGAATAAAAATAATTAATAGGACACTTTTACTTTAATAATTCATAAGCTTAGTAGAGGAATTTTGTTTTTAAAAAGATGTAATCCAGTAATAGGGCAGATAGAAAGAAAGCGTTCCTCCAATCCTATAAAAATTCACTGAACCGAGATGGAACAAAAGGAACAGGGCACGTTACCTTGGAACAGTTCATTTATATTTCAGTGATATTAGGATGAGATCTTTTGTCAGTTCCATTTCAGGTAGATAGCAAGGTAGAGGGGATGGGAGGAGGGGGGGGCAGAGGAGAGAACCGTTGTCTTGTACCTGCTTCGATTCTTTATTCAAACAGAATATGCCCAATCTGACATAACGGGCCTTCACAGTACTCATTTAAAAATTATACATATTTTTATTTTATATTATAGGTTTTCATTTCATGGAAATAGTGAACATAAATTAAAAATAATTATGCAGGATAAAACCAAGAATCATACTTTTCCCCTCTTTCTCCCCCCAAAAAATTAGAAAAAAACAATTACAAACATACAAACAAAATACAGTACATCTCACTTCCACAGTCTAAAAAACCATATCAATTAGAGACAATACTTTACTCCAAAACATCTACAAACACACCTACTGAAGGTGAAGGGTCTTTTTTTGAGTTTTTGCTCTATTAATATATCTTGTGGAATATGGACGTGTTTCCACTGTTTTCTTGATATGAACTTCTTCTGTACATTATCTTTCCTATTTATTATTTATTGTTAATTTTCTTTTCTTGTTATTAATTATTTGATATATTTTTATAGTCTTTTGTAAATTTTCGGTTGTTTAGTATGTGTAAACCTTTTTTATATATATATATATATATATATATATATATATATATATATATAAATTTTTATTCTGGGACGTCATATATTGCTGGCCATGGAGGGTCTTCGGTTATTCCAAATCAACCCAATACAACCCAGGTTTTTACCTAATCGGCTTGCCTGAACACGTTTTAATCTGTAATAACGATTTAATCTTTTATCTTTATCTAAGTCTCCTAAGAATTTTAATGAGAATAATAAATGGTAGACTTACTACCCTTCGAGTATAAGGATCAGAATTAATCAAACATTTTTTTAATTTATTTAAAAAAAATTACAAATATAATAAGTAAATGTCTTATATGATTTATAAAACACGACAATACCTTATGAAGGAACTAGCCACTGGAAGTACTGTGAAGGTAGTTCTATATTAGAACTTAGCGAGGCCTCCATCTTTTCAGAAATCTTTGTAGGAAGATTATCGGGAATCGAATGGGAAGTAAGTTCAGAAACTATAAAATTAATTAGAAAGTATGGCTAATTATTTTAATTAATTTTTTCATCTGTGTTAATTTATTTATTTTATTTAGATAATTACATATCAGAGTAATCAATACAATCTATCTATGGTTTGACTTTTTTAGAAAAAATACAAATTTTCCGTAACACAAAACCAGTATGAATATTTACTTCTTCGGTATCTATATGTGTTTCACTTTCTTTAATATTTGATTAACTATTCTTTATTTATAATAACAATACATACATGTAAATACAAAGTTGACATTTTTACCTTACTTCTTTGTTACTTTCATATAAATTAACCATTAGTAACACTCCAATGACAGTTGTACATTAAAAAGCCACTAGGTGTTGTTGTTTTTAGAAAGAATAGATTGGAAAGAAAAGTTACGAACTACTGGTTTTGAGTGGGAATCGTATTTATAATGGAAGGAGAGGTATTTATCAGAAACAGTAGGGACGTTAAGACCATTATTGCACAATTTTATTTGTAACAAAATAAGGAGCTTTGAGGATTTTACGAGGGATTTCAGATTTAAGAAATGGATACAGGAGGACTTCGTTTGTCCAGGCCACTGAACTCCAGCCATAAAGCTCAACTTCATATTTGTATGCCCACATAGTTCTGATTATATTTTTATAACTGAGCCTTTTTATAATAAATTGGGAGTTCAAAACGTTTTTTTAATAGGTAAATGTTGAAGTTGAAGGAAACAGTTTCTTGCCCGTTCAATCATGTATCAAGGTTCTAAGGAAGGCGCTTCTCCAGTTAAAGTCTTATTAGGTAACAGATAGTTCAACAGGAACAAGCTGAATACTATTTAAGAATACTGTTGGAGATTAATTCGTAAGTTTTCAACGAAGGGTGAAGCAGATTTGATGGAATTTATTACAATACTCCAATTTTAACACTTTTCTTCAAGGTTTGTGATATGTCATTAAAATGTTTTGGATGCAATAAATGGTTTATTATTCCCTAATAACTCGTACATTTGATAGGCATACGTGCTGAGGACTGTGCTAGCAAAGGATAAACTATCTGGAAGATGGAAACTAGGACGCTACCGTGAGGAACATCAGAAATCTCAGAAAAGGAGGACGAGCTGGCAAAATTATGATGAGGTGGAAACGTCCACTACAAGCAAACATAGTTGGATAGTGGAGTGAGATGCTCGAGTCGAAACTGGTTATTAGAGTTAATAAATAAATAAAATGAAATGCTATACCCGAATATGAGCAATTCCTGTCTGTCTGTGTGCAAAATTGATCTCGAAATCTCGCGGAAATGTTTTAGTAAACATTTAGAATAATGGTTTTTTGAACAATTGAAAAATCGACAGGAGAAATCCTTTACCCCAGCAAAACTTTTATTTAGCCAAAAAAACAAAACATGGGCGGTAATTTATTCCACTCATTGTTCATTAAAAGAAATATTCTTTTCAATTAATTCAGTTCATTATTAATTATTTTATTTCTAGTTTTATTGTCGCTTCTTTTTTTTCTAAAATTTGAATTTAAATATTTTTTTAAAAACGAAGGAACGATAAAATGAACTTTTGACGATTAAAAAAGCAGAGGAATTGTTTCCTTTTCTGTTTTGAACTTCTCTAATGACTATAAATACTATATGTTATAAATGTGTTGTAATATGTTTACATCTTCATTGTATTGATCTTTTCGTGTGTATAATAAAATAGTAAAATGATTGTAAAGAACATGACAATACATAAGTCATGAATTGTTTTCATCTTTCTTAATCAATCTAATAAAAAAAAATATATATATAATTTCCGGTATTAGTTTTAAAATAAACCTCTGTATATTCTTAATATAGTTCAAATTATATCTACATACATATTTGCCTATAGATAAATAGGCATATTCAAATTTACATTTACAAGCATATACAGATTTTCAGGCATATATGCAGATAAATTCAGATCGAATTCGAAATTTAAAAGGGATTGGGGCATTTGAATGACGAAGAAGGAAGGAATGAAATTCAAGAAAGACAAGAGATGGAGAAGGAAATATGTGCCAAAAGCTATGGTATGGTATTCTGACGGACAGGGGATTTGAACTGAAAAGGATGGAAGATCTATGGTGGATGGCGGGATTGAATGATTTTGTACTGAGAAAAATATCAGAGCTCTAGAAGACGGATTTGATTTTTCTATATTCACCTATCTCAATTCTATGTCAAAAGTTGTTTACATTTTCTTTAAAAGTGCACTTAAAATCTTAAAAATCGCCCTGTTTTCATATAGTTTCGGTTCGGTCTGCAACGTTCCTAAGCATTCCGTGTCCCTCTCTTTCTTGCACTGGTATAACTTCATCATTAAATTAGTGATGTATACACCTTCTAAAGCGAATACATATTTTTATTTTCATTTACCAATTTATGAAATACATAGTAAGGAAAAGTATTGCGATCGTAAAAATTTCGACAATATGGTCCGTGCGTGCGTGTGTGTGTATATGAACAATCTAGCTCAAAAACGAAATGTGGGTAACTGATATTTACGTATTTAAGGTAGGTATATGCCTGAGATATTTATTGCAGTAAATTTTTCGCTAAAATCGATTTAACGAAAGTGCCACTTTATTCCATCGATTTTACACTTTATTACAATTTTCTCGAAAACGGCTCCAACGATTTCGATAAATTCGTATTATCAATAAACAATTAAATTGATTTTTAATATCAGCTAAGCATTATCCTCATCCGCAAGGCTCAAATGTCAAGTTTTCAAAATGGCTTCAACCTTTAATTTTGTTTATTTTTAATAATTAACCTTTTCTCATTGTTAGTAGTTATAAAAAATGGATAAATATTAACTATTAAAGAATTCGATCGTTTACGAAAGGAGAAATATTATCTATGGTGTGAAAAAACATTTCTGGAAATAAGAGTACTAATGTATGTAGAGGTATAATATACCGTTGGAAAGTTAAAGATTTTATAAAAATTAATATCTGACGCATAAAGCAGTAGAGGGTAATTGAGAGAGACGAAAACCGCTACAACTTAAATGATTGTTGTAATTAATAATCTATACTCAATATATTAATCAATGGAAACTAAATGTTTCAATGGAAACTGTATGGAATTTCCATAGACACTGAATTTAAATATTCGTAATTTATTTCAAATAGGATTGTTAGTGAAAGTTGTTTGGTGCGTGTACCACACCAGATTTTGTTTTTTTAAGCATTTAAATAAATTTGTTTTCTTCTGCAGTTCCCTCTTGTGAAATATTAAATAGACGTTAGAGGGATAAGTGGGACTCTAATAAAATATGTGAGAGTTTAAAGGACTAGAGAAAACATGAGCAATGCAGTGGTCGGTAGTTGATGGCGGGGAGCCAAAAAGAAGCCAGCGAATATCTCTCAACATGTTGGCCTCACAGGCGCGAACGATATTTAAGACCAACGGCGACTAACAACTTTTAATATGGAGTTCTAACCTCGTGGTTTTATCTTGTTTTTAGCCGTCTCGATTCTAAACTAATTCTATGATCCTATCGTATCAGGTTTCAGAGTGATCAATTCACTAGAAATAAGGAAATATGTTGACTCTATTTAGTCCATGGAATATATTTATGATAAACGAGTAACTGGTAATATATATATTAATTATGGGAACGAAGTGTCCTTAGAACGGGGATACTTTGTAGAAACAGGATTGACTCGTCCTTCAGTTGATACAATGCTGGTATTACAAAACCAAAATATCTGATGTGGGCAACACATGACTTCCTTCTACGCCTATTAAATTATAAATCCGTGGCTCAAAAAGTGATACTGAATATGGTTACTAGTTTCCAAAAATTGACGTTCGGCGTCCCGACATCCATCTATTGACACACACTGTTTGGATTGGAAACCAAATTGCGTTTGTAACCTTTATTACAGAAACATATGATTTCTCTTTTAATTTAAATATAATTTTTGATGTAAGCTTATTATGACCTTCAAGTAAAGTACCCTTTTTCACTCACGAATCTTAACTAAAATCTATTAAATACATTTATATCGATATAAAAGTCCTATTTACCAAATTTGAGATGTTTTACATTATACTTTAATATATTTTTTGACGAAAGTCTGATATGACCTTCAAGTAAAGTACCACTTCCGGTTTTCCAATTTAGACCAAAATCTAGTATGTTATTTAAATCAATATATAAGTTGTAAATACCAAATTTGAGAAGTTTTGCAAAGTATTTAATATAATTTTTGATGGAAATCATTTATGACCTTCAAGTAAAGTACCACTTCCGGGGATTAAGCAGTGACCAAAAAGGGAGGTTCACAACTAGATTTTACAACAATCCTAAATACAAAATTTCAACATTCTATGGCAACCGTTTTTGAGTTATGCGAAATACGAACGAACGAAGGAACGTACTTACGACGCCACGACGAAACTAGTCAAAATGGATTCAGGGATGGTCAAAATGGATATTTTCGTCGAAATCTGAAAACCGAAAATTTTCGCGATTACAATACTTCCTTTACTTCGTACAAGGAAGTAAATAGATCATCTAACACTGCGAGATTCAAACCCTGAATCAGGAATTAGGATATATACACGACGTCCCATTAGGAAATTTCTGTAATTGAGGGAGGGATAGTCTATAAAAAATGTAGTTCAGTGCCGCCAACCGCACCTTCTGGGTCTTTTCCGTTTCGAGTACCCCAGTTACTAACCAGTGACTTCTGTGATAATGTCTATTATTTTGCTTGCTTAATTTTAAACATCAGTTGTTTTCATCAAGTTACCTCGTTACCTGTTTTGTTTGCACTCCAAAGTTCTAAATTCGGATAAAATGAATTTATCTGCACTTTTTGCTGATTTTAATACCGAGGATAGTTTTTTTCGTTATTGTATGGATCAGGGTGTCATTCCTCATAGAAAACTGTGTCCAATTGGGCACTATATGATATTCTCCATCAAGGGAGTTTCGTTTGTACTTTGAAGGTGTAGAAGAAGAACAATGTTATACTACTATCTACAGCTTTTTATATTGCATATTTATTTTATGGTTTAACATTAAAAATAAATGTTTATTTTTGTTGGTCACTGCATACATTATTAATAACCTAAACTTTAGCATCATATGTTAAACTAGTGATCACATAAATCACCGGTTAGTAACTGCGGTACTAGAAACGGAAATGACCCCACCTTCTTATCTCTATCCGTTTTCCGGATATGTTTTTTAAACGATTTTCCAAGAAAACCACGTTTTTCTTAATAAAACTCCAAATTTATCTACTGAAATTGGACATTTCTCCTCATTCGTCATCATTATTGGAATTTACGAGGAATTACCTATAAAATAGCAACCAATTTGTAGGAAAGTATCGCTTCGTCAGGCGATCTTAGCTGCCAAAGCAAGTAAACAAGTAAAGACGAAATTTTTTTTTAAATATTCGATTAAATCTCACGGAATGAATTTTCTAGCTTCGACCTTGTGGAATTTAAAAAAGTTGTTTAATTTTGATAACTTTCCAACGATATACCCAACTTTGCGAAGTTAGTCTAATTTCGAAGAGATTTTGAGATAGGGAATTCAAAAATTTTTGTATACTTATAACAATTCGAGTAGTTAGTATTTTTTTGTCCCGTTTTTGTTATCTCGTACCTTGATTTTTTTTCCCAAAAATTAATCTGAAGTCGGTTATTACTCCTTTTTCGTGTTTTTCGTTTTGAATGGTTTTTATTATTTGTCCAAAAATTTTACTTTTTATTATTTATTTTTTTTGTTAATGGTTGATTAGAATATGAAGTAAAATCAAATATTACAATGGTTGTCGATTTGGCGTATTATGATAACTACCTTCACCGTTTAAAAATTAGAAATTCAAAAATAAAATAAAAGAAAATTTTTCAAGTAGACAAAAATGATAGTAATAATTAAATAAAAATCTCAAAATATTGAAATACAGGAGAATAAATGGATAAAAATAACAATAAAATATATGAAAAATCAAACATTAAAATCATCCTCATAATTTGACTGTGTCGCTAAAGACAGGTTTTTCTTTACCCCAGTTACCATTTTAAAATGGCATAAACCTGACCTTGGAAGATTTTTTAGAAATTTGTTGCGATCTTCACCGACCTCCATTTATTCCTGTAGGATTATTCCTTCGATTTTGTTAGGAGAACTAGGTGCCCTAAGAAATTGGGAACGACAAAAGAAACTGAAAATAAAAAAAAACACTGTTTTGGACTCTGGAGCTCCTGAATCTTGTAAATTAAGGATTTCGAAAAAAAAAAACAATAAACATTACAATGAAATTGCTGTTTATTATATTGAAAATGTAATAGGATGCATGTCTAATTTTGATTATTAATTTTACAACTTTATTTAGATTTATACAAATATTGTATAATTTTAATGTAATTTATTAAAAAAAAATAATGACAGATATTTTGTTTGAAAAAATTACTGGGGTCTAGTTACAATATACTTCTTATTATCAATATATTGTTTCAATATACATTACACAAATTTAAAAATGAAAGCATACCAATTCAAAATAAAATACATTATCGACTTGGAAAAAGAAAAGATAAATAAACAATATCTCAAAAAGATAATAGTTGATATGCAGAGTGGGCAAGATGACAATCTTAGTACATATACATAAAAAATATTATTACATATTATGCAAAATCTAATATTATTCACTATAAGAAAATCAATTTAAAATATGACTCATTGAAAGCACTCCGTTGAATTTCCTGAGGAAGTAGGTCACTCAGATATTTTTTTACATAAGCTCTTAGGATTATCAGGAATTGTTCGAGAAACGAGGTCGGGAACTAACAGGCTTGGTGGACTAGGGATGGAGCTCATAACTGAAAAATAAACACATTTTTTTCCATGAATTCCAGATGAGGTAAACCCCTTTTTCAAGTACTTAAAAATGACAAATTAATTAAGTTAAAAGCACCAAAAAATAAAGTAATATTAAAAAAATTAAAAATTATATAAATTTTAACTAAACTAAAAGTTAATAATAATAATAACAATAAAATGCTTAGGGAATCCGAAGGTTAAATGCCGTTACCACCAATCGCTGTCTACAAGCCTCGGTCCACCGACTACCGTCTAAACCCAAAACATTCTTAACACAATCCTCCCACTTACGTTTCGGTCTACCCCTCGGACGCTAACCAGTCGGCTCAGGGTTTATTAATTTTTTAGGAATTCGTTCGTTACTGAGCCCAACAACTTTACAAGCCCATTTCAACCGTCACGATTATATTACTTCGATTGTATTAACAAGGTGCATGCTTCGCAATTCCGCGTCGTGTAACCTCCTAAATTCTCCAGTTGACTCAGCCTATTTCGGATCAAATATTTTATTAAATATAATATTAATATAATATTAATATCAAATATAATATTAACACCTTATTCTAGAAAACCTTAAGGCGTTGTTCGTCCTTCAAGTTTAGCGGCCACGTTTCATACCCGTACAGAACTGTAGGCTTGTTGTTGGTTTTGTATATTCCAACTTTATAAGTGTCTCGACAAAATACGCGACCTAAGTAATGTTGATACCGAAAAATAACAAGCATTTCCCGCCTTTAACCGCGCCTTTATTTCCTCTTGAACTTCGTTTTTTCTTGCAATCATGGACCCCAAATACTAAAATTTCGCAACGTGTTCTCTATTCCCTCCTATATCTGTATCATCAAAATCGCCGCTGTTTCTGTTGCTAACCATATATTTCGTCTTATCCGTATTTATTTTGAGAACAACCTCTTTACCAGTTTTCATCAACGTTGTATTCAGTTTTATAGTTTCCGCGTCCTCACTCAACAACACCAAATCAACCGCAAACCCAAGTACGGATATTCTACCACCCCTTTCGGTACGCATCACCTTTCTAATGACACACTCTAGTGCTAAAATTAAAAGTTAAAAAATGATTTTATAATGTCAACAATGTGTCTGTTTGTCAATAGTAAAGATAAATGGATTACGCTGTAGTGTTTACTGAACGTGATAAAAGTATATCAAGAATGAGGTTAAAATCCAAGTTAGGAAAAAATATTGTATTTATGTTAGATTTTTAAGTTTCCAAAATTAAAATCTCGTGTATCTCAAGTCAAAATAAACCAGCCAGCGTTTAAGCCCTACTTTAAGTTTCATTTATCGATTTGTGAGAAACAAGGAAATTTGCTTAATTTATGAAACATATTTATCCCTATAATATGAAATATAACTGAAGGTATATTTTAATTAGCTTGTTTTTTTCAGGATTAATAACGAATCGATTTAAGTCATTCTAGTCAAATAATCCTTGTTTACAAGATCAGGTACAATCTTACAAGTAAATATTGTTATGAAATAAAAGCTTAAATGGAATATTTTGTAAGTTGCAGCATTTGATGTAATTAGTAACCTGGATACAGATTGCAGACTAAACTATAGGGATCATTGCACATTACAAGTCAACCGTATGGCAAATGATGATGTGAGATGTGCTATGTCGACTAGTTAGTTATCAACGAAGACTTGAGAGACTTAAGGCTTTTGTTTTGAACATTACAAATGCCTCATGCATGATGTAACATGTTTGCTAGTAAACTCAAAAAAAAAAAATAAAGTGATCTGAAAATTTAAGTTCTACTGCATCCACCAGACTTCTCTCCAACTGACAACTTCTTTTTAGAGCGCTTGACGAAAAAACTCATATTCCAAAATGAAAAGGAGTTGAAATTTTGATGTCTCGAGTTTATTGGCTCAAAGCCAAAACGTTTCTTCGAACAAGGAATAAAAAAATCTAGTTGAGCGGTGAGAGAACTATATTAAGCTAACGGAAGTTATTTTGAATACAAATAATATCGTTAAAGTTTGTTTTTGTTTAATTTTTCGTTATATCCTAGAAACTGACACTTCATATCGTTTTAGCTGCTCTGAAATCTCATATGCGTCAGAGACATGATTTTACTGGACAAGCGAAAAACTGATTTCTATGGAATTTTATAAAATATAATTTTATAACCTAATTATAAACGTTTTCCTTATTTTGGCTTTTACTTATTCTGTTATTATTCAATATATCTATCTATTTAATTTCGTTGTGATGTATATATTTTAAAATTATTTTTATGTTTATATAAATACTTTTTTTTTGTTCATTAATTTATTTTATTTTTTTATTATTATTATTTTTCCATTTCTGTAAATGGTATGAATGGAATCTTAGAGTTCTAATATTTATTGCCCTTGAGTGTGGCAGATTCTATTGTATCGTTATTCAATAAATAAAATTATTTAGAGAAAAGAAAAAAAAATTATAAACATTCTAACCTCATACGTAAACAGCTGTGAAACCATTTACGTAAAGACTATCTTGAGATGGTCACATGTGTGATTTTAACTGCTACGTAAGCTACTCTAACATTAGGAGGATTCTATTTGATCAATTTTAATCATATCGCGATCTTTTAAGTCATGAGTGCTTTTCAACAGCACATAAGAGATGAAATATTGTTTCTATTTATATCAAAATCACAGAGGTTTCACGGTGTTAAGGACGCTTCTTCCAGCCGAATACCTACTTTATGCTCATAGATGTTTGAAATTAATATTTAAAAATAAAACATTTAAAATATTTATAAAATCATACTAATAGCCGTAATTTATTCAATTTTAATTTTTGTTTCAAGATGATATTTATTCAGCTAAACATCGTTCTAACTTTCTGAGAGACGTTTAGTGGGGTTAATTTTTTAAATAAAACATTTTATTTATTTTTCTCGTAAAAACATGCAAAATTAAGAGCTTAAAATTATGGGGAATATAATTTTGAAACATAAACTGAAGAAAAATTTAGAGGAATTCGTCAGTACCTGGAAATATGAAGGCAAGGAGGCTAAGGCGGACGGGGTATTTAGCTCGAAGTAATCCATCAGGACGCCTCTACCTTTACAACCAGGGATGCAACAGTTGGCAAAAGACCGCGCGGTAGACCAGAAACCGGGCACAGAGACTAAATATTTGAAAATAATAGGTTACCATAGGGCCATTCCATATCAAGTAAATCAATGGTCTGGAACTTGATGACGTTTTTCGAAAAAAGCATAAGCGCCATTTAGCAAAATTTACAGGAAACATATTAAACAATTTTTTCACTAATATAAATATTTTTTTTCTTAATTTTATTTTTTATCCTGCACATTAGAAGTTTATTTACCTGCCGAAATCTTTATAATTACAACATATTTTTAAGGCTTCTTGCACTAGTTTATGCCAGAATACCGACTCAGAGTCATTAGTATTTGGTGCTTACGTCATCAATATTCGATTTTTAGATCACTTCCAATTTTATTTTTGATATATCGTGAGCGGGAATCGAAAATCGAGTTGGTGTTAACGTCCCATAATCAATGGTAGCGTAAATTCCGAATTTTTGGCGCTTACTAAGCCTTTTTCAAAAAACGATGTCGATATGTAGTAATAACAGTTGTGATTGAAAAATGCAAAATTTCAGGTTTATCCTGTTTTTAGTTTTTGAGCTGTAAATCAAAAAAATAAAATAAATAAAAAGTGGAATGTTTTTTGACAGGTTTGGAATCATTGAAAATCTTATAATTACAAAACTATTCCCCCGAGAAAACTCAAAATAGTGCAGCTTTTGCATAATTACACGAGCTTTGATTCGATATGTATCATGACTTAACCAGAACAATCTTTAAATGCTTAAAACTTATTTTTTTATTTTTTTAAAAACTCAAAATCGAATTTTTTTTTTTAAATGTCTTTTAGATTAATTTTGGGTTGTATTCTATGAAGTAATTTTATTCCTCTAAGTCTATGTTATATATAAAATAGTTTATCACACATTTTTTTATTTACTTTTCGATGTTTCGGGTAACTTCCCCATCTTCAGGACAACACTCTGATGCATTATTCACTGATATCCTAATTTTCATTTTTCCATTTCTTTTTTTGTCATTTCATCCGTAAATTTTACTTTGTCTGGTTTTAGTCACTATTATCTAAATGAACTAATAAAAATGATGACAATGATATCCAGAGCATCTATGTACAAAAAATACATGCTCTGAATATCATTGTCACAATCTACAATTCTTAGAATTAGTGATATTTATAGTGATGTATATTTCACAATGTACTTTTCTTAGAATTAGTGATATTTATAGTGATACATTAATGAATAATGCATAAGTGTGTTATCCTGAAACGTCAAAAAATATGTGATCAACGTTTTTAAATAAAGCATAGAATTACAGGAAGAAAATTACCCAAAATTAATGTGAAAAAATTCTTCTATAAATACCAAAAAAAATAGAAATATATGTTGCATTTGATAAGAATGTCTGGACTAAATTTCAAGATGGGTTTTTGAGGGTTAATACCTAAAATACCTAAAAAACGCGTTTGAACGTAGGGCTCTTTCTCGCTCCGGAGGTTCTCTGATGGCCGGGCATCGAACATTGGAAAGTGATAGAGAGAACCTTCCCCCTCCATTTTTCATTTCCCCTACTCTACCTCGCCACTAGCGATCGGAGCGAGAAAGAGCCCTTATATTCAAACGCGTTTTTTTAAGGTGTTTAATCGGAGTTCACGTATATTTAATTAAAACAGGGTTGTAAGGTAACTCCTCAGGAACAAATAGCGATTTGAAAACGGCTCTAGAACCATTTTGGTCCTTATTGAATTCTTTTCGAGAGCACCAGTTTTTACATTTTCTCAATTTCCGAGAAAAATTATTATTATTTTTTGCATAAGATTTTTATTGTTGATTGGCACTAAAAAAAAATCTACAATTTAAGCCCCAAATCAAGTTCCTGCGAAAACTACAAGCCCTGAAATAAAATGTCCAAAAATGACTATATTTCGCGGTTTTTAATTTTTTTTTTTTTTGTGAAAAGTTATTTACCGATTTCAATTGTTTAGAACTCATTTTTCCGTATTTTTAAACGCTATTATGTACTATTTTTTATTCGTTTGTGAAAAAAATTCTTTTCGGCTCTTTTGTGAATTTTTTTCACACCGATTTTATGTAAATCGTATACAATTTATTTTTAATATTTTTCTCCTAATTATCACGTTGAGAAAGTCCATTGGCAAAAATTAATATATTTACTCTATCGCGCCTGGGCTATTGGAGGGAATGTTCCGATAATATTCTAGGAATCGCTTCAATATTACCCATTTATTTGGGATGATCAATAGTAATATGAACTATGATTGTGTACAGTCGTTATAGCAAACCTTACATGATATCTGTAAGAGGATTGTAGTAGGAGAGACTCGCCCTGCGTAGAGACGGTATCGATTGAGTGACGAGGGCGAACTATAAGACAGACGAAGACATGGTAGAGCCCTAGAATTTTGTGGGGCCCGGGAGCTTACATTTTGCATGGCCCACTTTCTCTCTTTCTTTCAATTACCTCTCTTGAATTAGTCATTGTCTAATTTACTCTCCACTCCAATCTCTACCGTTACCGCGCTGTCGGGTGCGATTCCGCTCAGATTAAAGTCTTGGTTCTGAATTGTTAAGCTCTTGTGTATAATAGAGTTTTTTTTGGGGGTGTGAGTTTTTGAATATTTCATCTCTTCTTCGTACCGAGCTTCCACCTGGAAGAAAAACCATCAAGAACAAGAAAGACAATGGTTAAACCTGTCATAAAATTTTGATAACAAACTCGATCCGATTAATCCAGGATTGATTGCTTTATTTTTATTCAATAGAATATATTAACATGAGGTCATTATGGATAATTAACAAAAATAGAATCACTCACTTTAAAATATAATAAAATCAAATTTAAAAATAGATAAAACATAAGCAAAGGTAATATAAAATTTAAATAAGTTCTTTATGTGTTTATTTTTAGAAATTGTATCCATACATAGTTTTTGAGCTTATTTAATTCTTGTAGGAGGAATAAACACTATTTTTTTTTTTTATGGCCTACAAATTTCTTGTGCTCTGTCAACTTTTCTACATCAGCCATTTTTTCAACTGTCTGAATATTTATTGTCAGCGTCTAGAGGACATTGCCACACTATCTCACCATCGGAGCAGTACAGCCGCAACATAAAACTTCCACCGTTGAAACGAGGCTTTACAACAAATAAATTAATATAACTGTAGTTATTTTCGTTAATTGCGTTTATCTGTGAATATTATGAACATTTTCTCGAAACGTTTATGCGTTCTGCACGGCTGTGAACTTCGGTTAGTTAAATTTAATTTTTTTTTTTTGTTTCGTTTGAAACGTAGGATCCCTACCATAAGTATATACTCGTACTAGTTCAAGAAATTACAATTGAGTCAAAAGACGATGAAATACTTTTTTTTTTTTTAAGCCGTTTATAATGACTCATGCTACAGAATGGCGATGTATACAGATTGCATGCCACTCCCGCTTACTCTGCAATGCTGTACAAGCGGTCGAGGGTAAACAAACAGATATGAATGCAAATCTGCTCGAATATCGCTGCTATATTAAAAATAAGCGATGATTTCAACTCTTCTGCTTTGATCTTGTCACACGCTGTCAGAATGATATTGTATTTAAAGAAAAAATATTTCAATTTTAAACATTTAATGTTTAGAGAATAAGTATTATTTAATAAATATTTACTGGTAATATTTATTTTTTTTTTTTACTTTTATGTATTACAAGAGAAAAATCCGCTTTACTCTCTACTATTTATCCAGATTTGAATTATTGACTGAGCGATCTATCATAAAAATTATTACAGTTGGATAAAGATATTATAAACAAACGATCATGAATGTTATGAAGTGGAAATAATTAATTTAAAAAAAAAAAAATTGATTGAACTATCTGCTCCCTTCACAAAATAAATAAATTTCATTCATTCGGTTGAAATAGCAGTGACACAATAAAAAATGTTTTGTTTATTCCATTTGTTTGCTTCCAAAGCGCATTTTCTTAGGGAAAAAATATTAGATTTTTCGTTGTAATATAAATATATATACATCATTAAAAAAGATTGTTAGTTTGGCTCTTAAAAGTTTATTTGTCTAACATAATGACTTTTTCTGATCTGTAGGATTTTGGGAATAACTTTATAAAGACTATCTTGATAAAGATGATAATAAATTATTTGTATAATTATAATAATATTTTTCTTATACTAGTTAGGTGACCAAAATGTATTAATATTTTATTCCGTGCGAATAATTGAAAATTTTATGTTACAAATATGATTTTATTCTTTTAAGCATTCAATATAATATTTTGTTGATTTTTATTTTCGAATTCGAATTGTTTAGTATTTTTTTTTTTCAATAATGTGCCTTTGTTATCCGTAAATTCTAAAGGAGCTTGCTGTTTTTTATTTTTAAAAACGTACAACTTAATTCATGATTCATCATTAAATAATCAAAAAATGGAGATTATTTTTATTTATTTTTTTTTATAAGAAAAAATCGTTAGTAGTATTGTCCAGGAAAATGCCCGACTTATCGTTTTATGAGTTTAGTGATAGCGATAAACCTAAATAGGCTAACTACAAAAGCTTCTCTTGTAAAATTTCAGTTTTTCGTATTGTGGCACTCTTCTTTCTAATTAACGATGTATGGTTTAATATTCTTTCTTTGCATCTTGAATAAGAATTAGACGTTAAAATTTGTTTGTAACCCTTTTAGCACAAATTATATGTAACTTTATTTAGTTTAAAACCGCATCCCGATAATTTAGGTATTATGTTTTCTTTTTTCTCCTTCTCTTGTGAAATATAATTTTTTATATTTCACGTGAACAAAAAAACAATACATTTTTTCCATTGCTCTAAAACTCTCCAGTCATAAAAGTTTTCGTCTGTCAAATCAGACACAATTCACTACCTTCCGAATTTTTTTTTTGGCTATTTACTGGCTTTTTTTTTGTTCTATTGTCATATATATATACTAAAAAAACAAATGAATTATTTATTAAAATTACAGGTATATCAGATAAATTCATATCGTCGTTTTTTTTTTTTGCGAAAATTCATTATGTAACATTTAATTCAATTTTAGATAGAAAACTTGATGACATTTCTCTCTAAGATCAGAACATTATGTACTTAGTGAAAATATGTTTAGCTGCCCCAATTTAACAGTGTAACATATACGTTAAATACTGGCTAAAATTGAGATATGAGATTATTCTTAGCAATAAGTGGAAGATCTTTGAAGTTCTACAGTATAATATCTCTAAATATTTTTTTTACATAGATCTTTACATGGATAATAATATTAAATAAAATAAATTAATACTTATTAATATATTAATAATTAATAATTAATAATAAATTAATAAAAAAATATTAAATAAAAATTAAAAAATAAATAAAAATAAATGGATAAAAATATAAAAACACAAGATAAAAAAGATTACATGGATATCTCAAAATTAATCTTTTTTTTGAATTATTATATTGTTGAGATGTTTCGTTAATACTTTTACAAACATTAAAACCAATTTCTCATACAGATAATTTATCATTTTTTATAATCTTATCTTTTTTTTGTAATCTTACCCTTATGTCTAAGATTACATGGATATCTCAAAAGTAAACTTTTATGAAATATTACATTGTTGTTAAAACCAATTTTCTATCATAATGATTTATCAATTTTTTAAAAAATTTATATTAGTGACCGTTGATAATTATATAATTACCTTTTATAATTATATAAATAACTATTATATATACTTTTATATATTAATAATTATATAAATACTTTTATTCCATTTAATTAGTGACATGAAGTGCTTCTAGAAATTAGATCAGAAATTTCTTATTTAAATTAAATAAGATTAAATTTTTAAATGCTTTTCTCCCCTTCTTTATACATATTTAGTTACCATGATTATAAATATACATACATATATGGTATTATAGTATTATATTATATGGCAACTATTTTTGTGCTGATGTGGCCTATTTTTTTTGCTTCCTCACTACGAAAGTTAGCTTTTTATTCATATAGGAAGTGACTTAAATTTGTCCTTAAAATGGAAAATTTTCACGCACGTTTTACAATCAATCATCAAGGAAGAAAATATCAAGGAATAAATTTTGTCTCAAGTCTGTCTGAAATAAAATCCATGCATAGCTATGATGCATACTATCGTTAATCCGATTTTGATAATTTTTTTTTTTAGGGGTTGGTACTTCGATGGTCTTATTCCATCCTCTACTTTCACTTACGCATGCGCATATGTATTTTCCTTGAGAGATCTATAATTTGTAAACGGTTCGTCTTATTTGATCTAAAGTTATAGGAAAGTTGGGGGTAGGTGTGCAAATGATCCAGTATCAATTTCAAAATCAAAATCCACATACTCGTATATGTATATATATACATACATAAAATGTTTTTCCTTACTCATTTGTTGTTTTCATATTTTTTCTTATTTTATCCAATGAAAATGGTAAGGGAGCTAAACTGGCCTAGATTGCAGACGGTTTTTTCTTCATAATTTAAAAAAAAACACTTGCTCTTGATTATACACCAAATATAGCTCTGACTGGACTCTAAATAACGTTAACTATATTGTGATGAAAATAGGGGGCCAAATCATTCATTTTTTTGTTTCCTTCATTGAAGGGAACATTGTACGGCCATGGCGATTACTACATCGATTTTAGAGATCGTAAAGGCAACAGGGTGCGAAAGGTTCCCGAATGATATTTGCCAAAGATGGATATAACAGGGCCGCGTAAAAACGGTATATCGATTGTTAAGGTCTAGTTGCTAGGTGGCAGCTATCGAACGCTGTTTCGATAAAGCCCCACTTATCCCATTGGCACAGTTCCCCCGCTCCCAAGGGCTATTTTCCTTAATTTAGAGAATTATTGTTTCGTGTCTTCCCATAGCGCCCAACATAAGAAATTCCCCTTCCCTCAATGTTAACCTTGGGAACTAAGTTGCGTCTTAAGTTTCAAGAAATGTTTCAGAAAAATAAAGAGAGTTAAAAAAAAAAAATGTGTTTACGAAGTAAATATTATAATTATTGATTACATGATGAAAAGAAATTAATCGATACACGTTTCCATCAACATAATTATAATTAAATTTAAAGCTTTTCTTCGTTTGTAATAACAAATAGCACAGAGAATAGCTGAATCTGGGAACTTTAAATTAAAAATAAAATGTTTTTATGAACTACTTTAAACAAAAAACAAACAGGTTGGGCATCGGAGCTCCGTCATTATGGTCTATTTTCACTAAAATATAAAATTGAAAATATCAAAGTGGCGAGATTGGAGAAAAAATTAGAGACCATCAAACGGCACTTTTCTGACACCAACTCAATTTACATACGAATTTTAAAATTAAAGTTCTGTTTTTTTTTTGCCAGATATTTATAACAAAATAAAGTTTATTAAAGAGAGCAAAAACTCAAAAAAAAATATACAAGAAATACTGTTAGTATAGTATTTGAGGATTTCAAAAAGAAATGACTGAAATACCATTAAAGAACTAACCATCAACTTTTCGCCAATTGAGGTATCATTAGGACATTAAAAGATAAGATCACGTAATGCAGACCAGAGACATTACATCAAAAGTCTAAAAAATATCATATATGCTGAAAGAAATATATCAGAAATAAAATAAGTATACTCAAATGGAAGTGATAAATTTACATTTAAATATATTGAACTATGTTTACTTCGCCACAGTTATTATTAATATATTATAACAGTTACGGCCAGATTTCAAGCCATCTTCAGGTACATTTGAAGTGGAGCTAGAAGTGTACCATTTAATATTTTTATTAAGGCTGGAATTGTTTGAGTATAAATAACTATCAAATTTTCGCCAATTCATGAATCATTAGGACAGAAAAAGATATGACCACATAAATGCAAACGAGAGTATATTATACAATATATATATATATATATATATATATATATATATATATATATATAGCATTAATATATATTATGCTGATGGAAAAGGGTATGCTATACCTTTTGATTTATTGTTTTCAATAAATTGTTTTAATTCCATCCTTTACTTTCGCTTGCGCATGCACAAATGTATTTTCCTTTATTATTCTGATGGAAAAGGGCAGGGTATACCTTTTGATTTATTATTTTCAATAATGAATCATTGTAATCGACGAAGAAAAAAAAAAAATAAAAAAAAAATAAAAAAAAATATATATATATATAATTTATATATATATATATATATATATATATATATATATATATATATATAAATATATATATATATATATATATATATAAATAACCCTCTATCCTCCTCTCCCCCCTTAAATTTTGTGATTTTATGTTTCAAGCTAGAAAAAAAAAAAAAAAAAAACTTCGTTCGACACCTGGCTCCGAGATTACTAGGCCAATTTTTTTGAGACTTGTCTCCAAATTCATAGGTTTCAGAATGATTCTCAGAACTCGACATTAGCATCCGCCGCACTGTTTGGAAATGGCGGCCGATTAAAAGTTTCCTACTCTCTTATCTAGGCCTTTTATGAAGATAGAAGAAAAGCATAAAGTGTTTTGGAAGCATTATATCAAAGACGTAAAAAATATATAAATAAATAATCCAAATAATTTTTTTTATATAACTATTTGGAAATAATTAACAATAGTATAATAATTTGCAACATTTTTCTTGAAGTTATTGATATCGAGATTTTTTTATTTTCTGAACAAACTATCTCTTGTCCGGAATTTTGCGATATCCGGAACAGTCCTGGCTATATCATTACGGATAAACGGGGCTCTACTGTATAATGTTTAAATATTGCTATGGTTATATTGTATTCTTGAGGTATCTATATTACATGTTTTATGTGGAAATAAAATCTAATTATTAGTGATATATGCATGCACGTGTGTACAATTTAGATAGCTTTGGACATATCGACTACTAACAGGGTGATTTATAAATAAAATTACTTAGCACACGTCAATGAACATAAATATCAGCCTGCACCTAATGACTCCTAGGCTAGGACCACTAGACCAGTTCTGTTTGTTTACTCGAACAGTATTCAGTGTGTTTGCTTTGAAAGCTTTTCTCGTCCAATGCAAATAGTTTTTCTCCTGTGACCGGCTAATTTTATTCTTATCGTGCCGTGTCATTAGTTTTCTTCAACTCGGTAGTATTTTAAACATATAAAGGGTTATTGACGAAAACCAGGATCCAAAAGTCTGAAATGTTCAATTATAAAAAAAAAATTTCTGGCGATGGCATCTTTACTGTTCAAAAGTGACAGTTATAATATACCTTTGGAGTGTTAAAGATTTTAGAAAAATTAATGTCTAACAAATGAAGTCATAGAAAGTTATGGAGTGCCGAAAAACGCTTAACTAAATTTATTGTTGTAGTTAATAATTTTTACTTTTATATTATTTTATAGAAACTTTTAAAGTTCATTAAGCCTTGAGCAGAAAATTAATTCCTACCCAATGTTCGGTGGTAAGTGAAAGTTTCATGATGAGCGCACCGCACCAGATTATTTTAACATAGTCTAAGAGGTAATAAAGTGGATAATGTTTGAAAGGTAGATTATTTTCTCTGGAATTCAGAATTTTGATGAATTGAACAACTTTTTGTTGAAGTTAACAAAAATATGTATCAATAATAATTATTTATCTTTCTTTATTATGTTTCAAATAAGACCTTACTTCGTGACCTCAATATCTCAATATGTTCTTAGCATGATTCCAAATAAATTCTCCAAATTTCATCAGAACCTCACTCATCAACCGAATCATGCAGCACAATTCCTATCTAGTTCGAAACATCCCTAAACCCTCCTTGAAGGTTGAAACGACAGTGGCCCTGAAACTAATATATTAATAATAATAATAATAATAAAATATATTATTATATTTTACATTATTCTATAAAAATAAAAATAATAATATTTCGCTTTTAAGCCACATTGGCTGCTACCCTGATTTCGTTGGTTAGTCTCTTTTCCATATCGTTGATCTGAGATGAGCAATTTCTACTCCACGCGTGATCCTATCTTTTTGTATTCTGTTGATGCATGAATTGCCTATACATTGACGGGCTAGTTAATATAGTTTTGAACGAATCATTTCTGACAACATAGTTCTGCTTCTATATAAAAATGTATTGTAATTTATTCGACGTCTAATAATAATTATAATAGTTAAAAGTAGGATTGGGATGAGATATAGGCAGCTGTGCTGGTGGAATATAGATAGCTACCAGCTTACCTTTGCTGGATATGGTCCAATCTGTCTCCAGCTGAGGTCTGAGGTTCCCATCTCTTCAGTATTTATTCTGCTATATTCATGAGTTGTGTATGTCTTTTCACTGACTGAAGGACCAGATGTTATCACTCCTTGGTTATATGTAGGTCTGCTATTTGTTTTTACTTAATTCCAATGTTAATAAAATCCTTCCTAAAAGTAATGGTCTGAAAACCGGAATCTAAAAATAGACTTATTATTATAAACCCAAAACTCTTCATAATTTCAAACGTAATACGTAGTAATATTAGTAAATTTATCTGTAATATTAGTATAGTTGTAATTAACTATGACGTCATCTCCAGAGCCATCCTGTTCTGTATGATTTTACGGAAAATTTGTTTACCTTATAAGAGCTTAAATTATCTTCGAGGGCGCCATAAATTAGACTCGTATTAATTTAATAATATAATATAATAACAATATAAGTATAATAATATAATGTATATATATATATATATATATATATATATATATATATATATATATTATTTTTTTTATTACACTTCTTTTGTAGGCTTTAAATTTATTTAAATTTTGTATTCTGATGAAAGTTTTAAATAATTACATCTTCATACTTCTAATACCTTTATTTGATCTTGTGTGACAGATAATATTATTTATATTTAGGGGATACGATTGAACTTTAACATTCATTAACCATATGCATGATAAACTGTTAGTAATTTATTGGTAGTTAGACTAAAATGTATATAAATTAAATTATATGGGCCATTCTCAAATAAACTGTCAATTTCGAAATCTTAAAAAAAAAAAAAATAAAAACTAGCCTTGGGCCCTTTATAAGTGTTATACCAGTGTTAAAGATGGCGAAACTGACTTGGTTTCCGAGTTTTACGATTTTTCGATTTTCTTACTTTAAAAAAAGAAAAAAGAAATTTTTTAAAAGTCAAGAGAGTAAAGCATTAAAAAAATTTAAGTCGAATAATGTATGTTTTGTGTACCTCTCCACTTTAATTTTTTTTTCTATTTTTATCTTTTTCCTTTTTATTTCATGATAGCTTATAATTAATATTACATCTATATTATTTACTGTCCCACGTTATGTATTTTATTCTTGTATAACTTCTATATTTTTATTTATACAATTTTATTTTTTTAATTTTCCCAATTTAATTCTACTATTTATTCTTCTCTTTTCTATTATTCTTGAATTTTGTTTTTCTTAGACCTGCTGAAATCCTACAGCTCAGGCTGAAACGTCGGCACTCATTGAAACAGTATATTTCTGATCGCAATGCTCTTCTCTTTGATAGTATAATTACTGAAATTAATTGAAAATTCGGAAATACCTTTCATGCGGCTTAACCTTCGGGATGTGGCATGATCCATAGCATGACACCGGTCTTTGAATGACACCGGTTGCGTGAGATCATTACCCATACAGGTTACCGACATGCTATTGCGAAATACGATATAATTTCACTAGCGTGTGAAGTCACAGCATCAACTGCTGACCCCGTACTTGGTGGAATCATGCAACATTCAAATGTTTTCGTGAATTCGGTAAATGTGATCGCCTTCTTGGAATAAATTTTTTCTTTATTTTTTTAAATATAGAAATCAGAATCAGGTTTAAAATTCAATACGTATAATGATGGAGGTGGGCAACCACAGACCAAGGTGTGAATAAAAGTATAATCTAAAAATCGATCTAATTAATTTTGAACTCAATTTCTTAATTCATCATTCTATTCACAAATCAGTTAATGGCTTTCGGTCTGTTATTTCATTCAGCAATAGTTATTCTTAAAATATAGTGCTAAAAAAATGTATTCACGTTTGCATAAATGCAGGTGATGTGTGTTATATATATATATATATATATAATATAAATCAAGACAGCGAACGTATGAGCAGTCTATATTGACAACACATCACTCCCAGACGTCTTAACACATATTTAAATGACTTTGCGAAACGCTGACTGGTTAGTTATTTACTGGTGTTTGAGAGGATCAAGACTTTGTTTTTGAATCTTTAAATTAGATCCTGTACATATATATTTTTTTTCTGTAGGAACTAGAGACCATGAAGATCTTTGGCCTCGCCATTTGAACCTCTTACAGACAATAATTGCTTGTAATTCTGATACTCTGGATGGGGTCACCCAACCTAACGTTAGAAGGACCATGGCTTCCATAACCGGTCCCTTTGAGGCCAATTCGTTAGATGCCGTTCCCACCGACTCATTATGGCACGGATTATGGCAGCAGGCGCACGAGGACCTATATTTCTTTCCCCGAAGAAGGCCGTCTATGGATCAAACCTCCGAACGGCTATTTGGCCTCCTGAAAGATTACTACAAGATCGCGATTAAGATATTCTGTGTAGGACAGATCGGTGTGAGTTGCCTCCTTTAGGCTGATGACTTTTTATCGGGCTGCGTGGCTTTCCTCGGGGGGAGGGGCGGTCACCCATCCAAGTACTTACCACGCTCGAGTTTGGTTAGCTTTGATTACCTATTGGAAGCGCCTTAGCCTGCTTGACACCAACCCCGGTGGATAAGGAAAAAATAAAAACTCATATATGTTCTATACATAAAATTAAACAAGTTTCAAAATAAACATTTTTAAAAATAAATGATATATATATATATATATATATATATATATATATATATATATATATAAAACTTTGTGTAAAATACCTAACAATAAAAAAAAAAAAGAATATTGTAAAAAAAAAATATAAAGATACTGTTTCTGTTTTTTTAAAAATACAAAAGGCTTATAAAATAATTTATGTTTGTTTAAAAAGAGAATAGATGAAGGAAGAGAAGGGATTCGAATATTTTTAAAGAGGAAGCAGGACGAATACTAAGAGGAAGAGAATCCCACTGGGTTAGGAAGGATTTATCATAGTTCTGTTAGAAGGGGAATCTTGGATCTGGTGGAATTTGAATTGGATTATATTAAAAGACTAAGGAGGAGATTATGTATTTTTAGCTTGTTACGAAAATGAGCATAGCAATATTGTCAGCAAGAGGAGAGGTGAGGTACGGGGGTGGATGAGCAGGCTAAGGCGTTTGCAAGAGGTAATCAAAGTCAAGTACTTGGATTGGTGACCATCCGAACTGTTTACCAGGGAAGGCCATGCAACCCGAGATTATCCGCGCGATTATCTAATGGAGGCAACTCACATCGACCGGCTGTAGGAGTGATGGCCCTACCCTGTGTATCTTGATCGTGAATCGGATTGTTGGTCTTCTGAAATGTTAAATAGCCGCGTGGAGGTTTGGGTGGACCGTCGGTTGGCTTGGGTGTAAGAAATATAGGTCCTAGTGCGCCTGCTGACCCAGAACAGACGTTGATCTAGACCGATTAGTCATTGTCCTTGAATCCGAGTGAGTCGGTGGGAAGGCTCCAAAGGAACTGGCTATGAAATCATGGAAACCGTGGTTCGTAGTAACGCTCGGCTGGATGAACCCCTCCAGACTGTCTCTCCGGCCTAAAAGAAGACCACATCGCGCGGCCAAAAATCTTATATCGTGGCCATAGAAAAATACAACAACAAAAAAACATATAATATATTCATATGGTGGAAAGGGAATAAGTCTATCTGCATAAAAAACTCAAAATGTTGCAATGATGTTAACTATTAAAGAGAATAATAAATATGGCTCGAATCTTCTATTGTGGAATAATAGTGTGGAATAAAAAACTAGTGTACTTACAACAATCTTTGGTTACAAGTTGGCCTCATCCACGTGCGTGGCATCTTCCTAACTTAGCCTATGCGTGCTATATCAAAACAATCGATATGCCGCATTGAGGAGATAAAAGAAGAATCAAAATGCTGGGACAACTGTTATCATCTAGATAAAATAGTTGCAGTTACAAGATGAAATGTTTGGATTTTTATGTGTTTTTTTTTTAAATAGGCTACTACAGTATGATGTAAACAATTTCTCTATTAATACTAAAAAGTAGTTTGTAAACAGAAACAACTTTATTAAATCTGTGTGTGTTAAAATGTTTCTTACTTTTACTACAAAATTAAAAAAAACACAACTTAAATTCAAGATAGTACAAATATAGTCACTTGAGTAGATATAAAAATGAAGTATGTTGAACTTTTCACAAAAAAAAAAACTTTAAACTATTAAGTAATTATTTTACTAAAGTCCAGTCCAATTACTATAGTCAGGGACCAGAAAGGGGTCTGGGTGGAAAGTTCTGAAAATTTACTCGTTTGTATTTTTTGGGGTGCTGATTTCGAATTTTAACTTTTCAACCTCAAATTTTCACCGAAAATAGAAAAAAAAAAGCTCAATTATTTTGAAATAGCGTCACGTAATTTCGACCCGCACTCGCTTCAAAACGGAGCGGCTAAACAAGAAAAAACATTAGAATCAATAGTGCAGGTAATTTAATCTTGCTCAATTTAATACAAAATTATTAAAATTAGATTATTCTACTAATGCATGATTTTCAATTTATGAGCAAAAAAGTAAGACAAAACTTTTTTTGGAGGCATTTATTTTATACATGCGGTAAATATTCGAGTTGGTAAAACTTGAAATTTGTAATCAGCGCCAAGAAAAAACATAAATAAGAAAATTTTAAGAACTCCAAAACTTTCCACAGAAGTCCCTTTCTGGTCCCAATTGGACTGAACCCAATTGGACTAACAGCAGATGCTCCTAAACGACGTTGAATCTGAATTGTATATATTATAATTGAATTATTGAATTTTTATATTATTGAATGAATCTCGACCTTTCGGCCTCTATTAAAGTCCTTCTACCGAGCTACAAAAACAAAATGAAATTTTATTAAAATTATTATTATTATATAATTGGTCATTTTATATAATTTATTATTGATATGCATTTTATTTTATTTGATCCATAAATTTCACTTTGAATCTAAATTTAATAACATCTTTTGTCTATTGTCTTATTTTTTTTCTCTCTGTTTAATTGTACTACATCAATTTATTCTGTATGATTTTATTTTCACTTTACAGTTGAACACAGGTCCATAAAAGCTGTTGATTTTTCTGTTATATAACTCTTGCTTTTTATTTTACCATTTATATATACTCTTCTATGTATAAAAAGTTTGCATAAGTACCTACGTGTCCCTAATCATTGCCATGACAACTTCATACCCGTAGAAGGAAGTTCGCTACACAAACTTTTCAATTCGAGGGTATTATTTAAAAATTAAAAATAAAATAAAAACTTGAAACTTTATTGCCGTTTTGAAGCTGTTTCTTGGAAATGTCTGGAAGAAATCAGACTGGACAACAGTTTATACGTTTTAATAGACAACATTTTATATTTTAGGTGGTTTATAATCTTAAAAAATGGGAGTTATTACTATTATATATGTATGTTATAATGTATTGCTTAGCAGCATAATATATTTTATATCACTATGAAAAGGCTCTGACACTATAAACGCCTTTCAAGAAATTAATTTAGTGTTGGGGTGAGGTTCGATTCTTATAAGAAGGGCTCGACAGAGCGTGATATGAGCCTTGAATCTAATACTTGTGGTCTCGATCATTGAATTGGGGAGGAGCATTAGATTTTTGGCTCAGAGATGGGCTAAGGATTACGCACTATACTTTATGAGTGAGTAAACTATTTATTTATTTAATTAAATTTGACTAATACACTCGCGTGAAGGAGTGATAGTCTTACATGACGTCGTGCCCTTAGACCATGTGTTGTGTATTGTGGAAGGGACAAGGTGGACAGGACTAGGGTCGATGAAGTGTTATGGAAACTATTTTCGCTGAGCCCTAATAGGTTCGGACCTTGATTGACACTCCCTCACTCCTTAACCAATATTTGGTTGGCTCCCTTTGCTAATCTTCTCTTATAGGTCACCAACGTCCTGCCCTATAGGTCGCCTTCCTTCTATGTCACCAGAAACATAAGCCTAAGGTTAAAGCTTTGATCACTGCTAATGTTGATCTTCGATTGGAGTAACGCCTAGTAACCGAAGGAGCGGAATGGTTACTTTCAATGCTACATTAATTTAAAATATAGTTAGATAGCTTTAATTGAAAAATAAATATAATCTTTCAAATATCTTTTAATATCTAGCCAGTCAACGTTTCGCCATTGCAGGCATCAAGACTGAAAAAACGTAAGATCACAGGTTGACATGTATTTCTATGAGCCTCATCTATCACCTATTACTAATATTATATTAATGGCATTATATCATTCGTTGATAATAATTCGTTAATAATAATCACACCAAAATTCTAAAAAAACTGATTAAATAGAGATAGAACATCATTCGAAAACAGTTAAACATATAAAAAAAATTATAAGACTGTGAATATGGATTTTGCTATCTCTTGCCTGCATATATATGAAGTTATTCACTAGTGATCATGCCTGAAATGGCGAAACGTTGATTGATTAGTTATTTACTGCTATTTGAGAGACTCTAGTTTTTTTTTGGATTCTTCCAATAATATTCTAACAATATTTTCTGTCTTTTTTTTTTTTTTTTTTTTTTTTTTACGTTTTTCCAATAGAGGCATAATTAAGAAAGAATTATTAATATTGACTAGAGATAGTACATCCCAGTTCAACAGCCATCCGCAGATTAACAAAATTGAGATCATGCATAACTCTTAAACAGTTCAACACATATATATATATATATATATATATATATATATATATATATATATATATATATATATATATTTTAATATTTTTTTAGCAATGATAAAAGTAAAGTCACTCTATAAGAAAATGTTTCTTTATAATATGATTCAAAATACATTTTCAAATTATTATAATAATGAAGGTAATAACGCGTATGAACTATGAAAAGCAGGCGCGACATTAGTGATTCAGAACAACATAATTACAATTGGAAATCATCGTATGAATAATCTGAATAATCCGGGTGGAATAAACCAATAATTAATTCACTTTTGAAAATTGGTATTTATGACTGATTTCTCAATGGAATCGAAGCATTAATTACCTCAGGTGTAAAGATTATTTTGGAAAGTGGGTGATTGTTATTCATTGATGACGTTTACTCTGTCAATACAACTGGTGATGACTCTAAGGGAATATGGAATTGGCTACCATTTATAGTTAATAGTTCTAAAAGCCTTTCAAAGTATGCTGCTTCAACACTCAGTCATTATATCCATTTATTTTATTCCCCTATTTGTAATTATTTGATACGATTATAAAAAGTGTTCTGTACGTAAAAACAATATTGATAGGAATAACTTAAAATGTTTATTTTTTTTATTATTAAGTATAAAAAACTTTAAATATTAATTAAAAGGAAATAAACATTTTAGTGAATTTCTAATTTCTAAAATGCTTAAAATGCCCACTAGTTTTTATTTTTTGAGTGAAAATTTATTTATTTTATGTTATTGTTATTGCAAAGACATTGTTTAATATCCCATTAATTCTCCAAAGTTATATTAATTTTTAAATTAAAATATTTGTAGACTGTAAATATTAAAAAATCCGTGTTTACCAATTTTTCCATTTTATTGAAAATAGTTTTGACCAAAATTATAAATGAGGTATTGTTAGAAAAGTTGCTAATCTCACCCGTTTGACGGTTAATGAAATTTTTGTAATGTTCAGAGATTAAGGAAATAATAACAATAAAATAAAAAATAAAATGATAATTTTATTGAAATATCTTTAGTTTTAATAATTTTTAATTAAATTATAACATTATTACAGAGCGTATGATATAAATTTATTTTATTCTATTAATAAAGCAACTGAATTAGAGACATATTAAATTAATTACAATTTTTACAATAAATAAAAATTGAGGGAGTAAGGTTTTTGTGTTTATTAATTATTTTCTGATTAGTCCTTAACTTTAGAGCCTCCATATTTACACCTCGCCAAACTCCATAAAATCTGAACAACTGAAATCGAAATTCATCAAATATTTAACTTACTTTCTCTGTGCTATGGGCAAGTGAGGGAGTGAGGATCATCAAACACAAAGCACATTATTTAACTTAACATCTCACAGCCACAGCAGGTTACTGGAGGTTTCTCTGAACATAGGTTTCAATTTGACTTGGCGTCCATTTTATTGTAAAAAAGTGATGTACGTGGCAAAGGAACGAGGAATTAATTAAAAAAATTATCAACGAAATTATTCTATGACAAATTCGTGTTTCTTTTCTGAAAATACTGAGCTTGTTTGCACACCTAATTTATTTTAATAGCAATAGGTTAGATTTTCTGGCAGCTTAAAAAAGTCAATGTTGAAAATTCAAGAAATGGAACCTGCGAACATGTTTAAAACATGTTTAAATTTTTATTAAAATGAAAACTAACCCCCGATAAAACAATCTAAGACAATGCTTTATCAAAATCAATGAAAAAATTTCTCCTAGATCCATCAAAAAAGCTCGGATTCTTCATTGGACTGTGATTTCCTTATTTTCAAAGAATGACCAATATCTCTTTACAAAGGACATAATCATTTATGTGTTCGTTATAGAGACGTTCAACTGTATTATTACAAAACTAACAATAACAGACTCTAATCTAAGTTTGTGTGACGTCAATCCTTATCTTATCAATAGTTAGGCTAACATACTGATAACACCGGATCGTAAGCCTTTAAAAGTAGGTTTAATAAATAATATTAGCTACTGAAATGACTGAAATGCGTATTAATAACGCAAAATACTCATTATATGTATATAAATAAATACCAATAGTGATTAGTACGATGAAATAAAATTTTGGATCAATATAGCTAAAAGATTAGTTGTTTACTTGCAGTAATTGATTACATACAGTAGATATTAATTTGTTTATAGTTTGCTTTTGTTTTTTTGTTTACAGGGATATAGCCAGGTCATCAAGGCCTATGGTTTGTTTGGGCTATACAGATTTTGAATATATTTGGTATATATTATAAAAAAATAAAATATTATATATAATTATATAATAGATGATAAAAAAAAAAATTAGATAGAAGGCGATGTGCTTTCAAAGTGACTGAAGCTTCGTTGTTATTAAGGACTTTAAATAAATTTGGGGCCGGCCATGTCCAATTTATAGTTGTATATACGGAGTGCATTCCTCAAAAATATGTTTAACCGTAAGAATGGAGTTACAATATAAGTATGATGGAGGAAGTAGTTTTCTAATAAGGTGTATGCTTGGTGCGTGAGACCAGTGTGGCCTATTCTTAAGCGGGTCAGGGCGATTTCCTCTCTGCGGCTGCTGCGGCAGGATGTAGACCATGGTTTCACTACTTTTTTTATAGTTTTTAATTTATTAGAGATGGCTTTCGTCCCACATGGCTTGCCATCTTCATGATATTTCCTTTTTAAGAGGTCAACTGAGTACTTATGGACCTCGGCCAGAGAGCTTGATCGGCGAGCTCGTTGTATTGTAAATATATTTAAAATATATATATATATATATATATATATATATATATATATATATATATATATATATAAAAACCTGTACCACTACAACCCATGAAGGGTCTGGGGTTCAGTACTTGTTAAGGACTGTTTCTAGGCCAACGGTTGTACAAGGAGGTGATTTGGCCGAGATCACGCTCGACCGCCAGGTTTTTCCCCCAATTACGGGTACCCACTTTATAGAGATTAGGTGGTCCCCAGGAGGGTCTCCCGATCCCACAGTGTCGATCCACGGCCGATAACAGTATAGAATAAATATATATGTTAGTTGTATATTAAATATATTCTCAAATAATTAATATTGTTTTCTTATAAATAAAAAAATACAAATATCTATTCCATACTTATGTTTTGTATTACTGTATATTACGTCGAGAATCAAAATATATGAACTTCCTAAAGGGGATCACTGACTACATTCTATCAGGCCATGAGTGTAGAAAACTGACTAAATAGAACAGTTTGGACAGTTTTTAGTCTGTGCTATATTAATAATAATTAATTAAAATTGTTGGTCAGTAAATAGAGTATAGTTAAAACTTACGGTACTAATTGTATAAAATATGTAACAAAAATATTTATATGAATAATTTACAATATTTTCTTCTATTAATTATGTTAAAAAATAATAATTAATAAACTAACGTTTCTTGTTGTTTTTTTTCGGCAGTTAAGATATTTTTATTTTATTTTCTTGTAGTTACTACCATATTTATAATCTACTGTGCACAGGTTCAGCTCAAATATTTTAAAAACATTTGTATTTAATATACCACCAAATAAATAAATAACATGAACCTACATTTTAATTAATAAAAAGCTAGTTTATTTGTTTAAAATGGATTAATTGATTTTTTTAAAATTCGTATGATAATTTTTATTATAATTTTTTTTTTTTTTTTTTCAGGTAAGTGCTCCCTTGATGTTTGGCATTCTTAATGTTCATCTAGAATTTTAACTGTTGGTCGGTAAGTTGTTGATTTCTTCATTTAAATTTTTGTTCTTCAGTGATGAAAAAAAAATAATGCATATTTGAATGAATTATATTCATACATCATTCATTGGTCGAGATCAAGATCAAAAGTATATTCATTGGTAAAAGTATATTTATTTATTGTACGGAATAGAGAGGTGTCCGTTTAAGATAGTTTCCTATATTGTCCAATTATCTAATGTGATAATAGGCGATTTTCATATTCGTCACTTTGAAACGCACGAGGCACATATTGTGGCAAAGTCTGGAATAACTAATTCCTAAAAGCTACTAGAGGATTAGGAATTCAAGAGTTTGCCATAATGCGTGTCTAAAATAGTGCGTTTCAAAGTGACGAATATTAAAATCGGATTTTTTCATATTCGATAGTTGGGAATAGTATGGACGGCGATGATTTAAAAAATCAAGACATAAATGTAACATGTTTAAAAAAAAATATGATATAAATGTATAAACCAAATAATTTACTTTCTTGCTCTGCCCTTGGCAGAATATTTTTATATTTTTATTAACACACATTTTTAATAATGTGTGTTTATTTTTATATACTTTTTTTTATAATTGAATAAAACAACTTCGTCATGCGTGGACGCATTGCCGAGTTAGGATTAAATTAAATTAATAATAAATTAATTAAATTAAAGTTAGGGCTACTTCTGCATCAAATCCCAAGTAGTCTCAACTATTTTAAGTGATAAAAAGCAGAATAAAACAAAACAAATTTTGAGATATAATTTTATAATATTTATTATAAATATATATATTAATCATTATGATAGTTCCGCTCTGAAGCGAAGGTCCCAGATCTTAAGTGATTAAATTTCACGAATGAAATATTTCGTTGTTTTATCTTTAAAGAAACTTTTGATTTCAATTTAGAATTATTACTTCAATTTATTAGTCGTTATAATGGCAAAATTCGTTGGCATGGGGAGACATGAAATTCGTTCTAGGAAGTGACAGCTGGAAGATTGATGCAATTGTACTTTGTCAAAGAAGCCAGGCCAAGTTTTATTGGAATTAAGTCCAATAAATCAAGACTATTGCGAAAGGTCAGGGGTGTGGCTTTGTAGATTTCACCTATGAAGATCCTTGTGATTTATGGTATAGTCCTACACCTCGTTAACGTTATAAATTGATACACGATAAACGAATTGAACATGATAAACGTATACCTAACTATTCTGATTAACTATTCATTAAAAAAAAAACAAAAAAAAAAACTGCAAATTATTACACTAGTTCATTCTTATTCTTACTAAATACATACCGTGAACCTCTATGAAGTCTTTTATTATCATTTTATTTTTTTGGCACTCCTTTGCAACGCGCAACAATGTATACAAATATCTAGAACTTTACCAAACATCGAGGATTACAAACTAATACAGCATTGTTTTAATTGAATCATACTTTTTCTCTGTTCAAATAAAATTCAACAGTAGGCTAAAAAGAGACTACAACGTAATAAAATAAGTGAATCCTATTGAAACTACTAAATAAATGAATATTAATATTAAAATAGAAAGATTGGATTTTCACGCAAATTCAAAACTCGATATGCCACGGTAGTGTAGAAGGAATGAGGTAATACCTTACAACAATTTTTGTGAAGTTCTTTTGTCAATAAAATTCGATACATTCTTGTAATTGTTGAATTTATAGAAATTTATCGAGATATAAAAAATATAATAAAAAATATATCGAAAAAATCCGGAAATAAAAAATTTTTTTTTTTTTTTTTTTTGTGTAACACTTGTGGTAGTAGTGTATTTACAATAACATATTTAAAAGAGAAGATCAATACTATTACAACTGAGTAACATTGAGATTAAAAATGTTCAGAAAGACTTAGAAACATCAAATCTTAATGCCATGTAATTTAAAGTGCCCAACTTTTGAAAAGACTTATTAATATTCTGTCATTAAAACCCTTGGGAATCGCTAGCGACCTGTGATAAACTTCAAAGACTATACAACTAGTTTGTAGTTTAAAGTCATAGAATTTTCGAATTTTGGTCAATTTCGTGAGTTATCTTGAAACGTAAGACATCATAAAAAAAAAAAAAATTAAAGATTTATTTGTAAAATCTTAAAAGATATTTTTTTTAAAGAGAATTATATGGCGGCTGAGCTATAAAAAACAAAATATTTCCTTACGGCTGTAGACTATATTACCTTTGGGCTATGTCAGAAAAAGCCATTTGCTTGTTATTCCAACTAAAGTGGAAATAAGTTATTCTGTTTCAGTCCACGTTCTTACCGTTTAGTAGTCAACGCTGAAGACAGTATAGAGAGAATGAAATATAATCGCCGAACATTAACTAAGTGAATATAATAATTTATTTTTTTCTAAAAGCCTTTTGTTCGTCATATAGTTAGGATAACGAGGAAGACAAATGCTCTACATAGTACTAATATTATCAGTATATATATATATATATATATATATATATATATATATATATATATATATATATATATATATATTATGATGTTATGATACGAAAGAAAAAATAGAACCTGTGTCAAATATAAATTAAATTAATTAAAAATAACGTAAATAACTACTAATCATGAAGAGATTTTTCTCTTTATATATATATATATATATATATATATATATATATATATATATATATATATATATACACTATATATGTATGTATAGTTTAAATAATCCAAAACGTTCACAAAAAACTATTAGTAGTTTTTATCACTTTTTTTTGATTCTTGAAACCCTAAAGTTATTAAGCCAACTGAGTGAGATTATATATATATATATATATATATATATATATATATATATATATATATATATATATTTATATATGTATTTTATTTTTTTTCGGTTGACACTATAGACCGTGGAGATCTTTGGCCGCGCGATGTGGTATTCCTACATAGAAGACCACACCGAGATTCTCCATTAGGATCATCACTCCTACGCCCGATGTATATATATATATATATCGGTTTTTGAAAAAGGCGTAAGCGCCATTTAGCAAACTTGACAAGAAAACATATTTTTTAAAATATTATTAAAATAAAAAGTACTGTAAAAATAACTATAAAAACTACTAATTTTTTTTTGTGAAAATTTTGAATTATTTAAACTATGTTTATAAATTTGGAATCGATGTGAAATATTTCATCGGTTTGGAAGTAAAAGCTGCGTTGTTGCTTTAGACCTATTGCTGCTCCAAATTTAAGCTTCATTATTGACAAAATTGTGTAATTGTCAATAATTAACTAGAAATTTTTTAAGAATTTTTTTGATATTGAAGCGTTAATTTGGTTGAGGCACAGGTAGATTGCAACAAATCTCATCATCGCACAAATTGCAGTTGATCACTTTTACCTCCAACACGACGACATTACCATTCATTATGGTGGTATTTGTTTTGTTTTTTTAATATTCCTTGGTGGAATGAAATTTTATTTTTAAATAGTGTCACTCATCCGAGTACACACCACGCTTGACTGTACCTGATTTAAATACCTACAGCAAACTTGTTTGTTCTACCATTTTTCCTGCTTATATCTACGTACATATCGCATACAGAGAAAGGAAGAAGCACAGGTTTCTAAGGTCAGAAATTTTAATGGTCAGGTCCCAACCATCCCAAAGAACCTTAAATATCAGGATGAACCAAAAGTCACAATAGGAGAATTTTTTTTAATTTTTTTATTTGTTGTTTAACGTCCTTTCCTACTGCTACTAAGACAAACAGGTCTCACAATAAACACTCTACCAGCAACACCCTGAGAGGTATTTATGTAGAACTTAACCTGTGTCTAATTTTCGTTGTAATAAAAACACATTTCTGAGTTGTGGCCCTTTCATTCCGGATGCGCAATATGTAACTTTAAGCCTGTTTAACTCGTGAATTTAAACGTTAACTCGGGGCTTAATATTTGATGCGCAAAAAGGCAGAGATCAACTCTTGAGTTGTGTCAAACGATAAATGCCGATTAGGAAACTAACACCGCTCTATATGGAAATACCAGATAGTCCAATTGCGTAATCCGGTACAACTTCACACTGCAAACATCTGAACATCGCTCTGCATTCAACCTCAGGGTTTGAAACTCTTGTCAGGCCTGTATGAATTCTGACATTTAATCATGTGTATTCTGATAAATGATAAAATTCAGAATTTAGTGAGGGGTTTTCGGCGCACGTCCATCACAGAAATTAGCTTTTCAATAGAATATAAATGTATTCCTTGCCAAAGATATTGTAAATTAATTCATTAAGATGTAATAGTTTTACGATTAATGAAATTTATTTTAAGAGGTTATCTCAGGTTGTAGAGAAAGCTGGATATTAATTATGATTTTTTATGAACTCCATGCGGAAAAAAACATTATTTATTTATTTTTAAAAATAAAATTTCCACATTAAAAAAAAAAATAGAGACCATCCGGTTAAGCTTCTTTTCAGCTTTTGTAGGTGGGTATATATGCCATAGTAATTAGTAATAAATACCTTTATACATTTGTTATGTCCTCGAAGTTAGCCCGAAAACTGTTAAATAAATTATTTGAATGAAGACCTAAATGGAAGAACAAAAATTTTGCAAAAATTTATTGCTTTTTTTTGGCTGAATCACATCAGGAAATTCATCCAGGTGTATTTGGCAGAATAAGAATAATATATGCATCTGAATGAGCTTTCTCGAGTGATTCTGTCAAAAAATCATTAAAATTAATTTTTCTCAGATTCCAATTTTTGTAACATAATGTGTTTTTCCATTTAGCTCTATAATTGAGAATGTTTTCATGCGATTTTTCAGGATTTTTATTTATTTTGTCTTTTCGTAACTTTACAGATAAAAATGTCTTACTTTTTATTAATTCATAATCCTTTAATATTTCGGTGTAATATCATCAATTCCACGTAAAAACCACACATAAAATGCATAAACACATATCTAGGGCCTCAGAGAGGTAAAAAGATCAAGAAATAAAAAAATACCTGCAATGGGGAATTTAAAAATAAACTTTTGTAGTTTTATGAAAAGTAGCTATTTTCAAATTCGCTATTTACACGTAGTGGCGACAATATTGTTATAGTCTATAATTATAAATAGTATAAATTAAAAACTGTAATTAAATATAAAAAAATAATTAATTTGTTGTTCCAAATCATTGTTATCATTTAAAATATTTATGCCTATCTTTCTATATATTTTTTTCTTAAAATTTATATTTAACTTTAAAAATATATATATGTTTTATTAATATATAATAAAAGAGAAACTCAAATGTATTTTGGTACAGTTGGAAAAAAACAAAATAAATTTACGCAAAATCCTGTATGGATAATTTTATTATAATCTATCATTTATTAAATTATGTATAAAATTTTCTTATATTTCTTTTTAGTTATATATATATATATATATATATATATATATATATATATATATATATATATATATATATATATATATATATTTAAGCACATTGAATATACTGAAGATTTGTTAAGTGTATCTATTGGGCTTACTAATCCAAGATTTTAATTTGAAAAAAAAATTAAAACATATCTATACTTCACAATTTTATCTTCATATCCAGATTAAATGAACAAGCAATAGATGGATTTACCGAGAGCGTTAGGAGTGCTGAACATCATATAATGTATAGTAAATTAAATTATGTCACCTATTTTGAGTCAGGAAAAGACATACATTACATTAAGCTTATTTTCAAGGAAGGGGAGAATTATTTAATCTAAACTACCAACTTTGGACAAATATTATAGAAGAAATAATTTCTCATTGTGCTATTTAAATTTTTCCGAGGATACGATGCATTTCATCTCGATCTGCCAGGTGCTCACTCAATTTAGGATGATTTTCTTTGGAAAAAAGGTTCTCAATCAAAATGAAACGTTGCAATTACTGAATGGTCTGGATTATGAAAAAAATATATTTATATCTTAAACAAGCAAATGCATACCGAAATGAACTAGTTAAAGAATTTAATTACTAATTAATTATTTATTTCGAAAACTCTGGCGTTGTGAATCCTGAAAATCCTGAAATGTGCTGTATTATTTTATTTTTGTATTCACTGATCAATGTATTAATAAAGAAACCTCGACAGATGAACTCTGTTCATTGTCTAAAATACGTTGTAAATAAAAAGCATATCTGTAAATACTTATAAATAAGCGTATTCATCTATCTATCTATCTACTTCACAATTCATGTTTCTATAATGTTAAAATGTTTTGGAGTCAAAATTATTTTAATTTATGACAACTGGTTTATGATTGATATTTTATTCCGTATTAATATTTATATGCAATGCTTATATTTAAATTAGTTTATTTTTATTTTTCTGATTATTTAAATTTTGTTTAAGTTCACAGTTTCAATTATGTTTTAAATATTTTGTGTGTTGTATCGAGGAAGTATTTGCTTCTTTATCACTTTACTTTGTGTTGTAATGAACATGGGAGATGCTGTGTCTACCAAACACCCGTGGGGTTTTAAAGACGGAGAATTACTTAGTGTGCAAGTGATGACAATTGCAAAAAATAATATATAATTATAAAATAACAATCTCATGAATGAACATCTGATTATATGCTGCAAATTATATTGCTGCGAGCGGTGACGTCATCACCAACCAATCAAAATTGGTCAACTTTAGCAGCTGACGTAAGTCCAATTAAAAAAATTAGTTTTGCAATCACTAATGACACATTTTCTCTTTTAAATGCTACCAATTCTTGCTGTCTAGCATTTATTCGTTGAAGTGAATAATACTGAGCACGTGCTCATTCCAAAAAAAAAAAAAAACTGAGCAAATGCTCTGGTTCGATGTGAATAAATAGAAGTTACACAATGAAATACTTAAATAATCTATTATTATTTATTTAAATCCAATTTTCGTTCAAAACTGATTTTATTTATTATTTTTCTACAATTCTTTTAATTATTATTTTACTAAATGTACGGACCACGTGCTCCACAAATATGGATTGATTATTGATTCGGAGTACCAGCTCACCTTTCCAAGTGAATAAAACGAGACAATGCATGTTATGTGAGCAGGTACTCAGTAAAATGCTGATTATCCGAAAGAGTAGATCGGCTGAAAACTGGCCTGCGTTCCTATCTTAGATTTTCGACTATGTAATTTGTCCGTTAATTTCAATTAATCGTTAAGACAAATTAACTATAAGATTGGAATATATCCTTAGGAATATTGGCTAGGATCAGAGCGATTAGGATTTTATTACTGAGAATCATTTTCTGGACCAGGGACTACTAAATAGATTGAATATTCCAAGTAAAATGGCCATTTGCCAGAATTTTATTTTTCTTTTCACGTCGTGCCAATTGTCATTGCCAGTTTTTCTGGGATGTGTTGTGTTCCGATTCCATTATTAGCTTCTGGTACGTTAATCCTACGCATCGATTTTTTTTTCTGCTTCAATCACAGAGAAAATTATAAAGTTAATACTGAGAATAAGTGCATTAAGTGCATATTAGAATAAAGCAAATCGGGTTCGATTCAACCCGAATGATTTGAAATTAATCGTATTCCAGTAAAATTAATATTTAATTGAAAAAAAGTTTTATTACTAAAAGGCTTTTTTTTTATTAACTATTATTAAAAAATGTAAACATTCATTTTAGACTTCTTTTATTATATTACATATAACATTCTTCTACACCATTTTAGTTTCCAATGCTTCAAGATATTGCCCCATCATCAGAAATATAACAAATTACTCCTATTTTGTCTATTCAAAATCCATATCAATGTTATTTTGTCTTGTTTTAAAAGCATTTAAAATATTTTATATACAAAAAATAAAAATTAACATAAGTACATTGCACTAATTGGTGCAATACCCCGAAACGGAAACTAAATTGGTGTAGAAGAATGTTATATGTAGTTTAATAAAGTAGTTAATATATGTTGTTAATATTTAATGACTCCTGCTGATAGTGAAAATAAAATAATAATTATTTTATTTTCATTATTAGCAGGAGCCATTGCTGGACAGCTCAACGCTAATAATTAATTACCTAAAATTTCACATTCACTGGTAATATTAGCATTTAATAGTCCTAAAGATAAAAAGGCCTTAGTCCATGCTGAACGAGGAGCCAGGTTCAAATCCTGCCCACACAAAATGTTTTTTCTTGAAGAAAATCTGCGGAGTTTCTAAGTGTATAAATCGTGATATTACAGACTCCAAAAGGAGTATCTAATATTAATCTGGCGATAAATTAATCAGTGAAAGCACAATACTGACCATATTGTCTATCAAGAATAAAGCCTTATTCGGTGACAGTTTGCTACCACTACCGCGACGGTTGCAGCCACTGCCACTAAACCCGAACTTGTTGCTGCAGAAGATTGGTTCTAAAGGAATGGGAAAACGGAAGCAGAGGCAAAGGCCCGAAGTTGAGGAAAATTAAATCAGAGCTCCAGAAATGGGAAACGAGGAAAAGGAAATCAAGGAGAGAAGAAATTGTTTTATGCCGTTTCCGCACAGGCAACTACAAATTTTCACATGAACACCTGTGAAAATCAGAACCATAAAGTTTCAATATGTGAGTACTTAGTCATTGTTTAATTTTGAATAAATAAATTATAAAACAAACATAACGATAGATATCTATAATAAAATAATAATTAATAATAAATCTTAATAATTACAGTCGAACTTCTATATATCGAAAAAATCTTTTTTTTTAGGAATCTTGAAACTAAAAAAAAATATAAAAAATTCAATTTTAAGAAAATATAAAATGTGATTGTCATCAAAAAGAGCCCTTAATTTATGTACATAACAATAGGTAATAATTAAATAAGAAAAAAAAAATGGCTTGCAAACCAATTGAAATTCGGGGAAGTCTTGTTTCAGAAGAAGAACAGGAATACCTAAATTCTCTGAATCTTTTTGCAAACATAGAATAAAATTTTCATTTTAAATTCAGTTTAACTTTGCCTTCCTTGTTGTGAGCATTGCTCCTAAACATAACTTCGGTGATGAATTATACACAAATTGATATTAGAAGCTATTTGCAGACACTGCTCGGCGAACATGACCGTACATCGCATGCTAGTAAATTTTATTAAATGCCAAACCATATCGTCCGATATGAACTTGCCAGGAAATCTCAAATACCTGCAACAAGATATCAAAGGATTTGAATGAATAGTACAACGCTAGAGACCTTCCAGATTAGACACCATAAACAAATAAAAATAAATCAACGTCGTTTTTTGAAAAAGGTTTAGCGCCAAAAATTCGAAGTTTAGGTTTCGATTTATCATTAGAAGTAAACACCAATCCTATCGATTCTTGCTCACGTTATATATATATATATATATATATATATATATATATATATATATATATATGTATATATATAAAAGTTGGTTATAATCTATAAATCTACTATTGATGATGTAAGTACCTAATGCTGACGACTATAAATCGTCACTCTGAACTTGGCCAGTCCTAGAAACCTTAAAAATATATTCTAATTATAAAAGTTTTGTCATCTGAATAAACTTATATTTTACGCAATAAATAATAAAATAAAAATAAAATAATATATTTATTTGGGAGAAAAACGTTTCATGTTTTTCCTGTAAAGTTTGCTAAATGGTGTTTACGCCTTTTTCAGGCGTCGGTATGTACTGAATCAACCTTTAGATTATTTATTGATTGATATTAAAATCGACCACAATCTTAGACAATAAATAATAGTGATGATTGGGCACATTCATAACAAAAAAAAATATCTGATGTGGACAACACATGACTTCCTTGTACGCCTATTAAACTATAAATCGGTGGCTCAAAAAGTGATCCTGAATTTGGTTACTAGTTTCCGAAGATCGCAATATCTCATTATATCAATATATCAATCAACATCTCATTGCAATATCTCAAAAACGACACTCGTCGCGACATCCATCTATTGACACACACTCCAACACACACACACACACACACACACACACACACACACACACACACAAATGGGGAGGAAAACCAGTATTTAACACTCAATTTTAACACTTAAACAAGTAATAAAAGTGTTTAATTGGATTGGAAACCAAATTGCGTTTGTAATCTTTATTACCGAAACATATGATTTATGTATTTAATTTAAATACAATTTTGGATATAAGCTTATTATGACCTTCAAGTAAAGTGCCCTGTTCGGCTCACCAATTTTAACCAAAATATAGTAAATACAATCATATCGATATAAAAGTTCTATTTACCAAATTTGAGATGTTTTACATTATATTTTAAATATAATTTTTGATGAAAGTCTAATATGTCCTTCAAGTAAAGTACCACTTCCGGTTTTCCAATTTAGACCGAAATATAGTATGTTATTTAAATCAATATATAAGTTATAAATACTTTGCATAGTAATTTAATATAATTTTTTATGGAAATCAATTATGACCTTCAAGTAAAGTACCACTTCCGGTGATCAAGCAGTGACCAAAAAGGGAGGTTCACAACTAGATTTTACAACAATCCTAAATACAAAATTTCAACTTTCTATGGCTAACCGTTTTTGAGTTATGCGAGATACGAACTTACGAACGTACGTACAGACGCCACGACGAAACTAGTCAAAATGGATTCAGGGATGGTCAAAATGGATATTTCCGTTTAAATCTGAAAACCGAAAATTTTCGCGATTACAATACTTCCTTTACTTCGTGCAAGAAAGTAAAAATGAATCATTCGAAACAAATTAATTTTTTTTTTTATAACAGTAAAAACAAAATAGTTTATGTCGAACTAAGATACAATAATAAAATAAAGACTCTAATAACGTTCATATTTATATACAATTTAAATTATTAGATAATACAAACTCGCCTGCCATGCCTCTATCCCGCCCGCAGCTAAAGTTGTGTTTATCCTTATTAATCTGCACTCTCTGGCAATAAATTTTCTGCAAGGATAGGTACCCGTGGTTGAGAAATTCTAGAAATTATACCTCAATGAGTAATCACGTGGGTGTTGCTTCAACTTGAAATTATACAGGCAGGGATTTTCTCTAATTAAGACGGATACATCCAAGGCTTCTTAACCATTAGAAATCCAAATCCAAGTTTAACCTAATTTACGTTTAAATTAGGTTTTTTATCATTTCTTTTTATTTCCATGTAGGCAGTAAAGGATGTATTATAAGCGCTAAAATTTTCATTGTTTTTGGATTTGATCGGAAATATTCATTTTGACCGTTCCTGAATCCGTTCTGACTAGTTTAATCGTGACGTCTGATCGTTCGTTCGTATCTCGCAAAGCTCAAAAACTGTTAGTCGCCGAGAACTGAATTTTGTATTTCGGATTGTTGTAACTTAAAACTTAAAAAAACTTACGCTTGACACGGATAATCACAACACTACAAGGATAAATGCTTCAAGAGTACCTTTTCCCGTGTAGGCATGGTTGAACCGCTTGAAGAAAATGGAAAAAATATTATTCAAAATACTTTGGTGTGCATAAAAATCATATTTATTCCTAAATTTCGGAGTGGAGAATACATTTTTATAATCCTCCCTCTGCGTAAACCACGATGGTACCAGTATCGTTTTTATTCCATTTTACATCTTTGTACGCAGTAAAGAAAGTTTTGTAATCGCGAAAATTTTCGGTTTTCAGATTTTTACGGAAATATCCATTTTGACCGTTCCTGAATCCATTTTCCAGTTTTGTCGTGACACTTGTACACATTCGTATAACTTACTGAATATTACTGAAAATCGCATAACTCACGTATTGGGATACGTTGGGACAACGGTTGCCGTAAGGACGTTGAAATTTTCATTTTTGATTGTTGTAGCATCTAGTTGCGCACCTCCAATTTTGGCCACTACATGATCATCGGAAGTGGTACTTTACTTGAAGGTTTATTATCAATCATTTTTATCAATCATTATATTAAATATTATGCAAAACTTCTCAAATTTGACATATAAGACTTATATATTTAATGTAAATAACACACTAGAATTTAATTAAAATTGGCAAACTGGAAGTGCTACTTTACTTGAAGGTCATTATAGATTTTCACCAAAATGTAATGCAAAACTTCTCAAATTTGATAAATAAGACTTTTATGTCAGTATAAATAATATAATAAATTTTTGGTGAGCCGAAGGGGGTACATTACTTGAAAGTCGTAATTTACTTTCATCAAAAATTATATTAAAATATAATGCAAAACTTCTCAAATTTGGTATGTAATACTTTTTTATCAATAAAAATAACATGATTGATATTTGCTAAAATTGGATAACTGGAAGTGTTACTTTACTTAATTAGTTCATACATTCACCGATTTATAGTTTTATAGGCCTACAAGGAAGTCATGTGGAGTCCACATCAGATTTCTGTAACACCGTCTTAAGGTATCTTTAAATTATAAATATCTTTAAATTGTCCTTCTTAAAAAGTTTTAATGTTCGTTAGCTATTCACGAGCAATTATATTTTAGAAAGAGGGTTTATCGTTTCTCTTTCGAAGATTTATTTTTTTGCAAAGAGATAAGTTCAATTTTCAGATAAAGTAACGTAACATGTTTGTCTACCATAACGACCATATTCACCTGACTTCTCTCCAACTGGCTACTATTTTTTCAGAGCGTTTTTTTTTTTTTTTTTTTAAACAAAACATCCCAGAATGAAAACAAGATAAATTTTTATTTTTTGAATATATTGATTCAAAGCCAAAAGTTTACTTCGAACAATAGATTAGAAAACCTTGTTGGCCGTTAAGAGTAATGCATTGGGATCATTCTCAAATAAACAATCATTTTCGTAATATGGAAAAAAAAAAAAAAAAAGTAAAATTTGTGGAAAGTAGTCTTGGGCCCTATATAAGTGTTATATTGTCAAAGAATGCAAAACCCGGATTTGTTTACGAGTTTCATGATTTTTCGATTTTCTATGTACTTAAAAAATAGAAATACCTTTTATGTCACAAGAGTTAGGACCTAAAAAAAATGGTCTTGATTTTCTCAAGTCATTTTGCGTTATTACCTTGTAAGACTAGTTTCGGTTGTTCGATAGACCCCAGGTAACAAAATATAATTTTTTGATTTAGAATATCTAGTGAAAATTATAGAAATTCACTTTGGAAAGAATGTAACTCGCGTGAACTTTTCACAAAAAATGTTTTCGCAAACGTTTTATTTTTATATGTTTTTAAACATTTAAACTCTTGTTTTAGACGGATTTTTTTTTTTTGTTGCCCATATGTTGGTGGCATTGGGTTTTTTTCAGCCAGGTATGAATATGTCCTATCCCTTTATTGTGACTATTATTATTTACTATATTGACTATATCTGTTATACATTTATTTATAGATTTCAAATATTTATGGATGTAACAAACTTTTCCACTGTCAGTTAATTTTAAGATACTATAATTAATAATATTTTGATTCGCAACTAAATCTTTGAACAAAATTTCTCTCTGTCGTATCGTTACCAATACATATTTCGCACTGAGAAGTTTCAGCTAAGCCTATTTTGTGCAAATAGTTACTGCAAATGCCGTGGTTCGTCTTAGGTGTAATATATGTTTTTATGATGTTTTTACTTACGTTTGTTTGTGATGACCACAGTTTTGGAAATATAGATTTATAGAACTGCCGGGTGGGATTCTCCCGAAATTGTTTTTGCTAACTTTCCATCTCATCAAATTTAAACAGTTTATCAGTTGACATCGGCATGATGGTATAGAAGGATCAATCTAATTAAGGATTGATAAATTATTTTTCCCTTCTATAATTTTGTTTTTATTCAAAACTAGTTTCGAATGTCATAAATTCATCTTCAGTTCTAAAAACACACAAACATTCAAAAATAAGCAATTCAAAATACAGTTTGTTATTATTATACTTATTAAATTAGATGTAATAAAAATCACTATCATAAAACATTTATGAATCATGAATTTAATTAAGACAAGAAATCAAATACATGTTGGTACTCACCAAGGTTTAAATGGATTATATCAAACAGAAAAGTTTGTTCTGTTTTCTTCTGGTACTGAACTAACAATGAAAGAAAGGTGGAGTGTTTATAGGTAAGGGTTTAAGGGTCGGGGTTTTCCAGTAATTCCGGTAAGTAATTGTTTTTTTATTATAGATGGGAATACATTTAATATTGGACTATTGGAGATATTTATTTGGTGATTTAAGCTAAAATCTGGATTGGTATGAAGGATTTTATTATTTCAAGTGCTTCATATATATTTAATTTGAGGCTGTTTTCAACGTGATGTATTAATTTAATTCTTGAGTCTTTGATGAAATTATGGGTTTTTTTAATTTAAGTGAATTGCAAAGTTGGAATTCTCTGTCTTATTATTATATGCACGTATATGTTACTTTAATCTCTGATTTAGCGATCTTCCAGTTTCTAGCGTGTATTTGGCTGCACAATCATTACAATTTAATTCGTATACTCTGCTTTTTTGGAAAGGATCTATTTTGTCTTTAGGAGAAGGGAAATATGAGGATAGGGTTTTTTTATATTTTCTATTTTAAATTATAGAAGTGCCAAATAATTTACCAAGCCCTAATTAAACAGTTTATTATAAACCGTATAAGGTATCTTAGTGGATGTTGATTGAGGAGTTGAAAAAAAAAATACTGAAAAAATGAAAAATGCCGAGCTTATAGAAACCTTAGGAAAGCCGAAGTGAGAGTTCATTTGAGAACGACCCATTGAAGCTAACGGAATTCATTTTGAATAAAAATGATTACCTTGAAGTTTTTATTTCATTCGCATCATACCTTAGCAACCGACATTCCATTAATTTCAAACCGATGAATCTCGTTTACTCAGAAATGTATTCAGGTGATGGAAAATGAAGGACCATATTTCGCGAAACTTCGTAATTGAGTTGGAAGGGGCAGTATTATTTTTCTTATATTTAAAGGTAAAATACTCACAGACTTCGTTTAAAGCCTAGTAATTTAATTAAATTATATAAAATATTTTATTTTTTTCTTAACTGAGACAGAAATAAGGGAACTAAAGGACTGGAAAGGAGAAGCAACAGGATTGTAAGGTTTAGCGGGACCGGTAATCCTCACTTGTTCCAACTGTTCGAAAGCTCTGGGATCAGAATCCTTTTGCATTTACAGTAAACTTTCGCTTAAACGGCCCGCCGGATTAACCGATGTTAAAATTTAAAAAAAAATACCCTTATTATTCTGTTACCTTATTTTAAGGATAATAGAGTAACAAACAACAAATATCTTATTACAGTATTTAACAAAAAAAAAGGGTGATATGTATTTTAAGATTTTTAATTTCCTTAATAGAACTTGTTTGTTTTAGTTATGTTTTCTTGAAAATCTTTTAATATGCATACATACATAATTAATTTTTTTAAACGAAATCCCTATACATCATTTATTGCACAGTAAAATGAAATATAAAATAAATAAAAGGCGTTAATTACAGATAATTAGTATTAGCGCATTTTATCGGAAAAAGTTTTAGTTAGTAAGGTTTATTTGACTAGTGTACTACGTTTTTCGGTTCAGTTGTGTTATAATAAATTGTTCTAATAAATTTAACTTCAACATGCCAGGAGATTTTCTATCAAAAGTTAATATATCCACTTTTGGAAAATTATAAAAAAAAAAATTATTTGAGGGCATCTAATGGATATAAGACAAATTTTTATTAAAAATGTTGATTTGTAAAACCTATTTGACAGTTGAAAATTTAAGATTTGAAATAAACTGAATAATTTTTGGGTGTAGAATATTAATTCGTCAAAATTTTGTTTTTAAGAAGTGGATGCATTAAATTTTGATAGAAAATTCCCCAAATATCAAGGTAATAATGTTTATCTAGTTCTAGGTTTTTACAAAAGTCCTTGTGCATGAACACAACCCTTAATTCCAACTCTCATAATTTTTTTTGTTTCTACAATTTATGTCAATGTTTACTTTGACTAATCCTTTAATTTCTTGTGACTTGAGTTGGGTTTATGGGATCATTTATATTTTTAAAAAGCACGCGGAATGCCAGGAGAAAAAATCGTGATTCGCTGTCTTTTAAGACATTACTGGAAAAAAGGCTTTAGCGCAAAGGCAAAGGCAGAAGAAGAAATTTGTGCCATAGAAGGAGAGTCAATTATCAATCGAAATACTACCGCACAACCCAGATCAGGTCGCCCATCGGTCGTTGATTGAACGTTCTTCTTGAATGTGTGAACAAGGACCCATATGCAACTACTCGTGATTTATCGGCCGTAGTAGGGACTCGACTGTGAACAGCTAGACAGAGTTTAATCAGTTTTGAGTGTAAAATACCCCGCTTTGGTCAACAGGAACCAAGCCATTTTGCAACACGAAATTGCCCCTACACATCATTCTCGTTTGATCAAGGAAAAATTATATCGGAACAGCAAGGATTAAGCGTTTTGCCTCATCCTGATTATAGCCCAGATACCATCAGATTATGGTTTGTTTAGATCAATGGCTCATTTTTTAATAGGTCGGGTCTTTGATAATTATGAGGACGTAAAAATTGGATGTGAAAAGTTCTTTGCCTCAAAACCAAAGGAGTTCCAAAACCAAATCTAATGACTGTCAGAAAGATGGGTGAAAGTAGCTGAAAACAACGGACTTTACTTTGAAGAGTTGTATTCAATAATGCTTAAAATATGTAATCTGAAATAAATCTATAATAATGCACAAGGACTTTTGTAAGAACCCAGTAAGATAATTAAATTAATATTTATTTTTTTCTTGTATTAATTTCGAATTCATCGCCTCTCCCGCTTATATGGCGATGACACGATTCCGATTAGAATGGATAAACCGGAGTCTACTGTACTGTCTAGACAAAGGATAGATATATAAGAGAAACGGCTTTATTTTGTCAGTTGTATTTTTTTCTATGCTCTATGATTACTTTAAGTGTTAATTTAATTGTGATTCATTTCATAATGGGTTCTAAACTATTCTATTAGAAAAAAAATAATGTTTATCTGTTTGTCTTAAAACTCTTCGGAAGGGTTTAGCTTATATTTTGAGAATGAGCATTTTTCGGCCTCAGAAATCAATTAGCATAATCTTTTAGCTGAGGAAAACTCTTACTTAGTAAAAAAAAACTAGACGTTGAAAAAAAAAACGCAAATGAAAAAGAGCGAACCTCTTGTCATTAAACTGAACTAACGAACCAAAGTAATTTATTCCATTAAAGTCCCATTAATAAAAATTTTGCTATTTAATAAACAATGCGCTATTAATTATTTTATTTTCTATTGTATTATCCCTTCGTTTTCTACTAAGATATTAATTTAAAGTAAAAAAAAAAAAAAAAAAAAAAACCCTTCTTAAAGTAAAAAATCTCTTCGGTTTCTACTAATATTAATTTAAATATTTTAGTAAAAATGAAGGGAAAATAAATTAATCTTGGACGGCTATGAAAGCAGAGGAATTATTTTGTTTTCTATTTTGAACTTCTCTAATGAATATAAATATTATATGACTGTATTGATGTTGTCGTGTAAGGTAGTGTAATTATTTTTAGGTAGGTGACTGCACAATTATAATAACTATTACATATATTCTTCATCCACGTTAATTAATAAAATCAAAAACTGATTAAATTAATTTATTTTTAAGCATTAATTTCTGCGTATGTGCCTGACTATTGAGCTACAAAAAAGTTTTAATTGAAGTTTTTGAACTTTTGAATCTTTGAAGTTTGCTCCGATCTACTATTTTATAGGAAAACAACGTATTTCTGACATATTGACAGGTATATATAAATATATTTTTTGGTGGTTTTATATCTCGATTTTTTTAGTGCCCAAGGAGACTTTTGCTCAGAATGAAAAAAAACAATTCCCTGCAAAGTTTCAGAGCATTTGATTGAAACTACTTTAACATTGAAATACTACGGAGTCTTTACTATTATATACTTCTAGTTAATAAAGTAAACATTTCTGCATTAGTAATGAATAATTCAATAATAATAATTATCCTTCATCTGTTTTTTCATTATCTATTAGTTTTTATTTGTAAATAGCGTATTAAGCGTTGCAGCCTTCATAATATTTTGTGTAAAATTACAATATTTAATTTTTGAATTTTGTAAAATAATAAAAAATGCCACCGAACAATAGATGCTGTCATCTGCTCGGATAGAATGGTGAATTTTTTTCCCGAATAAAATATATTCTATTCTATTCTAAATTCTTATTTAGAATATTTATTCTTATAAATTAGAAGCATTCCTGCTTATGTTTTTTTTCTGATTGTTTGGTTTAAGCTGTTTAGAGTTCAAAACAATATTAGTTCGTTTTGCGTAACGGCTTTACTAAGAGCGTTTTCAAGAAATAAATTGAATTAACCATATTCCTTAGCCTTTGTATAAGAAGTGAATCGTGTATAAATATGTATGAAGGCGCTTTGCGTGAACTTCTTAGCAAGTGATAAGAACTTAATGTGTATTTTGCGTACACTTTATCAGATCATACATATAATATAAAGCACAAAAATAATTACGCTTTAGGGAACTGAAGCCGATTATAATGAAATAGGAAATTATAATGAACGAACTTTTTTGTAGCTGTTTCGCAGTTATTTTATATTTTACGGGTATACATATGGAAATTTTTTTTATAGAAACCTTTATATTTATTTTCATTTTTGCATTGGTTTTTATTTTATTTGCTTGTATCGCTGTATTCGTACATACATACGGATTCGTTTTCTGAATCAAACAACTGTGTACAGAAGATCGATAATATTATCTGTACATTGTTGGGGACAAACTACAAAACTGCGTAGGTTTTTCATACCCCACCTCTATATGCCAGATAAGATCATCGAATCAATTTATTCTTTTTACCTTTTATTTTCATTTTTTTTGTTTTAATCTTCATCTTGTATTTCTGTCTTTCTTCATTGCATTTCTTTCCTTAAATAAATTACTTACATTTCGGAATTAAATTGTCAACATCAACTCTATTATTTAAGTACGCACAGAAACTTCTCTCGGTCCCCGGCTCATGATGGTTAACAGATGGTTAAACATATCAGGTCTGCTTTTTTATTCAAATTATGTATTTTAATCCTTGCTAATATTTTTTTAAAATTATGAACAATTTTTAATAAGTTCATTGCAAAATAATTATGTTATACAAATTAATTTGAACGAAATTGATATGATATATACAATAGAAATGTAAATAACATAGCGACTACATCATAATTGTTATGCATGCGTTTACTAAAATAGCCATTAGGTGTATCTTTGCTAAAATTAATAATTTATCCGCAATACATTTATTTACTGCTATATTTTACTTTTCAACTAATTCAATGCAATTTCGATAATAAAAAAATATGATGCGGTACGCGCATTCCACAACTTTCACTCATCACCCAACTTTATATAAATTTTAGGGATTAATAAATTATTTGCAACTTCTATAAATTTGTTTTATTGAAAACTAGTTTCGAATTCATCCTCAGTTAAATATTAAACCTTGGTGAGTACCAACATTTGATTTCTTGTCTTTAAATTCATAATTCATAAATATTTTATAATACTGATTTATATTAATCTAATTTAATATGTATAATAATACCAAACTACATTTTGAATTGTTTATTTTTGAATTTTTTGTGTGTTTTTAGAAACAAATTTATAGAAGTGGCAAATAATTTATCAATCCCTAAGTAGATTGATCCTTCTATACCATCATGCGGATGTCAACTGATAGAAATTTTATAAGTTTCCATTTAGTATCAATGGATATTCGATTTAGTTTCTATGGAAGCATTTAATTTCCAACAAATAATATAAAAATAGAAATTATTAACAAAACAGTCGTTTAACTTCACGCGTTTTTGACATTCTCCTATTACCTTTACGACTTTACATGTTAGATATAATTTTTTTTTTTTTTTAATATTTATCATAAAATCATTTTACGGCGAACATAATAGGTCTCAACTACACACGCCCTACCATCACCGCTTTCGCCAATAATTTAGCCGTAAACATCTCTCAAGTGTAAACCCAACTCGAATACCAACTCAAGCCGATTCGGTGCGTCTAACTATAGTGCAGAAATTGAACCCTCTTGAATATAAAAATGAATACCTCAAAGACAGATTGTGGAGTGTTCGCTCTTCAGAAAGGGATGAAGTCTCGATTACTAAAATTCTTTCGAGTCGGTAACACAGTTAAGCTACCGTCCCACTCCATTGTCTACCTTGGAATCAAGATGGACCGGCATATGAAACTCTCCGTCCATACCAACAATAAAATAAAGTCTATAAGAACGAAATTATACCGTCTCCATCACTTCCTAATTTCTCCAACACTCTCACTAAGAATAAAACTACAGGTTTATAAAAGCACTGAAGGCACACACAATCAACTTCAGACTAACAAAAGATGAGGCGGACGGCATCACTAAAGAAACTGATGGCAGGAGAGCTACATAATAAATTTGAACTATCTGAGATTTCCGAATTCGTCCGCAAAAGGCACATCAAATATCTGGATTCATTAAAAGCCCTTTCCAACCCTCTCTTCAATACTCTGACACCGACACCGGCTCCAGTTCGCTGGCAAAACAGCTCAATACTATCATCCACTAAGAGTTTAAGTTAGTTAGTAGGTTAGTTATAATACAGACATAAATACAAAAAATAGATGAGCCCCGTCACTTTCAATGTTAACTTTACACATATTCATACGTAAACAACAACAAAGTCATTACATCATCATGATCCGGTCTCAAAATGTAACGTAGTTACAGAACAAGGCGTTCAAAACAATAAATTTTATATTGGAGTGAGTTTGGTTGACCGTAGATATACTTAAGGAAGAAGTTGGTCGGGGAGGGGAGGGAGAGGGGGTGCGGTCAAAGATTAAAATATTAATAAGCGAGACTTATTTATTTTGTGCCAACGTTTGCTAAAATAGCCAATTAAATAATTAAACCTACCATGTAATAGTGTTCATATATTTTATTATATCCTGTATAATGTACTTTATTGTTTCATGTACGAAATTCATAATCTTATTATGCATTCGTAATTCATAACCTTTCCCTCACTGATTTCACTGTACTTTAATTTTTCATTTTTACAATTATACTATATATATATTTTACTGTTACTGGTACTGCCTCTGTCGTTTTCATTGATGTTATTTTATTTTTATTTTTAGCCCTGACGATAGCCTAAAAATTAGGCCGAAGCGTTGGCCCAAAATAAATAAATCTGACTTACTATAAAATGTTAGTTTTTGACCGCACCCTCCAACCAACTTCTTCCTTAAATTAATTTTATAAATTTATTCTTCTAGTTGTTTTCTTAATTTTCGGTGTCATCTTATTTTAGATCAGTAAATATAAAACAAATAGCCCATTCGGTCACCAAGTATTTTATTTTATTTTACATAATTTCGACGTTTCGGCCAACTTGGACCATTCTCAGGTCAGAAAAACCAAATTTGTTTAGTCGATTTTTATTAACGGAATATATTTTTTCTTATGTAATTATTAAAAAATGATTGCGTTTAAACAGTACTTACCACGTAAAACGTATTTCATTTTATTGTTATATGAAAAACAAAAGTCAACATTGTATTAATTCCTTCCAATTATGTTTTACTTTTCCTATAGTAAAATATCACAACACTTAATCTATAGCTGTAATGATTATTAAAGATTTTCATAAAATGTAAATGAATTGTAAAAATTTCAAAGACAAGGCATATTATGGACAAACTTCGCAATGGTTTTAACGCAGAATACTGCGACATAAACAAAATTACAATTCGAAAAATACAAAATCTAATTTGGCTACCGAGTTATCGCAGCATATTTCTAAAAATAAGTATGAATTAGATTTTAACGGTGCATCTATTTTACATAAGGAAAATAATTTAAATAATAATATAAATAAGACGTAGATAATTTAAATACTTTCTACGCTAGCTCAATAGGTAAAATTAAAATATTGAAAATTAATTAATAAAACTATTAAACAATTATCTCCCTCCAGTCTGTATTTCATAATATAAAACATCACTGCAGCTTATCTTTCCCCACTCCTAAATTCGAACAGTGCTTCAATTAGCACACCAGGCGGATACAATAACTCAATATGGGTAATTATATAACATGAAAATCTTTAATAAACATTACAGCAATAAGTTTAAATAGATTAATTGTGTATTGTGATATTTTACTATAGGAAAAGTAAAACATAATTGGAAGGAATGTTGACTTTTGTTTTTCGTAAAACAATAAAATGAAGTACGTTTTACATGGGAAGTGGGTACTGTTTAAATGAAATAATTGTTTAATATTAATTATATAAGAAAATATATTACTTAAGAAAATATACCTTACTAGATAAATGCAAATAAAAATCTACTAAACAAATTTGTTCTTTCAGACTTGAGAATGGCCCAAATTGGCCGAAACGTCGAAATGATGTAAAATAAAATAAAATACTCGGTGATCGAACAGTCACTGATTTATATGTTATTTTAATGTAAATTTATACTTATCTATATTTATTATTAATTTTGGGAATATGAAAAAAAAACCCTATAAATAAATGCGATTTTAATGGACCCGACCATTTTGGCCTGACAGATTTACTTATCTTATTCAGGATGGCAAGAGCTTTATAATTGAAAATTCACTCACGGGTGACAAAATATATAATTCTGACTTATTAGCCAGACAGACATATTCTCGCTTAGCAGCCAATCTAGATATTTGGTAAATTTAGATCGTTCGGGTTAAATTGACGTGTCGTCAGTTCATAGACTATTATAAAGTGTGTTTGTGTGCCAATGGAATATAATAAATTTTTTATTTAATTTTATTAAAATGAATAAAATATTTTGTAGTCTAAACAATTGATGGTACTGTTTACCACGGGCCAGGTAAAATAGCCAGCAAGGTCTTGAGAGATACAAACAAAAACAAGTTCATGCAAACCTCCAAGTTGTAAACAGGGTCGAATGGGAGCGTGTTTGTTTTTTTCTAATATCAACGACGGTCTATTTCTTTTGTTCATTTGTGGAATATCAACATTTTTGAAAAATTACCATCTTATTTTCAGAATCATAAATTCATAAAAAGTTTCTAAGAATTGTCTTTTTATGTATGTTGTTATATAATACATTGTTTTTTTTTTAGGTTCTTCAGTTCTAAAATTCTTATAAATAAAAGTCTTATAAAATTCAGAAAGTCTACCAATGGATCAACACCGAATGATTTTGCAGAGAAATATTAAAAGAAATATTAGAACATTATTTATTATGTACAAATATTAAAACAAAAGAAATATTAAAAACGCTACAGATTATTGCACGATAGTTTATTATTTCCAAATACATCATATAATACACAAAAAAATAATATAATTTTTTAATTTTTAAAAATAAATTGATTTATTTTTTATTTTTTATATATAGTGTTTGGTATAATGATTTCAAAATACTTTATATTTGTTCTCTATCTTCATTTATGACCGAGATATAGGCGTATGGAAGCTTTAAACGGCCACCATTTCATAACGAAAAGGCAGATGGTAATGTCGAGTTCCGAAGATCATCCTCGGGCAACTTGTGACTTTGTTGCCTAATATAAAAAAAATCGGTCATGCAGTCTCGGAGAATAGCTCTAAGCGTCGTGCGACGGACGTTTTTTTTTTTTAAATTAAATTTTTGGATTCTACATATCTTGAAACTTAAAACATCAAATTTTGAAGGGCGTTACTATTTTTTTTTTTTGGTCGATTAAAAATGTTTATTATTATTAATTTTTTTTTTAGCTTTATTTTTATAATCTCACCTGACGAAGATGTTGGCAACCAGTGAATTTGCTGGCCTAAAATTTGGTATTGTGGCATGATAGAGAGTAATACCCAGAAGCATCTCTTCCTGTCTTGATTAGTGTGTACTGTTAGGCAAGGAGATTCCTCATCTAGCTCCTTTTCAGCCTTCTGCGAGCGTTGTGAGACATGTTGGTTATGACCAATGATTTTTAATCTAAATTTTTATAAGTATTGTTTTTTGTTTTTATTAATACAGTTAACCAAAATAATGCAGATAAAAAAAAAAAAATCAGAATGAAATGAACTATCCACTGGAGTTGAAAATTAGTTGTGATAAGCAACATTGCACGGATTAACGTTTTATATTTTATTTTTCACGATTGAACTAAAACGCATCTCTATTATGTTATGCAGTGTTTGTTTCTTAAATTGTTTAAATTAATAAATATATTTTCAAAAGAGACCTTTCAATTATGAAATGGGTCCTTGTAGCGTCTGAGGAAGCGACGGCAGATTTTATCCCGTGCCAAGTGGTGATTCATTGCGAGGGAGGGAAGTGCTTCATAGATGGAGTTATTGCTTGGCTTCTGACTCCGCAATGCACCTTATTTAGGGCTCTACTATCGGTGCGGTGCCTTCTTCCTTCTCTATCAAAATCAACTTCTTCCACATGCATTTAAATTTAAAAATTAATAAAAGCGATGTCTCTCTCTCTAGACATTTTAATTTCTAAATTACTTAAGAAGTAATGAAAGTGGTATTTTATTAATATTATAATTTTTTTTTAATAAAAAAAAATTTATTCTTAGATTGCAAAAAAAAAAAAAAATTCAACCGTTGTCTTCATTTCTAACCTTATGTTCCAAACCTAAGATTTATCTTATTTTATTAAACTTACTATTCGTAGCATTGTGAAGAACACAAGTACTTTTTAAAAGGCCATAGGTGGTCTGTACTGGCCTTCGCCTCAACAAATTCTGTATTAAAAAAGTCCGTGAGCAGCAGAACTCCGTCACTAAAGTCGTATTTTCATTGTTTTAAAAAAATTAAAAAAACGGGGGAGTAAGAAAAAAGAAAAATGAAAAAAAAGAAATATATATATATATATATATCATAAATCTCCAAAACTTCCATAATCGTCCTCTAGGGATAATAATCCGCCCCTCACCGCCGACCTTCGTTCCACTGCAATAGTCTATTTTTTCCGGGGAAAATACGACTAAAAAGGTATTGAAACTGTTGAAATAGCCATCCATACCTTTGCTAATACTGGTCCGATTTTGATGAAACTTGTTATGTTTGATAGATAATTTAATTTCCTTTCAAATGTAACCGGTTTTGAACCACCTAACTCAATTTGGAGGGGGTCTGAAGGTGCGCGAATGTTTAAAAAAATCGGAAAACACGGGGGTGGAGGAACCAAGTGGAGATCCCCAAAATATACTTCTCTAATACCAACCCAATTCACATACAAGTTTTCAGCCCAATAAACTAATATGGTGGAGCTGTAGAGATGCGCAAAACCCTAAAAACGCCGAAATTTCAGGTAAACATACCGAAATTTTACTGGAATTTATCGATTATTTAATGATATCGTTCTGCCTGGAAGAAAGTCCTACATGCCGAATTTCAGCTCATTTGACCCAAAGAGGGCCGCTTGAGGTGCTCAAATATAGCGGGGAAAAAATACACACACACACACACACACACACATATATATATATATATATATATATATATATATATATATATATATATCAGACATCTCCAAAACTTCCATAATCGTGCTCTAGGGGTTATGAAACGGATAGAAAACGCAGTCCCGCCCATCACCGCCGACCTTCGACCCACTGCAATAGTCTATTTTTTTCAGGGAAAATAATTCTAAAAATACAAAAATCTTGTATTCTTAGCTTATCTTAGTGATCACTGGTCTTTCTATTTTTGGTCCTATTTTTAACATACCTATGTTATTTCTAATAATTTAAATATATTTTTTGTCATTTTCTTTTTCTTTTTTCCTTTTCATTTTGTTTCATTTTGTTGTATATTTATGTATATATACACACACACACATATATACTGTATTAATATTTTTTCTTATTTTCAAAATATTAAATTGGAAATTAACTCTAAAAACGGTCAATAATACTTTAAATATACTTATATATTATATTTTATTTTATCTAAACCTAGTTATGATTTTATTTACATGATTGTATTTTCTTATTTATCTAATCGTAATTTTTTTTTCTTATTTTGTTCAATTTTAAAACCGAATCCGAAAACGTTACAACTAGTGCAAGTAATCACACATCATAAACAATAAATCATATAATAAATAATATCCATTTTTTAATTAATTGATATTTTATGATAAAAATCAATATTTTAATATCAATCATGTCACTATCATTGTACTGATATCAATGAGCTCTTACAAAGCCATATGCTCTCAGAGCACGGCCCTTACATACATAAGTTAAAAAATTTTTGAGTTTTCTATTTTACATAATTTTTATGGCTTGTTTTATTTCATTGATCATATTTTGTTGATCTTGTTTCATTCATAGAATTTAGTTTGTATTTTAATTTAAACATATCTCTGTTTTATTACATAGAAATGTAACCCAGTCAGAATCCATTGCATAATTTCTTTTTAAATAAATGAAATCTTAATGAAACAATTTCGGTATTTTTTCTTGAGTTTCTATTGTGACAATTTGTTAGAACTTATAATACATAATAAGTACTATTTATTATATAGTATATGTTCAATGTATCAATAGAATGTAATGGGAAGATATGCTTTCTATAATGTTTATTTATTTCTTTCTTCTTTTCTTTATGTTTTTTTTACTGAGTACATTTTTCCCATCCATTTTCTCTATTAACTCTCATAAACCTCTTTATGAATTAAATTAATATATAATTCATAAATAAGAAAAAATAGTAAAACCAATCTAATAATTAAAATTATTGTATATACGTATGAACGTGTTCAAGGTGATTTAATTTATTTTACATAATTTATTTTTTTATCTTAAAGCTCTAATAGTTATTGCTCTTGAATGTGGCAGATTGTATTATTTTTTATTAAAAAATTAATAAATAAATAATAAAGTTTAAGCCAAAATATTAAGTTTAATAATAAAAAATAAATAGAAATCAAGAATGGTAACAAATTAGGAAATAATTATACAAATGAAATACATAAGTAATAAATAAATAGTGCTATATATATATATATATATATATATATATATATATAGGTAGATGCTTTTTCATTCAATTCCCTTAGTTCTACCAGTTACAATATATATGGTAAATTCTTATGTGAAAGAATATATAGATGTTTGTGAATAATTATTAAATATTTATTTATTTTTATGTCATAATAATGTTTATTAAAAATATAATTACTGAAGTACACCGAGGAATTTATTAATTTAATTAATAAAGAAAGTTATAAAAAAAACATTAATAAAAAAAAAATAAACAGACAAATCTATGGTATTCCTGGAGAACCAACACCCTTTTATATTTGACGATTTAAAGTACCTCAATAATAAATTGCCAATTATTGTTAACTTCAAAAATGTTGATTATTCTTGAAGCGTAGGTTTGGTTCATACACAAATGGATAGCAAAAAACCTCATCTTCGCAAAAATGTCACTTGATCACTTTTTCCCCGTTTTTGGCTTAGCAAAGTCATTTTTTTTTGTCTTCAAGTATTTATTTGCACCGGTCAACAGTATGTTGACAATCAGCAGATGGCCTAATAATTACGGGGAGTAATAACTATTTTCCAGAAAATTATTACTTCCAGTAATTTTGTATACATATAAATTCTCCATACTTGGTTTTTACAGTCTCTGCAGAACTATAATTACCTATAAAATCGTGCCTTTTTATAAAAACATAAATGTGTATGATAAATATTATATTTATATAACTATTATATAAATATTATAATCGCTAAAAATTGCGACGTGAAACGGATACGTTTGGATCAGCTTCAGTTATTACCTCTTAAAGTGAAACCTTAGTAAAGGCTTTAATCTTGTTTTATAATTTCATAAAGCTTTAATCCATCTTGCCTCAGCCATGTGTCTAACTGACACAAAAGTTCCAAACTCCGGCTTCATATTTCCATTTTCTTATCGTTTGTTATATGCATGCTCCATCAGAACATCAGATCAACTACGGTACTTAAGAAACTACCTCTTGAGTAACTCGGCCGTACTTTTGAATCTTTTAGTGAATTGCTTTCTTATAAAATGTCAATAACACTTCAAACTTTTAAGATTTTGTATAGAAAAATATTTTTAAAATTGTATTTTTTTCAGCAATGATTCATGTTCATTATTAGTGAAAATATCCTATTTATTTTATCTGAGAATAAATAGGACACAAGTGGGTTGTGTGACCACCTAACAAATAATTCAAGAATAAAAATTTTTGATAAATTCTCAGATTACCTTATCAGGTCTAAAAAATTATCCATAATAAATATTATTGGTAAAGAATGTAATCTATATAATAAAATCTTTAGGTGCGTCCGACCATGTCCGTCATTTAGACCAGCTAAATCCTTATAGCCGTTCAGTATTGCGGGTAATGTATAGCCTGCCCTGCCTTTTCAATAGAAAATTTATGAACATCTGATAGTGAATATGGTATATCATAGTGTAGGTAAATAAATATGGGCACATAAATAATAAATTAAGGCTAAATAAGTAAAATAATTTTTCATTTATTTATATATTCTACTACTGAAAGATTTCTGTATGTTATTATAATAATAAAAAGTGATACTTTTTTTAATGGTATTAAACAATACTCATTCACATATCTTAAGTTTCCAACGTTTCGGCATTAATATCCCATCTTCATAAGTACACTTGTTAATACATATTTTTCACTTTAATTTGTTGACATCACCATGACTAGCTAACCCATATTTTGTCATACATAAAATCCATTTAACTATTTTGTCATTTAAAAAAAAAAAAAAAAAAATTGAATTTAATTACCTATGTAATAGCTATTAGGATTGTCTTGATAGGCTTACCATGTTACACTTTTATGATATATACATATATGATAAATACATTATTTAAAAAGTACCTACATTACACAAGATTGGTACTGCAAGAGATGGATGCAGAAAATGAGAAAAGAATCATCCAAGAAAGATTGATGCAGTATGATAGTCTCTAAAAAAATAGTAAAAATTAATAAACCTAAGAAAAATAATAAATTTTCGTTTGCTGAATGAAATATGAGTTATAAAATGAATGAGATAAAAGAACAGATTATGACTAAAATAATTAAAATATAATTATATACTTTCTAAAATAACAGTAAGATTCTGAGAAAACAATGAAGAAAATATCCTTTAAAAAAATGATGTAAAAATTACTGTCAGAAGTGGGATTCGAACCCACGCCCACAGAGTGGACTGCGACCTGAACGCAGCGCCTTAGACCGCTCGGCCATCCTGACTGCTGACTTAATCAGTTTTTTTATACAAAAATAAATAAAATTGTCAGTCATACAATAGGATATTTTTATTTATTTATTTTTGTGGTTTAACGTCCTTATGTACTCCATACAGGGCTGGAATGACCTGTTATTCTACAAGGCTTATATATGTGCGTATATATATATATATATATATATATATATATATATATATATATATATATATATATATATATATATATATATATATATATATATGAAGGTATGTACTCTACGAATAATCTGATATCAAGCGGAAAGGCCACCACTTGGCACGGCTCCAAATCATTATTGAATAAGATCATGAAGCCATTTTCCTTTCAGGACCTTAATAATATTACATCATATTATTCCTCAGAGAAACTAGAACATGAAACGATGCTTTTGTTTAAGTATAATTTTTTTTTATTTTTAATAGTATTTCTTTCTGGTAAATTTTTAATTAGACAAGGCGCTGGAAATAGTTGAGTTTGCAAAATCCGAGGACAGCATTTTTTCAATGGATATTCCGAGAATAGCTCTAAGATTAATTATCCGGATGTTGCAGGTCGATTTTTAAGTGCATTTTCTTTTCACCTTCCCTCCTATCGGATTAGCCCAGTCCAATTAGACTTTCGGTATGAATTAATTCAATACAAAATGGAAATTTTTTAAATCCACTTTGGGAATCCCAATAAAAGAGACTCTAACCTAGATCAAAGAGCATTAAATTATGCTATTTTTAAATACTAAATTTGGTTCAGCAGTTTAGTCAGAATCGGCAGTGAAAATCGTCAGAATGGCTGAAAAGTATGTCGTATTCAGTTTTACTTGCCTGTAACTAATAAAAAAAAGTTTGTTCCAAATGAAAAGTGTCATATAACTAAGGTTGTAGAGCATCAAATTCTGCATTTGTAGCTCGCCTATTTTTTAAATTCGCTCATTCCTATGTGTATATACACGCAAAAAAACAAGTAGTCGCTGCGCTATTTTGTAGTTTTATCATGTCTGCCAAAATCACTGATAAATTTCGATCGTCCAATTTTATTCTCAAGATTGTTTCCTGAAGCAGTGAGTTGTATTACTCCGGATTACTCTCCGCTTCTAAAAGTATACAAAATGTTGCTATTTTGACTGCCGAATCTGAAAAAACTGCTGATTTAGTGCAAATTTAGTGTTTAAGAAGATCATTCGAAAAATAATTTAATAGCCTTTAATTTAGGCAAGAGCAAAGTTTTCTGTACGATGAACCCTTTTGATGTTATAAGACAAAAACTGAAAAAAGTTTTAAAATTTCGGATTTTTATCTTCTTCTTCTTCCATGGCTCTACAGCCCTTGTAGGGCCCTGGGCTCCGCAACAACGCCTCTCCAGTCTTTCCTGTCAGCAGCTCGACCTCTCCACTGTCCGATTCCCATCCTCTGCAGATCGTTCTCCACATCACCCAGCCATCGCAGCCTGAGCCTTCCTCTTCTTCTTTTGCCTCCTAGTTTGCCATATAATAGTTTCTTCGGTTACCTATCTTCTCCCATTCTTCGGATTTTTATAGATACCCAATTACTTCCAGCGCCTGCACTAGATCGAAGATATTTCCTTAAGAGAAATATCTTAAGGAATGTTTTAAAATATTTAATAATAATTTAGCAGGATTTGAAATGTTTCAATGAGCAGTCTTATTTTATTTTGTGTCCAAGGTGTGAGATATCTATTTATCTATGTATATATCTAAGATATATTAAATATGAGATATATATATATATATATATATATATATATATATATATATATATATATATATATATATATATATAAAATATCTAATCTATATGAAAAGTTAGTCCAATTTAAAAGGTCATGGGTTCAGTCATTGATTAAAAAGTAATATATTTTGCCCAACAATTATATAAGTATAGGAAACGGCTTCAAATTAATTATGCATCGAATGCTCTTCATAAATACTTAATTTAGTTTAGAAGTTTGGACACTGCTTCAAATGGTGTGCAGCTTTAATCAATGACCTTCAAAAATTTTACCGGGGGAGGATACCTCTGTTACTTTGAGGTATTTCGCTCCCCAGACCCCAATGTTATCGTCCCCCCCCCAAAAAAAAAATTAAATCCTGAATCTGCTACTGTCACAGCCTAAATTGCGAAGTTAGTTTTCCACTGGACAACCCTCTCTAAACCCAATCCTTAAAATTAATGGTTTCACAAATAAATGGCTAAAATAAAAAAAAATTAAAACAGTCATTCTGACAGGGAATTCTTCCAAATGGGCTAAACTGTTTTCTGGTTGGATGCCTCCAAACCTTGCGGAAGAAGATGGTGCTCTGATTTGGCTATTCAAGAAGATGACAAAGCTATTATTGTTAACGCACAGGTTGTTGGGACCCGGTCCAATCTTCGTTTTTGGCGAAATTCCAAAATCAAGAAATATAATAGTGTTGAGATCGGAATGCCACGAGAATATTTCGCACCGTTGTTCAATCCCCCCAATAATTGTTGTCTTCATTCCTAAATTGTTGCTGAAATAAGGGAATGAATATTGCAAATGAAGAATCATCTTGGTATGTTGAAAGCAGTCAAACTACTCAGGACTTAGTTTAATCTGAAATCTAAGCTCCTGAAACGTCTTCGAACCACCGCCTACTTGGTTAGACATAGACATTGTGATGCCATCGTTATATCAGTTATCGCGTTATGCAATACATTTCATGGGGGGGGGGGCCCAAGTCACATAGGAAGTTTTGGTATCGAGCTAGCGGAAAAGCTCTCAGGCTTCCAGACAGAGGCAATACCGCCTTAATCCAACTCTGTATACTCTGGAACAGATGACAGTCCATGTGTAATGAGATCAGAGTAAATTGAAAGCTATTAAAAAAAACGCAAAATCATGGCCAACATCTATTCTCAGCAATCGAAGAGAATGGGCCACATTCTAACCTTATCACAAAATAGCATTCCGTAGGTACTGATTTGTTATCTATTGTCATAACTGGGTATGCAGCTTTCCGCAAGGAGAAGCTAACGTGGCTCGATTTTGTGGGGTTGTTCTTGATTTTCCATTTGTGGAACCATTTTTCTATGTCAAATAAATGATTTTGGAGAGCAACAGGTGCAAAAGGATTTGTGTGGGAAGAAAGAATGGCTGTGTCGTCAGCGAAGGTATACTATAGGTGGTGCAAGGGTACTCGAGGATATCAGATGTGTAAAGGAAGTAGAGCAGAGGTCTTAAAACGCTACCTTGTGGCACTCCCACCTGTTGAGGAAAGAAGGGGAAAGCGGAAGAATCAACGAAAACATAGAAGAATCTGTCAGCGAAGAAAGATTGAAGAATTAAAAATAAGTAAGTACGGCTTTATTTTCCATAGAAAGCCCTTATGCCAGACACTATCGAATGCTTTTACTATGTCAAGGAAAATCGCAGAGCAATATTCTTTTTTCTCAAAAGCGACAGAGATTCTACCCACTATGCGGTGGCACTGTCGTATAGTAGAGGCACTGTAGATATGCAAATATTAAGTGCAAGTAGACCTATGACTTGCTACACCTATGACACGCTTCGAAATGCTAAATCACGATAGAATTAAAAAAATAGGTAATAACTATTTTAACTTTTATCGTGTTCCAACATTTCACAGTGTGTCATATGCGTAGTAAATCATGTACTTTTGTACTTTATTATGAAATAGAGTCCAGATTTCTATGTTATTGCTCCTTTTATTCGCTTGTGTGAAACACATCTAATTCCGATTATCTATTTGTTTCACAGTCTATGCAACGATATATTAAAATTTACTATTTCACTATACATGACGACATGAACATTCTAACAGTAAAATCCTACATTCACGAAAAATACCTTGCAACCCAGATTCAGCCCAATCCTCCTCCCTGTTATCCGGTCTACCTTAACGGAGGTTTAAAAGACAATGGCCTAGAGATCTTCTGGTTTACCAGTATTCCAAAATGTATTCACATTATCAAGCAGATTGAGGAAAAAAAAAAATGCTTCGAATTTGTCTAGTGCAGTTGCAAATATAGTATAATATAATATAAAACATTTATTTGGGTATCGTTATATTACAATTATAGATAACAGTATATTATATAATAGAAGATAATAAAGCCTAGCAGTTGATATTAAGTAACTTGTTGCTCAACCCGGCCCAGGAGTCCCCTGGGGGGGAGCATGAATTTAGAGGGGCAGTTAGGCCTGATGATGACGTCGTTAGGGGCGCACCCTATCTACCAGATAGAGAACCCGATCGCAAGCTCCCACATCCTTCATCACTTACCTACTTAGATCGCCATCTTGCAGGATCTTTACCTATCGATTCATCGAATGGTTTGATAAAAAGTGGAATCGAATACAGAGATCAAACACGAGATGTAAAATCTTATCTTCATCTGGATTAGAGTATATTCAGCATTACATAAGTCCATGTAGTATAATAAAATAAATTGAAATATTATGCAGTATATCGTCGTTCCGCCGTGAAACCTACTGTTTCCTGGGGATGGGAATATCGAAAAAATATAACGATATATATCGTTTCGATATTATTTAAATCGAGGGATTTAAACATCGATGTATATAGAATAGAATAGAAAGAAAGGAAACTTTATTCCGGGACGAAGTCCCCTAAGAATAAATATGTTTTACAAACAAAATAATAACAATTCTGGCTCACATATTGAAATAAACAAATACGGATTATAAATAATATAAAATTAATAAAAGAAAAAGAATTCTTGTGAAGCAATATAAACGAGTGCTAATAAAAAAGGACAAAGTGAGTGAGAAAAGAAGCGTTCACCCGTTTAACAAAACATTATCATATATATATATATATATATATATATATATATATATATATAAGTTAAGCGTCGGCAGCTTCAAAAATCAAAAAAAAAAAGGAAAAAGGTTTCCTTTTACACGCACAGTACCCGAAATAAGACTAACTTTATTCAGCTCTTAATTCGCCTTTTATATATTCTGACTGTTGTTTACAGCCGTATATGGTATTAAGGCTCATACTGCTGCACTCCGGGCCTTAACTCCCCCCTGCCCATTTTACGAACATTTCGTAAACTTTACAAATTTATATGAACGAAGTGCATAGTATTCAGCCGTTAATACCTTACAATCCAAACTTACTAAACTATGACTATACTTACATTTCACTGTTCTCTATAATCACTGCACTCACATTTTAAAACTATGTCCATAAATAGTAAATGCAAAAGAAAAAACACACACAAAAAAACAATAGCCATACACAAAAAAAATTAAAAAATAACTATACAAACTAAAGAATTTGACGTACAACTAAAGACCAAATAAAATATAACTCTTCTATATATATATATATATATATATATATATATATATATATATATATATATATATATATATTGATGCTTAAATCCCTAAGCCCTCTATATGATTTAAAACGAAACGATATATATGGTTATATTTTTTTATTTTTTCTTCATTCACATCCCTGGCAAATAGTAGGTTTCACGGCGGAACGACGATATGCTGTATATGTTTTTAATTTATTTTATCCCTAAGCCCTCAATTTCCTATTACATACATATTTCAATTTCTTATTACATACACACACACACACACATAGACACACGTTTAAATTCCTAAGTCCACTATAAGATCTTATCGATCGTTTTTCATTTATATCGTAATATCAATTCAATGTATCAATAAAAATATCGTTATTTTTAACATTTATAAGAAGAGAAAAAGTGTTTACATTGAATTAAAGGAATTGCGGGGATGTTGTTACAATTCGATAGGACAAAATCTAAAATTTCCCAACTATCATAAACGTTTTAATTTTCCCAACTATATTAGATATTTTTAATTTCCCAATTATATTAATTTTTTTAATTTTCCCAACTATATTATAAAATGTTGTAATTTCCTCCACTTTTTTTGGATTTGAACATTTTTTTTTTTCTATTCAGACAAAATTTAGATCAATAAAATCTCGACATCTTAACTCAGAAGGTAGAGATGTGAATATCGAAAAAAATTTATCGATATTTCGATATATCAGGCCTCGATATTTATAATAGGACACGCACATCGAAATTTCCGTGCCGATATAAATAAGTTATTGTTTTTCTAATATCGATATTTCTGTATCAATATAATTAATATATTGTTTTTGTAATGTAGATATTTCTGTATCGATATAATTAATATATTGTTTTTCTAATATCGATATTTCTGGTCCGATATTATCAAGATATTGATATTGTTAACCGATATCGATATTTTTCTTTCGCCATCACAGCCACTATGGATAGTAACCCGAACACACCACACCCGAAATTTTTGTGGTTCTATGTCGAACCGTCCGTCCATGTAATTTTTTATTTTATATTTGTTTCTCTCTTTTTTTTTTAATATTGGTTTTCGATACTCAAATTTTAATATCGATGCATCGAAAAAAATATATGGGACAAAAATATCATTATGTAGGTACGTATATGTATATATATATATATATATATATATATATATATATATATATATATATATATATATACTTTTTTTTAAAATATGTATTAATCGATATTTTTTCAGTACTCCCTAATATATACCCAACAATCGGTTATGTGATTCTGATTTTATAAGAAACAAGATTTTATTTCCTATGTGCTGGTGAAAATCAATCATTTGTTAAAAAAATGTAACATGATTTAAATTGATTCTATTATTGGTGTTTATCGCATGCGCAAGGTTACCTCTAGGAACTAACACTGAGACACTTCTTAAGCTATGTCCACACTGTTCGACTTTCGATTCGACATCACATGCTACACGTTCTCTTCTCCGTTCGAAAGTTGAAGAGTGTGGGCATAGCTTACGACAGTCTTTACATAGATGATTTTACAGTTATTTACCTATCTTGTTGATATAGTTATAATTAGTGTATAAACTTAGATCTTATAACATTGCTTATAAATCAGTTTTCCTTTTGACCTTTAAAATCACGTGTTTGACGGTGGCAATGACGATATAATTTTGAACCGACCTCATCACTTATTCTTTCTCAAATTGTTTTTTTAATAAATAAATTTATGAAAATGTTTTAAGTTTATGAAAAATAAAAACATGAGCAATAAATATGCAGTTATTTCTAAAACTTAATGACAAACCTTTGACCTTGTTATGCACTTATATTTTAGCTTCCTTTTAACTACTATTGATTTTAAAATTATTTAATTAATTTTATTTATTTATTCCTTTCACTTATAATAACAAAGTCTCACCAAATGGTCCGTGTGTGTATATTTGAACAACATAGACTTTTACAGGACTGTAAAATGCTCATTTTTGAAGCTAGATTTTTCCTCTTTTTTAAAACTGTTCCTCATATGATTATGTTTAAATATTACATTCAAGCCTAGGTTTCTACCACGTCCCTTTTGATGAGATTGATAATTGATTGGTAAATGAATATTATTTAGTACGCACTTGTCTCTGCCATAAGGGGTAAGTGCGTACAAGGTATCTGGAAGACTCAGGATTCAAGCTAGAGCGGCTTTGGGGTAAATACAAAATATTTCGGCTTCCGAATGATTAGTATACTTGTAAAAAAGTTCAAGCTAGTCTGAGATTCACATTTTACAATTTCCATTGAGCTATGAAAGTGGGATATGGACTATAATCAAATAAATGCATTGAAAAAAATAATTTGGTGTTTTAGTACGCTAGTCCGTAGTTGCCTCAGCAAAACGTGATAGTAAGAGTAAGGGAACAACAGGCACACTTGTCACACAACAGAGGTCTGACTTTATCCCTACTATACTAGAAATGTATATAAAAAAATATTTTGAAGAATAGGTTCTATAGGTTCCGCACGAAGATAAACACCGATATAGCTTCAAAAGTTGAAAGACACGAGTTGGAATTAATATTTTTACAACTCGTTATACTTCACCTTAGCGAACTTTAGAGGCTGATTCCTGATACTGATTTCTGTTTAGGCTTCGTGCTCCGTAAAGGACAGCACTTATCAATTGAGGGTTTGGATTTAACGAGACAATTACGAACTTATGCCGAAAACGATATTACCCCGCATCATCCTTCTTACATATGGCGCAGAATATTGGACTACGACTAAAGCCGAAGAGCAAGTCCTTTCCTAGATTGAAAGGAAAGTGCTTGGTCGAATATACGGTGGTATACGAGTATGTAAGGAAGGCACCTGGAGAAGGACGAATGTCAAGTTGATGTAAGGAATTAGATGTATCCACATTCCTCCAGCATCAAGACTTCACAGAGCTGGCCATATTGCAAGAATGGGTCCGAACGAATTACAATACAAAAGCCTATCAGGGCTAATGTATGTCTGATACTCTGCTGGGAAGACTGGGTCACTGCTGATGCAAAATCTTTCTCGGCTTGGTATCGGACATTGGAAGACAGCAGCACAGAATAGGAAGGACAGGCGGTCTTTGCTAGAGGAGGCTAGGACTCAACAAGTGGGTTCCAACAGTGAATAAGAAGAAGATTAAATGCTATTTAATACCGGCCATATCTTATCCTCATTGAAATATTCTGACAGGATTTCAATGGCCGATTTTTGGCAAAATGGTTTTCTATTTAGAAACTTTAATTTTGTTTATTTGAAATGATTAACCGTTTCTCATTGTTAACAGTAATAAAAAATAGAAATATTTTCCAAGCTCCGAAACAAATTTACGGAAAGAAGAGTAGTAATTTAAATGTATAATATATCGTTGGAGAGCTAACAATTTTATAAAAATTAATATCTAACATATAAATTCGTAGAAGCTAATGGAGAATGACGAAAAACGCATAAACTTGAGTGTTCGTTGTTAAAACTTTCTAATTTCATATTTTAAAAATGGAAATTTTTAAAGTTTATTTTAAGTAGGTTGGTAAATAAAAATTGTGTGATGCGCGCAAGATTTTTAATGTTAACAATGTAGTTACATTGCTTTGTAATTGTATTATCTTAAAAAAATATTTAACAATGCAAATATAGTAATGTTCAGTTTGTCCGTGCTCTGTAAGACATAGCTTAATTTATAGTTTTGTCAGTTGACATCCGCATGATGGTATAGATGGATCAATCTAATTAGGGATTGATAAATTATTTGCCACTTCTATAATTTTGTTTTTATTGCAAACTAGTTTCGAATTTTATATATTCATATTCAGTTCTAAAGCACACAAATATTAAAAAATAAGCAATTCAAAAAACAGTTTGGTATTATTATACATATTAAATTAAATGTAATATCAATTAGTATTATAAAAAATATATGAATTTAATTAAGACAAGAAATCAAATACATGATGGTACTTATACATAAGGTTTAAGTAGATTATATCAAACATAAATATTTGTATTGGTTTGTCGCACTGAACTAGCAATGGAAGAAAGGTGGGGTGTTTATAGGTAAACGGTGTATGGGTCGAGGTTTTCCCAGTAATTCCGGTGAGTAATTGGTTTTTCTGTTATAGATGGGAATAAATTTAAGATTGGACTATTGGATATATTTATTTGGTCATTTAAGCAAAAATCTGGATTTGATTTGAAGGTGCTTATTTTTGATTTTTTGTGTATTTTTAAAACTGAAAATGAGTGTATAACATTCGTTATTAGTTTTCAATAAAAACAAAATTATAGAAGTGGCAAATAATTTATCAATCCCTAATTATAGTATTGTGGCTCTGTTTGCTATATTTTTTCGAAATTAAAAAGATGAATTTATATAACGGTCTTCGTTTTATGTCTGATTCTTAGTCGATCATATAGATACAGAAATTGGCCTCCCTCTGGTAGTAATCCTAGATACTGAGTCAGTTATTTTAGATCTTTAGAGTTATTTTTCCTTACCAAAAAGTATCTTGGATGAAGTAAATTAGTGATTACTTATATTAATATAATATTTATAAATTTCAATATGTTTCGATAAAGTATTGATTGAAAGTAGGAATACCTGTGCCGGTATTCCTAAACGCCTTTTATTTTTAGACCCCTCGTGGCACTTTAATCGAGGTACCTTCCTTTGCCAAACTCAGCTCCTTTGAAGTAAATATTAATAAGTAAAGTTAATCACGTATGAGTAATATACAAGAAAACAATTGTTGCACGGAGGGTGGGTTTGTTAGACCTGCACATGATTAAATTTGATAAAAAACTTAAATTTGCTTTCAAAGTTATGTAAAGCAATTCGCGAGGAAGGAAGGAACAAACGAAGTGTAATTGATCCTACATAATTATTTTACAATATATACATATATATATATATATATATATATATATATATATATATATTTTTTTTTTCTTTTTTTTTTTTTCTGTTGGCACAGTAGACCGTGGAGATCCTTGGCCGCGCGATGTGGAGACCACACCGCGATTCTCAATTTTGGGTACACAGGGTAGGGTCATAACTCCTACGGCCGGCCTTTTGTGAGTTGCCTCCAATAGGCTGACGGGTCTCACATACCCGAGGGGGCGGGATAAATTGCTTGAATTATTTAATTTAATTAAATTAAATTCATGCCGGTGCCGGGGTTCGAACTCAACCTTTAGTTTTGTGAGTAAGTGCGTTAACCCGCTAGGCCACCCCCTTCCCCCTATATATATATATATATATATATATATATATATATATATATATATATATATATATATATATATATATATATATATATATGTACGTATATAACAAAATCAGAAGTAAATAATGTTTTCATTTCTATTACGTTCAAGTTCTAACTTACGTTATTATTTTTACTTTTTATTTTTTTTCTATTTATTATTATTATTATTTTTTATTACCAACCATTATATGTTTTTACGTGCAAAACTCCTTTTCTGATATATTAAATGTACCCATTAATTTTAATTATTTAGTCCTTTATCCAGATATGCTTCCTGTTATTCATTTAGTTGTATGTTATCCCACAGCGATCTAGTCTCAGAATAATTTTTTTTATCAATCTATCTGTATACATATATTTAAAAAAAAAAATTTAAAAACATTTTTGGGGTTCACTAGGGTTCGGCTGAATTAATTACATTTGTGTCGTTAGGTTGGTGATGGGTTTTAGCCACGCCTTATGAATTAATTACGAACTTCTGTCTTGTAATTAATTCATTCACTGAATTAAAATGGCCTTTATCAACTTACCAACATAACAAGATGTTTGTATCTTAAGTTTAATTAGGTTAATTTAAGTACGTAAAGCTATAAAAATAATAATATAACTATTTACATTTTGTAATGTTGCATCTAATTGGTTTAAAATTAAATTCATTTAAGGAGTTCATTGAACCGAAGAATTTACATTAGATTCTTTTTCTATTTCTTAGATTACTTCGATGATAATTATTCCTTGTGATAGATACAATATACGTACATACATAACTAGAAAACAATTGAAAGATTCCAAAACACAAAGCCTCAAGTCTCTAAAATACCAGCAACCATCTAAACAGTCAACGTTTCGCTAATTCAGGTACCATCAGGACATAAACCAAAAATCACATCTATGAAGACCAAATACAGCACATCTCATATCAACCGTCCAGAAAGACGCATCAAACAGAGACAGCACATCATTCCAAGACATCCAATCACATATTATGTGAGTATGTGATTGGAAGGCGAAACGTAGACTGGTTAGTTGTTTGTCGGTATTTTAAAGACTTGAGGGTTTGTGTTTTGGAATCTTCCAATTGTTTTCTAGCAATTAATTTATACCTTTATACCTCTTTTTGAGTTTTTTTCTCTTCTATATATATATATATATATATATATATATATATATATATATATATATATATATATATATATATATGTGTGTGTATATATTTTTTTTTCTATAGGCACTATAGACCATTGAGATCTTTGGCCGCACGATGTGGCATTCATATAGACATGTATTTCTTGCGGGAGCACAAACAGCCTGGAGGGGGTCACTCAACCTCGCGTTGCTTTGAACCATGGTTTCCATGATGCAGCCGCAGGCTATCCATAGCTTCATGATCGGCCTCTTTGGGGCCAATTCGGCTATGTCCTTCCCACCGACTCACTCGGGATCAAGGACAGTGACAAACCGGTCAAGATCCACGGATTATGGCTGTTCGGAGTCAGCAGCCGCATGAGAACCTATATTTTTTTTCCCACTGCCATCCCGACACCCCTCCCCCCTCTATATATATATATAACATGGTTAACTTAATTTGAGACTGTTTTTGAATACCACGAAACAAAAATTTAAGCTCTGGGAATACAGTACGGGTGCAGTCACGAATGTGGAAATTAACAATTACATATCTTGGACATCAAAATATGTAACAACAAAACACGCAGACACATTTATGAACTACTTTTTCTTGTTCGTATTACGTTAATCAAAACATTCCGTCCGAGAAAAAAACACAGAGTAGAGACTATTCTTTATTTAATTTATGCCTTCGTAAGATGAAATACAAGTGAATAACCTCGACATAAGACTTTGTGGTGGGGATGAACTACTTAAACTAGGAACAGTAGACACACTTGAGAGCAAGATAATGAGCTAGAGGAAATGTTTGGGGAAGGGAAGAAAAAGACAGTGTATGAAAACAATACTCCTCTGGACAAGATAGGGCAATGAATGGATTAATTACCAAAAGAAAGACGAAGTGTAGGATTGGTTAGGGCCTAAATAAATAAATAAAATACGTTAAACTGAATTTTTTATATCTGTTTTTTAAAATTATGGAAATGGACAACGTCTAGAGAAATATGTATTTCTATATATTCTGGGAAAATGTGTGAAACAACATAACCAAGAGAAAAAGGCTTAAAATATTAAATTTTTATCATACAGAAGTTGGTTTATTATTTTTTATAATGAAACTCTATGATCGACCAAGGAAAAAAGACCTGGAGATTGGCTAATTACAATAATGTAGCGGCTGAAATTAAAATGAGAATTGTGAATGCCTAGCTATGCTATTTCAGCAGTTATGTAGTCACCTCTTATCTAGGACAAACCATGCCCCACCTCTACGAAACCAAGATAGGACCAGTTCTCCTTTATGGTTCTGAAACATGGACTAAAAATGACGAGAATGATCTCCAGATATTCGAAAGGAAGATTCTTCCAAGAATATTTGGAGGAGTCCAAACTACTGGGCAATGTAGGAGACGATCCAACTGAGAATTACGCCATATTCGTTCAAATTAACAAATTGAGCAGCCTCAGATGGGCAGGACATGTGTCCAGGATGGGAAAGAAGGAAATACCGAAGAATCTCCTTACGAAACCACTGTACAAAGGCATAGGTTGCTTATTTTTGAATTTTTGTGTATTTTTAGAACTGAAGATGAATGTATAATATTCGAAACTAGTTTTCAATAAAAACAAAATTAGAGAAGTGGCAATTTAAAAGCCCCTAATTTAAATAATTAAACATTTTCAAGGTTTTTTCAATAGGATTATTGATATAATATCAAATAGAAAAAATTAACAATTAATTTTTGTGCATGAAATTTATGTTAAAATAAAATAATAAGATAACTCTATATTAAAACGCTTTTTACCTGTGGTTTCACACTTTTTCAGATGCTATTTTGTTTTTAAGAGCCATGATTTTTTGGATTTGTTGAGCAAGTTGAACTGTATGCTGTATATAAAACATGACCTAGGTGAGACTGAGGTGGAAAATCGATTGCGAATTGAATGGGTAATAATGGAATGTCAATATCAATCAGGACTAGATGCATTAACCGAGGTCTGGAACTGAGCCACTCACTGCGACCTCGATGTACGTCATTCATTAATCTACATGGACCGGGAGTCAGTGCAAAAAAAATATATTTCCAGTCATTATCAGAATAAAACTTTGACAGTAATTTTTTGAATCCGTATAGTATTGACTTAAAAAAATAAGAAATGCCAGTCGGATAACGCTAGTTGAAAAAATGATGGCAAAAAAACTCGAAATTTCAAGGCTATTTTTGGTTTTCATCTATGATTCCTAAAACTGCGTTTTGCTCGGTACGACTATCACGACGATTGTTCAACGATTCAGTTCTTAGAGTCCTTGAACGATAATCATAGAGCACTATAAGACTGTATTTCATAGGAGGTGCGTTCCTAGGACATAGCTCCTATGAAATGCAGTCTAATAGTGCTTTATGATTATGGTTGAACGACTCTAATAACTGAATCTTTGAACGATCGTAGTGATTGTCGCACCGAGGAAAACGTACCTTAAGCAACAAATTCATAGTAATTAAATTAAAGAACATTAAATACTGCGTCTAATTAGTATACCATAGTATAATAATATGCTAAAATTTGATGTTTCGAAACTATGGCCAACAACGATGATTTTGTCAAAAAAAAATACCACAAACTGTATTCTAGTCTGCAGCTTTTGGAAATGATTACTCTAAGAGAAGAAAAACGTAGAATAAAAGTTGTAGAGCATCAAATTCTGCGTCCATTGGACACAACAAGAAATTTTAAATTCGGTCAAGTACACTTCTCAAAATTGGTCATCTCCAAATCTATATTGTGTGGTTCATGGGGAGTTATTCCTTTATAACGGTGGTGAATTTGAATTTTGTCTGCTGGTGGGACGTCCACTCTTAATGTCAACGTCTGTACTTTTATTTGTGCTTGAATTAAATTATATCTAATGCGAAGCCAACTTAAAATCATCATTGCTGTCAAGGAATACAAAAGTAAGGTTATACATAACTTTGATTAGACCCATTCTTACATATGCTGCTGAAACGTGGAGTTTACTAACACCATCGCAAATGCATTAAGAGCCTTCGAGAGGAAAATACTTAGGAAAATATTTGGCCCCTTCTTCGATGAAGTAATTCAAGAATGAAGCATAAGAACATAATGAGCTCTACGACTTATACAACAATTGTTTATTTGTTGAAATTGTCAGCTTTAATAAAATCCCGCCGAATCGAATGGTTGGTACGCGTTCTAAGAATGCCAAAAAAGATGCTCCAAAGCAGAATTTATGTGACCAGAAGAAGAGGAAGGCCTAGGAGAAGATGGATGGATCATGTGGAGGATGACCTTAAACGGTTGGGAGTAACAAACTGGAAGGAAAAGGCTAAGGATGGGAGTATCTGGAGGACTATTGTTCAGGAAGCCAAGGTCCACCCCGAAGGCACAGGCAAATGGAAAAAAATGACCAAAGGACGTCTTAGGGCCCACATGCCAAAATGAAACGAAAGAGTCAAAACACGACTGAAATTACTGAACTATCTTTTTTCTAAGACTAATAATAGAAGTGAATTGATACCTATACTAAGTGAAAACAAAACGTTCGCTTGGAAGAAGAGTGCCTCACTACAAAAAAGTGAAATTTTACTAGAGAAGAGTGCGAAATTTGCCTATGTAGGTTTATCGCTGTTCCTCTCAACTTACAGATAAAACATCAAGTCGGATGTCACCCTCTTTGGTAAGTAGCTTGAGCTAAGTAATAGGGTATATAAAAAATAATGACAGTTTGTTTAACAAAAATTTAATATTTTTATTTCTTTTAATATAATACAAAATTAATATTCAAGATATAACCTCTTATGATAAAATGTTGTCAACCATATTTCATCCAGTTGTTCGATCCCATGCTGCTCCTCTCCTTGGGACGGCTGTCGAAATACTCTTGAACCACAATGTCAACCTCAACAAATTATTTTTTTTTTTGTCTTGAAGAAAGTGAGCATGGGAGGAAATAAGTGATAATATGATGGAACGATGTCTGGACTGTATGGGTTCGATTAAATTCTATCACCTGAAGAACCTTTTTCTGCGTTCGAATGAAATTTAGTGCTCGAGCGTTATTCTGCTATTACTTGAAGCACCTTAACGGTCTTCCAAAGCTGGTTAACACTGTGATAATTTCGCATGTTTCATATCTAACTGATCACAGTGAAGTTCGGAATTCGTAGAACATCCGTCAGAACCTCATGGAATCTCAGCAATATCCACTAATGATCACCCTGAGCCCATCTTCCTTCCCAAGGAGGTATCTCCTCTGCAAATATGTTTAAACCAATGCCGGATTTTTACGATGGTAAAGGACACCTTCACCTTCAGTTTGAATAATTTGATGTATTGCTTCAGCGGCTGTAGTTTTTTTAATTTTTTTTTTTTTAATATTACGAGTATTTCATAAGAAACCATCTTTCTTGTTCGGCTGCTGCTGATGAACTAAGGCTTTATTGCACGGATCAAATGTTTAAAAAGTTTAAAAACAAGCTTACTTAATCCTTAATACGAGAGTATTAGTTATCGGTAAACATTGAATGGTTTAAAGTGCCTATTTACACCTTTTAATACCTGCCATAAACGTTTTTTTTTTAAAAGTTAATCGTCTTTTTTTCGGTCATTTAATCATGGATGATGAATAGAATTGTAGCAGCCTTCTATAAAAAACAGTTTTCTTATAAAGTTTATGTGTAATAATTACATCATTAAAAAATAACAAAAAGTTTATTTTAAACATTATATTGGATTTGTAAATAAAAATCAACACAAAATATTTTTTCAACGAAAAGTGAACTGCAAAATTGGTACCTTTTGGTCACCTAACTAACATAAGAATAATATTATTACAATATTAAAAATAATTGAATGCTGTCTTTATAAAGATAGTCTTTATAACATAAATTTACTCTCATAGTTTGAAGGATACTATTATGTATGTCTAGCAAACTTATAATAAGTAATTAATAATCAACATTTTTTTTAAATGATAAATATTGAAACTAAAAAAATGAATAATTAGTACATTATAATTAGTATAATGATAATTAATTAGTAAAATAAAATGCCAATAGGCCACCAAATTCTTTTATTTTATTTCAAATTATTCGACTTTTCGGCCATCTTGGGCCATTCTCAAGTTAAAAAACGTAATTATTTTGTTGATATATAAATTTAATTTTAAGCTACAGAATCATATATTTTTTCCATTTCCATTAATATTAAATGGTTATTTCATTTATAAAATTCCTACGATGTAATGCACTGTATTTTCTTTTTTACATGAATCACGTTATTCTAATTTTCTCCCATCTTCTATTTTAAGTCTTATTTTTCCTATGGTAAAATATCGCAGAATACTAATTAAACTATTTATTGGTGCAAGGGTTGTAAAGATATGATTGTTTATAATTACCATTAATTGAATCATTTCGTTCTATTTGGTTGGCCATTGAAGCGTCACTGACTAAACTTAGGAGTGGGGAAAGATAAGCGGAGGGATGATTTATATTATGAAATTTAAATGGAGGGGGGGGAGGTTTGGAGATAAAATGGTTATTAGTTTTATTAATTTACTATTTGAAATTCTAATTTTATCTATTGCATTGGTGTAAAACGTATTTAAAGATCGTAATTACAATAGAAAAAATAATATTTAAAATTAAAGAAGAGGGAAAAATAGTAATGATGTGTTTCATTATGGTAGGAATTTGATAAATTAAATAATAGTTAAATAATAAATGTAAAAAAAATGTATCCTCTTACAGTATAATATTGTAATATGTATATATTAATTGCGTATATTAATTGTATAAATGTTTTTTACAGACTTTAGAATGGCCGAATTGTTGAAATAATTTAATATAAAATAAAAGAATTTGGTGACCTCATTACTAATTTACTATCATGGTAACAAAAACTAAAAATGCAACTAGAACAAAAATATGGCATTTTTTTTTTTTTCAAAGAAATAAACTTCAATAGAAGCTTTCCAAGCAAAATATTCTTGTATTGTGATACCCTTCTTCCAAATATGTCTCTTTGACTTAAATCAAACACCAATCGATCCAAATATATGCACTCTTTAATCCCGCTTCCATCATAGACTACATTAATATATCAGTAGACTAATAAAATAATCACAGCTGACATACCCATTAATACGTCGAAGTGATTAAAAAAGAGCTGGATGAGAGATCTCTGTGCATTAGGGCAATCGAAATGGTATCTGTGCCAACAGTGATTTTATATATATATAAAATCTATATATATATATATATATATAGATTATATATAGATATATATATATATATATATATATATATATATATATATATATATATATATATATATATATATATATATATACATTTATATTAAACCTTTAGTACTGGATGATAGCTCTGAATAATCACACGTGATAAACATTGTGTTAGTTTTATTTGTTTATGTTTATTTCAATTATCTCTTTGAAGTATTTTAAATCTTATTTGTGTTAGTATTTTCTTCTTTACTGTTGAAAGGACGTGTAATTTAATCCTTCGTCTAATAAAATCAAGTTAAAACAATCCTATTAAATAAATTTGCAGTCTTATTTAATTGACGTGACAGTGTCTTCAAGGAGGACACTGAGGATTAGATGCTATTTTAGTTTGGACGAGTACAATATTTTTAATCGTTTTATTAATCTCTTTGGACTAAATCAGGAACATACGGGAAGTTATGATCATTATCAATGATTTTATTCCAGATATAGTAAGGAGCTTTTAAGATTTTAGTAAGGATTGAAAAAGGGAAGAATTCGATGTTTTGTGGCGCCCAAACTTCTCATATACTATGAGTGTTCAAAGTCCAGATGTAGTAGTACTAGGTAGCGTAGCTGTTCGACAGGGATATTCAGAAAATTATTAAAGTAATATTAATTACTGTATGGCAGGACAATTCTGAAACGAAGAGTGAAGTTTATTTGAATGGATTCGTCGAAGTTTAATGTGAATTAAAAAGTTTTGAATGCAGTAAATGGGTCATTATTCCCTGAAAGTGTGTCATCGGCATATCTTATATATATATATATATATATATATATATATATATATATATATATATATATATATATATATATATTAATACGATTTAGTTGTTGCTTTTGAGAGGGAGAGGAGGAAATTGAAAAAAGGCACTTATATAACAAACGGATCAAACATGAATCAACGTCGGTTAATGTAAATTGTCTGTGATGTAAATTTATGTTACCCATTATGGACAGTTCTTCTTGTTTCACAGATAAAATATCTGATGTGGACAACACATGACCTTCTTGTACGCCTATTAAACTATAAATCGGTGGCTCAAAAAGTGATCCTCAATTTGGTTACTAGTTTTCGAAGATCGCAGTATCTCAAAAACAACACTCGGCGTCGCGACATCCATCTATTGGCACACACACACACACACACAAATAGGGAGGAAAACCAGTATTTCACACTAAATTTTAACGCTTAAAACAAGTAATAAAAATGTTTAATTGGATTGGAAACCAAATTGCGTTTGTAACCTTTATTACCGAAACATATGATTTATGTATTTAATTTAAATATAATTTTTGATGTAAGCTTATTATGACCTTCAAGTAAAGTACCGTTTTCGGCTCACTAATTTTAACCAAAATATAGTAAATACATTCACATCAATATAAAAGTCCTATTTACCAAATTTGAGGTGTTTTACATTATATTTTAATATAATTTTTTATGAAAGTCTAATATGACCTTCAAGTAAAGTACCGATTCCGGTTTTCCAATTTAGATCAAAATCTAGTATGTTATTTAAATCTATAGTTATTCTAAAGTTATAAATACAAAATTTGAGAAGTTTTGCAAAGTATTTTAATATAAATTTTGATGGAAATCAGTTATGACCTTCAAGTAAAGTTCCAATTCCGGTGATTAAGCAGTGACCAAAAAGGGAGGTTCACAACTAGATTTTACAAAAATTCTAAATACAAAATTTCAACTTTATACGGCTAACCGTTTTTGAGTTATGCGAAATACGAACGTACGAACGTACGTACAGACGCCACGACGAAACTAGTCAAAATGGATTCAGAGATGGTCAAAATGGATATTTCCGTTGAAATCTGAAAACCGAAAATTTTCGGGATTACAATACTTCCTTTACTTCGTACAAGGAAGTAAAAATGGTTCAATATACATTACCGGTCCATCTAGCTTATAAATCGTCTTTGCACGTAAGAGACAACAGATAAAGGACGTAAGCACTATTCAAGTGGACTTTTAGAAGAAATATTGTCTCTACCAGTCCCATAATTTGTTCTGAGTGGTTTGAAGCTAATGGAAAATCGTAACATACAACCTGGAGAAGATAGTTACATTCTGTTATGTAAAACTTAGTTAATAAATAATTTTTAAACAATTAATTCTTGATAAATATATTTCTTTTGAACTTTAAAGCATTGATTCTTATATATAATTATTATTATTGTGAATAAATATCTTTCTATAAATTGATTTTCATTTATTGCTTCTTACATCACATGTTTAGACGTTTCGGGGCATTTTTCTCTATCATCAGTAGCTTTCATACTATTCCTTGATTCCATTCTATCCATACTAGGTTGTTACAAAAGTCTTTGTGCATTAATTCATTGCTGACATTAAAGTCTCCATTTTAATCCTTATTCAACACTTATGTAAAAAATACACGTATCGTTGTTTATTTTGACTAAACCTTTATTTAATTATGTATACCAACTGTATCTACCTTACATTCCATTTTATAAATTTCACTGATAATGCTGGAAGAAAAAATTGTCAATCTTGGTCTTCTTAGGCATTACTTGAAAAAAAGGATTAAGTGGGAAGGCAACTGCTGAGGAAATTGTGCGGTGGAAGGCGAAAATGTGGTGCATCGTAATTACTACAGTGGCGTTTTGGTTCAGTCGGTTCGATTCTGGGAACAACAGTCTTCAAGGTAATGATTTGTGTTTCGTGGAATTATGAGGGTGTTTTGCACTTTGGTCTGGTTCCAGATGGCAGGGCTACTGACGTTTAGCTTTACTGTGAACAACTCGAAAGAGGATTTAGAGTTTTAAAAGAGGAGTCCCCTGCTTTGGTCAATTATATTAAAGTGATGTTTCAGGAAGACAATGCTCCTGCCCATCGTTCACTCTTAATCAAATAAAGATTCTCAGAAACGGAGGGTGGCATCTCACCCCACCCTCCATACAGCCCTGACAATACACTGTTTGGCTGTGGTCTTTTAGGGTCAATTTTCAACATTTTTTGAAAAGCTTTAAAAACAACAGGAATGCCAAACCAGGATGTAAGGAGTTTTCCTTGAAAACCAAGGACAACCAAATTCAACTTCTGGTAGAAAGATGGGTTAAAGTAATTGGCGATGATGGCCTATATTTTGAAGAATAATTTTAATGTGTAGATTTTATGCTGACATTTAAAACTTATTCTACACACAAAGTCTTTTGTAACAATCTAGAATACAGCGTGCTCCAGATAATCTGTTCCCTCATTTAAATTCTAGAACGTTTAGAATATCAGAATGTAATTTTGTTACATTCTTAGTTGGATCCCAATTGGATAACCTGAAGTTAGTTTGAGGTGTATTGCCAAGTTTGTAAACTACCGGAGTATTCCTCCAGCGACTCTAAATCTGGAATTTCCAATAGGATGAGGTAAATTTTTTTTTACGGATTCTGATAAGAAATGAAATTTTTAAGATATTATTTACACTTTACTAAGTATTAGCAGTGGCAGTAATAAATAAAACAACAGCAAAAATTATTAATTTTTTTTAACGTTTTGGAATTAAAGTAGACTCATTTAAAAGTGATTTTGATTCTCTTCAACGTTTAATTGTTAAAAAAAATATCTGATGTGGACAACACATGACTTCCTTGTCCGAACATTGCAGTATCTCGAAAACGACACTCGGCGTCGCGACATACATCAATTGACACACACTCTTATTTCTGGAGGTCTCATTCCGTTATTATATGTCGTTTTCCTTCAGTAGGTGACTAGTTTCCCACAGATTTCTTCATGTTCCGTGACAACTTTAAAACTGTCAATATCACTAGATAAAGCATTGGAAATCGACAGTTCGACATTCTAAGCGGAAAAACCCACTTAACTATTATCTTATTCTCCTACTGCAGACTTGTTGATCTCACAAATGGGGAGGAAAACCAGTATTTTACACTTAATTTTAATACTTAAAACAAGTAATAAAAATGTTTAATTGGATCGGACACCAAATTGCGTATTTAACCTTTCTTACCGAAACATACGATTTATGTGTTTAATTTAAATATAATTTTTGATGCAAGCTTATTATGACCTTCAAGTAAGGTACCCTTTTCGGCTCAACAATTTTGACCAAAATCTAGGAAATAAGTTTATATCGATATAAAAGTCCTATTTACCAAATTTCAGATGTTTTACATTATATTTTAATATAATTTCAGATGAGTCTAATATGACCTTCAAGTAAAGTACCGCTTCCGGTTTTTCAATTTGGACCAAAATCTAGTATGTTATTTGTATTAGTATGGAAATATTAAATACCAAATTTGAGAAGTTTTGCGTAATATTTTAAAATAATGTTTGATGAAAATAAATTATGACCTTCAAGTAAAGTACCATTTCCGGTAATCATGCAGTAACCAAAAAGGGAGGTTCACAACTAGATTATGTGATAATCCTAAATACGAAATTTTTACTTTCTACGGTTATCCATTTTTGAGTCGGTATCCATCGCATAACTTCTTTGACTTACAGAAATTTGCAAAATACTTAACATTTAAATATACGTAAATTTTTCCTCGTGTCGAATTAGTGAGTATAAGTTTACTTGAGTAAAATAATAAAACCTCACAATTTTTAGTCTATTATTTCTCATCTTGTTTGAAAATGCACTTCTAGAGCTAAATCTAAAGTTTTACTTTCGCTCGAACGAATTTTACATATCGCCAATTTGCTGCAACGACATATATCGGAAATCATGATTTTTGAGTCGATTCCACATGGATAATTGCAATGATTCGAACTTTTAACTATTAGAATGTCATTCCTGAGCTTTTTTTTTTTTTATTTTTTTTTTTATTATTGTAGTGTTTTGTATTATATTTTGACGAATTTTGACGTTGTTACAGCAAAAGAGCGATATGTTATCTAAATGAATAACTTTGTTTTACATTTTATCTCTAATAATGAAATGTTAGATATTCATTGCTTTAATATAATGTATATATGCCATGTCGGTTTGTATGTTGAGTTATTCCATATAATCTGTTGGCGTGGCATCCTGTCAGGAAACTCCGACATATGCCATAATATATTCATGCGTGAGTCACGTAATGCCACACTAATAAGATTTCGAAAAGTTTTGTTTATCTCCGCGTTAATTTGGACACACATTTAAAGTTGCCAGGTCACATCTATATAAAAATGAAAAAAAATAACATTACAATTAAGATTATATATCAATTCATAACAACGCTAAGTATATAACTTGAGTTCATTAAAATACGTTATTCTTACCATACCGAGTAGTTGGGTATAATATTGATATTATAAATTAAAATAAAATGATGATTTTTGCATTCGAAGTTTATTTATTTATTATTATTATTATTATTATAATGTTTCATCATAAGGCATGATAAAGGTATTGCATACAATATAGTATCCAAAATGTGTACGATTGTGTATACGAGTATATACACAATTTTACACATTTTGGGTTCTTTGTGAATGATTTTTCACGATTTGAATTTTTTACTGCACGCTTTTCGGGTTTTTTCTGTACGAAAATTCGGCCTCTAATTAGGAGTTTATCATCCAAAAAACATTTTGGATATTTTATATTGAATATTTTATTTCTTTTTATTTTTTTAAGTCTTAGGTATGATAATTTGAAAATATTTTTGGTTCTCTCTATATTCATAAATCGACCGGGAAGGATCGGAGCCCCGGATGACGGACTGACCGATATATATATATATATATATATATATATATATATATATATATATATATATATATATATATATATATATATATATACATATTTTTTTTCTTTCGATTTTTGGACTTAACGTATCTTGAAACATAAAACCTCAAATTTTGACGGGGGAGAGTATATTTTTTTCTTGGTTGAATACAAATATCGATTAAAATGGAAGTTTTCAATTATCATAATCTTCTTAAAAAATTCTCGAAAAACAAATAGAAAACCAAAAATACCTATAGAAATAATCTATATATAGAAATAACCTGTAAAAAATAGCAAATAGAAACATAAAACCTCAAATTTTGTCGAGGAAGATTATATTTTTTTCTTGGTTGATTACAAATGTTCATTATTGAAAATAATAGACTAAAATGAAACAAGTTTTCAGTTATCATAATATTCTTAAACAATTCTCGAGGAACTAATATAAATTTTTCCTTATTTAATATTTAAATTTATTAAAACATTATTTCTGTCAATTATTTACGAATCCAAACAGAGAAAACCATTTTATTGCTAAAACGACATGTTCAACCAAAAGGTAGGAGCAACAAATTTATCTGAAATATATATTAAATACTAACTGATTTTTTATAAATAAAACCCTCAAATTTTGTGAATATTGTACAGAAATAAAATGTTTATAAACTAAAAAAAATATTTTAAATTCCCCGGTTTTCTCCGCAGCTGCTGGACTGTCTGTTTTTTTGTCTTTAAAGCCACTTGCCACCGCAGAATGATCCTCGGAGGTCGATATTAGAAGTTTCATTTGCCGATATCTCGGCCATTTATGTAGATAGAGGAAAAATATGTTTTGAAATAATTATTCTATTTTTTTTTTTAATGTTTTATAGTACAAATCATTGTGTAATAATTTAAAGCATTTTAATAAAATGAACAGCTGGACATACCCAAAATCAGTTGATATTTTGATTTTTTATAAATTAATTACTAAAATTTGTTAAATTGTCTAAAATTGAAAGGAAAATGAGATCAAAATCGATTTTTTATAACGACGTATCGTTTTCGGTGTTTTAATTTTTTGATGTTTTAATTTTTTGCCATCACTGGTCCTAATGTCTGTTTAAAAATAGCAACTTTAACTGTGTAATTAAGTTTTTCTTTTTTTCCCCCACTTAGTCAAGTATCCGTGATGAATCCTTCCTACCTTTTAAGATAAGAAAAATGGAGTGTTGTAAGACGCCCAAGGCCGGCGCAGTGCGGCTGGGCGGTGGAGGCGATATATCAATGAAATTATGAAGATGGCCCCTAAACAGGGTTCCCTTGGCATGCGAATACGAAATAAGAAGGTTGGCGCTCGGTAAGGACCTCAGCAGCAGAAAAAGTGCATTAGCAAGGCAAAGCTGAGTAAAGCAACTTTTTTCCCCCATCTCGAGGCCAAGTAATACCCGGTACATACCAGGGAGAACTCCTAACAAATTGCCGTGTACTCCTGGGTCTTGCCCTCCGAGGTGATGGATAGGTAAAAGGTGTAGAGGGAATGTCTGAGTCTGTGTTTACATCATAATTGATATATATATATATATATATATATATATATATATATATATATATATATATATATACATACACACACATGTACATATATGCATTTAGATCAGTCGCAAGACTTATATGATTTTCCTGCCACAGATTTACCACTTCTGTTTGTATAGGATTTTCCTGTTAATCTGTATCATTTTACTACATTTTTTTTTTTATGTTTGTCGTTCAGTTTTGAATCTCTTTTTACTAGAGGTTTGTTATATGCAGTAGAATAATCGATATTTTCCACAAATCGAACTGATTCATGTTAATGCTCATCTTATTCATATGATGATGCCTCAGAATTCATTAGGAATTCATTAACAACGTCAAACTTAAATAGTAGTTATTTTTAATTCTTAATCAACATTCATATTTATTTATCTATTTTTTCTTTTTTTGTGGCGTGTACTAATACGTTAGGTTAGAGTCACTATTCTTTTATAAGCTACAGTATCAGTACAACTGTAACAATATCATTTTGTGTATTGACTAGTCAACAGTGTGTTATATCAGGAAGGAGATGGTCTTGATGGCGGCCAAGAATAAAATGAAATTTTTGTAACTATTTATTTAATGCCAACATTAAAATTGTATTCTTTTCCGCAACCCGGACCATCTCCCTCCTGATGTAACTGTAGATAGAAATAAATAATATCCAATAAGTATAAAAAATATAATACATAATTATATATAATATATAAAATACATAAAAATCTAATAGTTTTTCAAAAGAATATTGACCAAATAGGAAGCCCCTTATTCAACTATGGTGTACAAACACAAAAATAAAAATTGTGGCTTACATATTGAAATAAACAAATAAGAATTATAAATAATATAAAAATAATAAAAGAATCTTGTGAACCAATATAAACGAGTACTAATAAAAAAGGCATGTTTAAAAAAATCTTTATCGTTAAAATAAATAATTATTTCTCATAGTGAGAAAAAAAAATATTAATCTATATATATATATATGAATATACATTGTAAATACAGAAAAAAAAGCACGTAGAAAAAATAAATAAAGAAAGAGAATCAATATCTAAAAACATTGATTAAAAAATTAACAACATAAAGAGCAAATCCGAATTAATTTTTAATCAAATTGTAAATAAAAATTGTTGAAAAAATAATTCATAAACAAAAATAAAAGAATCCCTGAGATTAACAAAGCAAACAACGAACTACATGAACAATGAAATGAAATATACATAAAACGTACGTAGTGAGAACAGATGCATTACAGTATAATACTAAGGTTAGCCAGCGTCCGACTGGGTCGTGAGCGTGTGTGTGTGTGTGTGTGTGTGCGTACGTGCTTGCGTGCATGCGTGGGTATCCAACCAACGCCCTTCCTATGTCTTCAATCTCCTCCAATCCTCAAGTCCTCTATTCTTAATAGATACTACCTATTATTCTATTAAATTATACTATTATACCAATACCTATTAAATATATGTGTGTGAGTGTGTGTATGTGTGTGTGTGTGTGTATATGTATTTGAACTCTTTCTAAATTTGTTGCAAAATAATGACATTCCCATGCTTCGGTGTTGGAAGAATGCATAATCAGTTGAAATGCTTAAGCTGTATTGGGATGTAGGGCAGTCGATAAGGCTGTTTGTTTTTCCGTGGAATTGGTTAAGAGTTATACAAACCTCTGTTTGTGTTTTATAGCACAATGCTGTCTTTTCAATTCCAATGGCAGCTCTAATAAAAATGCAAATAGCAAATCTCACTGTCGAATACTGATAAGTGCTCCTTTCCGTTTTTACTATGTACAGCTGAAAAAGATTTTAACTAAATATGGTAATGTTTTACACTTTGAAATGACTTCGGCAGTAATTTATTAAGTAAAATATATTCAAAGGACAAAATATAAGCTGAAATAGCGCAGATTTTGGTTAGTAATTGTATCATTACATAAATATTGAGATATAATTTTTCCTTCTTAGACAATGTGATGTAGTTTTTCTTCCTTTCTGTCGTGTTTGGAGTCATTTACTGAATTATTTATTCGACTTTATATCGATTGCGTACCGTTTATGAGGTCATTGTCTTGGACCGCCTAGCTTTGGCCGATTTCCAGCTCAGTTTTCTAATGGCATCGCTGCTGCAGCTCCGGTTATAATTTTATTTCTTGTTGTGCCGCAGAGTAGACTCTGCTATATATTTTATGTCCTGCTTCACGAAATTACTATAATAATTATAAGGGTATTTTCCGTTTCGAGTACCGCAGTCACTAAACGGTGATTTCTGTGATAATGTCTATTATTTTTCATGCTTAATTTTAAACATCTGCTGTTATTATCAACTAACCTCGTTACCTGCTTTGTTTACACTACAAAGTTCTAAATTCTAATTTCTCAACACTTGTTACTGATTTGTTCGTTTTTATATGGATCAGAGTATGTGGCATATGGATCTGCATACCTCATCGAAAAATGTGTCCATATTGTCACGATATGGAGCCTCTACATCAAGGGGGTTTCATCTGTAATTTGGAGGTATAGAAGAAGAACATGTTATACTACAATACATCTATGACCTGGAACGTGGTTTCAAGTTACCATTTAGGACGTTACTATGGTCTATACATTCTTGGGCGAGTATTCTACAATTGTGCGAAAACCAGTTACAAATGAAACCTGAAGATTTGGATTTATAAATCGTTTTATATTGCATATTTATTTTATAGTTTAACAATTTAAATAAATGTTTATATTTGTTGGTCTCTGCATACATTATTAATTACTAAACTTTAGCATCATTTAAACTAGTGATCACATAAATCACCGGTTAGAATTAAATACTGCGGTACTTGAAACGGAAAAGACCCAATTATATATATGTGGTTCTACATTCTTATTATTGAGCCAATCTCTTCCGAATCTGTTCACGCTTTTTTGGTAAAGTGGTAAAGAGTTGTATTGTGGTCAATGATTTTTATGAAGTTTGGAACTCTGAAGTTGCTTGACCTGAATGTTATTTTTTTTAGTTAAATATTCTATCAAAAGTCAGTATATCGACATTCGATAAATTATTTTCAAAAACTGCGGAAATTGATTGGGGACATCTCTTAGTAGGGGCATAGATTATTTGAATTTTGATTGAAAAGTCTGATTTTTAAAAATCTTTGAAAAGGAAAAATTCACATTATGAAGGAAGCTGAATAACCTTTAGATGTAGAATCTAGAACTTTTTTTTTTATTTTTTTTTTTTTATGAAATGTGGATATGATACAGAAGAAAGGGCTGAATCATATTTTTTTTTCAAAATGGAGTTATACATATCAATATGTTCATATCGTTCAGTGAAATAAGATGATCAGAAGAAACAGCCTGAATATAGATAATTGATGAGTGTGGAGTGTTTGAAGAATTAAGCGAAGAAAGGTTTGATTTTCTTTAAATGCACCATGGTTGACTCTCCCCTTTTCTTCTGTGGACCCTTCTTGTTTGAATATTATTTTATGATAGTTTAATACCTATTAATCTCAAATGGTTTTTCAGCATTTTCCGCTTTAGGACTAATCCATATATGCCATTATTACACGATTTTTTTTCTTTAATTAAAAAAAAATTTGTTGACGTAAATATATCCAACCTAATAATTTTAAAGGAATAATTTTGTTAGGTTTAGTTGAACATATTTAAGATCGTATAATCCAATCATTTTCATCCTTTAGTCGAAAATATGTTAATCTAGACAAAGTAATACCTAGTATAAAATCAAACACAAAAACCAATATGTTTCTCTTCGGGCTACTAGAAACTGTTTTAGTTCACAGGTTCAAATTCTTTGCTATCTAATGTGGGATCGAAAAATAAATAAAATAATATATTAATTTATGTTTTATTAATACCCAGATCGATTCCAGAATCACATAACCTATATTTGCTAATGAAGGTCTAGCAAAATATCTATATTATTTAACTTTAATTATCCTCGTCATTGGTGCTTTGCACATATCGTCATTCTTGGCCTTGTCATCAAAGAGAAGACGAAATATATGAGAGTTGGAGGAGGCGGGGCAGGAATGAAGGTTCTAGAGCGGATAAGTTTGAGAGGGTGAGTACCTTCACATACTTGGCAACTGAAGTGAACTCTCAGAACTATCTTTCCCAGGAGATCAGGAGGAGGGTCGCCGCTGCCAATCGATGCGGCTTTGGCCTGGCGGAGCATTTCAGGAACAGATTCCTGTAGATTAGAACCAAGTTAACCTGTATAAGTAGCTGGTGCATCCATTACATATGATTAAGAACAGGACCGGCTCTAGATTTTCTGGCGGCCTAGGCAAACGTTCTGCGCCCCATAATCTTACGCCCCCAGCCTCTCCTCCAACCCTAAACCGAACTAAGGTCACCCCTGACTTAAAAGGATGGATTATATATAACAATTAGTGAGATTCTACTGCTAATAATTAATAATTAGTGAATTCACCTGTCAACACTTGAAAGCTTAAAATTTCCTCTTCTTCCTCTACACAAAGATCTGAATAATTATGAAGCAATGATAATAAAGACGAAGCGGTATCGTTCAATGTCTCACTTCTCCCTTTGGAAAGGTTTGTTGACGTCAAATCAGTCAGAGGTGGCGGAACGGTGGGAAGTAGCCTTGCAACTGTTGAAATTGTTATTCCCATTTTACAATATCAAAAATACTCTTCTGTAGCTCCGACTTAGTCTTGCGAAAACTTGTGGGGCCCAGGCACACGTACGTTTTTGGTTAGAGAGAGAAACATTTATTTTTATTAATAATATTGGGTTGCTATAAAAAAAAAAAAAAAAAAGATGTGTGTGTGTGTGTATGTGTGTGTGTGCGTGTGTTCAGCGGTTTTCGTTTAATTTTCTACTTTTTATTTATTTTTCTCTTTTGCTAACTAGATTCTTTCCATTAACCCTTAAAAACGTCTTCCTCTATTACATTCCTCCAGACACTATCCTCTCTAACAGGACCAAAATTTCTTCTTAATATGGACCTTTCAAAAACCAGAAGCCTTGTCTTGTCCATTTTCGGCCAATGGACCAGTATAAAGTTGATAAACCGTAAATAAAAAAAAAATGGCGCCCTTGAGTCCATTGAGTTGATCTGTTGCCTTAAAATGGACAAGAAAAGGCTTCTGGATTTTGAAAGGTTTATATTAAGATTTTTTAGTCCTGTTAGGGAGGGTAGTGTCTGAAGAATAAGAAATAATGCGGAGCTCTCAATTATGTATGGAGAATGCACTGCAGTGAGATTCTCAAGAAAGTCCTGCCGGAGGAGCTAAATGACAAGAGAAGAGTGGAAAGGACGAATATTACATGGTTAGACGCTGTCTCCTTCGGAGTACCCGAAACTGGAGTACGGTGGCCGCAGACTGGCGAAGGCTGTTGGAGGAGGCCCAGGTTCGGTGACGGGTTGCAATGCCAACTATGATGATGATGAATCTTTGATTATAAATTTCTGTACCGGATCGGAATACCTTCATTGAAGTATCTACTCAATCATCCTGACTGATTTGGCTCAGTTCCAAATCTCTTCCGGAAAAATATTTAGGAAAACCCGGATTTTAACAATGTTGGTATAATCAAGGAATCAACCAAATCATTGACATCCTATTCATTGAATATATTAAAACATCTTACGGACAAAACATTAAAGCGGATGCCCCTCTTTAGCGACCTCAATTACTCGATCAGGCAAATAAATGTTGAAAGTTCTAAAGCTTTGAACAGGTGGTTTGACCGCTTCATATCGAGCCACATACTAATTTGTGGTCTTGTTGTATCTACCTCAATGATAAATTAATTTAAAAATTCATTTTTTTTTTATGTAAGATTAATAGATGCATAGAAAACGATTACTAAAAATTTAATAATTTAATGACAGTTATATTCATCAATGCTTACATGTCTAATATTTGTTTATAAAAAATAAAATAAAAAATAATGAGGTGGATATTGGTCTGGTGTTTTAATTTCATCTCATAAACATATCTTGTTTATCAAATTACCTCCTGGCAAGAATATTAATTACTGAAGTAAAACACAAAAAACAAAAACCTTGTAGAAGAAACCTGGAATGAGTATTAATATTATTAACTTTTTTTTATACTTCTTTATTTATTTATTTTGAAACATTTATGTATTAATTATAAATTTTAACATAAGTATCATAGCTAGATTTTTTAAATTAAAAATAACTATTTATTGCACACACAATCTTATATATTATTTTTTTTTCTTTATAGTTTTTGTTTTGCTCATTTGATGGTGCATGCAATACGATAATATTAACCATACATAATATGCTCCTTCTACTGGAATCTGTAACTATAGTTCTACCATTACTAGAGTACAAAATATATATCTTAGGTAAAATGTAATGCATAATATATATGATATATTTTGTAATATATGCCTATTAATAAAAGCAACTATATAATTTAGAAATAAAATTTCTGATCAAAATGTTGATAACAGAGCTTCTTTTATTATTTCTTAACTTCAATCAGTTTAGTTTTATTTTGATTTCTCTTAGTATTTTTCTTTTTCAAAAGTTTTTAACAAATTTTTAAAATTATACCTTGCACAAAAAGTTAAAGATTTTTGACAAATTTTCCTTTATTTTCATTCACTTACAAAAACACACACAAATACAGATATTTCCTTTAAAATTTATGTGAGTTTTATATTCTTATAAAAGTTCAATAGCTAAAAGAAAATCCTGATGCTTAGATACATTGTTTTCGAGAAAAATACTTTCAATATTGAAGATAAAATAAGTCATTCTTATTTATCGATGGTCTATAATGAAAAATTTATATTTCAAAAAAAAAATTGGGTTTTTATGGGTTTTGAATGAAAACTGATCATCGTTCATGGTCATGGTTACCTTCAAAAACAGCAAAGATATGTCATGCATTCAAAGTATTATTAATAAGGGAAACCTAGGTCAGATTTAAGCCTTTCAATTCAGTTTTTTTCACCTTTTGTAAACTAGGGTTTTCGCAAATGGACCCATTAATAATGAAAATAAATAACTATTGATGCATAGGTAGGAATTGATTTTAACTTTTTGACGCTAAATTAGCTGTTGTAAAAACTCCTTGCACCCGATGAGCGACGAGCAGGTGCCACATTTCTTGTGTACACGAGGCGATCACAGACAGACAGACCTCCTCCAACGCTCACTCAGCCTCCGACTCTTAGCCCATCTTAGGGGGGATCACTGCTCCAGCTGTGCGGGTAGAATGAAGGCGTCCAGGTTTCTGTAGATTTACTCAATCTAAAATAAATATTTTTTATTTATTTTTAATATTATCAAGTAATTGTATTTTTATTTTATGTACCCAAAGAGGATAACCGCTACTAATCTTTTGGTTTAATTATTGCCTGGTTTTAATGCTTCAAGGCAAGAGTAGAAGACAACAGCCCCACATTCACACAGCCCTTTCTTCATTCTCTTGGCAAAAACAGTATTTTCTAAACAGATAAAGAGATTATAACCAGATTCAATTAAAGTGGAAATAGCTGTTTTTCATAAAATCTCGAAGGTCGACGAAAATGACTGAACATTTCATCTAGGATAGAGAAACTGCATGTCCTGACACTGCATATGATGCGTTTATGAAGTTGCATTTCCAGATTCGTAAGCAACGACATAGCCTTCATCACTGAAATGGCCTTTCATGAATCATAAATAGCTGTTGTATAGTTTGACAAATCGAACTTGGTTGCTGATAACTAGAGTCATTGTCTGTGATGAATAGTCCTTTTCTTAGAATATCCTGTGCCTTCAACATCCTTAGCGGAAATCGTTAGGGAATCTGCGCATGCGAGGTTCACTATCGTACACTATTGTAGGCAGTATTTCAGCCTGTGCTATTATGATGTTCAATAGCACCATGTTGGGGTCTTCATGCGCAGCTATGACATGATTGTTGACGAAGTCCAGAGTTCAACAATACGCTTCCAGTCATCTCCTCCTCGTCAGGTCGAAAACTAGGCCACCTATCCACCCTGCCACTCTTCTCCTGATGGGTCCTACTCCTAACATTTCAAAGCTACTCTCTATTTTTAAGATAGGTCCTATTTCTATGAATAGATTTGTTTTGGCTATTCTGGCATTTCCTGGGCTCTCTCTCGACAGTTAGGATCGCCGCTGCAGTCATCAGCTGCCAAACTGTCCGATGGTAAGGTAAATTCTTTATCATTTATGCATAAGTATGGGTTCCATATTTTTTCTCAATACTTATCGTTAACCTCATATCCATACAGAAGACAGTTTTTTGTTACCAAATGGTAAAGAAGTGTAGGTATCTCACTTGATGGACATTTTTTGGAGACCTTAAAGTCCCAAAAGTGAAAGTGAACTCTTGAGTGAACACTTAGTAAAAGTCTAATTAATTGAATAACACTCAGGTTAATCAGAACATTCATTAAGACCTGAAAAGGTCCATGATTTTTTTTTTGTTGGATTTAAATCAACTGTCTAGTTTGTGATCGATTTTACGAAACATTTAAAAATAGAAAAATAAGAAAATTTTCACTTTTGCTGGTGCAAGTTGTACCATAACTAGAGATGTTAAAATTTTTTATTAGGTTCACTTTCTATATATACTGTGTAAATAAATATCGATTATATTGCTCACAAATACAAACAATGTATTGTGGTAAGTGCAATTTACATCGAAAATGTGTTAAATGCATATATGAACTTAATCTAGTCAAGAAAGCTCATGTTTGTTAAGTTATTTCTAAATTCTTATCTTTGAAAAAGACTTTTTCAAATGCGATAAGTGCAATATAGTTCAAATGATGTTGAGAAAAATGTTGTTAAAGAATTACCTAATTCGCACTTAACACTTAATAAAATTTTTTTTTAAATTATAGTATGTGTATGTATATTCATAATCTGCATGGTTTTGTTGCAAAAAGTATCTATTTTCGAAGAAAAAAAAAGAACTACTAAAAGAATATACCTTTATACTAAAGATAATGTATGAATTTTTAAATTGCCGATTTTAATATTATTTAATCAATAGCTTAGCCCCACGGTTTTACGGGCATTAAATTTGGATTGCCACATAAAATATAAAATAACCTTTTAGATAATAACCTATAACCTATAAGTTGTTCAGCCTCATTTGTTGCAGACATTTTCAAGGAACAGGGTCAAAACTACTATTAATGGTTATAAACGTTAATAAAGCTACACTAAAATTCATAAATAATAAATTCATTTTATTTAACTGTAATTATTTTTAATGTATTAATATTGGAAGTATGTTTTTGCTTAAAGTGTTAAAAGTTATGTCATTATGATTTATTATAAGTTCATCTTTTTTTTTTCTTTCTTATTTGTTTATTTATTTTACTATTTGCTCATTATCTTATTCTTTTTTGTTCTACTCTAAGACTCTGAAGCTCTACTGGTTTTACCTGTAATATTGTTATAAAGGGATATGCCCCGGAATAAATAAAGAATTTATTATTATTATTATTAAAATTAAGTTTCACGTTTCACACACATTGTCCGTCCTTATCCTTCCATTTTATTTACAAAATAACGTTTTCACATTTAAAAGTTTTATTTAAGAATGCAATGGAGGGGAGGAGGAGGAGGAGAAAGAGGGGTAGTGCGGTAAATGAAGGAAAACACATAAGTGGAACTGTGTGCCAACGTTTCGGCCATAGTTGTAAGCTTTCATCAGAGCTAAGTATAAAAAAAAATATATAGTATAGAACATAAAAATATGACAGTAAAAATAGGTATACAGATATATTTTACAAACTTCTCATTAAATTTCATCTACGATCAACTACATCCATACCAAAATTAAAAAGTTTGTGGTAGTCAACTTGGTCCAACGGGTATGAAGTTGTGATCGCAACGAAAGCAGAACACTTTTTCTCCTTGCAATTTACATATGGTTACTGCTCCGTTCCTATGGGTCGTAGCGTGATGTTGTAAATCCTAAAGCCTTCCTCAATAAACGGTCTATCTAACACAAAAATATTTTTTTAAATCGGACTCGAAGTTCCTAAAATTAGGGCGTTCAAACATACAATCTCTTCATGTTAACGTAATAGTATAGATTTTTAACTTACTTTACATGATATAAAGAATTCATTAGTACTTTTTGAAATTTAAATAATTGTTTTAAATAGAGAGCGGAATTAAAAAAAAATGTATGCCAAAATAAATGAGTACTAGACATATGTACTTAAGAAAGCATTAAGGTACCTCCGGACAATGATTTTCTTAATTTGAATTATTACAGTGAAATCTTGAAATTAATCACAGCTATAAAAAAATTGTCTCGAATTAATCCAACTCAGGACCACGCTAATCATTTCTTCTTTCTCTTTTCCTTTCTCTCCCTCCAGACCTCCTTCATCCTCTTGGAGTGCTGAGTCTTCCTCTCTTCCGACCACTTCTTCCGTTCTTTCCTCACTGCAGGGACTCTCATTTTGTGAATCTGTTTCTGGAATCGAATCCTGTCCAAACAATCCTCGTTTGTTATACCCAATTTTCCCATTTCAACCTTAATCTGCTCTGGGTAAACCTTTATATTTTTGAGGTCAAACACATAATCAAAGATTTGCTTATTTAATCTGTTCTTGACCATCCTTACCATATATATGCCCGAAATATTTCAATCTTCTTTTTCGCATCGATGTTTACATATCTTTCTCCCTTTTGTACAATTTCCGATTATTCCTTAGTCTGTAATCTTCCTCTACTTTCTTTGGCCCATATATATTTCTCAAGATTTTCCTTTCTGTTTTCAATAACCCCTCCATATTTGTGAACCCTATTGTTTCAGCCCCGTTCAATATCACCGGCTTTACTACAGTCTTCTAGTGCCTAACTTGTGCCCCCAAGATAAATTCTTTTTGTTATATGTTTTTTGTCGTGAATCTTAATCTATCTAATTTCGTTTCCCTAATATTCATTAATTGCCTATCCTCTCCATTGTAATTTACACATTCCCCTAAATACTTAAATTGTTTCACAGTCTTAATTTTCGCATATTTTGTTTCAACCTTCTTCCCTATTGTTTTATCATTCGTCATTATTTCGGTATTCATGAATGAAATTTTTAAAGCGGCTTTTTCGGCTGCCAAACATCTAACTTCAATTCCATTCTTTCCCCTTAATTTCACGCCAGGTTTATGTTTTTCTTCAAAAAGTTTTCATCACCTTGTCCAATACCACATTAAATAAGATTGATGACAAACCACCCCTTGCCTCAATCCTGTTTTTACTTGAAACGGTTTGGTTATTTCTCCCCTGAAGTTAACTTTCGAGTACGTGTCGGTTAATTAAATGCCAATTTAATCAAATTCAGCGTTCAAGAATTTTTAATAAAAATTCTATCCACCGAATCATATGCCTTTTGAAGGTATTAATATTATTATTATATCATATTTTTGTTTATATTGCTATAGTAAGTAATATTGATACATGCTACTTGATTTGATTACCTTTTTGCTAGAAGAGGGGTTTAGCTCATCTTCACCCAAATAGATTCTTTATTGGGTTCCGAATTTATAAACTAATGCAATTTTTTTATGAATAAACTATTAATTTATAGCCATATATGCTTTAATGTAATGGAGGAATATTTTTAAGCTAGTAACAACAGACAGAGGTACAGTTAGATGGATAGGGTTGTTTTAATAAATGATATTAATTTTCAAAAATGTTAGAGGAAAATTATATCTAAAGACGTATATTATAGTTTTTTTGGGGGACCGAATGCCTTTTTAGTCGTATTTTCCCCGAAAAAATAGACTATTGCAGTGGGTCGAAGGTCGACGGTAAGCTCCGTTATATCCGTTTCATAATCTCTAGAACACGATTATGGAAGATTTGGAGATGTCTGATATATATTTATATTTTTCCCCCCGCTAAATTTGAGCACCTCCAGTGCCCTCCAGTGCACCCCAGTCCCCCTTTGGGTCAAATGAGCTGAAATTCGGTATGTAGAGCTTTCTTCAAGGCAGAACGATACCATTAAAGAATGGGTAAATTCCAATCAAAATTTGGGTATGTTTACCTGAACTTTCGGCGTTTTTTAAGTTTTGCGCATCGCTACAGCTTCTCCATATTAGTTTATAGGGGTGAAAATTTGTATGTGAATTGAGTTGGTGTTGGGGAAGTATGCTTTGGGGGTCTCGACTTGGTTCCCCCACCCCCTGCGTTTTCCGATTTTTTAAAACATTTGCGCATATTTAAAACTTAAATATATGGCTATTTCAACTGTTTCAATGCCTTATTAGTCGTATTTTCCCCGAAAAAAATAGACTACTGCAGTGGGTCGAAGGTCGGCGGTGAGTGGCCGGAATGCGTTTATTGTCCGTTTCATAATCCCTAGGAATACAGAAAGATTTTCTGTATCGAAGGTCAGCGGAGAGGCAGAACCATATAATAAAAGTACGTGTAAATTTCGTTATGTTAGAGAACTGTCTTTTATGGGCCTCAATTCTTTTCTTATTCCCCCGTTTTTATATTTTTTTTAACATGAAAATACGACTTTAGTGACGGAATTCTACTGCTCACGGATTTTTTTTTTTATATCAACTTGGCTGGGTAATGGTTTTTATTACAACTTGAAACAGTGCAATTCAGGTGTCTTACCAAAAGGTTTATAAGCTATTCTAGCTTATAACCTAATCTATTAGAAAAGTGAGATCTATTCCATGGCACCCTTGAAAATATGACAACCCTTTCATACCTACCAGAATCGAACCTACATCCTCATCTGGCTGCAGCTTGCCGTTCACAGCTGCCTTAAATTTTATTTTTAATTACTATTTTAACAATGAAAACCACTGAAACAATTTATAATTTCAATATATATAAACAATTTTATTATATAATATGTTTTTATCATTATATTAAACTGATTATTTAATTGTTTTTTTTTCCAGGTAAGTTGGCGTTGTAATGGCCTAATCAATAAAACAGGAAAGTTTAGGTATGATTTTGACATTATTATTTATATAAGTAATATTTAACTGAACAGTTGACCACAAAAACCAGAGGTCTCATTGATATTTTTGTGAAATTTAAAAAGCTTGCCTGGCTCTAATGATTCTAAAAAAACACCATTAAATTATTCGATTCTATTTCATCGTAATTACCCATGAAGCGGTATTTTTCTTAATTTGAATGAAGACCACAATAGAAAAGACGACTTTCGATCGTTTTTTTACATAAAATAAAAATGCTGACCAGAAACTAATAAATTTCGACTTCTCTGGTTTAACCATTTCAGTGCCAACGACGATATATCGTTGTTCATAACATTTAACAAAAGAGCCAACTACAAATAATTTATTAGTATAATATATAATATTTTTATTATATTATATATATGTAGTGTATGCGATGGCTTTATATTCGCATTGTGAGAGAACTTTATCTCAAAATAAATTTATAAAAGTGCAAGTAAATACACAATTAAAGGATATTTTCGGTTGGCAATAAAAGAGTTAATATAATCAACTCTCCATATTGTTTTGTTTTCTCTGTTTCGTCTATTTTTTTATTTGAACTATCCAGAAATTATAAATTAGTATTACATTTTTTATGAGTGTTCCATTCATCTTAAATTAATTTATATTACTTCAAAATTTTAAATTAAAATTATTTGGAAATCAAAATTTCTAAGTAGAAGAGCGAGGAAGGAAGTAGGAAAAATAATATCGGTATGTTAAATCCAGTGCTCTGGAGCGGAAACATTTTATGCGAATGTGAAAAACTAATAAATAAGGTCCTAGTAGAAAGCCTAATACTCCATAGCTCTGAAACGTGGCTTTTAGAAAAATCACAGGGCAAAAGATTCCTGGTTTTGGGGATGGATTTTTGGAGGTCGGCCAGAATCTCAAGGTCGCAGCGAGTCAGAAATGAGACTGTTAGAGTGAGGATGGAAGTAAGAAAGAATGTCCTGGATAGGATTGGAATATCGAAAATCGATATATATATATATATATATATATATATATATATATCGGAATTAAAAAATCGATATTTTCTATCGATATCTTAACATCCGATATATCGATGATATCGATATTTTTCAACGATATATCGAGCTATATTACAGGAGAATGTCGATAATTCATATCCCGGTAATTCGTATAGATTTTCTGGTCTCTTGAAAATCTCTCTATATTTCGTATAAAAACACTGCAATCCAGTCTTTTCGATAATTCGTGTTTATTTTCGTCTTCCAAGTAATGCAAACGTCTTATAACTCGAATTTCCAAATAAAAATTCTGGTTAACTCTTAATCTTTTCAAGAGGATAGGCGGGTGAGATAGAAACCGTTTCTATGATTTTTTTTCTATTTTGATCTTTTATTTTTTAAAATTGTAAACAATCTGTAACCATATTGTTAGCCGCCAACATGGATTGATCTGAACAATTAAGTTCGCTCATGACTGGCAAACCTGCGAAACCAAGGTGTTTTAAGAACAAAAACGCTACCGATAACCAATCTTGCAAACACAAAATCATGTACCACAAGCGAAATTTTCAATGAATGGGTATATATTGAATAAAAAACAGCGAAAATTTTCAACTGTCTATTGATAATTGTACGGCTCACAACAGTACCATATCACTCAGTGATGTTAATATTCTGTTTTTGCCATCCGACACAGTCAGGCCTTAAAAATCTAGACGTCCGCCATGTTGGAATTACAATTCTGTAGTTTTACCAGTAAATATAAGAATAAACAATATTTACTAATCTATACCAAACAATAATTAGTAGATAAAATTTATATACAAATAATGTTAATTAATCCTAAGTAAAGACAAATTGATAATTATGTAAGTGATTTTGCTGCGATGTATATCAAATAAATTACACGCTTTTAAATGAATGTTTTGAGAATACACAATATACTCGGAAGCGTTTTAAGATAATTAAATTTTTTAGAAGTTTGAAGGTTTTATTATTGAAAAACTCCTAGAAAACTATAATATATGAAATATAGCTAAAAGTATTCAAAATAAAAATATTTTATAACATTTTTTTTTAAAGTATAATTCTTTTCTATCTTTTTTTATAATGATTTATGGCTAATATTGTTTTATAAATAATAATAATTATATTATTTCTTAACCTTCTTCACAGTTTAACATTATACTCATTTGATGCACTTTTCTTTGCTTTTTCATCCATTTCCTTTCGATATATCGATATTTTTCTAGCGATTATTGGTGGATATCGATATTTGGTTTTGCGATATCGCAAATATCGAATATCGATATTTTTCTTTCGATGTTCCAATCCTAGTCCTGGAGGTGATGGAGAAAGGAGACTGATATGGTACGGACATGTTAAAAGGATGGATGGTGAACGAAACCCCAAAATGGTATTGGGCTGAGGGAAACTTCGATGTGCGGAGAATATCCCTTAGAAGAAGAAGACAATTTTTAAGGATAATTTATTAGTTATTTATTTACAGAATTTTTATTTTATTTTATAGAGAATAATTGAGAATCCCAGCATTCGTCCTAGAAATAGGTTTATTTTATTTGTCCTAGGTTATAATTATTAGGTAGATTAAAGGATTGAAAGACCATCTTCACCAAGACCCATTGGAATCTTCTGTGAGATACCCCTCTGTCGTCTAGAGATCCCGGAGAAATCGTGTATTTTTTACGAAGCACGTAAGACCCTTGGGGTTAGATCTAGTGATGTCTTAAGGTTTTATTATTGCCTATTTTAAATACTGCAGCCTGTAGAAGTCTTCCTTTCTTTATGCACAGACGTCAGGTGATATCTTCCACTAATTTAATCTTCTTGAGATGATATTTTGACGGATTGTGCCCTGTGAGGAAACCCGTTATTTTATCTCAACTCGTTCATTGTCAGGTTTAGGTAAAATTTAGCCTATCTCTTTGATACATTGATGAAGAGTTTGTATTGTTTCATAACTGGTTTCTCTGTTTGTTTCCAGAATTCAATTTCTATCTTAGTTATACTAGCAGATATGCTGCAATATGGGTTTGGGCTAATTAGTATTGTTTCTGAACCCTTCCTTGCTAAGGTCTCAACGATCTCATTGCCTTCAATTTCTTCGTGTCCCGGGGTCCACATTAGGGCAAGTTTATTATTCCCAGCCAATTGCTTTAGGATATCGAGGCAATTCCAGACTTGTCATGGTGTAATTGTATAGGAATATAAGGTCTTTAGTACAGCCTAGCTATCTAATAATACATAGTGCCAACCGAAAAAAAAAATAAATAAAAAAAAAAATATATATATATATATATATATAATTTTTCTCTTTGGGCACTTCTTTAGATTTGCAAGAGTAACAAATATTTGTCGCATATATTTCTGTTTGGAAGACCGTTGGTTATTATCCCATAGTAAGGATTTTTCTGGTTCGGAATTGGCCTAATTATTTTTATTGCGTTTTGCTAATTATAGAATTAGAATCGGTAAACGAAATACGAAGCAATAAAAATATTAGAATTAACTAATTTTTTGTCGATGTAATTGGTCTTTAATAACTTTATTTTTTCTTTTATTAATTTTTGATGTTGGTGTTATTTTAAGATAATTAATTGATTTATTCACATCCTTTTTAAATGGAATGGCTTTTATATTTAAAAATACTGCAACATTAATTGTTCATTTTTGAAAATAAAAACTTTCTTGATTCATGTTACTATAATCACTGTGATAATAGCGGACGAAAGTAAATTACTTATAATAGTTGAAAGATGTTCTTCTCTAGAAAATAAAAGTAATTTTAATTTTTCCAAAAAAAATCCTTTGAATTACTAGAAACATTATATATATTTGCTTTTAGTGCAATTTGATTTAATCTAATAGGTAGCCAATATTAAGATGTAATAGATGTACCTAAACATTATAAGAGGTTATAAATTTATTTGTTTATAACTTATCACCTAAAATTAAGCCAATTTTTTATTTTAAAATTCAATTATAATTAAATTAGGAATTCTGGTTTACCATTGCTTATTTATATTGCATACAAAAAGCACGTTTATGTTAATTTGTTGTTCCGTAATATTTATTTCTACCTTCGATTTCTTATATTTACGAAAATTCCTGATGAATTATAATGAAAGAATGCTAAATATAACTCGTTAATGTAGTGCTTGGTAAATTAATATAATTTTTCTATGTATTCTCTACGCTTTACAGAAATTATAACTATTCTCCAAGAATTGAATATACCTCATCAATTTTTCTTGACAGTATAATATATATATATATATATATATATATATATATATATATATATATATATATATATATTTTTGAGAGATTTTAATTTATTTTTTCTATCACCAATCAAAATTATGTTAAATTTTTTTATACGTCAAATTTATTAATCGTATTTTCCTCGGAAAATAACAGACTTTTGCACTGTTTTAAAGAAGTGCATTCTGGGGGTATCAACTTTTTTTTCCTACCCCCACCACTGGGGGGTTTATTATTGTTTTTGTTTTTTTATTGAATTATAAACTTTATGATCATAAGGTTGTTTCATCTTGAATATTAGTCTTCACAAGGTCTATTTTTTATTTATTTTTTTTATCAAGTTTTGTGGAATGATTAAGAATTGTTATGAGGGTGTGTTAAGAATAGCAGGACGTGCCAGTTCAATGTTCTATGCACAGATATTTTTGACCAAATCCATGCCATGAGAATATTAATTTTGAGAAACTATAAATTTTATATATATATATATATATATATATATATATATATATATATATATATATATATATATATATATATATATATATGGCATAGGGCTAATAACCCTATCCCGTCAAAAAACAAATATTACGAAACCTAAAACTAGCCTCGGAAAATCTGACTGTCTTAACATAGTAACGACCCCGGCTTTGTATAACGGACTCCATCTTGGATCATGGAATGTTCGGAGGCGACCACCAAGCAGGATTCAGAAGAGGAAGGAGCACGCTAGACCAGATCTTTATCCTAAAACAGGTACTCGAAAAACGTTGGGAAGTAGAGCAGGATGTGCACGCCTTATTTGTCGATTTCAAAGCAGCCTATGATTCCGTGGACAGAAACTGCCTATGGAAAATCATGACTGAGCTGGGTATTCCCGGGAAATTGGTGAGATTGACGAAGGCGTGTACAAACGACCCCAAATGCAGAGTACTGATACAAGGAGATGTGTCTGAAGCCTTTGAAGTTAGAACAGGTCTGAGGCAGGGGGATGGACTCTCGCCGATGCTGTTTAACTTAGCCCTTGAGAAGGTGATTAGAACAACTTCATTGGAAAATGGAGGGGTGCACGTTGGAATGAAACACAAAATCCTAGCGTATGCGGACGACATAGCTGTCCTTGGAATCAATGAAGAGGACATTGAGAGACTTGCTAAGACTCTGTTACGAGAAGCAGAGCAAATCGGCTTGAAAATAAATGAAGACAAAACAAAATACATGATAGTTAGCCGAAAAATCCACCCCAACAATAGTATCTGCGTGGATGGCAGAACATTCCCGAAAGTAGACAGCTTTAAATACCTCGGCTCCACAATAACCTCAGTCAATGACCAGCATACAGAGATAGACCAGCGTATAACAAGCGCAAATAGAGCTTTCTTCTCTCTGTCAAGAGTACTGAAATCCCGAAAAATCTCCAGAAATCTCAAATTAAGGGTGTACAATGCTGTGATAAAACCAGTTCTGATGTACGGCTGCGAGACCTGGGCTCTAACCGGCACCCAAGAAAGCAGAATCGAGAGATTTGAAAGGAAAGTCCTCCGCACGATAACCGGAGCGATATGGGATCAGAATCTAAAATCCTGGAGAAGAAAGACCAATAAAGAACTACTTACAGAAACTGGTCAGTCAATATCTCATGATATGAAGGCAAGGAGGTTAAGATGGGCGGGGCATGTAGCTCGAAGCAATCCATCAGGACGCCTTTTCACAACAATGAATGCCACAATAGTTGGCAAGAGACCACGTGGAAGGCCAAAAACCAGATGGATAGACAGGATCAACAAAGATGCGAAAGAGCTGCATGCAGCAAACTGGAAAGCAGTGGCCCAAGATAGGCAGAGGTGGAGAAGGCTGGTTCAGGCGGCCAAAGATCTACAAGGTCTGTAGAGCCAACCGAAAAAAAAAAAAAAAAAAAAAAAAAAAAAAAAATATATATATATATATATATATATATATATATATATATATACAAAGAATTTGTTTATACTTTTTTATGAGTTGGCAATACTGAAGACAACGCGAGGACTGAAGATATCCTGATATTCCTCCGCTACTCCCGTGGGGAAGGAGGAAAGGTCCTATTTCTCTCAGGACTTAAAGAAGATATAGCCTTATTTCTTCAGCTGTCCTAGCGTAGGAGGGATACATCACTCTCCTCTCTCCCAAGTCTAATTGAATTCTTATTTGCAAATGGATGGATCCTCTTTATACGGATTGGACGTTCGATAAGGACTTTCAAGAACCTTCCCTGCGTTCTTCTTAGATCTGTTTGAAAACACTCCAATAATAGTATCTTAAATCAAGATTTAAATAAGTTAAGGAGATATAAGGCACTATATAAGATGCCAAAATAATCTTTTCTTATACCGTACCGTAACTTCGGGGCTATTTTGAACCGACTTGAAAAAAAGTTGCGGGAACGCGGTAAAGTGCCTTAGGACCTAGCGCAAGTGCTGCTACCTTTTGTAGAGATTGTGAATTATGTCCATATTTTAATAATAAGAGATCTAGGTGTAATTTAAAACTTTTTTTCGTTGGATGGAAGTAATCCCCTACTTTGTCCAGGTAAAATGAAGTCACGGTAGGGTATTTGGGTTTTTTCATCTTAACAGTTTTATAATTACATACCGAACAAAAAAAAAAAAAATATTTATTTTAGCGTTTTGTATTATAATTCCGAAACACTTTATTTATATTTTACTTCTATCTTCATAAATGATGGAATGTGATATGGATTTATGAAACCTCTAATTGGCCGCCATTTTGTAACGAAACGGCTGACGATAATATCCAATACCGAAGATCATCCTGGAATGACCTGGGGCTTTTATGCCAAATTAAAAAAAAAAATGGCCCTGTACTGCCTAATAATAGCCGCGTATGGCAATTTATTCGATTTTAATTATTTTTTTTATTATTAAAAATAATAAACCAAAAAATATAGTTTACCTGTTATGCATGCTTCTTAAAATATAATAGAACATTTTTTTATTGCTTGAATCTAGTCTAGTGCCAAAACGAGACGGGAAGGGCCCCGTTTCGATTATCGGAACGAGACATACTTTATAAAATCATTTCACTCTCTCTAAATTTTTTAAATCAAGTCTATCCAGGTTGTGTGGAAACAACCCCTCAACTTCACTAATTAAATCACGAAAAATTAATAAACAAATATATTTAATTTTTTTTTATACCGATCATGGAGGTTCTTCTAATATTTGATTTTTTGCAGACCAGTATTATCTAGGTATTAAATACACAATAGTCGTTGTATATATATATATATATATATATATATATATATATATATATATATATATATATATATATATATATATATATATATATATGTATATATATATATATATATATATATATATATATATATATATATATATATATATATATACAACGACTATTGTGTATTTATATAAAATATATATATATATATATATATATATATATATATATATATATATATATACATATATATATATATACTTATACACAGTATTCTTTGTCAAACGTGACACGTATATGTCCAAAGTCGGGTTCAATTTAAAAATAAGTTTCAAGTATATGATAGGATGTCAAATTTATAAGGTGGTCGTTGGTCGTTGAACACATTCGCTATTTAATCCAGAAGTCTGACGAATTTGAGTTTGCTTTGCGTGAAGTAAAATCGCATCCATCAATTGTAAGAATTGCTAGGCTGTTAATTTCCAGTTTTCAAATACTAAAGTATGGATGGGTTAGGAGCAAACGCTGCCAAAAGCTCAAGAAAATCTATATCGTCTACCGCTACGATTGCTCTCTTAGTGTTAGCAAGTTCTATGGTTTCCTCACTTTTAGATGGCTTTAAGCAAACTGCAACACAGTACTTAAGTTTTAACCGCAACCGAAATTAAGGAGAATAGGGGCGCTTAAAGGACTACGATAAAGACTAAACGAATTTGTTTACAGATTACTTTTTTGGGGGATTTTAAGGAACACAGAAACTTAAGTACTTAGGTAAAAATTTCAAAAATACCAATCATTGTCCTTATAATAATAAAATGAGTATTTATCATTGCAAAATAATTTTCTTTGTTAATTTTTTTTTCCTTACAACTTTCTATGATTTTTATATTCCAATTTTTCAAAAATTTTAAGAAACAGAATGTTAGTTTTAGTGGAGGGGATCGGTAGTAAAACCTGATAAATGGAAGAAATAAATTGGATTTCTGCAATTTATGAGTGGTACTTTATGAGCAATTTATGCATGAGTGGTATCTTGGTTCTTCACTAAATCTGATTCTGAGCAATGGGATAACCTAAAAGTTCAGATATACGAGTTATGAGAAAAAAAAATTAAATAGCAATTTTTTAAATAACAATATTTACAACAATAATTGAACAAAAACTTATATAGAGCATTTGCATAACAAAACAAAGAAAAACGTAAAAATATATCAATTTGGAATATGATAAACACGAGTCATCTTTATTTAATGTTTAAAAATTCGTTTATTCATTAAATGTCTGTAACTCTGCCTTGTATTTTGAGTTGAAACTCTTTGTGTTTTTCATGAATCTTAAATGAACGATAAACTCCTTCATAATTCTCAAGTTTCATCCACAACTGTGATTTGTGAGAACAATGCGATTAATATTAAGTGATCCGAGGGGTTAATGCACAAGGGTTGGGCCGAAGCGTAGGTGGGAGTATTATATAAAGGTTGACTTTCCGGATCCGTTCTTTTACAACGGTCGGTGGAATATTATAAGTATCGGCTTCAAAACTTCACTTCGCCGAGTCTTTTTTTTTTTTCAATTTATATTTTTTATTCTATTCATAACCTGAAGTCTCCCTTAATCCAAAGTTATCAAAATGTAATAGCTTGTTAAATAAATAATAAAATAACTTTTCTAAAGCTATATTTTACCGTCCACACGACCTACAAGATTTTTCTCCTGCTATAAATCATGGAGACACAATTCCGATTCTCATTTGAGTTTAATATGAAAGCTTAATCGGATTTAAAATTCCTTTCCACCTTCTCAGTTTCACAGTTCTCATGTTTTCTTTCTCGAAGCAGTTGTGCAATGTTTGTAGCTATTTCTGTTATATTTACTTGGCAAGTGAAGAGAAGAAAGGAGAAATCATTGGCTCACTCATTGTAGAGCGGTACAATCTCTCTTTAAAATATTTCTGAGTCAATTAAATGTGTCAGTTGACATCCGCATGATGGTATAGAAGGATCAATCTAATTAGGGATTGATAAATTATTTGCCACTTCTATAAATTTATCAATCTCTAATTAAATGTGTACATATCAGCGCCATTTAGCAAACTTTACAAAAAACACATGAATCGATTTTTCTCCAAATAACAATATATATATTTTTTAATTTTATTCTTTATTGTATACAGTAAGAGTTTATTAAGGTGACAAAACATTTATAATTACAATATATTTTTAAGGCTTCTACCACTGGTTAAAGCCAGAATAACGACCTAGAGTCGCCAGTATTTGTTGCTTACGCCATCAATATTTAATTTTCAGACCTTTTCCAATTTTTTTTTTCGAGATATCCTGAGCGGAAATCGATAGAGGTGATGTTTACTTCCCTAATTTAAGTTGGAACCTAAATTTCGATTTTTTTTTTTTTTGCGCTTAAACCTTTTTCATAAAACGACGTCAATATTGTATTTTACTTTCACTCATTATTTCATGTTTCAGTTGTTTACAAATGTGAATCATAGTTTTGCTTAAAATTTTTGCTGTTTTTTTTTCTTTTTTTCTTATGCTACATTTATTTTAAGTGTCTTTCACATACATATAGCAGGTTTGCGTCCGTTATGTTTGAGCGTGTTTGTTGTTTGGGCAATTTCATTTTCGAAAAAGACGATTCGCAGGTGTAAGTTGAACCAAAAGCGCTAACAACTTTTTTTGCCAGATTTCCCAGATTGAAAAATTTCTCTTTTGTGACATCAGTTTTATAAAAATTTATTTTTGATTCTGAACTCGATTTCAGCATGGAAGGGAGATGAATATATTTAAAATTGTTTGTCGTATTTGCCTAACTCTAAATTGCTGAATAGGGCTTTTTAAAGCAGCTGTAAGTTTTCTTATTTCTTTTGCATATTTGATGTAATCAAAATGTAATGATTTCTTAAATTCTTTCAACAACGGAAAGTGGCCAGCGTTACTTTTCAATTGCGATTTCAAAAACAATTTCTTCTGAAATTCTTTGAGGTTATCTTTTCATTGTAATGATATATTTAATTGATTAAGATTTTTTTACAATATCCACTAAAAAACATAAACCCGATAACGGCTCATAATTTCTTAATTCTGGTACAGGTCTTTGCCTGTCATTCATAAACAAGTCAATTTCTTCTCGTAACTCATAAAAGGCGTTAGGGTTAAATGCGAAAAAACTGAAAAAAGTTTGAAAATTTCGATGTTTTTGTGGTGCCACGTCTGAAGCTCTCAGGTTTAAAAAAAAAAAGACAAACTTTAAATTCCTTCATTTGTATGTAAAATGAAGGAATGAAAAAGATTCCGGGAATTAGCGCACAGCATAATCCTTTTTTTACTAGATTATTATCTCATTTATTTATTTATTTTATAAATATATATATATATATATATATATATATATATATATATATATATATATATATATATACATATTTATATTTGTATATTAGAATAAATATATATATTATATTATTATTATATTATATTATTATCATATTAATTATATATTATTATATTAGAATAAATATAGATATTAGAATATATATATATATATTTATTCTTATCTGCCGTATGTCCATAAGAATTGTCAATTAGCTCAACAACAATTTCCCTTCTCACGTGGATACTAAAGATTTTTTTCAATTATAGTTAACTGTAGGTAAATTTCAATATAAATTGTTTCTTTCGCCATTTTTATGGCATTCCCTGATTCTGAGCTGTCCCAAGATAATTTTAGGAATTTTTTTTTTCTAGAAGATTTTAGTTAAGAAATTGTTTTTCCATCTAAAAGAGACTGATATATTGCTGTTAGTAAACAGTCAGCCTGTTATATTTTCACAACAGTTCAAAAGAGACTATCGCGGACTAAAATAAGTTCCTTGACCGAACTAAATGACGGTTTTGAGTGCTCTTAGAAGTTGTAAAAAAAAACAAAAAAAACTCAGACTTGTTAAGTAGGTTTCTCAAAAAAAAGAAAGGAAAGCATTCATATGACTAATTTTAGATTGGGATCTAGACTGTCTGCCAGGTTTATAGGTCTCGACCGAATCCGTATTTTATTGCTCCTTTACGTCTTCAAGTTCTTGATTGTATCACTCTCAGGTTGTTGTAACCCAAACAAAAACAAAAAATAAAAATACAGTTTTGAAGGTTTATTTTGAGAAATTGATTAATAAATGCTTATCTTGGTTGTTATTATTCTTACTGACAAGAGGATTGCAAAATATTTCCTTCGCCAATTTTGATCATTTTTTTTTTTGATTTTTTTTCTGATTCTGCAATAAAAAAAGAATCGACACGTGCTCGAGCGTCCGTTGGCTCTTGAAGCTGAAAAAACAAGACAAAAAATATAACACACTGAATGTGATTTATTTTATTTCTCTAGTTGGAAAAATGAAATCGACATGAAGTTTTTTTGCGCAAGGCATATTTTTTTAGATTATATTAAAGGAAAAATACAAAAGTTAAAAAATAATTGTTTTTTGGCCAATTAAATTTTTAAATAATGCTTATATTATTGAGCGAACTAGCCTTATACATTTTTATATAAAAAGTTATGGCAGATTGTGATTAAGCACACAAAACTTTTATGCTGATAATATCATGGAAAAAAAAAAAACTTTTTTCAGTTACGAGGTGGTTCAAAATTATTATTAACGACGAAATCACATTTTGTTAAGAAACTTTGTATCTTGTCTGCAGTTCCGATTTAGAAAAATAATAGTTTATCCTAGTACTGGTACTGGTATTGGTGGGGGGAACTAGTCCGGCAAGTGGGCCTTATGGTCCTTTTTGCCAAACCCTGACGGCTACTTTTACGTCACCGCCGCGTACTAATCAGAGTGGGAGTGTCAAGATTCATTTCGCGGGATCGCCATGAAATAAATATTAACCGACCCAGGTGGGAATCGAACCCACAACGTTCCGAACCGAGCACTCTGGGACCCTCGCCCCAACGTACTCGGCCGTCACGTCCTCTTTATCCTAGTAGGTCTGTACTAAAAAATGAGATGACAAAATAAAAAGAAAATTTGACTTTTTTTTGTGGATAACGTTGGTTCTAAAAAACATAGGAACACCAGGGCTGAATTTAATCGTGCAGTTTTAAAATCTTTACTAATCCACTAAATTTGGTTTGAATAGGTCAAAGGGTTCCTGAATTTCGTGGAAGAAATTTTAAGAAATTTTAAGAAACATGAAAAAAAAAACGAAATTTTTAGTCAAAACAATATTTTTAGGTTCGCCCATAAATTTTAATGTAGGTTTTGCTTTTTTAAAATGCTAAAACAAATGTGACGCACTTTTTGAATATAAATTTGACTACCTAAAATTTAAAATGTAAATATTACATTAATTCTGTTTTCATAACATTTTTTTTTTTTTATCAAGAAATAATAAATATTACACTTCTACATACCACCGCTATAAACATTATCCAATTCTTTTAAATTAAATAATTCAATTTCAAAGCGAACTGAAGGGTCTATTGAATTATATGTAATGAAAATAGTACCTATTCCACTACGGAGTAAAGTATGGAAAGACGTGGCTAGATGACGAGCTTCTGTAAAAGGATTTAAAAACTGTAGTTTTTATGAGAACATCTTCAATGTCTTATCTAATACCATGAGTTTTATCTATTGTCTCTTTCATCTTCGAAGTGATAAAACACGGGTTATCCCAAAAATTGCCGTTTTCATCATCTTTCCTCAAGTGTAGGGTAAGAGGATTAATTGGTTGGGATAATATGACGAACAAGACCTGGGATTTCAAAACATCATAACACCAACTTTAACGAGTCCTTCTGTCAAACTTTATTAACAACCAGCTTAAAAAAGAACTTCTATAAAACTGTGTATATTATTATTAAAATATACAATAAATAAAATGTTTTTCAATGCAGCAGTCGGCTGTATCTGGCGTCTCTCTGGTCCCATCTATCTCACTCAGAATGAGCCCACTTGTGGCACTTTCAACACTGGTATTACAGCTCATCCTTGCCTTCCCCCGAACATATGATGAACAATCCATCCTCTTCGAAATCCAGAGTGCCCATATCATCATCAGTGTCGATGTAGGGGATCTTCGTCAGAAGGTGGAGAACTGCCAATAGACGTCGTGGTTTCTTTTGCTCCTTTTTTTCTTTTCGACTTCTCAGTCAATCCTTTTTGCCTTTTCAGCTCTTTCTCCTATGGTTCCATCTTTTTCTGTTCCGACGCTTTTTTTACTGGAATTCCTGATAAGAATTGCGATGGCTATTTCTTTCTTGGTTTTTTTCCGGGTCACTGGAAGTGGAGGAATGGCCGTTGAAATGAATAGAATACGATTCAGACATTGTTTCAATAGCGACGTGAGACGTGTGGCTGTCCATGAGTAGTAACAATTATTCGTCATGTTTGCCCATTGAAAATAGTCATCTTTCCTCTTCTCGCCATTTTACCAAATTAACATTTTATTTTACCACAACTATTGAAAAATAAACGGGTCTCCTATGAGTTTGTAGGTGTGAAGTTGTACATTGAGAACTAAAAATTATAATAAGTTATTAAAGAATTGCAACTTCCGCAAAGGCTTAATGCCCCCGCAACAGTTAGTGGTTATAGGGTTAGATTTTCCAACCCATAACTCCACCCAGTCAACTATATAAGTAGCTTAGTCACATGTTGGAGCTATCATAGCCTAGCAGGCTTTTCAAGGAATCGAGCATTCGCTAACTGCAAATCAAATGAACAGGTCCTATTAATTTTTTTCTAATTTAAATTGTAAAATTAATAATAATTAAATAATAACAAGTAAGAACTACAGTTAGTTAGAATTATAAATAATTAAGTACTTATATTCTAGTTGCAATTATATCTATGTCTTATAAGTTTCCCTTCAGTACAAGAAGAATAAACAAAAAAAATTGTAAATTAATGAAGCTTTGGATATTTAAATTTAAATTTATTTTATGAGTATGTAGTCCAGGAAAAATAAGCCCAAATCGACTATATAACCAACAAATTCATGAAACTTTAGTTATAACTTCGTCTTGGTAGTGAGAACCGAAATCTTTCCGGGCTATTCGCAAAATTAACTAGCACAAATTAAATCGAGTAAGTTATCGTTACTTATATTTTTTTAATTTCTGGATCAAATGAGACTACTCAGTCAATAGTTTAGATGGTATTACTGATTTTAGGTAAATACAGAAAAATCATATTTTGCAGCTGAAACATGATGAAGAAGAAATATGGGAACTATTTTAAGAGGCGATAGTTGATCTCAAGAGAAACAAAAAAGTTCATTTTGACCCATGATACGATTCCATATAGAGAAGTATGAAATTTAAGTTATGTGTTTTACTAAGTGTCACGTTTTTTGTTTAATAGAAAGCGATCACTCAAAAACTATTCAAATTAGAAAAAAATCCCCTTGTAGAAAATGATTGCTACGCGATCCGATAGCGAAAAAATATTATTTATTTTAAAATCACACCTTACTTGTGAATGTTTTACTCAGCTCATTGTTAGGTTACAGATGCCCCACTTCTAGGAAAAATACTTCTTTTATAAAGTATTAATGAAGTAGAGGTTTCTTTTAGGAATGATCTAGAATTGTCAAAAATAATTAGGTTTCCCCAAGGAGTGTATTGAAGATGAAATTTATTAAATTCACCTTGTTTCTAGCCAATCAAATAACATAAAAATCAGAATAAAAAGGTTCTTTGTAAAAAAAAAAAAAAACTAACAACAAATATCTGCATTTAATTAATTCCAAGCTGGCCACGGGACCTACTAAGATAGAATAGCCATCGACGTGCTACCAATGGGCAGTTCCTTCACAAGCCACAATCAAGTTTTATAAAAATAAAGGCAGGTTGCTTTTATTTCACCAATTTATTTATGATAAAAAAAAATTATTATTATAAATAAATAAATTGGTGAAATAAAAGCAGCCTGCCTTTATTTTTAAATATTGGAGTGTTCACCTTAATCAACAAACATATATCAAGTTTTATGTTCTTAGATCATATTTACTTGTTGTATTTTTTATTTACAGTTATAAATTTCAGAAATATAAAATTTTTAAAAAAATCCATTTTTAAAACACTTTTTTGTCAGGGAAAGTTTATTCCACACCACAGTTTTTGGCAAATCAGAAGCCATTTCTAAATCAAACCCAAAAGAAACTTCTACTTCATTTATATAAAATTAAAGCTTAATAAAAGTTTTCCTAGAAGTGGGGCATCTGTTGTCCAGCAGTGGGTTCAGAAAAACATTCACAGTAATGACTGACTTTAAAAATAAATAAAACTTTTTCACTCTTGTTTCTCCCTAATGTTCCCTTACAATGGATTCAGTAAAAACAAACTATTTTTCTTAAAGGGAATTTATCTACTTGACGATAGTACTATAGGAACTTAATTATCTGGAATAGTTTTTTAAAGCTTACTCCCTATTGAACAACAAACGCGATTTACTTAATAAAACACACAACGTAAATTTCATACCTTTTTGTGTGGAATCGGACCATGGTTCTAAATGAACTTATTTGTTCCTCTTGACGGCTACTTAAATATTTCTCCGTGACTTAAGGTATAGTTCAATAATAAATAGGTAATAACACTTAAACTGTTGACTGTATTGCCATGGAAGTATATTGCCATTTGATTCAGAAACTAAAAAACTATAAGAAACGATACGTTACTCGACTTAATTTGTGCAAGTTATTTTGCGAATATCCCGCCCTCCCCATTTCGACTCTCCTAGGGGGACTCCGGAAATTTGGGCGAACTTTGCAGATTTCGACAACTACCAAGTCGAAGTAATAAATAGAGTTTCACGAATTTGTTGATTATATAGTCGATTTGGGCTTATTTTTTCTGGACTACTTACTACTAAAATAAATTTAAATTCAAATATCCACAAGTACTGATTTTCATTAAAAGAATTCAAAGAAACGATATAATTGATCTTTGTAGACCGATGTCGACCATAATTAGGGCTTTACGTAGAGACGTGCTTCGCATTTCCCTTTGGCGTTATATTGAAAGTTCAAATTCTCTTTAATACCTCAGCGAAAGAAATGAAGTCAAAATGTCTACAATTTAGTTGTAAAACTATGGAATACCACGGATTTAGCAGGAAATTTATTATTTTTTAAATATTAATATGCAGGTTATCTTATGTATTTAATTAATATCTCTTACTTTTATTATTGAATTAGAGATTGATAACTTTTCTTTAAATTTGTTTTTATTGAAAACACGTGCATATAAAAATAAGGCAGAGAATACCAACATTGCAATTAATTTAAATGTGAAAAAACATTTTTGTCTTTATAATGAAAAAAAAAACAGGTTTTGAGCGGCCTTACTCGATTTGGAGGCGTTTTAAAGATGTGCAAATATTTTAAAAAATCCTTTGGCCTTTGGGACCAAATCGGTCAGGGACAGCAGACCGACTTTGACTTAACACGTCAAGCACACCGCTCGCAGAATGGACCTTGGATTTCCACTTTAACTACTAATGGCAGGGCAACAACTCCTACGTTTGGTCAGTGCGAGTTGCCTCCAGTAGGCTGACGGAGAGAGAAGCAACTGCCTGAGAATTCCGTTCTTCTATAGAGTGTGGCCACCCATCCGTGGGCTTGTCTCGCTTGACCGTGCTTAATCTCGAATATCTATTTCGCGCGCCTTAGCGGGCTCATATACACATGTTTACATTAAAGCCATTAGGCTAGCGGAATTGGAATTAGCTATACATAATATTATGCTGATGAATGGTGTGGTGGAATTGTGTAACAGACATATGATGCTACTTAGTCATTCTCGGTAGCTCTATAGGGTGGCAGCTAATAGCCAAGTTTTATAACAGACAGTTGTTGTTGCTGGAATTGGGAACTGCCCGGGCCATCGGTAGTCGATTCTCGTCACGTAGCGGAGATCTTTACTTTATTTCTGATCGACCTATATCCTCTCTAGAACTGACTAGTTAATTCTGTCTAAAGTTCAAATGTTTTTTATCTTCGTTTACTTCGTTATAGATCATATAACCATCACACCTATCTGAGAACAAAAACAATAATAGTAAAGATTTCGTACTTAACCAATTTTTACATTTATATTCACCTTTAGAAAAGGTGAATATTTTCTACAGAATTGTTTATCTCCAACATACTTGATAGCCATGCATGATGTAAAAAAAAATTTTATTATTTAATTTCCTGATATATAAGAAACTACGATAATTTTTTTTTAATTGTTTAAGCATCTAATTTTAAGTGCAATTACCTGTTTTCGATGAACAATTTATTGGTTGTGATTGTCAACAACTTAGTTTGGTATTATGGTTTTGGGCGTATAAGTAATGTAATATGTATCCATCGTGGAGTGAAAACAGCACATCACTCACTGAAAATTGATAACGCTCTAACTTAGCATGTCACGATATCATCAGAATAAGGTTTTGTTTATAATTATAGTTATTGAACGATGGACTTTATGTGTGGTTCGATTGTAAAAAGAATCGGTAGTATTTGTTATTTGTTTATTTTTTAACGAATACTTGATAATAGTAATCATTCATCTGAAATTAAAATTATTTTGTCTACTTTCTTATTTAAACAATGTATTTAAATTTTCTAATAATTAAAATCAAGTGAATTTCTTCTGTGTATCATTTATACAGTTGAGTCACTATAGTCCGACACTCACCAGTCTCTAACGTTCACTAATCCGACACTGTACTGTTCGGAAAGCCGATGTGTGCGAGGAAGACGAAAAGTCGTACTGTCAGTATCTTATCGTCTTTTACACGTGAATTATTACCTACTCTTCACAGTAAAACATATTTTTTTTTATTAATCTATCCGTTTTTTGTAGTGTTTAAAGTTCATATTTACAGTTTAATTATGTCTGAACTCGGTGGTAGAAGAAAAAAAAAAAGTTATAGAAAATGGAGAAATTATTAAATAGCTGACCAAGAGTCAAAAATTGCTATGCTGTGTAGTGTTGGGTTTCTGTAATTGTGTGATTTATATACTTTCCTCTGCTACATATATATATATATATATATATATATATATATATATATATATATATATATATATATACAGTGGAGCGTCGATTATCCGAACGTCAGTTATCGGAACGTTCGATTATCGGAACGTTTTCTTTTCTTTTCTTTTTTTTTATGTGTGTAATTTAAATAATTTGATCATGACACTTTATATGCCACAGCATTAATTTTGATAAAGCTTTGATTAGATACACTTTGATTATTTTTTTCTAAACACGTAAAAACATATTTTTGTTCATTTCATTATGTACATGTGACTAAGTTAAACAATTTCTATGTACTTTATGACACTGGTTTTTTCACTATGCACATACATACAATATTTATATAAATAAACAAACAAGTTGTTGTTTTAGATCTTCCTTTTCCTTATTATATATAAAATATATATATATATATATATATATATATATATATAGTGTGCGAGTACGTGAATTTCGATTATCCGAACTTTTGAATATCCGAACCACCACTGACAACATTAGTTCGGATAATCGACGCTCTACTGTATATATATATATATATATATATATATATATATATATATATATATATATATATATATATATATATATATATATTGAATCTTTTCTATGTTTTAAATGTTTTTAATATAATTTGTACATTTATGAATGTATACATCTATCATGATAGTTATATGATTAATATTGAGTATCATCCTATAGTTTCATGCTTTTATTTAATCTCCAGTGATCCGACACACCTCCATAATCCGATTTATTCTGGTCAAATATATGTCGGATTACAGAGACTCAACTGTATTTGGCCAATATACCTCTCAACGGAGAAGAGTAACGCTTTATGATCTACCGAACTATTATGTAAAATATTTGACCCGAAAAAGATGAGTAAACTAAAGAACGGAGATACCCACACAACTTGGTGTTACCTGATCTGTACTAATTACAGGAGCGCTTTTAATTAGTACAAATCAGGTAATGAAACGATTCTATCGCTATATAAATGGGCTTGTGAAGTTGTTGTACTGGGTAGAACTAATCAGCGTAGGAAAGATAAGTAAATGTCCTGAGATGCAGGTGAGAACTTAGTGCCGAATCTGTAGATTTGGATTTTGACAAGTTTGATTGGAGGTAGCCGTATTAATAAATTTCGATGCTGTAGAGTTGGTTTTTTTTTTTTTTTTTACTTGGGTAAGAGAGATATGCATGCCTATTCCTTTGACATGGTGGTATCTGCATCGAAGTTTTTAGCTCACTATGTCTTTTATGATGAAGCACAATGATGCAAGATGTTCAGTTTAATTTAGTATATTGTGTATGCAGTTTATTGGAGGTACGAAAGAGAATTTTACTGTTTTCAAATCCACTGTTGGGACCCAAACCCTTTCCATAAGCCTTGACAATAGCTGTAATTAACTGAGAAACCTTTCTTCTAGATTAGAAGCTGATCGTTGGCTCAGCTCACCGCAATGCGGTCCGCCCTGTGTTCTTCCTGTTCTTTTGTTGTGATACTGGATCTATAAGGAGCAATGCCGGAAGTCTGGAAAAGAATAAACGTCTCAACATTACCATGTTTATGAGTCCATTCACAAGGAGGTCATTTAAGGATCATTGTATAGAAATAAGAAAAGTCGAAAGAGTCCAACGAAGCCCGCAATGCAATTGTGATTAATGAAGGCGCTGCTAAGGCCTTGACCTGAATCAGTCATCTCTCTCTCCCATCTTAAGAATTTTTTTTTTTCAGTTTCAGAGTTACTGCAGAATAGTTATTGTATCATTTATTTAGTTGTATTCAATCATTTTCTTTCATATTGCTTAATTACAAATATTAGGCCGGATTCGAACCAACGCACAGTGGGACGAACGTACGGTAAACACAGACATTTGGATAAATAATGAAAGTTCAAATATTGCAATTTTCGTTTACAAAATATAAATAAAAGACCTTTACAGATCATTTTTGGCTTTTTTTTTTTTTATTAGAGTTTTAATAATAACGTATTACATTATTAAATGATGGCTAGTTTCATTTAAAAAATCTGTTTCAAAATTCAAAAAAATGTTTTCTCACTGTTTCAATGAAAACGTATATAAAACCTTACTTTTTATTTATTTGCACCATAACTTTCGTAGAAAAACTAAAATCTGATTACATTTGAGAGTGAATTTTTTTGCGGACCTTCACATTTAATTCAGAGGACCTTCACATCGTCTAGAGAAATGCCAACATAGTAATAAAAAGGGGTTTTTATTTATTACAAATATGCAATTAAATTTGGCTGAAGTTGCCCGTTTTTGAATAATTTCTGTTTAAACTTTTTTTTTTTTTGCCTGCAATGTTGGTTAGTTTATTTTATTTTTTTATTTATTGTTTCAATCAAAACTTAAACCTTATTTTTTATTTGGTTGCACCATAATGTCGACGAACAACCAAAACCAGATTAAATTTAAAGTGAATTTTTTTCGGGTCTTCACAATATATTTTATCTTTTTTCTATTTGACGTGTTTTATATTTTATTGTAGTGTTATTAGGATAATACTATAAATCCACTTAATACCCCTCATTTATATACATAAAGTTTAATAAAAATTGAGAAAATATTTCATATTATATAATTTTTAAAGCATTTCTGGAAATATAACTATACCCTTCGTTATCTTGTTAAATTGGGCATTGCAATTAGCTTTAAAATAATACCAGAAGCAACGTTCTAGAATGAGCAAAAGCGGAGATATTAGATAATGTCGAGTCCCCTCTCTGGCTCTTCCCATTTTGTGCCGCCGCACTAGACTCGAGGTTGCAAAGGTGACGCCTTGACACTCTCGGCCACTTTACACTGTATATATGTATCAGTCTGTATCGCTGTAAATCTGAAAAAATTAATATTTGTTATTTTTTTTGGGGGGGAGGAGGCTTCATTCCGAAAGCCCCTTAAATCCACTAGTGTCCTTTATCTTTCACAAGGTAATTATTATTTATTGTGGCTTGTTGTGCCTAATTACTTCGACTGGTTAGTTGATTAATTATTTGACTGCTCAGTTATTTAGTAATATTTTAGAGACTTAAGAAACAAAGCGATGAGAGATTAGAGATATCCAACGTTAAAGAGATACTCAGAGATATGTCTGTAGATGTTTATTGCGGAAAATTTATTAAATGTTTAACAAGTATGTGCTATCTGTCGCAAGGACATCTTGCAGGCTTCATGAACATAAATCACGACAAGAATTCACAAATTTGTCTATGATGCAATAAAAAATAGCTGAAGTCTAAAAACATTTAATTTTAAACCAGCAAGATACATAGAAAAAAAAATTAAAAAAAAAAACAACTCATGATAAATAACGCTTTGGAAAAAAGCCAGCGGTTGTACATGTTAAGCATCATCTTGGACAACTATCGGGAGAGTTTATCTTTGAATTCGTCCGGCGAAGGTCACCGATTGGTTAATCGATTTTGTCATCATAGATGACTTAGTATTCGTTTACTAGAAGAATCATCCTTCTAATATGTTTGTGTCGTAACTGACATCTATCGGTTGGAGTTCCCGAAAATAATGAATACTTAGAGTAAAATAAAAATAATGGATTATATTATATTGTATATTGTTTGTTCTTTTCTTTAATTATCATTATTTCATTTTTACTTTCCTACCGCTACGGGTAATTATAATATTGTAATCAGGCCGACTTTTCAATGTGCAGTTTTCAACGGATCAATGTGCTTCAGAGCCCTCTGGTTCCAAAAAACGCATTTTCGGCCATTGGTCTGTCTGTCTGATATAAATTATGTTTATGATCATTTGAAAGTTAATTAAATTTTCTAAAAACAAAAAAAAATCATTTAAATCGGACCAGCATTAGCAAAGATACAGTGAATTGGACATGTTTTAAAATATTCTGCGTATGTTCTAATGGAAATACATTCATACGTTTATTTTATTTTATTGAATAAATCGAAAATTATACATTTTTCGGAGCATTATAGATGCTCCTTTGAATGATAATTAAACGATCTAGAAAGTCCAACAATCATAAATAAAAATATCTGATGTGCACAACTTTGATGTTTGATGTTAACTTTGAATCCACAATGACCTTAAATGATAAAGAAGCATGGGTATCATTCAAGCAAGTCATTACAAAGTTCTTGGGAAATGAAAAAGACCCAGAGTATGTTAGGATGTTTGATGAGCCTGAAACCTACGGAAAACTATGGGTGATACAAAAAAACTAAGACCAGATTTAGATTTAGCACATACAAATCTATAAATATCAACCATTATATTTAAAGGGAGAAGTTGGTCGGAGGGTGCGGTCAAAGAATTAGACTACTATAAGCGAACTTATATAATTGTGCCTACGTTTCGGCCTAAGTTTTAGGCCATCTTGAGGGCAGCGAGGCGTGTGGTCAAGCGCCAACTGAATATTAATAATGGATTCCCGGGAATTCAATTCCCGGTAATCAACTATTATAGTTAAAAAAGTTTTCAAAAAAAAATTTTTGTTGGCCTGTGTACTTTAAATAATCAAAAGAATATAATAAACTAGTTTAAAAAATAAAAGTATCCCATTCAATAATGAATAGAACAACACCTGATAATTTAATTTAATTTTAAAGTATGTGTCTAAAAATTAACAAAATTTAACAAATACAGTTATATACTTTTGATACACCTAAGGCAAATTATATTGTTTCTGTGTTCTGAAATTCAAAATTTTCTACTTACAATTTTACTGCCTCTAACCTATATATATAATAAATTCCGTGTTTTAAACGGAAATATACATTTAAGATCCCCTGAATCTAAATAACCAAGTGTCGCAAAATTGTCTGTTTGTCTTTATGTGTGTGTGTGTGTCTGTGTGTATATGAACAGCCTAGCTCAAAAACGAAAAGTTGTACGAAACTGAAATTACCTATTTAAGATAAATATATGCCTGGAATGTTATAGCAGCTTTTTGGTCAAAATCGATTTACCGACAGTGCCATTTTATATCATCGATTTTCTACTTTTTTTTTAAATTTCCTTGAAAACGTCTCTAACGATTTTGATGAAATTTACCTAAAGTCTTTATCTTCAAGCTCTTGTATTTTCCATACATCACCAAGAAAGCGCAAGGAAAAAAATTATGTCGAAAAGTAAATTTTATTTGCACATTACTCAATAAATATGCATTTTATGATAAAAAATGTATAATAACATATGAAAGGTAATAAAATTCTCTAAAAAACGAAAAAAAATATCTAAATCAGACCAGTATTAGCAGAGATACAGCGTATCGCATCTAGTAGAAGTGTCTCTGGATTTAATTGTTTTTAGACTTTTTTACAATTTTACGGAAAACGGTACTAACGATTTTAATTAAATTCGTTATACCAAATTAGTTAATTATCTTTTTTTATTCGGCTATGAATATTTAATAATGAAGGACTGACATATTAAAATGGATTAAAAAAAAAAAAAAATTATTATCAATTTTTCATCAAAACACATCCTGTAAATGATTTGTTGTTTTAATTATTTTTGAACAAAATAAACAGCTACAAATGGGCATGGAATTGTTATCAATGGGGCATTAGATTGGGTAACAAAGCGCTTGGATTACGATGCTAAATGGGCTATCTATTGCAGCTACACTGCCTTGGGAATATCAATTGGATCTAACTGATAATTGGATTATAAATCAATTTAATAATAATAATTACAATAGATTTATTATAAAAATAAAATAATTTATAGATTTAATATGATAATACTAGGGCGAATCATTCTTCTATCACAGATGCAATCTATTTGTTATATGAAACTCTAAATTAAATATTTCAATTTTTAACGTAATCCGTATAATAAATTATTATTTGTTTATGTTTTATATTATAGTTTTAAATTATTATATCTTAGTTTTCTTTTTTAAAAAAGCAGTATGAACATAAATGATATCAACTAGAAATTATATTTATATATATTTTAAAATTAAATTATAATCTTTCAGTACAATAAATTAATAAGAGCTATATAAATATTTTTACATTCTGAATCTAAACCAATAGACTATTATTAATATGTTACATCGATATCTCGACCTGGTATATTTCATACATCGATATCTCATACAGATGGAAGAGTATTATTTAAAAACGTATGAGAGGAAGGTTACACTTTGTAAACTTGTTCATATTGTGATATGTATTTGGTGGACAAACATTGTAATTTTATTTAATCTATTCAGGTACTATTATCTTCAGTTTGTTGTGATACTATATCTTACTTATTCATGTATTTCTTTTGACATTAAATATATTCTTTTCAGACTAAATGTTATCTTGAATGTTTACCAATTCACAAATAAAATTACAATGTTTGTTTACCAAATGCTTATGACGGTATGAATAAGTGTAACCTTCCTCTCATACGTTTTTAAATAATACTCATCCAGCTATATGAGATATCGATGCAATTTACATATACACACACACATATATATATATATATATATATATATATATATATATATATATATATATATATATATATATATATATAATCCTCCATCTTTCCATCTATTCCGAGAATTAAAAAGAAAAGCGACATGGATCAGTTAGCCCACCAAAAAAGCTTGTGAGCCTGAATCTCTGAATCTTTACGGATGGTTCAGCCGAAAATGCTTTTTGAAATTGAGGCGGAGGTATTGATATAGAATTTCCAAACGGTCATGCACTTGAGAAGGCGATTGCTACGGGGTTCAGCTCCAGACACTACAGAGCCGAGCAAGAGTCATTACTGGAGGCAACGATAATTCTAATAGATCTCAAGAGGACTCAGAAATAAAAAATAAAAATTTCTGACCGATGCAGCCGCTAGTCTTTTGAACCTAAAGACCAACTGGAAAGCAGGGCTGACTTTGCTTGTCTCTGAGTTGGAAGGTCTTACTGCTATATATGAACAAGTCATCCTGCAGTGGATTCGTGGACACTGTGAAATGTAAGGGAATCTGCTGGCTGATAAACTTTCCAAGGAAGGTTCCGAACCATCTCAAATCACCTACAAACCTCTCACGAAGACCTGTACTCCCCTCTTGAACGTAATCTTAAAAAGTTCTTCAATTCCATTAGCCAAATCTATGAAATACTTAAGAGTAACACTCGATAGTAAGCTTCTGTTCAATAATCATATTAATATAAAATTAGAAAACGGTCGGAAAATGATGTACCAAATGTTTCCCTATTTTAATAAAAAATCAATCAACTTTCAATTCAACTTTCTCCTAATAATAAGTTAATTTTATATAAATCAGTACTAAGACCGATCTTAACATACGCTTGTCCTATTTGGAGTTTCACAAGTGCAACTAACTTAAAAAAATTACAAGTATTCCAAAATAAATGCCTCAGAATTGTCAACAATTTAACAAAGATGCACTCAGAATTAAATATATCCTATATACAAGATTTCATATTCAAACTAACTCATTCATTCTTTCAATCATGCCCCCACTCTCTAAATCCTTTAATAACTGAAATAGGTAATTATACAAAAGCTACGACACGCATATATAAACATAAACGAACAAAACATATACTAATTGAAGAAGCCTGTATTTTATTTTAATATTTATATTTCATTTAAATAGCCTGTATTTTATTAATTTTCAGAACAGTATTGGGTTTTTTTTTTCTTTCTCATTTTTATTTTTACCAATAAATAAAATAAAATTTTATGTCCAAATAAGCTGTATAAAAAAAAAAAAGTATTGTATAAGGGTACATCCCGAATCAATTATAAATGCTCAATGTAATATTATTTATGAAATAAACTATATTTATAAAAATAAAAAAAAAACCTCCAAACCTCTACTAGAGGATGTGAAAACTATAAATAAAGTGTGAGTTCAGCAGAGGTGGAACAACCAACATCCAGACTTCAAATCCCGGGATCCGTACCACTTGCTTTCCAGAAAAAACAGGTTTTAATTTTCCACCTCAGAACAGGTCATAATTGACTTAACTCATACCTCCAAAAAAATTCTTTAAATTGGCCCAACCCCTTTGTGTGAATGTGGAAGAGGCGAACAGACTTACTAATTAACACATGCTACAGCCATCCGCATCCTTATGAAGGAGTAAAGGAGGTAGAGGAGGCCTCAACCTACTGACTTAGTGACCAAGTTCTGCGGCGACCTGGAGGATCTCAGGAGTACCACCGAATTTATTCTGTCATTCCCTTAATTCAATGGGAAGTTCGAAGGAGAAGAAGAAAATACAATTAATTTACAATAACAAAAACATTAAAATGTCTTTAAGTTCTTGATGAGCGATGAATGAATCCGTTATGAAATAATTTTTAAAATATACTATAATGTTAATACGTTCGTGATAAATATTTTTAACTTTACACCAAAACCCAAATGGTCGTTAATTTTTAAGTAAACTTAATTCTTATTTATTTGAATTTTTTTGACTTGTGAATATGGCAGATTCTTAGAAGGCTCAACAAAAATAAAATAGGAGTTAATAATAATAATAATTTTTTTAAATTGTTCGAATCTACGTCTAAGTAAAACAACTATATTTGACAATATCTGTTAATATTTGTTTTCCTTTTCTTGAATGAGAACTTTGTAAATTTTAATTTTATTTAATTTAAAAAACTTATTTAGAATATGATACTAAGAAATAGTCAATAGTATATCAAGTTTAAGCTCAGTTTAAACTGAGCAATAGTTAGAAAATGGGTTTTAAACTTATTTTGTACATGCCTGCTAACTTTAACACGCAATTTGTCCTGAAGAGATCTCAGTAAGTTTATCTTCATTTAAGTTAAGAGTTTTAGATTAAAACGTCAGCATTTTCCCATACAGAGCATATTAAGTCAAGCCCTATGGGAATAGTGAAGCAACATAAGATATGTTATTTAGATTTGTGTGTTTTTAGTCGTTTTTTTCCCCGAAAAAAATAGACTATTGCAGTGGGTCGAAGGTCGGCGGTGAGCGGCGGGACTGCGATTTATATCCGTTTCATAACCCCTTGAGCAGGATTATAGAAAATTTGGAGATGTCTGATATATATTTTTCTCCCACTACATTTGAGCACCTCCAGCGGCCCCCTTTGGGCCAAATGAGCTGCAATTCGGTATGTAGGGCTTTCTTCAAGGCAGAACGATACCATTAAAGAATGAAAATACTATAATACACTGTATAATACACTTTATTTTGTGGGTCTCAATTTTTTTCTTACTCCTCCGTTTTCATCTTTTTTTAACGGGAAAATACGACTTTAGTGACGGAGTTCTACTGCTCACGGAATTTTATATATATATATATATATATATATATATATATATATATATATATATAGATATATATATATATATATATATATATATATATATATATATATATATATATATATAAAATTCCGTGAGCAGTAGAACTCCGTCACTAAAGTCGTATTTTATATATATATATATATATATATATATATTATATATATATATATATATATATATATATATATATATATATATATACACACACACACATTTGCTTCTTTCGTTGTTGCTCATGTAACTATACCATTCTCCTAATTCTCAGCTTAAATCATTTCTCAAGGATATATTAATATAAGAAAAGCCTTTAAATCGATATGTTATTAACAATATTAATTATTACAACAAACTATAATTTTTTCAACAATTATTTATTTTTTTATCGCAAAGTTTTTCCTAAAACTTTGAGGTTTTATTCATAAAATTACTGAAATAATTCATCATTTTCTTATGAACTGTTTGTTTCGAAATGTGGAAAAATAAATAAAATAAAAAATAAATTTAAGTATAATATAAGTATTATATTAAAATTTTATATAAAGTATTATTATATTATAATACTTATATCAAAATATAAGTATTATATCACGGACAAACAGTACAAAATTTTGCGAGTTTTAAGATTTTTCATTATTTTAGGTACTTTGAAAATTATAAAACGGTTTTCTGTTACGAATGTTACGCACTTGAAAAATGTTTCTTATTTTTATCCAAGATTTTTTGTCTTATTATCTATTGGACGTTATGCGATGGACCCTCAGTAATCAAAATATACTTTTTCGATTTGAAATATTTAGTAAAAATTTTCGAAATTCACTTCGGGCAGAACGTAACTCGCGTGAACTTTTCACAAGAAATTTATTTACAGGCATCTTATTATTTAACGTTTTTAAACAGTAAATATCTCAGAATGTATTCTGTTTTAAGAGGAACTGACTGCTGATTGAGGGTTTGAAAAAAAAAGAAGAAAATATTGAGGTTCTAGAAACTTCTGGACCAAAGTGATAGTTTGTTTCAGAATGACCCCATATACAATAAAACCAAAATACTAATGTTACAAAAGAAATTGTATCAAATAAAATTATTAAATTCCGAAATTTTTAGATATTTAATAAAACATTTCAATGCTAAATACATAACACTGGAGAACAAAAAAATATTTTTTTTTTGCGGAATAGCTATTGGGTGTGAATACAGATACATCAATGAACTAAGATACACGATACATAGTTACTTTATTCAAACTGACTCTTATTCTGTGTAAATAAGTCTAGGTTAGTTACAGTATATATTGCCTTTATTTAAAAAACTAGAGCCATTCGGCAAATCTGATATTTTTCTCAAATTATGGATACTGAAATTATCCAGGCTCCACTTGAAACCGTCCGTCGCAAAATCACTGTTGCCCGAAAAAAAAATTCTAAAATTTGTTTTACCTTCTTTCTTTTAATATAAGATTATGTATTGCCTTTATTTCAAAAAGAGAAGTAATTTCAGAAAATCTGATATTTTTCTTGTACTTAGAAAACTGGAATTCTGCAGAATCGACTCTGAAACTGCGCCGAAAACTCATTGTTGTCCGAAAACTCCGCCAAAATATCTGATGTGGACAACACATGACTTCCTTGTACGCCTATTAAACTATAAATCGGTGGCTCAAAAAGTGATCCTGAATTTGGTTACTAGTTTCCGAAGATCGCAGTATCTCAAAAACAACACTCGGCGTCGCGACATCCATTTATTGACACACACACACAAATAGGGAGAAAAACCAGTATTTTACACTAAATTTTAACACTTAAAACAAGTAATAAAAATGTTTAATTGGATTGGAAACCAAATTGCGTTTGTAACCTTTATTACCGAAACATATTATTTATGTATTTAATTTAAACATAATTATTGATGTAAGCTTATTATGATCTTCAAGTAAAGTACCGTTTTCGGCTCACCAATTTTAACCAAAATATAGTAAATACATTCACATCAATATAAAAGTCCTATTTACCAAATTTGAGACGTTTTACATTGTATTTTAATATAATTTTTGATGAAAGTCTAATATGACCTTCAAGTAAAGTACCGCTTCCGGTTTTCCAATTTAGACCAAAATCTAGTATGTTATTTAAATCAATATATAAGTTATAAATACCAAATTTAAGAAGTTTTGCAAAGTATTTTAATATAATTTTTGATGGAAATCAATTATGACCTTCAAGTAAAGTACCATTTCCGGTGATTAAGCAGTTACCAAAAAGGGGAGGTTCACAACTAGATTTTACAACAATTCTAAATACAAAATTTCAACTTTCTACGGCTAACCGTTTTTGAGTTTTGCGAAATACGAACGTACGCACGGACAGACGCTATGACGAAACTAGTCAAAATGGATTCAGGGATGATCAAAATGGATATTTCCCTTGAAATCTGAAAACTGAAAATTTTCGCGATTACAATACTTCCTTTACTTCATACAAGGAAGTAAAAAACGTTCGTTTTTCTTCCAATTTAAGAGTGTTTACTGCCTTTATTTCAAAAACTATAGTCAATTCGACAAATCTGATATTTTTCTCGTATGTAGAAGACTGCCATTATCGAGAATCGACTCTGAAACCATGCGCCGCAAAATCACTGTTCTCCTGTGTAATTAATCATTGCGTTAAATTCCATTGGCGTTCGTGAAAAATTAAATATATTTTGTATATAATCAAGGTAATAAATAAAATTAATGATAATTAGAGTTAAAAAAAAAGGATTCAATCATGATTTATTTACTCTATGGTGTAGTTGTTTGCCATGCCATACTCGATTCTCGGGAAACCTAAAATTATTTTTCCTAAGGAGTTAATTTCTGGAACGAATTCCATTCATCCTCAGAATAAATGAGTAGCTATCTCAATAAAGTTATTGGCATTGATTTATGAACAGAAAATAATGCTTTTGGGAATAATTTTATTTTACGACAATTCACTTCTTAATTTTAGCTAATTTTCCTAATGTTTCGTCGTTCTTGTCTGTTTCCATGAATAATGTGCAACTGGTTTTTATATAAATGTGTTCTGTACATGTGTGCCACCTAGATCGACCCACTTCATGCCTAGGGGCCTGAGACCTTCCCAATTTATATAAAACAAATTCAGTAGGTACTTCACTTATATAGCTTTCGTGATGGGGATATCGCTGTTGCCTTAGCATGTCCCCTATCTCACGCGACAATTTTTTTACATTTAGAATAAATTTTCGTCGGATTATTCTGTGAACTTGCCGAGCATCAGGGACGTGAATTTATACTGTCAGCCGTTTAGATATTATTCCTAATATTTTATAAGACCTATTATTTTTGTCATGGTATAATAATTATATCATATTTATTTCCTACTTACCATGTAATAGGAGGATGAATGGTAACTACTTTCTTTGAATTAATAAAAATAACTTTATAAAGTAACGTTGAAAATATAAGTATTTTTAATTAAGAAGAGTATGTATCAAGATTTATGATTTTTATTTAAATTTATGAATATATATAATATTATTAATAGTATTCTATTATATGTGGTGCGATCCGTTATATAACGATAACTTACATTACTAGGAACCGGTTATATCATCGTTCCCAAGAAAAACGAATATGAAATCACTACTTTTTAGTAGATAAAATAAAAACGTTTTATTCTGTGTATAATAGGGGCTTTCTTATTTTTTTTTTGTTATGTTGGTGTTGAATTTACCAACAGAAAAAATTAAAATTATCGAAGATGCCCCTTGAACGCAAGATAAAACGATTTTTTTTTTTATTCTCCTAAGAAGTAGTGATTTTCACTGTAGTTAGTTTACCATCAGCCCAGCCAAATAAGGGTTCAACCTCGGGACGAAAGATTCTGACCTGAAAATTTGCATAAACCTTTATTATGACTTTCTAAATGTCGGCTAAAAAAGTCTCAATAAATTTTGCGTCGGCGTCTCAAGTTATTAAAGGTCAAATGTCAAAAAAGTGATAAAATTTGTTTTTCTTGTAAATATCTCGTTTTTTTTAGACCCCACGTCGTTAGATGTTATTATAAAGCTTGTAGAAAATTAAATTATCTACAAGTTTGGTATTATTCGTTTGTTTTGCATGATCAACCGTTCCCCAGATATAATGAGGATAGCCCAGAAGCCAGGACCGAAATAGGGCACTCATTTAAGTAAAAAGGTTTGAATGTGAATTAGGTATTAAGAATTTGGAAAGTGTAGGAAATTCTAACCAGAGGAGACTAAGGACGTGGCATCAGCGATTTCAATGAAACATTTTTTTGGTGATAAAAGGTTGAAAAATATTAGACGCTTGTCACAGGGTTCTTGCCAATGCGCCTGAGAAGCCGAGAAAAGATAATTTCAACAATTTTTATATGAAATATTAACAAAATAATTATATTTTCATACTGATTTCTGGGTACTAATCTAACTTTAATTCTTCTCGTACAACTCTAAATTAAGGTTTTGCCTTTTTCCGACGAAAGCAATATTTTATTTATTTATTTTTTCATACTTTTGCACCGCATTTATTAGACTCGTTCGGAAAATTTCGCAATGCAACCATTTTTTTTTTTTACGACTTTGGATTTTTTAAAAACTTTTTAGTTTAAAAGTTATATTAGAACTATCAGACGTACAGATGTCTAGTACCACTCAAATTGGAGTAGATTAAATGGAGCTTAAAATAGTATATGGAGGGTTCAGATGTCAATCAATGTTAAGTTAGTGAACCATAAAAACGAGATAATTAGATGTTTTATAACTGCAACGCAGAAAAATACAGGTGATTCTAAACCTGATAATATTTATTTTTTATATATTATATTATATTATAATGATTATCTTCGTAGGAAGAAACAGTGTCCATATTATTTGCCAAAATAAATTCAGAAAATTGTGAGTTAACGTTTTTTGGGGAATTTTTTTATGCTTTATTTCGTAAACATAAAGAGCTCTATCAGGGTCAAATGTTTGAAAACTTAATTTCTTTAAAACAAGTATTCATAATATTTTTCGTGTGGTTGATAGTATTTATATCGTCGTCGTGTTTTGAAAAAGGCAACCATTTAGCAAATTTTACAGGACACACATAAAATGATTTTTCACCAAATAAAAATATATATTTTTTTGGTAGTTAATGGGGCCTGTCACTCCCTTATCAATAGGGGCGTGGCCTCAGTAAGGTTATAGCTCCACCCGTCACCAGTTTCCGCCACCATTCTTCCCCTTTGTCCTGGTTTTTGAAAACAGCGTATTCATTGCAATCAGTAAAATTATTACTGCATTAATTACATATTTAAAATTGTTAGTGCTGTGGACTTCCGGTGATCTGGGGAAGTTTAAGTAATAATTTAAAGGAGAGATAATGGACCCGACCTCAACTGAAAAGGAACTTTTGGGATTTGTTTATCTCTTGAGCGAGCATGGCGTGCGGAAATCGTCAGCTGTGATCTATTTAAAGCAGTAATAATTGAAATTACGTAAAATTATGTATATTTCGGTAATTATTTACAAGAAAGAAGTGAACGTATAAGGGAATGTGGTGGGGACGTAACCTCAATGTCAACAATGTGAGGCCACGCCCCTTTAGATAAGGGAGTGACCGGTCCCAATAATTACCATTTTTTTAAATTTTATCCTTTATTGTACAAAGTAGGAATTCATTAAGGTGGCAAAACCTTTATAATTAGAATACATTTTTAAGGCTTCTAGCATTGGTTAAGGCCAGCGTGACGACTGAGAGTTGTTAGTAATTGGTTCTTACGTCATAAATAGTCGATTTTTAGACCATACCCAATTTTTTTTTCTCGATATATCGTGAGCGGGTATCGATAAAGTTGGTGCTTACGTTCCATAATCAATTGAAATCTAAACTTCGAATTTTTGGCGCTTAAGACTTTTTCAAAAACGACGTCGATATTATTGAGCATGGAATGAAAAATGTGCGAAAATTTAAGGGGCTTTCTTGAATTTGCATTTTTGTATATCCTAATGTATTCTAAAAAAGTTGCTTGAATGAAAAAAGTTATTATTGCATCTGACGCCATTTAATATTGAGGATTCAACCGCTATTTTTATATTAGAAGCAGCTTTTTGAATGTGATTTCCACTAACACAAATGTTTCACACTAACAACATCAAAGGGTTCATTGGTTTTTATTCTATCTCGATTTCAGCGCGTGTATCATTAACAGTCTGCTATAATTTATTGCCAATTTTATTCACATTAATACACAAAAATTATAAATATTTACTTTCCTTCTAATATTCACTCATTTTATATACGTCATGTGAAATTTCCAAATAAACCCCTCTAGCTTTGGATTATTATATAAGATAAAAAATAGACAACTGTTTTTGTATAATATTTCTTCTTCGCTAGCAGGGCTTTCGGGCCTTTTTGATATATCTCCGCCAGTTACTTTTAGTGATATCTGTGAAATTAAAATAACACATGACAATATTTATACTATTTTTCATTTATATAGATGTTTTGAAAGTGCTGAAAAAACAATTAGATTTTTACAAGATGATGGACTAATTCATCAAGAAACATTATATTCTCAGGCTCATTAACGTAAATTTTCCCGAGAAACGAAGGTTTCAGGTTTCTTGAAAAGGTAGAAAGGACTCAAGGTAGAAATAGGAGTCAGAAAAGGTACTGGGTTTTATGGTTCCAGAGTGGGATTGAGCTAGGCTATTTACTTTATATATTCCTGTACCGAGAAATATACTACTGCGAGACTACACAATTTTGCCTAGAGGAATTTGGATTTTCCTCTGATACTACAACAAACTGGAAAAATTATCTTAGAGACGTTTGTGCCGATTCATTGATAAAGAAGCCCCTTATTAAAGGATGGCCTGGAAAAACTGTTGAAATAGATAAATCTTGCTTATCAAGTACAATGTTGGACGGGTACATCCTCACCAATGGGTCTTTACAGGAATATGCAGGGAAACATGATAATACTTCATCTATGTTGACCCTGAGCGAAATGCAAAAACGTTACTGCACTGCATAAAAGAATCAATCCTACCAGATACTCTTTCTGATCTATGGAAAGCCTATTCAAATATAGATAAATTAGAAGGATGTAATTATCACCATTTGACGGTGAATCATTCTAAGAATTTTATTGATCCGATTACCGGCATACATACACAACGAATAGTTACTTTGGCCTGTAGCGAAGAGGCGATATAAGATTGAAGCTGGTAACCAGAAGAACAATATTGGTCTTATCTGTACGAATTTATGTAGCGTCAATGGCACAAGGGAAGGAATCTTTTTGAAGTGATTTTATCAGATATTATTAATTTCTGGACATTAGAATAGTTTTTTTTTTTCCAGCATATATGCACCGCGGCCTATGAGGCCTATTCTGCGCTGGCCTAAACCGTTTAAAATAGGCCAGTAGCCATTGCAAATCTGAGTAGACAGGAGTCCATCATCTCGCAGAGCTTAGGGTCAGTGATCCGGTCACAACCAAAGTGGAGGTACCGTACCCTTGTCAATGCATCGCATCCACAGATTATGTGAAAAGCCGTTTCGTCCTCCATCCCACATAGTCTACATGTCGGTGACTCAGTTAGTCCCATGTTTTGGAGGTGCTTGTTTAGTTGACAGTGTCCTGTATATAGTCCCGTCACTCTCCTAAGGTTAAGCCTATCCATAAACAGAAGAATCTCACTTCTTTTGGGGCAGGGTCCATCTAAAAACAGTTTGGAGCGTATCTGTTTCCTAGTATTTTCCCAGTAGTTCTTAACTTTATTGCCTGCAGCCACTCTAATATGCCTTTTGGCATAGCTAAGGCTTATGCCACATGTGGGCTCTGGTGTAGAAAAGGTTAATAAATAAATATTATTATTTTATAATCATATGCACTTTTATTTTATATCATTTAATTAATTGATATTACTAAAAGCAACTGTCGGGGATGTATCAAAAAAGACTCGGGCTTTCTTTAATCGAATAGGGATCCTCCAGATTAATTTATTCTCTGAAATGCTTATCACCATAAATAAACCACATACTGGATAAAGTTATTTTTTTTTTAAATTTAATATTACGAAAGTAACAAAAAATAATGTTAAACAATGCTAACAAATTTTTAGTTTGCTGTGCGAATTCAGTGTTTTGCGAATTTACTGTTCAATGTGCGCATTGTCTTTCTAATTTGCGAATGTGTTTAACACGCGTGTTTAGATTTAAGAATGAAACGAATATATCTTCTATAAATATAAACAAGTGAAGGGTATAACCCAATGATACTCGCTTGGGGTTGCTAAAGTTTCTCTAACGTTGGAAACAAACAGGAAGGCAGGCCTAGGCGCCCTCTCGCAATGGCGCGGTATATCAGTTTGATAAATTCCCTTCTGTTACCGAGAAAGAAGTTCGATAAGTTAGGCACTGCCAGGGATTTCGGGAGCCGAATATTAGAGCTTGCTATATAATTTTATTAATGCGAATTTTATTTCTTATAACGAATAAATCTCTTTTATAATTTTATTCCTCATTCTGTTATTGAAAATAATATATGTTCATTATTCATTCACGCATATAGAATAAACAGTTTATTAGAATGAGAACATTTATTTACGAAAAATATTCGCGGATAAAAAAACATATTTAGGGATAACATTTCACGAATAAATTGTTTATTCGTTATTTTCGAATAACAAATTAAATTATTTATTTATTTTATTAGTGCATGTTGTACTTTGGCCGCCCTCAGATGAACCACGGCCCGTGGCCTTCCCCCACTCAATATTTCATGTGTTTAATTTTTATCAATAATATTAATATATGGATTAACATATCATTAAAAAGAAATCTGCTACTATATTTACTAAATACTAAATCTCCAACAACCAGAGTTTATTGTTTTACATAAAATACAAAACAATGTTTTTACTAAATTACTTAATAATTAATACAAAAGAGCAATAGCTCAACAACAGACATAAATTAATTACTATAAACAATTGGAAGATTCCAAAATACTAAGCCTCACGTCTCTAAAATGCCGGCAACCAACCAGTCAACATTTCGCTAATACAGGGATCATCAGGATGTGCACTAAAAATCACATCTATGAAGACCAAACACAGCACATCTCACATCAACTGTTCAAAAAGACGCATCAAACAGAAACAGCACATCACTCCAAGACACCCAATCACATACTCCACTATTTTTATATGTGTCTGTGATTGGTTGTCTTGGAGTGATGTGCTGTCACTGTTTGATGCGTCTTTCTGTACGGTTGATGTGAGATGTGCTGTGTTTGGTCTTCATAGATGTTAATTTTTGGTGTATGTCCTGATGATGCTTGAATTAGCGAAACGTTGACTAGTTAGTTGGTTGCCAGCATTTTAGAGACATGAGACTTTGTATTTTGGAATCTTCCAATTGTTTATAGTACTTAATAATATTAATATACAAGAGCAAAAGCTCAAAATGAGATATAACTAATTGTTAGGACATAAATGGAAAATTCCAAAGAATAAGTCAAGAGTCTCAATAGAAAACAGATCACTTGTCGATATTTCGCCTGTTCAGGCATTATCAGGAGAGAGGGAAAGAAAAAAAAAACACTATATAAAGCGAATAATGCAGTACATATCACATCCACAGTCCAAATGACACTAATCAGAGACAACACCCCACACCGACACCCAGATACATACTGAGAGAAAAGGGAGGTTACATAATCTTCCTTATTTAAAAATTAAATAATATAATAAAATTAATAAACATTTAATCACATAGACAATGAATAATATACTTTTATCTCAATAATGCCGAACTCTGAAACTTAATAACCACTTTTATATAAATTGTTAATTTTAGGCTCATATAGAATAATCCAAATGATAATTTGACTTTTATTGTGTTTAATTTTTCTGATTCTTTAAATTTCTACCATGAGAAATTATAAAAAAAAAAAAAAAAAAAATAAAATAAAAAAAAAAAATAAATAAAAAAGAAAATACAAAATAATTTTATGTATTATATATGAGTTTTATTTTTAAACAATTCGTTCATGCTATTTCCTTGAGTTGATCTTCATTCAATTCACTGTTTGTCAATTCTATTGATGTACAACTGAAGGTAGAGATTTTAAGTTGGAAAAACAGAAAAAAAAATATTCTTGAAAAAGATTCTGGAGTTATAATTATTTTGTTTTTCAATTTAACTGTTCGAATATTGTTTTTATATTCCTTGGATTATTTTATCTCTTTTTCATATTTTTTTTATGATTTATTAATCTCAATTTTACTTCTAGGACAACAAAAAAAAATATATATATATATAAAAATATATATATTTTTTAATAATTAATACGGATGATTGTAAAATTAAATCAGGCTAGCTGAGATGTGTTAACCCAATGATATAAAAGATTTCGATGAAAGGAGGTGAGCCCACCCAACGTGCATAAACATTCCTGAACCAGAATTCCGCGTTGGTCCTAAAATTCCCTGTTTCATGGCTCCCTTCCAAGTTCTGAAAGGTCCCGGCTCGCTTTGATTGTTGTGTTGCAGTATCCCCACCAATATTTCGAAATTTCACTTAATCTATTCAAAATACCTACTATTTTCGTGATTTTAAACCTTCACAAAATTCATTCTTTCCTATTTTTAATCTATTTATCCGCTCACACGCCGGGTTATTTTACATTTGTTCGATTTATATGATGCATTCATCGCTGTTTTTAAAAATCTTAATATAAATTATTATGATTATATTAATGAGAAACACGTGGGAGTATTCAAACTTAATCAATTAACATAACTTAAATCTAATATTCCCAATAATTAATTATCTAGGCATCAATCATTTTTTTTAAACTTTAGTTCTTAATTTACATCTTTCACAATATAGTGACAAACAGCAACCGTAAAGTCTGCCGGGAACCACAGGCTATGTGTTAGTTTGTCGACTGTTGGCTATGGTGTCTGCATGCAGAGTTTTAATTTTAAGAGTTTTTAATTTTAAAATACAAACCTACCTATTTACTACTTTAAATTTTAAAATACAAACCTGTCTGTAATATTTTCAAATTCTATTTTTGAATTTTTTCATTTCAATTGTCCTCGTATTTTTACAAAATTTTGTTTTTAGCCCTGCTATAGGTCCGAAGCTTAGTTCGAAACTCCGGCTCACATTTAGGCATTGCATCTTATTACTGTGTTTTGGTTGATTATTTTCAATAATGAACCCTCCTCCCGTCAAAATTTCAAAATATATGGAATCCAAAAATCGAAAAAAATCCGCCTGTCCATACATAATGATCACAGGCCACCCCGTAATGATCCTCGGAACTCGACATTGTCATCAACCGTTTAAGCCTAAAATGGAGGACGATTAGATTGATCATTCGACTATATCGTAGCCATTTATGAAATGTTGAGGAAATGTTTTGAACTGTTTTCTTTCTTTTTTTTTTTTTTATAAATAATTATTTAGAAACGATAAACCCTAGTGTAATAATTCGCAATGTTTTTTTTATTTCTAACAGCACTCCCCACCATCATCTCCTGAATATTATTCAAATATCATATCATGTACTGAGAATATTTTATAAAATATTATTAATTCGATAATTGAATAAAATTCTTTGATTTCGTAGCCTACATTAATCATCGAAGTACATAAGCTTTTATTAAACTCAAAAATTAAATTAATTTATATATTGTGACGGTTCGGTTCAGTATTAAGTTCGTTCCACGAGGCCATATTTATAGTTGAAGTATGTTATCCATTACAGCGCTTGCGGTGGGTCAGAGTAAAACTAATCACTGTCGTCTCGCAATTAACAGGTGACATACGAGTACGTCTCTCACTTGAATAATTATTAGTTATTTGTTATCTACTACAGGGAGTATCCAGATATTAATTATTTCTGTTTTTATCTTAATTTGGACCCAGCGTTGGTGTTTTGGTAAGTTTTTCATAACAAAAATTGTATTATTAATATTTTTTTGTGTTTTCCCACCTTTATAATTAACTTTAATATTTGTCAATACCTGTTTAGTGATTAGTTTGTCTAGATTGAAATATCTCGATTATATCGGGAAAATAAATTTTATGTTAAATAAAATTAATTGCTGTACAAAATGAGGAACAAAATAAAAGATGTATTTCCCTAAAAATGAAGTCTCGTTTTATCGCACAAATTAATATCTCTGGACCTTATACATAAAAACCTATAACAGTATATGCATGAATTAAGAGCTTTCTATGCTAAACGAACCCATCCCAAATAGCGGCTATTCACAGCAATGTTTTTCTTAATTGAAAATTTGTGATATTTTTTTGGATCGGAACCGTTGTTCGGGATACGCTTCTTGAATCTAATCATTTGCCATGAATGAATATCTGTCATAATTTTAAGATTTTTTTTTCGTTTTCCCTTCCATAGTAATCCTATGGGAGGGTCGTGTATTTGTAACATTTTATAGGCTCTATGCTACAATAGGCATACTATCTGTATAGTAATATTTTAGTAACATTTGGTAAGGTCGTTCATTATTGATAAAACATAATTGAAAAATGAACATTCCAATTAACTAAAGAATAAAGCGTGTGAAAAAAGAGACAAATGAATTAAATAAAATGAACAAAATTTTGAATAAAATAAAAAGTTAAAAATAAAAAAAAATAAATATAACATAGAGTAACCATAATTTTAAGATAAATCAGGTGCAAAGACTGCATATATATATATATATATATATATATATATATATATATATATATATATATATATTATAATATATTGCAAGATCTAGAATCAGATACCTCCACTTCTACCTGCACCTATGACTCTTCATATATTATTGCGACCGTTTTAAAAATTTATTTTCTATAAATTATATATATATATATATATATATATATATATATATATATAATAAAATTTTATATATATATATATAAAAATAAATTTTTTTTTTATAATAAAATTTTATAAAATTTTTATATATATATATATATATATATATATATATATATATATAAAAATTTTATCGTTTCAAACATCGTTTTAGTATGATATATATTTTCGCTTCTTTCGGATTTAGGAGGCATTATAGCTAAAGCGACGATATAATAGCCAAAGAGCATATAACATATAATAGTCTAAGTTCATATAACATATAATAGTTAAAAAACATATAACATATAATAGTCTAGTTTTACTTATGATAGTCAAAGAACTGCGTATATTAATTTTTTTAAATGTGAAAAACCTACATTGAAATCAATGAACTCATACGAAACTTGTTAACCAACCTCGTTAACAGTACTTTGTTAAAATCATATTTATTATAAGATAAGAAAAAAATAGGTCATTGAAAAAAAAATTTATGTTTTGTAAATTTTAACTTAACCACTAAATAACATATCATGATTGATAGCTATAATATTTAGAATGCGTTGGCATATACTTAAGTTGGGAATATTAAATTTAAAAATAATAGGGTTATCATACGAAATGGCAGTGCCTTTCAGGTACGATAAATGACCAAATGCATTAAATAATCGTTGAATAAAAAATAAATCGTACATTTACTTAAATAATTAAAACAAAGTATTTAAATTATTATCTGTTAGTCCTTATGAAATATAATGCTGTTAAAGACCTTAAAATATATTTGAATACTGTGCTATGAATTGATGTGTTATGTAATGAATATAATGTTAAAGTAAACAGGAATAATTCGATGGAATAGATATAAGGAAAATGCATTTGAAATGCAGGATGTTTATTTATCTTGGGTTTACAAGAAAATCTTTAAGATATATAAAACTGAAGAGAAATCGAAAGCTGTGTTCAAGGCTTTATTTTTTATTTTATTTCTTCTTGTAAAATAAATGTTCGCGCTTACTCTCCAGAAACCTAACTCTACTTCTTAGTACTGTTTAGTGATGAGAAAAGTAGTCCCTAATTTTACGGGAAAAACAATGCTAACGGTTTTGGAAAATGAATTCGGATAAGACAAAATGGATTGTTGTCTAAACGGGGATATTTTCGATAGATGTATATAAAAGGGAGTAGCTTGAATACATGAAGAAGGTCATGTATTTGCAGTATATAATAGCTTATAAACAAAACAAAATAAAAGAGGAACTGAAAGGCAGTTTAAATGCCGGTAATGCTTGTTATTTCTCAGCCGCAAAATAATTCGACTCCCGCTTACTATTAAGAAACATATAGATTAGAATTAACAAGTTCTTAATATAAAAGAGAAAAACCTCAAAAAGAGACATAAATTAATTGTTAGGATACAATTGCAAGATTCGAAACACAAAGCCTCAAGTCTCTGAAATACCGGTAAACAACAAACCAACAAACCAACAAACCAAATCAGCGTTTCTCCAATTCAGAACAGAAACAAAGAAAATCACATATATGCAGAACAAAAACAGCACATCTCACACTGTTTAAAAATACTCATCAACTAGGACAGCACATCATTCCAAGACATCCTTAACTTACTGATGGAAAGGTAGGTCACATGACAACAGTTGGGAAAGGTTATATTCAAATAGCTAATCAGTAGAAAACAGAAAAACTGAAAATACACGAGCAACTAAAAATGAAAAAAAAAAAGGTTTGAAAGTAAATTAAATATAAAAAAAAAAAGGAAAAATAGTGGAAATGCACAGATGAGGTAGGTTATAATAAAAAAAAACTGCGAACAAGGGAGGGGGGTTGCAAGACCTGGATTGAAATTAAATAAAAAAAGTTTTAAGTATTTGTGTGAGGTTTCTATTTCTATAGTTGCTGAAGTAATATGCTTCAGAAATGTTGCTAAAGAATAAATTAAAAACAGAAGATTTGTAGTATAAAAGAGCTAGCTGATTTGATTGAAAATAAATGCCAGTGGTGTTCCCAATAAGTTATGTTTTGACACTACTTGTTATTGTTGATAGTAAACAGGGCCTCCCTTAATGAAATTTCTATTTCTATGGGCGGTCCTGCTAGTAATGAAAGATCATTTTCAATATCTAAAATTTTTAAAAAAATTACTTGAGAAATACTATGGGTTCGTCTAGACCAAGCAGTCTGAATATTTTAAGTAATGAAAATGTAAGAGCACGAAAATTAAATTTATATAAATTAGTGGAAACAATTTTGGACATTATGACCCGAAGTAAGAATGGAATGGAAATAAGAATAGGCTAGTTTCGGACAATTCACTCTTCTATTGTAATATATTAAAATAAAAAGTTTTTCATAACAAAAATTGTATTATTAATATTTTTTTGTTTACCTACCTTTATAATTAACGTTAATATTTGTCAATACACGTTTAGTGATTAGTTTGTCTAGATTGAAATATCTCGATTAAAGCGGAAAAAGAAATTCTTATCAATTGGGCATCCTCTGGATTTTGATCTTGGGGTGCATTCGACCTTAGTTACGCTTGTGACAGCAATGCCCGAATTCAGTGCCATGAGCATAGTCTCAAATATTTTTCTCCTCGAAGCATTCCTCTCCTGAATCACCCGAACCATATCAGCTGATGCTATGTTACCTCCCTTTGCCATTAGTATGTGATTGGAAGTCTTGGAGTGATGAACTGTCTCCAGTTGTTGCGTCGTTTTAGACTGTTAGTGTGAGATGTGCTTGATCTGCATATATGAAATTTTGTTGTTTCTGTCTTCTTGTAAAGCGAGATGTGGATGTATACGCCGTATATGATCTGATCTTGTAAAACCAACATACTCTCTTGAAGGAGAGCATGTTGGTTCTATCGGCTTCGGACCTTCGGATTAGCACAGCCATATTGTTACCTGAGTTTTCTAAAGAATGACGCGCTGTTCTAGAGATAAGAAAGTATTTACTATTGCTAAGTGATGAGATTAAATGCGGCTTGACGTGAACTACTGAATATCCTTGGCCGTACACAATTACCAGACGGCAATATCGATCCGAGGTTTTCGTGTTGGCGAATTAGTGAAAGTTTTATCGTCTAGAGTTTAGCAGTCGGCTGCATAATGTAGCAGTCGAAACCTAACCGATCGATACCATTTCAACACCCCTTATCATTATTATAGTGCATTGATTGCTAATTTAATTGCATTTAGATACTCCTGTCTTAATACTGCTCGACCGCTCTGTGGTTTCGAAACTCAAAATGCTGACCAAAATGAGGCGTACTTGTTTAATTGAAGACTTTTGTTGTAACTCACGGCGCAAAGTGGGAAAAATTGCCGATTTAGTAGCCAAAATTCTATAAATCTTGATTAAAAACAATAAACAAAAAATTATTTTTTTCATTCATGAGCATGCTCATAAACAACCCATGGGATGTCCTTTATTAATGAGAGTGAAAAAAATATAATCAGGATATATCTGAGCCTTTGAAATTAATATTTTTCTAAATTCTTTCTCCACTTTATTTTAAATGCAACAGTTTATTAGACATTGTACCATCAAAAGGGTACATAAATGAACTAATATCCTTTACTAATGAAGTTTCTACGTATATAATTGGATTTTTCAGGTATTTACTATTTTTAAAAGATTTATAAATAATTTTTATTTATAGACAAAAAAATTAAATTAACAATATACTATTTTTTTATTTATTCGAAATTTATCGTGTGTACAAAAATTATAAATGACAAATAAGACAGCTTGAAGCATATTTTAGGCTTACGCCCAAGTTAATGGCCTAAAAATATATGTAACGTTTAATAACAGGACTTCAAATCTTCATATCTATATAACACTGATTGATCGCATTTGATCGAACAAATTGTGTCATGGTATTTTAGTACCATACACTATCTACTCCTGTGAAAAATATTAAAACCACGTGTTGCCACATAATTTTTTTTTTTTTAAATAACTGCTATATTTAATATGTTCGATATTATATCGCAATTGTTATTTAATATTTTTACAGACATTTCCACATTTATAAAATATAGTAGGTGTGATAAAACTAAAAATAATATATGAAATAAAAAATAAAAAAATATATGGTAATATGTGCTTTTAATTTTTTAACTGAAGTAGACGGTATATGGTATTAAAATACCATGACACAAGTTGATCGATCAAATACGATCAATCGGTGTTATATAGATCTGAAGATTTGAAGCCCTGTTTTTAAATATTACATATATTTTTAGGCCATTAACTTAGGCATAATCCTAAAATATGCATCAAGTTATTTCATTTTTCATTTAAAATTTTTGTACACACGATAAATTTCGAAAAAATAAAAAAAATAGTATATTGTTAACTTAATTTTTTTTTCTACAAATAAAAATTGTTTATAAATCTTATAAATGTAGTAAATACCAGAAAAATGTAATTATATACGTAAAAACTTATATAGAAAAGAATATTAGTTCATTTCTTCCCCTTTTGATGGTAAAATACCTAATAAACTGTTTTATTTAAAATAAAGTGATGAAATAATTAATAAAATAATTAATTCCAAAGGCCCGGAGACACACTATGTATATATTTTTTTCACTCTCACTAATAAAGGATATTCCATGCTTATAAATAAAAAAAGAATTTTTCGTTTATCGTCTTTTAGTCAAGAGTTATAGAATTTTGGCCACTAGATCGACAATTTTTCCCACTTTGCGCCGTTTGGATATTCTTAATGCGTCTCAAGCACAGAGCTAAAGTGATTTTGCGGGGTTTGGGTTTCAGAGTTGAATCTGGATAATAGCAGTCTTCTAAATGCGAGAAAAATGCCATATTTTACTCCTAGAAATACAGGCAATACAAACTATTACTGTTGTATATAGACAATGCATATTCAAAGAAAAACGAATTTTTTTTTTTTTGGATGAGAAAATAACATAAACTGAAGCACTGTAATAATTAGTAATTTAGAGCCTGATGAGAAATAGAAAAATTCGTTAGTTATTTATTAAATTATACAAAATACTTTGGCCTGACATTTTACTGAAGAATGGCATGGGTCTCACACATCAAGAAAAAACAAAAAAAACCAAACCAAAGACTAAAACTATTATACTCCTTTCGTTGAATGAAACTTAGAAATAAATTGAGCACACTTATTTACTCAAGACCTTCTGGACCAACGCTTCAGACAGCCAAAAAGATAAACATATGAAAACTTGAAATTCTTCATTCAAAAACTTTTATTATTGTAACCATAGCCCCATATGCCAGTTAACAAACACATACGGACCCACCACAAACGATTTCATGATAACTTACACGGACATCCTAACTCACTCATAGAAGAGAATGCTACAACCAAAATGCCAGACAACACTCTCAGACGGCTGAAAAGGAGCTGGATTAGGGATCTTCTCGCCTAACGATATACAATAATTAAGACATGAAGAACTGTATAGGACTTCAATGGAAGTATTGAGCCAAAATATTAAACAAAAACAGGAAGAAGTTCCGCTGGATACTACACTTTCTCATGCCACAATAGCAAATTTACTGGTTGTCAACATTGACAAGTGTGAATATAAAAATAAATCCTTCCCCCCCCCCCCAAAAAAAAAAAATTAGAGTACGAACATAATTATTAGTTACGATTAAATCGAATTACTCAAAGGATTGCTTTTTTCTTTTTTATAAAAAAAAAATTCAATAAGTCAATTTGAACATAGTAATTATAAGTCGTGTACCTTAGTAAGTACTCAAATGTATGTAAATTCACTCTAATGCCTATGCCGCAAAAAAAAAAAAATTGTTCCCCATTATTATGAATACTCTGCCAAAAAAATGGAGATACGAAATTCAATAAAATGCCCAAAATCCGTCCCGTCGCCCAAAATCGTACTCCCAGTTATCTAGTGTTGATATTGTTGCTACCAGCTGAAAAACTCTTAAAATACTCCTGTATTTTTACCATCCAGTTGACTGTTGATAGTTATAGTTGTGGTTTGTGTTTTGGCACAGTATTTTTCAACTATGGAATTAGGAGAAGCAGGCTGTAGTTTTTGTTCAACTTGAGAACGCTATTCTGGTGCATCAAGGAAAGATTTATTTATTTTATCATAACTATCCGCAGACTGGACCATCTATTCGTTGATTTTAGATCTGCTTATGACAGCATTCAACGCGTGGCTCTGCATCAAGGCAATGAAAGACCTCAATGTGCCTGTTAAGCTCATCCGTCTTGTAAAACTTACAATGAGCAATACGGAATGTATGGTGCAGATTCAGGGAGATCTGTCTGAGGGATTCACCTCACATAATGGCGTTCGACTGGGAGATTCTCTGGCTTGTCTGCTCTTCAATATTGGTCTGGAAAAAGCTATCAGAGAATCTAAGGTTCAGACCAGTGGGACCATCTTTAACCATGGGATATGCTGATGATATCGACATTATTGGGAGATCTAAAGCTGTTGTGAAAGAAGCCTTTCTTGCCCTTGATGATGCTTCTAGGAAGCTGGGACTTGTCTATAATAGCAAAACCAAATATATGACTGCTGGTAAACAAAGAGGTATCAACGAAAGTTTTCTCCAAATTGGCAATTACTCTTTCGAACATGTTGATGAGTTTGTATACCTCGGATCCCAGGTCAATTCCATCAATGACGTCTCGGCAGAAATAAAGAGGCGAATAGCATCGGCCAATTTTGGACTGCGTCGGCACTTAGGAAGTAGCTTGTTATCAAGATCTACAAAAACAAGATTATATAAGACGCTAATTCGACCAGTGCTAACCTACGCCTCAGAAACTTGGGTACTTACGAAGTCTGATGAAAGGGATCTCCAAACATTTGAGAGATATATACCCGGTTAGGTATTATTAGGAAGATTGGGACCCGGTGATTATAAAGATTCTGAAATTCGTTCTCCTATGTTTATATGATTTCCATTCTCTTAGTTTCAATTAAAAATTTAATTCTACTCTACAATTAAACGTAACATTTTTGATCAAAATAATCGATAATTATTTTTAAGAATTTTAATGTATATAGATTTGGTTTTGGGAAGTTATTTGTCTTTATATAAATGGGTTGCGAAATGAGGACCCTCTTTAAAAATCCTAACAATTAGGTATGTACCTATACTTTTTGCTTTCTCAGAGGAAAGGTAATTTACAGCGCCCAGTAACGATACCAAAGCTGTTGGTATAGACCAGAGCTGCTTGTATTAATTTCTAGAGAATTTTAAACTTTAGTCTAATATTTGAAATTTCGAATTTATCTTATGGGACAATATTTGGCCACTTTACGATAATTGGCCTAAATAATTCAAATTTCTTCTCTAATTAAGTTATTTGAAGAGTTTATAGAATCATAATTTACGAATAAAAATCTTAAATTAAAAAAAATAAAAAAATTTTATTCCATAATATGTATAATAATAAAATTAAAAATTGTAATACAAGGATTAATAGTGTAGTTCATTGATTTTAGGTCTGACTTATTGATTGATTTATTTAAATTAGTTATATAAAAGAAACTTGATTAAAATAAATAACTGTTTATCAGCTTTTAATTGTAACCTTCCTCTGATGTGAGTTATCACTTCCTACTTCTTTTGTATTTATTATTTTTCTTTTCGGTTTACTATTTGATTTATTTTTATTGCCTATTAGGTGATGCATTTTTGGCTGTATAGTATGTGTAACTTCCGCTTTTCTGTTAATCAGCTGTTTTTTATAGTAACCTTTTCTCTGCTTTGGTCATGTTATCTCTCTTTTCCTTCAGTATCCGTCTAGATGTCTTGGAGTGAGGTACTGTCTCTAGTTGATATGTCTTTTTAGGCTCTTGATGTGAGATGTACTGCATGTATCCTCCCTACCACATGTTGAATTATCGAATATGAATAAATGAGATTTTCATATTCGTCACTTTAAAAGCCGCTGGATGTGCCACACATTTTGACAAAGTCTTGAATTCTCAACCTCCAAAAGGCTCAAGACTTCAACTTCTGAGGATGAGTAATTCAAGACTTTGGCACGATGCGTGCCTCAACTAGAACGTTTCAAAGAGACGAATATGATTATACCATATTCGCATATTCGATTACTAAACGTCGAATGGTTAATTGTTTACCGGTGTTTTAGAGATTCAAGGCTTCGTGAGTGCAATTTTCCGTTTATATCTTGATATGAATAAAATAGCATTAATGGTAAATAAAAACAAATCAACTATTCTTTTTGTGGCAGTCGAATTTGGTTTGTTGGTTTCTAATGGTTCCCCAGAAGTTATTGAAAATAATTTTGATGCTTTTTTAAGTATTAATGTATCATATAATATGGTATATTATTTCCGCTATGTAGTACTTTATAATATTAATGATACTTATTTAAATGCATCGCTACCTTAATCATCAAATTTCAAATGATTATTACAGGTTTCCTGGCAATTGTATAAATAGTTTCATGAACCGAATTTGCAAGTAAATGCTTGGAGGTTACTTGTGTATAAGGTATTTTTTTATTTGAAACGTATTTTTAGACCTAAAATTTTGGACTAGTGACAGTTGTGTTTAAAAAGAAATTTCTCTCCAGCGGTCACACGATGAATATTTTTTGTGGTCCTCTTCATCATAATTAAATAATCATCTCGTTGATTATGATTATACAAAAATCGAAAAATCGTTAATACATATTAGTTCAAAATAGCTTTGATCAAAATATGGTATGTTGGCACTTAAGATAAGAGTGAAATAGACAATGTTTTAAGTGAACTATAGAGTGTTTTATCATGAAGTAATGGCAATTTACGAAAATCATTTTATTAGATACTAGTGCCAAAGTTTACAGACCCGAAATCAAATCGATGACACCTTGAAACAAAGTAGATGGCGAAGCAGTATAATATCGTGAGATTTTATCGCTAAGCCAAGCATGGGCCGGATCACGAACCGGTAATCATGTTACTGCGACAAAATTTATTTTACTAAAAAAAGTAATAAATAAATAAATTTAATAAATCTTGTTAAATTAAAAAAAAAGTAAAAGCAAAAGTTTACCTTCCGAATATTTTTACATTAGAAAATTATAAAAATATTTTTCCTCAAAAAAAAAAAAAAAAAAAAAAAACCTTTTGGAAATACATTTCAAGGAGCATGGTCAAAAACGTTGTCCAGATGACAATAAGCTGCACGTTTTGGACCTATCTATTTACGTACGCAAGCTTCATAGTATATTTAAGATTTGTCTTCGGCACTTCGAGGTGGTCCCACGTTTCCCATCTTTATGGCGAGTTAAAGTGGCTCTTTCCTTCCATCCGGCGACAATATTTCCTCGGGTCTTTCCTATATCAAACCATCAACTCCTTCATACATCTACAGACTCCTGCAATTCAAGTCCTCAGTCCACTTACTGGCATTAAGAACGCGCCGTTCTGACCTCTACACCCCTTCCCACAGAATCAAAACATTCGAACGTTTCTTTCTTGCCCTCTCCACTTTTCTCTGGAATTCTCTCCCTTCTAGTATCCGTCATGTATCTTCGCTATCCTTTTTCAAATTCCACCTTTTCCAACATCTCCTCACTTCCCAAACAGATGCTGTATAAGCAAAGAAAAAAAAGGAAAAATTTAATTTAAGGCGAACAATGAGATCAAAAGTTTATGATATTCAAGCAGACATTTATTAATAATTTTCATTTTTCTCACCTTTTTACTTTTTTTTTCTTTCTCATTTTTTTTAATACTCGTATATTTTTGTTATGTGAAGAACTCATTTTTTGTTTACTTATTGTTATTACTATTGATGTAAAAACTTGTCTACTCTCATTATTGTAGTTTTTTGGCCAGATTTGTAGGTTTATTTTACATTTGTTCAATTTTGTTATCCTGAAGGGACCCAGTCCCAGAATTAAGTAAATTTTCTATTCTATTCTATATAGATGTACAGAATACACACACTTTTCTGTTGTTTGAACCAAAATTTGCTTCAACCTAAAGATACATTTCAGGTCTCAAATGAAAGTTAAGCCTCCCCTCTTCCAATTTGGAAAATTTTTCTCAGCTATTCCTTGCAAACTATTGTTACAGAATTAATTTCTTTCTTTTTTTTTTTTTTAATAAATTTTGTTCTTTTGAATGTTACTGTAAATTATTTTATGGCACCAAGGAACTCTCTCCCTCGGCATGAAAGAAATTTCTTCCCTTCTGTTTTAACTGGACACGAGCGTTGATAGAAAATTTCTGCCATTTTGAATTTTTAAAATTCGACCAAATGCAGATTTAAGGGCGCCAAGAAATCTGGAGAGGTGCGTTTAAAGCCATTTTATTAGAAAAAATGTTCACAACTGATTCTGTCATCTTGAATTTAAAAAATCTTTCTCTAGCTTAATTACAAATAAAAATATAAATAAGTAAAATAATAATTGGTTTTGGGTTCGGTACTCGGTAAGGGCGGAATATTTCTTGAGCAATAATCACACAAGTGACTTTTTCAATTTTTTTCAAATTCTTTAACAATAACTGCAAATTCCCCTGGACGTGGACCTACATACTGGGGGGGGGGGTGTTGCTTTTTACATCTGTTTGATAAGCCAAGCATTTAAACAAATTTCTTTAAGCTGTAACATTCTATTTCAGCAGGTTGCTGTATTGAAAAATGAACCTGAAATATTCATTCCCGGTATAAAATCCACTACAAACTATTTAAATGCTTAGTCCTGTTTAGGCTCGTTAGGCTATTGAATGTAAACAAAGAATTCTTGCTCATATTTTTGTGATCAGTTCCCTTTTTTAATTCTGAATTATAATTTTTAAAGGTAAACTTGAGGTGGATAAAAATTGTCGAAAAATAGAAAAAAAATCGTAATAATAATTATCAGACGATTTATACATTAATAATAAGAATACCAATATTAAAACGATTCTAATACTAATATTATCGTTAATATTATAATACTTAATGTAATCATAATACAACTAAACATAATAATACTAATAAACTAACATTATTAATGAACTAATACTATCAATAATTAACAATAAAATCATACTCTCTATTTAATAGATCCATTACTTTGATAACTTTAAATTTTAACTTGACTTAGCGTAAATATTTCTATGAAGCAGAATTATATTATAAAAGAGAGCAAAAAAAAAAATTCTAACGATAGCAAGAATAATAATTAAAAAAATTAAATAACTATTATAATTTTGTAAGGTTCATTTGTAAAAAAAAAAATAAATAAGATCGAAAACCTTTATTAATATTTCTCAAGTTTAGAAATCAAATTTTTCGTTTTTCTTTTTTTTTTTTTGTATTTATCAAAGTTTTAAAAGGCACTTAAAAATATTTCATGAAAAAAAACGAAACAAGGAAACTTGATTGAAATTTCATTTTTTCCTTGTCTTTGGTTTGTGACTTTGATATAAAACTTTTACAGTCCATTTTTATATGTATATATATTGTTTATTGATTATGATAGTTAAGACCTAGACTGCTGTGATGGTATAATTATTACAATAATCAGAATCCTTGTGCGGTTGGTGGTAATGGCAAGTGAAAAATTCCTAGTTCCTCCCGACCGGGTCCGATGGGCTTATTTTGAGTCTCGCGTGTTAGAGTGTGTGATATCAGCCTGAAAGAATTGTTCAAATATATTAAGTTCAACATATTACAAAAGAATTGATATCGGCATTGAACCTTCGGTTTTTTTTTTAGTGATTATTATTATTATTACAATAGTCCAAACATTAGTTGTTGTTTTTTTTTTTAAAGGGAGAAGTTGGTCGGGGGGTGCGGTCAAAGAAATAGACTACTATAATGCGAACTTATATAATTGTGCTTACGTTTCGGCCTAAGTTTTAGGCCATCTTCAGGGCAGTGAGGCGTGTGGTCAAGCGCCAACTGATTATTAAAAAAGAGAGCCAGTTGGCGCTTGACCACACGCCTCGCTGCCCTGAAGATGGCCTAAAACTTAGGCCGAAACGTAGGCACAATTATATAAGTTCGCATTATAGTAGTTTATTTCTTTGACCGCACCCCCCGACCAACTTCTCCCTTTAAATATAAATATACGGTCAACAATAACTCCCTCCATTAGTTGTTTTGGTTGATCAGTATTTCTTTTCATTCTTTATTTACTTATTTTCTTCTTTCTATCCTACTATATTGCTAATTATTGTGTGTTTTTTTTCGAAATTGGTTTTTATTTTATCACAGTTATTTTGATTATTTATTTTATTTGATTTCCTTCAAGAATTTACAATTATTCTATAATTATAAATATTATGAGTCGTTAGGAGTGCTTTTTGTATGAAACTATACCCCCAATTTGACGACTGTTAAAAATATTATGAACTGTAACACCCGTGGCCTATATGGCCCACCTAACTGATCTACAAATGAAGAAACATATAATAATAAAATACAACAGTCCGATGTTTTATTTTTTGCCGCAATGCTCATTACAGTAGAATGCTTCAAATCTGCAAAAGTTATAAGTGGCCGTTGTCCTGCGTTGGATTTCTCTGACCAGGGCAGCACAACGAGGTCGATGGGTGGATCGCGTGTTGGTGATTCATTTCTGGCCTGGCGTCACTGCAGGGGATCGTCGGCAGTGGCTATAATATCATAGTAATTTTATAATTATTTACCAATATTATTTGTGTATTATAGTTTTATATTTATTTTAAATTTATAACCAATGAAAGATTATAATTTTCAACTTGTCGCGGTTTTGATCGCAGGATGCTTGTAGGACGATCGGAGAAGCCAACAAAAATCGTACACGCTCTAGGTAGTCGATTGAAGCACAAGTTGTGTCGGTTAAACTGCATAGTTAGTAATTGATACTTTATTAAAACTATTCCAACTATGACGTATATGATCGCCAGTACGATTATCTGCAGATCGTTCATGAAATAACTATAAATTAGAATCCAAGCCTATCAATTACATCATCAGATATCAAGACAGGCTAACAATTACATGATGAAGAATTAGTCACGATGCAGTATCCAGATGTGCATCTTTGTTTACTTTAATATAATCTATCAGACCATATAAATTATATATAAAAATACCATTTAGTTATATAAATGCTTTTTATATTATATACAGTTATATTATATATACTTAAGTATATACAGCCCGTCTTTCGTTTTTAAGCGCTAACTGCAAAAACTACAAAAACCAATCTTTGCCAAATTTTACTATATCATCTTCATGGTTTGTAGGTAGTTTTGCAATAACAAATCTACCGACATCGAGATAGCGGCTCATATTCACAGTCTAACGGTAGTTCGATATCCTTGAAAATTTCTATTACAAATGACACCGAACAACATATTATACTTTATTATTTTAAAGGTTATTTTGTATTTTAGGGGTTAATGCAAATTTAACGCGGGTGAAACCACGTGTCACTGCTAGTATGTTATAAATAAAAATAATATTATTGATATTTTCTATATAAATTTGTCAAAAGTTTTCGATCATTTTATTCAAATTTATTTATGGCGATTTAAAATTCAATAAACTTTATATTTTCAGACAGAAAAATATCGAATAATATTGAAATATAACTGTAATAATTATCTTTCGATTATTGGCAATGACAAGATAAAACTTTGATTAAAGTTCACTCTTTTATCTGCCATTTTCTGTTAACCGTCAGTAAATTAGTATTCAGAACAAGGTGAGGATTTTAATTCATGGTGTAAGCATTTTAAAGAAAAATATTAACAGAAAATAGAAACATAATTACGTAACGTAGAGTAATACGAACAATAATTTAATACTATAATATTTAAGAAGGAGAATCTTGGTTGGGGGGTTCGGTCAGTAAATGAACACACAATAAGAAAAAAATCATGTAATGTGTGCCGACGTTTCGGCCTAAGTTTTAGGCCATCATCAGAACAAAGAAAAAACAAGATAACAATAGATATAACAACACTGTACCGGTAATAATAAGAAAGTTAACAAATAGCAAGATAAAAAGTATAAAGAAAATATGTTCATCATAATATGTTAATATTAATGAGAAAAATAAGGAATATAGAAGAATATGTTAGTAAAGTATAAATCACGTGAATAAAGTATAAAGAAAATTATTCTTTCTATTCTGTTAACTGTTTGTCTATCTTTATTATTTATTTTTGTTTCCCACATACGATTATTACTTATGATTATGTTAATCTATCTTTAAGCTTACATAACTAGCAAAACGTAACGATATATTAGTAACGATACCTTACTAATTTTTACTTTGTTACTTTTTACATGCATTTTCCCATATCAATATACATATGCAAATATGTCCATATGCCTTTAACACATTTTTCTTCATATTATTCTTCTATATTCCTTATTTTTCACATTAATATTCATAATATTAATAAATATATTAACATATTATGATCAACCAATGTTTCTTTATACTTTATAGTTTTTCATCTTATTATTTGTTGACATTCTTATTATTACTGGTACTGCCACTGTTATATCTATTGTTATCTTTTTTTGTCTTAGCCCTGACGATGGCCTAAAACTTAGGCCGAAACGTCGGCACACATTATATAACGTTTTTCTTATTGTGTTCATTTATTGATCGCACCTTCAACCAAGATTCACCTTCATACTTTTGCAGGGTCAACAATACTCTCACCAATATAATATTTAATATTGTTTTAAAAAAGACAACTTTATACATACGTAAGTAAATTACATTCATAGGCTTAAAATATCGGAATCATTGTTCAACATGAAGGGATAAGAAAATTATAAATTAATTTATTTTAAGGAAATGTAAACATGCGCTTACTTTGATGCGGTGACTTTGATTTGACTTAAATATTATATTATATTTAAAAGTATGAAGCAGAGTGTGATATTTTTTATGAATACGTAGTATAGTTTATACACTGACATGCTATTCGGTTAATTTGTATTCGTCATTTTAACTAATCATGCTTATTACTGAACTCTACTTCCATGCATTCGTCTAAGTTACGATGCAACGAAAAAATACTAGATCTTTTGCAGTTATTTTTATGCTGAAAACATGTTTACTTTTTTTTAATACTGAACTTTGAGTCAATTAGTTGTTATTTATAGGTTAAGGTATTTTTCTAATTTTATTTTTGTCGTCCGTCTTATTCGCTTAACCTTCACGTTCTTGGACTGACGGTTAATCGAAGTGTTACTGTAATTTGTATCCAAATGTTATTTTGATGTTACCTTTGAGGAATTCTCTTTTCATGGACACACTTAAGACACTGATGACTCTGTTGCAGACCGGAGCTTCGTGGTGGCCAACGCTCAGGAGTGCTCCTACCACGTGATATACTGCTCGGATGGGTTCTGCAAGCTGACCGGGTTCAGCAGGGCCGAGGTGATGCAGCGGCCGGCGGTCTGCGACTTCTTGCACGGCCCTCTCACCTCCCAGCAGGCGGTCAACGTGGTGCGGGAGGCGCTCGCCGCTGGGGTAGAGAAGCACTTCGAGATACTCTACTACAAGAAGGACGGTGAGTCTTACATATATATATATGTATTCCATTATACCATTAGTTATTATTAGAGTCAGAATTTTTAGCCAGTATAACCCCTTTAAATAACTGTAATTGGAATTATTTCTCTACTTAGCTCTGGCATAAAATCTTCAATTCAAGGGTTTTATTCTATCCTAGTTCAGGCGCAATAGAGTGAATATATTCATTTTTGAAATAAATTGCTACGGGACTTTCTTAATGTGATAATTAGGATAAAAATAGTAGAAACAATTTTTTTATCTATAGATAAAATCGGTATGTAGTAAAATGGTGGGGAAAATTCATAAAGGTGCCGAAAAGAGGTTTTTTAACTTTTGAAAAGATTTGTTTAAGAGAAAAAAAAGTAATAAGAAATAGTAGGTAATAGCGTTTAAAAATATGGAAAACAATGAGTTTTAACAAATTAAAGTCGGTCAACAACGTTTTGGAAAAAAAAAAAATTAAAAACCGCAAAATATTGCATTTTTTGGACATTTAGTATAGGGATTTCAATTCTCGCTGGAACTTCTTTTGAGGCTTAAATTGCTAGTTGCTCCCAAGGAGTTTCTCTACAACCCTATTTTCATGAAATATTTGTGAGGTTCCATTAAATACATTGAAATGAAAAAAATTGGTGTTATTGTTTCTCAATATATTTCCCTCTACTTTAAGTTCTACGCACTTAATACAACGCATTAACGCACTTAATATACTGAAGACAACATTTCTATACCATGAAAAAAATAATTTCCTTCTTTGTTAGAAATGTTCTTCCACCGCTGCTTGGACCTCTTCGTCGGTGTTAAATCTCCTTCCACGAAGGTCAGATTTTAACTTTGAGAAAAGGTAGAAGTCGCTAGGGGCCAAGTCTGGGCTCTAGGGAGGATTCTATGAGGTTTCTAGGAATCCGCAGTCCAGGAAATCAATGCTCTGTGGACAGAGGCTTTGTCATGAAGAAGCCGAACACCTCGGCTCAACTTCCCCTGTCTTTTCTCTTTGATGACGTCTCGTAAGCGGTGAAGTAGGGCTGCATAATACTCGGAATTCACTGTGGTGTTCCTTTCCTTGAAATTAATCAGAAGTATTCCTCTTCAATCTCCAAAAATGGTGGCCATTACCTTTTTTGTCGACTGCGTGAATTTTGCACCCCAACCTTGGTGCTATTTCTTTGGTCTTCAGCTTCCGATCAGACAGCAATTCAGCTTCCACACTTAGGAATGTTTCAGAAGTGACAGCTTCCAATGGGCGATCAGGACGCGCGTTATGCTTTAATTTTTTCATAATACGCATATCGCTGGACACCATGTATATCAATGTCATTTATTTATTTTTTCTCTCTCGGATCAAATTCTCTTTGATTATAATTTAACTAACTTCTTCTAATAAAAATTACACTAGTATTTCGATGGTGGCTTAATAATACCAATAGTAGTACCACCACTGATACATATTATATTCCTTTGTATGTATCGTCTATATACTACTACGGTACTATAGATTCCTTTTCCGACTTTCAGGAACGATGGATTTTGATGAATGGAGTATCAAAATAAAGGGAATTTCATGAAGATTTGACGAATCCTAATTTCCATTGTTTAATTTTTAATAGGGCTCAAATAGAAGTGACGGAAAAATTGGGATGTTTCAAAGCTTCCAGACGGGATGGGCCGGGTTTTAAAGTTTAAATTTAAATTTAAAGATAGGTAAGAAAGTTTATGATAGATAAGAAAGTTTAAAGATAGATATTTAATGCGAGAGTTCTCGCTAGGGTATACTAGTTTTTACTAAACTTTTATCGGAATAAATATTAAATTAAACACAAAGAAATTTTATCGTTCATAAGAACTTAAAAAAAGGTATTCGGAAATGAAATAATTGAATTTAAAAACTAATAAAATAACTCTAAAGATATTTTAGAAAATTAGAATGATTCACTTTATTGCAATTTATTTCAACTTTCCATATGAATTGATTATACCTGATTTTTATAAATATTCAAGGATTCAAGGACTCTAGGATTCGTGGGACGCCTATTTCATAGATTTCCTAGATCTAGTACCAATATTGGAATGCTAACAATGGAAACTATATTTAAATTTAAATTCAAATCCTGACGTAAGGATATTTTACATATGTGTTCTAATGTGTTCCTTTTAAATCTTTTTTAGATCCAGAAATTCACACTTCAGTCCTCTAAAAATATAGTAGATGTAAAACGATAATAGAGATTCTGAAAGTGAGAGCGGGGCGAGATTGTACGACCTTGCCAGGCCACCGTATAGTCTCAATATTTGCTGACCACCGTAATCGGATATCCATTAAAGCCGCAGGACACGATGGGCGGTTTAATCGTTAACAGTTTGCTCTGCTGTCGTTATAACTGTCTCGGTATTGTTCGACTTTCACGCTGTCTTGTTCCAGTATTTACAATATTATAATAATAATAATTATTACAATATTTACATTTATTTATTTATAATATCATTACAAGTATTTACATGCGGTTAAACAGTCACTTAACTGATAAAGCTTGAACGATTTTTCTGTGATAATTTTCTGGACAAAAGTTCTATTTACACCTTTGATAATTTAATACCATTATGTGCGGAAAGTAAAAAAAAATCTATTCGATGTATTTATACAATGAAATTAACGCAAAAATGAAACTTAAATAACATTTACATAATTTTATTTTTTGTGAAAATTACATAATATTTTTCAGAGTGAGTACTTGTTGGGCCTCCACTAATTGGGCTACTGTTTTCCAATATTTAAGGCGTCTGGAATTTTTATTATGGAGTTTTAATGACAGAGATTTAACTTTTTAAAAAAAAAAAAAAACTTTTTCTTTAATAGTTATAATAATATATAATAATAATATAGCTTTATTGACATCATTTTCAAGACAAAAGCCTCTCCCGGAGGAGGTACAAAGGAGGAATGTAAATAGGATAATGTGAATCTGTGTGACAGAGAACAAGCCGGTTTCCGTACAATTCAGTACAATAGACAATTTACATTGCCTCAACCAAATTATTTAAAAATCAACTGAATACAACCTGCCCATGTATGTATGCTTTATCGATTTTATGAAAGCTTTTGATTCCATACATCAGAAGTACGGGATTTATAGGACTTCAATGGAAGTCTTAAGCAAAAAAAAAAAAAAAAAAAAAAAAAAATCAGAAGATAGATCTCAAATATATAGAAATATAATAAATGAAATTTACAGAAAGGGAAAAGCAAATAGTTATATCTTTCATTAAATTTAAAAATTATTAATACTGTAGTGTGGGGAAGAAATAATTGGCTCATTTTGAACGGCGGTAAGAAACCAATTAATATCTCTTGAAAACAAAAACTTGTTTTATTTTATATAAAAATACATCGAATATAGCATTATTTCAGTGGGTTTTAAAAATCACATCTTCCAAATGTCGCCCGCCATTAAACACGCATAGCTAAAGAGGGTCCCGGAGATTTTCCATCACCCCTCGACTCATTTCTGGTTGAATAACTCGCTGTGGGCGGCTTTTGGTGACTTCGGTGTTATCGGTCCGTAATTTTTTGAGGAGGGTATAACGGAGGTATAATATATAAACATATAAAATTTATAATATATTTTTATGTAAATATCCTTTATGTAAAATATAAAGTAGGTATAATTTCTATTACGTGCACATGTTGGAGACTATCCTATGTCCTAAGTTGGACGAAATCGACGCAGAGGATGCGTTGTTCTAACGAACGCTTACACAACACAACTTTGAGGAGAATTATTCCTGATAGACTGATCTGTTTGAGGCGTGACTTGGCAATGTGTAATCGATACCGGCATGTAATTTAGATGTAATTTTCAAAACCCACTGAAATAAAACTATTTCTTATGAAGTTTTAGGAAATAAAACCAATTTTTTTTTCTAGAGACATTGCTTTGTTTTTACAGCCCTTCAATATATGTAGTTACTTTTGCCCCACCCTGTATTAGGATATCATTGGACGATTCCAAAACAAAGCCTTAAATATCTGTAAACAGGTAACCAGCGAAAGCTTCGCCAATTCTGTTGTCCGGATAGAAAAAAATAATTTACATAAATGCAAGGATAGTATATCTCACATCAACAGTAAATAGGTCGTTTTTACTGTTGATATAAGATGTACTTTCTCTTGGATTAATGTATTTTTTTTTGTCCTGATGATGCTTGAATTGTCGAAACGTCGGATAGTTACCTATTTATTGGTGTTACGTATCAGTTCATTTCACTCTTACCGGCAGATATCATTTTGGAATATGATCTCATATTTGGATTCCGCGACGTCTGAAAGTCCTAGCAGTGATATCGAAACAAATCATTTGATTATAAATTTTCGTTTGTGTATTTATGGACTAAAGAATCCTAATAATCCTAATAGAATGGACTAAGAAGATTAATTATTTTTGTCATTGCATACTATAAGCAATATAATATGGTATATAATAAGTATATACTACAAAATAGTTTCACTGAATTTCATTTTGGTAAAGATTTAATTATTTTAAATTTATATTATTAGCTCGCACCTAGTTTTTACAGGGGGAAGGGTTCAGACTTGAATTTCCATGCCTTTTTAGTCGTTTTTTCCCCGAAAAAAAATTCGGACTATTGCAGTTGGTCGAAGGTCGGCGGTGAGCGACTGCGATTTCTATCCGTTTCATAACCCCTAGAGCACGATTATGAAAAATTTGGAGATGTCTGATATATATTTACATAAATTTTATTTTCCCGCTACGTTTGAGCACCTCCAGCGGCCCCCTTTGGGTCAAATGAGTTGAAATTCGGTATGTAGGGCTTTCTTCAAGGCAAAAGGATAACCATTAAAGAATGGGTAAATTCCAGACAAAATTTCGGTATGTTTACCAGAAATGTCGGCGTTTTTTAAGTTTTGCACATCGCTACAGCTCCACCATATTAGCTCAAAAGCTGTTGCATTAGGAAGGAAATTAAATTTCCTATAAAACAAAAGAAGTTTCATCGAAATCGTACGGGTATTTATATGGCTATTTCAACTGTTTCAATGCCTTATTAGTCGTTTTTCCCCGAAAAAAATAGACTATTGCAGTGGGGTCGGCGGTGAGTGGCGGGACTGCGATTTCTATCCGTTTCTTAAATTTCGGTATGTTAGGGGACTGTCTTTTGCGGGTCTCAATTTTTTTCTTACTCCTCCGTTATTAACTTTTTTTTTAACGGGAAAATACGACTTTAGTGATGGAGTTCTACTGCTCACGGATTTTTTTTTTTTGTAAATACTTAATAAAAGGTATGTTATACTAAATAGCTGGCTATCCATTTTTTAAAACAAATAATGCTTAGTTTAAAAGTATTTATCTATTCATCTCTGAATGATTGATGACTGATGATTAATGATTTGGTTTAGTTGATAGTGAATAAATATATGCGCTTATGTCGATTGTATATATATTCAAATATATTCCTATAAATTTTTCGTTTCGTACTGATTCCCTATTAATATTAATGTAAAAGTATATAGGGAAAATCCACGAAGGAAAGAAAGTAACAAAGGAGAGGGGCCTACCATAAAAACGGAACGGCGCGCCCCGCATGTGCTAGTCATAAAAATAAATCTTACATCAGCTAACACTAAAACCGAAGCCAGAAATACAAACAGGAATATATTCTGCAACTAGCCATCTTTTATTATCTATAGATTTTATTGGTTTCTTTGTACGTTGTTTTTTAAAAATTATCTTCAAGTATCTTATCGGATTACAGCACTATTAAGTGCTAACTGATATTTTATGTATATTCATCAAATAAATGTTGATATATATATATATATATATATATATATATATATATATATATATATATATATATTATATGGATGTTAAAATTAAAAAAAGAAAACTGTCATAGAAAACTGTTAGTTGACATCCGCATGATGGTATAGAAGGATCAATCTAATTAGGGATTGATAAATTATTTGCCACTTCTATAATTTTGTTGTTTTTTTAAAACTAGTTTCGAATCTTATATATTCATCTTCAGTTCTAAAAATACAAAAAATTCAAAAATAAGCAATTCAAAATATAGTTTGGTATTATAATGCATATTAAATTAGATGTAATATAAATCAGTATTATAAAACATTTATAAATTTAAATTAATTAAGACAAGAAATGAAATACATGTTGGTACTCAACAAGGGTTAAATGGATTATATCAAACAGAAAAGTTTTTTGGTGAGTACCAACAAGTATTTGATTTCTTGTCTTAATTAAATTCATAATTCATAAATGATTTATAATACTGATTTATATTACATCTAATTTAATATGTATAATAATACCAAACTATATTTTGAATTGCTTATTTTTGAATTTTTTGTGTGTTTTTAGAACTGAGGATGAATGTAGAAATGGCAAATAATTTATCAATCCCTAATGACATAACTTAGATGATTTCCGCATGATGGTGTAGAAGGATCAATCTAATTAGGGATTGATAAATTATTGGCCACTTCTATAATTTTGTTGTTTTTTTAAAACTAGTTTCGAATCTTATATATTCATCTTCAGTTCTAAAAACACAAAAAATTCAAAAATAAGCAATTCAAAATATAGTTTGGTATTATAATACATATTTAATTACATGTAATATAAATCAGTATTATAAAACATTTATAAATTTAAATTAATTAAGACAAGAAATGAAATACATGTTGGTACTCACCAAGGGTTAAATGGATTATATCAAAGAGAAAAGTATGTTGGTGAGTACCAACAAGTATTTGATTTCTTAATTAAATTCAGAATTCATAAATGTTTTATGATAATGATTTATATTACATCTAGTTTGATATGTATAATAATACCAAACTATATTTTGAATTGCTTATTTTTGAATTTTTTGTGTGTTTTTAGAACTGAGGGTGAATGTAGAAATGGCAAATAATTTATCAATCACTAATGACATAAATTAGTTGACTTCCGCATGATGGTATAGAAGGATCAATCTAATTAGGGATTGATAAATTTTTTGCCACTTCTATAATTTTGTTTTAATTGAAAACTAGTTCCGAATGTTATACATTCATCTTCAGTTAAAGGTTTAAATAGATTATATCAAAAACAGAAAGATTGGTACTGGTTTTTTCTCGCACTGAAGTTGCAGAAAAAATCAGTTCAGTTGAGTTGGTGCCTTCAATTCAGTTAAGTGCGAGAACAAACCAGTACAAACTTTTCTGTTTGATATAATCTATTTAAACCTTGAACTGAAGATGAATGTATAACATTCGAAACTAGTTTTCAACAAAAACAAAATTATAGAAGTGGTAAATAATTTATCAATCCCTAATGACGTAAATTAGCATTAGTAGTTATCAAGTTGCATTGAGTTCAAAATACCAAAAATAAATAACCATAAATTCATCAAAGACTCAGGAGTTAAATTAATACAACACGTTGAAAACAGCCTCAAATTAAATATATATGAAGCACTTGAAATAATAAAATCCTTCAAATCCAATCCAGATTTTTGCTTAAATATCCAAATAAATATCTCCAATAGTCGAATCTTAAATTAATTCCCATCTATAACAGAAAAACCAATTATTCACCGGCATTACTGGAAAAACCCAGACCCCTAAACTATTTACCTAAATGATAGAGAAATGAACGTAGGAAAGTTTTCATTGGGCACCATTTTGAAACGAAATTGCGGCTCATATTATCGAGTTTCGAGGATCATCCTGGATCCACCTGTGACAATAATGGCCAATCTAAAAAAGAATATCTGTCCAGTAATTTTGGAGGTTGGTAAGGCAGATGGAAGTTTTTTTATTTTTTTTATTCCACCTTAACGAATCTTGAAACTTTAAACCTCAAATTTTGAGAGGACGGGTATTTTTTTTTTTTTTTTTTTTTTTGGCGGTCGATTAAAAAAGATTCGTAATTGACAATAATAAACTAAAACGGGTATTGATTCATCTGGAACTAAATTTTTTAAATAATTGCTATTTTCGGATAGCCGTGGCGCGACGCTTGTGGATATTAGCATTAAAATAAAGTTATCTGTTTTTAGGAGTTAGAAGCAATCATTGCTCTCATTAAGCCATTATCATGTGCCCTAGATGCAGATTGAGAACAAAGCAGTTTCAATGAAAATGTTGATTTTCTGATTCAATGGTAATAGCGTTCCCTTCGTCACGCGACTGCCTTCATGATAATTCGGGACAATATCTCATTATTGGTGGCTAAATGATTTCTCTGATTGCTGGAATTTGAGAATCGTTATTTGTTAGTTTATGAACATTTTAGCGGCTTATATATGCGTGTGTTTGAGTGCATATGCATATATATATATATATATATATATATATATATATATATATATATATATATATACGTGCCATATATGCTACTGATCAATATTGGCTTGCCAGCTTAATTTTTAATACTATTTAATAAAACTAAGTTAAAACCTTCTCGTTATTTGAAATTATTGAAATTTCTTCTGATTTGAAATGGATTTTGCTAAATACTCAACAATTATCTTAGGGCTGATTCCGCAGTTATCCATTTTCAAGCCAGATAGATGTTCAAGGCCAGGGGAAGCCATACTAAATACTAATGAAACTATTAATTTAACTTTTATTTAAATTCTAAAATTTAATTTTTTAACTTTTTCAGGATTTTTTTTTTAATAAGGTTCGATTCTTCTGTTTTTGGTATTTACTTTCTGCTTGTAATGCTTCATTTTTTATTATAAAGTATAGCTAAAAAGAAAATAATCCCCACTATTAATAAAATATAATGCGCATCTGAAACCTTGGTAATGAATCGAAAAGGTGAACTAGAAAACGTCAAAAAACAGGAGAGAAGAATCATCAGGAAAATTCTAGGACCCAAAAAGACAGAAGAAGGATACCGGTTGCGGAGTAGACAGGAGACCGAACAGAAATCCGACATAATACACGATATGTTGAAACGTCGACTGCAATTCTATGGTCATATTAAGAGAATGTCAGACACCCGATTGACAAAACAGATCTTGGAATACACAGAAAGTATAAAGAATATGAGGTGTGGATAGCAGAAGTTAGAGAGGACTTGAAAGACGCTGGCATAACAGAATCAGACATACAAGATAGGCAGATATTCAGACGAAAAGTACATAAATGGAAAGTGAGCCGAGAGGCCAAGAAATTGAAGACTGGAACAACTTGGTCTGAAGAAAGGAAGAAGGCACATAGTGAGAAGATGAAAGAAGTGTGGCGCCTTAGGAAATCTCACATCAAGTAGACGCTCCGCGTGCTCCATTAGTGGCCTATACGAATGAACAGAATAGAATAAAATATAATGAAGTGGTGCTCTAATTTTGATCAGGAGTACATATATCGTCGCTTCAGAGCTGAACTATCTTACCTCCAAATTTGGCTTTTTCTGTTTTATATCACTTAAGACAGTTCAGACTACTGAGGATTTTCGGCAGAACTAACTGATCTCTATAATACTTGGCTCTAAAATTGGCAATGTGTCTATCGATTAGTAATTCAGTGCGAGAACAAACCAATGCAACCTTTTCTGTTTGATATTTTCTACTTAAATCTTCAACTGAAGATGAATGTGCAACATTTGAAACTAGTTTTCAATAAAAACAAAATTTTTCTAAGTAATAATTTTCTTAGTGGCAAATAATTTATCAATCTCTAATTCTTTTATTCACTTATTCTCACGATCTAGTTTTACTATTAAAATTCAACCTATACAAAGTCAAAAATTTTGTTTATACATTTATATCCATGATATAATGAAACAAAAAGTAAAAAATAAAAACCCTCTCCTATATAATTTAATTTAAGTAAGAGGAAGAGATAGAAACAAACCGTATAATCAATAGCTTCTATAAGAGAAAAGTTCTTGAAATTGCCGGAGTTTCTGCATAAATAAAAAAAATCAGATGCATACCTTTTCTAAACTTTATTGTAGAGCCACGTACTATGGAATTGTCTCATAATTATGTAATATTTCTAAATTAATTTTAAGAATTATTTATGAGTCGAGGATCGGTCAATCAATGCAACCAAAAAAAAAATTAATAAAACATTAAATATTTGTTACTTACTGCTGACGTTTCGTCCTAAATATGAAACGTAAAATAAAATAATTAAATAAACCCAAAATAAATATATTAAAAAGAATTTTGAAATAATATAAACATATTCATGAAAATTTCAGATTTATGAAATTGGTACCTACATCCAATAGAGGAAAAATTAGAGAGAGAGTGTGTGTGAGAGAGAGAGAGAGAGAGAGAGAGAGAGAGAGAGAGAGAGAGAGAGAAAGGTATAATCTCTTTCTCTCTCACTCACACTCCCTCTCTGTTTCTCTCTCTCACCTCCTTCCTTGGGTTTCCTGGGTGCGGACCAAAACGAGTGCACCTTGAAGCTTTCAGTATATGTACATTTAGCTCCCTTTCCCTTTCCTACCCTACCTTCGTTTTACTTATTTATTACTATTTTTTTATTTATTTGATATTTTTTTGAATTGTAAAATATTATTTAGGAACAATGTATGTGATACTCGAAATGGTTGTTATGAGTTAATTTTTAAGTTTATATTTTCTCTGTAAGAAAGTTCCGTAGGCCCTAAGACAATTAAATATTCAATCTCTCACTCTCTCTCTCTCTCTCTCTCTCTCTCTCTCTCTCTCTATCTCTCTCTCTCTCTCTCTCTCTCTCTCTCTCTCTCTCTCTCTCTCTCTCTCTCTCTCTCTCTCTCTCTCTCTCTCTCTCTCTCCCCCCCCCCTCTCTCGCTCTCTCTCTCTCTCTCTCTCTCTCTCTCACTCTCTCTCTCTCTCTCTCTCTCTCTCTCTCTCTCTTCTCTCTCTCAATTTTTAACTAGGCGGAAATTATGTGGAACCAACTTCATATACCAACTTTATATTTTAACGCCACAAACCAGTACGAATGAGGTCAATAAATTTTTTTTAAATACTTCAATTGTAGAAATAAAATTAGTGTTGTATTGATCTCAATTAGTGTACAAAATTTGACTTGTATCAATGTTACAATAGAACCGGATATTTCAATTTTCCTAGATAATATTTATTTTTTATCTGTTTCAAATGTTTAATTGATTTAAAAAATCATCTACAATACCAATTAGTTTTAAAATATTTATTAGTATATAATAAAGATATGTTATATAATTATTAAAAAAATATATTTCAATTAATACGCATTAATATACGGAATCGTTATTATTAGTTGAATATGCGAAATCATAGATGGGAGTTGTGACGTCAATCAATGTCGGGAAGTCAAAGGGTAACATTTAGCTACTCTACTGTTAACTTTATTAAGTCCATAATTAGTGAAGTTACCGGCAATCAATCCATTCTAAGAGCAATTGTCTAAATCTGCCAGTGAATCAAACTCCGACTGAGCAGGCAGTATTTCAATTAAAATCTCATCTGCTTTAATGAAATGGCACTTCTGTAAATATGTATGATATATGCTTGTATAGTACTTTTACTATTCATTTCTATTCCACAACTACTAATGTAGATGGAATATTTTGATAAAAGTAATATAACAAATAAAATAAAAAAAAACCCAGTTATTTTTGAGTCAAAAGACCACTTGAGTTGACCGTTAACCATATTTTGCAGGTTCATTATTTTAGAAACAGTTATAATAATATAAAATTATATTTAATAAAAATGACATTAGACCGATAAAAGATCACAAGTAATAAAATATAACCAATGAAGTACGTACATAGCACTTCCTGTATTTTTATATATTTTTTTATTACAGTGCAATATATGTTTGTAGTGATACTTCTTCATAATTATTAATAATTAATATTGTCATATTCTCTTGCATTTAATAGTTATTATTACGTGTATTCTAAGACTTACATGATTGCCGGCGATAGTAGGAAATTAATATAATTACTGAGAAAATTCCCTTCTTCAAAATATCTCCAATTTCTCTCCACGGTTCCATTCCGTAGAAGCCATTAGAATCCGAGCTTCAATTACGGCACAAAGGGAGTATTGTCTGCTAACTTGGGAAAGAAAAAAATGGACCAAGACTGCTTCTAATGGATGGATTTTTTTTTAAATGCAAAAACGTTCTCTATTCAAATAAATTTTAGCAGTTCTGAAACTTATAGTGAAGTTGTTTTTTCTGTGTATTAATAAATTTATAAATATTTGATTTAACAACTGAAACGAAAGATGTGTACCTAAATCTCAAGCTACGATGATAGTAGGTGGATTTAATATAAATATGAAATAGCAATAACTCAAAAAAAAAAAAAAAAGGCTAATTATTGTTAGAAAAGAATTGAAATTCTTTAGTATCTCTAATACCAGTAAATAACTAACCAGTCAACGTTATGCCAATTCTGACATCATCAGGACAAAAAAAAAAGATCAGATAAATGTAAAACAAAGACAGTATATCTCACATCAACAGTCCAAATAAGGCCCATCATCTAGAGACAGAACATCACTTCATGACATCTCAAGAAATATTTATTTATTGTATATATGTATCTAACCATGAAGGGTCACAAGAACTATTGCTCATTCATAGATAAATGATTTCTTCAACAAACGCTTAGCTGGGATATATATATTTCCTTCATGATAAGGGCAACCGAATAGTTTTTTATCGAATACTCATAGTTTTTGATGAACTACGTTCGCTGTTGGATGTGGAGAAGTCTAATGAACAATACCGGCGAGAATTATCGAACATCAGTCGGCTATTTTCAAAGTTTTTTGAGGTTTCACTCGCTATGTCGAACCGAAAGTCGCATCAAAAGTCGAATAGTGTAGACTGGGTAAAGCAATTTTCTCTCTGTTCGACTTTCTATTCGACAACACAGGCGATGTGGCCTGGAATTTTTTTTTCCACCCGGAAAATATTTCTCCTTTTTTTTCTCCTTTCTCCTTTAGTCAATTATAAAATTCTTTCATAGTTTCTATTTATTCTTTTTGTATTATTATTAATATTGAAAGGCGGTTTATTTTTTAAAATTAACAAAATTAAAGGCACTTTAAAGGAAGTTATTCCGAAAATTCGGCATTTGAATCCTGTCGGACCATTTCTATGAATATAATGCCTAGCCAATGTTAAAGATTCCTGGCTTTCAATAAAAATTGAATATTGGTGTCGCCAGGTTTCGTCATCAATTTTGTGAGCGCTAAGCGTCTTAGTTTCAGAATAATGTAAACTTTTTTTTTTTATTATTTAAAAAAAAAAACTGATATTTAGTTATTCACATTATTCATATCATTTATACTAATAAATTAAAAAAAAAAAAAAGCTAATACCAACTGTTTTTACTTCCTTGTACGAAGTAAAGGAAGTATTGTAATTGCGAAAATTTTCGATTTTCAGATTTTAACGGAAATATCCATTTTGACCATCCCTGAATCCATTTTGACTAGTTTCATCGTGGCCTCTATACGTACGTTCGTTCGTATTTCGCATAACTCAAAAACAGTTAGCCGTAGAAAGTTAAAATTTTGTATAGGATTGTTGTAAAATCTAGTTGTGAACCTCCCTTTTTGGTCACTGCTTAATCACCGAAATGGTACTTTACTTGAAGGTCATAATTTATTTCCATCAAAAATTATATTAAAATACTTCTCAAATAATAACTTCTCAAATTTAGTATTTATAACTTATATATATATATTTAAATAACATACTATATTTTGGTTAAAATTGTTGAGCCGAACTGGGCACTTTACTTGAAGAGCATGATAAGCTTATATCAAAAATTATATTAAAATATAATGTAAAACATCTCAAATTCGGTAAATAGGACTTTTATATCGATATGAATGTATTTACTATATTTTGGTTAAAATTGGTGAGCCGAAAAGGGTACTTTACTTGAAGGTCATAATAAGCTTACATCAAAAATTATATTTAAATTAAAAGAGAAATCATATTTTCGGTAACAAGGGTTACAAATTCAATTTGGTTTCCAATCCAATTAAACATTTTTATTACTTGTTTTAAGTGTTAAAATTGAGTGTAAAATACTGGTTTCCTCCCCATTTGTGAGATCAACAAGTCTGCAGCATGAGAATAAGATATAAGCTAAGTGGGTTTTTCCGCTTAAAATGTCGAAACTGTCGATTTCTAATGCTTTATCCAGTGATATTGACAGTTTTATTGTTGTCACGGAACATGAAGAAATATCTTGGAAACTAGTTATCTACTGAAGGAAAACGACATGTAATAACGGAATGAGACCTCCAGTAACAAGAGTGTGTTTTTGTGTGTATGTGTGTATGTGTGTTTGTGTGTCAATAGATAGATGTCGGGACGCCGAATGTCGTTTTTACTGCATTCTTCGGAAACTAGTAACCAAATTCATTATCACTTTTTGAGCCACGGATTTATAATTTAATAGGCGTACAAGGAAGTCATGTGTTGCCCACATCAGATATTTTTTTTTGTTACTATTTGTCAAATAGTCATTTTTTTTATTTGTTATGTGTAGGATATTCCTAATGAGGATTCAATTTCCTATAAGTATCCACAATCAATACATTTATGCCCAACGAAGCACCTATATTCGATGCACCGAGCAACGGTTCGAGAACACCTCAGCCAATGTTAGGCAATTCCCATGGGCCTTCAGTTGAGCTGGGTGTCCCCTAAACCACCTGAGGCCCATTCATTAACAGGTAACTGCCGCTCTGAATAAGCCATACGTATCTTGTTGCCTGCACCCTCCCGTTATTAGGGTATGATATATTCATTGTCAATCTAAAGCGTTTTTATTGGAGTTTTCAGATATCACTATAACACATTTATATGTATTTTATAGCATTATATATGGATTAACCCTTTCATGACCAAATTTTAAATATGGACTTGAAAATTTTTTTTTAATTGTGTTTTTGTTACTTGCTATCTAAAGCTTGTCTCAGAATTTTTTAAAATTTTTTTTCGATCTTCCTTTTCAAAATACAAAAATGTTGCCTCAGGGCAACAGTGGGCATCAAGGGAACAAAATATCATACATAGACATTTGATTTTCTTTTTATTATTTATTTATTAATACACAAACTAAAGCAATCTTTTACATGTTTTACAGCTATATTTAAAGAAGATAGTACAGTACAAATAAATCCATACTTTATATTCACATTATCTATTAAAAATGTCCATAATAATTATTATGAATGAAATTGTTGGGATGAAACAAAATTGTTCATATCATATAAATAGAAAAATATCATTTTATATACATAAGTTAGTGTGTACGTTCGTGTGTGTGAACGGGCAATAGTTGCTATTTCCTGTGAAACTCCTAACAATTTTATTTGTTATTTTATTTTATTTTGTGAAACTCCTAAAATAAAACAATTTTTATTTGGGTTCATACATTAGTGAATCTTGCACTTAGTACAACAAATTTTAGTTGTGTTTTTACACAATTTACATCTATTTTTCTTTTCTGCATAGTATGGCAAATGACCTACTTGGCCATAGCGAACTGCGTCTATTGGAGAAAATGTTGTTTCCTTTTTATTTTGGGTAAGTCGTCTTCAGAATTTCTTCTACTAGATGGGCGACCCCGTTTCTTTCCAGAATTTGGTACTTTAATGCCAGATGTTAGGCCATGGGCTATTTGGGAAGAAAACTGAAGAAGTGTAAGTTTTGCTTTTTCATTTTTTTGGCTCTGATGACTTTTATGAAGAAGCCAACTATTCACAACACTAATATTTATTGTCCAGTATATTATCCTAGTATACCATTTGGTACTACGTACATCTATCCTGTAAAGTTCTACTAACATGTCCATAAGATCCACCCCTCCCATGAATTGATTATATTCATGTACAGTTTTGGGTCGAGGAACTTCAATATGTTTTTTTGGTTTTGCGACAGTACCTTTTATATATTGTTACAGGCTCTAAATAAAGAACAGTAAGTTAAAACCATATTTATAGCTTTTGAATCATACCACCTTACTAGGCACAATGCACCATCATCTGAATTTTTTGAGTCCATTGAGCCTCAATTTATTCAAAGGCATCTTCAAAATCTGATGCATTTGGATCGAATAATATTTTGTGCAACTCTTCCTCACTCCACTTTGTACCATCCAATTTATAAGCTTCACTCATTATTTCACTAAAAATGCAGTTAATTCATTAGTAGATGTTATACCTCTTGATAAGTAAGAAGAATGGAAATACAAGTAACTCTAATGAATCGACAAATACTTCCTCTCATACCCATAGTTGCTCTGAGGCAACAATGGTTTTACTGGCTCTAATATTTCTAAAAACTATTAAAACTGAATAACAATGCTATTGTACAATCAAGAATACTTGTTTTATCATAATATAATTTTATATTCCCTAATTTCCAAATAAAAAACAATAAAAAAATGAACTTACCTTCAAAGGGTACCAAAGGTGAGAAGAGCAGTAGTACTCATTCAAAATTAAGATTATGTTTATACCAATAAGCCATGTTAACCTGACATATCACTCAAATTGAAGGCAGACAGTGCTGCTCTCAACAGAGGTATGCTTAGTTAATGGATATAAATCTATTATATCGAATCAGAAATCGATTTAAAGTTCATGTTGCCCTGGGGCAACACTGAGCAGGAAAGGGTTAGTTATTAATTCAATGTTTTAATGATGGATTATATTATCGGTCACTCAATACTAAATAAACCTACCTCCATTGGAACAGCAAACAAGCAGCCCTGGACATTATCCATAACCTCATTCCACATGAAGAGTGGAACATATCTTTAAAGATGAATGTCCTTACCAAGGCCAGAAAAACTGATGTTGTTTACTATTGCAAGCTCTTAAATGAAACCTCCTTCCCTACTATCCATTACTACACTTCATCAACATGACGAGACTAAAACGATTAATGAATTGTTTCATAAGATTAATTTTCGGTCTCCCCAGACGCTATCAAATCTCACTAGTATTCTGAACAAGTGGCGGTACCTTCTCGGTACCTTCTCATTCTAATCCCCCAAGAGCCAGAAAACTTTTCTATATTCCTGACCTCCTCATTCTACATTCCTCCATTCATCTCCTAAATACAAGATCTCAACTACTCTATCTACTGATCATTCGTGTTACCTTTTGGAATTCCTTACCCATCTCCATTCGTCAAGCTTCCTCCCTAACCTCATTTAAACACCATTAATTTCTCCATCTCCTGAATGGTCAATCTTCCTTGTGCATGTAAAGAATAAATAACTATGAAAATCTGAGCAAATGTGTACATAAGTATATTTATTGTTATTTTTGTATTTTATTTTTATAAATAATTGTTATTTGACTTATATTTAGTAATATAATTGATTTACACGAACCAAATTGCACATTTCTGTTATTCTTAGGGGACTGAATGTCCCAGAATAATGATTATTTTTTCATTCATTAATTCAAAAGACATATTTCCGTCGTAAAAACGCTTAGTAATCATGAATGCGAAATAGCTTTAATGTATTGTATTAGATAAATAATGATTAGAATCTTTTCATTAACAAATATGGCACTCCATTGTATAATAAGCCATTTAATGCTCCTTCCAGCTGCAACTTCCAATGGCTGGAAATGAAAAACCCTATGATTTAGCTAAGACAGGAGCTTCTCTTCCAGAGTATCTCTACTTTCCATCGTTTGCACGAACTAAGGTTCATATTAATTTTGTTTGAAAAAAGCCGGAAAGACTTTACCATACCTCCTTTCCAATTGACTACCTAATCTCTCTTATCTTCCCTAGAGCTACGAGCATTCCTCTTTTCGGCTGGACTACAGTTCACAACCAGGGCGTACGCAGAATTTCTTTTCAGGGAGGGGAGTAGGATTTAATGAGAAGAAGGCAAATAATCATCCACATGTATAAATTTGACAAATTGGGCGTAAGTTTTAAGGATATGCTAAATAAAAAAAATCAATGAATGTAAGCCTTGGCAAATTATTTTATTAATAAGAGTACAGAGTTATATGATACAAGATAGTGAGCTACTGACAGTGATAACTACAGATAGACTCTACTAAAGATATTACTACAAAACTTAAAATTAATATAGTGAGAGTGTACTGTCTCACATTCTCATATGCTTTATCTTACACTCTAAATCTTACAGTCTACCTTACCCTCTAATTAACATTCTGGTTGATCTGTACATTTCAGATAGGCTTTTATACATACAACAGGAGAATGGATGATTAACGAAATAACACTTGTTTAACGCTAATAAGAATGAAGCAAAACAATAACTTCCTGGTTTATAAACCGTATTTAATAACTAATACTTCCTGGGTCAATGCCATATATCAATTGCTAGAAAATTGGATTCAAAATTATTGTTAAAAATTATCCAAAATATTGCTGAAAATACAAACCTTATGTTGGTGGGCATGAAAATAATATTTTTTAGTACATTTCGGAGGGAGAGAGTGGGGGATATATCCCCTCCCGGCGTTCTCATTACTACCTGACAGCCAATTTGTATAAAATCGACATTCTCACCTTACCTGAGGGTGCTCTTTGCTGACAAGCAAAAATGAATGCAGAGCATTTGAACATTTGTATGAATTTGCAAGCTGAAACGACAGAAGAAAAGAAACTGTACCAGTATTTATTAGTCTGCGCAGGAAAGGATGGAAAGTTGGACATTGGAAAAATAAAATTTAAAAAATATTTTAATCATAATAGATATATAAGAAAAGACATGTTTGGTTCAACTACGTATCAAATAATTTGTTATGCGAAATAGTATACCTCATACGCCTAACGGATTCATAAAGATGCTTTGGTATTTTCATAACTCCTTATCCATCTTAGCGTATTTTGACTTGCGATGACCTCATAAAATAATAATAATAATAAAATAACATTTTGTGGAATGCGTATAAAGCACTTCAGGCAAGTAAAAAAAAATGTATTTCTGTATATGAGAGGGATAGCTAATTCAAGTGGTGAAAGGATCAGTGGAGCTTATTTAAATTTATAGAAAGTATTATGAATAGAAATAGGGAATTCTAAAAATAAGTGAGGAATAAATGTAATTTCTAAAGAAGTAGTTCTTTGAAAGGAAATACGAGTCAGTGTGTTGAGATCTTTCAATCAGTGAATGGATGAAGGGAGGGTTAGAAGGTCAAGAATATCAGAGGTTTTTCGTTTCTTTTTTTCCAGTTAGAAGAAAAAGTGATGAGATAAGCACACTATCGGAAAGCTGTTGCGGAGGTGTAAACTATGCCTCTGTGCCTGTAAAAACCTTTTATTTACAAAAATAGCGGTGCTCATTAAATATTTACAATTCTCTGTGAATAAGAAATATATTTTAATTTACTTTATTGATGTGGCACATTTATAAAACTGTTTTAGCGATTTAGGGCCATATGTACTAAATGAAAGTTTTAAGCCTTATTAATTGGCCAAAAATTACATAACAGAAACATAGTGGTACCGAAAACCACAAGGCGACGGGGGACTTATTGGTCTAGCTTTAACTATTCAGTTGTGGAACAATTATACGCGAGAGTTAGTATACATGATATCTCGTAAGTCTCTAATTTAATAATATATTAAAAATGGTAATTTTATTTTAAGTCTGTTTTGTATTTTTTCCTTGTATGGATTTCTTTTAGTCGGCTGACGGGATTCACAAAACTGAGGGGAGAGAGAGAAAGTGAGGGTAATATCCTGGGACAGTGGTGGCTATCTGTGGAACGGAACGGTCACTCGTTTCTTGCCTCACCCTCCAACTTACTATCTTTAGTACTGTAAGCACATATTGCACGTATCTTGCACGCTCGGTCTCGTTCAATATATGTATATAAACTTATTTATTTCTTTTCTAAGGCTCTGAGCTACAATTCGTGAATTATATTTTATTCAAAAGTGACAAAGTGCCCTTGAATAAATAAAGAGATTATTATAATTCGAAATTGAAATAAATTGAACACGTAAGCTTACTTACTTAAGCCCATATGGACCTAAGCTTCACAGATTTACGGGACAGCCAAAAAAACTCACTTGCAAAAACTACGAATTTTTCGGTCAAAAACTTTTCGGACTATCACCAAAGCTTACCTTATATCAGCAACCTTACCTTACATACAGAACTCAATATGCCAACAGTTAACGACACACTACCCCCGGACCCACTACAAGCGATTTCACGATAACTTACACGAACATCCTAACACACTCATACAAGACATGGCGAAAACCAAGATGCCTGATAACTCCCGCAGAAGATTGAAAAGGAGCTGGATGAGGAATCTCCTAGCCTAATCATGCACGATAATCACGGCAGGAAGAGGTGCCGCTGGACACTACTCTTTCTCATGCCTTTCATGTCACGATAACATGTTGTTTGCCAGCACTGGTTGTCTCATCGAAAAGTGTGAATATAAAAAAATAAAGACACCCAAAAAAGAAATTATTATAGGTTCGTTTAAATAGTTCATTTTAAAACAAATATAAATATCAGATCGACCTATTATATCTCTTGCCAATATCCTCCCTTCGGAGGCAGGTACTCGAACCGAAACTATCGGACCATCTTCTTCATGATTAATAGAGTACGAGAGTTGGCAAAGGTGGTTATTTGGCGACCGATCAGAGCACCGTCTATAGTTATCTATAGTGTGTTTACAATGGCCATAGGTGTTGGGTTACGCAGTGCACCGGGCCTCGCTATCTAGGGGTTCAGTCTTGAGGAGTATTTATGTGTTCAATCAGGCTAATTTGGCGCGGTGATTCCCCAGGCGTAACTCTCGAAAAAAAAAAAAAGGTTTATTTATTGTTCTCGCTTTATAAATATTTCAATCTTGACTCACAGTATGATAGCAACGATAGAAGTTTATAATAAATTATTCTATCTAAATTGTATATTGTGTATTTCTATCGTCACCGCCTCAGCGTCTGTGGAACTGCCAAGTTTCAGGAATTGGATGTTTTTGCCAAAGCGTGACGAGCAGTTATTTGTTAACTGTTGGCATAAGTTCGTCATTATTGACAGTTAAATAACTGTGATATTTTGATAAAAAGAACCAGTTAATTGTAACTAGAGACAGGTAACTAGAGATAGATATAGCTATTCTTTTCAAGAGCAGATCAATATTACTTAATAGCCGCAAACAGTGAGTCACTTTCCATGATTCGTTATCTGATTTACACGGCGCGAAAAAAAGTAACTGACACACTAAATAAAATACAAACTAATTATAAGTATATGGAAAAAAAAATTCTCATTTGTTCATACAATTTTATTGACAGTAACTAATTACTTTTAGTTACAGTAATTAATTCGTCGTTATGTAAACACTGATGAAGGCGTTCACGAATGTTGTCTATCACTTGGCAGATCGTTTCCCGTTGAATGGCCGCCATTGCTTGATGTAGTTGGTCAATAGTGCGAGGGGGATGAGTGTATACCTTTGATTTAAGGTAGCCCCAAAGGAAAATATCTCAAGGCTCCAAATCGGGTGACGGGCAGACCAACTAATGTCTCCTCTCAACGAAATCAAACAATCGGCAAATGTCTTCCTCAAAGTCCCAATTGTACGGCGAGCAGTGTGGGTTGATTCCCCATCATGTTGAAATCAAACATCGTCCATATTACCCAAGTTCATCCAGTTTAAGCCTTAAGAAGGTCAACGTCCGTGAACTCCTTCAACGAGGTGTTCGTAACAACAACACTCACTTATCTAACATTATTTTTTAAATCGAATCAATTACTGTAACTAAAACTAATTAATTATTTGGTACAACTTTACAATCGGGACGCATTACATTACTGGCTTATGCCGAAGTTAACCGTGCTGCCGACTTTCGCTCACTACGTCCTACCAACAGATAAAAACATCAGCGGATCCTAATCAGTTTAGGTCCCAAACGTAACCGTAATTTCAATTATAACTGCTATAACTAGATCACAGCTATCGACTTCCGCTCGCTACGCTCGCTCCAGAGATATGCGAACTCTCAAATGTTTCTTTTCAGTTGAGTTCGGGCCCTTACCGCAATTAAAATTATTACTGCTTTAAATTATTACTATAACTTCCCCATACCACCGGAAGTCGACAGCACTAATAATATCTAATTAAATCAGTAATGATTTTAGTAATTCCAATGAATACGAATTTCACAATTGAATACAAAGCAGTTAGTTAGCACAAATGGCGCTGGAGAATGATAGTGCGGCGATCTTCGGATAATTTGGGCAGGAGCCAGTGATAATGCGTCCCGATTGTAACGTTGTACCAATTATTTAATTGATTATTAATTATTAATTGATCAATGAAATATCATTTATTTATTATTATTATTTTTTGCCTTTATTTAACATCGATTTGACTACTGGGGGGGGGGGGAGGGGCGGAACATAACGACGACTGCTCTTCTTAAATTGCTCCGTTGAAGTTGATAGCTTTCAGATAGTTTACTGTTTTTCGATTCCAATTCTTAACTTGCTTATTATGCAACGGTCCTTAGGCGTTATATCTTATTTTTTAACAGCCAGGCCTTTTTTATGTTAAACACATTTTGTGTTTAACATCGTTTCCTACTCAAATTAAGGCAAAGCTGGTGGTTAACAACCTATTCTAACCAGAGTGGGAAGGTCGAGATTCGAGCCGGCACCGCAGCAGACTCGAGGCTGCTAAGATGACGACTTTACACTCTCAACCACCACGGCCTCAACAGCCTAGCCTTATTTTTGTCTTTCATTAGGTGGAGATGAAATGAAGACAAAAATGATGAAGATGGTTTAGCGGAACTCTTTCCCACTCTTCGTCCCAGTTTTTGCTAACGTTCAATCACTTTCATCTACTACCGCACAAAAATCTTAAAACGGTGATGTCACCGCTTTTTGCTGCTGCTTTAAGGTACTAAAAGGCACATTCGTTGCCGCTTATGCATGAAAATTTTCTGTAAATATAATAGCATTGTATGTACTTTCAGATGATAATATGATAATAAAAAAATCATATACTTATTTTCGATTTTGTTTTGCTTATAAATGTGTCAGTTACTTTTGAAACATTCTGTATATACTCAGGACGGTATGGGGGGGAGGGAGGCGGATTTTCGGTCACTAATTAAAGAATTAGATAAACGGTGGTTATATTTTTCAAATGATAGCTGAAGGAGTTCGATAACCCTCTGGACATTCGATTTTATCAAAAAATATCTTAAAAATAAATTTCTGTTTCATCTTTGAACGATTGGTACTTGCCCATTATGCTTATATTAGTCCTTCATTCAAACAAAAATTCAAAAAGCGAACTAATACTGATTATGATTAATAAAACAAAATAAATAAGAATAGTCAAGCCAGGTGAAGCAAGTGCTTGTTTTTATATTGTCAACAGAATAATAAACAAAAACAACACTCATATAATTTGTTTATTTTTAAATTTAGTTTATTTAAAATATGGATTGTTTCAATCAAGTTTGTTATTACTGATTTATATTTTTCAATTGTGTATCTCATTATTAAAATAAAAAATATTGGATTTTTTTGTTTTCTGTTATTTTAGAGGCTTCGTGTGTGGAATTTTCCATTTATCTCCTAACAATTATTTTATTCTATTATTATATTATATATTATAATTATTATAATTCATACCAAAGTGTTGATGGAGTTCACTTATTGACTCCCAGCTGACTGCGTCTTCAGTACTTTTCGTTATTATTGTTATTATTTTATATTATGTCGATCACTG